>CM055608.1:12865323-14256573 GCA_029379385.1 Quillaja saponaria | reverse complement strand
CAAGGGTCTTGGCTTCTACATGGATTTATGGCTTCGCTTCCCATTACAACTTTGCTTTTGTGTTTTGGTGTGATGGGGTGGGAGTTGGTGATGATTTTATTGGTTGTTGCTATTTTCAGAGTTGTTACTGTATTTGTAAAAGTTATTTGAGAAATCCATATAGTGTTTTAATATCTGATCTTCTATATTGTTTTGATTTTTGAATATGCATTTTTCAAATCGTCAAGTTTCAAAGTAATTCTTCTTTTCTTTTTCCTGTTATTCTGTGATGGCTTTAGAGTTTTGATTTAGGAATTATGATATTTTAGGCCTTTTTTTTTCCCCGTTAATTTCTTTTGATTGTGTTCCATTGTTTTGTTTTTGTTGCCTGGTATATATCTGGTGATTTTGCATTTATTTGCGTGTATACATTTCTTTATAATACTATATTATTAAAAAAAAATCTCATGAAAGAAAAAGGAAAAAATTCTTTGACAATTGCTCTTCTAGTTGATTTCAATACTGAAAGTTATGGTTTTCTGTTTCAGTTAAGCTTAATGCAAATCGTATGGTTGTTGGAACACTACGTGGGTTTGACCAGTTTATGAACCTAGTTGTTGACAATACTGTGGAAGTAAATGGAAATGAGAAAACCGACATAGGAATGGTGGTGAGTTCTGTTCTTTGTTGTCTTTGTTTTGAGCTTAAAATTTATGGTGCTAAATAAACTACAGTGATACTCTATATATCCTCCTATAATTGATTATATCTCTATTGTCTTTTGTAGGTTATCAGAGGAAACAGTGTGGTAACGGTTGAGGCTCTTGAACCAGTCAATAAACTACAGTGACTGACTTTTCTTGTTATCATGGTTTCAATGTTTCATAATGGTCTGTACGAAAGATATAGCTGCTAGTATGAGATGGACATAATGTGTAATTGGATATTAAGAGGGATCACACCAGCCATAATTTTTGGATAGCCTTCTCCAGGAATACTTATGAGTACAGCAGACTTCATGACCTGAATCAGCTAATTTGATGTTTAGTATCCATTGTAGTTGTGTTTGATATTTCGTCTGGTGGCAAATCAATTTAAAATGACGTGATCATCTGGGCTTACCTTCTATATTCTTTCACTCCTCTTTGCCCCGTTCTCTGTGATTATGTTTGGGAGGGGTAGGAATTAAGGTACCCTGTGAGGCTTGATCTTGCTCAGCCTGGTGTTGTTACATGAGATATAATATCACTCTCCAAAGCTAAATACTCAAACTGGGGTGTATTATTTTGTATTTGCCCGTTAAGTTAAATACTCAAATGTGGACATTGAGAGATGGAAGTTTGTTGCCCATTTTAGTGAATTTATTCTAAATTTACACTTGTTACTTAAGAATTTTGGTTAGAACTTGAAGTTACCAGGTGTCTGCCTTACTTTTGTTTGAACTAGTGCCCCTGAGGCGTTCTTTAAAAAACAGAAGTTTCTTCTAACCAAGATTCAGACCAAGACTTCCTTGTGGACTGGATTACCATCCTATGTATTTTACCTGGAAACGTTAATTCCCTCGTACCCTTGAAATTAAGGCTTCTGGTATCAATTGGTTACATTGTTGTTTACTTTTCCATCTCTCTTTTTTGGGAAGGAGGGAGGTTGTAAGCATTTTGGCTATGACTTACCCAAGTCATATGTTGTGTAGAGCATATTTTCCCTCATTTGAGTGCGGTTAGCTGTATGTTTATGTTTGGGAACAAAGGTTGTCAAGATCGCGAGTTGAAGTTTAGGATCGTACGGTCTTTCTCCCTCACCGAGCCGAAACGTGTTGAAGATTGCTGCAGCAACAACTCGGAAGCAAGATCTCTAGATCGTTGCATAAATTGTGAGGTCGCGAGTTAATTCTGATCCTACCGATTCTGGAAAATTGTAAAATGGGTTGAAATTTGCAGTGGGCTACTCAAATTTAGCTATGGGCTTCTGAAATCTAAACCACCCATCTCTTCCAGCCTTCTCTTCTCTTCTTTTCTCTTTAATTCCATTAGCCTTCTTCGTCTCCGGCACCGTTCTCTTTCTATCGGTCAAGTTGACATCTGCAAGCCGTCGAAGTGATCTGATCAACATGTGTTGAATAGTTGTAGAGTGAATCTCCATCCATTCGGCTTTGGAACTTGCATCTGCTGAACAAGTAGGATTTCGAAACAGAGCCTAAGGCTTGACAAACTGTATTTTTTTATTTTATTTTTCTCAATTACTTAATATATAATTGAGGTTGTTTGGGACTTTGGGTTTGTTTATATGTGGAGTTCGTTTGGGTTGGAATTTGGATATATAATTGAAGTTTTTTCTTTTTAAATTTCTGCAAGTTTTTTTTTTTTTTCTTGTAAGTTTTTTATTTTAGTTTCTAATAATTAGATTGACTTTCACAACAACATGTTTATGATGAAAGGACTAGCTTTGGTTTAAACTAAATTATACAAATTGATTTTTAATTTTGTTGTATTAAGAATTTTTGAATTTGATTATTTTGTTTATAAATTAATATGTGAATTTATGTTTATAACAAATTATGTATATAAATATTTCTTATGCCAGTGATTTTACACAATTTGTAAGATATTTTGATCTTACTCATTTTCTCCATTCTTGTTTAAGATCTTGATCTTAATACCCTTATTTGAAAAAGATAATAATGAGAGAAAATAATAGATTGACGAACATCTACATTTTTTTTTTTTTTTTGGAACTTTCACATCTGCCATGGAACACGCCTTGTATAAAATCTTTACTAATTGAGTATTCAAGATGAATATGCGATTAGGTCTTAGTTCATCGCGCAAAATTGAACTTCTCGGACAGATCATGAATTCACATCTTCACTCTGAAAAAAAAAAAAAAAATGAGACATGCTGCCATGTAGAATTTGAACTTGAAATAGGCACGCTAGATGCAGTCACAACGGCTGTATTGTCCTAAAGTTTTATCACAGTGCAACAGCTCATTGCTGGGCTTTCACCTTTTCTTTTCTTTTCTTTTTTGTAGTCTGAACTCCGGCACAACTACAAACATGTGGAAAGCAGCATAAGATTCTGACCAAAGCTCTAAAGCAAATGACCCCCGTCCTTTATTAAAGCAATTTGCAAATGTAATAGAAAACATAAATTGAGAAATTGATCTTTCATTTTGATATTTAATATGCAGTTGCAGACTCTTCTTGTCCGGTATAAAGGCTTAAAACTGGGCACATGTGTTGGTGACGATTGTACACTTATTTTCTGTTCTGTTCTATGGTACATCAGCTAGAAAGGGTTGACAATTAGTTATATAACAGTTAGTAGGATGTGCATTTCTGTGATGGTGTTATTAGAAGCAGGCTTAGTTAGGCATGGTGTTTTTGGATTCTCTGTTTACTTCTTTTTGACCAAAGATTGTGTGTTTTCTTGTACTAAAAAAAAAAAATGATTATATATTGTCTTATGTATTACAAGGCTTTTTATAACTTAAATAAACACAATTGAAACAATGTGACATTAACCCATGCTTACACTCCCATATCCTCTTTTAAAGGATAAAGTTTGGCAATTGGAAGAAGTGAAGATGTTTTTATTTTCATTCTAAAAAACAAAATAGTGTCAATTATGAATTTATATTGTGATAACATTATTCAAAAAGCGTTTCTCAAGAGGTCAATCTACAGATGATGATAAATTTGATAAATTCACATCACCATGAATTATTGTAGTCACTTTCAAAAAGTGAGGTATTTTTTTTTATTTTTTTATATTCTTTTTTCTTTTAAGCAAATTTGGCTAAATAAAATGTCATATTTTCTTTTAAACAAATTCGGCTAAATATTTGAGAAATAAAGTGGTATTGTTGATTGATTATGGGATTGATTAAGAGCAAATGGGATAATATAATTGAATCATTTTTAGGTTTTACTCACCTTATTTTTCAAATTCTTTTAACGATTATTCTTAAAAAATTGTTTAAGATGTATTGAAAAATCTATATTTTTGTTGTAGAACCCAATGGTCAGTTCAGGAAAAAAAATAAAATTCTCATGGCCAATTATTGGCTCTTAAAAAGTAAAAAAGAAAAAGAAAAATAATGGCTCTGAGATTTTTTGAGTTTTTAGCTTAGGAACCATCCATAAAGAAAAGAATATTGATCTGGTGGACCAGATACAAACACTACCGTTACATTATCAAGAGTAATTTAATAAGACAAACCCTAGGAGTATAGGGCTCTAAGCTTATAATACAAAAACATGTTTTTCACAAATAAGGAAAAGAAGGACATGGTCTAATTGATGTTGCACCTTTCATGTCTCACTCACTCATGTCAAAGGTCATAGAATTGGATTTAGATAAACACTATAATTATACTTGCCAATCCCTTTAGAAAAGTATGTATATTAAGTGGCTCAATTGCTTTAATCAACCTAGTAATGCAAATTAACCCAAATCTCTTACTAAAGAAGAAAATTAACCCAAAATTTTTGTTAACCTAAAAAGGAAATAAATGCAAATCAGATTTGTAATTAGATAATTTTAGGTTCAGTTTCCTGAAATGGGAAAAAAAAAACTAATAAAAACAAATTTTCAGCTCATTTCTATGGGGAGCAGAGTACAATGAAATGTTAAAAGTTCAACCTATTATAGAGAGCCTTATAGGGTTGGCTTCGTTTGAGATGGAAAGGTCACCTACCACCTCCATTATAAAACCAGTTTTTTCTGTTTCATTCTTTCTCTTTCTACTCATCCAACTTCATTTTCATCCCTTACCCACCCACCACTGTGTCTCTCCGTTGCATACATACGACTATAACTATACAAAAATCTGGACCCATCTGTATCTCTCTCCCTGTACATTCCTCCCTTATACCTCCATAACAAAACCACCAGCCAGCGAAGACACTAATTAAAGTTAAAACACAGTGATGATTGTCACGTCTCAACCTCCAAAACCCTTTCTTAAATCAAACTCTACTCCACATTCATATCCAAATCTTGGCTACCAATAAACAAAATTTTATATGATTAAATATACAAAATAAAAAAACAGACTATTTCTTCCCGCAAAATTTTTCTCAAATATGACTGAAGTACTTCAATCCCCATCTTATTTCCCTTCAACCTCAAGCTCTTCCTCACCATGTGCACCACCTACTCCCAATGATGCCCTTTTTAACAATCCCACAATAGGGGTGGAGGTGGAGGTTGAGGTTGAGGGCCATTTGGGTACTGAAGAGGTTGAAGAAGAGGGAGGCAGGAAAAGGAAAGAAAGGGACAGAGAGGGAGATCAGCTGTCTCTATTGGCATTCTTGATTACGGCTGTTAGGAAGTCTTTGATTGGGTGTAGCGCTGGGGGAGGCGAGCTTTCTTCAATGGAGATTAGTTTGCCTTCTAATGTCAGGCATGTAGCTCATGTTACCTTTGATCGCTTCAATGGGTTTCTCGGATTGCCTGTTGAATTCGAGCCCGACGTTCCGAGGAGGGCTCCCAGCGCCAGGTTAGTTAATATGTAATTGTTGAACATGTTTGAAAATTATGTTCTAATTGAAAATTCCTTGTGGGGTTTTTTTTAGCTGTGCAAATTTTCTCCTTTCTTTATTTTAATTGTTAATCATTCTATGCTTTGTTATGTATGCCTATGTTTGAGTTTTCTTACAATTTAGACCTTTCATTTTATTTATAATCAATACATCATTCTGCTCAATATAGTTTCATTAAAAATCATCCTATTCCAGACCATGTTTTTCAATTCTCTGAAAATCGTTTTCTGGGTTTCAGTTTTCCAGAGGGATGTCTTCCTTGTCATTTTTATGTATCGATGTGAAGCAAATATATATGTCGGACTGATAGAGTATCCTGAGGTTTGCCAAACATGAATTATAAAAGGGTTTGGTATTTGTTGAAAGCCCACAGTTTAGTTGCTTTGCTCATATCCTGTATCACAATTAATCAATTGTACTTCTGCTATGTTAAAATCTTAATTTGTGATCAATCATGGCATTATAGCATATTGTCTTATATTAAGGCACAAATCATGCCCAAATCATTTCACAAGAATCATGGGTGCAAATTACCCTTCAAGATTAATGAAAGGTGGACCAATGTCAACGTGATTTCCACTGATCAAGTGGAGTGATTCTTTCTTATAATTATGAGCATAATTGGCATATTGTCTCAGCATATTTGATGAAGGTCAAGTAAAAATTTGACACTCTGATCATTCAACCCATAGTGCAAAATATATCAGATTTACCTGCTCTCTTCTAATAAGTGTGTTCATGTTTCAAGTTGGATTGTTGGCAGCACCATGAGCCATGTGCAGATTTCTAATCGATTTAGCCTCCATTTAACATGATCTTCATGTTGTTTTATTGGCAACTGGGCCCTCTATTATTGCTTTGTTTGTAATGATTTAGTTAGATATATTCTTACTTTGCTTATATATTAGCTATCTTTGTAAGTTCCATTATACGAAAATCTTGTACTGTTCTACATATAACTTCAGTATTTCCCTGTTTAGATTTTGACTCAACTCTGTGATCAGTGTAAATTTGTGGTTCCTTTGTCTTAATCCTTACTGTATCAGTTTGATGGATATTGGATTTTCTGCATCATAGAATAAAACAATGTTCCTTCATTCTCTTCTTCTTTTTGCTACTTAATTAGAACAATTGGTGGTATTTCCCCTATCCATCTTTCCTTCTTGAGGTACTAGGTGATTGGACGAGTGGGTAGATATGTAGTGTTTGTGATATTCATTGTTAGTCATGGCACCTGTTTCTATTGCAAATCTTCATATTATATTATATCTAATATGAAATTAGTCTTCTTTAGATCAATTTGATCTGGTTAGTTTAATGAACAAAAAGTTACAGAAAAGAGAAAGGTCATTCACCTAAGCTGGCGACTCTAATCAACTATCATTCCATTTGATGCTTCTTTTTTCCTTCTTCATATTTATGTTTGTCTGTTATTTTTTAAAATATTAGGACTTAATTGTAGATTTGGTATGAAGGTTTTTTCATCACAGGGTAAATGATCCTTTCTTGCACTTCATTTATATCAGAGGAAAGGAAAGTATGCTGTTTTTGCGTTGATGTTTTTCTATTATCAATATTTCCCTTTTTGATATATATGTAACTGCTATTTGCAAGTAGATCATAGCCTGTCAATTTAGTCCTGTCTTCAGATATTTGGAATCATTTCATTGATCTGTATTCCACCTTAACTAGTGTGACTTGACAAATTGACAGTCTTTAAGCTTAAATATCACTTTTGAGTGTTGACATTGTGTCTTATAAATCTGCAGTACAACTGTTTTTGGGGTTTCAACGGAATCTATGCAGCTTTCTTTTGATGCCAGAGGGAATAGTATACCTGTAATACTCCTATTAATGCAAAGACATTTATATGCACAGGGAGGTCTGCAGGTATATGAGTACCTTATCCCCCTCTCTTTTTTTTTCTTTGGAGTGTTCTTGCTGAGAAGCACAAGTTGATTTAATTTATTGCATCTCATGCATAAGTCTCTCTCAGGGGATTACGAAGCTCAAATATGATTTTTTGTTGTGGGTGATTCTATATTTCTATCTCTGAATTTTTGAACTTAAAACTTGCAGGCGGAAGGAATCTTCAGAATTAATGCTGAAAACAGTCAGGAAGAGTATGTAAGGGAACAATTAAATAGAGGAGTGGTACCAGATGGCGTTGATGTACACTGCTTGGCAGGTCTTATAAAGGTACTATTTTGCTTTTTTTCAGAATAATTTAATATTTATGTCATTGAAAGTTTTATTATGGTTGTAATACTTTGGAAATGATGTTGTTGAATAGAATATCTAATACTTATTTGAGTCAACTTCACATATTGCATTAATTTTTTGTATTGGTGCTTCTGTAGGCTTGGTTTAGAGAACTTCCAACTGGTGTTTTGGACTCCCTCTCGCCTGAGCAGGTGATGCAGTCCCAGTCAGAAGAGGAGTGTGCGCAGCTCGTAAGACTTCTTCCTCCAACAGAAGCTGCCTTGCTAGATTGGGCGATAAACCTTATGGCTGATGTTGCTCAACTGGAATATTTGAACAAGATGAATGCACGAAATGTTGCAATGGTCTTTGCACCAAACATGACTCAAGTGAGTGAAAATCATGTACTTGCTTATCATAAATTTCTTGCCCCGCTCGTAGTTTGTGATTAGATATTAGAAGCTGACTTCACATTGCCAGTCTACATCTTTAAAGAATAGGATTGACTTTTTATTATACGTGCATAGTCTTCTTACTAGAGGCTCAGTTTGGGTCCAATTCTGCAAAAAATTATAAAATTGTTTCTTAGATCTCTGGAAATATGAATTTGTTTGAAAGGGATGACAGAGATACAAGTCTTAGATATAATCTACATGAAAGAGCTATCAGAAAACATGTCCTATGTCCTGTAAATGTCATTATATTTTAACTTTTGATGAGATTTATTTTGGATCTGGCTGGAACCATTTTACATCTGATTAATTCTGTGGGAAGAATATGTAACCTTTTTTTCCTTCTCGGATACAATAGTATTGGTCTGGCTTCACATCGTCCTTCTAATAATTTATTTTTCTTTCTTGTCTTCACAAAAAGACCTAGTCTCATTGATAGATTATGGTTAATCTATGGCGCCATAACAGCCTTTCTAATTTCTTTTCTTCCAGATGGCAGATCCTTTGACAGCTTTGATGTATGCTGTACAAGTGATGAATTTTCTCAAGACTCTTGTTGTAAAGGTGCTCAGAGAAAGAGAGGAGTCTATGGTAGAATCAACTCCTGTTTCACATCTGGAGCCCTTTGGTGATGATGAGTACCAGAGCCCTTCACAACTAATTGTCGAGGAGGGCAATAAGGGGGCTAACAACGAGAGTGACGAGGAAAAAACATATGGCATTGAGGAACCTGGTTTAGAGAGCACTACTAGTGAAGATGGCCATAAATCTGAAAGTGGATCCCATTGTTTCCTGACATCTATTGAAAATATCATCCCAGGAGGACAACGGTTGCTGGCTGACAATTGCCCTTGTGATGTTGTCTCTCAAGTTTGCTCATTGACCAATGGACTCCAAGAGGGAAGTTTTACAGTTGTGACAAAGGATTCTAAAGTGGACATTTGCAACAAAACTAGTCGATCAAGTAGCTCAAATCTGAGGAAGGATTCTAAAATGGTCAATGAGCTGGCGACTGTTCTCGCAAGGGGACCTGCAATGATCGGCCATATAAATTCAAGGACAGAGCTGTTTGAAGCTTGGCGTTGAAGAGTATTTGATCTTGTACGTTTAAGGGGAGATTTGGAAAATGTAAAAATAGGGCATTGCTTTTCCACGTTTGGTAATATTTTGACTGAAATCATGCTGTGATTATGATTTATGATATTTGTTTCTCTAGTGAGTTTCCTGACGACATTTCTTCTATGATGGCATTCAGTAACCCAATCTAACCTCTGTTTCTGAAGTATAGCTTTTGACTAACTGAAATCTACTACTTTCCTTTTACCTCACAAATATTTCTCTTGCTAGAACACAACTTCCCTCCTGCTGTGAAACTGCTAATTGTGGAAGAGGCATAATCTTCTGGCTGGGTTTCAGTTGTGTCATGGCTGGTTAAGTTTGGGATGGAAAAGTCATTTATATTAGCTGAAATTATTTAGTGCTATAGTATTCTAAGGATGCAGATTGGTGCGAAGTTAATTTCATAACTGAGAAACCTTTTTTTTTTCCTTTCACAAATCATCTTTAAACTTTAATACCTCCCTATAAGTACTTTTCTATATCTCATCCACTAGTCCTTCACAGCCATAATTATGGTAGTTTTTTCGTAAAAAAAAAGGTCTTGTTAGTGAAGGTGTCTATTGGTTCAACCATTCGTTTTCGTTGAGATCATACGAGGTTTATAGGAAGAGAAAGAATTACCTCTCGCAGTATAGTTCATAAGCCCAATAGATCCCTTAAGAATAATAATAATAATAATAATAAATTGTTATTTACAAGAACTGAAATTTAGTGAAGATGAAAAGGTAAGAATTAAAAGAGGCCGTTTAGAAAAAGAGTTAAAGTATTATTTGAGAATCTCAATTTAGTCACAATTTTCAAAATAGGCACTCATTTTTTTCTTTTATATTGTTTAAGCCATTCAATCAAAAAATTAATGAGAATAATTATTAGAAAATAGTGATATGATAATTTTTTTTTATACGTCATTATTATTTTCTTAATCTAGTTTTTTATTTGATTTTTCAACATTTATTTGGTTATTCTACTAACTAAGAGTTAAGTATTGTTTGAGAATCTCAACTTAGACATTATTTTCAAATTAGACAATCACCTAACTTTTATATCTTTTGAGACACTCATTTTTTTTATTTTTTTTTGAGGCACTAAATCAAAAATAGATGAGTATAGTCACAGAAAATGATAATTTTTTTACACAAAAATTATTATTTTTGTTAATTTAGTTTTTTATTTAATTTTTTCAGCATTTATCTAGTTATTGCACTAATTAAATGTCTAAGATGAATATTAAAGAGCATCAACAAATATGATATTTTATTTTATCTTATCTTTTCATTTACATTTATTTTTATCATTACATATTATGAGATAAAACTTACAAATCTTGTAAAAAAATTAATTATTTTTATATATTCATAAAATTATTTCATGGTGAATAACGTCAAAAAATTATTTTAAAAAAAATAATCATCTAATTAATGTTATTCTATATGTATTTTAAATTTTTTGTAAAATAAATAAGGTAAAAAAAGTAAAGAATAAAAAAGTATACAATTTGACGCTCATTAATAATAAGTTGAGAAATAATTAAAAACAATTAAAAATTAAAAAAAATATTATGATGCAAAAAATATTTAATATTTTTTTATTTTTTTATTTTTTTATTTTTTTATTTTTTTATTTAATGGTTTTTGATGGAGTGCTAAAAAAATAAAAAAATGTCCACTTCGTATAAGATGAGATGTCATACATAGTTAACTCCATAAAAATTAATACTCCTAACATGGCATTATTTTGGGAAAAATAAGAAAGTGTCTTGACACTAAAAAGGTATCGTTTTTGCAGAGTATGTGCATGGAAAAATAAGTATACTATGTAAAAGTTCATAAGCTATCTCACGACATATTTTCATTTGCCTTGGCATACCTAAGCGGGCACTCCGACCAGCTCTTTCATTTAATCCGTTTTTACGGCGATTCTAACAGATATTTCGGAATCTCATTTCGATCAAATTAGGTATGAGAATTTTTCTTGATTCACTCCCGAGACTTCGATTTTTTCACTGCTAAGACGACCGAACCCGATTGGAAACGACAGTTCCAATTTGATAATCTCACGGCGTTCGTAAATTGTGGCAGCCCTCTTTTTTCTTTCACTTTTTTATTTATTTATGTTTCTTTCATGTATTGCTTATTGGGATGCTTAATCATACAATTAATTTAATTTGATGTTTACAGGTTTCTTGAACTATCAATTTTGTGCAATTACTTTACCTGTCAGTAGAGACTAGTGATTTATCTAGAGAATTAATAGTCTCGGGGCATGCATGTTCATATTGCGGTACAAGGGAAGTTCAATTATGAAGATACACTGCTTCAGGAGGAATGTTTTCACTGCTTCATCTCCTCTGCCTCCTGTACAACTTCCCTCCCGAATGTATGTACACTTTATGGTATTAATTTCTATTCTATGTAGCAATTCATTTGTATTTTTATTTTTAATTTTTTTTATATATATGGATATACATGTTAATTGTTAATTTTGTCTACCATTGAGCATTGGTATAATTTTAGATTTCTATTGGGAGCAGAGAACATGTTGAAGTTATCTCCAAATTTAACCTCCCGGTTTAGTGTGCACTGAACTGAAGTAAACTAGTAGAGAATACTACTAAAAATAAATAATACAATGAACAGCAGAATTTTACATGGGAAACCCTTTGATGCAAAGGGAAAAAATACGAGACAAACTCCAACAATATTCTTCCACTATAAGAATTAGTAGGATTACAACTGTTCTACTCTAGTCAATATTAGAGACACACATTATCAAAGTGAAATACGCAGTGTAGAGATCTAACGAAAATAGTGGCTATCAACTTTCATTCACCCACCCCTGGATTGAGTATTTTTCTCAATACTTTTCTCTCTCACACATTTTAGAAATTCATAAAAGAATTTTCCCTCACTTTGAATAAGCTCACAATGTGCTATGCATCTATCCCTTTGATGCTCTGCATCTCTCACTTTGCAGTATGCACATACTGTGCTTTCTTTACTTTGCAAATCTCACTGACTCTATCTTTGCAATTCCAACTCTATTTATAGAGTTGTTTTTGTAGCCAGAAGGATTTTTCTTCATGCTCTTTTTCTTGTAGTGCCCATAATATTCATTGTAGAATATTAAATAGGCCATGATGGCTTGTCAAATGAAAGAAAACCGATGTCCCTTTTTTTTTTACTATAATAAATTGGTGTGGGACCTATCAATTTATTTTCTTACCAATACTTCATGTGTTAATGTAATTAATGTATGATGGCTTAGTTTATCTTAATCGCATGAGATAATTTCCCAACAGTGGTATCAGAGTGAGGTTCGTGAACTAGGTATGTGTTGCTGACATATACTGAACTATTCGCTTATATGGTTAGTTTTCACGTGGGTTGGCCTTGTGTGTAGTCATGTCCAAAGACACCTGTAAACTGTAGTAGAATGATCAGCTTGAATAGAGATAATTTTCAATTATAGAAATGAAAGATGGAAGATCTCCTTTATTGTAAAAATTATTATTATCCAATTACAGGTAAAATGCCAGGCCAGATTGAAGATGCCGACTGGCCCATGCTCAATCGGCAAGGAATCATCGTGGATAAAGTTAGAAGAGTTGTACGCAGGAAATACTAGCAGGAAATATAGAGATGGTATTCCTGTATCCAACCATCTGAAAGAGGTGCAAGGAATCATGAATCAACTTGCAAACCTTGAAATTTCATTTGATCAAGAAGTGCAAGGCTTTATAATTCTTGGCTCCCTACCAGATAGCTAGGACACATTTAGATCATCCGTGAGCAATTCGGCACCAGCAGGAAAGGCTTCCATAAGTCTGGTCAAAAGCAATATCTTTAATTGAAAGGAGAATCACATCAACCACCATATAAGGATGACGACAAAGACAGAGTTACTACCGCATTTGAAGAAACATTCTTTATTTGGGAAGATGCTATCAATATTGCCGCTCACGAGACAAGCTCGGTAATTGCTAGTGGCACTTCCATCCATGTCACTTCTTAAAGGGATCGCTTTTCATCTTAGACACTAGGAGATTATGATGTGGTAAAGATGGGAAATGACATCACATGAAAAATTGTTGGTGTAGGTGATGTATGCTTGGAGACCGATGTTGGTTGCAAACTGATATTGAAAGATGTCCGACATGTTTCGGATATCAAACTGAATCTGATCTCCATAGGAAAGTTGGATGATGATTGATACAACTATTGTGGTGGAGGTCAATGAAAGCTTTCTAGGAGCTCTATGGTGTTGGCCAAAGGAAAGACATTATGCGCTTTGTACATGATGCAAGCAAAGCTATCTAAAGCTTTGGTAAATGCAGTAAAAGATGAAGCCACTACTGGGTTGTGGATAGACGGCTTGGTCATATAAGCTATAAAGGAATTGACATCCTTGTCTGGAAGACGATACTTTCCGAAGCTAAAGGTACACCATTAAAACCTTGTGTTGACTGCTTAGCTGGAAAGCAGCACATTAAAACCTTGTGTTGACTACTTAGCTGGAAAGCAGCACAAAGTTACCTTTACAAGTTCATTGCCATTGAGAAGACAAAATTTGTTAGATCTGGTGCATTCAGATGTTTGTGGTCCTATGAAAACTAGATCTCTTGGAGGTGTATATTATTGATGGCCGCTCTAGAAAGGTGTGGATATACATTTTGCGAACCGAAGACAGAGTTTTAGATGTGTTCAAGCAGTTTCATGCTAGTGTTGAAAGAGAAACTGGCAAGTGCCTGAAATGTCTTCAAACTGATAATGGAGGCAAATACTTGGGATCAATTGCTAACTATTGTAAGAGTCAAGGCATCCAACATCAGAATCCCCCTAAGGACTCCGTAGCATAATGGTTGTAGTAGAGAGAATGAACTGGACCATTATTAAAGCCAAAAGTATGTGGACACATGCAAAACTACCAAAGATTTAGGGTGAAGCAGTGAAGACAACTGTGGATTTAATCAAGCTTTCTCCCTCAGTTCCGCTACAAGGAGAAGTATTAGAAAGAGTTTGGAGTGGACAAAATTTGTTATATGCTCATTTGAAGGTGTTTGGCAGTAGAGTATTTGTTGGATAAGGCAATCCATCTTTCTTGGATATGGTCGGGACGAATTCGGCTATAGACTATGGTCCAGCTGAAAAAAGAAAGTCAGAAGTCGAGATGTGGCATTCTTTGAAAATCAGACCATTGAGGATGTAAATGGTAAGAATCATAGTTACCGGGATCTCTTAACCCTTTTGCATTCTGCGTTTCAGAATTTCGTTCCATGATCGTGGTTCTTTTGTATACTGGGATCATTGTTGTTCGCGATCCAGGTCATTAAACTAGCGACCAAAAATTTTAAGATTTTTCACATAGAAAATGGGAAAGTATGATCATAATATATTTATCTAATTAGTAAGCTATTATCTTTCTTGTACTATAAATTAAATATTATGTATTCTATTCATTTAGTAGAATTTAACGTGAAGTACACCACCAAAATATAGTAAAGTGGCCTAAATAAGTACTTCAAGCGTATCACGTCCCGAAATAGCGAACCAACTAAGCCTACCCCTATCATCCCATTATTTTAGCTAGGTAGCGTACCTCGTACCCGCTCCCGTACCATGTCCCGGAACATATTGTGATCCTGGTAACTCAGGTAAGAATATGCCATGTAATGATGACTTGGTAAACTCAGATCTAGTGCTTCCACTTGTGACACATAATCAAAATGGAGATGAACCAAATGATTATCTTGAAAGAGACATGTTAATGTCACTCCCACAAGTGTTGATGAAGTTGAATTTGAGGATGATCAGATACCTCGAGCCATCAACAAATGTTCCATTAAGAAGATCTACTAGAAATCGCCAAGTATCTAGTAGATGTTCAATCTCCGAGTATGTACTATTGACTGACGGGGGAGAGCCAAAAGCTATAGTGAAGCTATGGAAGATGCAGATAAGGAGGAATGGGAAGAGGCTATGCAGTCTGGGATGCAATCACCGCGTGAGAACCACACGTATGAGTTGGTGAAGCTGCCAGAAGGCATGAAAGCACTGAACAACTAATGGGTTTTCAGATTAAAGACGGAAAGAAACTCACAACCAAGGTACAAGGCAAGACTAGTTATGAAAGGTTTTGGTCAGAAAAGGGCATTGATTTTGATAAAATTTTTTTGCCAATGATAAAAATGTCTTTAATCAAAGTCATGTTAGGACTTCCTTCAAGTTTAAATCTAGGGATTGAACAACTGGATGTGAAGACTGCCTTTCTTTATAGTGCTTTGGAGGAAGAGATATATATGAAGCAATCCGAGGGCTTTAAAGTCAAAGGAAAAGAAAAACTTGTGTGCAAATTGGAAAAGAGTTTGTATGGACTCAAACAAGCACGAAGATAATGGTATAAGAAATTTGATTCCTTTATGGGGGAGTACGAGTATGGAAGAACCAACACTGACCATTGTGTGTATGTGAAAAATTTTCTCATAGGAATTACATTATCCTCTTGCTATATGTGGATGATATGTTAATCATCAGCCATGATGCTAGACAAATTGATAAGCTGAAGAAAGAGTTAAGCAAATCCTTTGCTATAAGTTGGGACCAGCTAAACAGATACTCAGCATGAAGATCTCCAGACACAGAAAAACCATTGATGTTTTGGTTGTCTCAGGAAAGATATATTGAAAAGGTACTTGAAAGGTTCAACATGAACCAGGCAAAATCAGTAAGTACTCCACTTGCAGGGCATTTCAAACTTAGCACTAAGCAATGTCCTACAAGTGAGAGAGACAAGAGATGAAGAAAGTGCCTCATGCATCAGCTGCTGGCAGTTTGATGTATGCCATGGTGTGTATAAGGCTAAATATTGCCCATGCCGTTGGAGTAATTAGTTGTTTTCTGTCCAATCCTGGAAAATGACATTGGGAAGGCATAAAATGAATTTTAAGGTTTCTTAAGAGGCACATCTAAATGTGCTTGTGTTTTGGCACTAGTAAACCGATGCTTGATGGGTTTACAGATGCTGATATGGCTGGTGATGTTGACTCTAGAAAGTCAACTTCGGGATACCTGATTATGTTTGTAGGGGAGCAGTCGCATGACAATCAAAATTGCAGTGTGTTGCTCTGTCAACTATAGAGGCTGAGTATATTGCCATAACTGAAGCTACTAAAGAGCTTTTGTGGACAAAGAAATTTTACTGGAATTGGATGTTAAACAAGAGAAGTTTATATTGTATTGCAATAGTCAGAGCGCTATCCATTTAGGCAAGAATCCAAACATTTCATTCAAGATTGAAACACATTGATCCTGTTTCACTGGATACTGGATGTACTTGAAAAGAAGTTGTTGGATCTTGAGAAAATTCATATCAATGAGAACGGGTTGGATATGATGAGAAAATCTTTACCCAAAGAGAAATTGAATGTTTACAGGAAGACTGCAAGCTGGTTTGAATCCTACATAGGGGTGTCAACGAGCCGAGCTCGAGCCGAGCTTTGGCAAAGCTCGGCTAGGCTCGTCTCAATTTAGGTGGGCTCGAGCTCGGCTCGAGCTCGTCCTAGGCTCGCGAGCCTAAGCTTGTTAAGGGCTCGCGAGCAAATATTCAAGCTCGGCTCGGCTCGTTAAGGGCTCGTGAAATTTTTTTGAAAATTCTAAAAATGTTTTGTAGGCAAGGAGAGTCGAACCCAAGACCTCTTAGTAAAAATTTGTGCAGTTTACCACTAAACCAAGTAACAATTTGTGTTAGTTTTGTTGTATATAAATATATTTATTATAAATGTATATATAAATAATAAAAAAAATTATTAAATAATATTAAACAAGCTAGCTCACGAGCCGAGCTTTGGAAAGATTGAGCTCGGCTCGTTTTACTAAACGAGCTTAAAATAAAGCTCAAGATCGGCTCGTTTAGAAAACGAGCCGAGCTTGATCCGAGCTCTTAACGAGTAGCTCACGAGCTGTTCACGAACTAGCTCGGCTCATTGCCACCCCTAATCCTACACATGAGCGTGAAGGGGAGTTTGCTGGTTGTCCAACTCGTGATTAGAATAAACTAAGTCACCATACATGAATTACATTCACAAATAAAGTCTTAGTAAGAATATAAATTGATGGGTCCCACACCAATTTATTATTGTAAAAAAGAGGGACATTGGTTTTCTTTTATTTGATAGGCCATCATGGCCTATTTAATATTCTGCAAAGAATATTGTGGGCGCCGCAAGAAAAAGAAGAAAGAAAAATACTTTTGGTTGGACAGATGCAAGAGCTTAAGATGGCAGCAAGTTTACAACTTATGGTGGGCTATCATAGTATACAATCTTCTTTGGTTCTTTTTCACTTATTCTAGGGTAATTTAAATAACTTTATAAATAGAGTTGGAATTGCAAAGATATAGTTAGTGAGATTTACAGAGCAAAGAAAGCACAATACGTGCATATTGCAAAGTGAGAGGTGCAGAGCATCAAAGAGATAGACACATAGCACATTGAGGTTATTCAAAGTGAGGGAAAATTCTTGTGAGAATTTCTAAAGAGTGTGAGAGATAAAAATAGTGAGGAAAATACTTAATCCAGGGTGAGTGAGTGAAAGTTGTTAGTCACTATTTTGGTTAGATCTTCATACTGTGTATTCCATTTTGATAATGTATGTCTCTAGTATTGACTAGAGAGAATCAGTTGTAATCCTACTATTCTGATAGTGGAAGAATTTTGTTAGAGTTTGACCCGTGATTTTTCCCTTTACATTGAAGGTTTTTCCGCTTAAAATTTGTGTTCATTGTACTATTTATTTTTAGCAATATTCTCTACTAGTTTACATCAGTTCAATACACACTAAACCGGGAGATTAAATTTGGAGATAATTTCGCAACAGAACGTTGATTTGATGTGTCTTGAAAATTTTTACTAGTGATTAACAATTTATGTTTTTGGGTTTGTAGGGAAACCCATTTCTGGTATGTTTTACCTGACGAGGTGAAGAGTACAAACCTACTAAATCAGTACTTAGAACTTCTGTCCCCATGTGAGAGAGAAAGTGTTTTCAGCATGACGGGAGATCAACTTAAGAAAAGAGCATTGCTAGCTCGGGCATTAGTTCGCACTACCATAGCAAGATGTGAGTTTTCTTGTTTTGCTGATCTTTTAATACTAGTTGAGTATAACATATGTGATGAACTAGAGTTTGTAAATTGGTCATTCTACATTTCCACTATCTATGAACTTGTTTAATATATCTGGTATTTGACCATTTATGTGTTTGCTTATCTTTTTATCTACATTTGTATGTAATGGATCAGTCCCATAGTTTTTATGTGCTGGTTTGGACCACTGTAGCAACTCAGAGTCTCTTGATCATAGTTGTTAAAGTTGTACTATTTGCGATTTTGTTATGTACCAATAGATGCATATCTCAACTACAACCCAATCATATGATTGATGATTCAAATCTTACGATTCACAATTCGAATCATACGATACCATGTGATTCATAATCAGCTGGACAAGACCCAAATCATAATGTACCCATCAGCTCCCACTTAGACTGACATATTAAAAACTCTAAATAGCATTTTGTATTGGTTTAAAGTTATTTGAAGTGCCTTTTATATAGTCTCGACTCTTGATGTAATTTTGAAGTCATAAATTTTTAATTTGAATAATGGCTGGGTTCATATTCTTCAAATAGAAGAAGCACTGCTTTTGAAGAGAAGAGGACACAATTACTTGCTTTAAAACCATGTTCCTTTTCAATTGGCCAAAGGATCATTCATTATATGATGTTATATCACATTTTCCAATGAGCAATATTATCTGATTACTTTTTTTTCCTTTTGTCTGCTTTTATTTTGTAACATGTAATCCATGTTAAAAGCTTTATTTTTCAGTTTCTGTAAATTGTGTTATTCTGTTCTTTTCCTCCCCAGTACTACCAAATTTTTCTTGCAATGACTATGTATTATATCTATTCTGTGCATGTCCTTTTAGTTGGAATTAGGTACGTGGTATGGATAATAACCATAGGCAATTATAGGTTTCTAAAATTCTCTGAAGTTTTCAGGTTGTATACTTATAAACTTAACGTCTTAATGGCCCATTCTATCAAACAGAATTACCTGCCACAGTTCTATCATTTTTCTCTTTTCATATGTGTCATTTCCTTCAACAGACTTTCTTCTTTAAATTATTTTGATGTGTAGACAAGTCTTGAAAGAGGTCATGTATATATCTAAAGAATATTGCTCATTATTAGATCAGATAAACCGGAGAGGTGATCCAAGATCCCTAAAGTTTAGGAAGAACAATTATGGGAAGCCTGAGGTGAGTTTCTTTCTTTGAATATTGGTGTCTAGTAAATGTTTTACCTGTTTTGCATGGAACTTGTTTAGTTTTCATATTCATCATATTGTTGAAGCTCATAGTATTTCCATCTTTGAGCTTACTCTTCTCAATAGCATGTTTAAGCAGGTAGACTGGCAATACACTGGTGATTGGAGCCCACCGCCATTGCATTTTAACATCTCACACACTTCTTCCCTGATAGCTTGTGGAGTGACTGCCGGTTCACTTGTACGTATTCTGTCATATATATCTTCTGCATTGTTGATCATCATTTGCTTGTCTAATTTATATCTGTATCTTTGTTTATTTTCATTTTCCTCTTGGTGGAAAAATGGAGTTTGAACTGATACAATTTACCATTATAATTGTAGATTGGTATTGATGTTGAAGAGAAGCAAAGGAGCCTAAAAAACAATATTTTAGCCTTTGCTCGTCGCTACTTTTCTCCATATGAGGTGGAAATTCTGACTGCCATTTCAGACCCTAAAATTCAGCATCAGGAGTTTCTGAAGTTGTGGACTCTGAAGGTGAGATAAGAGTATGTTATACTATACTTCCATCACTTGTACTTTCTATACATAGAGAAGAATTGTATAAAAATTTCAAGAATTATTTTGATGCACATGTATAAAATATGTATGTGATGTGTGTATAGTTGAGTTCATAAACTTCTTTATTCTTAATACATGTTTTTGTCTTAGATTCAGAGTATTGTTGAGTTCATAACCTTCTTTTCACCTCAATTCTTGTCTTAGATTCGAAGGCTTGAACTTTCTTTTAGATCAACAAATTTTCAGCTTTTCTTCAATATTCTTTTGTATGCTTCTGTCATTTACATGTCCTCCCCCTCCCCATTCAAAGAAAAATAGGCCAAAAAAGGAACACAAGAAAAATCTTTTGTTCGATATTCTTTTTTTTGCTTCTAATGTTCATTCTGTTGTACATTTATGTGTCCTCCCTCCGTATTCAAAAACTAGCTGGAAAGAGAATAACAGAAAAACTGTTCACAGAGATTATGTGAAGGAAAAAAAAGACCTCAAATATGTTTTGAAAACTTAAACCCGCACAATGATCACCTATGCAACTTGGTAAAATTGTTGAATTGAGAAGTATATAAATGTACCATGCATCACAGGAGGCATCTATCCAAGCTGTCTCATTACAACAGTTATTATTTACAGGAGGCTTATGTTAAAGCATTGGGGAAGGGCTTCTCAGGTGCACCTTTTAAGACCTTTACCATTCAAATAAGAGATCCAATTAACAGAGGCATTCATCTTCCGGGGAGAATAGATTCTGAGGTATGTGCCATAGTTTCTGGGAGATTATAAAGCTGTTATAGATCGTATGTAGGTCATTGTTCAATTTTTATTTTTTATTTTTCTGGAGTCTACTTCTATCACATTGCCTAGTTAGCTGGCCAATATTTTGGCTGAGATTTTTGAGGTGGGAAGCATCCTACAATCTTACGATAGAACAGAGGCCTCCAATCCATTGTCCCACGTTTCATGCCGCTAAGACATTCTTTCTCCTCCCTCTCTCCTTCACTCCCCCTTTTCTTTTCCATTTTCAACTTATGGGTTGTAAATTTGTGGTTATAGCTGTTATATACAAGTCACCTTATTCCAAGTTTATCTTCCTTTTTCTTTTATTATGCTGTCAGGTACCTGAAATAATTGTCGAGTCTCCTGACAAGGCAAATAAGCTATCAAGCAGTTGGCAATTTGCACTACTGGAGCTGGCTGGTTCTCATTATGCTGCCATTTGTATTGAGCAGGAAAGAACCGCTGGAGGTATGAAGTTTTATTTTATATATATATATATAAAACTCAACTGGTTCCAATAATTTCTTGTTTTTGCATTTTTCAGGCAATGGGAGCAATCCAATGAAACTAACCATGCGAAAGACGATTCCGTTTATTGAAGATGAATGTGTTTCTGGAACTGATGCTGCCATAGTAATTGGCGGCTTGACCGGAGTAGGTGATAAGTGATGATATCAGCAGAGGAGAACATTTCTTATGAATAGTATCTCACTCTTCTGCTTTAATATATTGTAAGAGTTGTAACTGACTCGTGACTGTCTTTTTGAACAATCATTTGTTACACTTATTACCATGTTGAAAGCCACAAATATGATGCATATTGTCTTATTACAACATTTTTCTTTCAAATATTACCATGTTTAAAGAATAGAATTTTTGTCATTGGCAATACTCTGACCATTTACAACAGCTAGTGGTAAACCCTGGCATTCACCAGTTAACTAACATGCCTTTCTTGGCAGTCCAGAACTAATCAGCTAGAAGTTTCAGTGAAAGTACAGGCATCACTGGCATCACCTTTCAGCTGAAGCTTGCAGCACCAATCTCTATTAAGTCTTCCTTTCCCACCTCAAGCATTTCAAGCTTTAGCAAATTCAGGACTCTTCCATGCAGAAATTTACAATGCTTATGCTGCTCTATGTTGAGATTTCTTAATTCTGCAGATCCTTTACCAGTAGTCTTTGCAAGAACAAACTCCATTTCTGAAATGGTGGAAGCGAGTTGGATCCCTAACAACAAATTGGTGATCCACAGTCGTGCTAACTAACTTAATAAACAAGTGGCAATGTACGCACACCCTCAGGTTCTTTATCACAATAATATCTGCCCCTGACCTAGTGTTTAAGAGAGCAAAAGCAACTGCCAACTTTTCACTGTGCACCCCTGTACCAATTAAGAGTTCCTCGTTCCTTTCTCCCTGATCAAACTTAGGTGACGTATGGAGCTCCTTCACAAGATTTTCCAACTCAGTTAACTTTCTATATATCTCCTTGGTTTGAGGATGGCTTATATCTCCAGCAAAGAAAAGGTGCACTTTCCCTTTATATTCAACATAGCTACACCCTGGGTCCTTTCTGAGTTTCCGCTCCCTCATCATGACTCTAACTCTCAAAACTCCTTCCAGGTTTTGTGCATCAGAGTATATATTTGATAACAACACATAATAACCAATATTTGTTGGTTCAAGCTCAATTACCCGTTCAAAGGCTAACTCAGCTATCTCTATGTTTTTATGAATTTTACATGCACCCAAAAGGGCCCCCCAAACTGCACCATCAGGTTTTCCCTGCATTGACTCTATGAGCTCTTTAGCTTCCTTCAAGCGACCAGCCCTACCTAAAAGATCGACCATGCAAGAGTAGTGCTCTGGACCTGGCTGCAAATTATACTTCATCTCCATTGCTTCATAATATTCCAAGCCTTTATCAGTCAATCCGGCATGGCTACATGCAGAAAGTATACTCACAAACACTGTTTCATCAGGTCTAATTCCAGTCTTTATCATTTTATCAAAAAGCTGCACTGCAATTTCTCCATGTCCATGCATTCCATAGCCACCAATAATAGCAGTCCAAGAAATCACACTTCTCTCAGCCATGGAATCAAAAATTGCACGAGCCTTTACTAAATTACCACACCTAGCATACATATTGATCAGGGCATTTGTCAAAAAGGGATTAGATTGAAACCCCCTGTATTCTATCCGCCGTTCTACCTGACAACCAATGCTCTGAGCACCAAGGTTCGCGCAAGATGATAGAACCCCAAGAAGTGTCACAGGGTCGGGATGTATCTCAGTCAGCTCCATCTCATGGTAAAGTTCCAAAACGTGTTTGGCAAAACCATTTTGTGCATACCCCGATATCATAGCATTCCAAGTAATCAAATCCTTTTCAGGCATTGCATCAAACAACTCTCGTGCATAGGCAACCTCCCCACATTTTACATACATAGTAAGCAAACAATTAGAAACAGATAAGTCAGTATCAAATCCAAATTTAACACTAGAACAGTGAAGATACATCCCAATAGCCAAATGGTTCGGGAGCGTACACCCTGAGATCAAGCCCAACATTGTAACCGAGTTAACCAACACACCCTCCTTCCTCATTTGGCTAAACAACAGAACTGCATCCACAAATTTCGAGTTAAATGTATACCCAGATATTAAAGCATTGTAGCAAATCGTGAGCTTCCCAAGTTGGCCACTTTCGTCGAACACTTTACGTGCATTCTGAATCAAAGAGCATTTACAGTACATAGATATCAAAGAAGTTCGTATATAAGGATCGGGTTCGCACCCAGTTTTGACAACGTGGGTGTGGAGTTGTAAACCCATGAGAGGGATCACGAGGGCTGCGCATGATTTGAGAGCAAAGGGAAAGGTAAAGGTATTGGGGCAATTGCCAGAACGGAGCATTTGGCGATAGAGAGTGAGGGCTTGAGCAAATTGGCATTGCTTTGCTAGCTCTCTTAAGCGGTTGTTCCATGGCGTAGATGTATGTGCAATTATTTTGGGTTGAAAGTGTAGCAGCTTTTTTGAGTGATGATGATGATGATGAGGAGGAGGAGGCGGCTCCGAGTATTGAGTAGTCATAGGAACCGGTTGGGGAATTCCAACTTTATTCAAATATTCCCATATTGTTGTAAATAAATTACTCTCTCGCCTCTGTATTTTATTGAATTTATATCTTGACCTTTTTTTCAACTTAGAATTCTAAGTAAAAGGTTTTAATTATGATTTTGGTCTATGAAAATTACATTATTCTCAATTTCATCTTTTTTTTTAATCGGTTCTTGTAATTTACTTATTTTTTATTTCTAGTTACATTTCTATAATTCAATTCTTTTCTAGAAGATACTCAACTCAACTTAACTCAATAAAGCTTTAAATCCTAAAATAGTTGGGATCGGTTATATGAATCATTTTTTTTTCATTTTCATCGATTCGAGACAACATTTTCAGTAATCTCTAGAGCAGCTATATATTTCTTGATGATTGTCCCCATGTATCGGTCTCCCCCACCACTTCTAATACCTAACACTTGTACCAAGTCGCCTTTTTTAACTACTGCATTTATTGGCCGACGTTGGATATGTCCAAACTAACATAGGCGATTCTACCTTATTTTCTTCTCAATATGTGCTACTTCTATCTTTTTACGAATCTCCTCATTCCTTATTATATTATTTATTGTATGTCCAATCATCCATCTCAACATTCTTATTTTGGCTACTCTCATCTTATGCAAATCTTAACTGCCCAACATTCGGTACCATATAGCATTGCTGGTCTCACTGTCGTTGTAACATCCCGAAAAACTTAATCTAGTTTAATTAGACGAAATAGGTATTAATTACGATAAAGCACATAATTAGCCTAATGTACGCATTCGCTACGAATTTTTCTTGCATTTATTCTATGCATTTAATTTAGAGAATTTTTAAGCGAATTTTCATATTTGGAAATAGTGACATCATCATGACACCATCATATAGTTTGATGACATCATCATTTAGTTAAGTTAGTTAGGATTTAAGGATGGAGACATCATTAGGATGATATCACCATGACATCATCATTTGTAATTATGAAAACATGTCATAAGAGAATTAGGAAATTAAGAAGTAGTTAGAATGGAACAAGAAAAGAACTAAACTAGGTAGAATCAAACCACAAATATTAGGAGGGTGTAAATGCATTAATTGAACTCACTTAAGTGTAAGAACCATATTAAAAGAAGAAAGAAAATAATAAAATATAGGTTACTTGCTAGGAAAGGAAATGTGATGAATTAAGTGTAAAAATGAGGTTAAGTGTGGAAATTTGTAATTAATGCAAGGGAGGTGAGTTGTAAAGTTTCATTAAATGCAAGGGGGTGAGTCGTAAAGTTTCATTAAATGCAAAGGGGTGAGGTGTAAGACCTGTGACAATAGGTGTAAAGTTTTATTAAATGCAAGGATGAGGTGTACAAACATGTGACAATAAGTGGCATGCCAAGTGTTAGTAAACTAGGAGAAAAAGATATGTGTAAAGGAGGTATATAACTTGGAAGAAAACTAGTGGAAGATGAAAAAGTAGGAATGATTAGCATGCATTAATGAAGAAAAAGCCATTGAATTAAACTCCTATATAAACCGGCCATGTCTACTTAAAACCCACATACACACATTTCCTTAAATCCATACCAAAAGAAGAAAGAAAACCTTAAACCTAGGCATACCCCAAAAGAAGTAAAAATCGTAACCACCAAGAAAAGAAAGCCAAAACCATAGGCTAGAAAAAGAAAAGGAAAAACGCGAACTAGAGGAGGAGAAAGCCAAGCCGTAGGAAGGAGAAAAGAAAAGGAAAACCGAAAGAATGAGAAAGAGGAGGCGTAGGAAAAGAAGGAAGAAAAATAAATAAGCTAAAGGTATTAGGCAAGTATTTACACATATCCTTATCTTTCTCATCTTGTTTCATACTTACTTCATTGATTCCTTCGTATTCCTCATGATATTCTCATGATCCTTCATGCATATGAAATGAATGTGAAATGAAAATGATTCCTTTGTGGAAAGTTTAAAGGAAATGACTAATGATTCTAGTAACTTGTCTTAAGTTTATGTTGGCCGAAGTTTACCAAGTATCCAAAAAGTGAGGATACTCAAACCATAGTATGGATCCTACTATTGAGATGCAGTACGAAGTAAGAGTACACAAAGTCCTTGTAAGACAACCTTGGGTTTGCATGAATGGTCAAGAATGATTACTAAGGAGTGGATAAGAAAAAGAAAAGAATAAAGTTTGCATTTGCATAGATTCCTATATTTTAAAACCATCAAGATATTCCCTTTTGCTGTGTGTGAATACTTGTTGAGGTTATTCTCATTTTTCCTTCATCTTGATGTGCAGGATAATTAGTTTTCCATGGAAGTGTTTATTATGTAGACTTTTCCTGTATTCGTTGATTCTTAGGAGGACGGTACCATATATGTTACTAAGGGTTGGCAAGTAGTGGACTGGTGGTACGAGGAGGGAGATGAAAATAGCCCTCTTATAGTTGTATGTGTAGTTCCACTTACCACATAAGTGGACGATGGATAAAGGTTTTGGCGTTATGGATAAAAGTAAGATAGGAAGAATTGGCTAAATGGTAGAGTACTAGTCAGTCATGGAAGGAAAAATATAAGGCTAGGAGTTAATAAGAAATTATAAATAAGAATTAATCTAAGTCTTGAAGAAGGTAATTGATGTAATATGAAAAGTAAATGTCACTTAAATAAAATGGTTGAATTTGGCTAAGGAGGAAAATGGAATAAGCTTGGTAAATTAGGACTTATTGAATTCGGCCATGAAAGAATAAGAAAAAAAAAAAGAAAGGGGAAAAGAAAAATTTAGGTGAAAAGATGCTCTAAGGCAGTTTAAATTATAAAGATAAAATAAAAAGAAAATTTTAGTCTCTTGAATAATTAAGGGTAATTACTAATTGATTTAAGCATTAAGATAACAATTAACTTAAGTATAGGATTAGGAAAGTAAGGTGTCACAGCCATCTTGTAAAATTTTTCTTTTAATCTATTCAGAATTTTAGGATCACATAAAACTCTCAAAACACTTCGTCATTTCGCCCACCCTGCCTTGATCATATGGTTTACATCATGCTCAATTGAGCTATTGTTTTTGTACAAATGAACCTAAAAACTTAACACACATCCTTTGTAAGGATAGTCTGACCATTCAAAATTATTTCATTCGGGCCTCCTCTAGTTTCACTGAAATTGCACTCCATACACTTAATTTTTGTTCGACTCAATCTAAAGCCTTTAGATTCTAATTAACGCATTCCTCCAAATTTCTAGTTTAGAATTTAAATATTTTCTAGTTTCGTTTACCAACACGATATTATCGGCAAACAGCATACACCACGGAGCTCTATCTTGAATATTATAGGTAAGTCATCCATGACTAAAGCAAATAGGTAATAGGCTTAAGGATGAACCTTGGTGAACAACTATCATGATCGGGAACTTCCAGTCATACCATCTCCCTAGTCATTGCTCCCTTATACATATCTTTAATAACATATTTAGTTGGGCCTTTTTCTTCTGGAGTATTTCTGGAGTACCCACCATAAGACTTATCTTGACACTCTATCATATGTTTTTTTCTAAATCAATAAAGGCCATGTAAAGATCCTTTTTATTTTCTCAATATTTCTTCATTAATCTCCTAAGTAATAAAATAGCCTTCATTGTAGATCTTTTGGGCATAAACTCAAATTGATTCTCAAAAACTAGAGTCTCATTCTTAAGCCTATGCTCAATCACTCTCTCCCACAGCTTTATTGTATGACTTACAAGTTTTATTTCTTGATAATTTGTACAAGTTTGAATATCTCATTTATTCTTATAAACAATGATCAACGTACTATTTCTCCACTCATCGAGCATTTTCTTGGTTACTAAAATCTTGTTATAAAGATTTGTAAGCCAAGTTACTTCAATATCTCCTATGCATCTCCAAACTTCTATTGGTATATCATCTAGGCTCATTGCCTTACCATTATTCATCTTATGAATAACTTCTTTAACTTCCTGTGCTCTAGTCCGATGAACAAATCGGCAGTTCATATCAATTCTTTTCTAAAATATCTTGGCCAAAAAAAATAATATCTATTTTAGAATATTTTTAATCAAGTCAAGCTAATTAACTTGACAAGAGATTTAACCAAATTAGTTTATATAACTAAAATCACCTAAGAAATTTGATAAATTTTGATAAAAGTTGAAGCATGTCTATGTTATTTCAAATCTCACGAAAAAAATAAAATAAAATAAGGAGAGAGATTTGTTTTTAGAATAGATAAGAGTTTTAAATTTGAGATGTCACCTTACCCGAAAAAATAAAATGAAAAATTTTAGATGCCATAAGATAAATGCATCTACTAATCAAGTCAAACTTCATGTGGTTTTCTTCATCATCATTGACATTCCATTTGTGCATCTTGATCTTTCTCAATTGATCAAGAATGATTTGTCTTAGTATGGTTTTACACCATTCAATACGAATGCCTATCTTAGTATGGATGGCAATGGATTGGATCAGGTTTGACCCAACCCGATCCAATATTTTTGATCCATGGATCATGGGCCTTTGACCCGGACCTAATCTAGACCCGACCCATGCCCATTTTTTTTCCTTTATAATAATCTGTACAAGTAATTGCTTATTGCTAACAAAAAAAATAAAATTGGCATTGTGGGTTTGTCAAGGGGCTTTTGAAACCGCTTCTAATTAATTTTAAATCATCCAAACTAGGTAGATCTTTGAAGTCAGGTTGCTTGCTTTCATCATACTTGGAATTCTCAATGCTTGATAAGAAACTTCCATAGTTTCACCCACTACGAGGTGTTTTTTATCAACAATTTGAGCCTCCTCAATACCATTTTTAGAATTTTCACAGTATGGAAGAGGGAGGTCCTTTATTTTTTGTTTCCACAAATGAGGTTCTAGAGACACAGAACCAGAATTACTATACAGAGCTTCCTTCCTTTTCGCCTTTTCTGATATCTCAATAGAGGATTGAAAAATTTCTTCAACTTTTCCACTAAAAAGACTACTATATGTTGTAACATGATCAAAGCAACTATCCTGCAATCATAAAATGAAGGAATTATCCAAGTTATACTAAAGAAATTCACGCTCTGCACTAGATCATAGAAGAACAAATCACCTGAGGCATACTTAAGTTGTCCTTCAGAAAGGATAAAAGAAGGCATACTATTTTCCACCACAATCTTCGAAATGGCATAAGCAAATATGTACAACTTTTATGGAATATGTCAGCATACTCGGCCAAGATCATCCCACAAGCCTCAGTGCCAAGTTAAGTATGCGAGCAACTAGAATTGTGTAGATGTATCATATATGTACCAAAAATAAAACTAAAGTGCACAAATAATGAAGCTTGTATAGTTACTGCTAATGTACAGAATTGCAAGCAGCAAAACTCGTTTCATGTCCTAACTTCTTATAAAACTACAAATAAAAATAAAGGGCTAAAGAGATAGGAGAGGTTCAACATGCACCTAGTAAACTTTTCATAAACAGTTCAACTAAACATAATTCAAATCCTTGTAGAAGCTCCAACTTCATCATGACCATCATCATGTATTTTAGCATATGTTATAGAATCTGTCCCTACAAATGACAAGGATAAAAAATAATTATTAATATTGAAAGTTTAAGATAATAAAAATAAATAAATGTCTATTATATAGTGCAAAATTATCTTTCCTTTCTTCAATCCATAACCAATTATGTGCACGCATTAGAGTTTCCACAGTGTCTGATTCCAATCTATTCCGGTGTATACTAACCAATCTTCCACCTGTGCTAAAAGATGATTTAGATGCAATTGTAGATACTGGTATAGTAAAGAAGTCTCTAGCAATTGCTTATAAGATTGGATATTTTATCACATTCACCTTCCACCACATAAGTATATCAAAATCCTTACTTCTTGGCAATTCATCTTCATCTAAGTAATGATCAAGTTTAGATTTAACTTTCAAGTTTTTTGCTCTCTTATCATTCTTAATGAATAAGTCATATGCAGCCAATGGATCTTGACTTCCACCCTCACTCATATCTTGCAATAAATTTCCACTTGACTCAACTCCTCTAGCATGAGTTACCACTACTCTGGTACTCCAAAACCAAATCATTTACAAGCTGAAGAACCCGTTCACTTTCCACTGCGGATCCATCTACATATAACTTTGGAAAGTAAAACTCAATTAATTTCATTTTATATCTGAGATATAACACGGTTGCAACTCTCACTACACCAAAAATCACATCCCAATATATATCAAACTTGGCAATCATACTAGATGACATTAGCTTAATCTGTGAATTTGAAGAACTGAACCATTGTCCTAATGCCAATCTAACATTACAAATGCTAGGAAAGAAAAGATTGGTAGTTGGATATTTTCTACCAGACAACTCCTTTGTGACTTCATAAAATATTTTTAACCTTCCACAAAGTTCCCTGGAAAATTCTCAATCTTCTTCAGTTATAGCTATCTTATACTTAGATGTCTCTTTTCTAAGCAAACGAGCAAATACAGACTTATAAACAATAGCTATTTCAAGCATAAGATAAGTGGAGTTCCATCTTGTTGCAACATCAAGCACTAACTTCTTAGAATAAGAAATAAGCAAATAGCAGGCAGTTTCCTCAAACTTTTCTTCCCTCTTAGGCATAGCCTTCCAAAACACGACACTCTCACAAATTTTATCTACATTGCTTTTAACTAATTGTAATCCAACTTTCACAAATAAGTTTAAAACATGTGCAACACAACGCATGTGTATCAAACTACCAGACAATATAAGAGAAGAAGAATCCAACTTTTCTAACAAAACATCAATCATAGCATCATTTGTTGAGCAATTGTCAAGAGTGACTGTGGAAATCTTCTTAGTAATATTCCAATGCAATAAGCAATCAAATAAGACTTGAAAAATTTTCTCTTTTGTATGTGGACAAAGAACATGAACAAACCTAAAATAAAAGTACATATCACATAAATATTATAAGCATAATTAAGTAAAACGTACATATCACATAAATTTATATACATGCAATAAATTTAATAAAATACCTCAATATACGACTCTGCAATGTCCAAGATGCATCAATGTAATGCGCAGTGATCGCCATAAAACCCTTCTTTTGATTGCTTGCTGTCCACATGTTAGTGGTAATGGCAACTCTGCCCTTATTGACTTCCATAAAATTCATAATAACTTCCTTTTCTGACTCATATATCTTCATGATATTCTCTTTAATAGTGTTCCGAGAAACAACCTTAAATGATGGTTGAAGAGCAGTTGAATATCTTTTGAATCCAATATGATCCACAATGGATAAAGAATATTCATGTAAGATTATGATTTTAGCAAGCTCATTTCTTGCTATCTCGGGATTAAATGAACTTTCTCGTTGATCTTTTTTTTTGGAGATCTATTTAAATCCTTCAATGTTGGACATCTCTTATAGTGCTTACCTAAATGACTTGTCCCTTTCCCAGAGCCTCCACAAAAATCTTTACCACAATAGTGGCAAATTACCTTTTCTTCTCCATTAATTTTTTTCTTACTAAAATGATTACAAACCCAACTTTTTGCTTTTAATTTTCTTTTTTCCCCAACACTAGCAGTATTTTCAACTTCAATATCGATACTAGCAGTATCTTCAATTAACATGATTTACATAACTCACATGACAAAATACACGTCTTGATTTTTAATATAATATTAGGTGTTAGAGAAAATAAGCTGCTACTAAACTTTTCTTACTTAATTAAGTAGGCCAAGCATATTGACGCATTGTAAAAACACATTGGCAGTAGTACTTTTCATGATTTGCAAACTGCATGTAACTAAATTGTCATGCATGTTATTATTCTTTATGTCGGGTGTAGTTATTTTATTAATTCATAACTTATAAATGAAAAAATGAAATTTGATTGAAAAGTTTTGAATTCTGAAAGATAAAATTGATTGAGAAAATTATTGGATGACTGAACTAAAAACTAATATAATTTTAAATGACCAAAATAATAGATAAGTTTTACTATTATTATTATTGTTTAACAAAAGTAGAGACAAGAAGAAACAATTAGAGGGGAAAATTTTCATGTTTATTGGAAAACTATTCCCAAATTTAAACAGTAATTGCATATAGCATAAAGTAAAAAATTTGAATATGCATTTCTCACATATGATTCTTAGGCATTCCATAGACCTCCAAAAAATGGATAACTAGACAAAATGGAGAAAAAGAGAAGAAATGAAATATAGGCATTCTATACATTTAATGAGAGCATACATATGTGTTTATGTGATGGAGATAAATAAGTCAATGTCATATTTCTGATTCAAATAAATTACCATTCAAAGGTGAAGGAAGTTGATTAAGGAGGGGTGTGTGACAAAGTCCAATTATGGTTCTTTCTCTTCATTTATTATTTGATTGATTCATCAATTTTATTGTTAAATAAGTTTAACATGATAGTTTTTACCTTTATTTCTTTTGTGTTTTTTATTCTCACTTTTCAAATAACTTTATATGAATCTTAGTTTCCTAGACGTACTAAAATAACATATAGACATAGAATGAGGAATAATATTTATTGTGGATTTAGAGAAGGATATGATGTTAATATATTAGATAATCAAACTATAAAATATAAAACTATATTTCATTCTTTCTTTTAGGGGTACTTTTTTCTTTTCATGTCACCATAGTAGTAGTGTAAGGTTTCCAATGGCTTTAGAAAATATTAGAAAAAAGTTCTCTGACATGTTGCCAATTGAATTTATTGAAAATCCATACATCATGACTTATGGAGGCTTATATACACAACTGACAATTGATTCAGTTGCTAGAAAGAGTAAGTTCTCCTTTGAGGTGGTGAGATAAAAATGTGTTAGGGTAATAATTTTTCAAAAAACTAAACAAATTGTGCTCATGGAAATCCAGTCCTTTCCTTGTCTTGTGACTTTAAATTAAGAATTAGATCGAAGTCGACAACTTTACATCAAAGTCAAACAAATTGATTTTGTGAGTTAACAACCAGTTCACAGATCTAGGTTTATATCCAGAGGGTATATACATGAAACACTAAATTGAAGGAATTTTAAATCTTATATACTTTTTCTTGTCTTGCAGAACAACCCCTTCAACTCCTAGAGACTAAAAGAAAAGCCCAATTTCAAAAAATTTCTTGTTTTGAAAACAAACCCAAAACTCAGAAGTTAAAAATAAATGATTAGCAGAAAAGGATTCAAAAAAGGGGGTGTCACAGAGGGGTAGGAGAAGAAGAATATACTGAGAGATAGACAAAGCCATATATGGAGAGCTTCAATTCAGACAACTACAAACAGGAATCTTCGAGACTAAGCAATTGGTGGAGGCTAGAGAATTCTTTCGTCAATAAATGAAGTATGGAACCTGAAATATGATTTGGATCATATTTTATCCGACCCAATCCATTAACTTATAGGCATTTTCAAAGAAGACCTGATTCGACCTGTAGATCCAAGTTTAAAAAAAATATCTTATCCAAATACTTTGTATTGGGTCAGATATCCGAACCGACTTGATCCATTGCCATCCCTACATCTTAGTAGTATGGACATTCATCTCAGCCATTGTCTCTCAATAAGGAAGATCGCTTCAGCCACTATCTCTAGTACGGTGAGGACACCAATATGGGACCATATGTCTTGGTACCACAATAGTGGCAATTCTACTACCACATGATACATGTCACCTTATCATTCGACCAAATACCTATATATAAGAAGAGTAAGGTATATTTCTGGACATAAGATATTCTATTGCCTCGTTCACTATTCACACAAAACAAGCTCTGACTTATCCTTTGGAGGGTTTTAGGGGCACCCACCCCGACCTCTGACTTCGTCTTTTATAGGTTTACCGAGTACCGAGCTGATGTAGACCACCCGAGACCAAACCTATACCCTAGAAACCTAAACAGTAAATTTGGACATTAACGGGCTTAACAATTTGGTTAAAAATCAAATTTAAAAGGTTTTAGTAGAAAAATTCAGATTCAAAAAATATTCTTAAAGAAAAAAATTAGAAAGTAGTGTTAATTAATACTTACTAAAAACTTATTTAAAACGGATTCTTCTTGGTAAGGACTATAATCAAAGTTCTACATAAGTTATTTTATTATAATTATCTAATGCAAAATCATGTTAAAGTCCTTGTTAGAAAATTCTGATCCAACTAATGATTTAATTAAGAAACTTTTATGGTAGAAGTATGTTTTTGGTCCCCAAAATTTCACTCAAGCTTTAGTTTAATCTTCATAATTTTAATTATGTCTAATTGTTCTTTTAATTTAATTTATTCTGTCTAATTAGTGAAAAAATAATTTTCCACTTAAATTATTAATTAAAATTGATGACCTGTACATTAATATTATTAATGTATCCCTTATTTGACATATTAGAATATTTAACTACACATATTGCCGTTTATTTGGTTGGTTGTTGGTAGTTTGTATGATCTACTGTGAAAGACTCATTGGCGCACCCCTTAATACCAAATAAACGGGATCTGATTCTACTACAGTGGGTCGCATCGTACAGAATCTAAGCCCATAAGCTCAATAGTAAGCCTACTGCAATAGAACTATAAACTAGATATAACAAGCAATGGGTCAGTCTGGATAAGCCAAACCCAGAGAGGGAAACACAGAGCGAGCTTCAATATCCTGCCGTGGCAATGGAGGCTGTTCAACTGTCAAGCGTTGCTTCCCGCCATTTAGCAACTACTTCTCACTCTCTTTCTCAGAGCAGAGGCTTCTGCTATTCTAATTTCACCAGGCAATCAACTAAATTTTGCTCCTCGTGGACAAGCTCAATTAAAGTAAAATCACTTTCTTCAAGAAATTTGTTCATGGTAAGTCTGAGAAACAAAAACTCAAAATGCCCTTTAGTTGTTTTTCCTTTTAGTTCCTGCAGAACTGTTAGATAAAAATCTCAACCTGATTTTGATCAGTTGCCTTCTTTTGTTAATTGTAAATTATTAATTTTTTGGCAATTTAATCTCAGAGGGAGATATGGGGTTGGGTGAATTCTAAAAGTGCTTTTGTTAGAAGGGATATGCGCGGTGTGGTAAGAGCAGAAATGTTTGGGCAATTGACTAGTGGTCTTGAGGCTGCTTGGAACAAGCTCAAAGGAGAAGGTTTGCATTGCCAAGTTTCAACATTCTTGTGGCTTTTTATCATTCACCAAGTTATTTTCAAAACGACTTTGTTTATGCTCTTGTTTTTGTAATCCCCATTATATACTGCAACTGTGTGTGAGAGAAGGAAAGGAGTGATAGTATAATTATGGAATTTGGGCTTTTTACTTTCTGATCAATTGTCCATTTCTTTGTAAAAAAAATAAAAATAAAAATAAAATTGGAATTTTATATTACCCTGGTTTGGTTGGGCTTCAGAGGTTTTGACCAAAGAGAACATTGTGGAGCCTATGCGAGACATAAGGAGAGCTCTTTTGGAAGCAGATGTAAGTGGGTCTATGTAGTACACTAGTACTGAAGCCTTAAACTATACATTTCAAATTGAGTGGGTATAATTCTATCTTGTTGGCAGGTAAGCCTTCCTGTTGTGAGAAGGTTTATCCAATCTGTCAGCGAGCAGGCTGTGGGTGTGGGACTGATTCGAGGTGTGAGACCAGATCAGCAGTTAGTCAAGGTACACTTATCTAGTAGTCAAACTGTAACAATGAAAATATTCATCTGAAGAACAGACAAAATTAAACTGCTTTCCAGTAATTAAATTTACCATTATGTGTTTATGTGCATATATGTATACTTCTTATCTCTATTTCAGAAGCACATATCCAAAATGTATCAGAAGCTTTTGGCATGTTATTAGGTTTTCAATTTCATCTATGAATTCCATTGAGTGATTAGTTATCCTTATAAGCTTCAAATGTCTGTGCTGGATTTTCATTGCATGGAGGCTTTTCTTGATCTATATGTGCATTGGTGATAAAGCTTGTTAGCAATGACTTATCTAATAATTATTTCTTTTCTTAGTGACAATGATGTTTCTCTATGATAAGATTATTCAGTATTGTTTTACTCACGGTGATAATAGGCATGTTGACCCCGAGTCTTGCAGATTGTAAATGAAGAATTAGTGAAATTGATGGGTGGAGATGTTTCTGAACTGGTTTTTGCCAAATCTGGGCCCACTGTTATTTTGTTGGCTGGTCTTCAAGGAGTTGGAAAGACAACTGTATGTGCAAAGTTGGCTTATTATCTTAAAAAACAGGTGCATTTCCAATCTCTACCCTGAGTTATTCTCTCTCACACTGTATTTTTCTTGGTTTTTTTTTTGTTGCACACAGTTAATATATGCTTCACATTATTGGCACGAGTAATAAAACCATGGTTTTAGGGGAAGAGTAGCATGCTGGTAGCTGGAGATGTGTACAGACCTGCTGCTATTGACCAACTTGTTATTCTAGGTCAACAGGTATGGACTATAGTTGACTTCTTGTTACTGGTTTTACTTCCGAGTGAACTATTAATGTCATAGACATCGTCTCGAATGTCAATTAAACTGTTTGACAATAATGTTGCTATGGGATTCTTTGACGGTTTGACTGACTATTCTTAACCTTGATGTATATCTATGTCTCTAATTTGAACTCAAGAAAAAAGTGGAGTAGGATTAATAAACTGTATTAAAGAAAAGCTTTTGGATTGCAAATTATTATTGAAAGCTTGACAATCAATTTTATGTTGATTCTAAGTTATGTCCGGTGAAAAGGTATTCTTTTTATGTAGTGTTGCTGAATAGGTTTTGAAACATATGGACCCTTGTGCTAATGGTAGATTTGATCTTACTGAAGTTTGTCATAATGTTTTCTTGATTGGGGATTCTTAATTTGAGATTCACTTTCTGGTGCTTTTGGGCTTTAGCTACCAGTTATACTATACTTTCACATCCTTGGCACTATTAGTGTATCTTATGCCTTAGCTTATTAAAGAAACAGAGGAGTAAATACCGCCATATACGTGTCAATATTTTGTAATAATCACATTCTCATAATCAGATGTACTGTGTGGCAGGTGGATGTGCCTGTCTATGCAGCAGGGACTGACGTCAAACCTTCAGAAATTGCAAGACAAGGTTTAGAAGAGGCAATAAAGAATAACATAGATGTCGTGATTGTCGACACTGCTGGTAGACTTCAGGTAATTTGCTTTTAGTTAGCAATAGTTTTGTGAAACATCCGTAGATAATTCCTTACTTCTGTTGCATAGATCATGGTTGCTTTTTGTTATAAAACAGATAGACAAAGCAATGATGGATGAGTTAAAAGAGGTGAAGCGTGCATTGAATCCCACAGAAGTTTTGCTTGTTGTTGATGCAATGACTGGCCAAGAAGCAGCAGGTACTTGGAATCTCATATTTGTTCTTTTCTATTGAACTTATGGTGGATTAGTTTGAAGTTAACGTCAGTCCAATAAATTTTCCCCTTCCTGATAATCATGTATACCAAAAGAAATTTATGCATCTGCAGTTTAGTTCTAGGGTCAAAATGATTGATTTGAAGAATCAAATATCGAATTAGTATTCTCGTTGTATGTCAGATTTACAATTTCCTTCTGTCTAATCTAATATTGTTGTTTATGCTATAGAAGTTAGTCAATTTTGTGACCATCTTTCCTTTTAAATTTATAGCTTTGGTGACTACTTTCAATGTTGAGATTGGGATTACTGGTGCCATCTTAACTAAGCTGGATGGTGATTCTAGAGGTGGAGCAGCTTTGAGTGTAAAAGAGGTATGCGTTTTTGTTATCCTAATCTTGTCAGATAATCAGATGTACATGTTTTCATTTGATGTATAGATATTTCTTTTCTTTGAGCTTTTCACCTTATAAATAATGTTTGCAGTCCATACAGCTCTACAGTGGTTAACTTCACATTCTTTTCAGAGTTAGCTCAGTTTGTTAATTAAATCTTATTTCATTCACTATGTCAATATGGGGATGGAACCTTAGGAGTTGTTCTAGAATTCTGTGTTTCAAGTTATGACGGCACATTCACTGGAAAAGAAAAAGACCTGAGCAAACCTTCTTATTTTCCAAATAAAATCCTGGATGGGTATCCTAAAGTTTTCTGGGAAGAAATAATTCTTTCTAGGCTTAATTAGCTCTGTGCCAACCCCTTGAATCGCTGGAATACCAATTACCATTTTCCACTCAATCTTCCCAGATAAGAAAATTTTGTTTCATTGGATTCTGCTGTTTCAGTAGTAGGTTCTTGTAGCATTATTGCATCTGCTGTTTCTTTTACGTTGAAACATGTTTTCAGGTTAATGCAATACCAAGTGTGTGATATGAGCTGTATTTAGAAGTTAGATCTACATTTAAAAGTGAGTATGAAGTGTTTAGAAGTAAACTCTCAGCAAAGTTACTTATTGCTTCTTCAAAGGAATGCTTGTTTGCCATTTGTTTTCTTCATCTTATTTGGATATTCAACTGTATTGTAATATTCTCAAAAATGATACGTTTTTTGAGAAGTTCATTTCATATTTATCTAATTGGATGGCTAGATTTTGGCAGGTGTCTGGAAAGCCAATCAAGCTTGTAGGAAGGGGAGAACGCATGGAGGACCTTGAACCTTTCTACCCTGACCGAATGGCAGGACGTATTTTAGGAATGGGGGATGTACTCTCATTTGTGGAGAAGGCCCAAGAAGTCGTATGTCCCACTAAGACTTTATATCATTCTTCTCTTGATAGAAAAACATTTCAATTTTGTTATTAACCAAATTGTTTTTACAGATGCGTCAAGAAGATGCTGAAGAACTGCAAAAAAAGATAATGAGTGCAAAGTTTGACTTTAATGATTTCCTTAAGCAAACTCGTGCGGTTGCCCAAATGGGTTCCATGAGTCGTGTCATTGGGATGATCCCTGGCATGGGGAAGGTAAAAAACTCTGTATTAAATGATTAGTCTTAATATATCTATTGATGATTGGTTAATCTGTATGGTGATCTGACATGAAACTGGAACTAAGGAAGGTTTTTTCTTTTTTGGTAAAGTCTTCCATTTTTGGTCTATGAACGACCACTTGTTAAATGGTATAAGTTTTCATAATGTAACTTAATGCCAACTGAAACAAAAGAATGAAAAAAGTCAAGCAATAGAAAAAATGACTTCACCTAACTCTTCCATTATTTTTTCCAACCAGGTAACGCCTGCACAAATTCGAGAAGCAGAAAAGAGTTTGAAGATAATGGAAGCAATGATAGAAGCAATGACCCCTGGTATCTCCTCTCTATTGTTTAATGCTATTATGTTCATTAGGTAAAATTTGCTAAATCTTCTCTAGGAATTTCTCTTAACATGGGAGTATTTAGAAGTAATCCAGAAACATTCTTAACAGGGAACATTGACATAATATGCTGCATATGTAACTGACTGACAGTACCTAGTCCGCTGTTGTCCTTCCTTTAGTGATTTTTTATTCTCCCTGTAGTCTATCATGCACTTAAATTGTTGAAAGGTATGTGGACTGCAGTTAATAATTCTCACTTGCCCTTGGTTGAGAAGCTTATATGCTTCATCCAGAGAAGGCTGTTTGTCATTTATGTTTCAACCAAAACCATACTGGTTCATTGTTCTTTCTTAATTGTCTCCAGAAATGAACTGTTAATTGGTAGTTTTCTTCCGCTTCTATGCCTTGAATTGATACATTATGGTGCATCATGTCTTACAGATTTTAAGGACATTGCAACCTGCTATAGCTGTATTACATGGTTGTCTCTCATACTGGAATAAATTCATATAATTGAAATGTGAAATGCAAGCCACATCCAATATGAAAAGCTGTGGTTCTAACATTATTATAATGCCAATGTCGTGTATTTTCTTGTTGTGCCATATTGCATCCTCTGTAATCTTCAATGTGCTTTATTAAATACTCTTTTAATCATTGTCCCATATATACTACCTTGGAACATTACAACGAGACCCAATATCAAATTTAATAACTAATTGATATTTATGCTGCTTGTTTATTCACAGAGGAGAAGGAAAAGCCAGAACTTTTGGCAGAATCTCCTTCCAGGAGAAAAAGAGTTGCTCAAGATTCTGGCAAGTCAGAGCAGCAGGTATGAATAGGTTATCTTCATTGAAGTTCATTTCTACTCTCACCTAAGCGTACTCAAAAATTATAATTTTCCATGCCAGGAGTTAGGTGTATGTCTTTTTACTTGATATGATATGTGACATTAATGTCAGGTAAGCCAACTTGTGGCCCAACTCTTCCAAATGCGTGTACGAATGAAGAATTTGATGGGTGTCATGGAAGGTGGATCACTTCCAGCATTGAACAATCTTCAGGAGTCCCTTAAAGCTGAGCAAAAGGTGACTTCATTCTCTATATGCTTCTGTCTCTGTCTCGTCAGACTCTAGAAAATATTTCAGAATGTCTTTTGCTGTTTTAGCCATATGTTTATATTCGTCAGGATGATTATTTATAGGTTAAAAAGGTAGCTGCAGTTCCTACGTGGGAAAAGGTGAAGCTTATTCTTTTAATCAGGAATCATAGTCATTTCCTTAGGAGTTCTTTTCCTTTCTTCCCTTCTATTTTGGTCCTGATTGAAGATACTCCATTAGATTGTGAGGTTTGAGGATTGTAGGTGGAGTCATGGTCAGGCATTTATTTTTATGTGGCAATGGAACATCTTCAACTTTTAGGCGTGCTATATTAGGCATGTAATATAATACTACCTTCATTTCAAAAATAGAGTCATTGTACTAGTTCATCCCACTGTCAATAGCTTCAAAAATATATCACTACCTTCATTTATTAAGTTCATAAAGTCTGTCAATAGCTTTACATATATCTATTCAAAACACTGTCTCCGTTGGTATGCTTCATTTTCTTCAGAGCTTTTTCTTTTCATTTCTCTTTTAAGTTGAGATAATAAACCTTGAACTTAACAAGCAAGCAGTTTTTGTATGTAAAATCTTCCTTATAGGCATGCATCCCTTCAGTGGTTGTTCTTTGATTTAGATGGTAGAATCAATTACATGTCTTGTTAAATATTTTGAAATCAGAATCTCTTTTTTTGGGGGGCCAAAAATCAGAATCTCTTACTGTTAATGTATAATGCGTCCATACATAAAATCCTTCCAAAAGAGGTTTTGAAATCTTTACACTGACTTTGACATTGTAGTGTTGCATATATGAGACATTTTCACTTTCTGCACGTAGAATTTGATTGGACTTTTATTGCACACGAACAAACGATTCATCCAATAATCATATAAATTTTTTGGCACGTTTCATGCATTACTCCTGTTAATTAGATACTTTTGGTAAGCTTATGCCATTTTTTACCCCTTCTAAAAATTTTGGAGAGAAAACCATTATGTTTATGCCTCTTAACAGAATATTTGATGCTTTTTGGTTTATTGTACATTTGTACTTACCAGGCTCCCCCGGGTACTGCAAGGAGGAGAAGGAGAACAGATTCAAGGAAACAATTTGCTGACCCAGCATCAGCAAGGCCAAGTCCTCGTGGTTTTGGGACCAAAAATTGATCATTTGATATATAGTTGATATATGTCATGATGGAGTTATGCTCGGATTGATTGCACCTTAAGATTTTCATAAGCGATAAATGTCATATTCTTAGTCAATCCCCAAAACAATATTGTAATTCACCTAATATTAGTTATACAGTATCAATGTATAACAGTAAGATAACTCAAATTATTATGTTGGAAATCAAGCTAAGCCAGAGTTTGAGTCAATTCTCAAAGAAGTACTCTGTTACAAAGAATTTAGAAGTACACGAAGAATGTCAAAAATCATGTTTAATTCTTATATATATATATATATAGTTTATATGAATTTTCAAACACAAGGGATCCCATAAAAAATTTGGGTACTGGGGTAAACATGTGGCAAGACATTGACCACGAGGTCTGTTGTAAAAATTCAGCACCCGGGTCAGTTTAGTTTTTTCCAACAAATTTTCCGGACAGTTTTGAGAACAAGAATGGTTGAGACTCACGAAGTTATAACAACCTCTCAACATTTGGAAAGCTAAGGCTGTCAATTAAGGAGCAAGAATCCTTTGCTGTTGATCTCAAAACCAAACATACTTCTAAATTTTTGTATTCTTCGTTCTCTTTGTTCAGCACCAAACTACAAAGGAATCATAAACACCAACAGAAGGCAACAACAACATGTCAAGCACCAAAGCAGATGTCTCAGACAAAAAATTTCCACCTGCAGACATAGATGGAGAACTGAATCCTGGTAAACAAAAAAGTTTTGAGGTTGATCCCATATCGACCAAAGTGGAAACCACGAAGGAAATCAAGGTATCTGCTTATTATTATTAATTATTTTTTTTATAATCATTTATACATTATTGCATTTTCTTTCATTCTCTAGTAGCAAATGGGGTAACGTATTTTGTTTGCATTGATATATATAGAAGGAAGAAGCTGAGGCTACTCGAAAGAAAAATGAGAGGGAAAAGAAGGGGGCAATGCAGACACTGAAATCAGCCATTATGGTTTCAGGAATAGTTGTGGCTCTTGCAGGAGCAGTCTTTGCCATAACCAAGAAATTAAGAGAGAAATCTGGTTAAATTTAATAAGAAGTAATATGTAATTCCCTACCATTTGAAGTAATTATTTTTACTAAAGAATTCTACTTCTAGAATGACTTAGCATTGCATGTACTTGATCATTTCTTTCACAAATAGTTTGTCTTGTGATCCACTGTGCTTTCGTTTGCCTACAACAAATTTGGTATCGTCAGTGTCATTCTTCCATATGTGGTATCGGTGCTTTGATTCTATCTTTTATCCATTGAATATATAAATATTATTTATATGTGATTTGTTTTACTACCAAGCTTATGTGTGAAAATATACTATTAAAGTTTCATTCCAACTAATTACCCAATAAACTCTAATGAAAAATTAGTTTCAACTATAATGCAACATTATTTCTTGAATTAATAAAAAAAAAGTAATTTGTACTTTACCTACATGAACTACCACACATTTTGTATTAACCTCATGAACTATCAAATTAGGCACATAACCCTTTATTTGAGTCATAATTAGCAAATAAACCCCAATCATCTAAATTAGTTATAAAAATCTAACAAGTTTTTTTGTTCTTTTCTTCTTGCAATTAATTAAATTCTCTATATTTAATTCCATTTTAGTATATTTTTAATATGTAATACAATAATAAGAACATAAAAATTTTGATGAAAATATTATCATTAAAATGTAAATTGAAACAACAACTTATATAATTTCTATAAATCAGAAAAACAATATTAGTAAATCTATTAATAATTTAAATATTATGACAAGAAAATAAAAATTATGAATGATTCAAATGTTATTTATGCATGATAAAATTGAATCAATATAAATTGTTTAGTTTCAAAGAAAATGAAAAATAAAGATTAAAAAGGAAAACATAAAAAATAAAAAATTTATAATGAGGGTAATTTAGTCTCTTATGAGTTGATTTGTTAGATTTAATGACAAATTTAAATGAATAATAATTATTTGCTAATTATAACACCAATAAGAGGATTATGTACCTAATTTAATAATATATGGAGGTTATTGCAAAACAGGTATTAGTCCATGCAGACCAATAAAATGCAATTGACCGAAAAGATAACCTGATAGTGATTAGAGAACTATAAGTCTACATATCAATTTTTTAATTTTTTTTAATTTTTGTCATCAAAACTTTCTAAAATCAATAATAATAATTATTTAAGTCTTTTGTCCTTTCACTCTAACTGCTTGAATTATGACTAAGGACATATTATATATTGGGTTTATTTGTTGACGTATAATAATATATTTTGTTTGCCTACCTAGATAGTGGCAGCTGAGAATGTTGAATTTGGTGATTATACAATACAGGTTGTTCTACCTTAGGCAAAAAGAAAAGAATCCTTTAATTTAGTACTCATGATTTTGTTAAAACTAGACATATAAACATATAACCAAAAATATCAAGTGTTTGATATACACAAATGAGAAAAAAGTAAACAAACGAAGAAGTAAATAACGTAACAGTAACAAATAATACTTAACAGTAATATTACTTTTATATATAAAGATACAATTAATAATATATGTATATTTTCATCAATTTGCAAAGATATCCCAATCAAGCATTCTATGTGAAACCCTTTTACTCAATACTATTTCAACATGTATTGGTCTTCATCAATTTCAGACTGACGGTCAAATGGTAAAAGAAAATATAAGATAAATCATTCATCATTCTGGAATAAAAGAGTAGCACCATAATATTTTAAAAGATCAATTACACTTTTAGTCATTGCAATTTTATTTTAATTTTGTCCTTTATATTTTAAAAATATTGTAATTGGCTCCCTAAAATTTGTTTCAGTTATATTTCCTACATTATCTGTCATCCAACTTAACTCAAACGTTGCTAATATGAATTAATGGATGCACACATGGGCATCTTACGTGTCTAACATAAGTCCAAATGGGCAAAAAATAAAAAATAAAAATGTCATAATCACTCTCCAAACATTTTTCAATCTCAACTATGAATCAGAGGGAGGGGGCATAAGCCAAATGAGGAGGAGTATAGTCACATGGTGTCGAAATTCTAGGACTTGACAAACCTTTTGTTCCGGCATACTACTCAGGTACTTATTTTTTTCAGCTGACTTGAAATGAGGAGGAGTATAATCACATGGTGTCGAAATTGTAGGACTTGACAAACCTTTTTGTTCCTGGCATACTACTCAGGTACTTATTTTTTTCAACCGACTCGAAATTGTGTGACGAACCTTTTTGTTTCAAGCGTACTACCTGGATACTTATTTTTTTCCAGTCGACCTGGCTTGTTTATTTTATAAAGTGATAGTTGCAAGAATAAATAAAAAAAGAGAAGAGCTAAAATTTAGGAAAGACTAGAATAGTTGTAAGCAACGAATCCAATCCAAGTGAAGCTTGGTTGAAACGAGCCTTAAATTAAGAAAGGTACATGAAAGTAGTAGATCAAACTCTCATGCACTATGTTGGACCTCAATATTGTACAAATATTACATTTTATTATTATTATTATTTAAATTTTTTTTTTGGTGATTGTGGGATCTTCTCACATTGCTAGGGTTTAATTTTGTACTCTTTCTACTTTTTTGCATAACAAAGGGGATGGAGATTTTCAACTACACCTATACTATGGGACTATTTTTGTTAAAGAAAATGACTGCCTGTAATTAATATATAAATGCTGTCGAGGTAGAAACTTTTCACTGTCATGCTGGCTCCCCATCTTTCTTTTCTAAGCTGAGAATGATTATGAAGTTTCTACGCTACAATAGCTCTGAGAAGTTCTAGGAAGTCTTTGGTATGTCTCTCACCCATGGACTTGAAGATTTTGAAAGTGACAAAGATGAATTAAAAATGTATAGGACAACTGTTGAATTCAATAATAAGATTGTTGTGATGTATGTTGAGCACAAAGAAGATACTCCTGTTATAGTTAAACAGATGATAATTCTGTCCCTTATCCTTACCATGTGAACATTGATAATGATGATGAAGTAGATGTATGCATGAATGATGAAGATGGGGGTGTTTATGTAAAAAGTGAGAATGCTTCTAGAATGGTAGTTAGGAGTTTTCTGATTCTGAGGATCTAGATGGAAATCTTGATGGATGTAGCTTACAAGATAGTAATGAAGAAATAAATGAGTCCAAACAGAGAGGACCAAAAAAAAAAAAAAAAAAAAATCACAAAAAGGAAAATATGGTGTATGTGTGAAAGGAAGTTATTATGATGAATGTGAATGTAACATTTATGAAATTTTGACACATGTCATAGAGTTAAACTATGGTGGAATGAATAATAAGGTTGTGTTGTTCAAATGTGATTGGTTTGGCAATTTGGAAAGAGGATTGAAAGTGAACCCACAACATGGTTTGATATAAATCGATCACATATCTAAGATTAAATGTGTCATATCTATTTATATTGTCATACCAAACCACACAAGTCAATTATGCAAAGTATCCTTCTAAGAAGTGAGAAATACTTAATTGGTGAGTCATTTGTTAAGTTAAGGTAAGGGGAGCAATTAATATTTATATTTATATAAATGAAGATAATGCAGTTGTCGGAGTTCCTATGGTGTCAGACATATTTCAAGATGATGAGACCGCATTCCTTATTCTTGTGGTTGGGAAAGATGATTTAGGTAGGTCAGTTCACTTCATGTTAGATGGCTTCCTTGAGAATGTTCAACCATCTGAGGTTACTCCTTCAAAATCTCAAAAACAAAGTAAGAGAAGATGATAATGAAAATGAAGATGAAGATGATGGCTCAGATGATGAAGAGAGGAATTTAGACTTAGATGATGAAGATGAAGAAGAGGGTGAAGATAATGAGACTGAAGACATAGAGAGTGAAGATGATGCTTAAATTTTGTTGTTTTGTACATCTAATATTTTTTTTTTTAATTTTAGATTATAATATTTGAATATTTGGTATACAAGTATATATAAAAAATTTATTCAAGATGATATAATTCAATTATGTTCCTCATTTTTATTTAGTTTGCATGTTAATTAACATCGTGCATTTATCATTAAAATTCTCACTTTGTGGATTATTTTGCTTTCTCATGACTTATAACTTAATGGAATTAGAGAGTAACCTCATGGTCCATACTGTCAAATAAGACTTATAACTTAATGAAAAAACAACGTAAGTTAACGTGTTTTGTGTGTACACTTAGCCTTTTTAGGGTCGTGGGGAGCAAAATGGTCATTTACACATCATGAGGATAGCCAACCATTACGCAACGTCCGTAGTGTCAAATATGACTTCAAGGAAGAAATAGAACATCATTTGGACATCCAATGAAAAAAATTCGCAAGTTAACTTATTGTGTGTATTTCGGTAATGTGGGGAGGGGGAAATGATCATTTACACATCTTTAGGACTATTTGACCATATAGCAGCATTTTTCAAGTCAAATATGACTTGTAGTAAGAAACAAAACATCCTTTGGACATTCGATGAAAAAACTACACAAGTTAGCATGTTTTGTGTGTAAACTTAGTCTTTTTCGAATCGTGGGAGGCAAAATGGTCATTTACATATCTTTGGGATGTGCCAACCATGCTATAGCATCTGTAGTGTCTAATATGACTTGTAGGAAGAAACAAAACGTTATTTGGACATCCGATGTAAACATGATGCAAGTTAATGTGTTGTGTGTGTAAACTTATAATTTTTCGTGTCGCATGGGACTAAATGGTCATTCATACATCTTTAGGATGAGCCCACCATACTGCAGCATCCATAGTATCAAATATGACATGTAAGAAGAAACGGAATGTCATTTGGACATCTAATGAAAAAATTACGCAAGTTAACATGTTGTGTATATTCGGGTCATAGGGGCAAAATGCTCATTTACACATATATATACACACTAGTCGCCTGCACACGCATACGTGCGTATTCAGTATATATTTTTCCTTAATTTAATTTTTTTTAATTAATCCAATTTGATAAAAAAAACATATTTATATATTAAAAATGTGGGAGAAGAGTATGCAAGTAGTAAGGTGAGAGAGAGAGAAGGAAAGTTGGGAGGTTATTGTTTAGAAATTATCAAATGATTGGATTAATTTGATAATTGAATTTATTTTTTAGATAATTTAAATATTTAAATATATGTATATTATAGACTTTTAGATAGTATAGATATTTTTGTGTTATTTATTATAACTTCAATTGATTATGTTATTAAAACTACATTTTTGCTAATGATAACAGGGATTGCACTCCAACAAGATGATATGATGATACTGCAGATGTCGAGTTAGGGATCGATTTTATATATTTTAACTGTATTTCAAATTTAATTTGTTAAATAATAATTATTTTGGTAAAATTGTTAAATGGGACAACGTTTACCAACAATCCACTGTAGCTATTTACTGTAAAAGTACTTATTGCCAATAGGCTATCAGTGATACCGTGAACCACCAACAATAGTATTGTTGAGGGCCTTTGTAAGGTAATAAGTTTTTTTTTTGTTTTTTCAATTATTTAACACAACTTTTTATTTAGAAATTAATAATAAGAATTTTTTTATTAATAAACCAAGTAACAAACCAATAATCATCTCATTGTTTTATTATTATTGTTTTTAAAATTTTCTTACTATCTCATAATTTTATTAACTTTGGTTAAGCAAGATTGGCCTAATGCCACTCCAAATCTATTTGCCTGTTTGAGTGAGCAAAAACACAAACACTAAATTGTAGGTTTGGTTTTGCAAAAGTCGATTCAAAAACACCCTAGCCAGCAAAAGAAAGCGTTCCAAATCAGACTTGATGCATTTGGTGACAACCCTAATAATAAAAAAAAGAAGATATTAAACCACTTTTGTACCAATTGCTTTTGAGTGTTGTCAGTCATATCATGCTTAACAGGGAGCATGCATCATTTGACACGCTAATTGGTAGAAGTGTCCGTGCTACATACCCTACTTTCACCAAAAAAAAAAAAAAATCATGCCCAACAGGGAGCATGCATCATTTGAAACACTAGTTGGTCGAAGTGTCTGTGCTTCATACCCTACTTTCACACAAAAACAAAGAAAAGGTAACTAGGTGAGGTCTCTCAGTATGAAGTTTTACTAGAAAATATTATAAGTTCCTAAAAGAAACAGAAACAAATTAATTCAGGAACCAGTTTGTTATTGTAAAATAGTTTAGATGAACTTTTAAGTCTGAAGTGTTTTTTCCAGTTTTAGGGTCCTAAAATGTTTGGTGGGTGAAATAAACTATCAAATAATGTAAAATGTGAGAATGCTTCTAGAATGGTAGTGAGGAGTTTTCTGATTCTGAGGATCCACATGGAAATCTTGATGGATGTAGCTTGCATGATAGTTATGAAGAAATAAATGATGATCACTTTGATAAAAATGTAGATATTGATGTTAAGGACATAGGTCCAAAGAGAGAAGACAAAAAAAATCACAAAAAGGAAAATATTGTGTATGCGTGAAAAGAAACCACAATGAACAATGGTATATTGAAGGGAAGTCACTTCGATGTGTGTGAATGAAATATTTATGAAATTTTGACAAATGTCATAGAGTTGAACTACGGTGAAATGAATGATAAGGTTGTGTTGTTCAAATGCGATTGGCTTGGCAATTCGAAAAGATGATTGAAAGTGAACCTGCAACATTGTTTGATAGAAATCAATAATAGATCTAGATTAAATGCATCATATCCATTTATATTGTCATACCAAACTACAAAAGTCTTTTATGCCAAGTATCTTTCTAAGAAGTGAGAAATACTTAATTGGTGGGTCATTTGTAAAGTTAAGGCAAGGGGAGCAATTAATATAGATATAAATGAAGATAATGCAATTGTCAGAGTTCATATGGTGTCAAATATATTTCAAGATGATGAGACCGCATTCTTTATTCTTGTAGTTGGGAACGATGATGTAGGTGGGTCAAGTTCACTCCATGTTTGATGGCATCCTTGAGAATGTTCAACCATTTAAGGTAACTCATTCAAAATCTCAAAAACAAAGTAAGAGAAGATGAGTATGGATGAAGACGAAGATGATGGCTCAAATGATGAAGAGAGGAATTTAGACTTAGATGTTGAAGATGAAGAAGAAGGTGAAGATAATGAGATTGAAGACATAGAGAGTGAAGACGATGCTTAAATTTTGTTGTTTTGTACATCTAATATTTTTTTGTTTTGGATTATAATATTTAAATATTTGGTATGCAAGTATATATATAAAAAATTATTCAAGATGATATAATTCAATTATGTTCCTCATTTTTATTTAGTTTGCATGTTAATTAACATCGTGCATTTATCATTAAAATTCTCACTTTGTGGATTATTTTGCTTTCTCATGAAAGTTAACGTGTTGTATGTATTCGGGTTGTGGGGACAAAATGCTCATTTGCACATATGTGCACATATTTCCTTGCTATGTATTATATTTTCAATTAATTATGTTATTAAAACTACTTTTTTGCTAATGATAAGTGGGATTGCATTCCACAAGAAGATATGATAATACTACATATGTCGACTGTAGATAGTATGACTGGAGAGTTCCTGATCATGATAGGTATTCACCAAGGTTCATATTTAAGCCCTTACCTTTTTACTCTAGTCATGGATGAACTTACCTATAATATTCAAGATATGGCTCCTTGGTGCATGTTGTTTGCTGATAATATCGTGTTGGTAGACGAAACTAGAGAATGTTTAAATTCCAAACTAGAAATGTGGAGAAACGCGTTAGAATCTAAAGTCCTTAGATTGAGTCAGACAAAAACTGAGTATATGAAGTGCAATTTCAGTGAAACTAGAGGAGGATCGAATGAAATAATATTAGACGGTCAAACAATTCCTACAAATGATGTGTTTAAGTATTTAGGTTCCTTTATACAAAAAGATGACGCAATTGAGCATGATGTAAACCGTAGGATCAAGACAGAGTGGGTGAAGTGACGAAATATTTCAGGAGTTTTATGTGGTCCTAAAATCCCTAATGGATTGAAAGAAAAATTTTATAGGACAACAGTACAACCAATTATACTGTATGGTACCAAATGTTGGGCAATTAAGAAGCAACACTTGCATAAGATGAAAGTAGCCAAAATGAGAATGTTGAGATGGATGACCATACAAGAAATGATAGAATAAGGAATGAAGAGATCCGTTAGCACCTATTGAAGAGAAAATGAGAGAGAATCGCCTACGTTGGTTTGAACATATCCAACGTCGTCTAATAGACTTAGTAGTTAAGAAAGGTGACTTAGTATAGGTATCTGGTGTTAGACGTGGTAATGAGAGACCGAAACTTACATGGGAGACAATCGTCAAGAAAGATATAATTATTCTAAAGATTACTAAAAATGTTGTCTCGAATAGATGCGAATGAAAGAAATTGATTCTTATAACCAACCTCAACTAGTTTGGGATTTAAGGCTTAATTGAATTAAATTGAGTAAAGTAAATAATAATTATTTTGCTAAAATTATTAAAGGGGATAACTTTTACCTATAACCTATTGTTGCTATTTAATGTCAGAAGCACTTATTACTGACAGATTGTTAATAATACCATGAACCACCAACAACAATATCGTCAAGGGCCTTCGTAAGGTAATAAGTTTTTTTTTTCTTTTTCATTTATTTAAAAAAAATAAAAATTTAATAAGCCACGTAACAAACCGTTAATCATCTCTTTATTTATTATCATTTTTAAAAAAAATTTCTTAGCATCTCTTTATTTTATTAACTTCGGTTGAGCGAGACCGGCCCATTTGCCCGTCTTAGTGAGCAAAAACAGTAGACTGCAAGTCTGACTTTGCAAAAAGTCGATTCAGAAACACCCTAGCCAGCAAAAGAAATCGCTCCTAATCAGACTTGAACAAGTAAGACCATTGGTGCCTTATCATCGTGTAAATTCGTGTTTGTTTTAGACGGTAGATTACTCTATTCTGCACTTTTCAGGATCTCCATCCCAACATGTGTCCATTGTATTTACTGAATTTTAAATCACAGAGTCCTCTGTTTAGTGACTGATAATATCCGATTCCGGACTCATCCTTGCATTTCTTTACTTATATATGATGTTGTTGGGCCTCATTAACTCAGCCTTTCTAGAAAATTTCACTTTCTAGCAGGTTACTTGAATACCTCATAAGAGCATGCTTATTTGAATTTCTGGTTGGATTTCTCCTCCTGGATACTGTTGATCTCCACCACTAATAAATTAAAAAAAAACATTACAGTGGGAAAAACCAACAAACCACAACATTTCCCTAAGAACAAGAAAAATTCAAGGACCACAAGTTCTGCAGATTTCATTTGTACCAAATGTAGGAAAGATCAGAAGACTTTGAGCGGACTAACATCTCACAAGCGCAAGTTACCAGCAGCTGCCGCTCCAAGAGCTCCTACCGCTCGCAAAGCAGCTCGTAAGGGTTAGCTGTCCACTGCCAAGTAAGTTTAAAATTAACTTCAATGATAGCATCATCATTATATGTATGTGCTAACATAATCTAGTAGACTGCGAGGCCTAAATGATAGAGCTAAATATTCTATTATTAATAATCTTGTGAAGGGTTAGAAACATGGGATAATGTGCTTCCAAGAAACTAAATCGAGTACTACTTCTAGAAACATTGTTCGTAGCCTTTGGAGCTGTTATTCTGTGGATTGGCGTATGGGATACTTAGACTTGTGAAAAAAAAAACTAATGTTTGTTTGATTAGATTTTCAGTCTCTTGGGTTTTTGGCTGAACTGCTTGTTGTCAAAGCCGGCCTGGGATACACCTTGGCGTTTAGGTGAGAATTTCGAAGTTGTTCAGTTGATGAAAGAGAGAATGATATAAGATTATTGGCAACTGTGCAATTGCTCTTAAGAGTTAATTGATGACCAGTCTCTTTGTGGATTTGACCCTTTTATTGGGGTTGATTCACTATACATAGTCAAATAGGAGAAGCATGCCAAGAATTGATCTGTTTTTAATTTCTCTTGATTGGGAAGAACACTTTATAGGGTCTTTACGAAAAAGATTGCAAGGCCAGAATCAGGTCTCTCCCTATCTTGCTCAAGGTTGGAGGAATGTAGAGAGGCAAGATTCCTTTTCCGTTTGAAAATGAGGCTGAAAATGGAAGGTTAATTTGGTGGAAGAACGAGTTGACAGAGGTTAAGGTTCAAAGACATGTGATGTTGGGAGGAAATTTAGAAAACCTAATCCTTAAGAGAGGAAATTAGTTAAGAGATAAAAATCTAGAGCTCTTTGGCTTAAAGAAAGATAGAAGAATACAAAAAAAAAATTATCGCTTGGCAAATTCTAGAATGAGATGCATCTACATTAGTAAACTTTCAATTAATGGAATGTGGTTTCAAACAGATGAGGAGATGATTATAGATATTACTCATTTTTTTCAGAACCTGTACATGGAGTTAATCCATTTGCTAATCAACATGATCAAACTGTCATGGAGAGGTTTGTCCATGATTCCACAAAGATTGACCTTCCAGAATTCCATGGTCAATTTCAGCCCAAGGAGTTTCTTGAATGGCTTAGTGCTGTTGAGAAATTCTTTGAATATAAAGAAATTCCAGCAACTAAGCAAGTAAAGCTTGTGGCTACTCGTTTGTGGGGATTCGCTTCAACCTTGTGGAATAAGGTTCAGGATTTTCAATTATGAATGGGGAAGCCTAAAATCTCTTCTTGGGAAATAATGAAGTCCGGAATTTGGGAGAATTTTCTTCCTTTGGATTTTGCTCAAGCTGTTTTTTCCCAAATTAACAACTTGCGTTTTTTTCCCAAATTAACAACTTGCTAAAAGGCACCAAGAGTGTTCTTGATTATACTAAGGAGTTTTATAAGCTGATGGCTCTTAATAGCATCCAAGAAACTGAAGAACAACTTGTTGCAAGATATGTGGTAGGTTTGAGAAAGGCAATTCGGGATGAAGTAGAATTGCAACGATTATTAAGGCTTAGTGATGCTTATCATTTGGCCTTGAAGGTGGAAGCAAAATTAGCCCGTGATGGTAAAAGTAAATATGCTTCTAGCTTTTATCCACCAAAGGGGTGAGTCTTCCAATACAGCCAAAGATGTTTCAAAAGCTAGTGGCAGCAACAACGCCTCTACTAAGGCATCCCCTTGATCTCCCAGTTGTTTCAAGTGTGGCCAACCTAGACATCTTATTAAAGATTGCCCTAAGAGACAAAGTGATGCTCGTGTGGCTCTAGTTGAGGAGGTTGGAGAGCATCAAGTGGAAGATTTAGGAGACCCTAATTATGATGATGATGACATAGAGCGAGTAGAGATTGAACTAGAAAAAGGTGAATGCTTGGTGAGCCATACAGCATTAACTTCCCCACGAGATGACCTTATAAAACTAAAGACGGACCCTCATCCAAATCCTAACTGAATTGCCCGGTTCAAGAAAAACAATGAAATTAAGAAAACAAGAAGATGCATTTTATCTTTTTCTATGGGGAAAAGCTATGTTGATGAAGTATGGTGTGATGTAGCTCCTATGGATGTTAACCACATCCTCCTAAGTAGGCCTTGGCAATTTGATAGGGGTGCTGTCCCTGATGGTCGAAAAAATACATATACCTTCAAGATGGGGAAGACTGAAGTTGTTCTTTTGCCTTGCAAAGAAGAGAATCCCAAACTCGTTGCTAAGGTGAAGAGTAATAATCTTCTTTCTTATACTAGATTACCAAAAGAAAGTGAAGAAAGTGGTGGAGTACTTGTTGGTAGCCAAAGAATCGAGGCAACTTCAATAGGTGCCAATGGAGGTAAAAGATATTCTAGAAGAAGTCATGCATGTCATTCCCGATGATCTGCCAAATGGTCTCCCTGCTTTGAGAGACATTCAGCACCAAATTGATTTGATACCTGGAGCTAGCTTGCCTAATAAAGCTCATTATCGGATGAATCCAAAAGAGCACGAAGAAATGGACAAGGTAGTGAAAGCGCTAATGAGGAAGGGACACGTTAGAGAAAGTTTTAGTCCTTGTACAATACCAGCTCTACTTACACCAAACAGAGATGGTACATATCGAATGTGTATTGATAGTCAAGCAATAAATTGTATCACAATCAAATACAGGTTCCTAATCCATAAAATTGATGACAAGTTTGATATGTTAGCTTGAGCTTAAATTTTCTCCACGATTGATCTTAGAAGTGGCTATCACCAAAATCTGAATCAAACTAGGTGATGAGTGGAAGACTGAATTCAAGACGCGAGAAGACTTATTTGAATGGCTTGTAATTCCATTTTGTCTTTCCAATGCTCCTGGTACCTTTATGAGGGTAATGGATCAAATTCTTCATCCATTCATTGGCAAGTTTGTTGTTGTTTATTTTGATGATATACTTGTCTATAGCCGGAGTCATAATGATCACGTAGAACATTTAAGGGCTGTCCTAACTACTTTGAGAAGTTAACAGCTTTATGTCAACCTCAAGAAGAGGAAGAGGAAGGCGTGTGGCAACCAGATGGTGGAGAACATTAGAGATGATGGAGATAGTGAAATTCGAGATCTACGAAGGCAAGTTGAGGAACTTACCTGGCAACTTGAACGTCAAGATGCTCATAATGGGCGAGGCTCAAGTCATGGTTATTAAAGTGATGATTTGAATTGTGTTAATCCATTTGCTAATCAACATGTTCAAACTGTCATGGAGAAGTTTGTCCATGATTCCACAAGGATTAACCTTCTAGAATTCCATGGTCGATTTCAACCGGAGGAGTTTCTTGATTGGCTTGCTGCTGTTGAGAAATTCATTGAATATAAAGAAATTCCAGCAACTAAGTAAAGCTTGTGGCTACTCGTTTGAGGGATATGCTTCAACCTGGTAGGATAAGATTCAGGATTTTCGATTACGAAGAAGGAAGCCTAAAATCTCTTCTTGGGAAAAAATGAAGTCCGGACTAAGGCAGAGATTTCTTCCTTTGGATTATGCTCAGGCTGTTTTTTCCCAATTTAACAACTTGCTGCAAGGCACAAAGAGTGTTCATGATTATATTGAGGAGTTTTATAAGCTGATGGCTCTTAAGAGCACTCAAGAAACTGAAGAGCAACTTGTTACAAGATATGTGGGAGGTTTGAGAAAGGCAATTCGGGATGAAGTAGAATTGCAACGATTATTTAGGCTTAGTGATGCTTATCAATTGGCCTTGAAGGTGGAAGCAAAATTAGCTTGTGGTGGCAACAAGAAATATGCTTCTAGCTTTTATCCACCAAAGGGTCGTGAGTCTTCCAAAATAGCCAAAGATATTTCAAAAGCTAGTGGTAGCAACAACACTTCTACTAAGGCATCCCCTCGGTCTCCTAGTAGTTTCAAGTGTGGCCAACCTAGACATCTTATTAATGATTGCCATAAGAGACAAAGTGGCACTCGTCTATTTTTTGATGATATACTTGTCTATAGCCAAAGTCATAATGATCACGTAGAACATTTAAGAACTATCCTAACTGCACTAAGAAGTGAACAGCTTTATGTCAACCTCAAAAAGTGGTCCTTCATGACTTCAAGTCTAGAATTTCATGGCTTTCTATTGACATCTACAAGAATTCAAGTTGATGAGCAAAAGGTAAAGTGATAGAGAACAAAGAAATAAAATTTGGGAGTTATAATTTAATTGTATTTAAATTATGTAATATTAGAATTAGGAATAAAATTAGTAGTATTTTAGTATAATTAGAATTAAAAGTTATTAGTTATTAGTTATGTTTTATTAGGACTCTAGCTTTCACCAACAAGTATTTTACTCGAAAAGGACACTCGAAAAGGGACAATTTTATAAATTCAGCAAAAGCTTTCTAACAATGTAAACTAGGGGTCATTATATAGATTCCTTATAAATCCTAAATGATAAATGCCTAGAGTCTTAATAAAACAAGAAATCCTAATAACTTAAAGATAAAGCAAGAGTTCTAATAAAACATAACTAATAACTCATAATTCTAATTATAATAACATACTACTAATTTTATCTCCAATATTAATATTACATAATTTAAATAAAATTAAATTAAAACTCCCTAATTCTATTGCTTCGTTCTCCATCATAAAGGCTGTCCAAAAATGGTCTACACTAAGAAATTTGCAAGAGGTCAGTTTTCATGGGCTGGCATCATTCTATCGTCGATTAATTAAAAACTTCAGCAGCATTGCTGCACCCTCAACTGATTGTATGAGAAAGGGAGACTTCAAATAGACGCCAGAAGCTGAAAAAAGCTTTCAACTTGCTAAAGAGAAATTGTCCAATGCTTCAGTCTTAGTACTTCCAGATTTTGAGAAGGTATTTGAGGTTGATTGTGATACGTCTCACGTAGGGATTGGAGGTGTACTCAGCCAAGAGGGGCATCCAATTGCTTTCTTTAGTGAAAAGCTTACTGAGGCCTCGAAGAATTACTCTACTTTCGATGTGGAACTTTATGTTGTCGTTCAAGGTCTTAGGAATTGACGGTCTGACCTCGTTCAAACAGAGTTTATTCTAAATTCTGATCATGAAGCACTTAAACATATAAACTCTCAAGCAAGTCTGAATCTTAAGCATGCTAATTGGATGGCTTTCTTGCAAGAATATACTTTTGTCTTAAGGCACGAGAGTGGGAAATGCAATAAAGTGGCTGATGCGCTTAGTAGGCATGTTAAACTTCTAACTACAATGAATGTACAACTTCAAGGCTTTGATGCAATTCGAGAGATGTACAACAATGATGAAGACTTTGGTCAGACTTGGAAGCTATGCAAATCTAGGCCAACGGACTATGCGCTAGAAGATGGTTTTCTCTTTCAGGGAACTCGCTTATGCATTCCAAAATGTTCCTTTAGAGGATAAGGTAGATGTAGAAGGCAGACTTGTTTTCTACCAAATATGAATATTGAGTTGTGATTGAGCATTGCCCACACTCTACCCTTCTCCTTACTTTGTTGTTTCTCTGAATTCTTAATTTCTACTCTATCTCTTCCTATTCAAGAGATAGATGATGCATGTGCTGCCAAGGTAATACAGAAAGTATCTTGTTTACTATATGTACCAACTTACACGCACACAACACCCCAAAGTATTATGTTTTCATTTATATTCTTCTTTAAAGAATTGGTGTTTGTCAAAAGAACTCAATATTGAAAGAAAGCAAGGGAACAAGACTGAGAAACCCAAAAGTGGAAAGAAATATGAAACCACCTAATCATACCAAATTGTTTTTTCTTAGATTCTTTATGGGCTTCAAATTTAGAAGCATTTTTAGAAGTTTCTTTAGTTGATATCAAAAAGTACTTGAAGGTTGATTTTGCATTAGTTTTGCTTTTCTATCTATATCTCTCTTTTTCCTTCTACTCTCTACTTTCCTCTAATAAATATATGTAAGTGATGGATTTATGAAAAATTCCCAAACAAAATTAAGAAAATAAAGTTCGCAGACAAAACTTATAGCTGCTGTTATCTAACCTTGATATTCCTTGCAGGAACAGTGCTGCAAGGATGGCTCCTGCAACAGAAGAAAATAATTGATCATACATTTAGATACAATCATTATGGCTGAAACTGAAAACTAAATGTGTTTTTGTTTCCGACCCAATATAACTGTATGTACACTTAGATTTACTCGTGATGCCTAGAGCCAAAAACTTAGATGCTTATTGATATATTTGTTTTTGACCAAATATAACTCATGTTTCTGACCAAATATAATTGTATAGAGTCAGATTTTTAAATTAAAAAAAAAAAAAAAAAAAAAAAAAAAAAAACCAAATCAAATTGAAAATTGGGGAAAAAAGAAATTAGAAAAAAATCCAATTTGTGAGCAATTGTATTGAGAGAACTGACTTGGGAGAAAGAGGAAGAAGAAAATTAATAGAATGTAAGTAACATTAGATTTCTAAGTTTTGGAAAATTGTTAAGAAATGAATTAGATATCATGCTTTTGTTTGGATTTTTAAGCAAGGAATAGGATCAATTGAGAAGATAGGGGCAATTTGGTAGTTTTATTAACTAAATGTAAAGATTTGGATGATTTAGGCTATTTACAAATTATGTTCAAATATAAGATGAAATGTGTTTAATCAATAGAAAATGATGACACAATAGGGAAAAATGCATTTGACTCGAGAAAATTTTACATTTCTAAAGGGTGCTTCAATTGTAGCCAAACATCCTAAACCACAAAGCTAGTCCTTAACTAACAATATGAGCTTCCTATACGACTAAATTGTAACTTTGGTCCAGCGGTGTCATGAACAATCCACCCTTTAAAAAGAGGAAATTTAACTAAATTGACTTGAACGAGAGATCAAACTATTGTTTACTTTCCTATTGAGTATAAATTTAACTCTGTCAGGATAATACTGGATAAAGAAGGAGAATTGTGCAAGAATCCTACTGAATATTTAAGATTTAAAACTTATTTGAATTGAGTTGCTAAGTATAAATTTCTTAAGGAACTTCCATTAATCTGTTTGTGAGAAAGGACCCACCTCTCACCCTAAGTCTCTCACTATTATTTATTTATTTATTTTGGTTGAGACTATTATCTAAACATTCTCAACCCTTTCCAAGTGAAGCTCCATAGCCACTTAAATAAACCATTTGCTTTCAAGTCAAAGTGGGATTGGTGATTCATTTCTGAAGACTCTCCTATAATGAGCTCAATTTCGTATTGGTATAAATGTGTAACCTAGTGATATGCACTTCACTCACTTATACTTATGGTTCTCACCAATTCTAAGAGATACATATTGCCTCAATTACAACAATCATTATTATTATCTCGCATCAATGGGAGGCTCTGTCACATTGTAGCACCCGTAATTACTTTGCACTCTCTGCATGTACCATACAGAAAGAGAGAATAGCCATGGTCATGACAATTACGAGTAAAAAGAACAAAATGAATTGACTAGATTACTCAGACTACAATTGCACAGCTGCCATAAACTGCACAGTATAATCACTTGAAGTACAGTTTTTTTTATTCACATATCTTCTAATGCAACCGTATACCCTTAACATACTAAATTTGTCTCTAAAAAAAAAGAGGCAAAGCACAATTAACTTAACTGACAGTGTACATCAATAACTAAACCGTTAGAAATAATAACTAACACTAAACTTGTATGATTGTCATAAATTGATCAGCATAATCAATATTTAAAATCGTTATTTTATTTTCTGATGCAAAATTATATAAAGCTGAACCAAATATTCTTTAAAAGGAAAACAGACCCAAAATAAAAAGAACTGAAATAACATTTTATATCAATAACAAACGAGAGAGGAGTATACAATTATAAGTGCTTGGAGGTGACTATGCAAAAGCACTTTGGCTCCATCTACTTCAAAAGAAAATAGATTTTTCGGAAAACATTTCCGCATAAATGTTCTTAGAATTTTATTCCCTTTGATATTATTTTCTTTTATTTGGCATATCAGATAATTTATCTAGACTTTGAAAAAAAAAAAAATTTGTTTTGATTTAAAAGCCACATTTTAATAACCTAGAAATTGAATTGAATAACATGTACATGATTCATATATGCTTTCAATCTATGGAAACTAACATCTCAATGGAGAACCACCCATGTAATTAAGGAAAAAACTATTAAAGTAAAAAAACGTAACAGAACTATTGAAGAGAAAAGAACGGAACAAAACTATTCAACTACATCTGATTTTTTTTTTTTTTTTTTTCAAACTCAATTTCAATAAGGGTTTCTTATCCTCTTCTATCTAATATGGATAATATTTCTTTCTCATAAAAATAAATATGTGATAAGACGGGACACAGCGGAAAAATAATGGTAGTAAAAGGAAAACTGATGAAATACAATCACTTTACAAAAGAAAGAAAAAAAAAACTCATAAAAAGTGGCAAAGGATCAAACTACTTGCCAATACATAGAAAAGTGAAATCAGCATTTCATTTTCTCAACCTTCCTTATAACCTTATCCTGCCCTGGGGCAGGAGGCAAAGGCAAAAAAAAAAAGGGGAGAACAAGAAGATATCTTCCATGCCAATAGTCTAGCAAAATGAATTGTGATAAAGGAAGAGAAAATAAGTCTAACCCGCTATCCTTACTCTTTACAGTTTCACCATCAACAACTGTCAGATTTCTGCATCTGAGGCTTGGCCATATTGATAACATAATTGCATTCCTCCTTGATCTGCATAAATTAAACAGGAAAAAGTTAGTGTTTGAAAAGCCAATTCTAGATTGTAACTATTTGATCCCCTTGATCAAGTATCAAATTATAACCAACAGAAAATGTATCCTCCTTTGGTGTACTCAGATTAATTACCTAAACTTTATTAGGTGAAAAGTCAAAACTATAGATTTTGATATCGATTTACTCAAGCATCAATATGTAACTAACAGAAATGCAACTCATTCATACCAAGAAGAACTCAAATCAATAAGAACTTACACGTGGTGAAACCCAATATAATAGTCTCTTACTTCATAGCATCACACTATCACTGCCTAGTCAAAACTAGCCTTTACTTGAATTTATTTGAATTTTTCCCACAAACATAAAACCATGGCTATATTTAGACACCATCCACTAGCAAGTGGCATCTGAAACAATGCAGGATTAACGTTGACTTCCCCCTGATATGATAAAGAAGTAAAAGATATACAAGAAACATAAAACATACCATGATAATCTTTCTCTTTTTTTCTTTGTTTATCAGATAGAATTTTATCCACTTTTTCAGCCCTTAGGAGTAAACAATATAATATACAGTGAATAAGAGACCATTTTTTGCGTTCCATGGACTTAGAATTCTGAATATGGGTTTACATGAGTTTTTTTTTTTTTTTTTTTTTTTTTTTTCTTTTCCACTACCAAATTCTGACTTCCAGTTACAGTACAAGAATCTCCCAATTATAAGGAACAAATTGAAAACATGGATACAGAAATTAAAAATAGCTATGAAAAATTATAAATTTTAAAAACAAATTAAGAATTTAAGGCCAAATATGAAAAAGAAAAAAGAAAGCGTGGTAAATATACCTTTTCAAATTCTGTGTGTAATCGTCGAGATCCACCGAATTTCACCATCATACACATCCACCAAACCACCAGATCTGGTTCTATTCATAGTCAGTCAAGTGCAAGAGAACACTATGGGTGATAATTAAAACTGAACTGTAGGAGGGAGATCGGGAACCAAAAGAATTAATTTTCAGATAAAACTCACCCAAGTTAAATATTCTGCGTCACTGGAAACCTGCGATGGGAGGAAGAATTGTTGGGGAGAGGCGTAGAAGGAGATGGGAGTATGAGAGATGAGGTGAAGAGGGATGTCTCGTGAGAAAAAAATAAAAAAATAAAAACAAAATATGGGGTTGAGTTTGTACTTTGTACATCCCAAAGTCAACAAGTTCAGTGAATCCAAGGCCCTGACTATGTCGTGCCAAGTAAACCCAACTCCTTCGCTGATATTGAGTTCACGGCAGCTTATAATTGCTCTTTGTATTTTCATTAATTTTAATTCTTTACAAATATTATCATAAAATAAACTTTAATATAAATATAAAGTTAAAAATAAAAAAATCTACTTATCAGTTTCAAGGAGCTCGTCATTGTAAGAAAGATTATACATGGGGAATCCTAATGTTCATTCGTAATTATCAGGTTAGCAAAAATTATGCTTCTTGATTCTTCCCCATATCAATTTGAGGGTGAAAGCTTGTCAAAAGAGATTCAGTAAATACGGCATGCATATAATCCAAACAAGCTGGGATAGATACTAGTATACATATGGTCATGATGCAGTGTTGAAAATGAAACTTCAAAAGATTAGACATACAAAAGCTACAAAAAGTATACCTGTGTTCTACTGACTGTTATCAATCGTCCATTTCATCATCATCGTCATCGTCATCTTCTTCAAACTCTTCCTCCTCTTCATCTTCATCATTTTCTTCCTCTTGTTCGACTTCATCATTGACAATAAAACCTCCTAGTGTTTCATCATCTTCATATCCAATATATTCATTTGCTTTACTTGCATTTTTTTGCATAGAATTTTTACTACTTTTTGTATCCTTGGTTGGTTTCTCACGGTCTCTTGTCCTTGTCGAGTACCTAGACCTATGAACTTTTCTTATATTTTCAACAAGTTCATTATCATCTTCACTTTCACCATTCCACACATCATATTCATTGTCTCTACTTACTTTTCTCTTTCTCGTCATACCCCTCCTCCCTTTCTTCTCAAAATCATCTTCATCGTCGCTATCTTTTTTAGGTTCCTCAAAAAACCAGTCCCAATTCTTCACATTATGAATCATTTCCTTGGGATACTGATCAAACTCATGCCCCATCACAACAAAACCAAACTCTACATTTTCCAGAACATACTAAATTGATTCAGTAATAAATTGAGAATGCAACCATATATTAAATTGGAACTGGGAGTCTGGAAATACTTATCAGATAACAACAGTTTTATAGAAACCACATAGGTCACATGGAAAGCGGCAACTCCCATGTTATACAGGGGATAGAAACAATTTAAACTCGAATATCAAATAATTCTAGCTTCTTTCAATCAGAAAATTGTACTATTAGAAAATTCTGTTTTGTATAGATTTTGCCCATACAACCAGTCAAGCTGTTTCCAGCTCCACAAGACATTTGAATTTGTTATCAAGCAATCACAGCCTTTAAGTAGTTTGAACCCAAAACGCCAACTTTAACAATAAGAATAAAAAAAAAATCAAAAATTTAATTGTGTTCCACCACAAGCAGAAAGAAAAATGGGTTTTCAGTTTTAGACCCGTACCTTTAACAGGATCAACTCCTGAAATATCAAAACTATCAAAATCGATCCCACTCGGTAGAATCTCAGAAATTTCATTTTCACTCTCCAAGACCCTCTTCTCTGTCTCTTGAACTTCACTAACTTGTTTCAAATTAAACCAAATCGGCTCTTTCCCAGACAAGCAGAAACCATCACCGACCTCCAACTCACCCTTCTCCAACTTCCTGAGCATCCTAATTTCACCATTCCTTTTGCTCCGAACCCAAATGGGGTTCTGCCCAATGACCTCAAAAGAAATCCTGGGCTCTGTTCGGTTCTCACCCGAAGTTTCAAATTCGAGCTGAACATGACGACGAGAAACAGTTCGGTCGTTGGTGTTAAACCCTGAGCCTCGTCCAAACACAGTCTTAGCACCGTTTTTTAGTAGTAGAACTTTTGAACCGTCTTCGCCTTCCACCTCCATTCCAGGGATTTGTTTTCAGTTCGACTTGGAGTTTCGGGAAGAAGCCACAGGGTAAAGCCATAAAAATAACGTCGTCGTATAGGTAACTAAAATACTGAGCTGAGTCTCCTTACCGCCCCTGTGGTCCTCTCAGAAAAAACATGGGTCGAGTTTATTTTATTTCGGTTGGAATAAGGTTTTGAGCAAGATATAAGTAAAGCTTGGATTTAATTCTATGTATTTGGTATATAATTTTAAGGACTAGTTTGATATACAAGAATAATTTTATAAAATTGGAATAAGAATGGAATGTAATACAATAAAACAATCATTCTATTCTAATTTTTGATAATATCAGTGAAGAATAGTCATTTTATTTTTTTTGTACAATTTTAAACATAAAATAATATAAAAATTATATTTAAATAAAAAAAATATCCCTCAATAGATAAAGTAGAAAAAATTAACATAATTTATAAAATATATAAATTTCTTATTTTTTAAATTATTATATATTTATTTATTTATTATTAATTATTATTGTTATTATTATTTATTTTATTATAAATTATATTTATTCTATTAATTCTTATTTTTATTATTTATTAATATTAATATTTTAGTTTAAAATTACTTAACTAATTTATTTATTTATAATTATATTATTTACTATGATATGAAGGGTATATTTGTCATTTGACTAAAATGAATTGATTTATTATTATTTTTATAAATATTTTTTTATATGATTTTATATTATTTAATGTGATATGAAAGGTATTTTTATCATTTGACTAAATTAAATATATTTATTATTTTATTTATATTACTATTATTTTATTAATATTTAATTATTTAATTTATGTGATAAAATAGTTTTTTTTGTCATCCAAACTAAACCGACGCCATAGAAGTAGGAATGAGTAATCTCACCTTCTAGGTGGGTTTGAGAATTCCTACTTCTATAGAATAAAATAGACTGGAATGGAATGAGTATTCTGAGGATAAAAACGTATCAAATGAAAAAATGTTTATTTCATGAAATCATGCATAAAATGGAATGGTCATTCCTGTGTACCAAACTAATTCTAAGAGACTTTAAGAGTTGATATTTAATATACTATAAGAGTAATATATTATGTCAGTCTACTTGACTAAACTAAAAAATAATAGTTAGTGTTAATGATGTATGTCACACTCTTATATGCTAACGGTGTAAAAGTTAGATACACTAAAATTATTTAAATTTCATGCAACGCACTAATTATTTTATTATATTTTTTATTCTTTTATTTAGTGAGAATTATTATAAAAACTCGTATCCAAATTAAGTTTTTTTCTTTTTTTTGGTTGAATTGAGGTTTTGAGCCGAGTTACAAGCGATATTTAGTTATTTACCTCTCTTCTAAAATCCCGTATCCAAATAAAGGTCTGATTCAATTCCATGTCTTTGGCATACAACATTAAGAGATTTTAAGAGTTGATCAAATAAAGGTCTGATTCAATTCCATGTCTTTGGCATACAACATTAAGAGATTTTAAGAGTTGATATTTGATATACTGTAAGAGTATTATATCACAGTAGTCTAACTGACTAAACTCAAAAATATAAGTTTGTTTTAATGACATATGTCACACTCTTATGTATTGTTTACACTAAATTCAACTTTCGTGCAATGCACCAACTATTTTATTATATGTTTTCTTTTTGTTTGTCTTTAATTTAATGAGAATTATTATAAACAATATTATTAACTTATATTTTATTTTAAATGTATTAGTTTGGAAAAAATATTAAACTGATGTGACTTTAAACTTTTAATTCATGAGTTAGTCTTTTTTGCTATGTGTGATTGTGTTAATATATTATCTCTTAACAATTATACTATTAATTTTAAACTTTAAGAAAATATCTTTTATTACTTAATTTTGAATATGAAGATATTTTTCTATTTAAGCAAGAAAAACATTTTGAAATTTGGCATCAATACTACTGCTGACTTGATTTAAAAATAAATTTTACTTAATTTTTTTCACAATTAATTAGCTCTATAATAAGCAGTGACAAAATCATTCGAAAAATAATTCCATAAACTAATCATTATAATATATATATATTTTTTTAAATTAAGTCATTTTTGTTTATAAATGAGACAAATCAAATTACGTAAGTCATTTTTGTTCTAAAGCTTACAAGATTGCTTGATGATCTCCTATTGAGCCCTATTCCTCTCATTTATACTATTTTCACCTCATTAACCAACAATGAATACTTACTACATCTAAATGGTGGAGAATCCTCCTCTGAAATATTTTATGATGATATCTAGATATTTACAAGGATTCTATAAAATTTATAATAGTCTACAAGTCTCTACACATGTCTACAACATTTTAGAATTCTAGAATACTCTAAGGAATTTTAGGCAACTCTAGTGACTAATAGAATAATTTGTATAAGCCACACATAAGCATCCAAGTCATCGTCCAAATGGTGCAAAGTAGGTGATGATGTGGTGGTGCATGACAACTGGAAAAGGAAAGAAGTCATAGCTAAGTAAGGTACATACAATCTGACCATATTCTTAGTTTGTGCATTTATACTATACATAAGCTTAAATCCTTCAACAAAAAGAGACATGGCCAACGGTTGATCTTTGGCCAAACATTGGACCATAATATATAATATGTTTGGTGATCATTTGGTTAGAGGTTACACAAAAAATGAATTTACAAACCTAATAAAGAAGATAGGCAACAAACTCCTCGCCGTAGAGTTGGTTTGCCTATAGTGGCTAAGAATTTACTCTATGCTTTAATGTCTTGGGTAAATCTAAAGTAAAAAAAAAAAAAAAAAGGGTCTTACTAGGCTGAATGAAGGCATGAATATCATTACCTGCCGTAAAGTGCGGTCATATCCAAGGCAGTAACAGTCATCATGCCGTTAGGGAAATGAAAGACACGATGCCTCTTAGACCAAAAGTAACTTGTTGTTTGTGAGAAGCTTCACGTCAGAAGCGATAGGTTGAAGTGAAAGCTCAATCAAAGATAGAAGTCTTAGCTTCCTAAGGAAATATTGGCGAATAGGAAGTATTCTATTATTCAAACTCAGAATCATGAACATGCCATGTTCTAATTGGTTTTGGGTACGAGAAGAATGATAAATTAGGAGCCTCGTGAAGAAGAAGATTCCCATTAGGGACTAAAGGAAGAAACTCATAAGAGGTAACGATATTAAACACAGGGCCTAGAATAAGTTCATGAAACTCGAGATTGAATGAGTAGTTGTTGGTTTACCTAGGACTTTTAGAAGCCCATAGACCGTGTTGATACGAAGAACAGGATTCTTGGTTGAGGAGCCATAGAGAAAAAGTATGAGCTGAGAGTGAATAGAGAGTTTGAAGAAATTACAGAGAACGCTTGTTTGCTCAAGCGTGAAGAAGAAGAAAGCAAGTGAAAAGCTTTCTGAAGAGGAAATGGTGGCCTTTTATATGGTAAGACGCGTATTGATTTTACGTTTGGTGTTGGGCACAATGACTGGTAGGAAAGCTGACACGTGGAAAAATTATATGAGTGACGTCTTTACAGCAGAGACATTTGGAGATCTTAAAAAACTTTTTGATTTCTGGCATGATATGAAGGTCATTGTTATTTTTGGATGTCATATATTACCTCACACTTATTCCCTGTAGGACATAATGGAGGGCATTGTTGACACCCCAAAATAACAAGTGATGGAATTAGGTCAAGTTTGGGCCGAGTTCCATGAGGTAAGCGTTAAAATGCCGAACATGAAGGGCTTCCCAGATAATTCCACTAACTTTATCGGCCAAGTTTTATGTGTTGGCTAAAGAGATTGAATTCGAACCAAAGTCTCAGTCACTTGCAATTGGACGAATCATCACAGACGCCTTAGTCCAAAGTGTAACTCTAGCCAGGTTTCAACAAATTTAGTCATTGAATTTTGCCAGATTAGGGGAGCAGTTAGCTATATTTAAGAAATATTTGATGCAATTGATTTTTCATAAACTGGTTGTCATGGTAATTTAGGAGAAATTATTAATTCAAATGGTCATTGACCAAAATCAAACCAAGAGTCTTTTATTTATCATTTTTACTTGCATTTCTTTATATTATGCATTAGGATTTGATAGCTTTCTAATCTCCTAATCTCTATAATCCAACTGCTAGTACTTTGTACTAGGGTTTTGAACTAATAATCCTTATTTTTGACTATTCTTTTGACTATTCACAATTGTTTGATAAATTTCTCGGAATAGTTGCCTGGCACGGTGAACCACTTGCAAAAAGTGCAACCAACACAAGTACACATGAGAAATTCTCACTGTCCAATTTCTTTCCAGCAGTTGATTCAACTAGCAAAACCTTTTGATATCATCCTAGGTACATGTGTCGAATCTCACTTTCATCTTGGATGAGTTGTTTATAAACATAGAGATAACTACTTCATCTTGTGTAACTCATAGGCTCATGGGTCTCTTATGAACAAAAAATTAATAATAATAAATGAAATTTGCAAATAATCTCTTAAACTAAAATATCCTAAATCTGTTTTGACCTTGCTTTTACCTCAAAATTAATAAGACCAATAGTCGACAAATAATTATCCACATGGTAAACATTCATTCTAAATCCGGTATTGTCTTTTATCTAGATTTTAGATAGTCAATTTAGCAATGGTGTGAGTATTTGTGAGAATAAAGTGAGTCATAAGGGATTAATTTGGAAAACTACAAATCTTGATCGAAGTTTTGAATTTGGAATTTTACTATGTACCATTTTGTAATCCATTTTAAAATTAACACTAATCTGTATGTAGTATTTTTTTTTTCCTTTGAATTTATATATCTAATATTCAGCTTTTTGTTAAACTTGAAATTCGAAAAATAATTAAAACTAATTCAAGTTATATTACATGATATGACGAGAAATTGAAATTTGTGTATTAAACTTGAAATTTGAAAAATAGTTCTAATTAATGAAATATGATAACATCTAGTTACTTAAAAATAAAATTAATTACTTAAATTTGATTATTTATTGAAAAACTATAAACTTCAAAGTTAGATCTTTTTGTAATTGGATATAACTCACCATTTTCATTTTATTTTTCAGAATTAAGCAACGACTATAATTTTGAACTTGTACATATGATGTAACTAGCTCTATGCACATGTCTATGCATGTGCTGAATGATTTTTCTAAAAAGTATAAAGTTATTATTTTAAAATTTTCTAATCCTATTTAAAAGAGAAAATAGGAGTTAGTGTGTGATTAAAAGTGGGTAGATAGGTAGTTATTTAGAGATAAAAGGTAAAATAGTTTTAGTTGATATGTGAGTGAATGAGAGATAATAGGTAGTTATTAGAAGATAAAAACTAACATTTTAATTACTTTTAGTTAATTTAATTTTGTTTAAAGTTAATTAATTATTTCAGAATAGTATAGATATGAGATATTTTTTAGAGCTTTTTATTCTATACAAGCCGATTTTATTTTATTTATTGAAATAATTTTGAAATAGGATGCAGGAGATAGAATAGACTAACCGACAAATCTTATTGGCTACCATCTATTTTAAAATTTTCTCTATGTAAAATTTCAATTATAATTCTTAGAGATAATTAATATTTTGATTAAAAAGCAGTGGATAAGATATGTAATTCTTCTATATTTTTACTTTAGTTAATAGAAATTTTTTAGAATGGCATGAAGGATCTTCTTCATCTTCTATAAAAGCAAACACTTGATTACTCTATTTAAACATGCACGTATAGTTTTCTCTTTGGTATTCCTCTTAATTTCCCCTCATTTCTCAATTATTCACAGGAAGATCGATGACCTGTACTATATCCATATTTCTTTTAATTTGTACACTTGCCAGCTCAGTTTATGGATCCAATCTTAAGGTTAGTTATTTCACATAATTAATTAAGATTTGGTAATTTGTTTTATATTTTTACAATAAACAACTAATAATTTTTGGAGATCAATCTGAGGTTGATTCTAAAATATCTCATATTATGGAATGCAGCATTATATTGTTTACATGGGTGAGCATTCATTGCCAAGCACTGATGCAGTCATCAACTCCAATCATGAAATGGTTTCTTCATATGTTGGCAGGTTAAATTTAAACTCTATTATTAATTACTATTTGAAGATTAAGACTATCGTGCAAGGAAGTCCTCTTTAATGAAACAATGCAATATGATATTCAATATATTTTATTTATAATAATAAAAAGATAGAACACATTTATTATTTCAGCTTGGAAGAAGCAGAGAATGCAGTGGTGCACCACTTTACTAAGTCTTTCAGAGGCTTCTCAGCCATGCTCACACCAGAACAAGCTGATGTGATATCGAGTATGTGGAATGTATATATAGTATTTTTAATATAATATCTTTCTTTCTAGGGAATTTTTTTATTTATGAAATACATTTTATTGTGACATTCATATTCTATTTGAATTTTTATTTTGCAGAGAACAGTTCAGTTGTTTCTGTTTTTGAAAGCACAGTTCATCATCTTCAAACCACAAGGTCATGGGATTTCATGGAAGATACTACAACTGATAGTTTTGCTAAAGGAGTATTTTACCAACTCAGAAAACATACAAGCAACGATGTCATAGTTGGTCATTTTGATAGTGGTATAAATTCACACTATTTTCTCATTTCTAGTTATCCTAGCTTTATGTTTTTCTTTTTTCTTTTTTTGCTTGGGGTGCATAAAATGATAACACATGCATATCTTTAATGAAAAAAACTATCTGAAATCCATTTATATATAGGTGTTTGGCCTGAGGCAAGGACTTTCCAAGCAAATGGATTAGGGCCTGTGCCAAACCGATTCAGGGGAGAATGTGTTACAGGACAAGATTTTGGCATCTCTGATTGCAATGGGTAAAATATAATCGTTAGTTAGTTATTTGTGTACACTGATTTTAAATTCATTATTTTAACAGAAGCAAATGCTTACAAATTACGAATCATGCAGGAAAATAATTGGTGCCCGTTATTATTACCAAGGTTATGCACAAGATAACGGTCCCCCTGATGCAACTGGAGCTGTGTATTATTCACCTAGAGATGATTTTGGTCATGGTAGTCATACTGCTTCTACAGCTGTTGGAGAAGAAGTGAATAATGTAAATTTACCAGGAGTGAGCAATCTCACTGCAAAAGGCGGTGCACCTCATGCTCGTTTAGCAGTTTACAAGGTTTGCTGGCACAACTCTTGCAGTTGTGCAGATATTCTTAAAGCTTATGATGATGCAATTAGTGATGGAGTTGATATTATTACAATATCAATAACTGGAAATTCTAAAAGTAATTACTTTGAAGATTGTTTTGCAATTGGAGCTTTCCATGCTTATAAAAATGGAATTCTGGTTTCTGCTTCTGCTGGCAATGATGGAGGTTATAGGACAGTGGCTAATGCCGCTCCATGGTTTCTCACTGTGGCTGCAAGTACCATTGATCGAGAAGCTTACACTTTTCTTCGTCTCGGAAATGGAGAAGTAATAAGAGGTTATGGTTTAAATTTATACCAACTAGAAGGCTATTATCCACTAGTAGAAGCAAGGTAGGCTCCAATTTCCATGGATACAATTAAAGCTCTATATGATATAAATTGACCATGGTGGTGTTTTTCTTTGTGGCTTTTCAATTTCAGTTACTGCCAGATAAATATGCTTCAATATAGTGTTATTCGTGATACGATTGTGTTGTGCCTGGTGAATGGAGTTGATGACTCCATAGATGAGAAGGCAGAGGTTCTAAAAGAAGGTGGTGCTGTTGGTATGATTGTCATTAGTAATTCAAACATCATATACAACTATGCAGTGCCTACCGCTATTGTAGGTGGGGATGAAGCAAATAAACTGGCAGCTTATTTACAAACAACAAAGTGAGTATCAGCATCATTCTTCATATGAATCCATAAATTAAACCTCAAATGATTTTTCAAAATAAAATTATTTATATTTTGATGAATCTCCACAGCCAACCCAGTGGAGGCTTTTTGCAAAATAGTATGGAAATTAATACTAAACCTGCTCCAAAGATGGCTGCATTTTCCTCAAAAGGACCTAGTGCAATAAGTCCTGACATTATCAAAGTAAATATTTTTTTTCTGTTTATTATCTCTGTACCTTTTGTTATTTACGGAAATGGTTATTGCTTTTGAATTCCTAATTTGAAAATATTTCTATTATATTCTGATGCAGCCGGATATTACTGCACCAGGTGTAAATATTTTGGCAGCATGGCTTCCAAACTTAGAAACACAAGCTGTTGATGCTGTTGCTTATAGATTCGACTCGGGGACGTCAATGGCTTGCCCTCATGCCACAGGTGTTGCTGCAGTTGTAAAGGCTGTAAGGAGAACATGGAGTCCTGCAGCTATCAAATCAGCATTGATGACAACAGGTTTGTTATATTTTTTTGCAGAATTTGTTACACTTCGATTTCAAGTTTTTACTTATTGAAATGGAAATGCATTTTGCTAGAAGATATACATAGTGATCTATTCCTTTCCCAATGCAAACCATTACTGCATGGCCTCATGTTTCCGAGTATTCTATAGTCTTGTGTGCATCAATCATGAAGAAAAATTTATTTACTAATTATTTGAAGAAATAATTTATATTTTAAAAAATTTAACTTACTTTTATTTTGGTAACAGCTACACTCCAAGACAATACAGGAGGCTTAATCAAATCTGGACAATACCAGGCAACACCATTTGACCTCGGATCAGGACATTTAAACCCTGATTTAGCCGTTGATCCTGGCTTGGTATATGATTTTGACATAGATGACATTATTGATTTTCTGTGTGTTCAAAATGCAAATGAGTGGCAACTACAAAACCTAGTTGGAAGGCCAGTTTTTTGCAAAACACCACCAGTTGCTGCTTACAATCTCAATTATCCTTCCATTGGGATTAACTATTTGGATAGACCAACCTCAGTTTATCGGACTGTCACTTTCAAAGGAAAAAGGAATGACCCCAAGACGTACAAAGTCTCCATTGAGTATCCTCCAGGTATCAAAATGAGAGTGGTGCCTGATGTTCTTGAATTTTCAGACGGATCAACAAAGGCCACGTATAGAGTTGATTTTGTGCCTAACGGAGCTAATGGATACGTTTTTGGGAGCATAACTTGGAGTGATGGTCAAGAACATAATGTTAGAAGTCCAATTGCTGTTAATGTGGTCTAGGTTTAGATGGGAGTCATCTAACAATTTGAGTGAAGACTAGGAACTGACTTCTGAAGATTCTTTCTCGGAATCAATGTAATTCTTTCTTTTCTTTTCTTTTTTTCTTTTTATTTTTTTATTTTTTTTTAAGTGGAACAAGATAATATGGGATCAGATATAGCTCTGCATTTAAATCAATGTAATTCGATAACGTTGGACCAAATGCTTAGCTTATCTAATAATCTATTCTCAATATCTTATTGGTTTTATGATTTTCCTTTTTGAGTTCCATAACTTGAATGAGTTTACTGGTTTTCCCACTTTACCAGTCTCGGTCCCTTCCTGTTTCTCTTGTGTTCGTTATGTCTGTGAGATTGTTGCAGTCATAACAGCAGTAGGAAGGGTTCCAATCTCAAAATTCCAAAGAGATCTATTGTGGTTTTGAGCTTTTGACAGCCATCATGAGACAAAATATTATGAAAATATCAGATTCAGTAAAAGCAAGTGGGAAATTTTGAAGCAAAAAGCTAGCCTTAAATTTAACAAGGGAGGGTGGTTATGTATGTACTTGTGTGAATTTGGCAATCAAGGGGATGAGTTTGGGAATTTGGCAATCCGTGATCTAATATGATTTGTTTTGACCTGCAGTTCTGCTAAATAATTGGCAGGACACAGCTAATCAAACAACTGAATCTGAAAACGATTCTATCATCAGGGTCATCCATCCAGTTCAATGAGATCTTTAATATTTAACAGATCCATTTAAGCATAAGATCTAAGATAACTTATTGAAATCCAAACCCAGAAAAACACTTTGGTATACTATTGTCTGCAGAGACAAACGAGCTAATTTGAATATCAGTTTCTGTTGGTAAAAGAAATAAATAAGATTACCCATGATGTGTCAGACAAATTTTGTCAAAAAATTCAATATGCGAGTAATAGATAAATCAGATTAGTGAAAGAAACAACTAGTTTCCTGAAATACAAGCAAGCAATAAAAACAACGAAAAAAACTGAGGGCCTAAAACCCACTTTAGAACCCTAATTCCCAGATGAAAAGGGAAAAGAGAAAAGAAAAACGCCAACTTTAACAATCCTTGTTCTGTCTTCCATGAGATGACATCAAGACATTGCAACATCCCAAAACAATCTACTGGTTAGCTTAGAAAAAACATTAACAACAGATGGGGCATTGAATCAATCCATTTTCATTACACTCACCACATTTCACCATTTTCTTGTGCTCCTCATCCAAAACCTTACAGCTCCCATTGCAGTCCATGCACATCGCAAACCTTACCCCAGCACAACCTTCGCACCAGCCAAGCGCCCTTGGAATCCCAACAAACAGAAGACCCAATTTTCCTTCTTCTTCTAACTTCAACACTTCATCTGCTCCACCAACCAACCTCCCCTTGACAAACAGAAGTGGAACTTTAACTTCTTTGGTCCCCAGTAGCTTTCTTAGTTCTTCTTTGAACCCGGAATCCATAGATATATCGCGCTCGAACATGTGTATATGATGGGATTCAATAATCGATCTAACATTGCTGCAATCCTCAAAAGTTTTCCTGATTCCTCTTAAAGTTGTCGTGTATATTACAACAGCATTTTCTCCACCTGGTGGGCATCTCTTCTCATACAACCTAAGAATAGACTCTGAATCCTTAAAGTTCATACCTTTCCGCGTCTTGGGTGTTGGCAGCACCATTCTCTTGATGTCTTCTTCCTCTCCAGACAGTTCTTTATCATAAGATTCAAGAAGATCTGGATCAAACAGAGGACTATAACTCCTCCGACGAGATAAGTACCCAGAATCACTACCAAAACTTTTCTTTTTGGAGCCAATAGGAGATCCTTCCACAGGAAAACTCAAATTCAAAACCGACTTGTTTGACTTCTGAGAAGAATTGCTCGCTTTCTGGAATAGTTTGGGGCTATAATCCAAACGTCGCATCCCTCCTTTGCTGCCATTTACTCGTACTTTGTTCTCCTTTCCTGCAAACTTTTTCACCTGCTTGGGAGACCCAAATTGATTCAAGAATTTCAATGGACTTCTTGTATCAATATCCACAAACCCGCGAAGAAAAATATTTCCTTTAGGGCTTTTCTTGGCTTTATTTGAAATGGGTATTCCGTCTTCAAGGTCCTCCATGAGTTCCCAAGTATTGATAACTTCTGGTACTTCATGGGGAGGCGACCTCTGCAGTCTCTTCGATTCTGCAATGCACTCTTTGATGGGTTGCTCATTATCCAATTTGAGAGCCCCATATGTGCTTGAAGTCAGAGAAACCACGTGATTCACGTAATCGCCGCCATTGTTGAAAAAGAGTTCTTGTTGGATATCTTTCTTGACGAGTTTTGAAGAAACGCAGCCCATAGAGAAGTGGGGTTTTCTCTCTTCTTCTCCTGTATTGAGATTGGGATTTAATCATTTAAAGAAAAGTAACGGGTGTGGGAAGTTTTTCTTCCGAATCCCGACCGTTACTTGTCTTCGGACCCAACGGTCGGAATTTCAAATGTGTAAATATACTAAGAACTTTTGTAAAAAGCCCTTCTATTGTCCATAACTAACTTCTAGCCTACATCTGTTTTTTGTTATTACAATTAGAGAAATAAAGCCCAAAAATATTGGATGGAATTGCTTTTGAATCTTGTGGGCCATCCTGCCTTCGAAGGACTAGATTGTGCGAATAAAGGTCCAGAACATCGTATATTTTTTCGTAAATTATGTTTCTCATTCTTAGAGAATCTCATTCTTAATTTTAACGAATCAATTCCTTTCTAAATTTCAGATGATAAATGTTGACGTTGAAAGTTCAAAATAAAAACTTGATAAATGTTGAAAGTTCAAAACATTGGATGTCAGGGGAGACCACTGTCCACCATGAAGGAAACAATATACTACTTATCGATGTTGTTGTTGTTGTTTTTCTTTTTCTTTTTTTTCCTTCCACTTATATTAGAAATTAATTGACTTAATGCAATAATTGGTGCTCTCAGGCTATTAGACCCAAGTGTAAACAATTGTCTCTGTAGCTTGGTGCCAAATAAAAACTTGATAATGTAATAAATTGTTGAATGGAAATGTTTTTTTTTTTATTCATGTAGCGGTAGTATTTATATTTTATACAAAATAAAATTCTTGTAACTTTTTCTTTTTAAGAAGAAACATGTAAAGTTCTTTTTGGAAAATACTCTCTTATCAATGTATAAGTTTATTTTCGTGCATAATCCTCCATTAGCGTGTATATTCCAGAGTCAACAAACTTTTTATGTAACATATACATTTGTGTACAAAAAATTAAGAGTTTGTCAACTTTAGAACATATACACTGATAGAGGATTACACACGAAAACAAATTTACGATGATACAACTCAACAAGCTCACACACAACTGTTCAGCTAACGATCCTTGGGAGAAGTTACATTAAATATGTCCCCCTATTATAAAGGTCCAAGAAAATAACTCGACCCTGAGGAGAGGCCATAAGCAGCTTTTCAACTCTCCTAGCTTTTTAGCTCGTGTTTTAAAAATTGGATTGGACCAAACGATCTGACCAGTTGAACTGTTGCTTGATATACATATCAGGTCGAGTTGGACCCTATAACTGTTTTAGTGATTAAATTGGTCATAATTGGTAAAAATAAAAAAAAAACCGTTCAACCCGAGAGAACTAGTTCGATTATGTATAACCGACCAGGTCTCATATATTTATCAAAATAGACCATCTAGTTGAATCGTTGATCGATATACAAATCAGGCCAAGTTGGACCATATAATCGTTTTAGTGGTTGAATCGCTCATAACCGATAAAACCAAAAAAATCGTTCAACCCGAGAGAATCGATACCGGTTATGTATAACTGGTCAGGATTAATACATTCATCAAAATGTATAAAAATGGGCATAAAGGAAAGTTGAACTCACCACCCAAAAGTGATTAATTAACATCTTTACTAATAAGTCAAGCTATTATTATTTGTTTCAATTTACAAAATATATATTAGTTATTATTCTTCTAGAATTTAAGTGAAATAAAAAATCAAAACATTAATTTTTTTATTACTCATTCTATTTTTGTATTTGTTATTAGTATATTTGTTATTATTGGTTATACTAAGTTTAAAATTTAAAATCTAATTTATTCATTCTAATAATATAGAATTAATAATACAGAATTGTACAAATCTAATAATATTACACATGATATGGTTAAAGTATAACGAACTAATCTGAATCATAACTGTCATCATTTATTTTTATTGATATAATAAAAGATGTCATTATCGTCAATTATTATGTAACGGACATCATTATTATTATAACAAATGTCATAACTGTTATGATTAATATTTCAATACAACTCTTATATAAAGTGGCTAAAAACTTTAAAACAAAACAGATTTTTTTTTATAATTCATATTTTTATTTTTTATAGCTTTTCAACTTATTTATTTTGATTATACTAACTTGATCATCAGAGTTCTTATTTATTTTGATTATACTAACTTGATCATCGGAGTTTTCTCTAAGTCTAGAGAACCGTCCTCTGCACATCTTATAAGTCAAGTTGCCACACAGAAAATACCTGAAGTGTTCAAATCTGATCTTAATATTAGGATCGTCCGTGAGAAATTTCTTCAACTAAATTCTCAACATCCACCACGTGGGAGCCACTTTCTATCGAAATTTCGATAAACCCACCTCCCCAGAGCCCATAAATGGTACAATCAAAAGTGCTCTTCTTGGTGGGATTTCAGACTGTCTTCTTCTACTACTCCTCTATATTACTAGTTCGCACAACCAAAGGGTGATGATAAAGAAATAAAGAGATGAGAAATAAGATTTAAAACACATTATAATAAGAGGATAAATCAATACAGAAATATGGTGCGAGGAAGGAATCGAAGGATTTTATGTTTCTATAGATATGTAACAGATTTGGAGTCTTGAGATAAAGGGAAAAAACTGCAGAAAGTAGTCTACTTTCTTGTTGACTTTATTGTTTCCCTGTTTACTTTCTTATGTTTTCTTATCTGACATGACTCTGTGTGGGTATCGCCTCTTCTACTAGTCTGTTATAGGAGAATCCTCAATTGGCTAATTGGCAATGGCAATGGCAGTGGGATTTCAAAAAAAAAATTATAAATTATGATATTTAGAATCAACATCACAAGGCCATATGAACTACAACCTAGTCGAAGAACGCAACCTAGTCCAACAAGCTGTCAAGCGCCGCCACAAATTTCGGTGTTTTTCTCCCAAACCGCGGACGTGATGCCCGGATTCTTTCACTCCCCTGCGTTCCACCACTTGCCCCCTGCAGCACCGCCGGAACCAAGGCAGTCAATCCAATAGCAATTACACTGCCACCGGAGTTTCTACTTCCTTTATGCTCGGCGATAAGCGTATATCATCCTGGCCATATTTGGTTATTCAGGTACGCAATAATATAATAGTAAATAATAAAACAGATCTGACTGGCTTCCAACTCAAAAAGTGCAGGTGAGAACAACTATAAACAAATAACTTAATATAGTCAAACTTGCTGTTTCTTATAGTAATTTATTATTTCTTTAAAGACAATAGTGAATGCGGTGTCAAGAAATTAATATTTTAAAAATTGGACTCGTGATCGACTAGAAATAAATATAAAAAATTAATTGAGTATAATGTTATTAATTTAATTGGGATTCAGACCTATAGTAAATTATTCATAAATATTAAATACATAATAAAATAAACAGTAATAATTTAATATTCATCAAATAATAAGAAAATCAAATCATAAATAATCAAATATAGTTATTAATAATTAATACAATAGTTGATTAATTTATTGTGAATCACAACATTTAAGTTTCAACTTATAAATCAAAACAATGAAAGTAATATCAATTAAAATATAATTGTTTAATTAATTTTTAATATAAAATTAAAATATTTCACTATTCCTTAATAGAAATAATATTTTTTAAAATATATAAAAAATAGGTTCAGGTTAATCAACCTGACATTGGTTTTATCGATTTTTTCGAAACTGTTTATTGGTTCATACTAATCTGATTTATCACCCAGGTGACAATCTAATTGGTCCGATCAATCCAGCCAATCCTATTTGATCGGTTCGACCAATATGACTTGCAAAACATTGCATGTAACGACTACATGCAGTCCTATAGGTTTTTATAATACTTACTTGATAGCTAAAAAGTTAGGAAAGTTAAGGATTTAATGACATAATTATCCTTAAAATTCATTAAATAGAAAAATATTTTGAGGTAGTTTGGAATGCATCCGGATGAATAATTTTACTGATGCTTGTATATAAATTATACAAATTTACAGTTTTACAATAAGTTTTCAAAATTGATTATTATTTTTAACAAATAATAATTATATTTTTGTGATAAATGGTGTTTAGAGGATGATTTGGTGATTTAGAGTTTAATTGCTGGTACTTGATATCACCATGAAATTTATTTTTATATATTCATGGCTTTAACTAGACCCTCTTCCTCTCCCTACCCCCGCAATAGCCGAGGGACACTTTGTGCACTGGGTGAGCCCTTTTATGGCTTTAACTAGACCAATAAAAAATACTGATGAATTTCAAACTCGTGCCAACTGACGACCTAATCATACTTATTATTTTGTACTTGATAAAATATTTTCAAGTGGTTAAGCTTGCAGCTCAACACAAAAAATCAAAAAACACAGATATCAAGTAATGACCGCGAAAGTAAAATATTCCTCCCCTACATCGTAAGCTACATATATCTTACCCTGTGAACGGTAAATCACGAGTTTGTACGATTTATATTATTTATTATTTTATGTAAGATATTATCACATATTCAAATTTAACAAATTTCCTGTTGAGCTTGGCTTTTCAGCAGCAATTATAAATATATTTTAGGAAAATCTTCATGCATAAAGCTGCCAAATCAAGATGAGCTTATCGCCTTCAACACAAAAGAGACTATAGCCCACTGTCATAACAAAAGCTCAAAAGAGTCTATATTCAGCTTTTCAGGTAATGACAGTCCTTGGGAGGAGTGACATTCAAATATGTCTTCCCCCCCCCCCCCCTCGTGACTATATTAGCTAGACCCCGAGGAGAAGCATAAGTAATTTTCAGCGAGGCTCCTCAGATACTAAATCGCCAAAGATAATGGGTTTTCACCCAACCTGTAAATAGAGCCCGAAAAGATGACACACTGCTAAAATGCCCATAATCACACTCGGGGTGGGCAAAATAGGCTAAAAAGCCGATGCCCGGGCAAAGCACCCAAACAAATCAAAGTGGCTATAAAGCCAAAATATCATTAAAACAAGCTTGGATTTTCATTCATTTTGCTTAAAGTTTAGTACAACTATATATTGGCAGCACAGGATAAAAGGCTGGCACCTAGGCAAAGTACCTATAGAATTTAAGCGGGTATAAAGCCAATAAGCTTGGGTTTTTACTCATAATGCTATAACATTATAAAAAATCTCGGGTTTTCACCAAAAATGCTACAACATTAGCAAACAGACTCAGGTTTAATGCAAGGTATGCTATTTATTGCAATATAATTTAATATAATTGCATATTAGTCCTCATCGACGGGCGAAAATTAAGCATAAACTGCTATCATAAATAAAGCTGAACTTCTTAGCACGCGCTGAAAAATATTGGATTAATAAGGTGAAGTAGTTATAAGGTAAAGTGAAATAAGGTAAGTTATATAGTGGAGTATATTATAACGTCAAGACCAATCACAAAAATATCACATCATAAGTGATAGCACCAAAATTTCAAAAAACTTTAGCACCAAAAGTGCACCCGCTAGTGGGGAACGTGGCCCAGGTAAATGGTCACAACATATAGTTCAAGTCCCTACGCTCCTTAAACTAGTTTTTGGGGGGACTAATGATAATAAAAAATTGTACTAATCCAATAATATTAAACGTGACATAGTTAAAGTATAACAGACTAATCCGAATCATAACTGTCACAATTAATTCCTATTAATATTATAACGGACTGCCATTATCGTCCATTATTATGTAACAGACGTAATTATTATTGTAACGGACATCATAACTATTGTGATTAATACTCCAACACAACTCTTATATAAATAAGCTCAAAATTTCAAAATAAAACAGATTGTTCTCTGCAACTCATACTATTTACAACTTTTATCTTATTTACTCTGATTATACTGACTTGATAGTCGGTGTTCTGGACCGCCTTCTCCAAATCTTACAAGTCAAATTGTCACATGGAGAATATCTCAACTGATCAAATCTAATCTTAACACAGCTAATTAGAGGGGTATAAATAAAATTTTTTAAAAATACTAAAAATATTGTGAACTTTGATATTAATTTATCACATGACAATTTGTTTAAATATAATATGTTAATTTACTATTTATCCTATTTTATAAAATAAAATATTTTATGGTTATTTTCAATTATGTATTTTATTGTATTAGTTGAGGTAACATTAGTAAGCAATAAGTTGTATATATTAAAATACATCACTAAATAACTTATATAATAGAATTTTGTACTTTTAATATTATAAATTAAATAAAATTAATATTTAATTTAATTATGACATCACCGGTTGGACTAGTGGTTGACCCGTGGTCTAACCAGGAACCTAAGACCCAAACATTTTTTCTTACGATAAATCTGGTTTTTAAAACATTATTTTTAGCAAACCTCTTAGATACTAAATCGCCAAAGATACCAAGTTTTTACCTGACTTGGAGAGACATCTCGAAGAGATAACACGAGGCTAGAATGTCTATAGTCAGACTAGTGGTAGGTAGCAATTTCTAGAAATTCGCACTTGAGTTAAGCACTTGGACAATTCAAGTTGCTAGGAATAGGAGTGGAATTTGAACTGAGTTATTCAAATTCAATTTGAATGCTATTTAAATCAATTTTGAATTCTGTTTAAAATTTGAATTTGAATTTTAATTCTAATTATTCGAAATGAATTATTTTTCTAAAACAAATTTAATAAAAAAATATTTTAATTTGAATATGAATATTCTAAATTTTATCGGAATTTGAACTGAAATTTCAATTTATAAAAGTGCACTATTCGAAAATATTCGATTTGAGTTCTAGCCTTATCTAGAAAGCCAATATGACATCAACAACAATCTCGAGTTTTCACCTATATTGCTAAAAGCAAAGTATGTTATTTATTTCAATGTAGTTTAAATACAACTACGTATTAGTGCCACTTCACTTGGGCAAAAATTCAGTATAAACTGCTATCACAGCAAGCTAGAATTTCTCAGTTTGTGCTAAAAAATATAGGAGTAATAAAGTAGAGTGAAGCCGGGTAAGTTATAAAGTGAAACATAACATGTATACTTAGAATCACATTAATGAGAAAAGTAATACACTAGTGATAAAAACATCACATCGGCAAAGCATCATATTAGTAATAGCATCAAAAATTTTACCACAATAATCGCACCCCGCAAATGGGAAACATGACCAATGTATATTGTCTATTTATTTTGAAGTATATGTTCTAAACATGATTTCTTCAGTATCTAGTTCAAGTCCTTACACTCTTTAAGCTTATTTTTAAGAGACTAGTGATAATACCGGATTGTACCAATCCCATAATATAATTAAATGTGGCCTGAGAAGAAGGGATCTAGCTTATTTTATCATTAGATAAACCTTAAGAGTCCTCCCATTAAAGACTCATAAAGTTAATCTGCCTACACTTACTATCAATCCACATCTAAGAGAAAGAAGAGTGCTTGAGCCTATTCAAAATGATCACATAAACTATATGGGCTCTTACCAGTCTGTCTTAAGTGGACCAAACCTTAAACTCTTATTATTAAAACTAAAAACATACAATTAATGACATCCTACATATTAAATTTCTAACATTCTCCCACTTAGGCAACATCAATTATAGTTTGAAAATTTTGAAAACATATTTTAAAAAACAACTCATGGGCAAGGTAACTTTTCTGTGGCAAAATTTTTTAAAAACTTTGGTCTTGAGACGCACCTCAAACAATCCAGCCCAATTAAGTTATCAACATCGAATCATGGCAATCATTGTGCCAATTAAATGACACAATACCAATATATGATTACAAATGCTAACAACCTAATCTACGATGGATCTAGATGTGGTAGTGTAGCAAGAAAATAACATCTAAATATGATCAACATATGCTATTTTCATTGTCGATCCTCCAGGTGATTTCATTAAAATTGGATGCTTTCAAAAGCACTAAAAATCACTTAAGCTTAATTTTAAGCTTATATGTCTCAACATCTATCTCGAAATATCCAGTTAGTGCCATTTTGGGACACACCTCCAAATTAACAAATTTGCCATACTTAAAACAGACACAAAGTCTTAAGATTTTAATGCAATGACATGTCATATAACCATATGTGCACATACAATATTAATCATATCACAATAAAAATAATTATTATTTTCATCAACATAACACACCATTCAACAAGGATGTAAGTAAAACTTGGGTCTAAAGTAGCATACATAATATGCTAACTAGTTTGAACAAAACAAATTCCTACTACCCAAAATATCAAAGGACTCCACAATACTCATATTATCAACATAACTTTTGAAAAGCCTAATCCTAAGTGCCTTGGTTAAAGGATTTGCCAATAATTTATTGTTTAAACACAATTTCTTATTTTTTCACAAAATCCTTATTCATTGTCCCTCGATGGACTAGAACTCTTATTGTTCTTTAAGAAGAATATAATAGAACCATTGTTACAATAGATCTTAAGCATTTAAAAATAGAGATAACCACACCAAGATCAATTATAATGTTCTTTAACCACATACCATACTTATATAGTGAAAGAAGCTTTTGCTTGGAACATTTCCATGATATAGCTCCCAAAGTTAACACGAAAATATATCTTAAAGTGGATTTAAGATCATCTTTGCAACTTTCAAAGTCAGAATCAGAGTAACTAATTAATTTAAGGTGATTAATCATTCTATGCATTAGCATAAAAACTTTGGTTTTCTGTAAATACTTTATAACTTTTGTTTTGATCATGAGTTTGACTATGCCATAGACTCCTACTTCAAAAGCAATGTCAGAGCTAGTACAAACCAAAATATACAAGCTTCTGACTGTAATAGCATAAAACACATTTCTCATGGACTTTCTCTAAAACTTATTAACGAGACACAAAACTTAAACTGAACCTGTTACTCTTGACGATAGACACATCCCCAATCTTGACCTAATAAGGGTAAGACCTATACCGATGTATCTTAACACCAAGAACAAAAAATATTTCCCTAATATCCTTTATGTCAAAAGCCTTAGATAACATTAACTTTGTCTCACAAAATAAGTTAGTGTCACTATTGATAACAAGCAAGATACATTAATTATTATCAGGATATGATAAACTTGCTCCCACTGACTTTACGGTATATTCATTACATCAGTGTTATTAAATTAATATGATAAACTAGCTCCTATTGACCTTAAGGTATATTCATTTATTAACCTTATTCTTAACATAACTAAAAGAGGTGACTACATCATCAAAATTTCAATAACCATTATCTATATGGTTGTAGGAGACTGTTTAATTAATTTGTTAAACCTACAAATAATATTATTACCTCCACTTTATTTGAAACATTCATCATGTAAACATGTTTTATAAGGTTTCTATTCAAAAAAGATGTTTTCACATTCATCTAAAACAACTGAAGGTTGATAAATGAGTCATTAAGGCCATGATCACCCAAAAGAATTTTATTTATTTGTTATATTATTATTTTAGTTATGACATGAGAGAAATCTCAGTGCTAGTGTTATAAACTCAGTTTTAGTGAAAACCCTCAGTTTATTTTGAAACACTTAATCTTCCCTTTTGAAATTTCTTAGTGTTAGTGTTATAAACTCACTTGCATCCTAATAAGGTAAAACACTATAAAAGTTCAACCAACTCCCATACACCATTATTTATTATAGACTGCATCACATCTCACATGGAATCAATCCATATTCCCTACAATAGCCCAGAGTCAGGTGCTTTTGCAACTGTATTCTAAAGTTAAGGAACTACATCAGAAACAAGTGTGACAGTTTTAACGAGAATAGGTAATACAATTTCAATTATTTTTAACTTCTTTTCAATCACCTGTTCTCACCACATGTGCAGGTGATATGGTTCTTGATAAGATATACAAGTAAAATGTGACAAATTTATTTTTCTTTCTTTACTAGTAATTGAAAACATTTCCAACTCAACAAATCAAATTTTAAGAATTTAGCAGTGTGAGATACTACTATCTTGGTTTCATATGTAGATAGAACATGTATTCCTTATAGTGATCTGGATAACTAATAAAGTACCAGTGAGTAGAAATAGGGTTGACTTTCTTCTTATTTTGGGTTATATAAATTTATTTCAGTTTGACAATCTTAGACACGAAAAAGATTCACGCTAGATTTTCTCCTAGTCCATAACTCAAAAGGGTGTTTTAAACCCTGATTTACTAGAACCCCAGTAAAAATGTTCAAGCCAGTTTAGGGATTTCTCCCCAAAAGTATAAGGGAAGTTTGACATATTCATCATATTTTCCTTTATGTCCTTAAGGGTATGAGTATGCTTTTCGGACACAATACTTTGTTCAGGGCTACTAGACGTTACATAATGGGTTATAAACCCACACTATAGTAAGTACTTGGCAAAACTCCTAGATGTTATCTATCAATATCATGTTTGCCATAATACTACCATCATGATTAGACCTTAAATCTTCAATAACTTTCCTTAATTGTATTTCAACTTCAATTTTGAAAAATTTAAAAATTTTCAAGACATTCAGAATTTACTTAATCAAGTATACAAACTAAAATGGGAAAGTCATTAATAAAAGTGATAATATATATAGTGCCAATTGGTAGAATGAGATTCATTGAAATCAGTGTGAAAAATCTCTAAGAGACTTGAACTATTAGTTTCCCTAATTTTCACTGTTTTGGTCAATTTATTCCCAACACAATTAACCTAAAATCTTAAGTTTCTAAAACAAGTAAGGGGAATAACATCCTTTATGAGTTTTTCAACTATTTCCCTTAAAATTTGACTTAGACATTTATGCCGAAACGTTTAGGATTTTTCTTTAATTAGAATTCTTTTGGAAATAATTTTTTTTAGTACGAAATGAGGAGTATTACATTTGGAGGAGTTAAACTCATCCTCTAATAATTTTAGAATTTAAAACATTTGAACTTTAAAATTATCCAAATCAAAAATAAAATGACCATTTTGTCCAGCGAGGAAATTAAAATCAAATTTCACCTAAAGTTTGAAATTACTTTTGAACAGTGAAAAGGCGACTCCAACAAATACACTTCAATGTCATTCCCAACTCAAAGTTTTATCCTTTATTAACTTGGCTTCCTTTTGATTTTTCAAACATATTTCTTGGTTTTATATAACCAAGACATAAATTTAAGGCAATATGTCTTCACTTGACCTCTCTTACTGCACTAAAAGTACGTTAGGTCTATTTTTATGATAGACTTAGAATCGTCCACATTAGATTTCTGACTATTACCATGCATTTTAGCATCCTGAGATTTCTTATGATAAGTATGTTTCAACTTACCATTAAAACACTTGCTCAAACTATGTTTGAACTGAGAAACTTAAAACTCACCATCAATTTCGGACAAATCACTTGTGAGGTGTTAAGAGGTGGACATTTTGAGGAAGACTAGGCTTAACCTGTTAGATCTCTCCCATTTTTCAAAAAATTATTTCTAAGTATTAACACTAACAACATGAAGAGCAACAAGATTATAACCTACATGGTTAAATCATGTCCATAATTTTCAGGACAAACTCAATGTCTTGCTTCCATTGATTAAAATATGACCCATTTAATAATCTAATGCAAGCATTATAGTTGTTAATATCAAATGTGATGATTCAAAATAAAGAATGCAACATGCCAAAGATTTAGGGTAATTAATAACCAAAATTAGAAACTTATTCAACATAATTCCAAGGCGCATCATTACAAAATTTTCGTTGGTGAGAGAATGTAACATGTCATTAGGATCTCACGTTCAACCCACAAAGCTGAAACATAAGAGCATCCTAAACTTCGAAATGTTCATACCTTTAGGTAGATAAATCTTCTAGACCTAGAATGCAATATTTCAAATAAAATGGGTAACCAAGAATAAGAATTTATTTTACATGAATCCAAGTTACATCATTACAAACTCTTTTTTGGATAGAGAATGTAACATACCATTAGAATCTCATGATCAACCATTGAAAATAAAATATAAGTGCACCCTAGCTTTCAAAAAGTTCAACCCCTTTGGGCAGATAGACATTCTAGGCAAGGAATGCAACATTTCTAACAATTGGAATAATTAAAAGCTGAGAATAAAAATTTATTTTACATGAATCCAAATTACAAACTCTCCTTTGGGCAGCGAATGTAGCATACTAATAGGATCTCATGATCAACCTATGAAACTAAAATTAGAGCATCCTAGCTTTCGAAAAATTTATCCCTTTTGGGCAGATAAACATTCTAGGTCTGTATACTCAAAACCATATGTTTCATGTATTTTCCAAAATTATAGTATATAATAACCCATTTCGGGCAGGAAATTATATACAATAATTTAATAAACATCCCGTACTATAGCTTTGAAAAATTTCTACAAATCTATACAAATAGACCAATTTGGTGGTAACCACCTATATAAATCTATAAGATTTTCTTAAGTCGGAAAAATTTAATTACTCCAATTTATCCTTCTTAACTTAAATATTATTCAAAAGTATCTCAAAAGATCACTTAATGCATATTATAAACTTTAAACAAAATTGAATCATAACTAAAGTTTCCTACCAACACATATTTTAAAAACATGAGAGTACGATAATTTTTAGCTTTAATTAGGGACAATACCTACTGTTTTCAGTTTCATAATATATAAAACATGAAAATTCAACAAGCCTCAACAATTATATATATGCGATTATATTAGTTATAAACATAACAAAATAGCATTTACTAACACTATAATTTATGCAATAATTTTATAAATATAACCATACCATAAAATTGAAAAATAAAAATAAAAAATATCATAAAAAATTCAAGAGAAGAAGACTGCAGGAAGACAGAGGGTGGACCATACTATTTGTTGGAGCGAGTGGGGAATGGCCAGCATGGGCTGGCTGTGACACCCTACTTTCCTAATCCTATACTTAAGTTAATTAATATCTTACTGCTTAAATTAATCTGTAATTATCCAAGAGACTAAAACCTTCCTTTTATACTTTTAATTCTTGAACTGCCTTAGACCATTTTTCCCACCTAAATTTTACTTTTTCCTTTTTATTCTCTAATGGCCGAATTCATTAAACAATTTACCAAGTTCATTCCATATTCTTTTTTGGCCGAATCCAACTATTTTTGATTAAATGATATTTTATTCTTTATTAATTATAAGAGAACATGTTACAACAATTACTTTCCTAATTTATTAATCCTCTTAATGACTTTTATACAAGACACCCTTTAGATAATTTTCTTATTTAATTTACCCTATTCAAGTCTTAGATTAATTCATATTCCTAATTCCTCATTAATTCTTAACCTTACATCCTTTATTCTTTATCTTCTTCCTCAGCCATACCTTAAAATTAGAATTTCCTTTACATATTAATTTAATTACTACTTTGTTAATATTTTCCTATCAAGACTACATACCAAATTACCCATTAGGAGTACTATTTCCTTTATTCACCCAATTTTATCTTCAATGACTGATTAGTACTAGACCTTTTAACCAATTAATCCTAATTGACATCCTACCATTTGTTTCATTTGTCCTTTAAATAATTTGACTCTATTTCTCTCAAGGAATTGCCTAGCCAAATTTAACCCAAAGATTACAAAGTCAATATTACACCTATTTACTTATACAATAGTCAATTTTAGTAATACTAGACTTTCTTTCAAAATTACTATCATTATTAGGTAGACATGTTAAGAACACATCATAACTTTATACAAAAGCAACGCCACAATACATAATCGTATTTCAACACAAATACTCCTATGTTTTCCAAACAAGATCCACTTGCCATCTTTTCTCATCACTTAGACCATGCATTTCTCCAAAGAAAACAATACACATCCATAGTACTAATTAATCTACGCATCAAGATGAAGGAAAGTGAGTCGAACCTCAACAAGCATTGATACATGACAATGAAGGATTCTTGATGGCAGTTTTAGAAATATAAGAATATGCAATGCAAGTTAGCCTATTTCCTCATTTCCTTTAAGTTTCCTAAGAGAGATTCATCTTCCTCATTTTCTACTGTAGACTTTTCTTGCCAATATGCAAACCAAGGCATTGTCTCTAGACTTACGGCATATTATCGTACCATCTCATGAGACATCGCCTTACAAGACTTATGGCACATCTCAGTGCCATCCCATGAGACATCGCCTTATGAGACTTTCGGCACATCATTATCTAGATATGGATCTATCCAAGAGACATCGTCTCTAGACTTACGGCACCTTATGATACCATCTTGTGAGACATCGCCCTTCAAGACTTACGGCACATCTCAGTGCCATCTCATGAGACATCGCCCTGCAAGACTTTCGGCACTTTATTGTACAATCTCTAGATATGATCCATTATATAGTTTGCGCAACATAATGTCAAGACAAACTACACATGCTAAAACCATGCAAATTTCACACTTTTCATTTTCTTTGGTTACACATAACTCATTTTCTCATAAAACATGTCACTTCATATACATGAAGAATGTAAAAGTAGCATGAAGAATATAAGAGTAACAAGGAAGTAGCTTTCAAAGCAAAGATAAAACAAAGGAATGCATAAATACTTGCCTAATACCCTTAACCTTATTTTCTTTCTTTCTTTTTCTCCTACGCCTCCTTCTTCCTATTTCCTCTTGATTTTCCCCTCCTTCTTCCTAGCTCACGGTTATTCACTTTCTATGTTTGCTTACTTTTTCTCTCACTTTTCTCTTACTTTCTTACTTTTTCTCTTATTTTCTCTACTTTCTTACACTTTTTCCTATGCATTTTGGTCACTACCTTCCCCCTCTTATTTATAGTGCATGGCCAAGGTTTAGGATTCAGGAGAAAGTTTCATTTCATATTTTACCTTTTTAGTTCTCTAAAATTACAACTACCAACTTGTCATTCTCTAAATTGACATGTGCATTTTCTTCCTAAGACTTGTCTTACTCCTATTCTCTAATTTAGTTTCTTTAATTATTACTTACCACCTTATGTCCTAACTTTCTTCCACATGCCTCCCCTAATTATTACAACTTTTCCACCTTCCTCCTCCTTCTTACACCTAATTCATCACATTTCCTTTCCTAGCAAGTAACCTATATTTTATCATTTTATCTTCTTCTTCCAACATGATTTTTACACCTAATCCATCACATTTCCTTTTCTAGCAAGAAACCTATATTTTATTATTTTCTCTTCTTCTTTTAACATGGTTCTTACACCTAATCCATCACATTTCCTTTCTTAGCAACAAACCTATATTTTATTATTTTCTCTTCTTCTTTTAACATGGTTCTTACACCTAATCCATCACATTTCCTTTTCTAGCAAGAAACCTATATTTTATTATTTTCTCTTCTTCTTTTAACATGATTCTTACACCTAATCCATCACATTTCCTTTCTTAGCAACAAACCTATATTTTATTATTTTCTCTTCTTCTTTTAACATGGTTCTTACACCTAATCCATCACATTTCCTTTTCTAGCAAGAAACCTATATTTTATTATTTTATCTTCTTTTAACATCACCATGTCGCATTTTTCCATCTTTGTTCCAATGCCTACATGTGTCCATATTTTTATGTGCATATACATATGTATGTGTACGTACTTATACACTACTCCTATACTAATACGTATCCTATATGTATTTTTATACGTATATATTATTCTTATACTAATACGTATATGTACTTATTTCTATGAAATAATATGTAATTAAATTTTAATCCTAGTTAACTTATAAAATAATTACTTATCTTATAATTAATCTAGGTATTAATTTTGGGGGTGTTATACTGGCAGGTAGTCTTCAACCTCCAACAAGGTCAACTTGACCCGGTCTGGATGTATTCAAATCCTTTTGACTCGTTTTCAGAAATATGTAATTTTTACTACCATTGTTATGGGTTTTTCTCAAACTTTTTGCATAGGTTTTGTTTTAAATTACTATTCTAACAAAAACCCTTAAACAATTTCATGGTATATCAAGTAAATATATCAATCAATTGAATTTGAAATTCTATGAATCCTAACTCTAACTCAAAAAGAATTTTATTCAAATTTCTTTAAACAACACAAGTTAAACTCATTGATTAGGTTCTAATGATATATAATAACTCACTAGAAGCAAAATCCATGATGACAAATGATCTAAACAACATAAAATCTTAACTTTTCAAATCCAAAAATTAAATTCGAATTTATGTCAAGCCGAATATTAAAATTCAAATTTCTCAACTTATAGTTGATGAAATCATACAAACCATATATCAAATTAAAGATATTTCAAAGAAGAATAAAACCCCTAATATTAAGACATCAATATCATTAATTTAAAGTTTCAATTTTTTAATTCAAAAATATGACTTAAATGAACCATATTATTTTATGTTAATTAAATAAATTTCAGAGTTCTAAATCCATGTATATCCAGCTCTGATATCACATGTAAGATAATTATACAGGATCCCATACATGAATTTAAAACACATTAACAATAAATCTTGCGTACCTAATTGAGTCATAATAGCGGATATGTGAAATCTCAAATAAGCACATCTCAGTAGAATGCTTATACAGCCAGGTCTTCCTCTATGTACTTTCTGTATTTACACTACAAGAAAACTGGGCATTTTGGACGAACCAAGTTTAAAGTTTGTCAGTCTTACCAACAAACAATTTGTCGGTTCTAATTTGTCGATGAACTTTTCAAAAAAATTGATAGTTTGTCAGTGGTACCGACAAACATAATGGTTTGTGAGAAATACCCACAAATCTGGTATGTGGGTAATACCCACAAACTTGGTTTGTGGATATTATTACCCACATACCAAGTTTGTGAGAAATACCTACTGACCAAGTTTGTAGGAAATACCCACACACATGAACCTGCATTTTATTTATCTATTTAAAAAAAAGAATTGTCAAAAGATTTTTAAAAGAAATGTATATTCATTCATGATGATATTACAACATTGTTCAAATTAAAACATAAATGTGACATATTCATTCACAATAGTATTTGTCAATATTGTTCATGCTAAAACTCAAACGTCACATAGACAAAAAAACATAAGGGTTCGATAGTAAACAAATGAAACTAAAAGTAGATAGAACTAGCAACTAAGCTATAGGTCATTGAGAAGATCCTCATCATCATTATCATCCTCGTCGCCAACTGCAATACTAGAAGAACCACCAACATGCCCCTGTTGAGAAAAAAAAAGTTCATAATCAAAAACTTATTTCTCATCAAATGATATATTATTTTATGATTTCAACACTTAGTGAAGAACAATCCAATGTTCCTATATAAGGACTAGAAGAAATATATATTATATATGCTTTTCAAATAATATGATTGGGACCAAAGAATTTTGTGGAAGTGTGTGTGAATCTGGAAACTTATGTGAAAGTTCTTGCCGTCTACTCACAAGTCACAAAAAAAAAACTAGAAAAATAATTAACGGAAGTTCCTTTCTTGGTACATATTTCCAGCTACAAACAAAATCACCAAGATTTCTTCTTACAATCAACATTACCAAGCCTCACCTGCTGATTTTAAACATGATCCAATATGAAAATAGATAGCTTTTTAACCTTGACAATACATCTAGTAACATAGTCAAAAAACAACCAAAGGCTTATATTCAGTTTGAAACATTTCCACCCAAACACATATTCAATTTAAAATGTCGTCAGCTTGAAAGTAATGTTGTAACCAACATAGTTCGTGAATTTCCATGCTAATGTCATAATCTTATTATTGTTAATAAAATAATCACAAACTCAACAGACAATCATATAACTAATGAAAAAAATCTTAATCTAAAAAACAAGATAGACACCATTACTGTTCCATATAATTATAATAAGTAATATGGTAGTGGCAATAACACCCTTAACTGACCTATTTCATTGTGAGTTTACAACAGCCACAGAACATATATTTTCAAGATTGAGATGATAAGATGGGATTGTCGGATCCTGATATAGTAATTCAAAACGTTATACTTTTGTCATCCGTGCTTTAGTTTTCATTCACCTTTATTATTGTTAAGTTGGAGTTATTGTTTACTGTGGAATTTTCATTCGCCCACAAGAAGTATTTTCACTTAGTAAATCACTTCTTAACCATATCAGGGACAAGGACAACTAGTTTCAACTATGTTATAATGTTCACATGTATCATTTATCAAAGTTGAAATGAAAGGAAAGAGCTTAGATAGCTATACTCAAGAAACATAGCCACTTTAGTGACTGAATATACAGATAAATTGGATTATTTAAGTAGAAGAATATCATTTCAACCCTCATCCCACCACAGGCTCCCCATAGAAAGAAACACCTCAAAGAAGAAAATAAATAGTACAAGATATATTCTCGCTTTACATTGACATGGAGTATGTACTGACACTATCTTATTTCTATTTGTCATTGTAGAGCATAACATACTGTTTAGTAGGTATCACCCTAAAAACCAAAGTCTCACACAGACAGAAACATGAAACACAGGTAGATAGGTTCATATGTTTGCTTCAAAATAAGTCATCAGCTTGAAACATTTCCACCCAAACACATATTAAGTTTTCTATTTTGTGTTATTTTTCCTTCCTTTTCTTCCCACCCAAATCTCAACATCATTTATTTTCTTTTCCAATGGTTCATCTACCAAATTTCTTTAATCATCTAGGCAATGTAAGATAAATCTAAAGTAACATCATACTCATATGAAATACTTAAAGTCAATAGGGCTCACCCGGTGCACAAAGTGCTCCCCGGCTATTGTAGGGATAGGGGGAGGGTAGGCGCACATGTACGCAGCCTTTCCCTTACATTTTTGCAAAGAGGCTGTTTCCACGCCTCGAACCCGTGACTTACAGGTCACCAAAGGAACAACTTTACCGTTGCGCCAAGGCTCGCCCTCAAATACTTAAAGTCAATAACAATCTTAAATACTATTAAATCACCAAATAGTTAGTCATCTAAATTTGACCAGCAATGATCCCCTCAAGTTCAATTGGCATGAGTTCTGATTATTCCAGATCTTTCACCTCAACAATAGATAGCACACTGACGGAATTAATGGGGGAAACCTCCATCAAACACAGGGGGAAACTTCCCTAAACTATTCTCAGAAACCAGAAATCAAATCATAATCATATAAAAATAAAAAGCATTAAAGAGATTATCATATATTGAGACAATTACTTACAAATAATTGATTAAGCAATCTGGAACTGCTTAATCCTAACTCCTCCATCATGGTTTTTATCACCCATCTCAGTTGATCATTTTCCTTCCACGTCTGATCTTTAAATTGGTCACTTGCTTGTGTTTGTGATTCTAATTGTTCCTTTAAGGTTTGAATACTTTCATTCGTTGCATTATACGATGATGCAGTAGAATCAAATGAGGAACAAGTAGAAGAACCAATATTACCTCTGAAAAATACCTTTAATGTAGCAGGTGTCTCATATTGTCTAGACTAGATCCTAGAAAGAATTATTTCTATACCACCACACCCAAAAGAGGAAAAAGAAAAAGTTATAAACTTATGTTATAGTATGAAAATAAATATATATCATGGAAAAGGATAATATGATAAATATATAAGATTGAAAAAGAATTAACTGATCATGGAAAACAAAAATAAAACACTCAAATCCTAAAAATGAGAAACTAAAGTCAGAATAATACTATATTTTCCATATTAACCCTCTATTTTGCAGTATTAACTCTATATATTCCAACACTTATATTTTAATATAACACAAAGTAGCAAGAAGAATAATACGACAAGATGTGTATATGATCATAGATAGGTACATTACTACGTACAAACCTAAAAGCAACCAAAGAAACATAGAATAAACAATGGCTAATGTTTTTTAACGTGTAATTAAACAAATATATGCTAAAGTAGATAGCACAGGTGGCATCTCTTTCTTGCTTACACAACCAATAAAGCAAGGAAGGACTAGCTTGGTCATCATATATAATAAACTTGGCAATTGGAGATATTTAATACAATGACATATTTAATTAATTATTCCTCCATGTGAGATACATTTGTAAATTATAACGTTGGGCTTGGAAGATTAGGCTATGAAAAAGGTCCAAAAGGAAAAGTGGTCTTATAATATCAGAACAAAGCACAAATGCAAGTTTTATAACGGATGTTTGGAAAATGGGAATTAGAACTCGTGTGGATAAGAATGGAATGGTTAGACGATATGTGGCTGAAAGTTGCATAAGGGAAATATTGGACAGTGATAGAGGGAAGGAAATCAAATGCAATGCTAACAAATGGAAGACACTAGCTTGGAGGTTGTTGATGAAGGTGGTAGTTCTGATAAAAATATTGAAGAGTTTGCGTCTAAGTTGGTTTGTTCTTATAGCTAGTAATTGAAGCTGTCGTAAAAGTGTCATCAGTTTGTCTTTCAAGTTAATTAATTAGTGGAAAAAACTAAAAGTATCTATTTTTTATAAAATAAAAAAAAAGTAAAATGAGAAAAATATTTAGTTTACAGCATTAAGCCAAGAACCAACCGATTGCTAATTCCTACAAGCATTAGTGAAACAAGGAAAAAACAAGAAACCAGAAATAGAGGAGTTAAGCTATGCTAGTAGTATCTTCCTTCAACACCTTAAAACATTATTAATTCTTATTACCAAGCATTATGTATGAACCTCAAACAGGGGCAAACCAACACAGACACAAACTTCGCAATATTCTTATCAGACATTCCACCTTCATCAACAGCTTCTCTAGCAATTGTTTTCCATTTGTTAGCATTTCTCTTTATTTCCTTCCCTCTCTCATTATCCATTATATCTCTTATGCAATGTTCCATAGCATGTTTTCTAACAATTCCTTTCTCTTTAGGTTTGCTACCAGGGCCCTATGATATTTGGAGCTTAATTATTTTCATAGTCCTCTTTGTTTTTCCCAATTTTGATAGAAAACGAAATCAATTTTGCTTTTCAAATTGCACAAGTACAAAGTGGTAAAACCATACTAGCACACACAATACTCATTCAAGCAATTCATCATTCTCATGCATTTCTGCTTTCGTATTTCTAATCAACAATTTTCTGAACCATCTCGACCACTTTAATCCAAGCAGGGCCTGATCACACTTAGGGACTACAAATATACATGCAGATGCAATTCTATGCAACTATAAAAATAAAAGAAATGCCCTCTTTTTCAGACTAACATCTGAAAATTAAGAATTAATGGCATGGGAAAGCAGTTTAAGCTTGAATAGCAAGGACCCATGGAAGAGAAACACAGATTTAAAGGAGATATTGATATTCATTATCAAATGGCATTGTCCCAGGGGAACAGAGCACCAAAGGAACCACAATATAATGCCAGATTTTCTGTGCCTCTCTGTTTGGAGGCTTATACCACCTTATAGAGTTACAAAAGTAAGCCGTGGACTCTCCTATTTGGCCAAGGAGCTCAACTTTCACTCCATTGTGTTCAACCTTCTTCCCCTGTACTGGTTCTATAGAAATCTGAAAATTTTAATGTTTAACATGCTAAGGTTGAGAAGAGATTGTATCCAAAACTCATAGCTATTTTGTAGTGTATATTGTTCACAGTATTGTACTCAACATTATTATAAGATCACTAACAGATAATTTACCTTCCCAGAAATATTATCTTGACTTGGGAAAAGTGGGACCATAACTGTTTGTCCATTCTCTTTTTTAAGTGGAATTTACAAAACCAGAAAAGAAAGAGACCGATAGTGAAGATGTGAGCCACATACATCAGGTACGATAAATGATAATAGTAAAAATGTGGCAAATTTATCACAGTTCAGGTAGAAAGCAACTAATTCAGTATTAAACTTACCAAATAGGAGATACTGATAATAAACCCACCAGTCAAAATAGTAGAACCTATAAGGTTTTATACATATGGCGGCCAAAAAGGCAAAAATATTAGGACCTATTAATACCAGCCTGACTCTTCTACAACACTTTATCTGTTTCTTGCATATTCTTTTTTGGTGTCAGTAACTCATGGGGGAAGGAAGAGGATACACAATATAGCAGTAATTTCATTCAAACCCTTACCTAGGTTGGCGGAAAAACCACCATCACTGCCTTGTCTCTCTGAGACTACAACTGGAGCTAGAAAATTCAAAAGCCCTATTTTTATTTTTATTTTTTATTGGGTTTTATACAGTGTACACTTGACATGAAAATATGCCCTGTTCGAAAGCTCCTTCGAAGAAATTGAAAAAGCATGGAGTGGACTTTAATGTAATACATAAATTAGCACCATCCGATTCTTCCTCCTTCTTGCTTCTTCTTTAACTTTTGAATGCTTATTCTCATTTTACATATTGAAACTTTCAGAATCTAGAGAAACTCAACTAGGATGTGAAAGCATTCAAACCCAACTTTCGGAACCCAGATAAGTAGGGAAGTATTCAGTGAATTCTTATGGAGGATGGTGGGGAAGGGCTTACCAGAGATGGAGGCGATACAGCTCACAAGCACACCAGGTGCTCGACCAAGTTGTAACACTTGATATTTGAGTTTAACAAAGGAATCAGCCAAAAACTTCAAATGTTGGCTTCACCAACCTTGAGTTCCACATGGAGGAAAGGGGTCGACAATCTAAGGATTTCAAAGAGCCGAGGTGAGTTATACTGAAGGGAAAGGTAGACGCAAAGGGAAAAAGTGTCATCGTGTATAATTATTTAGGGATTAAACCCACCGGTAAAACAAAATAAAATGAAATGTAGCGTCCTGGCCTCCGACGAACAAAGGTTTGTGGTACAAGTAAAATCAATTACTGACAAACCTCAGGTTGTGGGTAAAAGTTAAAAAAATTAAAAACTTATACCAACAAACAAGTAATAACTAAAACATTTACCGACCAACTTTTGTTCACTGGTAATAATTATAAATTTAATACTCCCAAACCATGGTTGTGGGTAAATTTTGCTGTAAGAAAAAAAAAAAAATTGATTAGTGCCAATTTACCCACAAACCTACCGATAAACAATTTGTTGGTATTACATTTTTCCTAGTTTGTTAGTTGGTTTGTGGCAAAAAAATTTGTTGGAAATATCTAATTTTCTTATAGTGTTACTAATAGTTCTCAATGGGATAAGATACGCTTGTATTGAGAGAAAAAAAAGGACCTAGCTTATTTTATCATTAGATAAATCTAAAAGTCCTCCCATTAAAGACACCTAAAATCACTTAGCTTATACTTACTGCCAATCTACATATAATACACCCTATCCAAAATAGTCACATAAATCATATGGGCTCTTACCAACCTGTCTCAAGTGAACCAAATCTTAAACCATTTTTTATTAAAACTAAAATCATACAATTAATGACAACTCACATATAAAATTTCTAACATTTCAACTCCTATACTCTGATTATATATTGATTTTAGCATTAAAGTTTTCACATATCTGATCCAAAAGAGTCCCTATGCAGGTCAGTCATGTAAAAGTCACCTTAACTAGTCAAATTCAATTTTAACAAAATGCATTTGACTTCTAGATATATAATGCATCCATCTCGTAATTTGAAGAGTAAAGTGAACCAATTCATCTAAAATAAATCTAATGGCGATGATTTTGAAATTTATATTAGTTTCCAGCCAATATTAACTCAACTACATTTTGTAGTTAAATTATTACAAATTTTATTTTACTCATTAATGGAGCTATATAGTCATGCACTTTACACAGGTGCAAAGGTTTTTTATATATAAAAAAAATACTTTTAGGGCAAACAAAAAGCAATTTATTTCCAACTTTACATTATCAACAACTCCAACTCAAATAAAGCTAATTAAGATAAAGAAATTAATTAGTTAATACAAAGAAAGTAAAGACAAAAACGTTCTAGGCTTTTAGAAGGGGAAAAAAAAAAAAAGGTTATAGCCAAGATAAGAAAGGTCCAATCAAGTAAGGATTTTTGCAATAATGCTTGGTCTTTTTGTTAGTGTATATGTTTATTTATCGGCCCGAGTTCTTGACAAAAGAATGATAAGAATTTGCTGCACATGTAAAAGGTTTTTCTTTCCCACTTAGCTAACCCCATACAAATTAAACATGATTAATTAGTAAATTGATTAAAGAGACTTGGTATTTATAACCCACACTAACCTAACCAACCTTAGTAGTGAAATTGGTTGAACTATTTGGCTCATTTTATTTGGAGTAGGATTGTTCCTACTGAGTTAATTTCTTCCTTCTTTGTATTGGATTTTAAAGATTGGCTCCTTGTGAATCTCCAGTTTAGTGGAGGGTGGGGTAGACTTGAGATTCCTTGGCATAGAGTGTTTTCCTTAGCTGCTTGGAGAATTTGGACATGGAGGAATAGATGTCTTTTTGAACTTAATTGTAGTATCCCAAGTAATCCCATTGACAAGCTTATTCATGAGCTAGAGGCTTTGTGGGTTGTTCTTCGGAAGGATTATGTCAAGCCTGTTAGCAGGGATATTTTTGTTGCTTGGCAAATGCCTGAACCTGGTATTGTTAAGATTAATACAGATGGAGCTTCTAAGCAAAATGGTTTGTTCTCTAGTTGTGGTGGTGTTATTAGAGGAGAGCTTGGTAATTGGATTGCTGACTTTTCTGCGAACCTTGGTGTTGGGTCTAATTCCAAAGCAGAACATTTTGGTATTCTTTATGGTTTGGAGCTAGCCTGGAAAATGGGGTTTAGGAAGGTTCAGTTGGAGTCTGATTCTAGTGCTATGCTAGAGTTGATTTCCAAGGGATCAACTACTTATCACCCTCATTTCCCTATCATTCAAGAATGTAGGAATTTGATTTCGAAGTATTGGAGTATCCAATTGGGTCATGTGTATAGGGAGGGCAATTATGTTGCTGACTGGCTTGCTAACCTTAGAGTCTCCTTACAGATTGGTTATCATCTTTGGGATAAGCCTCCTGATGGGCTTAGTCTCCTTCTTCTTCATGATATTTTGGGTATTGCTCAGTGTAGGATTGTAGCTTTCTAGTTTGTTTTTTTGTTTTTCTGGGCTTTGCCTCGTTTTTGACCAAAAATAAATAAAAAATTGGTCGAAGTAATTTAGAAATTTTTATTTTTATTTTTATTTTTTATGTTCAATTGGTTTTATGTATTTGGTTTTGACTTGTAGTGATTTTTAGTTAGGTAACATCTCAGTAATTAATTCTCAACAGTTTCAATTAATTCAAATATCTATAGTTTAAGCGACACTAAATTTATAAAGGATTCTTATTATCATAAAAAATAAATGTGTAATTCAACCTAAATCTTATGATAGGGAAAAGAAAAAGAAGGATCTAACTTATAAGCAATATACAAAATTAACCTTAACATCCTCATAATTTGTGAGAATTTGGGCAGTATTGCAATCAATGGTCTTGGGGAAACCCCAAAATAGTGTATAACTTTAAACAAATTCTTGCAAGAGTACATTTTCAAAAACATAATTCTCAAATGGCATAAAAGTAGAGTTGGTGCACGCACATGACGGGGAGAGAGAAAGTCATGTGAGATTGTAATCATAAAATTAGTAGAAACAACATATATTCTTAATTATCACGACAATCATCTTGAGTTACACTACTAGCTAGTTGGTTTGAATTAATTCGTTCTAGAAATTTTCTTTGGTGACGGATTTTTCATATAAAAATTTAAGAGAATCAAAAAGACGTTTTGCTTCTTATTTTTCACTGGGCCAGTGGTTTCTTCTAGAATCTCGCGTACGGTGAAAAAGAAGCTTCGTAAAGGCGGCGGCTTTGACTTCCTTTGGAGCCACGATGTTCACATTCATGTGCTTATGACTTATCTTTAAGCTACTTTTTCAGTAAAATATTATTAATTTTAATATTAGTCTTCTTTTTTCAGAGTTTAATATTAGTTTTTCTTTTTGGTAATTTAATATTCTTTTGTTTTTTACTTCATAATCAGACCTACCCTTTATTTTATTTTATTTTATTCTTTTGCTAATACAGACCTATCCCATTTAGGTATTCTGTTTGGTCATAAAAAGTTTCTCATATACCACGGCTTGGCTTGAATTCAATTGGCATCGGCTTACACAATTTTTATTCTGCAACTTGTTCTAGAAGCTCTAATCTTCCAAATAGGAGACAAGACATGTGTGGTTTAATTTATTTGGATTTGTGAAAAAAAAATAATGTAATTTTCTTACTTTTGACCCGAGTTAAAGTTTCAAAAAGGACCAAAAAAAAAATATTAAAGTGAATAAAAGATATTCAAATTTGCTAAACTACACTAAGCCATTATATTTATATTTATTTACAAATATAATTATTATTCAAGAATTAAATGAATGTTGTGATGACACATCAATTAATAATTTTATCATTGAGATAGAGATATTTGAACCTTGGACCTCTCATATGTAGTAATAACTCAATTATTACTTAGACAAACATATATATTTGCTATATTAATTCAAAACATAATCATATAATTAATTCAACTCAACTAAATTCAATTAAGTCTTAAATCCTAAAACATAATCATATATTAAATTTTAATTGAAATAAGAAAAAAAATTAACAGGTTTAGTTGAAATAAGAAAAAAAATTACTAGGTTTAGTTATTTAAGTAATTAAAAACTTTATATTTTTACACATAAATAATTTTTTATTCAAAAGTTCAAATGCACTATATAAGGAAAAAAATAAAAGAACAACTTATTTAAAATAAAAATAAAAAATTAATAAAATTTTGACAAATTAACTAGTTTTTAAATAATTAAATATTGCCTAAAAATGTTTGAATAAATTTAAAATTTTATATTTCATAATCTACTAAATTGAATTAGGGTCCATTTAGATGTACTAAATAGGAATTGGGAATTAAATTAGTCATTTTCAATTTTCTTGTTTGAAGTATATTTTGTAATTGGAATTGGACAATTCAATTACAAAATGTCATTTTCAATTCTTATGAATAGATCTAAAATTTACAATTTGTGTATATGCTTGATAGTCATTTACTTATAATTTCACATTATGTTATATCATTGGCTGCCAACACTGACAACCTCTGCTACCCACCACTAGTTCTTACACACCAGAAATTTCATCCACCCGCCGTTGGCTGCCACCACTGATCACCACCATCATTGACCATCGAGACAAACAAAAATACAAAAACCACTGTTGGCATCCGTTAGAACAATGACAATTTTCATCAAAACCTAACGGAAAAGATGATAACTATCATCTAAATTTGTTAAAAAAAACAACAACCATCATCTAAACTCGCTAAAAAAAAAAGACAACCCTTATCAAAAATCGTCTAAAACTACAGTAAGTGTTGTTGAAAGCCACAACAACAATTCTATTCAATCAGTTGATTGAATAAGTAAGCCGCACATGATTAAACCAACAATGTGCTGGCTCAATCTGGTCCAACAAAAAAGATCCACGGAGCACATCTCAAGACCCAACCTGACCCAGATCTAAACTAGATGTTTTTTTTAAAACTATTTTTTTATGTAAAAAAAGGTACTCATAAAAATTAATTATTAACCAAATTAAGGCAACTGAAAAATTCAAATCCATTTGTTAATCATAATTAACAGAATTTGTAAACATTAATAGACTCTACAATTCCTCCGTCCATAGTTCACCCAAATTCAAGCCAAACAACCAATCACAACTATGAAAACATCCAAATAAAAATAGTCAAATTAAACATATAAATAAAAAAACTCTCCATATATAATAGGTTAACTAAACATGAAAAACTCTACCTGATCAGTTTTGTACCGACCCGATTAGTTTTGCGTGAGTGTGTAATAGATCTTTAAAAAAATCAACATAAAATATGTAAGTGAGAAAAAATGATGGTTTAATCACTTAATTTTCTCTTTTAGCCAATTATCTTAATTTTAAAAAAGTGAATTTTATAAATTAAGAAATTATGATGCGTAAAACTAAGGGAATTGACACAAAAAAAAAAAAAAAAAAAAAGAATTAAGGAATTAATTTAAGAATCATAATTTCTCTTAATTTTTGATGAATGAAAATTTTAAATAAATTGAGAAAGTTGACTAAAGAATAAGATTGCAAAAATTAGGCAAAAACACATTTATAGTTTCTAAAGTATCATGTTTTTGTCAACTTTGTTTCAAATTTTTTGACACTTTTGCAATCTTGTCTTCCTCAAGTCTAAATACTGTTAATATTTTGGACAGAAAATACTGATGTAGCTTAAAACATTTTATTTAGTGCCACATGTATATTGACTTGGAAAAAAAAGTATAAATAACTATTCATATAGTATGATTTTTAGTCAATTTCATCCTAAGAGTATGTCCTTTTTGTCAATTTCATCCCAAAATTATTTTTCACTCTTATTTTGTCACATTTGTTTCTCTTTCAAAAAAGCCAAAAATATTATCAAATTGCTCAATTTTTTTTAATATATATTCTAATCCTGACAACCTTAATTTCATAATTTTCAAGTAGAGATAATAAAAATAAGAGTGACAGAGCATGCATGAGAGGAGTACATTTTGTTTTTTTTTTCTTGCCATCTTAGCACACAATTTTCATCTAGATATTTAATGGATCTTGAGCCGACTTGACTGCTAAGCTAAGGCTGATCCATCAAGGCAAAAAATCTAATCCAATATCATTGGATCAGGTCATATATTTGATCACACCAGATTCATTAATAACACGTATCAAACCAATTTTTTATTATTTATTTAATTTAATAATTAGTTAGTCGAGTATTGTCGGCTATTCTTTAGGGATAACCATCTAAATCATAGAATTTATATGAAACTCATTATGATGATTCTTGAAATCATACAAACATTCTCATAGAGAATATATCAGTACCTGTAATCCACGCATGCTTGTTATTATTTATCTTTCATTTATAAAGGTTGTCCAGCATTTTCAACTTCACTATAGGTAGATTTGCGTATTCTGCTCTAGAATTATGACACATCTGTATATTTTTAGGCATATAAATACTTCTAGTGCTTTGTGTTAGATCTTAAACGGATAATTTAATATGAACCATTCACAATTGTATGAAAATTTTCTTTCGAAATATTTTTTTACAATTAACATACCGCTGCTCAAGTTCAAATTGACACGTCCAATAACTTAGGAGCTAATAATGTCAAGAATTCACGGTGATCGAGGTCCCAGGCAATTGTCATTATTGATGCTTTTCTCGCATTTTACACAGGTGCAAAACTATATTATAAAATCAAGATCTTGTAGGGTAGGGCACCAGAAAGCTATTTCTTTCCAACTTTACCTTCTCAACAACTCCAACTCAAATAAAGCTAACTAAGATGAAGAAATTAATTGAAAGAAAGTAAACACAAGAACGTTCGATGGTTTTAGAAGAGGACAAAAATATGCAAGCTAGTTTCTACTTCAAGAGATTTATATATATATTAATTGGCTTCACAAACGATTGATAGAGTTTTGCTGCACATGTAAAATGATAGCTAATATCCCATAAAAACGACGCCACTACTTAATATATCTGTCTTGGTAAAAATATTGGTATGATTTTCTAATATATATTTTTTATTTTACGTAATTACTCTTTATTTCGTAATTATTTTTTATTTCTATTTTTAATCAAATTATTAAATATCTTCTTATCAATCTTGGCATTTTGTTTGGTGCTAATCTTCAATGTCCTCATTCTAATGTGAGTAGAGACAAGTGAAATTTTTGATTTACAGTCTATGAAACAACGTATCTGCTCTTGAATTTTGCTCAATAAATATGTATATATATATCTTATTTATCATAAAGTTTTAATTTTTTGAATATTTGTAATAAACCAAAAGTTCATGTTGATTACTAATTGTGGAGCTCTTTGTGTCTTTTATGAACTTATTAAGTAGATAATATCATAATTTTAATTCAAATTATTTTAGTCATATTACGAAGACAATTATAATGTTTATATTGATGTGTATATTAAATAGATCCTCTAAGAACTAATTGCATATTTTGTAATGTTGAAATGATGGGTTGTTCATTCGATGACAAAAAATAAAAATCAAGGGCAGATGTTCAATGTTTTGTTGCTGAGAAATTAATCGTACAGTACTAGCTAATCGGTTGTCAATAATTTGTTCTAGAAATTTGAGAATCAAAAAGACGTTTTGCCTCCTTATTTTCCACTGGGCCAGTGGTTTCTTCTAGAAGCTCGCCCAAGGTGAAGGAAGCTTTGTTTTTTTTTTTTGGGTGAGAGAAGGAAGAAGCTTCTCGTGGACATAAAGGTTACTAATTTTTGTCCAAGAAAAAAACAAGTGATCTATTTTTGGCTGGTAATATTAATGGATTGGCTTATTAATTATGTTCAAGCTAGTATTTTTTTTAGTCTTAGATTAGAAAATTTTTGAAAATTTTAATTCTTCTCATATCACTCAAAAATTTATAAATTAAATATAGAAAAATTATCTATTAGTAATCACTAAATCAACCTTCTAAGATTTTTAAATTATTTTTTATAAAATATATTTAATCTTACGTATTCTGACCTTCAAAATAGAAGACATGACATATTTGGTTTAAAATATTTGAATTTATGAAAAACAAAGTTGATAAAATGTAATTTAATTTCTTATTTTTCACTCAAGTTAAAGTTTGAAAAAGGCCAACAAAAAAGATTAAAATGGATATAAAAAGAATTAAAATTTGCTACACTAAATCGAGTCATCACATTTAATATAAAACTGGGTTTTTCCATCCTGCAAAATTAAAACACTTCTTTTTATGCCAGTTCATTATTAACTGTTTAATAATTAAACTTCCACTATAATAAATATAATGAAACAAATATTTTACATTTTCATTTGAATAATCTTATCTAATTAAATATTTTTTATTACAATTTTTTGGTTGTTTTGGTATCTTTTCTTAGCTTTTCTCTCTTTTTTTTTTTTTGTTTTTTTTTTGTTTTTTGCTTTGTTCAAGCATTGTTTGTCTGATGGAGTATACATAACTTGTGAGTTGAATGAAAAACAACTACGTTTTGTTTTGAATCTCTTATTGTGAAGACTAAATGTCTTTTTGATGCCTGATTGATTGAAAAAATGTAACCAAACATGACGCAAAACAAATATTAACTTGTAATAAATCTGTCCAATAATATATATATATATATATATTTATATATTTATTTATTTATTTAACCCAAGCAAGATGTTGATGTGCTTTAGAAACAAAATGTACTACGAATTCGTGTTAAGTTATTTAAAAAAATAATTGAGGTAAGATATAATATTTGATTAACCAAAAATAATAATAGAAACAAGTGAGTGTAAGCAAAAATTAGAAATACAATTTTTTGAAGACCTTAGACATTTTCAAACTACTAAAAGTCTAAGACTAATAAACGGTGAGAAAGACGTACTTAAAAGTTTTTATTTTTATTTTTATAATTATGTGTAAATTATTCCTAAAAAATAATATTGTTACAATTTTTTTTTGTACATAAATAAATATCATGAGAATGTTACTTTCTAAAAATTAGTGAAATTCTTATTGAATTTAAAAAGTAACCTTGAAATAATTTGATATGTTCTATAAAGTAATTCAATTATAATTAGACAATTTTTTAATTTGATTTATTTATAAAAATAAATCAGGGCAAAAAATTTAAATCTTAAAAGTAGTGGGGGCAAAAACTTTGAATTTAAAAATCAATAGTCAATTAAATAAGTTTCTTATAAATATACATTTTTTTTTTACCTATCATGTAGATCGGTCAGTGATATCTCCTACATTTTCACAGAAAAAGGAAAACGTATATATTTTGTTTATTAAAAGGTTATTAAAAAAACACAAGGAAAATCCCATGAATTTTGGCATGTCCTAAGGTATAGCAACAATTATTTTGGTTATGTTTTCTCGTTATGCGCAATTATTCAGACTAACTTACCCATATGTCCGCAAATTAGACAAATAATCATGAAACCAAAAAAACAAACACATCGCATGATTATATGTCAATGTGCTTGTGCATGCATACATGCTCTAAATATATATAAAATTGCACAAATAATCATGCTAACTTATGAAATTAGACAATATGTTGCTGTTTTGATATGAAGAAAATTCTTCAAGAACTAAAGAGATTCTTTCAGATCTTAGTAAAAACGAAGAAGTAAAAAAGAAGAAGGGATATTTAACCTGCGATTTTGACTTTTGAAAGATAAAAAGTGTAAAAATGTATAAAACATGTTTTGGAGAAAAGATTTTTCTCTTGCCATGTTGCACAGCTATTTTTTTCAAAAGTCCAACTGAAAAAATTAGGTTGAAACCCTGAAAATTTAAATGGAGTTCACATATAAGATGAATTGTATTTTAGTTTGCAAGAAACTTTAAACTATATAACCGGACAATCTACCTTGTTTTTGTTATTTTAAATGATGAAAAATGTGCAAAGTTGATTTTGACATAATTACTTGAATTAAAAATAATTTTTAAAAGAGCAAGTGTCCCATCAATTAAGCTGAAACTCTTGAACTACACAAGCTAATTAAATTTATACAAGCTACAAGACTTAAACTGCAAATAACTTTCAGAATGAATTAAGATTTGTTAGATATTGGTTGGGAAGCTTTCTTGTCTCTGTCATGTGTATACATAAACTATAGACATGCATGTGTATATCTATGCGATTAATTATTAGTTATTGGCGATCCAATCAAATTCTTAATCTTAGCCTATGATCATTCTAATGTTTTGGTTATCTAACAATTGTCAACAATTATTCTTCTGAAATCCGAGCAGAGTTACAAACGTTTCTTTGTAAAATTTTTTTAACTTTCTCCTCTTCTCCTTCTCTCAAAACAAGTTCTATCTAGGGGAATATTCTTTCTTTGTTTTTTTCTTTAATTTTGAATAAATCTACCTCAAATTTGATCATTTTTATAATAGTTTCCAGAAATTATAACATTATTACTCTCAGATCTGATCATTTTTAATTATGACAAATTTTAAAATTTTTGTTCATAAAATTTATTGTTTTTTCTTTATTGAAAATTTTGGTGGGGTCGGTTCTCAATTTTATTTTATTTTTTAATCTTGAGTATCATATATGCAACAACTTTTAAATTGCTATAATATTTGATGTGGAGATCTCCATCAATGTAAATATTAATTTGATTATCCATATATGATGTCTTTTATATTATGTGTAGGAGTTGAGCTTGTTTTTAGTTAGAATGAAAAAAAGTTAAGGTTGATATTCTGAGTTGTGACAATAGATGTAATATAATTTTTCTACTTTCAGGAAATTTATATAAATTAATAAAATAAATTAAAAAACCGAAATATTTTATAAGCCATTAGCCATTAGCCATTAGCCATTAGCCCATAGTCTGAAGCCGCTGATTTGATTCGCCAAAACCAACGGCTTCTAACAGTTGTACATTCCGTATTGCTTTCGTATTCTCTGACAGTAAACCCAACAAAACAACAAAGCCAGACAGAGCAAGAGTCAATAGCTTGAAACTTTAAAGTCTCCCTCCAAATTTATTATTATTTTTTTTAATTTCCCATTTCAAATTTAACCAAAACTCCAATATATAATAACTTAATAACCAAAACCTCACTCATTCTCTTTCTTTCTCCAATTTCCTTCCCAACTTTCTCTCCTTCTCTCTGTCTCTCTTACTTATAATCTCACTCATTTTTCTTTTGCTGATTTCATTTTATACATATAATGCCACAAGTGGATTTAGAAACACTGGTTTCTGCGTGTGCCGGCGGATCCACCGATCGGAAAATCGCATGTGAAACGCTCGCTCACAACGATAACTCGACTCACCTAACGGTTCGCCCCATCGAATGTCCGGATTCTCCTCCTGAATCTTTCTGGCTCTCTAAGGATGCAGAGCTTGATTGGTTCGACCGAAACGCTTTCTACGAGCGAAAAGATTCCACTAAGGGGAGTTCCAATTCCACCAACTTGAATCCCAATCTCAATACCAATTCCAACTCTCAGCGATTTTCTTTGAATTTGAAGTCCAAAGCAGCGATTCTTGGGTTGCCCAAGCCTCAGAATTCTTGCTTAATCGACCCTAAGAACAGACGAACTTGCAAGCAAGGGAATCTTCGATTGTTTCCAAAACGGACCGGGTCGGTCGGGAATTCGGAGACACCGTTGAACGAGCCGTCGTCGCCCAAGGTTTCGTGTATCGGGAGGGTGAGATCCAAGAAGGAACGAAAACGAAGGTCCAGGGCTCGACAAAATTCGTCGGAGTCTATCGTCGCCGTTGAGGTAATATCGGAGAGAAGCGAAAGACGGAAATCCGGGTTCTTTGAAAGTTTTCGGGCTATTTTCCGGTCCCGTAACCGACAAAAAAAACCGGAATTGAAATCGGAGCTCCAGCCCAAGGATTCTCCTCAAACGAAAACTGAGACAAATACGATTAAACCGCGGTGCTGTACGGCACACGAAATCGACAATTCACTTACGGAGTCGGTTCCGAGAAAGAGCATATCGGAGAGTGAACCTTTCGGTTTGGGTAGTATGATACGTTTCGCGTCTGGCAGGAGGTCTGAGTCGTGGGGAGTTGGTGATACTGTACACGTGTCTTAAAGTCATTCGATATGCCTTTATACGGATTTAGCGGAAGTAGTGGGCCCAAAAAATACAGGAGAATTAACTAATCAGCCGTCTACATGTGGACCCGGTTGGTTTTAGATAGTCGCCGGAATGACGTGGGTCGTGGAATAACGGTTTCCTATTATGCATGGTGTTACTGCGGTTTCGAGGTAAAACTAGTTTTCTTACTTTTAATTTTGTGTTTTGTATTTTTTTTTTCCCCTTTCCCCTCACTGTTTTTAGGGGATTAGGTTTTGTAAATATTCATGATCTTTTTTGGAGCGAGCACGTGTAAATTTTCTTCAGGCAGTCATAATAAATATATGTTTCCCATAATAGTTTTTTATTTTTCTTAATTTTTGTGGGTTTTATTTTCCTTTTGATTGTTTATAAAATGGGCATATGCATTGAAAAGAAAATTACTATTGAAAATTTGTTTTGAAAATTTTATTAAATTTTGGTTTCATAGATATCATATATTGATAAACTTAATAAGAGAATGTTGAATAGCATGATTAACATAGATAAGGAATTTCAGGAAACAATGATAATAATTTTAGAATTTGGGTATGAACTGATAAATGGTCAATTTTGAAGTGTAATTGCATGAAGTTTTCGTTGTTGGTGAGGTTTCAGGTTTCCCTCTAAATAATGGCATTGCCTTTAATTCATATTGACAGAAGGGGTCCTTGATAAGATGGTTGCTATTACGTGGTTGGTTTACCCACTTAAGATTTAATACATATTATTGGCATCTTGCTAATTAAACTATCTGTCACTGATAATGGTTATCACTTACCACTACCCACCAGCTAGTGCTTCAGATTAATTACCTATAAAGCAAGAAACCCATTCCTTTCACATCTTTACAAAATTCTCATTATATATGGTTGTGAAAATGGAACTTGTAGATAATTGGATTGTGGTTGGTTGCTTCCTCCTAATCTTAACTTGGTTGCTTTCATGTACTTCTTCTATATCATCTTTTCTTTCTGATAAACTAGTCTATGTTGTGCTGATAATCAGAGCTGAACCCTTATGGCGGTAATAAACAAATGGATGTTGAAAAAAAAGAACAGGGAGACACACTGTACATCCCCAGGTTTTACTGATGCTGGTCTAGCTGTAAAACATATAGTTTTCATACCTAATCTGACTTCCTCTCATTTTTCACTTTAGAACTCAACCAACTCTGCTGAAAGTTGGAATTCATGCAGATTGGTTGATTAATTTGAGTTTATCTGCAGAGATTTGATTCATGACATAGTTGAATTGTGGAGAAAGATTCAAATAAGTTTGCTATCGACTTCAATCAATATGAAAATGATATACAGGCAGTAACCCTATCCTTCATTATGCAGGATAAAAAGCATTCCAAGGTGATTCTTTACATTTCAAACTGCCTTGTACATTTTTTCTTTGATGCATTGAAAAGTAAATGCCTACATTTCTTGATTAGGTCATAAGTTAGTTGCTCCTATAGCTCTTTAAGCCTCCTTATATGCCTCTATTTTGCGCTCATTGAGTGGCTGCACAGGTCTTGCATTGTTCTTGTATGCGGCTTGCAATGGGGCCTTGAGAAGGTCTAATTGTTGCATGGAGATAGACCTCACCTGCATGTTCAATTCATTAAGCATATAGCCATAAATATACATTTCCACCATTAACTGTAATAGTTTACCTTGGCAAGGACTGTCCAGGTGATATTCTCTGTGCACGGGGGAGTTGTGAGAGAACCGACATATCTGAAATACTTACGGGACCTTCTCCTGAAGTACTTTACATCAAAAGTCCCAAGAGCAATATGAGCCTCCTCGGTGGCTGCACAATTTTCCTTTGCTAGCTCAACCAACTTGTTTTGAACCTGCAAGGCAATGAAACATAATTTCTAGTATCTAGTACCATCAAATCTACTAGAATGCTGGTTTACACTAATAATTGAACCATATATATGAGAGTATGATATATATTAGATAAACTCTACCTACCTTGGCAACAAGAGGATCAAGATTACCAATTTCGTAGAGCACTCCTATAACGGAGTAGCTGCCGTCATTGGCCTGATGGACTAGATGAAGCTCAGCAGCAGCTCTGTATTTGTAAAAAAATTCAGTTTGAAGTTCTGGCTTAATTAAGAAGTGACGATTAAATTTAGCAAATATAATACTAAAAACGACAGCCTTAGCTGAAGTTAAGATCTAAGTTTTTAGGTAGCAGTGTAAAATATTGAATCATTTATGAAACTTCTATTTTCTGAGCAAACTTAGAAGACAGCTTGACAAAACCTATCAGCTTTGGCCCAAATTGGCTTGGGCAAAGACTTTATAAATTCAAAAGGGTACTCAATATGAGACAAGAAATTCTGTATGGAGAGAAAGATATATATAGAGAAACAGGAACATACTGGTGTCCATCAATAAGGTGCTCAGAAGGACTATGCCAGTGGATTTGTATCAAGTTGTAATTCTTACCACCTTCAGTGAATCCTCCTACGTTTCCACCAAAATGAATCTATATAGGGAACAAAATAATCATATATTAGCCAAAAAAATTGATAAGTAAGTTCTTCAATAATTAACACCGGTAAAAGAAAAATCATTCCAGATCAACTGGGTACATAATATCTCAGTTAATTCTGCCGCTGCACCACAATAAATTTCATCAAATAAACCAATCTATCAAATTTTGGCATCATCGACTATGTTACCAATCAATCAAATTTGACAAGTAACTTAAACAAAACATCCACTTCATCTTGTATTTAACTTGTGTTTATTCTTTTATTCCAAAAAGTTAAAATCAGTGTAAGTGATGATAAAGTTTAAACGCAAACCCCAATGTTGAAGCCATTGTTGATCAATGTGGCATTTGCAGGCTTGTAGTCTCTAACTAAGGATACCAAGTTTTTGTTCTGGACAAGGATTCCCTTCTTAATATCCACAGGAGATTGACTTTTCCCATTTGAGCAAACTGAGAATCGTGGACTCAAGCTTCCCCATCTCTCAGGACCATTTGCACCAGAATAACCAAATGAACCCGGTTCGATTTCTGGAAAAAACAAAGACAAAAATTCAAGCATAAAAGACATTAGCAACTGATACCATGACAAGAGTATAAAAGAGAATAGAATAGCTAACTTGTAAGGAATCATCTTACTCTTATCAAGCGCCGAAGTAGAAACAAGAAGTAATGTAATTGAGAGGAATGAAAAGGAAATCCGGACAGCCATTGCCGATATAAAAACCAATCTGAGACGTTTAATTAAGCCTTTTCCTTGCTTGTTGATGCATATATGAAACAAAGAATAACTGGTTTGTTGATTTTCCAGTTTTAGTCTAATATATAAATGGGTGAGATTTGGTCATTCCTCTTTCTTCTCCCACATGAATGCTGCTAAGTTTGGGATATCTTGTGCTATATTTGACCAGTATTGCTGTCTTTCTTCGAAATGTTTGCAGCACCATTGCTTCATCTTCCTTCTGTATTTATACACGCTGTCCTGCCTCATGCTTAGTTGCTTACACTTCTTTTCTGTTCCAAATCACAAGTTAATTATCTTGTTAATGTTCGTTAGTGGATGGACACGGACTCCTTTGCTGTCATGTGTCATATTCCTTTTTTTTGGCCATTTTTTGTTTCTAAAGTTTAAAACAAAAATCTTGGGTTAGTTCAACACGTAAAATCTCATAAAAAAAGATCCAGAATTAAAATTTTGACACAATTCCACCCAAACTTCCAATGGCTTTTTTTTTGGTTTAAGAACCGAATCTGCAAGAAAGGGAAGGGAAGCAACACTTTCTTATATAGTTACTTAGGCAAAAATATTTATGAATTTTATATTTTATATTTTAAGATTTAGCTGAGTTGAATAGAGTATTATTGTATTTTGAAAAACTTGTTCTTTTAGGAAGGTTTTCCTATGTTCTATGCAAGGAAAGAAAAATATATTTATGTCTCTATAACACATGATCAAATTCTGAAAGTTCTCTCTTCAAATTCTATAATTCAATAATTCGTCAAGAGTTAAAGTATTTGCATATGCCACCTTGTCTCAAATAGTTTCATGCACAATGATTCACCTTCCATTTTCGATATCAGACCGCTGGTGGAGATGCTCCTACGTCAAAAACTGGCCGGGTACATGTGCCACACAATTTTACACATAATAATATAGTAGGAAGCACTTAAAGAGGCAGAGAAGAAATCACACTATCTGACTTATCTTTTCTCTTCTTTTGCCATGGCCCCAACTGCCTTTTCAGTCTGTGCAGAAAGATTGATATTCTTCAGAATCTTAACACCATGATCAATCATTTTCCTATTGAAGGCAATGTGGATCTGTTTTATGTATTCAAATTTGTAAGAATTTATGGCATGAGGTTGAAAATTCAAATATCCTTTACTACAATTTACAATTAGTACGTTAAATTTAGGTTTCTACAAATGATTACAGTCATTCTGAGGTACCCTAAGTTTTTAATCATTACATATGTAGGTTTGGTGAGGTTTTTTCATATATAATTAGATGGTGTGATGTGGGCACAATTCTCTGTCGAAAGTATAGAGTAAGTACTTATCTTTTTATAATAGCACAAAATAAGATGTAGCGGCACTATTGCATGTGCCTTTTTTGCCTTTTTTGCAACCAATAATATATTGTTTAGCATTTGAAGAGTTCAATCAAATACGCATCCTTTTCAATCCATGGCTTTACAAGCATACCTAACTCAAACAAGAGCCACACAAGATCAATCCTCTAAAGTTGATCCCAAGAACAAACTAGAAAGCCTAAAAAGCTTGTAATTCATGTCTCAAAAGTTGTGGGGCAAAACGAAGCAAACACAGATTCCCAATAGTTGCTTATCCAAACACCCTCACGATTTGTATTATTGTATTCTCTAAGGGTTTCTTTGGATAGAGGGGAATGGAGGGAGATGAAAGGAGAGGAAAGAATAATGTACATTTTTTCTTATTTGAAAGTTTTTTTCTTTTAATGGAGCGATACATGTATCCTTCCAAATCTCTCCAAACCTCAAAATTTTAATTTCTCCAAATTGGGAGGATTTGGAAGGAGAGGATAAATATTTTATAATTTTTTACTGTAATGCCAAATATACCCCTATTATTTTTATTAAATATCTACTAATACTCAATTAAAACATTTTAAGGACAAACTCATAAAAATATGAATATTTTATCCTCCTCTCCTTTCTCCCCAACTCTTAAATAAGAAATATTCATTACCCTTTATTCTCATCTCCTTTAATTTTTTTTTTTTTTAAAACTTCCAAATGGCAGAAATGATAAGTGTCAATTTTCCTCTACTCTCATTTCCTTTCCTCTCCTTTCATTTACTCTCCTCTCATTTCCCCTTAAACTCCCAAATAGACCCTAAAAGCAAAGCAATAACCACTACCTCTCCTTGTCCCAGTCCCAGCCACAACATGGCATATTGGAATGACAAGGTTCGCATTAGATGGAAGCAAAAGGAAAAAAAAAGAAAAAAGAAGCCACCCTACTAAAACCAAGTCTCTACATGTGACATATGCAATATTGCAGTTCATATGCCTAAAATTAACAACAAAAAAGCTTCTTCTTCTTCTGCCTATCATTAGTTACTTAAACAAGAAAAGCTAATGCTTCAAAATAGAGATTGAGATTCTCCACTATGAAAAATTGTGAATTAGTCAACTGTAGTCATATCTTTCTTTCTTCCTTAATTTCTTTTTGGATGATACATTTTCTACAAAAAGTACAGTGTCACTAAAACTCATATACTAAAACGCCTTCCTACAAAGACATTAATATAAGCCAATGAACCTAAATATTTAAACACCTATTTCATAGGGATTGGCAGACCATCCAAAATTATTTCAGTCGAGCCTCTTTTAGTGTGACTAAAATCACACTCCATGGACTTGGTTTTTGTCTGACTCAACCTAAGACCTTAAAGTTTTAATGCGTTCCTTCTTAATTCTAGTTTAGAATTTAGACCATTTCTAGTTTCATCTACCAACATGATGTCATCGGCAAACAGCATGGACCACGGAGCATTATCTTTAATGGCATAAGTAAGTTCATCCATGACTAAAGTAAATTGGCAAGGGCTTAAGATTGATTCTTATGAAGACCTATTATGATTGAGAACTCTCCAATCATACCATCTACGATCCATACCCTAATCATTACTCACTCATACATATCCTTAATAGCTTCTACACATATAGTTGAGATTTTCTTCTTTCCAAAACCCGCCACAAAACTTGTCTTGATATCTTATCATACGCTTTTACTAGATCAATAAAGGTTATGTGAAGATATTTTTGTTAGAAACTTCATGTGTGGGAAGCCATTAATTATATGATTTTATTTTAATAAAACAGGCTTAAGATTTGGTCCACTTGAGACATGCTGGTAAAAGCCCATATAGTTTATGTGATCATTCAGGATAGGGCTTAAGCACACTTCTTATCATGTTAGATGTGGATTAGCAGTAAGTGTAGACTAAGTGACTTTAGGAGTTTTTAATGGGAGAACACTTAGGGTTTATCTGATAATAAATAAGCTAAGTCCCCTCTCATATTTTAATATGTATATCTTGCCCCATTGAAAGCTACTAGTAAAACTAAGAATACGGAGAGGAAGACCTAATTGTATAAGCATTGTACTGAGGCGTGTTTGTTTGAGATTTCACATATCCGCTAGTATGGTTCAATCGGGTAAGCAAGCTTTATTGTTAATATGTGTTCTAAATTCATGTATGTGATCCTATATATTTACAACATATGGATCATAGCCTAATCTACATGAATTTAGAACCCTAATATTCATTTAATTAACATAAAATAATATGGTTTAATATAAATAAGATTTTTAAACTTAAAATTGAATTCTTATATGAATGAAATTGAGCTCAATTTGTTGGGGCTTTCAAAGGTATTTGTTTATATCTTTAATTTGGTATATAACATGCATGGTATAATCAATTAATCATTGAAAAATCTTAGTTTTCCTTTTTTGGGCTATTTCAAGATCAAACTTAATTTTTGATTTCAAAAACGTAGAATTTAGATTGTTTTGATCTGATTAGATCAATGGGTTTTGTTTCTAATGCCTTATTATAGCAATAGGAATCCTTGGATTGAATTAAATAACATAGTTCCACTGAATTTGAGAATTTTTTTTTTTAAGTTCATATTTAGCATTTTTTTGATTCAAGATTAGACCGTTTTAGTTGTTTAAACTCATAATTAACTTAGGGATTTTGTTAGACTACTAAAACCTATTGAAATCCACTAATTTTGGAGAAATTATGGCATCAAAATGACTTTGATGGTAAGCGGGTCAAGACAAACCCGTACCTCTTCAAACCAAGTCAAACAGACCCCGCTGGAGGAGGAAGAAGACTCCAGCCCGTGCTGGCTACCCCCACTAGTGTCAGAGGGTGAGTGTGGCACACGTGTTGCCTTTTGCTAGTCCAATGCCTCTCAATTTTTTACAAAATTAATTTTGTGAATTTTATGATTTTATGATATGGTTAAATTTGGGATATTATGTGCATAAATTATTGTTTTGGTAAATGATATTTTGTTATGTTTTATACTAATATGGTTGTACATATATAATAGTTGAGAACTGTTAAATTTTTATATTTTATATTTTTGAAACTGTTAACAATAGATACTCTCCCTAGTAAAAGCTAAATAATGTTGTACTCTTGTATTTTCAAAACATGTGTAGTAGAATACTTCTATTTTGATTCATTTTTTCAAAATTGCAACATGTGTTTAATTATCCTATGAGATACTTTTAAAATGTATTTCGGTTTGAAATGATAAATTATAACTAATTATATTTTTCCTAGCTTAAGAAAATCTTATGGGTTTATGTAGATGGTTGCCAACAAAGTGATCTATCTATATAGATTTGTAGGATTTTTGGAAGCTATTGTATAGGATGTTTATTAAATTATTGTATATAATTTCTTGCCCAAATGGGGCTATTATATACTTTAATTTTGGAAAATACATGAAACATATGGTTTAGGATATATCGGCCTAGAAGGTTTATCTGCCTAAAGGGGATAGACTTTTCAAAAGCTAAGATACTCTAATTTTGGTTTCATGGGTTGATCATGAGATCCTAATAGCATATTACATTCTTTGCCCAAAGGGGAGTTTGTAATGATGTACTTTGGATTCATGAAGAATAAATTTCTATTCTTGGTTATTAATTACTGAATTTATTTGACATGTTGCATTATTTGTTATTGAATCAGTCTCCTTAGCTGTTAACAACAATAATGCTATTTGTTATTAATTACTCAATTGTTGAAAGGTTCTAACTTTAAGAACTAGAAGCAAGATGTTAAATTTGTCCTAGAAATTATGGATATCAATTTAGCTCTGAGTAGTGAGAAACCTGTTGATCTTTCTGATGCTAGCTCCATAGCTAATAAAAAGGCTTCTGAGAAATGGGAGAGATCAAATAGGCTAAGTTTGATCTACATGAAGAGATCAATCTCTGAACACCTTTTGAATGGTTGCCTAAAACTCAAAGTGCCAAAGAGTTCATGAAAGTCATAGGGGATAGGTACAAGGTATCTGATAATGCTAAGACTAGAAAGCTAATTAATGATCTAGTGGATATGAGATATGAAAATGGAACCGGGGTTCGAGAATTTATCCTCAAAATAGTTCATGTACAAACCAAGCTTAAAAATAAAGAAATACCAATCCCTGATAGTTTTATGGTTCACCATTCTCTCAATTCCTTACCACCTGACTTCTCCCAAATTAAAACTGCCTATAGCATCCAAAATGAATCCTAGACTATCAATGACCTTATCTCTAAGTGTGTGGCTAAGGAGGATAAGCTTAAGAAAGAAAAGAGTGAAACCACACTTTTTTGTTTCCCATTCTAAATCTAGTTCTACGAATGGTGGTTATTGTAAGTCTAAATCTACTTATTATAAGAAGACTTAAGATGTGAAAGGGCATGGTACTATTTAGAAACCTGTTGTAGGTGGTCTTAAGGCTATCATTAAAAAGGACATTACATGTTTCTTTTATAAAAAGAAAGGTCATGTGAAAGTAGACTACTTCAAATTGAAGTCCCAGTTAGAAAAGAAAAATAAATAAGAAGATAACTCACTAGCTTTCGTTTGTTTTGAATCCAATTTAGTTAATGTCCCATCAAATTCTTCGTGGCTTGAAAGTGGTGTAATTGTTCATGTTGCTTGTACTATGCAGGGGTTCAAACACAAAAGGAAGCTAAGTAATTTAGAGGCAAAGCTTAGAGTCGGGAATGATATCGAAGTTGAAGTTGAGTCCATAGGAATCGTCTCTTTAGTTTTAGAAAAGTGGTTTTGAACTTGTTTTGAAAAATATTTTTTATGTACTGTCTTTCAGGTGGAATTTGATTTCTGTTTTTTTGTTAGACAAAATTGGTTATTTCTTCAATTTTGGTAATTCAAAAGTTCAGTTGCTTATAAAATCTAAAATTCTTTGAGAGTGTGTTTTGTCCAATGGTATATACAAAATGATTTTAGCACTCTTAAATGTTAATTCCTCCTTAAATACTGAAAAAGTTGTTTACAAAAGACCTTTAATTAAAGAGAAATCCTTAATGCTTTGGCATAAGCATCTGGGTCACATATTAAGAGAAAGAGTTGAAAGGCTCGTTAAGGATAATATCCTACCATCACTTGATTTTGGTGATTTAGAAACTTGTGTTGATTGCATTAGGGGTAATTTAACAAAGACAAAGAAAAGACAAAGAAAAAGGAGGCAACTCGTAGTTCAGGACTCTTAGAGATCATTTATACAGACATTAGTGGACCACATTTCATAACTTTGTGTAAAAACTGTTATTTCATTACCTTCATTGATGACTATACCCATGTTGGTTTTCTATACTTGATTAAAGAAAAATCTGATTCTCTTGATAAATTTATAATTTTCAAAACTGAAGTTGAAGAACAATTATGAAAATTTATTAAGATTGTGAGATCTGACCATGGAGGTGAGTATTATGGAAAACATGGAGTTGATGGATAACATATGAGACTATTTGCCAAGTACTTACAAGAATGTTGGATTATTGCTCAATATACTATGCCTGGTAACCCTGAACAAAATAGTGTGGCTGAAAGGCGTAATCGCACCTTTAAGGACATGATGAGTAGGTCAAACTTACCTGAATATATTTTTGGGGAAGCCATTAAAATTGCCTTATACATCCTTAATAAGGTTTCCAGTAAAGCGGTGCCTAAAATACCTTTTGAGTTGTCGACTGGGAGAAAGCCTAGCTTGAACCATTTTCGTGTCTAGGGGTGTCCAGCTGAAGTGAGAATCTATAATCCAAATGAGAAAAAAAAGACCCTAGATCTCCCTATTGTTACTTTATTTGTTATCCAGATCACTCTAAAGGATACAGGTTCTATTAACCCACACGAGAAACCAAAATAGTGGAATCACAAACTGCCAAGTTCTTGGAATTTGATGTTGTTGAGTTAGAAAAGTCTTCATCTTTAGATCAGGGAAAGCAAATGAGGATGTTACTATTCCTTTATATGATATGTCAGATGCAACTGTACCTATGCCTGTTGTGAGAATAAGTGATGGGGGAGAAATAAATGAACAAGCTGAAGTAGCACCATATGTTCCTACTGAAGCTACTGCACTTGTTCCTAATGAAGCTTCTTAGCAATAGAATCCAGTTGCACAAATACTTGTCAGAAGGTCTAAATAGTACAGAAAGCATGCTATTTTTGATGACTTCATTGTGTATTTGGGTGAGATTGATTATGATGTTGGTCATATTATTGTTCCCACTACATATAGAGAAGCTGTAGTCCACAGTCAGACAAGTGGATTAAAGCCATGAGAGAAGCGATGCAATCTATGGCATACAATGGTGTATAAGAGTTAGTTACACTTCTAGAAGGTTGCATACCCATTGGGTGTAAGTGGATTTACAAGACCAATAAAGATTCAAAGGGGAAAATTGAGCGTTTCAAAACAAGACTTGTAGCCAAGTGTTTCTTTCAAAGAGAAAGTGTGGATTTTGGTGAGACTTTCTATCATTTCTCAACTAAAGACTCTTTTAGGGTCATCATGGCATTGATGACTTATTTTAATATTGAGCTACTTTAGATAGATGTTGATGAATATAAGAAGAATGTATATTTAGATGATTTTCAATATACAAGAGGGAGCCTCTATTTATAAGCTAAAGTGTTTAACCTAACATAGTGAACCTAGACTAAATATCAACCAAATACGCAATAGAAATTACACAGAAATAAGGAAACTAGAAATAAGGAAAGAAACTATAAATAAAGAAATTTGACTCACTAATTAAGCTGCCTATATTTACACTCTAACACTCCCCCTCAAGCTGGAGCATAAATATTATATGTTCCAAGCTTGTTGTATAGATATCGCAATCGGTTTCCTGTCAAAGATTTTGTGAATAAGTCTGCTAACTGATCTTCTGATTTTGTATATGTAGTCTTGATTGTATTATCCATAAGCTTCTCACGAATGAAATGACAGGCAACTTCTATATGTTTTGTTCGTTCATGAAAGACTGGATTTGATGCAATATGTAATGCAGCTCGATTATCACATACTAACTCCATAGGCTGTGAGTGCTGAAATCCAAGTTCATCTAATAGATTTTTCGGCCAAACTAACTCAGCAGTGGTATGAGTCATGGCCCTATATTCAGATTCAGCACTGGATCTTGCAACAACAGTCTGCTTTTTACTTTTCCATGAAACAAGATTTCTACCCAGAAATATACAGTATCCTGTAGTAGATCTTCTGTCAAATTGAGAGCCTGCCCAGTCAGCATCGCTATAACCTTGAATTGGAGTAGAATTATGTTTATGGACTAATGTATGACCACGACCATGTCCTCGAACTAGAGTATGCCTATGATTCTTATATAATAATCCCTTTCCAGGTGCAGTTTTAAGGTATCTTAGGATACGAATAACAGCATTCCAATGAGATGTTCAAGGCTGAGAAAGAAATTGGCTAACCATACTAGTTGCAAAAGCAATATCTGGTCTAGTGACTATGAGATAATTCAGCTTACCAACAAGACGCCTATATTGCTCAGGATTAGTCAGTAGCTCCCCCTCATCTGGTACAAGTTTAGTGTTGGGATCCATAGGAGTATCTACAGGTTTAGAATCCAACATACCTATATCACTCAAGACATCCAGACAATACTTTCTTTGAGAAAGGCAAATACCCAATTGTGATCTTGCAACCTCGATCCCCAAAAAGTATTTTAGCTGTCTTAAGTCTTTAGTTTGAAACTTAGACTGTAAGAATGATTTCAATTGTTGAATCCCATGATTATCATCACCTATAATCATAATATCATCCACATATGCAATTAAAAGAATTCTACCATTAGGTGTATGTTTATAGAAAACTGAGTGATCAACAGTACACATCTGAAGGCCAAAACTAAGAACAACTTCACTAAATCTACCAAACCAAGCTCTAGGAGATTGCTTTAAGCCATATAGAGACTTTTTCAATCGACACACCATACCGGACTCCCCCTGAGCAACAAAACCAGGTGGTTGCTTCATAAAGACTTCTTCATCAAGGTCACCATGTAAGAAAGCATTTTTGATGTCCAATTGATAGAGTGGCCAATCAAAAATAGCAGCTAGAGATATTAATACCCTGACAGATGTAATTTTAGCTACGGGAGAGAAAGTTTCTGAATAATCCACACCATAGACCTGAGTGTAGCTTTTTGCTACCAATCTAGCCTTTAAGCGATCAGCAGAACCATCAGGATGAACTTTTATGGTGTATACCCATTTACAGCCAACAATGGATTTTCCAGAAGGTAAAGAGACTAGTTCCCAAATACTATTAGTATGTAAGGCGTTCATTTCATCAATCATGGCCTGCCGTCACCCGGGATGAGCAAGAGCATCACTGGTGGACTTTGGAACAAAAATAGAAGACAAAAAGGAGACAAATGCATAATAGGGTGAAGATAAACGATGATAACTAAAAAACGTATAAATAGGATAAGGATTACGAGTTGAACAAGTACCTTTTCGTAAAATTGGTGGTGAAGCAGGATCCGAGGCACGGGAAGGTGTTAGGATAGAAGGTGAGTCATCAGGTACATCAACAATGTCTGCTGGAAGATCAGGTAGTGATGCAGATGATACACAGTCATTTGGTCCAAGATAAGGAACCGAAAGAGCCTCAGAGATAGAAGGTGACTCGGGAATAGTCGAGGGAAAGAATGAAGATTCCTCAAAAAATGTAACATCAACAGAGATAAAGTAACGATTCTTATCTGGACAGTAACATTTATACCCTTTTTGAAGGCGAGAATAACCCAAGAAGATGCACTTAAATGATTTGAAAGAGAGTTTATCCTGTCCAGGTATTAGATCATGAACAAAACAAATGCAACCAAAGATACGAAGCGGAAGTGAATATAAGGGATGATTAGTAAAGATGATAGAATATGGAATTTTGTTATGCAATGTAGAAGATGGTATGCGATTAATAAGGTAGCATGCAGTAAGTACAGCATCACCCCAAAACCGAAGTGGAACATGACCATGAAGTAATAGAGTGCGAGCTGTTTCAATTAAATGTCCGTTTTTGCGCTCAGCAACTCCATTTTGTTGAGGAGTGTGAGAACAAGATGATTGATGCAGCATACCTTGAGATGTCATAAAGTGCTGAAATGATGTAGAAAAATATTCACGTGCATTGTCACTAAGCAAAATACGAATAGAAACATCAAATTGTGTTTTAATTTCAGCACAAAACTGTTGGAATATATAAAATAACTCAGAACGATTTTTCATTAAAAATAACCACGTGCAACGAGAATAGTCATCAATAAAAGTTACAAAATACTGAAATCCCAAAAAGACTAGGACCCCAAACATCAGTATGAACAAGATGAAAGGGAGATTTTGCTATAAAACGACTATGCTTTGGAAATGAAACATGTGTGTGCTTGTCAAGCTGACACGACTCACAATTTAAAGATGACAGATATGACAAACGAGGAACCATCTTCTGAAGCTTGGATAGACTAGGATGACCCAACCGACTGTGAATGAGAATAGGTGACACATCTGTAGAGCAAGTCACTGAAGATGTAGGTAGTGTGGTAAGATGGTAGAGGCCATGTGACTCACGTCCTGTGCCAATTGTTCGTCCCGTACGTTGGTCCTGTATAGTAAAGAAATCATCAATGAAAGTGACAGAACAATTGAGAGAACAACTCAATTGACTAATAGAAATTAGACTAAATGAACATTCAGGGACATAAAGTACAGTCTCTAAAGGCAAAGAAGATAATAGTATAGCTTGACCTATACTCTTAGCAATGGTTGTGGAACCATTAGTTATAGTGATAGTGGAAAGTGATGATGGATTACTAATACTAGAAAAAAGTTTGGGATTACCATATATGTGATCAGAGGCACCATAATCAAGAATCCAAGTGTCAGAAGAGGTCTGAGAGAGGCAAGCTACAGAATTACCATGAGAAGATTGCTGAGTAGCTTGATACTGTAGGAACTTATCATATTCAGTAGCTGATAATGAGACATTAAGAGGTTTGTCTTTAGATAGTGAAACTTCAAGTGAATTGGCTAATTGAACAATATTAGCTGTAGTACCCTAATAACCAATCAGTTGGTAACACTTTTCCCTGATATGACCCATCCTGTTACAATGAGTGCACTGGAGACATCCACGACCCCGACCTTCTCGACCACGACCTCCGCTAGTACTAGAGTGAGAGATCAATAATGAAGAATTAGGAGATGGATTCTCAACATGTGTTACTATCGGAGATGAGATACGTAACAACCGAGCAAACACTTCTTCCATGGAAGGATTAGTAGGACTAGCTAATATCTGATGCGAACTGGATCAAGATCAGCTCGAAGGCCATATAGAGTGAGAATCATGAATAGCTTGTCCCTTTGTGCCTCTTGGTCACCAGATCAGTGGTAAGAGGTAATATTTCAGCAAATTCAGTTTTGACATTCTGAATCTTGCCCAAATAGGTGGACATATCCTGATCAGCCTGCTTTAGATTCAACATATTAAAAACCACAGTGTAAAAACGTTGGATATCATTAGTGTATAAACTTCTGGCCCGTTTCCATAATTCAAAACATGTCTTATATGCCTGGAAAATCTGCAATATAAAAGGTTCAAGGGATGCCCAGAGTAAACTACATAATTGGGCATCGATTTTTTTCCAATTAAGTTGTTCAGGGGTTAGAATATCAGCAAATGATTTCGTGAGATGATTTTCATATCCCTGTCCCAGAAACCATAACTCAACAGATGTAACCTAAGATAAATAATTAGATCCATTCAATTTCTCAGTAGTAATAACAGGGGATCTAGAAAACACAGAGGTAAAAGTACTAGGTTTTGACATACCGATTTCAGATTTTTTAGAGGTAGACATACCGATGAACAGTACCCGATGAACAATAATCGTACTGCTGGAATAAAACGCTGCAATAGAGAGACACGTTGGAAAGAAACACAGCGAAAAATAAAAATTAGGGTTTTTTCTCCCTAAGCTCTGATATCATGTTGAATATAAGAATAATGTATATTCAGATGATTTTCAATATACAAGAGGGAGCCTTTATTTATAGGCTAAAGTGTTTAACCTAACATAGTGAACCTAGACTAAATATCAACCAAATACGCAATAGAAATTACACAGAAATAAGGAAACTAGAAATAAGGAAATTTGACTCACTAATTAAACTGCCTATATTTACACTCTAACAGATGTGAAGACAGCCTTCTTAAATAGAGATCTTGCTGAAAAGGTTTATATTGTTCAACCTAAAGGTTTCAAAGAAAATGGAGCAAATGAACTTCTTTGTAAACTCACAAAGTCTATTTATGGTTTAAAACAAGAGTCCTGATAATTGTTCTTAAAGTTTGATGAGGTAATCACCTTTCTTGACTTTGTTGAGAACAAGATTAATCAGTATATATATATATATTAAAATCAGTGGGAGAAAATTTATCATATTGGTTTTATACATTGATGATATTTTACTTGCCAATAGTGACATTGGTTTATTACATGAGACAAAATTGATATTATTTAAGACCTTTGATATGAAGGATCTTGGGGAGGCATCATTTGTTCTTGGTATTTAAATTCATCGAGACAAATCTCGTCGTTTGTTAGGTCTTTCTCAGCGAGCCGACATTGATTGTGTGCTCAATATGCAAAAATGTAAGCCTGGAGATATACCAGTTGTCAAGGGTGACACATTTCGTTTGGATTAGTGTCCCGTAAATGAGTTCATGAAAAATGTGTCTTATGCTAGTGTAATTGAAAGCTTGTTATATGCTTAGGTTTGCACCAGGCCTGACATTGCTTATGCAGTGGGCATTCTAGGTAGATATCAGTCAAACTTACGACCAGAACATTGGGTTGCTGTGAAGAAAGTTATGAGGTATTTGTAGAGAACCAAGGATTTTATGTTGGTGTATAGAAACGTTGATTACCTCGAGTTGATTAGTTACTATGATTCGAACTTTGCTGGTTGCAAAGATGATCTGAAATCCATTTCATGATACATTTTCATGTTTACTGAGGGAGCCATATCTTGGAAAAGTTCTAAACAGATAATCACTGCTTCTTCCACTATGCAGGCCAAGTTCGATGCTTGTTATGGGGCATTGACATATGATATGTGGTTGAAGAACATGATAACCTATCTTGGTGTGGTTGATTCGATCTCTAGACCTCTTAAAATTTACTGTGACAATAGTTTTATTGTGTTCTTTTTAAAGAACAACAAGACTTCTAGTGCATCGAAAGCTATAGATATCAAGTATCTGGCAACTAGAGATTTTGTGAAAAAAGGAGATATTGTGTTTGAATATATTGAGACAGAAAAAATGTTAGCAAATCCTTTAACCAAGAGACTTAAGACTGGAGTTTCTAAAAGTCATTTTGTTAACATGAGCATTGTGAAGTCCTTTGATATTTTTGGTTAGTGGGAGTTTACGTTGTTTTATTCAAACTAGCTAGCATGTAATATAGGCTATTTTGTATCTCATGTTTTTATTTACATCCTTGTTGGATGATATATTATATTAATGAAAATTATAGTTATTTTCATTTTGACATGATTGATATTGCATGTGCACATATGATTATTTATATATGACATGTTATTGCAATGAAATCTTAAAACTTGGTATTTGTCATAAGTATGACGGTTTTGTCAATTTGGAGGTATGTCTCAAATGACACTAGTTGGATATATCAAGATGATTGTTGAAATATACAAGCTTAAAATTAAGCTTATATGATTTATGACGCTTATTGAAAGCATCCAGTTTTTAAAGAAATCACTTGGAGAACCAACAATGAAAATGACATATGTTGATCACATTTGGATGTTATTTTCTTGCTACACTACCACATCTAGATCCATTGCAGATTAGGTTATTGGCATTTGTAACCATAGATTAATCTTGTGTAGTTTAAGTAGCACAATGATTACCATGATTCAATGTTAATAAGTTAATTGGGCTGGATTACTTGAAGTGCATCTCAGGACCAAAGTTTTTTTTTTTAAATTGTGGCCACATAAAAGTTATACCTTGCTCGAGAGTCATTTTCTAAAATGTGTTTTTCAAAATTTTAAAATTACAGTTAATGTTGCCCAAGTGGTAGAATGTTAGAAACTTCATGTGTGGGCAGTCATTAATTGTATGATTTTGTTTTAATAAAATAGGTTTAAGGTTTGGTTAACTTAAGACATGCTGGTAAAAACCTATATAGTTTTGTGATCATTAGGATAGAGCTTAAGCATACTTCTTATCATGTTAAATGTGGATTGACAGTAAATATAGGTTGAGTGTCTTTAAAGTCTTTAATGGGAGGACTTTTAGGGTTTATCTAATTATAAATAAGTTAGGTCCCCTTTCATCTCTTAATATGCGTATCTTGCCCTATTGAGAGCTGCTAGTAAAATTGAGAGTATAGAGAGGAAGACCTAGCTGTATAAGTATTCTACTAAGACGTGTTTGTTTGAGGTTTTACATATCCGCTATTATGGCTCAATTAGGTACGCAAGCTTTATTGTTAGTATGTGTTCTAAATTCATGTATGTGATCATGTATATCTACAACATCTTTTTTCTTTTTTCTATATCTATCAATTAATTTCCGAAATAAGAAAATGACCTCTATTGTAGATCTTCTCGGCATAAAGCCAAATTGATTCTCATAAACTAAAGTCTCATTCCTATGTTCAATCACCCTTTTCCACAACTTCATTGTATGGCTTAAGTTTTATTTATCGATAACTTCTATAATTTTGCATATCCTCTTTATTCTTATAAAGAGGAACTAATGTACTCTTCATTTATCGAGCATTTTCTTGGTCACTAAGATTTTGTTAAAAAATTTATGAATCAAGTTACTCCAATATCTTCTAGGCATCTCCAAACTTTTATTGGAATACCATCCGGTCCCATTGTCTTACCACTTTTTATCTTTTGAATAGTTCCCTTAACTTCTTATTCTTGTGTTCTAATTCAAAGAACAAATTTCCGGTTCATATGATAAGATGTGGTGGCACCAATGCATGTTCCTCTTTTGCAACCAATACTATATAATGCCTATTGTTTTCGCAATTGCAAGAGTTCAATCAAATTCGCAGTCCATTTTAATCCATGGCTTTAGAATCATATTTAACTCAAGCAAGAGCCGCACTAGATGAATCCCCTAAAGTTGATCCCATGAACAAACTAGAAAGCCTAAAAAGCTTGAAATTCATATCTCAAAAGTTGTGGGGCAAAACGAAGCAAACATAGATTCTCATTAGTTACTTATCCAAACACCCCCACGATTTGTATAATTGTATTCTCAAAAAAACAAAGGAAAGCAATAACCACTATCTCTCCCTGTCCCTGTCCCTGTCCCAGTCCCAGCCCCAGCCACACTTGGCATGCCATATTGGAATGGCATGGTTCCCATTAATGGAAGCAAAAAAGCAGCCACCCCACTAAAACCAATTCCAGTCCACATGTCGTGAGTCGCGACATATGCAGTATTGCAGTTCATATGCGTAAATCTAACAACAAAAAATCTTCTTGTCCCGCCTGTCATTAGTTACTCACACAAGAAAAACTAATGCTTCAAAATAGAGATTGAGATTCTTCACTATGAAAAACTGTGAATTGGTCAGCTGTAGTCATATCTTTCTTCTTTTTTTGGATAATAAACTCTTCTTCAAATGACAAAAAATAGTGTGCCACTGAAACTCCCATATTAAAAAGGCCCTCCTACAAAGACATTAGTATAAAGCCAATAACAATGTTATGCAACTGTTTTATACTGAAATACCTTGTGGTCATATCTTTCTTTCATTTCAATTCATTGAAGCATTTCGGTATTTATAACAAGTTCTTTTTTTTTTTTGGATAGATTTGGTGGTAGAACAAGTTACAAGTTACAGACATATGCTTTTACAAGATAAAGAAAGAAGAAGCAGACATGCGAGAGAATGAAGTAAGATAAAATCCCTACATGCTTTGGATGAAATTATCACTGAAGAGCATAGATTGCTCTTAGATATTCCACGATCTCTCCACTCTCAAACATCTGAACCCCAGTATTTGGATCTTCCAAATAAGGTGCCTGTCAAATAATAATGTGATTTTGTTATAACTGATATTGTCTACTTTCTGAATTATACAATGCCATGAAGCTAGTAATATTTTACTCTGAGGTCCTTTTCACAAAAAGATATAGTAGATACAGAACACCAGAACTCTCAAGAGTCCTACAATAGTAAATCAACATACCTGGAAATGTCCAGTTTTCTCAAATAGTATCTGTCGTTTTGGGCTGCCACGAGCACAACTAAAATGGAAGATTGAAATTAGATACTAGCGACAAATATTTTGTAATATGTTTGTTATACACGGTAAACACCCCCCTAAAACTAAATTTTTTTTGTAACTAGATACAAAGCCAAGTGCAGTTTAGACCAAAGAGATCATATCAACAGTGCAAATTATATCAAAGTTAAAAAGTATGAATCACTGATGAAGTTTTGCTAGTCTAATTCCAGGAAAACGGATGGAATATTAACAAAGTAAATGAAATGTGTAGCAGTGAAGGTTCTTCATGTAATGCAAATACTAAAGCAATTAATATAGTTCCCAAAACTGTGAAGGTTCTACGAGCAGTGCAAAAACTAAAATTCAAAAAATGATTAAAGGTTATTGCATCAGTAGATAAATTGGATTTGCATACATGTAAAATTATGAAGCTATCAGTTTCCATACGAACAATAACTTCTATTTTATTATTTTATACAGGACCAACCAAACGGTTAGCAACTGAGCTTTACCTGTAAAGTATGTGAGGCAACTCTAACTCTACAAGTGCTTCACGAACGATTTTGCAGAATGGGGAACCCTGAAAGGAAAGGAAAAAGTACCCATTAAAATTCTGGAGCTTTATGAAGAACATAAAAATGGTAAAAAACAAAGTAAAGACAATAGCTGCATTATGATGCATGTTTACAAACCTCATATGCCCATATTTTAAGTGGCTCGGGTGGTAATCTTGATGGAATATAAGTAGTTCCCTGAACACTCAAAAATGGGGGAAAAAAAAAAAACAATAAAAAAAAAAAAAAAAGCAACCCATTATAATATTGTTTGTAAAGATAAAACAATCTTGTAATTACAAAGATTTTATGAAAAGGGAAAATTCAGTCTGCCAGCCAACTTGGTATATACAATTAGTTAATTTCTGGCCATATCAGGCAATACTACTTTGAAAGAACTAGCGTCTTGTGAACCAGTCTCACCTTTCCCCTTCGACCAAGCATAGCAAAACCAGCAGTCAAGGTCTGCAACAAGAGAAAGCACCAAGGAGATAGATTTAGACTATATAAAAATAACCTTCTTGAGAAAACTGTCAACAGTATAACCAAATGCTAACCGTGAGTAACCCAAGTGATAGTGTAAAAGGAACAGTTCCATCACCTACACAAAAGATATTTAACAGAGTCAACTGTAGTATTATATTATATATCTGATACTGCAAAAGTACCAAAAGGTAAATTACAATTTTGTAAGTCTCTTATTTGTAAAATCAACTGCTATCAAGATGAAGAGTATTTACAAACAATGTGATAAACCTGAAATGGAAGAAATCAAGAAACATTAAGGAGATTATGGGGAGTATTCATTTTTATTGTCCCAATCAGGAAAGAATTCCAACTCAAGGTACATGATTCTGTCTCTCTCTCTCTATATATACATATATACAGCTAAAATACATTATTCTCTATAGAGGCAATCTCTTCCCCACTTCTCAATATTTCATTATTTGTTGAAATGATCAAGACACAGTTACACGCACCATAATTTTCAACCAAATACTTAATTATGTCATCGGATTCATACATTGAGACGCCTGTGTTAGGGTCCACCTGCAACCAACAAAAAAGAATAATGTAAAATAAAATGAAGCTTATCTCTCACTCAGAGCCACCAAGAAATCCTAAGTTGAAAGAAAGGGAGGATGAGACAAGAGATAAAGAGACAATTAAAAAAAAACAAACTTAATAACTAAAACCATAAACATGTGGATTGTATAGGAAGCAATATACAGCATAATGTCAGACTAGCATTCATATATCCTTCTAGAGTTAAGACTGTTGTGCAAGGATAGGTAACACAGTGTTAAGAAAAGACCTGTGAATTACAAGAAACTGGAGACTGATCCTAAGAATCCACTTCACTAATTGTTTCAAAATTAGAGTGAGTTATGACACCTGACTTTCTTATTCTCGATATCTTAACAACAATTACATCACCATGCTTGTATAAGTAGTATTACAGTTCTGGTTTGTTAATCTAACCATGTAGGGGAACTGCTGTTTTCCACCCATCTCAGCAACCTTGGGACGGAAGTTCGGACTATTTCTTGGGCAAGGATAGAAAAGAACATCAAGATCCAAGACTGCAACAATTTCTCTAACCTGTACATAGTCAAAATGTCATTCCAAACACAAAATAAGCTTGTTATATAAGAAATATGCCTTTATGGACAAGCAAACAGCAAGAAGCTAAAATTCACTAGGTCTTTGAAGACCAAACCAGAGTCCATATGCTGGACATTGAATTGACATGTGATCTGTCTCCAAGTGAAATATACAATTATAAATTTGATCATCAAATCCAATGCCAAGCATCAAGAGTTGAGCAGTCCCCTAATTATGGCAGTTAAAATAGTGGGACAGACCATCTAGAGATGTGTTGCTCCTGGAAGTATTCACATCAATTTCTTCACAACTTTCTGCTTAGTGAAGATAGTGGAATTATGGGATATTTAAGTCAATCATCCATACCCTTTGCAAAACTATTCGCTAGCAAATATGAAAATTCTTGAAAAGAATTCAATTAAAATCCTTTCATACCTTCCGACAAAATGGACAGCTGCATTTGAACCATGTTGACCCATAATTTGACAAGAAAACAATAAAAGGTGTCAGTTTTTATTCCTTCGAGTTTAAAGTAAAAAGTCAAAGCAGGAACATAAAATTTAGAAAGAAAGAAAAAATAAGAATCAATATATGATAAAGCAAACACTGTCTGCTCTCCTTTTCTTTTTGTTTATTTTTCTCAGAAGAAGACTTCTATATAAGTTGACTAAATTCTTCATTTAAACAATGGACTTGGAATGAAATAAACTACCTTTCAAATTCGTATATCTCAATTGGCTTCTCTGGGCGAGGGCCTAACTTTGCTGTTTCTTTCACCTTGTAACCTAAATTTGGACCATTAGGTAAACAAGTTACAATCAAGAAATAAAAAACAAAATAAATAAGACCCTTCAAAATGTTAACATGTAGCATAGGTATTGCTTCGAGGCATTTAAGTTTCATCGGGGTAAAAAAGTTGGAATCTAAAACAAAAACATGGAAATAAAATAAATGAGACCCTTCAAAAATGTCAACATATAGTGAAGAAGATTTAAAGGCTTTGAGCACTCAGCTTTCAAGACACATTAAATCAGAGAAAACTATCCAGCGAAACAGAATGAGCACTCAGCAGGTGATTTTAAGAACTAATACAATTTCCACAACACCAAGTAGGCAAAAGGATGCACCCGTATGTTTCACTATTATGATCTACAAGCGCCAGATACATCTAGAGAAAATCCTTTTTTTTTTATTTTTTTACTTTTTTTTTTTATAAGTTAAAAAACTTAAAATTCAATAAAACACAGCTTGAGGGGGCAAATCCAAGTACACCAGATTGACAAGGTTCACTTCCTAAGGGACTAAAAAAAATAAAACAAAAACAAACAAAAAAAGTCATGAAGTATTGAAATTTAAAGCATCTAAAAAATCTAAGAAAGAACCTAAAATTAGAAAGGAAGGCTGCATATAAATATATGTTTTATAAATATTCAATATGGCATTCTTTTTTAGGAGTTATTTCATAAGAATCTTGACCCAAAAATATTTTAAACAGTAATAATCACATGTACACTTAGATTGATAAGGAGTAGAAAATAAGAAAGTTAACAAGATCAATGCCTGTCAGAATAGAAAATAAAATCAATACTTAAAATGGAAGCATGTAATTTTTATCTTTTCCAATTTCAACTAGCAATTGACAACTACTAAACACAATGAATCTTCAAAGATTTAGAGATAAAATCATCTGCTACCAGCAATTTCTAGAGCATACTGGTCTGGAGGAATTTCATCCTTGGAAACAAAGGACACAGAATACCTGCCATGGTACAACACAACTGCAAGAAATTAGAAAGCGTGCAAGTGTCTGCATCTACATGCAAGGCATATGCTATATGAGAAAATAAATACGGAATATTAAACTGTCTTGGGCCTTGGCAAGTATCCAACTAGAAGCCTCATTACTAGGCTTTTATCACAGTATTACATCTGTTCTCAATAAGCGAATGTATATTGCGAAAACCAGTTTCAGATCACCAGTTTCTCATTTGACCACTTTTCGCCCCTATCTGTCCAGGCTTCAACTTGAATAGAATCCAATGTAGTGTTTTCAAATCTTTTATTTGGCTTTTGCGATTCCCATATTGGACTCTTGAAAAGCAATATAATCCATGAGATATGTTCCATGCAAAACATGTGTTCCTTGAAAAGGATGACTTACCATACAGTTTTCTTGTGTCCACTATCCTCATAATTTTGTAACAAACACTATCCTCATAGTTGGTAACAAATGCTAATTTTCCAGCAATAGGAAGTTAGACAAGGAACATTGGATAGTTGATGACCTATGGGGACAATACATGGATGATGGGTGACTAAAAAATGACAAATGATAGCCAATGACTTGTGAATTATTATCAGTGATTGCAAGAGGATGAATTGGATTAACTGATGGTGCATTTTGCTATACATTAAACTGCCTATAGAAGTTCTAAGCTTCTTCTGAAAAATAAATTTTACGGACAAGTAAAGCATCAGTGTCAAGGTCCTTAACAAGTGCCTTTCAAGACTCTAAAACTAAACAGAAATAGAAATATTACCTAGTATGGGTGGACACAGTTAAACACAACAAAAATACCCCTATGCTAAGATTTCAGTGTTACCATAAAACAAACCAGACTCAAATCAAGCCACCAAGATTGAACCAACGCCATGTCTACCAAGATAGTAATCTCAATAAAATAAATAAATGTCTTAACTCTTTGATAAATTACCACCTCATCTAAAAGCTCAAGCTTTTTAGTGAGGGAGTTTATTTAATCATTTCTATATTCTAAAACTCCCCCTCACGTGTGGGCTCGAAGATAGTAATCTCAATAATTGGCCCAATACGTGAATTTTATGATTTTAAAGGGGTGTAGATGACAGAAGTGGGGTTTGAACTCAGGACCTCCTGCTCTGATACCATGATAAATTACCACCTCGTCTAAAAGCTCAAGCTTTTTAGTGAGGGAGTTTAATTAATCATTTCTATATTCTAAAACTCTTAAAAGTGAAAAGCTCTTCTCTGTCAAAGTGATAATTAAAAGTTCTTAGATTGCCTACATTTCAGTGACAGAATGTTTACCAATCTTTCTAATGTTTCCATTATGCCAGATGTTCGGAACCTTCCTTACCTTCCTTTGATTAAATAGTTTCTTCTATCACCCCACCCCACTTTTTCAATAGGACGAGAAATTTTATTGAGATAAACTAGAAAACATTACAAGAAGGAGGATAAGAAACCCTCCTAAAAAAATATGAAAATATAAAACCGAAAGAGAACATTATTCAATACAAAAAGGATCCACCATCCCATTGAATATAAGATAATGAATTACCTTGTAACCATAAAGAAACTAAAAATAGTATTCATTCCCATTTAGATTTCCCTAACCTATTTCATTTCTGTCAGCTTCCCTAATACAGATCTGTGGAAAATCTAATTCTATTCTCGGAAGCAACCCCTCTCTATACTCTATATTCACACCTGTGATATTTACAAGTTTCCGTCTCTCATCTATTAAAAAAAGTGATGTTTCTCATCAAAATATACTCCAATTATACTAACAATTTCTATTGAGAAGGTAAGAACATAATGTGAGAAGATTACCAAGTCATTATCTTCAACAGTGTGACATCTATGTATCCTTGCAATTGCGCTTGTTTCTTCTTATCAGTCATGCTAAAGATAAATCCTCCCATTGTAACCATTAGCAATCCACCATGATTATAGTGTCTTAATTTGGGTTTGGAAGTCATTGAGAATGAATTCTTTAACTAAGAAAGGGAGGTTATGGGGGAAGCACATGGGTGGAGTGGGAATAAATAACCACTGAAGGCTAGAACCAAGCATAGTCTCACACTGACTGCATACAGTCTTATATGCAACTTTAAAGATTCTGCATTTATAAGATTTTAAACCCAGATCTTCTCATAAGCATATAGGCACAAATACAATCTAGCAAAACCACGATAATTCCTATAATTTACTTCGTGATGGAAATTTATACAATTTTGGTTAACTTCCTATCTAGCCTAGTTTTAGAAAAAATTTCAAGCATCCTTTTCCAAGTAGTTATGTTACCATTAACATCATCATATGAATAAAAAGGACAAATTTACAGTTAACCTTGATAATCACATTCATGCGTTAAAACATAAAATTTTACAATTGTAGAATTCAGAGCCCTTGTAATGAATACTTTTAGAAAAATTATCTTGACTCCATTTGTAGGTCTAAGAATTGTCCACATTCTGAGCATACAAGAGACATACAGTAAACAAGCAAAGATAATTCCTTACCCCGAGGCAAAAACACCTGTAGCAAATCGAAAAACCAAGGGCAACAAAGCCCCCAAGATGTTGTTAGTCTGGTCGGGTCGAATTGCGAAGCGCTTCGGCTCTGGAGGCTTGAAATCGATGGGAGCAGTAAATGATGACGATGAAACTGACCCCGGTGTTGGTTCTTCTTTGGTGCTTACAGAGGAGGTCGTTGAAGTAGAACTGGATGGGTTATCTGCGAAATTTGATGATGCTCTTATAGACACTAGTCTGCTTCTGGTACTGAAATTTCTAGAAAATGAAATTGGAGCAATAAGTGGGTACTGCGTGAGATTCAAAGCTCCAGCCATGGCTTCCCAGCAATGGTTTTGCTATGCTACTATTGGCACAATGGGGATTTGATAGATTGAACTTTGAAAATGAAGAAAGAGACAAACAGCTATTACAGTTAGCAAATCCTTGTGCACTCGTTTTTCTGAAATATCTAAATTGGAGAGAATAGAAGACTGGAAAGTGAAGGGCCACCTGGTCCCCCAGTTCCATGAGCAACATGTCTTCATTGAAGAGAGCATAGGTCATTGGTCAAGCTCATTCACTGTCTGCTTGCAGTTAAACATGTTAACAAGGTACTACACAACAAATACAGACAATACATATTTTCAGAGGGTCAACAATACGTTGGAATTCAAATTAAATTATTCTTAAATTTGATTTAATTATTTATATTTTAAGTGAATTTAATTATGAATTCAAATAACTACAACTATTTTTTAAAATTCTAATTTAAATTCAAATAATATAGTATTCGATTCGATATTCGATTTATTATTTGATATTTACGAAAAAAATAATTACATATAATTATTATTTTTATATAACTATTTGTATTTATTTAATTTTAAAATTTATTACTTTTACCTATTTTACTAATCATAACCTTACTAGTTATTACTAGCCTTCCCACCCAGCTCCTTAGTCCTTTCATTGATTTTACAAATAATACAACTATTTGCTTTTCCAAAGAGAAAATAATTTTTATTTTTGATTTAATTTAGATTTTCATGGTTATTCACACTAGCTAGTAGTATTTGTTGGGTTAAGTCACGCCGTTCATGTTATAGATATTTTACTCTCTATAGTAAATTTTACGAAGATTTGAACGTATAAACTAAGTGAATGGATAACACTAACTTAAAAGAAATTATTCTATTTATGTCTACTAATGTGTAGACTCAAAAAATGAAGATGCAAATAAGTACCTTCTGCTTCTGCAATGTTATGGTAGATGATTTTTTTGGTTGGGGTGTTACTGGTTACTTTTGTGCAATTTGTTGGTCCACAGATTTTGTGAATGTTGATCATTGAAAAACTTTACGCAAATAAATAGGGAAGGGATTAGCACTAGGATTTTTATGATAAAGACAAATCATTGTTTTTCTTTTGAACTGCTAGCATGATGGAAATTAAAGTTATTAGTATTTCTATTTAACTTTTAAGCTATTGGTGAGATTTTTTTTGTCATGAAAATGATGTTATTTTGTGTTATAAAAACAGTTCATGAATGACCCCATTAAAGGCATAAAACTTTAAACTTATCATCTTTAGTGTCGTTAACTACCTACAATAAAAAGTGAAGAATACTTTTTTTATTTTTTATTGAGATGTAGTATTATTAGTTTGTTTAACATTTCTATCTTGTTATTACACATTTCTAACTTGGTTGAGTTCTTAGAATTTGATCTCTTAGCTATGTTTCTATCTTATTCTTACATAGCCATGCCTAGAGAATGTATTATCCCCCTCCGAGAGCTCCCTCTACCGTTTCACCTTCATCTCATTATATAGCTCCACCTCCCAGTGTTCCTTACTTGCTCAATCCTCAAAGCAGGTTCTGGACTTTTCTGACATGGGCTCAAATTAGATCCAATCAAGCTCAGGATTTGTACCAACATGTAAGTTACAATTTCAATATTTGATAATGAATTTTGTTATTTATTGAATTGTTTTTTTAAATTCATTGTTCTTACACTACTTAACTTATATTGCAGCTACATGTTATGATTAGGATGTCGAGCATGGTACAGCTCTTAAGCCCCGTGTGGAGGATCACGACATCCCCCATGAAGCGAGCGATGTCGCTAATTGTGCTGTGGGTGTAGAGAGTAGGAAAAGAGGCAAGGATAAGATTGTCCCTCCCAATGACGTTGAGGAGGATCATCCACTCATCCACATAGCTAGAGACAAATAAGTAAATTATATTTATAATTTTGTATTCATATACCTTGTATTCTACTAACATTTGCTTCTTTTGTTTGTATTGTAGAGCATTCATTGGGGATGGCCCAAGAACATGAAGGTGGTGACTACTATTTCTGGCATAATAATGAAGCACCTCCCAGGTTTGCTCTTCCAGTACTGGAAGTTTCCTAATGACACAAAGACCTTATGTTATAATGATTTATGGTAAGTTTAATTTTATTATTGTTTAAGTTTTAATTTCATTTTAATATGTTGTTAAATTATTAACAACATACATTTATTTTGTAATTTATAATGCAAAGACGGTTTAGGTCGTTCTCGAGGAGACAGCTGAACCTCGGGTTGTGTTTGATGCAGGGGCCGCGAAGAGATGCAGCACTGTATTCCAGAAGTTATGGGCAGAATTGAAGAGGAAGCAACTAACCAGCCCACTCCCTTGGAAGGAGGATGGGTGCCCTGATTGGATCCCACATAATTGGTGGGAGTCCTTGTGTGATGAGTGGGTGAGCCTTGACTTCCAAAGGCCTTCTAGACAATGGTCATGAATAAGTGAGTGGGCGAGAAGCATATTCGCAATGCATTTGGCTTCATCAACATAGCTATTTATCATAAATGGCTGGCTAGTAATATTTTATTAAATAAGTATTAGTTATAAATTTGTATCACAACCTTTTTAACTAATATTGTTTTAAAATTTTTGTATAGAGCAAGAGTTGGGTCGAGAACCTACAGTTATTGAGGTTTTTGACCGTACTTATAAGAGAAAGTCTGGTGACTTTATTAACATAAAGTCGAAGGCCATTAGTGTAAGTATGATTTGTCTTTTTTGTTTTACATTTACATAGTTGTTATTCTGTTTTAAGTAGATAACTTATTTTCATTCACAGGAGAAGTTTAAGGCTTTAAAGGCGGTGGAGCTAGGGTAATCTAGAACCAGGCAAGCAGGATAGTGATGATACACCTACTGCACCTGTTAAGGCCCCTGTGAGTGACCCAACTCTCTTTAAGAAGCTAGCAGGATGCAAGAGGAAGGGACACATTTACGGCTTCGGAGGTTGTATCAACTCAGCAAATACTGGGTAAAGTCATAAAGTTTGTAGCTCCTACCATCGCTGCTCACAGCCTTGCTACAGCTTCCGCTACATCTCCATTTCCTTTGGGATTCACCCCAGAGTAGATAAAACTTATACATGAGTTAATTAGGAGAGAGCTGGGGTACATCCACTGCCTCCGACACTGTCACCGACACTGTCACCTTAACCATCTTCGGTACGTATTATTTTAATTTCATTTTCATAACGTAAAAGTTTTAGTTTATTATATACATGCAAAAATATGCCAAGTTTGGGATTAGGGACGAGTATGACCTATAGAAAAAAATGTAAATCCATTTGGATCAATGGCTAGGATTTTAAGACAAATTTTGAGTTTCAAGGTAAAAACTTGTCAGGTTTGGGTTTAAGGGCAAAACGATCAAATACCAAACCGTTTAGGATTTCAATTGTACCAGAATGGCCCTAGGGACCAAAAAGACCGGTAGGAAAAACTGGAAATCTATTTGGATCAATGATTAGATTTTAGGATGAATTTTGAGTTTCAAGGCAAAAACTTTAAAAACTTGGGTTTGGGGGGCAAAACAATCAAATACTAGTTTGTATAGGATTCTGGGAGTACCAGAATGGCCTTAGGGACGAATAAGACTTGTAGAAAAAATCAAAAATCCATTTCAATCATCAATTAGGAATTTAGAACAAATTTTGAGTTTCAAGACAAAAATTTTGAAAACTTGGGTTCGGGGGACAAAATGGTCAAATACTATTCTGTTAAAGATTATGAGAGTATTGGCATGACCTTAGGGACAAATAAGACTTGTAGGAAAAACTACAAATTCATTTGGATCAACAGTTAAAATTTTAGAACAAAATTTGAGTTTCAAGGTAAAAACTTTGAAAACTTGGATTTGGGGGGGGAGAGGGGGCAAAACGGTCAAATATTAGTTCATTTAGGATTCAATAATATCGGCATGGCCTTAGGAACAAATAATACTTGTAGGAAAAATTGAAAATCTGTTTAGATCAACGGTGAGGATTTTAGAATAAATTTTGAGTTTTAAAGAAAAAACCTTTGAAAACTTGAGTTAGGGGGCAAAATGGTCAAATATTGGACCTTTTAGGATTCTGAGAGTACCAATACGGCCCAAGGGATGAATAAGACTTGTAGGAAAAATTAAAAATTCATTTGGATCAATGGTTAGGATTTTGGAACATATTTTGAGTTTCAAGTCAAAAACTTTGAAACCTTGGGCTTGGGGTGCAAAATGGTTAAATACTAGTCCATTTAGGATTCTAGGAGTACCAATACGACCCTAGGGATGAATAACACTTATAGGAAAAATCAAAAATCTATTTGGATCAACGGTTAGGATTTTATAATAATTTTTGAGTTTCAAAGCAAAAACTTTAAAAATTTGGGTTTAAGAGACAAAACGGTCAAATGTTAGTATGTTTAGGATTCTGGGAGTACCGGAATGGCCCCAAGACTTGTAGGAGAAACTAGAAATCTATTTGGATCAATAGTTAGGATTTTAGAACAAATTTTGAGTTTTAAGGCAAAATTTTTGAAAACTTGAGTTTGGGGGTCAAAATGGTCAAATACTAGTCCGTTTAAAATTTCGAGAGTGCTAGCATGACCGTGGTGATGAAAATGATGAATAAGACTTGTAGAAAAATTCAAAAATCTATTTGGATCAACGGTTAATATTTTAAGATAAGTTTTGAGTTTCAAGGCAAAAACTTTGGTATGGGGTGCAAAGCGGTCAAATACTAGTCTGTTTAGGATACTAGGAGTATCAAAATGACTGTGTGGATGAATAAGATCTATAGGAAAATCTAGAAATCTATTTGGATCAACGGTTAGAATTTTAGGACAAATTTTGAGTTTTAAGATAAAAAATTTTAAAACTTGGGTTTGGAAGGAAAAATGGTAAAATACTAGTATGTTTTGGATTTGTGGAGTACCAGCATGACTGTGTAGATGAAGACCTATAGGAAAAGCTAGAAATCCATTTGGATCAACAATTAGGTTTTTAGAACAATTTTTGAGTTTCAAGCAAAAATTTTGAAAAATTGGGTTCGGGGGGCAAAACAGTTAAATATTAGTCCGTTTAGGATTTTAAGAGTACTAGCATGACCGTAGAGACAAATAAGACTTGTAGAAAGAACCAGAAATTCTTAGGATTTTAAGATAAATTTTGAGTTTCAAGGCAAAACTTTGAAAATTTAGGCTTAGCCGGCAAAACTGTCAAATACTAGTCCATTTAAGATTCCTGGAGTATCGGCACGACCGTGGGGACGAATGAGATTTGTAGGAAAAGTAAGAAATCTATTTAGATCAACAGCTAGGATTTTAGGAAAAATTTTGTGTTTCAAAGAAAAAACTTTGGAAACTTGGGTTCGGGAGCAAAATGGTTAGATACTAGTATGTTTAAGATTCTAAGAGCACTTGCTCAACCATAAAGATGAATAAGACCAATAGGAAATGTCGAAGATCCATTTGGATCAACAATTAGGATTTTAGAACAAATCTTGAGTTTTAAGGTAAAAACTTTGAAAACTTGGGTTTAGAGTCAAAACAGTCAAATACTAGTTCGTTATAATTTTAGGGAGTACTAGCACGATCGTGGAGAAGAAAAAAACCTATAAAAACAATCAGAAATCCATTTGGATCGATAGTTAGGATTCTGGGAGTACTAGAATGGCCCCAAGACTTGTAGGAAAAACTGAAAATCCATTTGGATTAACAGGTAGAATTTTAGAACAAATTTGAGTTTCAAGGCACAAACTTTGAAAACTTGGATTCAAGGGGCAAAATGGTTAAATACTAGTTCGTTTATAATTTCGGGAGTACCAGCACGACCGTGGTGATGAAGAAGACGAATAAGACCTATAGGAAAATCTGAAAATCTATTTAGATCAAAGGTTAAGATTTTAGGACGAATTTTGAGTTTTAAGGAAAAAAACTTTGAAAACATAGGTTCGAGGGGTAAAACGGTTAAATATTAGTCTATTTAGGATTCCGGAGTGCCGACACGATCTTGGTAATGAATGAGACTTGTAAGAAAAACGAAAAATTAATTTAGATCAACGATTAGGATTTTAACTTATATACATATTAATTTAAGTATATATAACTTATAACATATTTATTTTGATTATTTCATGTTCTACCTCCTACATCCAGGTCTTTGCACCTGAATTAGGCCGATGAAGAAGCTAAAAATGACGAAGATTTAAGATTTAGAGATGATGCTGATATTTAGATTTTTGTATTGTACTTTCATTTATTATTTATTGTAAATAATATTGTTACGACTGATGATTTTTGTATATCATTTTTTTATATATATATATAAAATTTGGATTTAAATAAAAAATGTTCTTTTGAAGCAGGTATTGAAAAGTTTAAAAATGAAAATTAAATAAAAATAAATAAAACAATTAAATTACTTCAGATATTCATCTTTGCGATTATCTTTCTTGCGTTTGCAATATGCAGACATAGATAATTTACAAAAAAATTTAAAAAAACATCGCGTCTATTTTTTTTTTGTATCTGTCATACAAAAGTAGTTATATTTGTGTCTGCGTTTCAGTGTTTGGGTGGCATACACTGAAATGTGACACCCAATTATTGGTGTCTAAAGTTTGCGTCTGTTACGTAGACGCAAATATACAAATACATATAAGTTTTGTTTCTCACGCAAAAACTTGTATTTGAATCTAGTCTTATTGCGTCTGCTTGTACGTGTCTACGCTTCTGTATTTTGACTTTCTGCATCTATATTTTGTAGACGCAAATAATACATTTTCTTGTAATGACTTTCTTCACCACCACATCAACTCTTTAAAAATCTTTTCATTTTCTACAACTTCTATCATTTTTTTTTTTTAATTCTATTTTTAATTCTTATACTTTAAGTAGCAGTGCAATACAAGAAAATTGAGTTAAATTATTCCACATTATTTCAAAAGTTTCATTTATACATATATATATAGGTGAATACAAATAAGTAGTCATAATTATATTTCCTCATTAGTTTTTTTGTTTTTTGTTTTTTTTTTTGTTTCTTAAAAAAATTATGCTCAATATTTTATTAAATGGGTTTACCTTTTATTTCTTATTTTACATTATTTTTCTTAAAATAAATAAATCTAACTAAAAAAGTAAGGATAAGTTCTATTTTTCTTTTTCAACATTTTAAATAAATTCTAGTACAAATTTACATTTCTTATAAGTCCTACTTTTAAGAATTCTTCTGTAATAAATCCTAAATTTTGAATTGAAACATTACCCTTTTATGTTTAATTTTTAAGTTTAAAATATTGATCAAATAAACTAATTTTTAATAAAGCACATAACATAAAATTAAAAAACTAATAAATTTATGATATATTACTAATGTAAAAGTAAAAATTTCTACATTAAGAAGTTATCATTATCTTTTTCCATATTTTTCTTAAAAATTTTAAAGAAAAAAAATATTATATTCAAATTCAACTTGTATTCATATTTTTTTTCTTTCATGATAGCGCACCTAAAAAAAAATGTGAAGTCTTGTAAAAGAGAAACAAGCACACAAACGTTAAGGAATAGTTTTGAAATTGATAAAAAGTGGTTTGAAATTAGCCCATAGGAAAGAAAAACAAGATAGTCTAAGGTCAGAAAATCTAACTAATATTAATTTTTTATTAAGTTATTGAATTTCTAGGAGTGTTAAAGAATCTAGAGTTTATCGGTTTGAGTAGTTGAGACAGGAGCCTAGTATATCCAAAGTATGTACATCGCTTCTTTGAGCTGAGCTGATTTGCACCGTAGCATATTCGCCTAGAGTTTGAGATGATAAAGACGTTTGTCAAGGGTTTGGTGCCTTTATTGTTTAAGTTCATGAGGCCTCACCAGTTTACAGCTTTTGGGTCAACAGTTGATATGACTCGTATTCTTGAGGAGAGTGAAATGCAGTCTAGGGCGGCTTAAGAGCAGAGGGAGCGATCTAGGTTTGAGGGTTATCAGAGTGACTGCCAAGGTCATGGATCAAGTAGAGATACGAGGTGGCGGGCTATCAAGGCCACCAGGGCTATCAGAGCCATCAAGGCTAGCAGGTTAGGCATAGGGGATAGTCGTAGCCCCTGCGACAGTATCAGGCACCCAGAGCATTACCACTGATGTAACATCCCGATAAACTTAATATAGTTTAATTAAACTAAACATGTGTTAATTATAGTTAAGCATAGAAGTGTTAGGGAGTTAGTCTAATACATGAATTTGGTACAAATTTTCATGCATAGAATGTACAAATTTTCATGCATTCGTTGTATGCATTTAATTTAGGGAGTTTAAAGGTAAATCTTCAAATATGAAAAGTATGGTAAATTTCCAAAAATGGAAAGTGTGACATTATCATGACATCATACAATAACATCATGATGTAATTAGATGACATCATTATTTAGTTAGTTTTGTTATGATTGAAAGATAGAGACATCATTAGGATGACATCATCATTGCATCACCATGATATCACCACTTCCAATTATAGAAACGTGTTATACTGACACTATATAGTTAAGGAATGATTAGAATAAAACAACAAAGAACCAAACTAGGAAGACTAGGTTACCATAACCGTGGGGATAAAAAAACAAGGGTGTGAATACATTAATTAAAAATACATAGGTGGAAAGTCTACATTAAATGCAAGGGTGAGGTGTTATAACATGTGGCAATAAGTGGCAAACCAAGTGTAGGTAAACTAGGAGTGAACTAAGATAAGGAAGCCAAGTGTAAAGGAGAGTGTCAACTTGGAGAGAAACTAGTAGAGGACGTAAAGTAGAAATGATTAGCATTCATTAATAAAGTAAGAGCCAAAGGAATTAAACTCCTATATCAAACCGGCCATGCACTATTAATACACACACATATTCTTTGTTGACCATAAATCCACACCAAGCTAGAAGACAAGTCTAAAAACATAAACACACACTAAAAGAGCCAAACTGTAACCTACAAGAAAAATAAAGCAAAACCGTAAACTAAAGAACAAAAAAGGAAAAACGTGAGCTAAAGGAGGAAAAAGCAAAACCGTAAGAGGAAAGAAAAGAGGAGGAAAACTAAGAGGAGGAGGCGAAGGAAAAAGAGAAAGAAAATAAAAAGGCTAAGGATATTAGGCAAGTATTCATACATATCTTTGCCTATTTCATCTTTGTTTCACTACTTACTTCCTTGATACTCTTATATTCTTCATGATATTCTCATGTCCTTCATGCATATGAAATGAAAAAGATGAAAAGGATTCCCTTTTTGGGAAATTTAAAGGAAAAGGAAAAGGATAATAATTCTAGTAACTTGTCTTAAGTTCATGTTGGCCGAAGTTCTCAGGCATCCAAGAATGATGTTCAAACCATAGTATGGATCTCATTATTGAGAGGTGGTGTCATGTATACGAGAAGTTGGTATTCATGGTATATCAAAGTCTTTGTAAGGTAACCTCAGGTTTGCATGACCAGTTTAAGAATGGTTACTAAGGATTGGAAAAGAGGAAAAGGATGAATCTTGCATTTGCATATTCCTATATTTCTAAAACTGCCATCAAGATATCTTTCTTTTCTATGTGTGAATACTTGTTAATGTTCAACTCACTTTTTATTTATCTTGATGTGCAGGATAACTAAACTTTTATTGAGATGTTTATAGTTCAAAGTTTCTTTGTATTTTGCTTTTCTTTGGAGGAGGGCATTTGTGGATGTTACTGAAAGGTGGAAAATTGTGGATTGGTGGTACGAAGAGGGGGATGAGGATAGCTCTCTCATGGCCATTTATGTGATTCCGCTCACCTAAGTAGAAAAATGGTTTAGTAATTTTGAAGTCATAGTCATTAGGTCCTAGGAGGTTCAAAGGAAAGTCTAGTGATGGCCATAAACATGAATATATATCTAGTTTGGACTTAACTTAATTGTTTAAAGTAAACTTGTAAAACACTTGTAATAGTTTCCTTTTGGTCCAAACCTAATATAAAGTCCACGTAAATAATGTGTATTGTATGAGTAAATGAAATAGAAAACTATGTCTCCTTTGTAAGTCTTTAATTGTCTAAGTAATAAAATCGATCAAGAAGAATTATTTAGGAGGAAGAAGTATCCAATTCGAATAAGTAAACTTTAGGCAAAGAAAGTGTCAAATTCGATTAAGGCAAGAAGAAAGGATGATAATTGACATAGGACAAATGAAACAAATGGTAAAGTACAAGATATAAAGAATTGGTTAAGGTGTCTAGTACTAATCGGCCATAAAAGTCTAAAATTGGGTAAGAAAATCAATAGTAGTATTAATAGATAATTGGACATGAAATTGTAACAAGTAAGTAAGGTAAAAATGAGTAATTTTGGTCTAATAAGGTATAGCCGAGAAAGGAGATGAAAGAATTAAGAGTGTAAGAAGGGAAATTAATAAGGAAATACGAATATAAATTAATCTAAGTGGTGAATAAGAATTAAATTGGGTAATAGACTGAGATTCAATAAAATCCTAAGTCTATGAATTAATTAAGTTAAAGGCTTAATGAAAAATCCTATTAGGAATACAAAGTAATAAAATACAAGTCTTGAAGAAGGTAAATTAAATAAGAAAAGTAGTTAAAGGGTGTCTTGTAATAAGTGTCATTAAGAGGATTAATTAATTAAAAAGAAAATTGATATAACATGTTTTCTTGTAACAAGTAAAGAATAAAATATCACTTAATTAAGAGTAGTTGAATTCAGCCTAAGGATAAGATGGAAGGAAACTTGGTATTTAATTTAATGAATTTGGTCCTAGAAGAATAAAAAGAAAAAAAAAATTTGGTAAAGAAAATAACCAATTTGGTTTAAGAATAAAAGAAATAAAAGAAATCTTTAGTCTCTTTGATAATTAAGGAGTAATTACTAATTAATTTAGATATTAAGACACTAATTAAATTAATCATAGGATTAAGGAAGTAAGGTGTCACAACCGACTTCACAGAATTCTAGTGGGTCAGAGACGAAACCTCCACAATGCCATACTTGAAGTGAGGCACATCACAGCGTATACTACATGGAGTCGGAGCGTGCTTCAACTATGGCCAGCAGGGTCACTTGGCGAGAGATTGTCTTAGAGCTTGTTAGTCTCGGAGAGGTTCCATTACACGCTTACTATCATCATCTCATTCTGCCTCCGCTCGTTAGTACAATGATCAGGGAGGTCATGGATCAGGCGGTAAAGGCCCAAGTGCAAAAGGACAGGGATTGTAGGGTCATGGTTAGGCTAGAATGTATGCTTTGACTCCTCAAGATGCATAAGCATCTAATGCCGTGGTTTCAGGTATTCTCTGAGTTTGCGCCACAAATGCTTGTATATTGTTTGATCTGGGTGCTACGCATTCTTTTATGTCTTCATTCTTTGTTACAAAGTTGAATAGGCCTCCAAAACCATTAGGATATCCCTTGGTTGTGTCTACACCTATAGGAGAATCCATGGAAGTAGACTTGGTATTTAGAGATTGTGTGGCTTGTGTAGGCAACCGTGAGTTGTCTGCAGTCTTGATCTAGCTTGCTATAATGGATTTTGATGTGATACTAGGTATGGATTAGTTGGCCTTTAGCCATGCCACAGTTGATCGTTTTGAGAGGGTTGTTACCTTTAAGATTCTAGGAGAGTCTGAATTTTGATTTCAAGGTGATCGAAGTGTAGCCATGCATAACTTAATATCTGCCATTGTTGTGAGGCAAATAATGCAAAAAGGGTGTAAGACATACTTGGCTTTCATGAGAGATACAGAAGCTATAGGACCTAGTTTGGAACAAGTTTAGGTTACGAAAGAGTTTTTACATGTGTTTTCTGATGAGCTATTGGGTTTGCCTCCTGATTAGGATATTGAGTTTTGTATCGACTTAGCTTCTGGTACCAATCTAATTTTTTCATCCTTTTTACCACATGGCTCCTGCAGAGCTTAAGGAGTTGAAAGAGCAGTTGCAAGATTTTCTTGATTAAGCACTTCGCATTGGGGTGTTCCAGTGTTATTTGTTAGAAAGAAGGATGGTTCTATACTTCTGTGCATAGATTACCAATAACTTAATAAGATGATGTTCATAACAAGTACCCTCTTCTGCTCATTGATGACTTATTTGATCAACTTTAGGGAGCATAATGTTTCTCCAAGATTGACTTAAGGTCAAGCTACCATTAGCTAAAGATCAAGTGAGAGGACATTACAAAGATGGCCTTCAGGACTTGATATAGGCATTATGAAGTAAGAGCACATTACTATGGACTTTGTATTTGGTTTACCTTCGACCCTCAAGGGATTTTATTTTGTTTGGGTAATAGTTGACCAGTTGACCGGTTGACCAAGTCAGCACACTTCATTCTCGTGAAGACAACTTACAACATCTCGCAACTAGCTAAGATCTACATTGACAAGATCATTATGTTTCACGATGTTCCCGTTTCTATAGTCTGATTGGGGTACTCAGTTCACATCTCGATTTTAAGGGAAGTTACAAGAAGTGAAAGGTATTACATTTGAGCATTTCATCCACAAATAGCTAGTTAGTCAGATTCGTCTGTTGGCGATAATGTGTTCCTTCATGTGTCGTCAATTAAGGGCGTAATTCTATTTGGAAAAAAGAAGAAGGAAGCTAACACCTAGGTACTTCAGTCCCTTTAAGATTCTTGCACATGTTGATGCAGTTGCTTATTATTTAGCCCTTCCATAGGATCCGGCAAGAATTCATCCAGTGTTTCATATTTGTCCTTCATAAATACTTACCAGATCCACCTTATGTGTTGGAGCTGCACTTTGTTCAGTTAAGAGATGATATGACTCACGAAGAGAAGCCTATGGCTATTCTTGATTGTCAAGTAAAGAAGTTTCATACCAAAAAAATAGCATCGATAAAGGTTTTGTGGTGTAACCACACACAAGAGAAGACGACTTAGGAAGTGGAAGCAAAAATGATGGAAAAACAGTCTCACTTGTTTTTTAAGTGAGGTACCATGCTAGTAACTTGTTGTTATATGACTGTTTGATGGAATGTTTTCTTTTTCTTGTTTGAGTTATTTCAAATTTAGGGATAAATTTTCTTAAGGGGGATAGAATGTGATGACTTGTAGTTACAATTGTGCCTAATTAGTGGACCTGAAGTTTCATGTAAATGTTTTAAACCGGTTATAATAACTTAATGAGCTCCGAAAACTATTTTGAATTTTTTTAAAGTCAATAAAATTATTTTAGTAAATTACACAAACTTTCATTTTACATAATAAATAAATTATTTTTACTTGAATTAAATAATACAATGTTTTTAAAGTTAAACATTTATAATTTTGAGAGTTTACATTAAACTGAGAAAACTTTGGAAACCGTTTATGAATTTTAACTTGGTAAATCCTTTTGTACCACATAATAGGAGGCAAGTGTCCTCATTCACATATTAATTTTTCTTTTTCCCCTTTCCCTTTTTCCCTTTTCCCTTTTCCCTTTTCCCTTTTCCCTTTTCCCTTTTTCCTTTTTCCTTTTTCCTTTTTCCCTTGTTTTCTCTTTTCATTTTCCCTTTTTCCTTTTCTCTTGTTCTCTCTCTTCCTTTTCTGTTTCTCCTTCCTCTTATTTACGAAAGTTTTTCTTCCTCCTCTCATTGTAGCTACAATGGGAGCTTCAAGAGGTCTCTTTTCCAACTGAAAGTACTTTTCTTTTCCCCTTCTAAGACCTTCTTAAAAGCCCTCAAAGTCAGCCCTCTCAACCCCTAAAAAAGAGCAATGATTTACTTTCTATTTGGCCTCCATTTCCCCTCTCTTTTTTGTTATTATTTCAATCCATTTTTGGATTGATTTCAAAGGCTATTTCAACCCACTTTCCCTTCCATTTCAGCATATTTCCAGCTCCAAATAGCAATATAAAACAGCTGCCAAAAGCCACTCAAAATAGCAACTACCCTAAATCATCAAGGTAAATTAGTAGCCTATAGGTCCTTATTGTACTCTTGAATTCTCTTACATTGTAATAAGCTAATTCCTTTACTTATGAGCTTGAAATTGCAAATGAAATTATGTTCTCTTGATTTCAATTGTTAGTTGTTTGAATTGTCTATTGGTTCTCCCCAAATTGAAAACCCTAGCCTAATATTACTTATTGGAATTTCCATGAATTAAGTCTTGGTTATATTTATAGGTGTTTGGTTATGAAAATTCAAATACAAGAATGTAATTTTTTTTTTTCTTGTGTTGAACTATTGGTTAGGAACTAAATGTAAAAATTGTGTAAATTTATGTTTTGGGATTTTTTTTTTATTTTTTGAATTGTAAGTTATTATAAGTGTGGGAAATGGAATTGTTAGGTTGATTTAGGAAAATGAGTAATTCTAAAACATACTTTGAAATTGTCAGATTCATAAAACTCTTGGAAATGTCTATTTTTGTTAGTTGGCTAAACTTAAAGAATCTTGATATTTAGCATATGTTTTCATTATGGAATATCTATATACTTTCCTTTTTTAGCTTGCCAAGGTTAATTTAGCATATTTTAGCCACTTTTGAAGTTTGTTGGATTTGGATATTTGCTTGTGGGTTAGAATGCATTATTTGGGGTTAACTTTGAATTTATGTGTTGTGGGGAACTCATTATTCCTATTATATTGGTGATGCCATTTAGTTTCCAAATTATTCCAGAATCTTGTTTGTAATTAGTATAGGCTCGTTAGACATTGTTGCATCTTCCATTAGGTGACTTTACGTTCCCAACATTCTTAGAAGCTTCGTTCGTACTGTGAGTGGATAGTGCCTAGTTTGGTGTTTTCATTGTACTCACCACATGCATTACTACTATTCAATCTCGAAATTACTTCTTGTATAAACATGTTTTACACCTTAAATTTGACTTATGTCTTTCAAGGTTTTCAAACTAGTTTTTAGGTAAACGATTTTGAAAGCGCATTTAAACTATTAAATGTTTAAAGATTCATTTTGAATCACTTAAGTTTACTTGGATATTGTAATTAGTTACTTTACATTCTTGAACATAGTCATCGGGCATAAGCACTTTAACATTTCATCCTCTCTTATTTGAGTGTCATTGGACATATGATTTGAATAGATTTAAAATCAATATTGCCACTTAGAATGAAAGTTGATTTATGTTATTTTGACTATTGGTGGACACCAATATTTGACTTTGGTTTTAATGGACTTATTTGATTTGGAAAGTAAATATCAAAACGTTTGTTATTTGGATAATAATGTTGAAGACACTTCCATTGATTTTTTTAGTTTTTATCTTGGCATTACTTTTTTTATCCAAGTATTTTATTTTTATTTCAGATTGCTTTATGGAATGGTACTTCTTAGAACACCTTAGTTAACGAGGTATAGTTAGCCTATGTGCATATATTATATTTTTCGAATATGGTACCTAGTTAGGAAATGATGCCCTAACCCTGTGTGTGGACTAATATACGTGATAATGAGTTTGATATCCTAGTTAGTGAGGGTTTGGCACTGACTCCTTGTTACATATAGGTTCAACGGTTTGTATTGGAATTGACATATTTGACACCCTAATTAACGAGGCTTTGGCACTCACTCGTTGTACTTTTTGGGTATAGGGGTTTGATAATTTTGACAATGTACAATGCATACAGGTGCTTTTCGTAAAGTGGTTGTGACAAATGATTTATTTATATTGTTTTAAAATTTCCATTATAACTCTTTCACCAAATGGTTGTTGACAACAGTTATTGCTTACATTTTCAAATGTGTCATTGTATCTTATATAAACTGATTATTGATAAAATATTCGTACTTTGGATTGTTTCCTCGCCTGCTATATTACGTACTATCTACTCACAAAGTCTTTGTGACTTGTCCTCATTAGTTTATGTTTTTGTTTTCAAATAACTAAGATCTTGGATTTTAGAGCTTTGTGTTGAGAAAGGTGTCTATATAAAGTTTCTCTTTTTTATATGTCCAGCCTTTGTTTCAGCTTGGGTTTAGCTTGTATTCAAACTTATTGCATTCAGAATAACTGTATTTGTATCTAGACTCCATTATAACCTTATTATGAGATTTGTTTCTATTTAGATATGTGTTTTCGGTCATGGATGACCATCTGTGTATTATGATGTTATTCTACCAGGTTTATAACCTTTTGATTATCTGAGTTTTAGATGGATTATTGTAGTTTTGTTTCGTTTTCGAGAACCTTTGTAGGCTTGTTTGAGTTATGGTGGGCCTATGTTCAACCTGATTCATTCGTTGGTCATGGTCGTGGTTCGAGTTGTGATAGCAACAATCTGGCTAGGGGTTGAGCAAGTGTTAGTTTAGGGCTTAACCCCTATTTTGTAATTTAACTTTAGGGAATATTTTCTTTAACTTGGTGTTTATTCTCTTACTCTATACTTAAAAATATTTTATATGACTTGCTTTTTGGGATGCATGTTTGGTCTTATCCATTGTGGATGTGTACCTTATGAGTTTTTTCAGGGTTTTTAACTTTTCTGATTTACCCTTCTCGGGTACTCGGGGTCTTTTTTGCTCACAAGACATACTGCAAGGTCGGGAAGCTCCAATTTCTATCATGTACTGGAGCGGTGTTTGCATGAGCTCAGGGCATTGTTGATGTTTAGTGAACACGATGTACCTTTCCTAGTCATAGGCTCAAGACTTTTTGGACTTGCATTTCTTCGACCTAAGTGGAGGTCATGCCTTAATAGGCTTTGTGTGTCTTAGGGTCTCTTAGACCTCGACTTTTATAAGAGTCCCAACTATATGCTCGAGGATATAACATGACAAGTATATTATATGTTTTGAGGCCCGTGCACTCAGGCTTGTGTTTAGGAGAAGGGTATTTTCACCTTGTGTCATGTGTTTAGTAGACTTATGTACCTGACGAGCGCAGGCCCTGAGCTCGGCACTGCTCGGGATTTTAGCCCTGCTTGTTAGGAAGACATTTGTTGACTTCGGGTATGAAAGGGTGAGACTATAGTCCTTGATTCTTGTCCTTCTAAGTTGATCCATTTTATCTAGCTCGCATTTAATTTGTTTTACATTAAACCTAGCCCTGATTCGGGCCTGATCTAACAAGTCAATTTGCCCCCCGACCAAGCCATCCTCCTAGGTCTTACCTCATCGACAAAGGTTCGACCTTTAGAATCCTTAGAGTGCGACGTATCCTAGCATCTTGTCATCCATGGGGACGGACCTGTAATGGTTTGGGTCATTGGATTGTGCCTTATTGACCTCACTTACCATTATAGGGGAGCCAAATAGGGTCAAGATGACTCTTAAATGGGCCCTCTTTGGCATTGACACCCAGACATCATGAAAGCTTCCTCACTTGGGTTTGTACCAAGCAAGGCAAGAATGATTCTTGGATAGGCTTTTATGGCATTGACACCAATGGTCATATGACCTTCCCTACTTAGGTTTTCCTCCCTGAAGATTTTCCTATACTTTCTGGAGTTTTGGGCGAAGCTTTAAACATTATGAGGTTTATAAGTCTTCGAGTCTCCCTACGAGGTCTTCAGGTCGTCTATATAAGGTACGTCTACCCATAACGAATGGGAGAGCTAGGTGAGAATAAGAAAACTCAAATTGTATGGGTTCTCACAGACGGTGCTAATGTTTATGCAAGATTTTTCTGAGCTCAAAGGTCTCCTCAAATGCTCTATAAGTACAAAATACCTATCTTACTTTTTCTCCTTTTTATTTTTTTATTTTGTGGTTTGAATTAGCTTAGGAACTCTAAATAGAATTTTTTTCTAACATATTAAGGGACAATTCTAGAGCTTTTTAGGTTTTAATTTCATGTTATGTGTATTTTAGAGATGTTGGAAGTCACTGTTATAATTTTTTAAGTTATGATTGTATTTTTGGGGTAACTTGATTTGGAATGTCTTAAAGGGTGAATTAGGAGTATGGTGCTGAAGATGAATTGTTCCTAACCTCTTGATAAACTATACTTGAAAGTTTCATAATTTAATTCGTAGGTATGAGAATTCTATAAGCATTAGAATTCTATAATTCAACTAGAAATTGTATGTGTGCCCTGTTTGTGTACATGTGGGAATTTGAGTGGGTTCAAGGTTGATTTTAGAAGTTTATAATTATAAAGGTAGTTAACATCCTAGAGATAATGTTTGAACTTGGATTTGTTGAAATTGGTTAAGAATGTAAGTTAAAATCAAACATATCTCTAACGCGGTTGTGAAAATGTCTAAGAGAGGTTAACTTTAAATAAATGTATGAAACTTAGTATCAATAGATTTTCGTAATTAAAATGTTATAACCTATAAAATTGACAAGATAAGCATTACTTAAAAAATTTAATTGTAGCTCTGAAACATGTTGAGCTAATGATGCGGGTAAAAACAAGAGGAAGTGACGAGCAAGATCAGTAAACTTGTGAGTTGATAAATGCTACATTTTGGTTGCTAGATTAGTATGTGTAATTGCTATGTATATTTGAATAGATATGTTTATATGAAAGCATAAGCAAGTGTATTGTTTAATTGAGTTATTTGAATTATACTAGACTTGTGACTTTGTTTGTGTTTGATAAGAGCCAATAAAAGTTTTTTTTTTTTTTTTTTTTTTTGAAATAATTTTTACTTTCGAAATACAATCTTGGTGCACCTAGAATATTTTGATTTGACATGTGATTTCAAATGTTTAAGTACTCAACCCCAATGTGATGGATATGTATGGAGAATATATTTGTTGTGCAGGGGCAAAAATTGTCCGGTGGGAGGATATATGTTGTGCAGGGTTAAGTTACTCTATTGGCCCTTAGTGTGCTTTAAGTGTTTTGATTGATTTGATTTGATTGTATAATGTATTACTCGAACTGTATTTATTTAATTTTATATTTTCCATAATTGTGTATGTGTGACATTTAGCTGTTTGAAATTCATCATATGTTGATATTATTTGACTATGTATTATATCTATGATGGAGTGATACTAGTACCTTTTGGATACGATTTCTTACTAAGTCAGTGGGACTCACCACTCTTTTATTGATTTTTTTTTTTTTAGTAACAGGATTTCGGTATACATCATCGATGAGCTTCTAACTTGCCGATAGCATGCAATAAGGTATTTTTTCAAGATCTCATACTTGAAGCCAAAGGATAGAAGTTTACAGTCACATTAGGATTTTGGGTTATTGTGATTTGTTTGTATAAGAGTCAAATTGTTACTGTTTATGATATGAGTGGAGCGGAACTCCTTGTATATATTGTTACCGTTGTTACCTAGTTGAATGTGATCAGGCTATATGTGTTTGTATTTTGGGCATGTTCCAATTTACAAGGAACCTCTGCCGAAATTTTTAGCAAATTATTATATATTTTAGTGGATAAACATTTACAGTTAATTTGTATTTTTTTTAAAATTACTTTTATTTCTTGGTTTGGTCAAGAGTCTTATTTGTTTTTTTGTTTTAAAATCAAGGTTACGGAGATTTGGTTACCTATTTCTCTAGTCAGTCATGCCTCCATGTGATACGTGATAATATATTAAAGAGCATAATATGTGTCCATTTTATAAGAAAATGCTCATATGTATTCCCTTCCTTCTTCAAGGACAATATTATTATTCTTAAGATAAATAAAATTGTATTTTTAACTCTTAAAAATCAAAATAGATAATAAAAAAGAATTACTATAAATCCATTATCCTACCACAAATAGAGATAATGATTAAGGGATTTTAAGAAATAATAAGAAATTTTATAGGGATGAAAAGGTTATTTCACAAATACAAGTCATTGTAAAATGAAGGGATCCTTATAATTCCTACCTCCACTATATATAGTCAAGAATTACCGGAGAGTTTTATTATATCAAGCATGCGTGTTGACAACATCACCCACCACTCCTATGTCTACTCTTCCTCTAAGATTGGATTGGCAATCTCTATAATTTTTCTTGCTTTGGCCTAATCTTAACTACTTCCACCTAATTCTCAAGCCCCCAAAATTCTTTTCTATTAGACCAAGGCATGCTCAACCCTACCATCAAACCTTAAGCCTTAGACATTACAACACAAAATACAACTAATTCTTAGGGAAAAAAAAAAAAGGTTTCACAAATACGAGTAAAAACAGTTTAGCATAATGATCTAAAAATAATTATAATTAAAATTTAACATATTATCTAATTGGTAAGTTCATGATGGCACAAAACTATACAAATTTTTTAAAAAAAAGTAAAATACTTCATGATAAATAAGATATTTAACAAAAATAAATAAATTAATTACTATTAAAATTTATTATTATAAAAAATTTCAATAAATTATAAATTTATTAAGTAAAAAGAGTTTGGTTACTATATGGATTTTATTATTATCAATTAGAAAGTCTAATAAAATCTGAGTTTATTAAAACAAAAAAAAAGAAGAGGGTTCTATTATTATTAGAGTTTCATTTTTATTAAAAAATCAATTGATTAAAAATATTTTAAAAAATTAAATAAAGGGTAATTATGTCATATTAAAACATAAAAGATATTAAATGAAATCCAATGTTATCACTACGTCCGTGCTTTTATAGATGCTAGTTATTTTGTAAGCACGTTAATCATGTCTTTACGATTAAGTTTTTTAACCATTCGTCTATGCATCGATGTCAACTTTGAAGTTGAGACGCGAGGAGTTTTCTAATAATAATAATTAGGGTATCTGACAATATTACAGAAAGTGTGAAGCGATAGAGACAAGAGAAACAGTAAATTCAATAAATATCAAAAAGAAAACTAAGAAGAATGAAGAACAAATGTGTCTACTTTTAGCCTGAACACTAAGAGGTTAGTTCAAGTTTTTGGTACATGTGTCACATCAAATCCAAGTATTTTTAATGTACCAAAAAAAAGAGATAGTAAACATTATTAAATTTAATATTTATATATATAAATTAATAAGTATAATATTTTTTAATTCTTCTTCCATCTTAAGAAATAAAAAAATATGTAGATATAATTTTTTTTTTTTGGTTAAAATTTTTATTTGTTTATGAATAGAAAAGCTATTTAGTGGAAGAAATTTATTTTTTTAATTTTCCTATATTCATTTTTACTATTAGATAAATCCTTTTTAATTGATTTTATTTCAAATAGACTATTTATTTATTTTACTTCTTTCCTAATACTTTTCTATTTTAATATTAATATAATTATAATTGTTTTATGACTATTGATATATATTTTTTATCCTAATTCTTTTCAATATTAATAAATTTATAATTGTTCAATATATCAATTATAATTAAAATTGAATTTCTCAAATAAGTTATAAAAAATTATAATTATTATAAATTATTTTTTTTAAGTGTTATGAATTAAAAAAAATATTAAGAGTATAGTTTCTATAAATATCTAATATTGTTGTTTTAATTATGTTTTTATCAAATTTTAAAAAAATTATATGTTTATATTAAGAATTAAATTTTTATTGACTTAATCTATTTGTTGATGTAATTATCATTAAGATTAACTATAATTACTTGATATGTATCAATTATTGATGAATATATATTTATATATCATAAACATGATTCATACACAACGTGTATATAACAAAAGTTAGTATATATATAACTAGCTCGAGTATAGCTCACTTGTCTTGGTAACGAAACTTTATAATTCCCACACCACTTGAGGTTCGAACCCCAACCTCCATTGTCACAAGACTTCAGTATCAAGTACAAATGGTTAGGAGGAGCTTGAGAATGGGATGGATACTGATAGCTAATGCAAAACACCCATAATAATAACTACGCTTTTGTATGTTCTAACACACATCTTCTTGTGAAACACAATTTATGCCAACTCCATACATCACGAAGACAAATCTTGTGCGTCACAAATAATAACTACACTTTTGTATTTTCTAAGATGTTTGGAAATGAGTTGTTCCTCTACATATATTTTTGATAATTTCAATATCAATATGAAACCTAGAAATCATGAAATTTAAGACTAAGGGTGGGAAGTGGGAACACTTATACCAATATGGGTGTAAAAGTATCATACATATTTCCATCAATTCACATGTAAAAAGTTGCAGATTTATGTAAATTGCTGTTTCTGAAAAGAAAAAGAAGAATTGCAGTTTACCATTTGATCAATACCATTATTAATATAATCTAGCAGTTATATAAACACAGATTAAAAAGCAGAAAGGAGGATATGCAACATGCCTTAATTAATAAACATGTTTTTTATGTTACATAGTATGAAAAAGCAGAGCAGATAATCAATGTGGCATTAGATTAATCAGTCAACTAATTAAACAACAAAAGCCATGGTGCACAAGGAGTCAACCACTTATAGACCTTTCAAGGCCACCTCACCACACTGAATCTAAATTTGATCTTTACTTCAAATAGTATGGTAGTATTCCACTTACAGTCCAAGTGCCATGGATAAAAGCTTGATTTGACTCCTTGGGATTTAAAAAATTAGGCTCTTTAGTGCATCAATTTTACAGTATAACGTCATTTATGTAGCCCCATCTTATATAATGTTTGATAATAAAATAGTAGGCACTTGTGTCATTAACCCTTTTTATACGATGTTTGACATTAATATAATAAAGAGGGAAAGGGTAATACAAACCTAATGACCATATATTATATAAATTATATATATATTATCTAATCATATACAATAAGTGATGAGTTACTAATTTGACACAATGTAAAAATAATACTTACGCACTCTAATTTTTAATATGATCAGTATAGTACTCAAAGAAAGACAGACATAACATTCACAAGGCCCTACACTTAGAGATACCAAAAAAAAAGAAAAAAAAAAGAAAAGGAAATACTTATCAGTTATCAGTATGTTTGTTTGCACGTTTCTGTGCTAGTATCCTCCAAGTTTCAAAAAGGGCATAATTACCTCAATGAGAAGGTCAATCATAACTCCAGAAAGACAAAAGGTTATATATTGTAATATTTGATATGTTATGAGGGCATTTTTCATAACTATCTCCCTTATATAGACAAACATTCCACTCAAAAAACCAACTACTTTAAGCAGTTTTAAAAAAACTGAAGAAACTCATGGGGAACTGCTTAGTCTTGCAAAAAAATATTGTTAAGATCATGAAAACAGATGGGAAAATACTTGAATACAAGGCACCTATTAGAGTCCAACAAGTTTTAGCAGAATTTTCTGGGCATGCAATATCGGGTGCAGTTCCAGTCCTCCGGCATCTCCAGCCAGATACAAGACTGCTAGGTGGGCAGTTATACTACCTTGTACCTGTGCCACCGCCATCACAAAAAGTTGTGAAGAAGAAGGTGAGATTTTCGATTCCGGAGGTACTGCAAAATGAGAAAGAAAGTGGTGTGGTAAGAGTTAAACTGGTTATCACGAAGCAACAACTGCATGACATGCTAGAGAAGGGAGGGATTTCTGTTAATAAGATGGTTGATCAACTTCAGATCAGCGAGAAAGGAATAGATGGGGATGGGGGTAATATGCTCACCAAAACTGATGATGGCTCTCAAGGGTGGAAACCTGTATTGGAAAGCATACCTGAATTGTAGTCTAGCAATAATTTCCCTTAATTTGTCACCTGGAAAAGTTTCCATCAGTTTCAACTTTCAATCAAAAAATTAAATAAAGTGTATATCTGTTTAAGATATATATTCGGACAAAAATATTTTAACCTCTCTAATTTTTGAATGCAAACATCAAACTCTCTTTTACATGAACCTAATTACATGCATGTCATAAACTGATAGGTTACATGACTAACAAACATCTATGAAGAATATGAGCATTCTTTTTAATTTTCCTGATGTTGTATTTCAGATGAAAAATCAGCATATAATTATTAAGGGTTCATCTCAGTTCAATTAATCCTCTGCCAAAACTAAAACCCCTTCACAAGTCATGCAGAAAAAGTTAATAAAAATATATGATTATGTTCCCCGTTCGTAATTAATTAAATTATAATGGTGGTGCTATTGCTCTGATCATCATTATGGCAATAGTGTAATTCTCATAATTATAACTTGCTACAAAGATGCATAAGTTGACAAGACAAGTCAATTTCTTCTCCTAAGTGTGTAAATTCGATAAAAAATGTATCATGCTGTTGAAAGTGCGGTACCTGTACAATATATCTGCTACATCAATAAGGTTTGTTAGCTCACTGACGGCTGGGTAATGCCGATGGTAATTGTTTAAAACTATTGCTGCAAATGAACAAGTAATGCCCAAACAGTTGATCTCTTTGGCATCAATGTTTATAAAATAGTGCACCAGTTGCAAACGTACGTACTGCAACCATTATCCAAGCTCAAGCTTAGACTTGTTTAAAAGAAATAAGACAAAAACAACAGATGATAGAGTTACCTGCCACTTCAGAATGCATGATCATGATTATTTTGGGATTGAGCCAAAAAGCACTCTTATCAATTTTGTGATGCTCTAATAAAAGGGCTGAGAAGGGCAGGAGGCAAAAGTATGAAAAGCTAAAATTGGTAATAATGGAAAGGAGGGAAAAAGAGAAAACCGTACACTTAGTCACAGACACAAAGAAAAAAAGAAAGAAATTGGTGCCACATTGTAGGATTTTGACTCAACTTTGTAGTTTCCTAATTAGTTTATTTTTGACAGGTAAGAAATAACTAATTAGATGTTGATGAAATTTTTTTAATTAGGTTTACCTTGGTGGATAAATATGTCTAATTAAATTATTGTAGGGTTTACATAAAGTGAAGGAAAACTTTACATGTTGGGCAAGTCCTATGTAGTATAAATATGTAAACTTGTGAGAGTTATGGGTATGAGAAATTGAGAAATCTAATATTTGTAAAACCCCTTCAAGGTAGGAGTGCAAGAGAGATTAGTAAAGATATGACCTAAGAGAGCGGTGAAAATACTATGTGTAAAGTGTTACTCTTTCTATATAATATTTCTTAGAATATTAGTGAATTACTTTATCCTCTGTGGATATAGGCAATGAGCTAAATCATGTTATATTTTGTGTTGATATTTAGTTCTCTTCTCTTCTACTTATATTCTATGATTATTATTTTTTGTTATTTTTACTATAACTCATTATAGATTGAAAAAACATTTTGTATAATTCCCAACACACACCACAAAGAGTTTAGAAGATACTTTATTACTGAGAAAAAAACAAGTTCAACTAATGTATACTATATGAATTGATGTTAGCTACAATTACACTGATCTGTTTGGTTCATCAAATCAAATGCAAACTAATTATCTAGGAAGAACAGAAAGCAGAAAGGACCAAAAATATATTTTGGATGTCTACAATCTTTGGTACAAGAGGATATACTCAAGTTATCGTCATTTTGAAGTTGCTTTACCACATGTTCTTCACTTATTAGAACTTCCTTAAACCTCACAAGTTATAGGTGAATCTTTAGAAAAAAACAAAAACACTTCATTTAATTTTTATTTTTTTTTCTTCGTTCAAGGGAGTATTTTTCTCTGGTTGTAAAAGTAAATATAGTTAAACAACGAACTCTCTCACACCCACGGAATGAGATCCAAATCCTCTGTTGTTTTTGAAGAGCAAGAAAAAGGATGGAACAAATTAACAAATTTTTCTCCGGCATATAGGGGAGGATCTAAAACCCATGAATGTAGGGTAACAAGTGAAATAATTGGCTAATATTTTAGCCTTGTGATAAAATAATGGCCTTGAAATTATTATAAAATATATGATTGAATTATTCCTATACTCAAGATAATTTTTTGAGAATAAAATATCTTACTCTAAGAAAAAATGGCATTAGTATAATAGTAACCCCTAGTTTAATATATAAATGCCCAAACCATGCATTTATGGATGGCAATGGGCCAGCCGGTTTTAATTTTTTTATTTACGATGCAAGGTTTTGGTCATATATATATATATAACATGAATAAGTTTTGATTAATTAAGCTTCATAAAAAAATTAATTAAGACTAATTTATTGTAATCAATGACAACTAAATTTAAATCAAGTTGTTTATAAATAAATTTACCGTTAATAAATTCATTAACTTTAATAATATTTAAATTACAAAAACATTCAAATCAAGCAAAGTTTCTTGAGAAAAACTATTATCATAAATGTAATACATCCAACAAGTTTTATTAACATATTTTATGTTCATATTAGAATCAATGTATAAGGAAACTATTTATAATTTATTACAATAGTTTGATTATTATTTGACTATTGTGAAATTAATGAATTAATACTTTTAAAAAAATAAATTTTAATGATGATAATATATTACCATAATAAGTAATAAAAACATATATTTATCACATTATAAAATTGTTAACACAAATTTTAAAAAATAAAAGCAAAGTTTAACTGTAAAAATTAAAATTAAAAAATAATAATAATACAAAGATGCCCATTGCAAATTCTATATGAGAAAATATTTAGGTTAAACTATTATTTTAGTCCCTCAAGATTACATTTGTTTTTAATTTAGTCATCCAGAAATATTTTGGTCAATTTCATCTTCTAAAATTCAGAATTTTTCAATCAAGTTGCATTCTTGTCACACCCCTTATGGAGGTATGACTGACTGGATGATTGGATAACCAAACCTCCGTAACCCTGACTTTACCACAACTTAACATATGTGACACTTGACTAAAACAATAAATAAAGACAAATTTTATAAGACAAGAGTTAACTATAAAAAGCTTGTTTACTGAAATAAATAATAATTATTAAAAATTTCAGCAAAGGCTCCCTACAATATGGAACATGCCTCAAAATACAAACAAGTACACCTATTTTTTCACAACAACGTCGCAAAGACAATAAGGAGCTTTGCTCCATCCACATCATAAACAAGACAGATAACTAGACTATTACATCATACAAACTTAGATGCCCACAATTATAGTGTAACTGCAAACTTTCATCATTTGACTTCAAGATTGAGATTTTAAAAAGTTACCTTGCTGCCAAACATTCAACAAGTCCAGTATCTCAACAAGTCCAGTATCAATAATTGTTGTCCAGTGCGATCTTATTCCTAAAAAAGAAAATCAGCAAAGAGAGGGATGAGTACTACGGACTCCATGAGTGGAAAAGTATACCCAAAGGATACTTGCATCACCCAACACAAGTATATAACATATTTAATCAATTAATATCATTTAACAATGTTCATTTCTTAATTCAAAATACATGTAAGAACTTGTAATCGTCATAAATTCACAATTTACATAATTCATAAAATAACAAATTAATCAGAGCAATCATAGTATACAAAGAAAACAAAGGGCCAATGAGTAACCGAGTCCTGCATAACAGTATCACCCCCTACCGGGCATTTACACGCCTGCACAACAGATTATTTTCTGTACATAATCCATCCCACCAAGGCTGAGCACTCAAATTTTTAAAAACATCTAGCAGAATTAGAATATCTTAAGATTTCAAATTAGAATATCTGAGGTGTACCTAGATTTCAATTTCAGAGATAAAAATTATTTCTCAGAAAAATCTCACTTTATTGGTCCTTATCAACCACAACCAATATCAAACAAACATAATTCAAATAAATCACTAAAATACTGTACTTGCTTATTTTCCATATATCACATCTATTCAATTACACATAATAATTTAACCCCTAAGGTGACAGTTAACCACTCACCGATTTGAAAGTCATGTTCGTTACTTCCTCTTGCGCTCACATATCTCATCAAGTCAACATTAAGATTTGTAACTGAAATTCATAGTTCCAAATAATACTTAATTCATAAACATTATGGTTATAATCTTTTAATTACTAAGCTTATATATCAACTTATATAGATTTCTTTATGAAAGTTTTCTATTAAGCCATTACATGTCAAGTCGTATGAATTGTATTTTATGTGGTAAGGTTGATAATGAAAAGATATTTTAGATGTCTTGACAATGCATAGGATAGAAAGAAACAATTAGAAAAGATAGAAAACACTAATGAGTTAGAAATGTTGAAACTGTCCAAACTTGGGGTTTGGACTAGTGTTCACTCTAACATTCATATCTTCTTCTAGGAAATTCTAAATCCAGTTTTGTAAAATTTATTAAATACTAGACACTTGTAGCTTTATAATGGTATATTATTTGTAATTTTTAGATTTATGTATCAATACAGTTTATTCCTTGAAGTTGCATCAAATTCTATCAAACATAGGATTTGGCAGCACTGACCTTACCTTAGTTAATTGAACATAACTTTCTCTAGGAAAAAAGAAATCCAATTTCGTTTATTGGATTTATTAATAGACAAGTATATCTTTCTAGATAGTTATCATATGTATTATTTAGATGTGTACATTAATACAATTTATTATTATTTTTGGTAAAAAATGATACAAAAAAACTAAAGAGAGGGAAACAAAACAGATCATTCCCAACTAACTCCCATAGGATCAGCACTTAAAAATAAACTAATGGAACCAGGGGGTTCATTCCATTGAATGTCACTTATATCCTCATCTAAGACAAAGTTGGCCAAATTGTCTACACATTGATTGGTTTCCCTGTAAACAAGAGAAATCCTCACTTCCCAATCGTGATTTAAGAGCTTGTGAATTTCTTCAATTAGCGCTTTGTTGGCATTGATCTTCTTGTAATCTCTCATGCTCACTTCAGCCACTGCCTTCGAATTAACTTCGACCAACAACTGTCTTAGACCTTTCTGCCTAGCAAGTTTCAAACCAAGATAAAGTGCCCAAAGTCCTGCTTAAAACAAATTGCACCTACCTACCTTTCGTCTAAATCCACAAATTCATCTTCCATTATCGTCTCGTAGAATTCCTGTTGCATTAGCCAGTTCGAGGTTTCCCCCACATGCACTATCAGTGTTTAGTTTACACCATCTTGCTGGGGGGGCTAACCAATGGATGTGGACAGTAGATTTCCCATGTATTGTCTTGTAGCCTACATCAAAAGTTTCTTTGTGCTCGATACTTTTAAGATACCTCCAAATAATGTCAAATGGCTGTGAAGGCCATACAAATTCCTCTTCAAAGAGTCTTTTGTTACGCCAAAGCCATAGGAACCAACAGGTTACCATAAAGATACTATTCCAGCTATACCCCATCACTTTCGTTATGTCTTTAAGATTAGTGGTGACCCATTCCTTAAGATGTATGGTAAAAAAATCTGCATGTTTATTCCTTACTCCAATTTTGTCCCAAATTTAAATTTTAAAATTTACTCCTTTAGGAATTTCATAACCCCTTAAATATATGTTTATTTTCACTTACATGATTAATCAAATTTAATAAAACTAAATTGAAACATTAACTTTAATTAGGAAGTTAACTAGCTTTCTTATTTAGAAATTTCTTCTAAAATCTAATTTGAACTTATTTAATTCCTCCCATGAACCAAAAATAGGGTACTCATACAATTTAGGTTACCTGACTCGGATTCTAATGCTTGTAGAATTCTCACCCTTAAGAAATAAATTACCAAAATTTCCAATATAGTATTTCAAATGTTAGGAACATTTTATTTTCATAACTCTTCTCCTAATTCATCTTTTAAGACTCTTTAAAGTTAGTTACACTAAAACAAGTTCTATCAATACTTGAAAATCATAACCCTAACTTCCACCACCTCTAAAATATTGATAACAAGGAATTAAAATCTGAACCACTCTAGATTTATCCTTTCACTTGTAGGAACAACTTTTATTCAGAGTTCTTAAGCTAATTCTAACTACAAGCTCTGACGAAGTCTCCCGGACTGACTGAAGCTCACTAAAAATCCTGCATGAATCTAGTTATAATCCATTTGCTCTACCGACAACTATGCTTAGGACGAGGTTACGAAATTTTTCAATAATCATCTCAAGACCCTAGGCTCCACTTTCTTTAAAAAACTCTTAATTTAATTTAGTCTTGGAAACCTTCGAAATACAAGATTTCTCAATCCCACGAAATTTGTCCCTACATCTTTCAAAAGTCTCTTAACTCTCATTTTTCAACATCCTTCTCTCATTTGCCTCTTAAATTACTATCTATAACATTTTATATCTTCTAATTTTGATTAATTATGTCTATATCATTCTAGACTATAGATTTGAACAGCATTTCGAATAAAAGTAAACCAAAGGCTGTCATGAAAACAGCACGGAAGAAACGTATGTGCTATTTAATTAACTTACAGAAGAAATGACAAAAAAAAAAAGTAATTCTTTATCCTCAAGCTCTCTAACAAAGAGTTAAATGTTACCTTTACTAGTTTCAATATGATGGAATCTATTAACAGAAATGGTTAAAATAATGGAGTTCCTTCCATCTTTTATCAAAGGAATCAAAAATTTAATTATTCTCGTTCAATATTTATGTGGGTAACTGTGCCATGACTTAGAAAATTTACTTCCAACAAACAAAATTTTTGCAGATCATGATTTTTATTATTTAATTTGCATGAAAAGGAAAAGAATGAAACTCCAAAATTGGTTTATTAGAAGCATTATCTATAAAGGTACCCATTACTTTTCTAAAATAAAAAATACGCAAAATTTTGTAGATGTAGCTACATATAGTTCAGTTGAGAAGATTGTCAAGCTCAATCATTTGTCTCAGTAAGATGATTAATTTAAGTATAGTCTCTGATTGATTGTGACCTAAACTAATGTTATATAGCTTGTTAGGTACAAAAGCAATTTATATCTATAAGCAGTATTATGTTTACATTTTATTAAGGTTCTTAATTCTTCTAAGAAATCAAATCCCTAACCCAAAATGAAAATATGGAGAATATGCTAGACCAAAACTTACTTGAGAGTAAGCTTTCTAAGAGCCATTTTAATTTCTTGATCGTTTAAGTCCATTGATACAGACAATACCTCACATAGGTCTCGTCTAATTGTTAGGGCCGAAGTTCCTTCCAACTTGGAATCTATCCCTGTCTTCACCCTTTCTTAACTTCAGTGCCGCAACGTTTTGTTCAATCTCACTGGTTCAAAATATATATTCTTCCTCAACCAACTACTCAAATTACAGAAATATCCCAATAGAAATTTAGAAACCAAATTCAGAACCAATAAAAGATCAAGACCTTCCCCCAGAATACACATAATTCAAAGTGTCCTTGGAACACTATCTTTAGCCTTGGAATGTCAAAAGTAACAAAAGCTATCAACTAAGATCTAACCCAACAAGATAAATTACACATGAATTGGAAAATGTAAGATTGGGCTTTAAAATTTATAGAAAAGGAGGCCAATTAGCGAAAAGCTTACAGTGAGATTGAGCGAAAAAGCTAGAGGTTGAGGAAGGCTCTCCTCAACGGCAGATCAAAGAAAGAAAGGGGATGAGAGCTCTAGAAAGCTCGGTAGCAAAACAAGAAGGAAAGGAAAAAAAAAACATGGATATACAGGGACTAACCAAAGTCAGTGGACAAAAGAAAATTAACAAGGGTCATGGGCAGTGGAATTTGTAGGAAAATCGGCCAAAGAATAAAATAAGTGAACCAAGAAAATATAAGATCAAAGTCAAAAGTTTAGAAAATATGTGGTGTGTATTAAATCTTATAACATGTATATATATATATCTAAATGTTTTTCCAATTTCCTTTTTGTTTACACATTTGTTGCACACATAAATAAAATTACACATGTTAATTTCAAGTTCTAAGTTAACCAATGATATAGTGAAAATTAATTTCCTAATCACATATATATGCATATAATATTTACATGTGTTCATTTATTTTAATTCTACTTCATGTAAAATTTTATTCACCTAGTTACACAAGTTACGTACGAACATTATAAAACGTACATTAAAATATTGGGTTATAACAATTCCTTCATTCTCATGTTATGTATGAATAAATTAATTCTATGTCATTTAACAAATAAATAACTTTTTTTTTTGTAAGATATAAAAATAAATTTATCACGTCAAATATGATTATTTCTTTAATTTAGAACATGTAAATAAAAAAATAGAACTTGATTGATTGATAAGTTTTGAATTTTTAAAGATAAAATTAACTGAGAAAATTCTTGAAGAACCGAACTGAAAACTGATATAATCTTGAAAGATCAAAATAGTAAATAAGTCAAATAAATAAAAAGTAATCAAATATAAATAATTTTTTTAAAAAAATAAGCATATGAAGAGAGCTAACAATTTATTAAGGGAGAGAAATAAATTATTAATTTACATATTTTAGTGAGTCAAAGTGAACTACCCATATCCGAACCTATCACCCGTTTATGTACCCATTTGAGTAAAGACAGACTCATCCGGGTATGTACCTGAAAATTGCCATCCCTATATGCAATTTCCTTTCCCTTCCCTTCTAAAAATTGCTTGAGTACATTCTTAAAAACTCTCCCCTTCCCCACATCAGAATCGGAATTTGTTTTTGATAATTACAGCAAAAGTTTACTTGAAGCCTTAAGTAACTATGTCCTATACCATAACATCTCACCCTAATAATTAATTATCTGCCTTCATTCCATTTACAACTTCAAAGAAAAAGTGCATTTGAGAAAAACGAAATCCAATCAAAAAGTAGTTCGGTATTGAAAAATAGGATTTTTTTTTTAACAGATGCCCTTACAACACTTATTAATATAATAAATATAAAAATTTTGTATCATTTATTACAGTGGTTGACAATAATTTTAGTATTGTGTAATAATAATTTACTATTTTTGGAATATTTCAAATTCTAAAGTCCATACACTACTAGAAAACAACAGTTTAGCGACGATTTATGACCGATACAATCCATCACTATATCGCGACAGAATTGTGATAAAATTTTCTTCCGTCGCTAATTTAGTAGGAAAATATTAATTTAGAGCAAAAATTAAGGACTTGCAGATATTGAAAAATAAATTATGCTAAATAGCGATGGACTTTCCGTCGCTATTTCATCACTAAGTGTAGTGACGAGATAGCAACAGAAAGTCCATAACTATTTAGCATAATTTATTTTTTATATTTACAACGGATTTGCTACGAATATATTCTGTAGCTAATTTAAGACTTTTGAATTTGCGATGAATTGTCAGTAAAAGAAACATAATTTACCACAGAATGTGGGACGGAATGTTCATTGCTAATCAAAAACTTAATTCGTTGCTAAAAAACACGATTTTCACACCTTCTCTATCTTTGTCCCATTTTCTGCAAAAACCTAAATCCCACACCCCTCATTCCAACCCAAACACTTTTGTTAATTATATATATATATATATTTTTTTTTTTTTTTTGGGACAGAGGAGTACAACAGATCTTTAGTACTATAATTGCCGTCCAACGTTCAGGTGTGGTGGAAAGATTAAAAATAAACTTTTTTTTTTCCTATTCATCAGTTGTCCACTTTAAAAAAAGAAAGAAACATTATATTGCATAATTAAAACTCAAACTTAATTTTAATAATCTGTTACAAAAGTCATTTTAGGTAACATAAGAAGAAAAAAATTTATAGTAGGAAATAAAAATTATGTTTCTTTTTAAATTTGCTCTCTTATCTCTAATTTTCTTTTCTTCACTCAAATATTACACAAAATTTTCGTTTATTGAGTAGGTAAATCTTAACCTAACATATGACTAATTTCTTCTTATTATTATTTGTGTTACTATAATTACAAATAGAGGACTAGAATCGATTTCACTTTCGTTACAAGTGACATAACCTAGATTTTGAATATCTTACCACCAAAAATAAAAAAAAAATCATTAGTAGATAAATTTTTTTTATATATATTTTCTTGTAGTAGAAGATTTGATTAATAAAATATTGACTAAATCATGACCACGTGATATACAAATCTCATGTTTTTCTTTAATATAAATTTTAATTAAGCTAGCCATTCTTATATATTTGCTTTTATTTTTTTTTATTTTTTCCATTTTTGCAAAATTTTTTTTATTGATATAGGTGTTTTTTTATAAAAAGTATGTAACATTTACTTCTTCTTTTTCTTTTTCTTTTTTTTTTCTATTTTGCTAAAAATATTTTTTTCCATTTTGTTAAAAGTATTTTTATTGACATACAATTATTATTAAATTTGGACAAAAAATAAAGTTTCTAATTCAAATTCATAATGATCTATTTATAGATTAATTATATTTTATATGAAATAAAATAGTGTAGAGATAGAAAAGGAGTATTACGCTAAATCCCAGCATTGATGGTTTATAGATTAACTACAAAACACACCATTTTACGGAATAAAAAAATAGAAAAGAACCATGGCTGGAAAGGAAAGCTTTTTAGATTTGGTTTAGTAGGAAGAGACGCTTTCTCCAGATTTTTGAATGCACAAATGCCAAATGATTCTCGAATTAAATTTTCTGCCTGACCGACAAGTTAGAAAAGAATTGATAGATTACCTCTGTCAATCTTATGGAAATCCTCTGAATCAAAGATGGATTTTGGGACTTAGGGTTTTCTTTAAGCAAGAATGAAAAAGATGAAGGAAAAGTCATCTAATGAAAGGCCTTTCAAATAATGCGAAGGAAAAGTAAGTTCTTTATTGAGGCGCCCATTCCAGCCAAGATTCTCACCGCAAGACAAGCAGATGCCATGATCCCATTGTCGAAGCGATGGTACAGAACTTGATGGTTCAGGTTAGTGGCTTAGTCTCTAGCTTATTGATAGCAAATAGGGAAAGTTCCATCAAAATTTTTCCTGATGTATCTATCTATTTGAAAGATGACTTGATTTGCTTCTATACGCATTAGAGAGAATATACTCTATTCTTTTTTCTCTTGTGAAAGGTATGACTGACTTCTTGTTCTAAAATGTTAAAATTTGCAATTAATTTGTCCTTTTGAAACAAAATCAAATTTAGTTGTAAAATATTAGAGGGAAAACAATGGGTTTATTAAAATATTATGTCATTGATTTTCCTTGGAGAAATGCAGAATGAAAAGCTAGTAGTGAGATCAAAAAATAATTGCTTAACTTGACATATAAATATTCTTGATTTATTTTCGATTTTCTTTAATAGCCTTTCTAATTTTTTGTTAGCTAGGTTAGCTCATAAATGAACTAACTTAAAAGCATTGGGTCCATGAAAGTCTCTTCTTCATGATTGATAACTAACGTGTATAAGGTTGAACTAGTGAGTAGCAATGGTAATAACAAAGGTTGGATAGGTGTTTAGGGACGTGTGGATCTCTATTAGGCAATATTGGTAAATGGTCCAGTCGAGGTGAATTTGGATGGGTTACAAAAGCATGGATGTTTCTATGCTTGTGGACCCATGTTTCAAGCACTTCCTTTCACATTAAATTAAACAACTTTATCCGCTAGCTTTCGCTTAATTAATTAATTCCAACCTAATCTTTTAATAGAAAAGAAGATTCAAAGCTTGAACTTTTTTCTAACTAAATCAAGCTTCATTTAAATAATACATGTGTTAATTTTGTCTATGTTGAAGTTTGTTTGTAACCTTTAGCTTTAGGTGGAGGTAGTTGTTATGTTTGGTAGCTAGCTTGGCTTAGCTCTGCTTCAGTCATAAAAATATAGACACATGTAGATTATGGAAAGAAAAAAAAAAAGGGTGTGTGATATATCTTCTTTCATTCTTGCTTGGTAGTATAAAAATCACTTTTTTAGTTGACGTTTTTGATTTGGTTGAATATTTGGTCATTGTTGTGTTTCAAATTTTTGGGTATTATAGTGGTAGTCTTGGGTATTGACCTACTATTGATAGGCTTGCTTAACATTCATGACATTTTGTTTGGCTTATTTTGAGACTAATAAGAAATCTTAGAGTGTTGCTTGTGCTATCTTACTAATTTTCGTATGTGTTCTTAACTAGGCGGAATTGTATTACTGTTTGAAGTTCGGAAGATGCTATCATGAATGAATATTTTTCCTCACCTAGTTAGTTTACTGGCATATGCTTTATAATCAATAGAAATCCAATTTCCATGTGTTCCTAAAATTGTTTTGGTTGTTAGCAAAAAATCCCTCACAACGTTCTTGATACAAATCTTATTTATACAGGGATCATCTTTGAATCATGAAATTTGACCCTTCGTTTTATTTGAATCTTCTCTCTCTTGCTCCTTGTCCATTTCTTAGTGTTTGTGATCTTTTAGCTAAATGTCAATTAAACTACTGTATCTTCAACATTTTTCTTTTCATGGCATGCAGGGATAAATTTCTATCTTATTCATATAAAAATATATTTTTGTACACATAATGATAGCTTGCAAAATGTAGCTGATGATGTTTCTCTCTTTTTCTATGCAATCTCCTGCCCAAGCTAAAGAAAAATTTGTCACCTTTCTTTTTATCCATAGGTTTGGCCCTGTGAAATTATTATAATTTTATCATCCAATCTCAACTCTTTCTCTTGTATAAATTTACACAGATTGTTTACAATGTGTTTCAAGTTATTTCTATGGCTTTGTCGGCTGTGTAGGTTTGTCCTCATAAGAGAGGCATAAGAATTGGACCAAATGCTTTGAAACCTACTTCTGTGATGGATGTGCAAGTAAGCTTTTTGGGTTCCTCAATAATGTTTATTCTAGTTGTTTGTGCTATTATACAGAAGCTGTTATATTCAGCAAATATCTTATTAATTTTAATTTGGAGCATGACACAATCTTTAAATGAATCATCATTTCATTGTTGGATGATTCAAGCATGATATTTCTAAGAAGAAACTGAATCTTGCTAGACAATATACTCAGAATTTTGTCTTTTTGCATTTGGTCCTAGAGTTTCTAGCTTACTAGGTACTGAATCTTGTTTAGATTTTTAATGGTTAAACATGGATCTAAGAGGAAAACTTTAACTCTTGAATATCGACTTTTTTTTATGTGATTTTCAAGGATTATTCTAATCTTCTCTTTCTTGGTTAAGTATATGATTTTTCATGTAGATGTATGAAATATGGTGTCCAAATAGATTACTCTTAAATTGGAATTATTATTTGATAATGACAGGATGCAGATCATGTGTTTAGAGTCAACTGGAAGCATATAGCCATTACAAGTACAAAATTGATTCTGTTGAGTTCAAAATTTTCACACTCGAGTCCCTTCCATCTACTTTTGAAGGTGAGGAGATGTGAGTTGGAGAAAAGCTTAAATGGCACTTCTATAATTGTTTAAACAGGTATGAAATGACAAGTGAAAGGAAAACATGGATGACAAGCTGTAAGTCTTTGTTTCAATTATTAAAAATAGAAATTAATTAAACTATACAAATTTATTTATATAAATTTACTTTGATTTACCTAATATGACAATGTTGAAGATAAAGATGATGATGATGAATCGGTGAGGATCTTGGTGATGATTATTAGGATGTAGTTTCTTGCTTAGTTTTTGGACAATGTTTTACTATCTTTTAACTTTAGTTTTATTACATATTTGGATATTTTAATTGTTGAATGTGTTTAAAGTTAGTTGAATATGTATTGAAAGTTTGTTGAATTGATGTATTTTGAACATGTTAATTATATTTTGGTTTTCGAATTTCTTGATGTTATAAGGTCAAAACAAATGAAAAAAAATATGGAAAAAAAATTAAAATGTATAAATACTTTAAAAACTGTTACAATTAGCGACGGCTTTACGACAGAATATAAATACTGAATTTTCAATTTAGCGACGGCTTTGCGACAGAATATAAATGCTGAATTTTCAATTTAGCAACGGATTTATGGTGGCTTTGTGACGGAAATAAAATTTCTTAATCCTGAATTTTATGATGGATTTGTGATGGAATTCAATAATCTTAATTTGCGACGAAATTGCAATTGTATTAAAAGTTCTCAACTCTGAACTTAATGACGTATTTGCGACAGAATTTTTTATCCAAACTTAATGATGGTTTTGATTTTTTTTATTTTTTTTTTTGTGAACGATATGTGATGGAATAGCAACCAAATATTTTTGCCGCTATATTATTTGCAATGGATTTACAACCAAATTGTTTCCTTCGCAAATTTACAATGAGAAATTTTCAACGGACATAATCCGTTGCAAAATCATTTTGCAATAGAATTGCTACTAATTATGCTTGTCGCAAAATAAGTTTTTTCTAGTAGTGATATTTATCGCACATTATCAAGTGTCTTTAGGACAGAAAATATAGAAAAGAAAGCACAACAAATTCAGTTGTATTTTACTTGGAGATATCATAAAATTTGGTGATCTTATTGTCCCGATCATTAGTTTTAGGACTATAGCCTATTGATTGGTATGAATTTTTTTTTCCTAAAACATCATTATTTATTTTATTTAACTTATTTTTTGTTATTAAATATTGAAATTTATCATTTATTATTTCTTTTTTCTATAACTAATTTTTAGTAGGCCTTTTAATTTTTTTTTATTGAATTACTTTTCCTAAACTTTTTAACTTCTTTCATATGTACGTATACTTATTTAGTCTTGGCTCATAAATCTTCTTCCTATAGAATTCTATAATCAAGTATTTTTCTTGTCTCTTTTTAATATTATTTTCTTGGGTATTTGGACGAATTGTTACCTACATGTATCATATATTTAAATAAATTTTATCTGCTCATAAATAAATTTTATTTTTGAAATTATCTAATTGTGATAAAAAAATTTATCTGCTAATAAATATTTTTAATTTTTTTAATTATCTAATTGTGATCAAATTTTATCTAATAATAAATTGTGTTTATTTTAACTTAAAATAATTTATTTTAATTTAAATATATAATTTAGGTGAAAATGTAAAGAAAAATAATTATATGCAATAAAAAGAAAATAATTATACAAAAAATATATGTTAGACTTTTAAGGTTAAATGAAACAAATACCAATAAAGTTGAAAAGTTTAAATAGAGTAGTTTTGTAAAAAGACTATTAAAAGTTAAAATGCCTAATAAAAATTAGCTGTAAAAAAATAATAATAAAGGGTGGATTTCAACATTTAATAACAAAAAATAAGTCAAATAAAATAAATAAAGATATTTTAAGAAAAGAGAAAATTATGCCTATTTTTAGAATGTGGCCTTAAAAGAATTGGTTATGGTAGTAAAACCACCCTATAAAGTTTTGTAACTTATTTACACTGTTATTATCCCAAAACATCTTCAAGCATATTATGATTATAAGTTACACAATGAGATATCATTATTTCCCTTGCTATAAACCCTCATCTCATATGACCGCAAAATTCAATCACTAAGTCCTTTACATACAACACTAAGATACTTTACCAGTCCTTTTCTATAAACCCTTATCCTAATTCAATCTCATACTCTTTATATACAATACCAGGAGATTTTATCAATTAGCACCAACTGGCACCTTCAGCAGCAAAATTATGTTCACTGTTATTTGGTTCACAACAATTTTTCTTCTTGATTATAAAAGAAAATGTGTTTTGGAATATTTGCTCAAGCACTGTAAGTTCTTCTTAATTATGTTCACTACAAATAATTGCAATCGAAGGAAGTATACCAAAATTGAAACACAGACTGATTGGCCACTCTGAACTTGACAATCAGAATTTTTAAAAGAAAGCATTGTAGCAATACATAAATTTTTACCAATTCAATACTTCCAACAGGACCAACACCCCGTCTATGAGACCATGATTGGGTAATAAGCCTAATGCACAAGCATAAGACAAATTTTTACCAATTCAATACTTCCAACAGGACCAACACCCCGTCTATGAGACCATGATTGGGTAATAAGCCTAATGCACAAGCATAAGACACTTATTGCAAAAATGGGAATTGCTACCTAAAGTATTAATGCTCACACCAAATTTCAAAAAGTATGAAACTTTAAGATTGCCAAAAGGAGTCCAACAATTCATTCTTCTGATTGCCTTTGCCCCAAAACAGGGATATCTTCATATCGCTTCTGTAAAATACAATCATTAGATTCAAGGTTAAAAACTAATGAAAAACTCCAGTAGCAAATCATTGCTTCAATCATAACAACTAGAAACCTAATTTCAATAAAAGGTTTCTACCAATTTGTTTGCTAGCACACATAATAGACAACACAAATTGATCTATAATTGAGCAGTCCCTGAGATAAAACATTTTCCTATTTAACTCTCAGACAAAATCCTAGCTCCAACTTTTCAAGGCATCTACCAAGCAGTAGAACATTCAGAGCAGTTTAAATATCTTAAAAAATTGTAGAAGGGGCCATTATGTAGAGTGTATGAAACTCTGTTCATGAAGAGTTAAGCATGTACAATAGTCATAAACCCACTATTAATATTTGGTCAGAACATTGAACAAAAATTTTCCCCATCACCACCTCCCATACCCAAGAAAAAAACCCTCAATGGAGGATATGGTTTTTGGGACATCAGTAACTCTTGAACCTATCACCTTGAATAGGTCCATCACAGCACTGCCAACAAGGGTGTAGAATAGCAAATGAAAACAATGGAAAGTAACTTGAGTTCATAGTTGAGTTCAATGGATGCCCTAAGTTGTTAGAGAGAATTGAAAATCAATATTGAACCAAACCCCATGACCACAGTTTGGTGAATTAAACACCATTTCTAGTAGCATGATACAAAAATTACTACCACCATTTTCTGGGTGTATTGATAATAGTTTAAAATAAAAAATAAAATATTCGAATTTAACTATCTGAGCTCTGAGTTTATAGTAATCAAACAGGGAACGGAATTGATTGGACTAACATGCGAAGAAAAGCATATCTCACCCGTTCTCCAAGAAAAGCGCCAGCGATGACAAAGGTGATATAGACAGAGTTCTGGCTCATAACTACTCTATAAAACCCTTCGAGGAGACCACCTCCACTTCTTCGAGCTGTTGTTTCCATGGCTATTGGCTATTGGCTATTGGCTATGAGCTTTGCTTTCTTCGTTCGTTCCCCTCTCTGATCTCTACTTTAGGTTTTACAGATCTCTGGTACCCAAAAAGCTTGATTCTAATTGTGCGATTCGAACGAATCGTTAATGAGGACTAGACCGACTTACACGGACCGAACTGGTCAAGGTTATCTTGTTTGAGTAAATTTTAAGTAACCTTATAGCAAATATTTTTAGGACCACAACTTATTAAGTATGATTAATTTTATCTTTCTTAAAATACTCTTATATTATTTCTTTTATTAATTATCTCTCATCAAACTCTTTTTCTTTTATATTTATATTTCATCAATTAAATTTCTTCTCATGTAACTTTTATTTATCTTCTAAATCATTGTCCTTTCTTTTGTTTACATAAATTTTGACATTGCCTGAATCATGTAATCTCTTTCACTACCTATGTGAACAAATAATTTTTAAATTAGTAAATTTGATCAAAAAGAAAAAAAGATGAGAAATTAATTAGTTTATCGATTTATAAAAATATGAGACAGATAGATAACCAAATATTTTGTGAAGTTGGAAGGAGGAAGATAGAGTGAAGAGCAAAAGAAGGAAGATGATGAGATAGATGAAAAATGAACATGTTGGAAAGAGAGCGTATTCATTTTTAGGTTTCTTACTTTTACTTTAATGCAATTTAATTTATTATGCAATTGATTTTTAAAACGTTATAAATTGAAGACAATTTAGTCTATTTATAATATTTTATAATTAATAAGTTGTGACTGTAAGTATTTTGGCTGTGGCAATAAGGTCACTCAAATTTTATTAGGTGACATCAAATTCCCAAAAAAAAAAGAAAAATGATTGTATTCGTTTGTAATAAAACATTATTTTGACTTATTTTATTAACTAAAATTAAATAATAATATTATAACTAAATAACATGTTGGTCTAATGGTCAAAACAGTATTCAAGAAACACTCCATCTATAAAAAATTGACATAAATTAAGTGTTATACATGAAAGTACAACTCAAAGTTAATAAATCAAAAGTAAAGATGTTTGTTCATGATTATGAAGATTTTAAAATGAATACTGATAAAACTATTTCTAATATATTTTTCAGGTTACAGTTATCATCAATGCCTTTAATGGAGTAGGAAAGACATTGTCAAATAAAGAAATAGTTGTCAAAATTCTTAGCTGTCAGCCTAAAAGATTAAAATTAAAAATATTGTCATAGAATGGGTGAAAAATCTAGAGATCCTTACTCTAGACGAGCTGCTGGGTTCTTTAGTAACCCATAACATGCAAGAAAAACATGAAGAATATGCTTAATGAAAGATTCATAAGAGGAAAGTTTAATCAGGATTATAATGATGAAAAGAATGAAATAGTTCTAATGGTCAGAAGATTTAATAGATTCCTAAAAAGATGATCTTTCAAACAAACTCTCAAAATAGAACATAAACAAACCAAAGTGGAAACTAAGGAAGTTCTTGTTTGCTTTATGTATAAGAAATCAAGACATATGAAAATTTAATGCCTAAGAAAAAAATTCATTCCTTACTCTAAGAAAATGGGAGCGATGCTTACAACTTAGAATGATAGTGAGGGAAGCTCAGATAAAGGAAAGGCCTATCATAGCATGGCCTCATATGAATCTTTAACTAGCTATTCAACTACTAATCACTACACAGATCATGATGATGATGAGGTAAACTCATCCTATTCTTTTGAAGATTTGCAAAATATTTTTAATGATCTAGCTGGACAATATGCTAATATTGCTTTAGAGCGAAGAAATCAATATCATCCTTATCTACTAAAACAACAACCTAAAGACAGAGTGTCTAAAAAAAATAAAATGTTGAATATGTTGCTCATGCAATTAGCTTGTATGAAACCAAAATTCGTAAGGAAAAGATAGGAAACTTAATTGGGACTAACTAAATTTGTTAATGGTAAGAAAAATATTAAACATGCTATTGAGTAGTCAGAAATGTGTTTTTGGCAAATCAAGTATTTGTTATCACTCTAGTCCTTTACACAAGTCTTATAAAATTTTCTTTAGTAAAAATAAAGTTTGTCATTTCTGCTGTAAGGCTGGTCATACAGTTTCAACTTGTAATGTTAAGAAAAGAAATGTTAAAGGGAAGGGAAAATTTGTTTAGGTTCTTTAAATCTCAAAGTCCTCTTCAGAAATGAAAACTAACACTTCAGGACTCATGTAAAACTAGGTACCAACTATTAAATCATATTTTATTTGCTAGATTGTCTCAAAGGAAGAAGGATAGAATCCTTTTACATACTTGATAGCAGATGCTGAAAATATATGACTGATGAAAAGGAAATCTTATCCTCCTTAAATTCAAACAACAATGGATTTGATATATTTGAAGACAATAACAAAGGAAGAATTGGCATTATCAGCAATAAGAATAACTCAGTTGAACATGTTCTTTTTGTAAATTGGATGAAGCATAACCTACTAAGTATAAGTCAGCTCTGCGATAGAGGCCACAGGATCATCTTTGCCTAAACTATTGTTTGGTGATAAGTATCCATGACAACAAGGTAAAATTCATAGATCAAAGAAAAAAAAAATATTTATGTTGTTTACTTGCACAAGTTGTCTGAAAATATGTCACACCCCTATCAAAGGTAAGATTGGCCGAATGAATGGATAACCAAACTTTTATAACCCTGACTTCAAACAAGAAACGAGTATGACACTTTACTAAACTAAAGAGTAAAATTAAATTTTATAAACCATGAGTTAACTAAAAAAATAAAAAATTTGTTTACTGAAACTTATAATAATTTATTAAAAATTTTTGCAGAAATTTTCCATAAAGTGGAATATGCCTATAAAATTTAAAAACACATTCCTATTGTTATACAATAACAACTACAACAACAAAGGTAATAAGGATCTCCACTTCGATTCTCATTATAATAAAAATTAACTAGACTATTATCTCACATAAGACCAGGAACCCCACAGTTCTAATCTGCAAACTTTCATCATTTAAATTCAAGATTAAGATTCTAAAAAATTACCTTGCTGCCAAACATTCAGTGAAATTCATTATCGGTAACCGTCGTCATCGAGATCCTGTTCCTAAAAAAATAACCACAAAAGAAAGATGTATCTTACAGACTCCGTGAGTGAAAAATTGTACCTAAAGGGTACTAGCATCACCTAACATACGTATAGAATATATTATCAATTAATATCAACATGTTATCTATTTCAAAACTACTAAAATTACACATATACAAATACAAAAATATAAAATTTAGTTAATACAGTTCAATTAGTACACTGTATAATCCACTTAAAACAATCAAGGAAAGCAAAGGATACAAAGCAAGCAAAGGACCCTAAAGTAACTCAGCCCCACATAGTAGTATCTCCCCCCTACAGGGCATTTACGTGTCTACACAATAAATTAATTTCCGTACAAAATTCATCCCACCGAGACTAAGCACTTAAATTTTTAGAAACATATAACAGAATCAGAATATTTTAGAATTTCAAATCAGAATATCCTAAATGCATCGGGATTTCAATTTCAGAGATAGAAATCATTTCTTAGAAAATCTCTATTTGTTAGCCCTTATTAACTACAACCAATATCAAACAAACATAATTCAAATAAATCATTGAAATACTAGACTTGCTTATTTTCTATGTATCACATCTACCCAAATACACATATAATTACATATAATAATCTAGCCTCCAAAGGTAATAGTTAACCACTCACAGTTTATCGATATTGCTCGTCACTTCATGTAACATTCATGTGCGTGTACCAACAACATTTTCAGGAATTGAAATTAAAAATTTCAAATATTATTTAGTTTGTCTATTTTATAGATTATAATCTTTTAATTACGAAAACTTAGATATCCATTCTCATACATTTCCTAGAAAACAATTCCTCTTAGGCATTTTACTAACGACCTTGAGGACAACTTTAATTCCGATTCATGTATGTATAAATATACACACACACACACACATACATATATACATACGAAGAAATTACCACTAAACCTTTAAGTCTATGTTACTTATTTTCAAATGTTGAATTTATAATAAATTAACCGCTTAAAATCAAATAAGAGTTTGAATTATGAATTTTCTTATATCACTTCAAGTTCCAATATTTTCTTTTTCTTTAACCATTTAACCAATGGTATTTAATTTTGTGTTCTTAGACTTTTTATTCAATTTCGAATAACAACTAATCGCCGCAGCTCAACTATATCAAGTTTACTTAATACGTTACAATTAGTTTCTTTTAGGTTTTCTAACAACCATCCTTAACATTATTACTGTTGTATTCACCCTCATAACAAAAATCTTTCTAAGATTGAATCATTCATCCGATTCTCATATGCACTTCAAAAATAGCTATTAGGTTCTTTTTTTTTTTTTTTTTTATCATTTTACCAAACATATTAAGGGCAAGGTTCATTCTAGTTCATATATGTGTTTGTATATATTCACATATTCCTATAGAATCAATACAATTTAATTAACTCTTATTTCAATCATATTCTAATTATTGAATTCAATTTTAAACTAATTACCTAAAACTAATCAAGAACTTGAAATATACATTTTCACCATAAATACATTTCAAACTTCCCTCCTCTAACTATTCCTTTAACCCTAGCCTAATTAGTGACCACACTTTACAATATTTCTTCTTTTAGTAAGTGTTTTAGCATTCTTATTATGTGACTGTCAAAGAAAATTGTAAAGAACATTAAATAGAAAATTAGCGACTAGGCTCTTATTCTAAATTAGAATAACCTTTCATGTTCATCATATATTGTCCAGTTCATTTCATCCACAAACTGACAAACAAAGGTGGTTAAGTAGAGTTTTAGGCAATCTATTAAAGTGCATGGTTGTACTATTCATTGGCATCAGATTATTCCTACGACTGAGTTTGTGTATAATAATTAATTTAATATATTTGTTACCATTTATAGCCCCATTGAATAGGTTCTTGGACTTCAATCAAGCAAGCATATTGACTTGATTAAATTACCACTTGAAGCAAAAAAAAGGAGTGTTAAGGCAAAAGATTTTGCACATCACATTAGGGAGATTCTAACTAGAAATGAATGTAATAAAGGCCCAAGCTTATTTACATTGATGTTTTGTGGAGTTCAATAGAGGAGATATGTTAATGGTGAGTATTTTGCCAGAACATTATCCAAAGGTTCAGTATGAGGAAGATAAGTGCTAACTCTCTAATTTATGCCAAAAAATAATTTTGAATGACAAGAGTTCAAATTTTTCTCTAGTTGACAGAATAATTCGTTTAGTATTAACTCTTCTTATTTTTACAGCTACTACAGAATCGTCATTTTCAGCAATATTGATTATCAAAGTCTGACTTCGTAGCAAATTGACTGATAATTTTCTCAGAGATTGCCTACTTTTGTATATTGAGAAGGAAATTGGAGATAATATTTCTATTAATGAAATCATAGATGAATTTGTTTCTAGAAAAGAACATTGAGCTCAATTTATATTTAAATAAAAGGTATTATTGTATTTCTCTATATTTGTTTTTCCATTAAAGTTAGTATTTTCAATCTTGTGATTATATGCATATTATTGTTTTTGTCTCTTATTTGTGGGAAAAATGATTACATTTATTTTGTTTTCTTATTTGGATCCCCACCTTCATGAGTGATAAAGGCCATAAATTGTTTGGGCTACTTTTATTATTTGAATTCCTATCTTCATGGGTGATGAATGATATAAATTATACATTCTAATTTTATTATTTGGATACTCTCCTTCATAGGTGTTGAAGGCTTTATATTTATTCCTTTCTCATTAGTTAGATCCCCACCTTTACGAGTGATAGAGGCTTTATACTTGTTATGTTTTCATTGTTTGGATTCACACATTCATTGGTGATGAATGATATAAATTCTAAAAATTCAATTATAGTTTTGTATGAAAATATACTATGGCTAAATGAAATTCTTGAGTCCACCCCTGGTTCATTATGTTTTTGCTTTTGGTTAATCATAAAGCAATCTATTATATTCCTTCCTCTCATCTTATTTTAAAAAGTATGCATGAAGTATCATAGGCCCATGAAAACCACTTTTATATGCTTTAAAGTAATAACCCATATTGTATACTTAGACACTAGAGAAAGCAAAACGTGATTATATAAACTCATAAGCACATATATATATATATATATATATTTTTTTTTTTTCATTGCATTGCTTTTGTCCTTTATTAATCCAAACAAATGACTATTTTTCTTTGCTTTCTTATTTACCCATGGCTTCTCCATAAAAATCTTATATAAGACTATTACTTATGCTTTGTCATTGTCCTGAACTTCAAATCTTAGCTATAGTGGTAAACATGAATATTGTAATTATGTTGTTCTTTGAACTTCAAGCGTAATAGTCTTTTAGAAATTAAGACCAACATTGAAGTTAATAAGCAGATAGGAAAAATTGACTTGTTCTTTGATTGCCTATGCATATCTCACAACTTGATATATGTATACAAGTTAACACACAAAATAAATTACATAATTGCCTATTTGCTTAGTTACATAACACCAAACAGTGAGAATTAATGAGTTTACCAGACTTTGAAGGATATGACTAGAATTGATACCTACTCTTAAGTTCTTTTGCAAATGTTTGATTTATAGTCATCTTAATCCTTATGATAGTAAACCTTGTGTTCAACTGTAGAGCCTGAAAAATGAGTAATATACTCTTTATATTCCATATCTTCAAGCATAATGGACTCAGATTCACAGATAACTCCTCTTTTAGCAATCCCAAAAAGTTTACAAGTTAGGTTTTCGGTTAAGACAATCTCTTTACCCAATATCGAACTCTTCAACCCCTTGAGGATATATGTTAAGTTGGTATAAAAAAAAAACTAGTTCGAGGCATATCATTTCATAAAAGGACATGAAATCAGTTAAAGATTGATATTCAGATGCCTTCGAGGGTTGGTATTTGAGCCTGTCGTAAGAATGGAGATTTACTAAAAACCCTAGGCGAATAGTTCTTTATAGGTATATTCGATTGAATAATCATAACTGTTCTGCACTTTGAAGTATGGCCGGATCGAAGGTTTGTAAAGCTTCATTTTCCATATTTTTATGTACTTTGACCCCTTTGTGCAAGGATTTGTCAAAATCCTGCCCAAATCTCTTGAGAGCCATTTGAAAAATGAATTTTTGGTTTGAAGAGGAACAATTGGTTGTAAGGACAAGGGTATTTATGTTTGGTAAGAAGTTAAAACTGGTTGGAAAGGAGCCCAGGGAGGACTTAAAACGCTGACATTTTGGATTGGATTTGCCAAACTGTGCGTTTTAAATAATTTATATTTAAACAATCATAATGAAATCTTTATCCTAAGTTTGAAAAAAAAATATTAAATATAAAAATTTCTCAAGAATTAAGTGAATCGGGCTTAAGGGAGTCGAACTTTAATACTTCACAATTGAATAAGAAATTCTAACCACTGGGCTATACAACTTCTATAAATGCATTTTGTGTTGTCAATTATAATACCAGTACTATAATATTTATATATTTTTTTACCTTGACTTGGCCTAGGCCCGAGCTAGTTCCCTCTCTGGGTCAACTTCAGTTCATCACGCAAGAATAGCTCCTGTGTTGGTTTCTTCGCTAAACAACTCAATCAACACAAACTTAAAAACACACTTACTTATTATAATAAGGGTGTTTTAACTAAGTTTGTAAGTTTCACAAATTTATTGCAATGTAAATGTTCAGAAAAAATGAATTGGATTATATCATCAAGGTGATTGTATAAATTAATGTTGCATTTTACAATGGATTAATAACCTATATTATCCTGTTGTTTTAAAACCAAAGTTCGTAGCTGGTAGAATATAGAATACAATATAAACATATTTTATTCAACAAACTTAAATAAATTACAAAACATTAGACTTATAAATGAGATTATACAATTCCATTCAATCAAAATAATTGTTGCATGTGTCCTCACTATCATGAGATAGTTTCTCCTCATCTTCGTTTGAAATACTCTTTTTCTTCCTGTTCGTTTTTTGGGGATCCATCTTACTCTGAGGTCAGGTTTTGAAGTCATGAAGATATGGCAAACTGCCCAACAAATGTTATACATTATTGCATTGGACATTGAAATGACGTTTATAAGTAGTATGCATTATGACTGGTTCAATGGCCTATGTTCACTCATAAAGGGAGGTGTTCAATGCAAAACAATTGTGCTTGTATATATATTGTTTGGGCTCTTCGATGCAATGCAATAAATGCAACAATTAGTGATAATTTTGAAGGGTTACTGTAAGTTAAATAGTCATAACTTGTACAGATAATTAAGTTTTGTTTCAACTTTCAATGCAATATTGTATATATATTTGTAGAAGTGTTCAATATCTTATTCCTCTTAATCCTTTGAAATTAACAATTTGCCTTGCGAGTGAGATAGATTTCGAAAAAGGGAAGAGGAAAAAAGACAAAGGAAAGGAAAAAGACTCTGACCATAAACGCCCTAGACTAATAAAAGAGACGTCCCACCCCTTGGAAGCTCCTCCTCTTGAAGAGTTTAAAAATACTTATGATAATAATTCTAAAGATTCTGAAGATTATTCTTCAAGCAACTCATCATCTTCTTCGTCTTCTGATAAGACACTTTCCCCTTCCAACTCATCTGATCCTCCCCTCTCCCCTAGCGACTTTCCCATTAACTCCATGGGAGGAAATTGTTTTTCACTGCATTATGTTATTCATGACAAGTAATGGTCGCAACATTTAATTTTTTGTTATTGGATATTTTATTAGTATAAGCAGGCAATATTTCGGTCAACGTAGTTTATGGGATATAATGTTTATAACTTGATATTTTAATATGGTCAAATCCCTATTGCATAGTCTCTTAATATATACGGTTTACTTTTATACAAAAACTTATCTATCCAATTATTATGCAACCTAATTTAAAGGATCACTGAATTTGTATTCCATAATTTCTTATGCCTTCCGATATGACATGATGAAAAAATTTATACATCATGTATAATCAAAGCAGTTGAGTTGAACTTAGATGAAATGTACACTTATAATGTAAGCGTAAGTGTAAGGGTCTACTTTTGAACACGGCTGAATTTAAGTCAGGTGCAATGAGCTAAGCTGAATTTGTTATTTTAAATGAAAGCAGCTGAATTGCTCTGAACTTATTTCTTCCATATTTGAACACTCAGCTGCTCTTCCTCATTCTTACAATCAACTCCTCTTTCTCATTCTCACACTCAGCTCCTCTTCATTCTAACACACAACACGAAGTGATGAATTGAAAATCCAATAACTAAATGTGATACAAAACTCATCGTCTCCTTAAGCAAAGCTCTGTGCAATAAAATGCTTTATTCTCATTGGGCCCAGAAACCTCAACCTTGGCCCATTAAACTGATCTTTGAGCCCTAGTGTTTAATATTTAGTGGGCCCTTTTTAATGTATCCCAAATCTATATGGTTGCCTAACGTATATATACTAAAATATATAAGGAGATTGAAGATGTAATTAATGTTATTTATAAGCATGTTGGTTCGGGTTCACTAATTAATTGGAATTGAACTTTTTAAGTTCTTGCTAAAGCTTGAATACTAGTAATAGGGCAAAACCAAGTAAGTGAGATATGAATCTTGGTTTGTGCTTTGAGTTTTGTTTTCTCTTTCACAACTATCTACAAAACATTATATGGACATGCTTTGCTTTGTAGCTGTCAACATAAATGCCAAGAAATAACGGCAGTCACAAGAAAATTGCTACCATGTTTTTAATGCTCGTTGAACAGCTTTATATTGAAAATGGAAGGATTAGAAGTTGGTAAATTTTAAATATGGTTGTACCGATATAAGGATAACATGTTTCGATATACTTATTTTCACTCATATTCTTCTTTTTGATGCTGAGGGGTATAATGTTATTGGTTTGGTATCTTTAAACCTTAGCCTTCCCTATGTTTGAGATATCCTATAATGCATCCAAAATTTTATTAGTTTATATGTCAAAAGTATATAAAATATGTATGATGGTCACCATATTATACGTCAAATTCCTAGATTCCTAAATAGTGTCATTTTTGCCTAATTGATAATGAGACATGATTGAAATAAGTATCTAAACCCTAACACAAATCAACAGACGATGCTAGCCCAGTTTGTGCAAGATTACAGGGCGATAATTCAAAATCTTGTAATATGGTATATCATTTATGATTGGCTATGGCAAGGATAGGTGTTAGTAGATTCTGGTGGTATGTAGGTTGGAAAGGGGTTCTTCGATTTTGTTGTAAGTTATGCTGTGAAGGAAGGGGAAATGCTGGTTGTTTCATATAAGGTGCCAAACTACTTCTATGTTCGCATCTTTATAAAAACTTCATGGAGTACTGATATGCCAATATCTCGGACTCTGACATTTTGACGCTGATATGTTCATGTTTGTTCATCTTCCAATATCTTTTATAAAATTATAAATCGAGTATGATGCATTTCTCTTTTCATGGTTTATATTCTTGAACATAATTCGAGATTAGTCTCGATTAACTCAAAGATCTCCCCAATATTGAAATTGTTTATCTAGATGACACTAATTTAGATGAAAGTTCTTGTAAGTGAAATTGCTATTTAATTTGTATATGTTGCATAATAGGTGTCCATCTTTTTCTTCCTTTAATTTCATTTATATAAATAGTGCCTGAGGTAGGTGATATTGTTACATAAATAATAATGGTTATAACGAGAACAATGCAAAAATGCTTACTATTCAATATTAAATTGAATTCCCTTCCTTTATGTGTTGCATCCCTAACCAAGGATTTCTTCCAGTATGTTCTCTAAACCTAAATATTTTCTTAAATGTCCAGTATGTCTTCTAAACCTAAATGTTTTTGTGAATGTCTAGTATGTCAAAGTTTGGTTATGTCTATATACTAATGGATTGAATGATCATAAATAGAAAATACCAGCTGTTTTTGTGAATGAACACCTCATGGAGGCCTAAAGAGATTGTCTTCAAGAACCACAATATCATATATCCCGTACATCCAGCATATTACCCATTTTCTACCAATGCCCTCACATTTGGATGGAGAGTTTTTGCCGAAGCAGCAAATATTGAAACTAGTGATTTTCGTGCTCTTGAAACTGTACAAAAGCATGATTATTTAATGCGTGTAACTGTTTTTAGGTCTATGTGATGTTGAATTTTAGTATATGGTAAATTTCAATACTGCATTATATTCGTGACAAGTAATGGTCATAACAACAGTATAATATATTGCAATGGGATATTTTATTAGAATAAGTAGCAATATTTCGATGAAGGTAGTTTATGAGATATAATGCTTATAACTTCATATTTTTGATATAGTCAAATCCATGTTGTGGTTTTTCTTTATGTGTTGCAGAGTCTCTTAATAAATCGTCTACTTTTATGGAACAACTTATTTATTCAATTATTTTGCAACAATTTAAATGGTCACTCATTTTATAATCCACAGTTTCTTATGCCTTTTGATATGAATTGATGGAAAAATTCCTACATCATGTATATTTAAAACAATTGAATTGAACTTATATGAAATGCACAATTCCAATATAAGCTTAAGTGTCTACTCTTGAACACTTAAGTAGTTATTCTTCATTCAAACACTCAGCTCCTTTTCATTTGAACACACAACTCCTCTTCATTCAACACTCAACTCCTCTTAGTTCTTCGATCAGTTATTCTCACCTATTTACTTGAGTACTTCACTCAATTTCTTCAATCAACTGGAGAGTTGTAATTTGTCATCTGTACTGATTATTTCAACAAGTTTCGTACATGAAAGGTAAATTACTGTTTCTCTTAATTATCCACATTACTAAAATTTAATTATATTACTTTGATTGAGACGTGATATTTAATTAAATGATTGAGATGTGATATTTAAGCCATAATAATAACAAATTTGCACACTATCATTCATACCTTCTTTTGAAATAATAGTTTCCAATACAAACTTTCTCCCTTAATCATAGGTCATTCATGGTCCTATAAAGATTTCTTAATACATGTGAAAAATATTATGAAACACAATATATATATTTCGACCAACTAATATTGTAAACAAAAGATAAATTTTATACACCGATAAAAATTATTTAATTAAGCATTACCTCTTCTTGGTGAACAAAGTTCTCAACATTAAAATTTCAAAACCACATTAGGTTTTTTTTTAACAATATCGGATATGTTGTGCTATAGAGACTGAGGACATCTTTTTAGGTTGTGACTAGGAAGTTTGCATATACCGCGATTTCTAAACTAATTATTTTCCCTTTCATTATGTTTTTGCATCCCTTTTGTATTCACCTTTACCGGATTAAATACCCCATTTGTTTGGCCCAAATTATTGTTGGTGTTGTCCCAAATTTTTTCAAATGTTTCGAAATCCTCTGGCTATGCCTACTAAATGACCTACAACTAACTTGTATAGTTCATCTGATGTAGACCCATATGAAACTAACTCATTAAATTTAATCTGATTGTCCTTCTGGTAAATGATTTGATACATCTTTAGGAATGTTATCTAATCTATTAAAACACTCTACATCCTTTAGAGTCTGTGACCATCTTTGAAATAAACAACTTTGACGTAACATGACCATATCTTGATATATCATTGCAGAAAGCATGTGCACGCAATGTATTCCAAACAAATAAAAAATATGTTTACCTACTTATAGACAACGAATTTATATAGACACATACCAAATAACTGACTTTCATTATTCATCTTGCAAACCATAGTTAGGTTCAGTTGGTGACGAAATTTAGCAAATGCTTCCTTAGTGTAATATTGGGCTACACTTATTTCAATTCCTATCGTTGATGTTGTTATTACGGGTTTCTTGTAACAAGTCTTATAATAAGCTAATAACTTGATATTTCTGTAACTATATAATGCTCTATCAAAGTAGTGCAGAAACACAAAAAGATGTTGTCGAGAATTAACATAATCTTTGATAAAAGAATTTATACCTTCGCATCATGAAGAGGTTGTAATACTAGCAAAAAGTTTTCCCCTTCAAAATGCAATTGCCCATGATTTTTGCATTTCATATATCTTAAGAATTCAAGGGTGTTGCACCACTCCAAATGCTTCTACTATTAACTGCCAACTTGTCTCAAACTCTTCAGCTATTATATCATCAAACATTAAATGATTAAAGGTATGCAAAACAAGATCCTACCCAACAAGCACTGCTTGAAACGAATCTTGCTGCGAATAGGCTTGGGATCTTCCCCACACAACATTCATGCAATATCTCCGACCATGCTCTCCATCATCGCTTCTCTGATTTCTTTCAATGAAGCGAAGCTAAAAAGGAAATTTTCTTTCTGCCTGTGCACGTGGGCTTCCCACGCAACGGATTCATGGTGTCATGTTTGCCAAATTATACAGCTGCACACTCAACCACCTGGTCTACTTTTCTTAATGAGACAATAATGGGCTAAATTACAAATAACTTAGCCCGCGTATTGAGGGGATTGAATATTGGGTTGTAGAATATCAACAGAATACCAAGTCAAGCTCCGGTGACATGTCCTGAACATTCTGCTGTTGGATGGTCTATGACAAAACGGAAATTTATTAGAAAAACACGTGTCCCAACCCATTCGCATGGGAAGGCTTGCGCATAGTATCCGGCACCCTATCTCATACTATTGCCTAGCTCTCTCTGAAAATGGCCTTGAAGAGGCTCCAAAACTCCATACGGATACCCATCTCATCGTCTTCACCGCCACTTTCTCCTCTTCCAAATCCTTCTCTCCCAGCCCCACCAGAGACATCACTCACCCCTCTTCCTACTCTTTCTCTTTCTCACAACACCCACCATAGCCGCCTTCTCGACTTCCTTAAGTCCAATCTCACTCCTCCTTTCACACCCCATAACCTTCTCCACTTTCTCAAATCTAAGCTTCGTCACCATCCTAACTTCACCCATTATGACTTTCACATCTTCAACTGGGCCTCCACTATCGACTCCTACCGCCACGATCACACTACATTCGAATGGATGGCTCGAACTCTTGCTATCACTAACCGCTTGGCTGAACTCCGAGCTCTTCTCCAATTTATGGTCTCCAACCCTTGTCCCTGCGCTGATGGTATTTTCTGTTGCTCTCGCATCGAACCCATCTCTCAATTTGCAATTAATTCCTACTGTAGGGCCGAGAAATTGGATGATGCTGTGTTTGCATTTGAATGTATGCGAAATTTGATTGATGGGAGGCCTAGTGTAGTGATTTATAATATTTTGATTCATGGGTTTGTGAAATGTGGAAGGCATGATAAAGCTCTGGAATTTTATAATAGGATGATGGAGGATCGGGTGAAGCCTGATATATTTACATTTAATATTTTGATTAGTGGTTATTGTCGAAATTTGCAATTAGAGATGGCTCTGGAATTGTTTAAAGAGATGAGGGAAACGGGTAGCAAACCAAATGTGGTGAGCTTTAATACTTTGATTAAAGGGCTCTTTAGAGAAAGGAAGCTTAAGGAAGGGATTGGGATGGCCTATGAGATGATTGATTTAGGGTGTGAATTCTCAAGTGTGACTTGTGAAATTTTGGTTCATGCTCTTTGTAAGGAAGGTCAAGTTTTGCGGGCATGTGAGCTATTAATTGATTTCTCCAAAAAGAGAGTCTTTCCTGCTGGGTATGATTACTATGCACTGGTGGAAGCTCTTTGTGGAAAAGGGAATGTTGTTAAAGCCTTGGAGCTCATTGATGAGCTATGGAACAATGGAAATGTACCGAGCTTGATTGCTTGTACTACATTGATAGATGGTTTGAGGAAGTTTAAAAGAATTAATGAAGCATTTCGAATTTTGGAAAAAATGCTTAAAGAGGGTATAGCTCCAGATAGTGTGACTTTGAATTGTGTCCTTCAAGATCTTTGCAATGTACAAAAAACAACTGAAGCAAATAGATTGAGATTGTTAGCTTCAAGCAAGGGTTTGGACCTAGATGTCATAACATACAAAATTTTGGTGTCTGGGTATACACTAGAGGGCAGAAGGAAAGAGGGAGAGATATTGGTGAATGAAATGTTGGATAGGGGATTTATACCTGATCTTGATACATATAATAGGTTGATGGATGGGCTCTCCAACAGAAGAGGTTCTACCCGGCGGAAGGTAACATGATCCAACAGATGAGGTTCTACACGGTGGACGGTAACATGATTTATGAGTGAAAATATCACCATTCTCTAGTCTTATTTTGGATTTCTGTGATGATACAGTATCAGTTATACTAGAATGGGGATAAGTAGACTTCTTTTGTTATGATGAGGAAGATATGGTTTCTATTTGAGCTCTTAATGGCCTATGCAACTTCAGTATTGCTATCCAGAAGAAATCAGAGGAAAGCTTTTTATATGTTGGATTTTGGTAGTCTAGCAGATATAGATGTGGAATATGGACAAGGAAGAGACATGACAATGAAGTATCATATGAAAGCAGGTTACTAATTTATCTCTCCTATTTGATTAGAGTCAACTCAAAATGCTGGGGCAGCTCATAGACTTGGATGGAATGAAGGGTTTGTGCATTGTGTCATTTTCATGTTAAAATTTGCCTATGATAAATCTTCTTGTAATTGCCAAAAAATGATGTCTTCTGATCTATCTAATTTCGCATTAAACTTGAAAATGCCTACTCATACTTTATGAGTGATTATCAGAATATGCATCAGTTTGTTGATGGATCTGAAGAATGGGAAGGAACTGGAATAGTCATCCATTTAAATAATTGATGTACAATGCTGAAATAGTCATTCTTTTGTATTATTTGGTCAACAGTTTTTAATGAATGCGAATTCCATGTTCTTGGTCTGTCTCACTAATTTGTGACCTGGGTCGACATTCTGACATCTTTTGATATTTAAATTTAGGACTATCCTTTATTATGCATCAATGAATAGAACAATTTTTACGATATCTTGAACTCGTTGTGTATCATTCTGATGAACCTAGTAAGTTCATTATCACCACTTAGTTGGAATGCTTCTTTAATTTAAGGGAGGGGGTAGTGGAAGCAAGAAAGGATGAGAAGTAATGGCTCTGTAATTCTTCGTATTGATTTAACATGACTGCTTTAGAACATCAACAATTAAACTGGAACTAGAAGTGTTTCTTGTTATTGTCAATGGCGGACTTTGAATGTATTTTAAGTTATTAGGAAAGAGATAATTTTTTTTCTTCTAAAAAGTAACAGTTATTGTTGTGATAGAGGATATGTGTTTTATTCACAATAGAAACAGTAACAATGACTACAGGATATGTTTGTACTGACTTGAAAGTGTTGTTCAAAGAATTTTCATCATGCTCGTTCTCTGATAATAGATTAGCTTGTAAATACACTGATGCCATATCTCTCTAACTGGATGAAAATTCACTAGTCCTCCTCGGAATTACAATACCAAAACACAAGATGAATTATCTTTAATAATGTAACCAATGATCCCAATATCATTTTTTTGGATATCAGAATTTGCATCAGAAGTCCCCGACACCAATATAGATAATCGGAGTGTTAGGCAAATGCTTTGCCTAGATAAAATCAGAAGATAAGAAGCCTATTTCTTAGGTTTTCTAGATTAAGGTTTTAGTTTACTTGCAGCTATATTCATGTATGTTTGTTCTAATAATTTTTATCATATGCGATCTCTGTCCTCTGATAACAGAATAGCTTATGAATACAATGATGCCATCTCTCTCTATCTGGAAGATACAGATTGGGCAATACATAGCATCTAATTTAGATGTTGTTACAGCAGAAGAACTTTCTCCATATCCTGCTATAGAATCTATGGAGGACTGATGGTAAGCTTTGAGTTTATGTAATGTGCTTTGGCATCAATTCTCAGTTTAATTTTCTCAGCCAATTATTAATTATTAGTACCAAACAACTGTTGAAAATTAATATGGGTGAGATTTCAATAAGCATTGGCATGTCTCCCTCAACCATCCTCATCTTCCTTGTGCACCCCCAAAAAAACATTAGGAGAAAAAAAAAACAAGGTGCCAAAATATTTAATTTCCATCAGATATAATCTATGATGTCTTTTTTCGTGTCTCCACCTTTGTCTCATTTATCTTTTTGCTTCTTTAAGCTATTGTGCCCATGTAAAATTAACCAATTTCTTAGCAGAGCCCATTGATCTTCAAACCAGTTGCTTCTACTTATAGGTGCCAGTTATTGATGTAAAATCTTAAGTCTGTCTTCTTTTCCAGTATCCAAATAGAGAAATGCTCCTTGTGATTTTTTTTCTTTAGTTCTTGATTGGTAAGATATTGTGATCTTTATTTATTTCTCTCCACCACCCTCTCCCCGCTCCCCGCTCCCCTCTCCCCCCCAACTCTTCCCATTTTCATGTGAAAAAACTGTTCTGAATTATTGACAGATGTCATTTTGTATACTCAGTGGATTTATTTTTCCATCCATCTAATTTATAAGGCCCCTTGTTGCATCTTGCTCAACACATACAGCTAGATTTTCCTCTCCTTTTTTGTTTAATGGGTTTTGCTCGTAAAAGTGTATTAATAAATTTTAAAGACCTGTTTTCATTGGTTTTCCTGCTGTTTGCATAGAAAATATATGAACCAGAAGACACTCATAAAGAAAAAAAGAATATATGAATCAGAATATGAAAGTAAGGTTAATTATACAATATCTGTTAACTTCAATAGAGAAACCAAAGCTATAAACACATGTAGGTAAAGTTTTATACTATTGACTACACGTGGGCAAAATGAATTTGGGCTAACCAGAAACAATGAAGCGCTTTACCCTACTTTAATATCTTATGGTGCTGTTTGGCCTAATTATTATAATTTTTTTTTTCCTGGTTTCAGAATGATGAATCATATATCTTTCTTGTTCTTTTACGATTTGACAGTCAGCCTGAAATTGAAGAAGAGTTAAGCTGAAATAGTGTTGATTAAATTTTTTTTCCCTCAGACATACTTTATTAAATGTGATTACGATTTAGGATATCTTTGCAAATTGATGGAAATTTACATATATTATTAAGTGTATCTCTTCTTATATTGTTTATTATTCTTGCCCTTGGCCTTGGGTCATGTTAGCCTGTGCTACTAGGAATGGCAATTGTTGGGATGGGTCGTGTTTCTTTATCCCCTTTGCTCACCTAGGATTTTGCTTACCCCGCTCCTTGCAAATTTTACTGAACTTAGTCTAGAAGAAAAGAAAGACTTGGTTCAAGTATTAACAGCTTGAAGATTACAAAAAAATTAGAAATCAAAGCTGGTTATAAAAATTCACAATATTTTGACCTTGTGCTATTGATGATCTGAGATATAGGTCTGCATTGTTGCGAGATGTGCCTTCGTTGATATGAAATTGGAAGGGGGGGGGGGGGGCGAGGGGAATAACCGCTCTTAGCAGGAAGTCAGATGTGAAGATATGATTGAGAGAATACGTAGGTGATAGATGAGATGGATATGATGAGGAAATGAAGAAGATTTACTACATTGAAGACTCAAGAAACTTGATGGACTTAAATGGTAAACAGTGGATGGGGATGCTGGCTAATGGTTGTGCATTTTCAAAATAAACTTTCTTGAGTCCTTTAAAGAGTTTCACTTCATATACAAAACAAAAAAAATAATAATAATAATAAGGAAGAAGAAGAAGAAGAAGGAAGAGAAGGGTTAGTAGGTAAAACTCAACATTTTATGATACTCAAAGTATATACAACAATTGGCCATGAAAATATAAACAAACTTAGAAGGCAACATGACAAGTTAATGTGTGGCACAAGATCCCAGGCCATCAACGAGCCGACATCCGATTTACTGTCCCTATTTGCTTACCCTGGATTTGCACAGCAGGGTAGGTTACTCTTCCACCCACACTCTTTGCTATTGTGTCACCCATGAATTGTTGTACTTGGTGATTTCTGCCAGGAATAGATTTTCATACTACTTTTGTTGTTGTTCTTGTTATTTACTTGCAGTTTGTTTTGTTATGCAGGGAAATATTCTGTAACGGTTTCTATCACAACAGCTCACAGCTTTGTCTCGTAGTTGAAAAGAATATGTGGGGAGAAGGTGGGATGATTGGGTTAGAGGCATTGACAAGCTTTTCAAGGAGAAGAGATGGCAATTCAGGTTCTTATCATGTATTTTATTTATTTATTATGTGGTAGAAATTCATCCTAAATAAAACTAATGGGTAATTCTTTTATCTGCTGTAAAACTATCGCCTTCAAGAGGGCAATGGTCATTGTTCTTGGTGGGATGAATCTATTTGGGGTCATTATTCTTGGAACAGTGTTGAAGTATGGTTCTCTTGATATTAATTATTAGTAGCTGGTTCATCTTTTATGTTGTTCCAAAGTACTCACCCAGTTTTTCATCTGATGGGATCTTGCACCAAGCAGATTCATTAGATTTGTTTCAGACATATATCTGCTTCTTTAGGTATGATTTGATTTTCTAGCTCCCAAACAGTTAATTGCTTTCTATGACTCATCTTTGAAATGGAAAAACTTGGAACTTTCTGAGCTTGCATACTACCTTACTAAAGAAACATGGTTGGTCATGATAGGGAAGGATAACTTCAGAAATTATAAAGGTGTTATGTAGCAGGGAATTTGGAAAACTGATCATTTCTAGGTTGCAGCGAAATTAGGATTTAGGGTTGAAATTTAATGTTTGTTTGATGCTCATAGCTCAGAGGATAAGGAAACTTTTGGGATTTCAGGGTTTACCAAAGGATAGGTGGTGTTCAGTTTGGGGCTGTTATTCTAGTTACAAGTTTGGAAAATTAAAATCAAGCTAAGAAGCTTTGAGTGGTGGCTTAAAACAGTTATTTGAACTGTTTGAATAAGTAAGTTATACATGTTTCTCACCAACTGCATGTATAATATGCCAGATTCCAGTTGCTGCGTAAAATTGAACAAACATTTAGTTTCAGAAGTAACCAAATATCACGTTTGGTTCAAAAGAAGAAATTTTTTTCCATGCTATTGTCTTTCCCAGCAAAAATTTTGGCTGTTTTTTCCCATGAACACCGGAAAATTATAGACTGGAAGAGGTGGGTATTCTGCTTTCCCATGCGGAGGGGAAAAAAAGGGTATGCTAAATAGACTATTTTTCCTACCTTAATGCTACAATACCAGCTTCTCAAATGCAAAACCCAATACTCCTCTTAGCAACCCTCATTTCTTCATTTTCGTCTCCTTCCCTTTTAGCAGCGTCAAGACAACCAACTGTGAGACCTCTGCAGTCTGTCAATCGATGTGCTCTACCGACAGTCTTGCTCACCTCCACGCCCTCCCAGCCTTTCTTCTTTGTGCCCTTTTTTTGTTCACTGAAACTTATAGCAATTCTCAATGGTGAGTTCTCTGATTTGTCAAGGTTTCCTTCATTCTTGTCTTTCATTGTCTGAAGTCTTCATTTACTCACTACAAATTCATAATTTAGTACCAATTTGTGAAAAAAAAAAATTCATGAAATCTGTGTTCTAGGGTTTTGTTGGGATTTTCTGAGATTTTCCTAGATTTTGTCCTCTAAATCAATTTTTGAACCAAATGTATAGTTTTGGATTTTTTGTGTTGTGGTTGTTAGTTTGTTCTAAATTTTGGTCAATTTACTTTAATTTTAGTAAATTTACGGTTTGGTTTTTGGATTAATAACTGGAATGTAGGTCTATTAAGGGTAATATTTTAGAGGTTGATTGGAGATGGTGATTATCACTAGTTAACTGCCCATATTCCATAAATAGGTGCTTCTTTGGTATTAATAGATACAATGATTGTTCTATTGATAGTTTTGTTTGATCAACAGTACATAATAAAGTCAACACTAATAACTTGTTGCAAATAAGTAGACTTTCAAATGCTCTATCCCCTAATATTTGTGTTGTGTTCACAAGATTGTGAGACTAATAAGTATCTCTTTCTTCATTGCCCTTTTATTTGGAACATTTGGTGTAGACTTTTTGACATTTTCAATATTTCCTGGGTATGTTCAGGTTCTCTAAAAGATTTTTTGATGATTCATTACTGGAACTTTGGCGTGAATAAGGACATGAAATGTCTTTGGAGATGTGCTTTCTTTGTTGTCATTTGGGGAGTTTGGTTGAAGCGTAATGCAAAAATCTTTTATGATCATCTACCAAGACATCTTATCTGGGATAAGGTTGTTTTTCTAGCTTCACTTTAGTATATTTCTTCAAGGCCTTTCAAGGCATCCCTTTAGTAGATATACAACGTGATTAGGGAGTTTTAATGTTTTAATTTTGTAGGAGTTTGGTTAGAGTGTAATGTAAAAATTTTCCGTGATCGCACAACTTATGGGATAAGATTGTTTTTCTAGCTTCACTTTGGTGTATTTCTTCAATAGCCTTTCGGGGCATTCCTTTAGTAGATATACAATGTGATTGGAGAGCTTTAACTTTTTAAATTTGTAGGAGTTTGGTTGGAGCGTAATGCAAAAATATTCCGTGATCGCTTACGAAGACAACTTATCTGGGATAAGATTGTTTTTCTAGCTTTACTTCGGTGTATTTCTTCAGGGGCCTTTTGGGGTATTCCTTTAGTAGATATACAACGTGATAGGAGAGCTTTAATATTTTAAATTTGCAGGACTTTGGTTGGAGCATTATGCATAAATCACTGGTGGTGGTAGTGATGAAGTTGGGAACTTGTGGGCACTTGTGGGCACTTGTGGGCACTTGTGGATTTGATATTTTATTAAGAATTGACAAATTTTGTAGCTGTTGTGTTTAAAATGTATTAAGTCAGTGGTACTCTACAGCTTTCGAATTGCTTTAGTAAGAAAGTTATTCTTTGCCCAAATTTTATGTTGAATAGGGAGGTAAACATAAGACCAGTCGGTGATTGCCCCATCCATATGAAAAGAAAAAGAATTGGGAATTAATTTGACTATTTTCTGAAGTGTCCTATTGACTTTCAAATACATGGCCTCCTTTCAGCACTGTCATTGTATTCTTGAGTATGATACTATTATTTTCTGGAAGACTTTTTTTTTTTTTTTTTTTTCTTCCTTTTTTTGCAGACAATATATGAGTAGATGATGTTTATATTTGAACCTTTTAAGACATTCTTATGTCTCGATAACAAATATATCGGTGTATGTTATGTACATTTGTGTCTTGACCTTTTAAGACATTCTTTTCACTTTATTTTTGTTTGTTATATTAGAAGCAAACTTAAATCATTTAGCTGTTTTTATCCTACTAATTAGTCACAATAATGTATATGGTTACATTTCCAACTATGATTCCCTTCTCTTTCCTTTTATTTCCTGATGGTTAAAATTGTTTATGAATTCATTTAGTATTGTGTATGGATAAGAGGTTTCAGCTATTTTAGTCTATGGATTGAAGGTAGCAATTGGATGCATCTCAGAGAACAAGAAGAAAATGTGGGACATGATAACCAAAACTGTGAAACTGTTTTAACTATGTTTAGGCCATATAATTAATTAGTAGGTGGAGGGTGGGTAGCCTTGTATTAAATTATTCATCTTTTACCATTTTTATGTTGTTCATGTTTTGGATTCTGGTCCATTTTCAACAAAACAATATATCTATCTTATATGAGAAAGGAAAAGGAAATGTTGGGTTTATGGATCTATGAGAGCAGCTTGATTTGACTGAAGTTTAGACAATACACAGTGTGGTTGATTGCCAATGTTTCAATATTGAATAATTAGCAGCCCTGGAAATAACTGTTTGGTTGCATATTCAATGGATTGGTGAGAAACTTGGCTATTCCGCTGAGTTACATTGTCTTAATAGTGTTCCACAATTCTGTTTTTCTTTTTTATTTTTAGGTCATTTTTTGTTAATAGGGGAAATTTATGAAAAAATTAGTTTTTTTAGGAATATATATTTTTAACCAAACGAGGGAATGTGAATCTTTTTGCATTTCTATGAAGTTTTTTGACATGATCAAACACCGACAAACTTTTTACCCATAAATATATTGTTTAGAAATGAGTTATCTAGAACCATACATATGGATAAGTCTTATGACCTGAACCAAACCCTTGGTATAAACTAAATTGTACACACTAGGTAATCTTTAATATTAAAAGCATCTGTAAACTCGAAGGTGGAGGATGGACTGAGAGTTAAGTCTTCAGAAAAATTGTTCTGAGGAGCACTCATCATCTTGAACAACCCAACAATTAAACTTTGACATTAATTGATTTACTTCGATGCTTTGCTGATGTGGGTGGGGCTTGGAGATGCCATAAGGTTGTATATTTTAGGCAGTAGGACTGGATCTTGTCTATCAATCTCGTGTGCTTCAGATATTTTAATTAGATTCCACCTCTTTTTCATCAGGATACTACCATTACATGCTAGTCTAGAGGTATTCTACTGAATGACTACAGAAAGACATTCAAGAGCTTTGAGAAAGATTTCATGAATTAAGTCTAGTATTTCCTTCTATTCTCCCCCATTAATGCATTTCTTCTGATGTCTGTATCCTGGTGGCGTTTCATTATGTGGATTACTCGATCACTTTGAACTTTTGTTACACTACTACTTGCTTGCTGCCTAGTGTGTGTGGCATGCCTTTTTTGTTTGGGATATTTTCAGGGAGGAGGTACCTTTTAATCCACAAATTGTCAAAAAGGTTTTGGTACCATAAACAAATTTGGAGGAAATTAGGGCTTCCAAATTCCTCATCACTCCAGGTTCTACAGAGATCTTTCAAGTATCTTTATTGTGAGTTCATTTCATACTTTGGTTTGATTATGGGTGTTCTGGTCTTATATCTGAAAGTTGCACGGTAAAAAATGTGTTACTGCAAATGTTCATCCATCATAATCATGTTCTTCACTTTGTTTATTTGTTTCACAGCTGAAGCAGAGTTCAGGGGCTTAAAGCATCACCGCATAGCATGCAGCCTACTCGACTTTCACAGAAGCACTTGATTGGACAACAGCAAAACCTGATACATCAGAATGTGCATCTTGCGATCTCTGTTAGAACGTGTTGAAGAAAGAAGGTTTAACAGCTGGAAGACTCAACTGGAAAGAAAGAATCCGTTGTGTTGTATGTCTTACATTTATTCATTGGTATAGAAGGGCATTTGTTTTAGATGCATTGACTTAATTCCAGCCTTACTCAGGGAGAGATCATGTAGTCTTGTTTTCTATGCAGTGTCTTGAAATTAAAGATTGTTGAGAACCAAACATGAAATCTTGTAATTGGACTTGTGTTGTCTACAGTTAGCATATATGGTTTTGTTCAGTCCTTCACAAATTTTGTATGATAAAAAGCATTAAGTCAATTGATAGCCAAGCCAAGTGTTTGGTCTTGTCTAACCATAAGCTCCAACCAGCCAAATAAAAAAAGGAATAAAAAACCTTAAGCTTACACCATCACGCAGGATGTAATCCATTTCTGCACCTGATTATTGAGATCAGTGTTGTTAAAGCCGCCCCTCATTTAAAATGCAAGAGACGACAGCATCCAAGAGAATAGAGGTGATAGCCCTCATCTCTGCACCCCCTCAAGGGAGGCTACTTCACTACTCCTCAGGTTCGTATCTAGCTCAGCCTCCTCAGTCGTGAGTCTAGGCTCTTAGTGAACTATTTATTGGACCTCTTACAAATGAGTGCACTGCTTATTAGACCTCTTACGGATTTAGAAGTGAAAACACTAAATTTTTTCTTTTTGACTTGGAATTAGTTTTTACTTGCTGGACTTTATGGATCTATTGCCTTTCAGTGAAATTTTTATTTTTAATCTTTACTGAAATTCTTGCCGACGCTAGTTTTGCTTGCTAAAATTCTTGTCTTAACAATTTGTTGTTTTCTTCAGCGTGGCACCTGGTTTTGGCACCTGGTTTTGGCACCTAGAGTGAAGGCTATAGAGACCCTTTACATAGGTGCACCTGGCACCTTTGACAACACTGATTGAGATCACAGCGCATCTGAACTCACTCAACTTGCTGCTAGAAAGAGAGAACACAGCATTAGAGTTCATGTCGATCATATTGTTGAGCTGGCCATTTTGATCACCCAGTTATCAATAAATTCATGAAACTCTGTCCACTAAACTACTCAGAAATGCAAGCCACAGCAAAAGCTTTCGGGTGGCAACTGAACCTCTGTAAACTTATAACCCACCTTGACCTACAGTAATAACTTGAAGAAGGAAAGGTTAAGGTGGCATATAATTATACTCGTGCTTCAAACCAATATAGTATCAAATATCATAATCAGAATTGTTTTGGCAGAATACAAGCCAATGTACACTAGTAGAATTCCTTTTCTTTTTTCTCTCAACTCCTGACTGAGCAAGCCAAATAATAAGTGGCATATAAGCAGTAAATTACTCTGTGAAAAAGAAAAGAAAAGAGAGACTATTGCCCAGGCATTTACGGTTTTTGATGGCATGTGCGCAGGAGGGAAGAGGCCAAAAGATTTCCCCCCTTGCTGTGACTGTATGCTGAAAAATGTACTGGAAACTAGGCAACTCGAAACACTAATATACCTGCATAAAGATTATTATGAGAAAAAGTAGCTCCAATTATAACATAAATGGAAGCAAAGCTATATAAACTGATCTCTACCAACCATTTTTCTCTGCAATTTATTTTAACAGGTCAAAGAATGTCTTAGTCAAGTTACAATTATTGGCTTGTAAACATATTTTCTATTACATTGATTAACGCATATCTAAAACAATGAACTTAATATTAAATGGTTATGTACTTATGTGTGATATAAAATTAAAGAAACAAATACCAGGAATTATCCACTGGTACTTTCCCTTTTTATTTTGTAGAGAAAGAAAAAGGCAGCATGCTTGCAGTTGCAGGAGATAACTTCCAGTATCACTCAGACTTATCCTTCTTTTACTTTTCCTTGGGGTTAACACGAATTCTAGAGGTTTTGTTTGTTGAAGTGGGTTAATCTTCTTATTTATAGTTTCCTTATTTATGTATAGTTGACTTACTTGTACTCCACACAATCTCGTAGTATAAATATATTATCTTGATATAAGAAATTCTCATCCAATTCATCAAAACACTTTGGGTATTCTCTTTTTAGGTCTTACATGATATTAAAGTTTAGGAAGAGAAAACCCGAATTTTTTATTTTCTACTGTGTCTCTTTCTAGCATGTCTCTTTACTGTTGCGTTTCATTCTAGGAATACGATCAAAAATCAAGATCCGGTCGTTCGACTACTGTTTATTGGTATTGTACATCAGTACCATTCATCAATACTATTCACCACACTGTTCATCGATGCTGTTCACCACACTATTCATCGGTATGTCTACCTTCGAAAAATCTGAAATTGGTATGTCAGAACCTAATACTTTTACTTCTGTTATTACTACTAAGAAATTGAATGGATCTAATTATTTGTCTTAGGCTGCATCTGTTGAGTTATAGTTTCTAGGACAAGGATATGAAAATCATCTCACAAAATCATTGGCCGATATTCCAATCCCTGAACAACCCAATTGGAAAAAGATCGATACCAAATTATGCAATTTACTCTGGCACCCCTTAAACTTTCTATCTTGCAGATTTTTCAAACATACATGTTTTGAATTATGAAAATGGGCTAGAGATTTATGCACTATGGTTTCTGATCTGTTGAATCTAAACCAGATTGATCAGGATATGTACATCAATTTGGGCAAGATTTAGGATGTTATGAATTTACTAAAATATTACCTCTTACCACTGATCTGATTGACCAAGAGGCACAAAGGGACAAACTATTTATGATTCTCACTCTATATGGCCTTTGAGCTGTGATCTTGATCCAATTTGCCATTAGATATTGGCTAGTCCTACTATTCCTTCCATAGAAAAAGTGTTTGCTCAGCTATTACGTATCTCCTATCTGATAGTAACACATGTTGAGAATCCATCTCCTGATTACTCAGTCTTGATCTCCCACGTAGGTCGTGGACGTCCCTAGTGCACTCATTGTAACAAGATGGGCCATACTAGCCAAAAATGTTATCAGCTAATTAGTTATCCGGGTCCTAAAGCTAATAATTCAGTTAGTCAATCAACTTGAAGTTTCACCATCTAAAGACAAGCCTTTTAATGTCTAATTATCAACTACTGAATATAATAAGTTCCTATAGTATCAAGCTACCTAGCAATCTTCTCATAGTAATTATGTCGCCTATCTTTCTCAGACCTTTTCTGACACTTGGGTTCTTGATTCTAGTGCCTCTAATCACATATCCGATAACCCTAAACTTTTTTCTAGTATTAGTAATCTACCATCACTTTCTGCTGTTACTATAGCTAATGGTTCCACAACCATTACTAAAGGTAAAGGTCAAGCTACATCATTATTTTCTTTGCCTTTAGAGTATGTGCTTTATGTCCTAGAATGTTCGTTCAGTCTAATTTATGATAGTCAATTGACTCATTCTCGCAATTGTTCTATCATTCTTATTGATGATTCCTTTATTATACAAGGCCCACTCACGGGACAAACGATTGGCACAGGACATGAGTCACAAGGCCTCTACCATCTTACCACACTATCTACATCTTTAGTGACTTGTTTTATAAATATGTCATCTATTCTCATTCACAGTCAATTGGGTCATCTTAGTCTATCCAAACTTCAGAAAATGCTTCCTCATTTGTCATCATTGTCATCTTAAATTGTGAGTCATATCAGCTTGGCACGCACACACGTGCTTCATTTCCAAAGCATAGTCGTTTTAGAACAATTTCTCCTTTTCATCTTGTTCATACTAATGTTTGGGGTTCTAGTCATGTCAGCTCATCATTGGAATTTTAGTATTTTGTAACCTTTACTGATAACTATTCTCATTGCACGTAGTTATTTTTAATGAAAAATCGTTATGAGTTATTTTTTATATTCCAACAGTTTTGTGCTGAAATTAAAACACAATTTGGTATTTCTATTTGTACTTTGCGTAGTGATAATGCACATGAATGATTTTCTACATCATTTCAACACTTTATGACATCTAAGACATGTTACATCAATGATCTTGTTCTTACACCCCTCAACAAAATGAAATTGCCTAGAGCAAAAACAGACATTTAATTGAAATAGCTCGCACTCTATTTCTTCAAAGTTATGTTCTACTTCGGTTTTAGGATGATGCTGTCCTTACTACATACTACCTCATTAATCATGTCATCTTCCATATTGCATAACAAAATTTTCCATTCTATCATCTTTCCTAATCATCCCTTATATTCACTTTCGCTTCGTATCTTTGGTTGCATTTATTTTATTCATGATCTAACACCTGGGCAGGATAAACTCCCTTCCAAATCAATCAAGTGCATCTTCTTGGGTTATTCTTGTCTTCAAAAAGGGTATAAATGTTACTCTCCAGATAAGAATCGTTACTTTACTTCCGCTGATGTGACATTTTTTGAAGAATCTTCATTCTTTCCCTCGACTATTCCCGAGTCACCTCCTATCTCTGAGGCTCTTCCAATTCCTTATCTTGGACCATATGAACCTGCATCATCTGCACCACTACCTGAGTCTTCTACCTCATCCAAACATCCTCTTCAGGTTTACTATCGTCGTTCTCGGCTTGATCCTCTAGCAAATACTGTTTATGTACCTGATGACTCAACTTCTGTACCAACACCTTTCCGTGCTTCGGATCCTACTCTGCCACCTATTTTACGAATAGGTACTTGTTCAACTCATAATCCTTATCCTATTTATACTTTTTTGAGTTGTTATCGTTTATCTTCACCCTATTATTCATTTGTATCCTCTTTGTCTTTTATTTCTGTTCCAAAGTTTACCAGTGATGCTCTTGCTCATCCCAAGTGGCGGCAGACCATGGTTGATGAAATGAATGCCTTACATACTAATGGTACTTGGAAACTGGTCTTTTTACCTTCTGGCAAGTCTATTGTTGAATGTAAATGGGTATACACCATGAAAGTTTATTCTGATAGTTCTATTGATCGCTTAAAGGCTAGATTGGTTGCAAAAGGCTACACTCAGGTCTATGGTGTGGATTATTCAGAAACTTTCTCTCCCGTAGCTAAAATTACTTCTGTCAGGGTCTTCATATCTCTAGCTGCTATTTTTGATTGACCATTCTATCAATTGGACATCAAAAATACTTTCTTACATGGTGATCTTGATGAAGAAGTCTTTATGGAACAACCACCTGGCTTTGTTGTTCAGAGGGAGTCAGGTATGGTGTGTCAATTGAAAAAGTCTCTATATGGCTTGAAGCAGTCTCCCAGAGCTTGGTTTGGTAGATTCAATGAAGTTGTTCTTAGTTTTGGCCTTCAGAGATGTATTGTTGATCACTCGATTTTCTACAAACATACGTTTAATGGCAAAATTCTTTTAGTTGTATATGTGGATGATATTGTGATTACAGGTGATGATAATAATATGATTCATCAATTAAAATCATTCATGCACTCCAAGTTTTAAACTAAAGACTTAGGACAGTTAAAATACTTCTTAGGCATTGAGGTTGCCAGATCACAATTGGGGATTTGTCTTTCTCAAAGAAAGTATTGTCTAGATGTTTTAAGTGATATAGTTATGTTGAATTCAAAACCTATGGACACCCTTATGAATCCTAACACTAAACTTGTACCGGATGAGAGAGAGCTACTGACAAATCTTGAGCAATACAGACGTAAAATTGATAATCTGAACTATCTCACAATCACTAGACCAAATATTGCTTTTGCAACTAGCGTGGTTAGATTCGCCTCGAGCATCTCATTGGAATGCTTTTATTCGTATCCTAAGATACCTTAAAACTGCACCCGTAAATAGATTGCTATATAAGAACCATGGGCACACTCTTGTTTGAGGACATGGTCGTGGTCATACATTAGTTTAAAAATATGATTCTCCTTCAGTTCAAGGTTATAGTGATGCTAATTAGGCAGGCTCTCCATTTGATAGAAAACCTACTACAGGATACTGTAAATTTCTGAGAGAAAATCTTGTTTCATGGAAAAGTAAAAAGCAGAATGTTTTTGCAAAATCCAATGCTGAATCTGAATACAAGGTCATGACTCATACCACTACTGAGTTAGTTTGGCTGAAAAATCTATTAGAAGAACTTGGATTTCAGCACTCACAATCTATGGAGTTAGTATATGATAATCAAGTTACATTATATATTGCCTCAAATCCAGTCTTTCATGAACGAACAAAACATATAAAGATTAATTGTTATTTCGTTCGTGGAAAGCTTATGAATAATACAATCAAGACCACATATGCAAAATCCGAAAATCAATTAGCAAACTTATTCACAAAGTCTTAAGCGGGAAATCGGCTGCGATATCTATTTAACAAGCTTCTCTATGCTCCAACTTAAAGGGAAGTGTTAGAGTGTAAATATAGATAGCTTAGTTAATGGTCAATTTCCTTATTTATAGTTTCCTTATTTATAGTTTTCTTATTTATATATAGTTGACTTACTTGTACTCTATACAATCTCGTAGTATAAATATATTATCTTGGTATAAAGAATTCTCATCCAATTCATCAAAACACTTTGGGTATCTCTCTTTTTAAGTCTTACAGAAACAAAAGGTAACAACACTTAAATAGGGTGTTTTTAAGGTAATACATCTCATGGACAATATATATGATTTAATCTACTAAATACCATTCTATTTTCCTAATAGTCAAACTTCTAAAGATTGATAATTAAGAATAGTAAATAGAAAGACTAAATAAGAGCAGAAGATAGTATATTCACCTGAAATTATGAGTACCGATAGTAATATCAATGTCAATTGGGCAAAATGATGAGTGATTTGAACATTAAATGGAAATCTTTGAAATCTCGCCCTATATGCTCCAAGATTGGTACAGAAGTACATGACCTTTGTCAAAATCGTGGAACATAATCCTTGTAAACTGCCAAAATAAGTTAACCTGGTTTCAAGAAGCTGACCCTGCCAAAGAAAAGAGAACCGATAAGCATGTGTAGTACTTAAGCTTGTTTACAACATCAAGCTCACTTTTTTCCTTTAAAAAAAATTGAGCTCTCCCCCTCCATCTCTCTGAGACACACACACTGTGTGTGCTGTGTGCTTCTTAGAAAACACAATTACAACCCAAATAACTAGTGAACATTGTCATTATGTCAACAGTCATCAGATGCGCAAACACAAGTTTACCAGCTGACAGATTATATAACCAATTCTCAGAAGGAATAAATCTATAAAATGTCATAGCCAAATAGTAAACTCTTCTCACCACATCTAACTCTAGAGAGCATACCGTTCTGCATGGTACAGACAAATAGCAAGTATACATTTTTTTTCATTTTGTAATTTTTTAGTAGAAAATAAGAAGGACAAGAAAAAGGTTAGAAAAATTTAAACTTCAAGCTCCCAGTGGGTATCTAATAACCAAGAAATCCCCAAAAAAAAACACCATAAAGAAGCGAAAAGGCTATTTTGTTGTAGAGTAGCTGAGCTTCAGAAATTTATACTTGAAAACCCCAGCATTTTTCTCCAACCAAACACACCAACTACTGCAAACATAGCACTCACCACACTCATTCAAAGAAGATTTCCTTCTTTTGTCTGGCCAAAAACCCATTGCACCCCAAGCAAGTCAAAAAGAATAACAGCTATAAGAACTTTCTTATCATGTATAACAGTGATGTAATAGCATAACCACTGTGACATGTGCAGTTTCTCAAATTTTTAAGATACTTAGTGCACATCAAAATACAACAAACTGAAAGCATTTGATTCTTCCTCATCATTCAAAACTCTTGCAACTGACTTCACTGATTATAATTTTGTCTATCTGAGTAAATATACACATGCACCTATGAAATGAGGAAGTATAACGGAAAATTAACTGCGCAGCACAAGAACTGACATTATATGATGGCAAATGACTTTGCCCTTCTCCATCCTTTAACCTCTTTGTATAATTCCTAGTGATCCTACTATCATATGCAGTCCATATATTATTCCAGAACCTAACTACATTCCCTCTGTTCAGGAAGCCTCTCAGCTTGTTATCAAGAAAGAAGCTTTTAGGTCGTCCTTCATTTCTTTCCAGATCCCAGCTCCCATCTTCATCATGTCTGGGACATCCAGTCTCCTGAAGAGATTCCACTGTCTTAAAATCCAACCAACTAGATTCTTTAGGACGTGGAAATCCTTCCTTTCTTGAATTAATCTGCTCTCCAATATCATAATTATGTCCAGCATGCACAGTTCCATTTAGTGTCAAGTCACATGTATCTCTACCTCTTTGCACTAAAGCACCTGAATTACTGTCTTGAGAATTAGATGCTGTGGTTGGACTGAGAAATCTCCGTAAACTACTTTCTTCTGAATCATTATGATCAGTATGTTCGGTAGAATTTCCCCCAGAAAGGAAAGATGCTAATTTGTCCCTGTCTTGTTCATTCAATTGGAGCCACTCTGTGTTTATCCTGTGATCTCCCATTGCTGCATCCTCCACATGAATTATATGTTCTCTGATAGCTCTAATAAACTGTCTGTGCCTAGAAATTATGTCTTCCCTCATTTGAGATGGGTTCGTCTCAGCTGAAAAGCCAACTGCCCTTTCAAAATCTTCCAACTGATAATGTACAGCAAACTTATAAGACAATAAACAAATTTAAAAATAAATACCTATAGACAGAGAGAAGAGAATACCTGCCATTTTGCTGTTTCTAGTGTAGTTGCAAGATCACGTCTATGATACTCAATTGAAGTAAGCAGACTAGGGTCTGGATGATCACCTTGACCGACACTCAACTCATGCAACAGAAGGTGGAAAATTGATTCCATCCTGAATAAATATAGATACATATAAGATTTTTTTTATTTTTTATTTTTTTTATTTTTTGATTCTTGAATACTATATCCAGCACCCATTATTCATGAAACGCCTAAACCCAATAGACCCTTTGCTGATAGATGATAAAGGAAATAAATTTAATAAAGAACCAAGCTCAAAAATTAGATAAAGACTCTGCCATAGAACTTGGCAATACCACAGACCATTTTGAAGAAACTCAGTCCGGCATTCAATACAACAATATTTCTGCTACTTTATATTATAGTACGAAAAGAGAAAGAGAAGACTGACCTGTCAGCAGAGTCTTGGATGACCTCCGCAGCCGAAAACAGGGGGTCCGATTCCCAACGGTGCAAACTCGACGCCATAGAAAGAAAATAAAGGAAAATGCAATAAACGCAGTGAATCACAAAGCACTGATTTTATACTTGCATTGAAACTACTAACACCCTGATAAATTGCTCGAAAATATTATACCCAACCGTAAAAGGAGGAAATTTTTTAAAAAAAATATATACTGGAAAATCCGATTCCTTTTGAGAACTCAAGCTGTGAACAATGGCAGAGAAACTTTTTAGGGTTTAGTAAGAATTTACAGAGGAAAAAGGAAAATTAAGTTTTACAGATTGTTGTTCATCAGAAAGGAAGATGAAACAGAACGAAAACTTGGTTCTGATTTCGGTATGTTAATCTTTAATCTGACCGAAAAGTTTGCGTATTAGCACATTGGGCCTATTTGAAGAAAATATAAACCCTGTGCCGGGTCCAAACGACGTATCGGTGTAACTAAATTACCAAACATGATCCGCCAGAACAACAAAATGCAACTGATTGACTGATTATAGACTTGTAATCCAGAAATCAACACTTTTTTTTTTTACTTCTAAACTAGTTTCTTGGTTTATATGGGTTGTGAAATACAAGAATTTGTGAAAAAAATGGATAAAAAAAGAGCAAAAAGATTCATGTTTGATAAAAAAAAAATCAGAAAAGAAATTAAAAAAACAAGTTAAAGGAAGATATGCTTTTCCAGTTTTATTTATATATCAAGAGTAAGTGAATAAACAATTTTACTTTTAAATTTAATTTGGTATGATAGTTATAATAATTTTAATTTTGTCTTATATTTTTTAAGATGTTGAAGTGCCTACTGATTTTTCTTAAAATCATACTAGAATCCGAATGATAGAATAATATCTGAGTTATATGATAATTCATATAATTACACATAACTATTGTTAGGAGAAGATGTACAATATTTTGTTCCCATGTTGTCCCAAGTATCAAATAATGCATTTTTTTATTATTAATATGGGCCTCCAGATGGTTTGTGTTGTCAACCTTAAGTCACCCCAAAAATCCAAGATGGATGTAATGACCTAGATTGATGTTATATTTTATGTATTTTAAATGAAGCATATGACACATGTACTATGTTTTGAATGAACTATATAATCCATAACTATAGTCTTGATGCTTTTATATAGTTGTATGATGTCACTTATCAGTTAAAAAAAGAGATTATGTTCCCTTATTGTTGTTTTTATGTTTTTTCACAAATTTGTATTCTATAAATAACAAAAGGAATAGTAGAGAAAATTAAAACAACAATTTTGTATTTCACAATTTCTTTATAAACTTTAAACAAAAACAACAAGAGATATAAGGGCTTATCTTCGTATGCAATAGACAAATCACCATCAGAATCCTAACAGAATAACAATTACAATCTTAAAACAAAATAACAAAAAAGCATGACATGGTGAGTTTCTCTATCTTCATATATTTGGACAATTCCCCATCAAAGTCAAAATCATGAGTTCTACTCTTATCGTCCTTGTTTCAGCAAATTGAGCTTTTCCTTATGTGACTATTATGTCTCTTTTGTCTCTGAACTTATCTGGTCAATCCTTGTCAAAATCAGTATCAAGAGTTTTGTTCTTCCTCTAATTAATGTCTTTTGCTTTTATGTTATATTAATGTATTTTCTCATTAAGAGGTCTAGTAGCTAGTCCTTCTGTCTCTACTGGATTGCATTCACTTGTGTTTTCCCTTCCTTCAAGTTAAGAATTAAACCAGTTTGTAATACATAAATTATAGTTAAAATCTTGGACAAGAAGTTCAAATCATTGTTTATAAGGACCAATGAATTTACAAGCGCATGTGTATCAAAAGATGCAAATGCAAGAAAATGAAAGTGAAATATGGCAATCACTATGCAATGTAGAAAACTCATTTGTTATTGGTATTCCAATTAGCTCAAAGTCACTCCAAGTTAGAAAATCATCAAAGACATCAATTTTAGGTTCAAAAAGGAAAGGGAAATATGACAAGAAAATGAAATTTTTGATTAAACTCATCCAACATTTTGCACCTAACATTCAAATTATAGATAAAGTTAAAATTTTGATGCTCTGTGACCTTTTCACCCACTATGCTTTATTCATCACTCTCTATGTTTCATATGTTTATTGTTTTGAATTTATGATATATATTATGACATTGTTGGGTATCTTTTTTGTTTTCTTATCGTTTGATATTTCTCAATATACTCTATCATTGTCTAGAAGCAAGAAAACAAGAGAAAGAATGATACCCTTAATATGTAAGGTAAGTAGGTTCTACAAACAACCAAATGGAGAATTACAAGAAACCTAGAAAGTAGATTCACAATGTGAAGAATCCTAATTCATCAAAATATTAATACAATTCTAATCTCATGAAATTGCTTTTCAAATTTGTTAATATAATAACTTACCATCCAACATAAAGGTCACACGTGGCAGTCACATGGTAACCTAATGAGATGAATAGTTCAGGTAACCCACCACAAGTATTCTCTTCTTATATATATACTAAAACCTCTTGTGATTGGGCATGATTCTCACTTAGACTAGTAGGCATAAAATAAAGCTCCCATACTGTTTTTCTGCTCGCCTCCACTAAGTATTATGTCAAAGTATCTGGGGAGCTCACCCCAGACCCTACTCCTATCCTACTTTTGCAGATACTGAACCAGAGACCAGTAGCTCAGCAAGTTGCCACTAGTCAACAAGGATCAAAAGCAGTTAAGAAAAAATGAGTTCTAATATTGGCGTCATCAGTGAAAAAGCTATATGATTTAGCTAACCTACTTTTTGCCACCATGGTAAATAGGGAGGATCAAACACAATAACAACATAGAGAAAAAACGAGAAAAAGTGTGGAAAGCACGACCGTCCCTCCTTTCATGGATATAAACATGCCAGTCACTCAGAGGCAATATGTATATCTCATGGCTGTGTTGGAAGAATTCTCGGCAGCGAGGGCAGCCAGGTCGTCTCCTGCTGCTTGACGGAAGATTCCTTTTGAGGACTTGGAAGATAGCTCAGAAAATGAGCATAGGACAGACCCTAATATAGAACAGGGGTTGAATAACTTTGCCGAACACATAGAAACTCTCCACCTGTTCACAAAGAGTGTGGCAAATTACCTCATAGCCCCAAGGATGAAAATCTTAGCTCTAGAGCAATACTACGGGACCTTCGACCCAAATGATTTTGTGGTGGGATTTGAGTCATTGATATTGTTGCATGAAGTCCCTAACCATGTAATGTGTCGGGCGTTTAGATCTATACTGAGAGGGAATGCGAGGTAGTGGTTTGCCTAGCTAAAACAAGATTTGATTCGCTTATTTGGGCAGCTAGTCACCCAATTTAAACGTCATTTTATGACTAATAGGCTTCAAAAGAGGGACATCATTTATTTATTATCTATTTTCTATGTGGAAGATGAGTCTCTTAAAGAATTCATGGGACGTTTTAATTAGGTAGCGTTGTGGGTGGACAATGCGAGCCCTCAAATTGTAATAACTGCCTTGAGAGCAAGGTTGAAGAAATCTGAATTCAGATATAGTTTGAACAGGAAAACACCAAAGACCTTAAAGAAGTTCATGAAATGAGCCGAGGAGTACATAAATGCGGAAGAAGCTGAGTCATTGAGTCAACAAAACAGCACGCGATACTTCTGATAGAGGGATTTGGAGATAAGGCTTTGTGGCAAGGAGAAATTAGGAAGGGAGAGAAGATACCGCACGCCCCCGCGCTAGAGATTTGAAAATTATAAGCAACTTAACAAAACTCAGATCACGATACTTCTAGCCATCGAGTTGAATGGTGTTCTAAAATTGCCCTACACTCTAAAATCAGCTAGTAAAAACGTGGTCATGACACTGAGGAATGTTGGACTCTGAAGGATGAGATAGAGAAGTTGATCAGAAAAAAGGTTAATTGTTTAAATTTTTTCAGAAATAGGGAGTGAAGAGAGTACACTAGCACTTCAATTATCCAAATGAGCTTCCTGCGCGTAGGTATAGGGCCTTCTGTTTGGCAGATACAAAGCAATTAATCGAAGAAGATCACCAGATGAGAAAGATAAGGTTATGGGGTGATACACACTAATAGTGGGTGGGTTATCGTTGGTAAGGAGAATGTCAATGGAAAGAAAATGGTATGTAAGAAAGTCGTTATCGATCTAAGAGCAGCCCAAGAAGTCTTGAAGGGAAGACCTCCCAAGAGCTATAACTTTTTTCAATAAGGATTTGGAGAGGGTGGAGACCCACATGATGATACTTTGATAATATTCACTAAGATCACCAGTTATCAAGTGCAAAGGGTTCAGATAGACAACTGAAGCTCAACTAATATAATGTACTTAAAGTGCTTCGAGCAAATGAGGATACCAAGAGAGAGGCTGAAACTTTTCGATGGTTTTTGGTTGGTTTTAATGGAGAATGAGTCGAGGTGGATGGGGCAATTGAGCTGCTGGTAACCTTAAAAGATAAAAAATTTAGCATGATAATGCGATGTAATTCTGTGTTATGAAGATACCTTCAGCTTACAAAGTTATACTTGGTTGCCTGGCTTGGCAGAGGGGTCTGGCACCTAGGTGCCAGACAGGGCTTTATGTCAACCTTTAGTGCTGCAACACGGATTTTCCATAGCCTAGGCGCCTTGTGAGCTAGAATTTCACCCCTGGTGTTTTTTGTTTCCAAAATTGACTCTTTGAAATCTTGAATCGTCAAAATATATAACCAAAATCAATTAGGATTAAAACTTTTATTTGAAAACAAAAACAACTAAAACATGAAATCTTAATACAAAACATAATAAATTACAAACTAAGCTAAAACTAACCAAACTGTGATTCAAAGCTCAAGAACATAGCTAAAATGGGATGTAATATAAGTATTTTTAAGAATTCATCACATGGCCATCTTTTCGGCCTCTTCCTCGCCAAACCATTTAGCCTCAGTGATGTCGAATGAAGGATTCTGCTCCTTTAGCCATACTCGGCAACCAGTCCAACCATTGGCATAGAGTTCATATCCATGATCAAAGAACATCTTACGACACTCATCTGACTTCTTGAATTCCTTTACGGCTATCTGGACGTCCTCTTTAGTTGCTTGTAGATCCCTCTTCAGGGTTGTAATCTCCTCATCTTGGACGAGCTCTTTTATAAAGCAGGCCACCTTAGCATCTTGCGCTTGGCACTAGGAGAGCTTTTCCATGAGGCAAATCACCTCGGCATTCAACACTAGGCATTAAGCAAGCTAACTCTTCACTTTAGTCTTCATCCATTTAACCTCAGCCATGAGACTGTCGTATTGCCCAAAGGCATCTGCCCCTCTTCCGCGGCCCTCTCTGCCATAATCAATTTGGCTTCAGTGCCTCGTTTTCTTGTATGGTACCTATCAACTTGTTGGATGATTACTTGACGTCCTCTAAAGCTTTCTTCAGCTTAGCATACAAGGATGCCTTATATTGTATAGCCTACAGGTGATAGAATAATAGGGTGAAGAAAGAATAGTAAAACAAAGTCAAGTATCAACGGCTCGCCATACCTGGATACTAGCAAAGAGGCCAATAATGAAAGCACTCTCGAGGGGGATGTCGTCCATGATAGAGGGGTCAGCCTTGGCCCTATTCTTCAAGTGATTGGATTTGGGTGCTGGTAGAGATGTCCTCTCGATATCAAAAATGTTGATGTTAGTAAGTGATGAGTATTGAAAGTACTAATTAAATTATGTACTTTAACCCAACTTTATAGTTAAAGTAGGTAAAGATCGATCCTACAAAAAGTTGAATTTAACTAATTTGTGCAAGATATAAATTCTAATGACAATAAAATAAAATGGAGGTTTTATGTTTTTAGTTTGAATGTAAAACTAAAAGTAAAATTAAATAACTAACAAGTACCGATAAATAAAGAGTTATCTACCATGGGGATTTGACATTGATCCTTGATCATAATTATTCAATCATTCATTCAAATATTCAGCTTATAATATCAACAAGCTTAGATATTTCAATCTTTCCTTAGTCCGTCATTAATCAAAACAGGCTCTTTGATTAATCTCTTTCTATTAAACAACCCTAAATAAGCTCTTAACGTTTAATTTAAAAACAGCTCTAAGAGATAGAATGATAACTGAAGCCAAGCAATAAACACACGTGCTTGGTTTATTTAACTTAGTCTATGTTCTTTATAGCAATTGTAAACTACTATTTACTACACATGTTTAGAATCATAAAGCAATTATGGACTTGATAATTCTAAACTAGCAATATATAATATAGTCTAATTAATTAGTTGTGTAACTAATCAATAAAACATACAACCATGACAAATATAATAGAAGAACACAAGATACTTGAAATGAATAATTAAATTAAAATGAAGAACAAATCATATCTTACAACACAATCCTATGGCTTCAATCCTCTTATCAGAAAAAAGAGTTTAGTAACTCATAAAAATAATAAATAAACTCTAAGAATGTTTACTGACTCTGGAAAAACTAATATCTAAAATAATCCTAAGCTAATGTATTTATAGGCTAATTAAAAGAGAAAAGAACTCTACAATTCTAATCTAACTTAAAGTCCATATTAGTTTGGGGTCTTGGTATTGAACTCTTCCTTGTATTAAAATTCCTAACTTGCCCTTAAAATAGGTCTAAATACAAGATGTGCTTGTCATCCTCATACCAATCTGGTTAGGAGTTTCAAATAAGTATGAAATAGCACTATGACGCATACTTCCATGGCGCTACGACGCCTTACTTTCTATATTCCAATGAAGTTGTCTTCCACCTTATGGCACTGCGGCTCAATGCCCACTAACTTCAAACCTTTAAAACTGGGGAATAGGGCATCGCGGCTTCTAGTTTACCATGCTACGGCACAATGCTCTCTGACATGATTGTATAAAATCCACCAAAAATGGCGCTGCGGCTCTTAAAATGGGACGCTATGGAGATGTGCTCTCCATCTAGAGCCTATTTTTTGCTTCTCAGGCACTGTGGTGACATGTGATCCATACTGCGACGCCACTTCATGGACTTCTACTTCAATTTGGATAAGGACAACATCCTTCTGGCTCCATTTGTGCTAATTGTGCTCCATTTATCTAACTAATATATTTTAATCAGATTTAACACCTAAAATCATAAAATGAACATTTATAAGTTTATTAGCTCCAAATCATATTCAAAACAGCACAAGGAATCAATGAGATTTAAGATTAATTAAACTCCTATTAGTAAGAGGCACAACATCTTTCACCACTCAGGAGATGAGGTGGCGTACTGAGCATTATCCTTAGGGTGAGAAGACCTTTCAAGTAGAAAGGAAGTAGTTGCGGAACCAACGAACTTCTTTTAAGGGAAACTGTTCTTCGCCACCTTTTTTTCCTTTTGAGCTGGTAGCTTTTTCTCGCAAGGCCTCAAGCTTGCGAGTGGTGGTAGCTCGCACCTTAATGGCTTATTGTTTAAGTGTAAGACTCATATCTGCAAAGCCAAGAAAGAAATCACTCGGTAACAATAAAAAAATAAGAAGCATAAGAAAAATTGTACAAGTGTTCAAGTGCAGACTAATCGTTAGTTTAGATAAACCAGTTTTAGCCAGTTGGGAGCCAGAGGTATACGACATAATGTTTAAAAGTTTTTCATGCTGGTACCTCTGGTACATGACCATCTTATAATAATTCTTGTACTTGCTCCAGTGACAGCATGGGTAGCCTTTCAGGCATCTAAGTCTTCAAACTCCCCAGCAGTGCAATAGACCCATAGGGAAAGGAGCTTCCACAAAGAAATATCGTGGTTTCTACTCCTTGTTGTTGTCTGGTTACTTGTGATACAAGTCATAATCGGATGAGAAGTAGATCTACCCCTAGACATGTTCTTTATGTAGTGTATATACTTGAAAACTGTCAAAGAGGGACGGATCACCAGGTTGTGACAAATGCTGATAAAGGATATTAGGAATCATCACGTATTAGGAACTATTTGTGTTGGACAGATCCTCAGATCATTCAAAACCTTAACCATGAAGGGGTAGAAAGGATACTACACGCCTACTCCGAAATACTCTTCATAAAAGCAGAAGGTGTTGTGTCTAGAATGATGTAGGTGATATTCGTAAGGCCCGATCTTATAAATCTTTACCCCAATGGGCTTAAAGTACAGCCTCCTCAAGATCTTCAACTTTACATCAGTAATGACATTCCTATTCCACTCACGGTAGTGGTGTTCGTCTGGGGCCATAATGTGGCCACATCGTGTTCAGAGTCTTCAATCCACTTTGGTGAGAAGCGGGATAGGGCGGTTTCCTCATCTTCAGAAGCGTTGTGACTTTCAGATTCTGTGTTTTCTGAGCTAGACTGCTCGGAAAGACAGAGAGCCAAAGCCTTGATTTCTTTACGCTTTCCAGGTTGGAAGGCAGGCTCATCGCTCAAGGGCACTATAGTATCATCCGCCGGGTAGAGATCGCCAAATAACTCCAGGGGTGGGTATAAGGGGAACCACCCTCACCAGACATACTAGGAGAACTAGGAAATCTTGAAAACTTTGCAACAAAAGAAGGTCGTATCTAGGTAAATGAAGGTTGAGTGTATAAAGAAGGGCTTTTGAGGGTTCGATCTGGTTGAACTTAAAGGGCTAGAGATTTATATGAGATTTTGGAAGTGAAATCTAAGAGAGGAATGACCCTTATATAGGCTTTCTAGGCCTCTCTCGCTTAGTCTGCCCAGTGAATTGCGAACACAAGGTAAGCAACTATTGGGAACCTCAGGATTTAGCCAATAACGGAGGATTCGACTCGGAATACGAAAGGTCTCAAAAGAGCCAATAGTAAGGGAAGGTTCAACCTATAAGAATTGTATCTAGAGGACCCTACAGAGCATGGATAAAGAGTGAGTAACTCACCCAACTGGGTGACCAATAAAATCCCATTCGCTTTCATAAGTGGATTACTTGAATTAGATGCAATAGCATATAGGTGTCTTGGCAACCTAGGAAGCCTTTCTCGAAGTCTCAAGGCTTCTTGTTTTGGGGGACTAGTGTTAATATAATAACTTACCACCCAACAGGTTATAACACGTGGTTGTCACATGGTTACCTAATGGGATGAACAGTTCAAGTAGCCCACCACAGGTATTCTCTTCCTACATATATACTTAAACCTCTTGTGGTTGGGCATGATTCTCATTTTAGACTAGTAGGCATGATATAGTGCCCTCATATTGTTTTATTGCTCGCCACCACTAACTAGAGCATTAGAGTATCTGGGGAGTTCACCTCAGATCTTGATCTCATCCTACTTTTTGTAAATACTTAACCAAAGACTAACAGCTTGGCAGGTCGCCACTAGTCCACAAGGATCAAAGGCAGTTAAGACAAAACAAGCTCTAACTAAATTAAACTGATAAAAAAGATATCTCGTGTGTAAAGTTGGAGAGGATAGCCTTCCTCCTCGTTTGCAAATTGAGAGTTCGAATTATCCTTGATTTCCAATTGCAAAGTTCAAATCATCATCTTTGCATGTGAATTGCAAAACTTTTAGTTAAAGTAAAAAGGGGGGACCTATACTTGTAAGGAACAAGAATGAAAATGATAGGTAAAATGGATTATGCGTAGTAGCATAAGATGAGGAAAATGGCACCATTGCGTATTGCCATTTTTTTTTGTTTTTTTTTTCTTCTCTATTTTATTTTTTATTTTTTAAGGAGAGGATGAAACTGTTTTTGTCCTCTATAGAGACTTCTCCAATATTCGCCTCCTCATGGGGATCTATTTCTCGAAAATAAGAATGTGAATAATGCAATTTGAAATAACAAATATTATCCTTTTAATACTATACATGTTAAAAGACATACACCATTATTCAGAAGTATTATTCTCATGAACTGGGTTTATTATTTTCTTTTCTTTTTTTCTAGAAGTTAAATTATTATTATGACTTATTCTTTAATCTAGAAAGGATAGTGGCAATAGGCAGGCAATGCAAGAAACGTGGAAATAGTCAAATCACAAGTGTCAAATTCATGCAATTAACGACAAACCCTTGTAGTATGCAAAAATGAGAAAAAGTTACCAGAGTGAAAGGTGGTGATGGTCCAATTGACATCATTCATGTCAAGGTCAAGACATAGACTTCATCAATAGAAAAAAAAATTTGATTCTAATTAGATTAGGAAAAGGACAGTTCAACAATAAAGGATTCAGAAAATATTCAGACATGGAGAATTTATACATCCAAAATAATTAGATTTATAACTTTTTATTCAACTTACATTTATCTATAGCAAAGCATTTCAGTACAATTTAGATATTTTGACTTACATAAAATGAAAATTTAGTAACTACCATGGTCCTTATCATTAGCTATCAGCTTTAACAGAAGTGCCAAAACCACACACGCATACACCTCACTTACATGTTCCACACATTCATACTCATACAATGTGTTTTGTGTGCCATCCATAAGTTTTAAGTCATACCATTGAGGGAGTCTTCTCTTTGGCCACCTTTAATTAATTTTATAACATTCCATTTTAATTTATTCCTCCAACAAAAACCTAACTTTAAATGCTATGCTTTCATCATTGTGTAGTGGAGGTTACTTAAGGTTAGTTATACATGTAAGACCAACTTTAACATCAAATTGATTAAGTTATTTATAAATTTGATTGATTTAATTTTCACAAATAGTGATAATTTTTTTTGTTATATTGTCCCTCGTGTATTACTTGCCTTGCCTTCGGTTACTCTATTTTACTAATGCTAATAGTCATTTTCCTCCATCAATACCATTACACAAGGCCTTAATTTTTGCGTGATATCTTATACAACAAATTGAAGACCAATGCTCTAGAAGGCATGCAAAAAATAATAAAAAGGAATAACATAATCATTTTATGTCTGATAAAATTGTCATATAAAAAATCATAATACAATCGAATTCTTGTGTGTTAGGTACATATCTCTTATGGACATCAGAATTCTCCCCAAAACAATTAAAAATAGAAGAAAATCAGTAAATTCTCCCGCAACATATTACGAACATAATAGTTAATTAACAAAACTTGATTTTCTTGCAACATATTACTGACATAAATAATTTCTCGATGACAACTACATTCTACACATTCTATTTCATCTTTATTATCACTTTCATACAACCATCTACTTGTTTCCATGACGTGGCCTTATCTTACTGAGCAACAATTTAGTGTTGGTCCTAAAAAAATTTGTTCCACGTAGATCTTACAATATCTAATTCTTTTGCCACCCATTAATCCAATGAGAAATTGCATTCCCAATTGAAAATCATTCTTATCACAAATTAATATATACTTAAAATATATGAAGCTTCACAATGCCTGAACTTGCACCTGTTTTTAGATTTTTCAACCATTTGCCTAACCGCTGACAATTAAAGTAATCAATCTAAAAATTTAATTAGATTAAGAAACTAATTTCTAGATAAAAAATTCAAAAAGCAAAAGGAAAAGCAAAGATATAGAAGAAAGATACATGTTACTCTTAGTCTATAAAAGTCTAGATTTTCATTTTCTATGGGCTTATTGGAAATATGGTAGCTTCATTATTCCTATACCAAAAGCATCTTAAGAATATTTCAATTGATGCTTGTTGATATATGTACTTATCATTACCTAAATAATTGAAAACCTTGCAAATACAACAAATTCATACAAAATAATAATAATCAAAATAAATATAAATAGAAAAATAAAGATAATCAATAATTATAAAGAAAAGAGAAAAAAAAAATTTAATACCAAAATGTTTGAGGGTATTATAAGTAATCTTTTTTTGGCATCGAAAAAATTGATCAATGAAGAGGAAGCAACCCCAACTAGAATTTATATAAGCAACTCATTTGGAAGGAGAAAATGGACGTTAAAGTCAAAATCTTCCTACCTTGTTTACTCTTCGTTGTCTTATTTTGTCCCTCCTAAATCCACAAATACCAAAATATTGAAATGAATGAATCCTGACCTGAAAGTAACATTCATAGTCTTCCTCACAGACACTAAAATATTGAAGAAAAAAAAAAAAATGTAAATAATGATAACAATCAATTTCATGATATTAATATGTAACAAGAAAAATAATGATGAAATGATATTAAATACTTATTAGTTGAATAATCATTATTGTAGATTGTAAATGCACAAAAAAAAAAAAACAAAAAAAAAAATTTGGTCAAAGATAATAAATGAATATGAAATTACGTGTTATAATTTTGAAAAAGAGAGAATGAATGATGAAATAAGTAAAGAATGAAGGAATATATAGACATTGTCTAATGGAAGAATGAGGGATATCAAAAGACTAAATGACAAATGATATGTCAATATCACACTTCTTATAATAATGGATTGGGTGGTAATGAATTACATTCTACAATTTCAATATCAAAAATAATACAATACTAGATGTGACATTTCAACAATTTCAAGCTTTAATAGCTTTTTAAGTTGTTATAGACAATGTCCAAGATATTGTTTTTTTAACAGTAACTTCAAGACTCAAAACTAATGTTGTTTTAACAATAAAGTCTTAGTGGCTTTTTAAGTTGGTATAGATGAGAATGAAATTTCATTTTTCCATAATAGTCTTAATAGAATTCTATCAAACACTATCAAAATTCTTTTCGATAGGTGAATTTGACTCTATAGATTTAGATTTAGGGCTATTCATTTCAAAAATTCAGTTTAAGTTTGATTGTTTTTAATATAAAGGTATTTGAATTCTAAATTGCTAGATGTGGATGGATTTCAACTCCTATCTAGTGGATTTAAAGTACTTAAAAAGAATTGTAATTTCAAATCCTCCTCAATGTACCACAATAAACTTAAGTACACAGTAGATTAAGATCCAATACAACATTGAATAGTATTTAACCTAACTCGAGTCGGTCCAGTTGGGTTTCCATTATGTCCCCCAATTTGATTTGATCTGAAATGTCCAAGTGGCATCCACCCCCATACAAGTTCCCCTTTCCATGTGGTGGCTTCACTCTACTCAGTTTGGTTAACTCATTAGGATAAGGTTACCTGGGATTGTCCACTTATGAAAAGGAGTTGATAGCAATAGTATATGCAATAGCTAAATGGAATAGTACCTAGTAGGTAAGCATTTCAATTTCCAGATAGATCATCAAGCACTTAAGTATGCTCTAGAATAGAAAGAATGTGACTTGGTGCTGCAAAAATGGCTCTTAAAATTAATGGAGATGGATTATGAGATTCAGTATTGAAAAAGAAAGAGTACTGCAGTAGTTGACCCTCGTTCCAGGCTCATATAGGAAGAAGGCCTAAAAACAGACAGTTACATAGCCATATTTGTTATTACTTCTGAGCTAATAAATAGGGTGGTGATAAGCTATGACACAGTTGAAAAACTCCAAAAGATCATTTAGGAATTGCAACTAAATCCATGTTCATACCCTCACTATAAGTTGCAGCATGGACAACTAAAAAGGAAAGGGAAGCTAGTGGTTGTTGGAGACCCTGCATTAAGGAAAAAATTGTTAGAGTTGTTCCATTACAGTTCAATTGGGGTCCATTCAAAAGTTAATGCTACTATAAGAAGGTTGAATGGAATCTTTTATTGGAAAGGATTACAAAAGGAAACCAGGAGCTTCATAAGGGAGTGTGGAACTTATCAGAGGTTTAAAACTGAGACAGTACTATACCATAGCTTACTGTAGCCACGGCTTATTCCAAACAAAGTATGGTCATCAATATCTATGGATTTCATCAATGGTTTACCAAAATCAAGGGGCAAAATAGTTATCCTGGTAATAGAGACAGACTGAGTTAGTTTGCCCACTTCGTAGCTATCCAACATCCTTATTGCCATGATAGTTGCTCAAGCATACATGGACAATGTTTATAAGATCCATGGTATGCCAAAAGATAAGTATCAAATAGTGACGTTGTGTTCTTATCTCACTTCTAGAAGGAACTCTTCAAGATCTAAAAGGTTAAGCTACAACACTCAAGTGCATACCATCATTAAACAGATGTCCAGACTGAAGTCTATAGAGACATACTTGAGTTGCTTTGCAGGGGACTGTCTAAGGAAGTGGGTGCAGTCGCTGCCTTTGGCCTAGTATTGGTACAACACCAGTTACCATACTATAACCTAGATGACTCCTTATCAAGCTCTATTTGGTCAAACACCTTTTTACCACATTCCTTATGTCAAAGGTGACTCTATGAATGATGAAGTGGATAGATCAATAGCTAATAGAGAAGCCAATATCCAGTTACTTAAGGATAACATGCTTAAGGCTCAAAACAGGGTGAATATGCAAGCTGACAAGCATATGAGTGAAAGGGAATTCATTCTGGGGGAATGGGTATATTTAAAGCTACAATCCTATAGGCAGCAAACAATATCAAATAGCAGCTTTCTAAAATTGGCTGCAAGATATTATGGGCTTTTTCAAGTAATTGAGAAGGTTGCTTATGCTCTACAGCTACCTGACACTGAAACAAAAGCATAGCCAACATATAGTCTTCTCTAAGTTGCCAAACCTGGATGAGGAAGGAAGGGTGTTGCTAGAACGTGTAGCCATTTTGGGAAGAAGGTTGAGCAAAGGACATGTAATGCTTCTATGCAAATATTGGTCTAGTAATCAAAGCAAGGAAGATAGTACTTAGGAGGATATCCATGAAAGTAAATTCCCTGCTTTCAATCCTTAGGGACAAGGAGCCTCTGAAGTAAAGGAAAATGTTATGATTCAGGCCTCAAGACCGGGTCAACCCAAACAAGGATCCATTAGATTCAGAGCAGCAAACAGATCCACTTAAATAAAGCATTGTAGAGCTGGAGGCAGCTAAGTAACCTACTCTGTCTGTTAGAACTGTTAAAAGCATTTGTAATGAGAAGGAGAAGAAGTTGGTTAAGTACCCGAATTGTAAACTGAAATAATGATTGATTGATGAATAATATTGTGCTCTTTCTCTCTCTTCTTTCTCATCCTTTCTCTCTCTATTTCTCAATTACCTTATCCAAACCAAGTCTCATTTTTAAATTATGCTTTCAAAGCAATATGTGTACTGTGTTTCATGTGTTTCCTTTCACATAAATTTCAAAGACTCTTGCCTAATCACAAAATTACTAAAATTAAATCTTCCCAGAACTTAACCATCTTTGGCAAAGGGACGTCATATCATGAAGAACTAACGGGTATATGCAATTGCTTTGGAGACACTTTGGTAGATCACATTGCATAAACCAATTGTCACAAAATCATGGGAATTTTATTAGGATGAGGTCATTTTCATGCTACTACTGAAAGACAAATGGAACAACCTCTTCCTTAGAGAAGAGTTTACATAACAAAGAGACTTGGTCATGTGAAAGAATAAATTAAAGCTCTCAGATATAGATTTTTGTGCATTGCTGGTAATCTAGTTTTTCTCAACAATAGAAAAGAAAACATTAATAACGAAATACTTGAGCAAGATCAAAATACATATTCATTAAAGATAACATTTAACGTTGCGATTGTGACAACTGTGTTATTATTACATGAGCTGCAAAAGGCATATAAACTTGACAAAATCCAAGTCAAAGTAAATAAAATCACACTAAATGAATGAAAATTGATCTCAGCTTTTGTCTAAAAGTGAGAAAATTGGCAAGTAGCCACAATCAATGTTGTCAAGATCTCGGTTTTAATTATAGGATCCCACGATCCTACGATCTCACTTTCCAGGTACAAGTCAAATCGTAGCAAAAAATGCATTCTAGTAGGATCAGAAACAAGTTCATAGGATTGGGTGCAAGGTTATGGGATTTAACGATCTTGCCTGATCTCACTGATCCTTATAAAATTCATATTTAGGCCAAATTTTATTGTGCTTCATAGATTTTGGTTGGCCTTCTCAAATCCATCCATAAAAAATAATCTAATATGCTGTAAATAATCAAATTTGGGCTGAAAGTTATATGGGCTTGACCTAGAAAAAAGATTCAAACTAAATATTACTACTACCTATCCCAAAAGTATATCTAAACAAAATTCATACTACTAGCCTGCCTTAGCTTCTCTGCATCACGAAAGTTTCTCTGTAAACTCTAGCTTCAAAGCTTCAAAGTTCAGACTTCAAAAAGAAAGCGCCTTCAAAGATCAGATAGACTTCAAAATTCAACTCCCTTTCCGTCTTCAAAGGTCAGTTTACTTTGCTTCCTCTTTCCTCTACTCCCTGTTTCCATTTTTAGATTTTTAGATTTTTTTTCATACTCCTTGTTTTTCACTTTCTCTACTCACTGTTTTAAGTTCCTGAGCCTTCTTGTGTATCCCTTCTACTTACCCAATTCCATAATATATTTGCAAAGTTCTTAGCAGTTTCCCTCTCCAAGCTAAGCTTAATTTGGTTTTGCTAGAGAGTTGCTTTAATTAGCTAGCTCTCAGTGCAGCTTTTCAATTATTGTCTGGCACATGCATGTGTTACTGAAAAAGCAACCCTTTTACGGAGAATAGTAGTGTTTGCCAACAATGACAAGCTTGTTATTTTAATAAGCTAAAATTTATTTAGTTTTCTTTAAGCTTATAATAAATGATGAATGCCCAGAGTTTTTACTCGTTTATGTTTTGACCAATTCCTTAAGCTTTTATATAAAAGGAGGAAAAAAAAAATCAAAGCAACTTTTAGAAGTTCTAGTCTGAGTGGGAGCTGCATCCTTATTGACTATTAACAAGTCAATTTCTAGCAAGATAGTAGTGTCCCTGAAGAAGACATGTTAACTATTAAGAGAAATATAAGCTCAAAATTTTACTTCTTAGAATAAAATATAAAATGATAAAATACAGTTCAATAATATTGATTTGAATTTGTTGATTATTTATTTATTTGGTTGGTAATTTGTTGATGTTGAATGCATGTTGATGAGTTGTTAACTTGTTGATGTTGAATGCATTTTATTTGTTTCAAAGGAAATGTTTTCATCTTGTTCGGCTAAGACTAAAGGAAGAAAAAATGATTGTGGAAGTAGAATTGGGTTGGGAATATGGTTTTCCTATTGAAGGAGATAAAAGAAAAGTAAAATGCAAATATTGTTCGAAGGTTGTAATCAGTGAAATTTATCGGTTTAAGCACCATCTAGGGGGTACTCGGGAAAATGTGAATTGTTTTGGATAAACTAAAAGAAAATAAAGATAAGAAGAAGACGATTTTTGAGAACATCGAATATAACATTGAAGAGATAGAAATTGTCTAAAAACATAAGGGGAAAGAGAAGGAAATCATGGGATATTTCGTGAAAAACAATTCTAATGGAGTTGGACACAACAAAATCCAATTAACAATGAATCAATGGGTTAAAAAGGATTTGAAAGAAGATGCATGTCGGAAGATAGCTCAATTTTTTTATACAAGTGCTATTCCTTTTAATTGTGTGAAAAATCCTAAGTTTATTGAAATGGAATGTTTGTCAAATTTTCTATAATGATGGGTGGGAAAAATACTTGAAGGTAAAGGTAGTTGAAACCATGAACGTGCTCGAGGACTATAAAGTAGAATGGGTGAAAACAGGGTGTTCTATAATGTCATTTGGTTGGACTGATAAGAAAAAAGTTTTATATGTAATTTCTTGGTTAATAGTCCTAGTGGGACTATTTTTTTATCATCATTGGACACATTTGAATTTTCTAAGACTGCTTTTAAAGCAGCAAGGGATATGTTAATGATAAAGAGGAAGCATTTATACTGGACACCATATGCTGCACAATGTATTGATTTGATGTAGGAAGATTGGCAAAAAATTGAGGGTACACAACGTGACCATTGCAAAAGGAAAAAGAATTACAACATATATTGGAGAAATGGGCTCATTACTATGTTGAGGAGTTTTATTAAAAGAATGGATTTAATTAACTTGCTGTAACCCGATCTGCCACTTCATACTTGACTTTAGGATGTCTCCATGAACTAAAGGGAGCATTGATGACCTTGTTTTCTTCTCAAAAGTGGGAATCCAATAGTTATGCAACCATGAAAAAGGGGAAAGCAAGTTGCAAAAATTGTTTAGATAGTGACTTTTAGAAGAAAGCAACTAAATGCCTTATGGCTGCTAATCCACTTATTAAGGTGCTCAGACTAGTGGATTTAGGAAGGAAACCAGTCATGGGATTTAGCTATGAAGAAATGGATAGAGCAAAAGAAAAAATATAACTCAATTTTGGCAATATTAAGAAAAGGTAAGCCTTTTTTTTCCCCCTTCAAACTATAGATTTTATCATTTTTCTATATTATTTTTATGTCAATTAATTTTAATCGTTATAGTTACGAATCTATTTTGAAGATTATTGATGAGAGGTGGGAGATGTAACTCCATAGACCTTTGCATTCTGCAACTTACTATCTAAGTACTTAATTTCATTATAGTCCTAACTTCAAAGTTGATTATGAAGTTAAGCTTGGACTTTATAATTGTTTAGAGAGATTGGTCAGGGATATGAATGAGAGGAATAAAATTTTAAACATGCAAGGGGATTATTTGGTATATTAGCTACAAAGGCAATGAGGGATAAAAAAGCCCAGTTGATTGGTGGGATTCTTATGGAGATGAATACCTAAAGTTGAAAAAATTTGCCATTCGGATATTAAGCTTAACTTGTAGCTCTTCTAGATATGAACGTAACTAGAGTGCATTTAAGATGGTAATGTACAATTTATAAACGTCATTTACTTAAAATTTCTATTTTTTTATACATATTTTTGTTATATATTTACATTAATACATGCATTCTTATGAAAACATTTATTACCTGTTTAGGTGCACACAAAGAAAAGAAATCTTTTACACCAAAAGAAGTTGAATGATCTAGTGTTTGTCATATACAACTCCAAGTTGTATGATAGAAAAATAAAAAAATATGCAAGCTCAAGCTTGAATTTGGATGATCTCTCTTCTGATGATGAGTGGATAACTGTTAAAGAAAGCTTTTTGGACTCTTATCAAATAGAGAATGGTTAAGTGTCCTTGATGATACTTTCAATGCCAATGATGATGATGTGATTGATGTAGATGGGAAAGTCAGGATACCACAAATGATGACCTACAGTCATTAGAAATTGATGTTAATGGTGATGATAATATTAATGAAGCTATGCATATTGATAGTGATGAAGATGAAGTTGACATTGACAATGAAGAAGATGATGATAATGATAGTGATGAAGAAAATTATCACACCCCATACAGGGGTATAACCAGCCGGATGAATGGTTAATCAAACCCTCGTAACCCTGACTTCAAATCAAAAGGGAATGCACATAACTACTAACTAAAAGTAAAAAAAAAAAAAAAAAAAAATATTCGAGGAAAGCTTTGTAAAAGTGGAAGTACATATTTATATATTATTACGTAGATAAAGTGGAACATCCCCGAATCATACAAAATAACCTTTTTGTCTACAACACAACAACAACAAAGAGCTCAGCTCCATTCACATAAAAAAAAGGGTAAAATACGGTATCCCACAACTCAAAATTTCATAATCCAAGCCCTAAAATGACTCCAAATTCTTCATCCCCACCTTCAAGTATATGATCTCAAATGGGTACCTTGCCGCAACAATTATCGGCAAGTCAAGTTCTAGCAGGAAGGGTTTGAGAAGAACCTGGTGCTAAAAAAAACATAAATGAAAGTAAAGTGAGTCATAAAAACTTAGTGAGATATTCTCTTAATACATTCACTTTGGCCTAACTTACAATGCAATTCCATTTCACATATATATATATAATGCAAAAATAATATAACTCGCAAATGATCATATTTTAAACAAATCAAGCAAAGAAACCAAAAGGGCCAATAATCGAAGTAACTTAGCATCTGCACACCATAAACATATCCTCATCTGGGCCTTTTACTTCCACACACTAATAATATATATCATCTTGTTCAAAAACCTCACCGGGACTGAGTTACTCGAATATTTTTATTCAAATATTAAATATTCTAGGTGCACCTAGATTCTAACTCACGTTTAAAAAAAAAAAATGAAATCATTGGCCTTATTAATCACATACAAGCTTTTGCACCAACACATAACACAGTAAATAGTAAAGTTTCAAAGATATAACATTTTTATCACATAATTCACTCTAAGTATTAAAAATCTCATTCAACAACTTTATACATACATACATATACTATATATACAAATATTCAAAATGCAACTAGTAACCAAAAGGTAACATCTTTTACTCACAAATTTATGGATTTTGTTCGTGGTTTCCTCTTGATTCCAAAAGTGTCGTTGAATTAACGTTATGTTCTGGAGCTGAAATTACATTTCCAAGTATCACCTAATTTGTAAAAATTTTAGGTTATAAACCCCTAATCACAAAACCTATATATATTGAATTTCATTCATTTCTTTAAAATTAACTTCTCTTAGGCATTTTAGCAAACACCTTGAATATATATATGTCTTATATATATTATATCCCAAGAAAATTAACATTAATCAATAATATTCAACATTACCAATAATCCAAATATTAAGTTGAAGTTATATAAATTATTTAGGGACATTAAAAACTTAAATCTTGGAATTTCTATAACACCTAACATTATATTCACCATTTTCCACCATTACCAAGCTCACGATCACTCCTCTAAACTCCTTAAATCTAAGTCCACTATCTAATGCCTCAAAAAAAAAAAAAAAGAGTGGTAACTAACTCAAAGGAAAATAAGCAAATCACTTGAATTTGAGGTAGTTAAAAGCTACCTCCACACTAAAGGGCTACCAAGCAGTTGCTAGAACTAGTTGAGGGGTGGTGGGCAGTGGCTTATTGCTACTACTATTCGTGACTGGCCACAAGGTTGAAAGAAAAAGTTAGAGGGAGGAGTTGAAAAAAAATCATGCATAAAGTAAGAAGGAAGGTGAAGTGCTCGACTGGTTTGAAGGAGCAACAAGAAAAGTCTAGAATAGGGGAAGGAAAGTAGAGAAAATTCATAGAAAGAAAAAAGGAAAGAGAAGAAAAAGAAATAGGATAGGAGAAAAATAGGAAAAGGACAAAAAAAGAAAATTCAAATGAAAAATATGAAGTGTAAAAATATATATATATATATATATATATATACACATATATATATAAATACACACATACACACACATGTATAATTATATTGTTTGTTTATTTGATCTATGTATTCATTTGTTGTTTTTATAATGAAAAGTTATACAATAGCTTTAAAACTTAAAGTTACGATGCCGTGTGATAACACTCTCCTTCCCTTAAAAGAAACGAATTTCAACAAAATAATTACGGATGTATCATTTTCCTGAATCATCCAAAAGATATGGATATTATTGCCTCATTGTATCTTCGGATTTCCAAGTGGCATTTTGTTCATTATGTTATAGCTAGACGACTTTCACAGAAGGAATGGTCTTTGATCGAAGCTTACTAACTTGTCTATATATGATTACCACTGGTTGCTCCTCATATGTCAAATTCTTATCTACTTGCACTTCTTGGTCTTGCAAAATATGAGACGCATCAGGTAAATACTTTCGAAGCATAGACACATGAAAAACCTGATATACCCTGTCCAAGTCCAGCAGTAATGCCAACTTGTATGTGACAACTTCAACCCTATCCAAAATCTATAAGGGTCTTATAAATCTTGGAATTAGCTTCCCTTTCTTGTCAAATCTCATTGTACCCTTAAAAGGTGAAACCTTCAGAAACACATAATCACCCACTTTAAATTCTAGCTCTTTTTGTCAATTGTCTGCATAAGATTTCTGTGTACTTTTAGCCATCCTCAACCTATAGCAGATAATCTACATCTTCCTTATAACATCTTAAACTAATTCTGGTCCCAGTAACTGATGCTCACCAATTTCAAACCATCCAACTAGTGATCTAAACTTTCTTTGGTATAAAACCTCAAATGGTGCCATCTAAATGCTATTATGATGACTGTTGTTGTAAACAAACTCCATAAGTAGCAGGTGTTGATCCCAACTGCCTTCAAAATCCATCACACAAGCTTGCAACATATCCTCCAACGTTTGTATGGTTCTCTCAAATTAGCCATCAGTTTAAGGATAGAAAGCTCTACTGAATAGCAATTGAGTACTAAGAGCTTCCTAAAAAGATTTCTAGAATGCCATAGTGAACTGAGTGTCCCGATCTGAAATGATGGAAATAGGTACTCCGTGTAACGAAACTATCTCATCTAGATATAACTTAGCATACTAATGTGTTGAGTATGTAGTTTTCATCGGAAGAAAGTGCGTTGATTTAGTTAATTAGCCCATTATTATCCATATTGAATCATAACAACTAAAGGTTTTAAGAAGTTCTATTACAAAGTTTATAGTAATTTTCTCCTATTTCCACTCTAGAATATCTAATCTTTACAATGTTCTCACAGGTTTCTAATGTTCAGCTTTCACCTGCTGGCATACCAAGCACTTGGTAACAAAATCTGCTACATCATTTTTCATACTATCCCACCAATAAAACTTTTTCAAATCTTGATACATCTTGGAAGAACAATAATACATTACATATGACAAGCAGTGAGCCACTTCAAGAATCTTCTTTCTCAATTCAAGATCAGATGGCACAACTACATGATCTTGATATTTTAATATTCCTTCACTACACTCTAAAGTCCCTGATTGCGGACATATCACACTTGGTTTTCTTCACACATCTCAGAGTCAGCAACCTGCATTTTTTTAATAGCTTTAATCAAGGTAGATTTCACCTGAATATAGGCTAACAACACCCCATTAAGAGATACTTCAAATATAACTCTATCAACCATACATCTTTTGATAAGCATTTAATAAGTCTTAATTCTATTGATACCTAGCTATGATTTTGTGCTTATAAACTTATAAATATTTATTTTATGATTTCAGGTGTTGAAATTGAAGCAAGAAACATTTGTGAATAAATGGAGCATAATTAGCATAAAAAGGAGCAAGAAGGTTGTTATTCTTGTCCAAATTGAAGTAAGAGTCAATGAAGTTGTGCGCCACAGCGTGGATCACCTGCTGCCACCGCGCCTAACAAGCAGAAAATAAGCTTAAATCAAAGAGCACAGCACAACAACGTGAAAGACTTGCAGCCGTGATACTGATATATGGCTTCCCCTAATCCCCTTAATTTGGTTGTTGGTTGGACACATGAAATATACATTCTTTTATGTGTAGAAAGAGGAGCAATTTTTAATTTAACTAGTAGTTGTTTTCCATCTATGTCATGAAAGTTCTAGATAATAATTCACTGAATATATTGTTTGCTATTCCGAGAGCACACACATGCTCATCTCAAGAACATGCATGATATTTGTTTCAAGCCTATTTCCAAGGGTCATAGTTTCTCCTCTTCTTTTCTGTGAAACTAAATGGAGGGTACTTTATATAAATCAACACTTAACAGAATAATTAATAGCAGACTTCAATTATGTATACTCGTAGAGTCGTTCCATAATAACCACTGGCTTGATTTTCACAAGCCATACTAATAACTTGTTCTCTGTTTAAAAGAAAGAAGAAGCTCAAGTAAGAATTCATCCTAACAAAATTAGGTTGCTTTATAATTCCTGTTATCTTGAAGTATTTGTTATCCGAAGATATTCTAAAATGTACCTGGCAAATATCATGAACTTTTCTCTTCACTTTTTTAGTTTATGGAGGTACACCATTATCATTTTTAATTAGTTCACTTCTTATTGAACCGAAGAGTTTTACATCATTACATGCTATTACATTGAGCAATTTTGGGTTACTTCTTGTCGTTTAATCTATTTTCGGCAACATAAATCACTCAACAGAGAATGAAAGAGCTGGAAGCCAGTGAATCATCAGAAGATGGAAAGCTGCTTCACTTATGTGTGGAAACCGGGGGATGTTCTGGGTTTCAACATGTTTTCAATCTGGATGACAAAATCAGCTCAAATGACAGGTCTCCCCCACACCCTTGCAATATTTTATTGCTTTTGCTTGTAAAAATTATAAGAAATATGCTAAAAGATTGTCTTTTAATACTTTCTTCTTTCTATTGCTGGCAGAGTTTTTGAGAGATAAGGAGTTAAACTAATAGTTAATAGTATCTCATATGATTTTGTAAAAGGAGCAATTGTTGATTATGTTGAGCAGCTTATCTGTTCTGCCTTCGTGGTAAGAAAATAAACTTGTGAGCTCATAGGAGTTTAGAATTTGTTGATTCCAAGTGGTATGCAATTCTTGTAAGTGTCAAAGAACCAACTAACCTAAATCTGAAGCTGTTAGGAGACATCCTATGAATGGTTTTCAATCCCTAATACACCCTTCATGAGCAAGCTTATTGGGCTTGACAGCATGAAGAAAGCATGGGCCTTGCCTTAATCTTGTCTTGAAATTTAATTATGACGTGGGCAGCCAAACCATGTACTACTTGGTCAATGAGGCTATTATACAACCTCAGAATCAATAAGAAATATACCGTGCATTCAATAGCCTGCTCCCTCCCTTCAAAGCACCTTCTGTCTTATTCGGTATACAAGGAAATTCTAAGAAAGTTAGAAAGAAACTACACATTGGATTGTGCAGTCACTACCTACAGTAATATAAAAGTTACAGAAATAATAAACACATTTGAAATGCCTGAGTTAAGTTATAATTTATCTTTCCTTAAGACTATATTTGCACCTTACTTGCAACGGATTATAACAAATAAGTTTCCCAATATAAAACAAGTTCCTTTATATCTAAGATTGTTATTAGATATAAACATAAATTATAACTTAAAAAGAGGGGGAAAAAAAAAGATATAAAAGGGGGTTAACCATGTTATTTTTATAGACTTTCCATGAAAGGACATTTTTATTCATATGGAAGTTATTATCTAAAAGGAAACGTCTTTTCATTTAATCAAAAAGTAATAATTTTTTTATTAAATCACATAGCCATAAAAGTTCTTATAGAGTTTTTAATGAAAAAATATTCTTGTTCATAAAAAAGTTATTTTTATGAAACTAAGTATTTTTTTACTTATGTAAAAAGTAATGACTTTTTGATTAAGTGACAATAACCAAACTTTCTCTCTTTTCAATACTTTAATAACTATTCATATAGAAATTAATTTATGAAATGAAGTTTCTTTTCATTTGAACAAAAGTAATGGCTTTTGAATAAGTCAAATTACTTTAAAAACTTACGAAAATTCCAAACAATTTCTCCTAATTTTCAAAATATTGAAACCACTTTTAAGTGTCTCTTTCTCTTTACACCATTGGTTGGTTGTATAAGGTATCTTTAGACTTGAATATTTTCTGGTAATTATAAAATGTCAGAATCCAAAGTATCCTAAGACTTGAACTTTGTAATCCTTAGATGACATCATATATATTACTCATCCATACTACTTTCCAATTATAATTTCTACTTCTCGCATATTAATGACCATGTGCTACATTTAGGAATTCATATATGTATTTGAGACAAGCTTTCTGATCTCGCAGAAGCGGTCACACTTCCCACATATACATAGGTGAATCTATAAATGCACTGTATGATCTGTATTTTTTCCTTAGGACATAGATTCATTAACGGTTAAACCTATCCTCTATTTTTCTCCCCATTAGCATGCACTTACTTTGAAATGACATAAAGGTTCTTTAACCTTTATACTTGTAAAGTTTATAAGCTGGTTTTAATTACATGTTCGTTTTTATTTGAAACTAGAAAATTAGGAATTTTCCTAACAGTCTAGTTGGTTTCACACATAAGTAACCTCTCATTTTAAAAAAGCCTTCTAAAATCCACCTCCCAAAAGTCTTTCATATTACATGCTTGCCCAAGCAATTTGCAAAAAGTTCATCAATATTTTTCCATAACTTTGTGATAAAACTTCCTTTAATTTATTTTGGGATCATACCATCCCTATTAATGTTTTTGACATCAATATCAAGATCGTTCAACTTGATCTTGGAACTTGAATTAATATTGAAATACCATTTTCAAAGAATTTTATATTTACCTTTGATGTTTAAAACTATATTAATTGTAACACCTAGGATTACTATTACAATAACATCAACATCACCTTTCCGAATGAAATTTTAAATCCTCTCATCACGTTGATATATCATGTACTTTTTATTATACAAAATTGCACAATAATATTGATGTCAATACAATATTTCTATTATACAATTTTCTAATAACATTCTTTTCAACCCCACTTTTTGAACTATTTCAAAAATCCGTGGAGTATATGAATAAATTTATATTCATATTCTAATGTACCAAGTATCAATCTAATAAACATACAATATTGAATTTAACAAATATCCACATAATTTTAATCCAAAAAAAATTATTCAAACTAGTATTACTACTAGTCAAATCATAAGGTATAAATAACCAAAAGATAACCACTTTTCTTTATACCTTCTAGAATTCTTTTTCAAGAAAAATTATGCCCTTGATGTATAATAAAACTAGAAATTTATAATAATTCCCCCATTTATTTTATACATCAAAACTTGATATACAAATTCAAAATAGAATTTAATCATACGAATAATATTCTTAAATATATACCACATATAAAATTATATTTCATGAATTTAATTTTCATGAAATAAATTATTGTTCAAACCATGGTACTAGTATTAGACTTGTACTTACCCAAGTCCAATTAATTCACTAGTCCATATCTTTTATATAATAAAGAAAATATAACATATATATTTCAACAAAAGATTTTTCCCATTCCTTCGTCATTAGAAAAAAATAATCTTTGTATTGAAATCATATTCTAACCTTTATCACTTTTCAACACATAAACTTAAACACCAAAATCTATTAATTATGTCTAACATGAAACCTTATTATTATGTTAGAAAATTTCAACAGTCATAAAATTATTATTGATTTTTTATATCCATGTATTTTACCATACACATATAAAACCATAATTCATTTTCATATGTACTTTCACCATATAAATATAAAAATCAATTAACAACTTAAAAGATTTAAAATAGAACAAAAAACCTAATTCTCCATGAAAAGATCTCAATCAAGTATTGTAACTTTTCCTTCTTTTTATTAATCTACAAAAAAGACTTTTGTTCCCTTAATTCATCACTTGATCTCTACAAACCATTAACTTGTCAATTTCACCACATCATTAACTACAGGCATTTGGACTTGTGTCTTCCATTGTTACTCTAATATGGTCTTAAGATTATAATATAAAAGTTGCAGAAACAATAAATACTTTCGAAAATGCCTAAGTCAAGTTAGAATTTCTTTTTCTTTAAAACTATATTTACACCCTACTTATAACAGGTTACAACAAATAAGCCTTATGAGATAAAACAGGCTCTTTTATATCTAAGGTTACTTTTAGATATAAATAGAAATTATAACTTGAAAAGAGAAAGAAAGAGAAGAAGAAAAGATATATAAAAGTGGGTTAACCATATTACTTTTATAGGCTTTCCATGAAATGATATTTCTATTCATATGGAAGTTAATATCCAAAAAGAAATCTTTTCATTTAATCAAACAGTAATTACTTTTTGATTAAGTCATATAGTCATAAAAGTTCTTATAGGATTTTTAATGAAAAGACATTCTTGCTAATAAAAAAAATATTTTTATGAAACCAAGTATTTTTTTTATTTATTTAAGTAAAAAGTAATGACTTTTTGATTAAGTCAAAATAACCAAACTTTTTCTCTTTTCAATATTTTAATAACTATTCATATAGAAGTTATTTTATGAAAGAAAATAACTTTTTATTTTTTTGGGTACAAGAAAGGAAATAACTTTTCATTTGAACAAAAGTAATGACTTTTGAATGAGTGAAATTACTTTAAAAACTTATGAAAATTCCTAACAATTTTCTCCAATTTTCAAAGTATTGAAACCACTTTTAAGTGTCTCTTCTCTTTATACCATTAGTTGGTTGTATAAGGTGTCCTTAGACTTGAACCTCTTAGTAGTAATAACTAGGAACTAAAGGAGTTGTAATATTTTTTGTTTTATGATGGCTATTGTTGTGTCTTGCCCAATTTCACTGCGGTTATACTATTTTGTGTACTAATGTGACTGTATTATTTGTTAGAATAGCATCATTCTGTTACTTATGGGTGAGAAATTAAATAACAGCTAGCTTCCCATTTCATGTGCAGGTGACTGAGAATCCCAGTGCTGTTGGAGGGTGCAGTTGTAAAAGTTCCTTCATGGTGAAACAGTAGTTGTCGTGCCGGGATTTCCTTCACCCCTCCACACCTAGCTGAGAGATCTACTAGTTCAGCCTTGATGATTTGTTGTGCCTATAGATGCGCATGATTCTTTTAACTTCAATTCAAACTAAAGATGTGTAAATTCCTAATGTTGTTCTTATAATTCGGGGGGTGGGGGAGGTTGTGCCATTATTTTGTATCAAAGTATTTTTTATATTCTGTAGCTGTTTTCTAACTGCAACATTTTGAGTACTAGTAAGTAAAGATTTAAACGAAATTGGATCTTGTTAAGCCAATCCCATGTTGGTTCTTGGATGCTGCAGTGGCAAGAGTTGATTGAGTCATATGTCTCAAATCTCAATTGCTGGCCATAAGATTCAAATGAGAAAACTGTTAAATTGGATTTAGATCTTGTATCACTTGTTTGTGGAATGGCACGGGTCATCCAGATGCTTTTGAGTTTGTAATATTCATTTATTGATGACAAACTTTAATTACAATCAAGAAATAAATTGACAATGTGTTTATTTGTTTTTTTCCAGACAAGATACTATTTGACATCCAACACATCATTTTCCTTACTTGATACTCTTCATGCATTAAGTTGAGTTGACAATAACTGCACTTAAATGTCACATAAAGATTAAATTGGAAAAATATGAAATGTTTACAGAGATTAGCTTTGAATTATGAAATATTCCTCTATAGCTACAACTAGTCTCATTTTCTTTGTATCAAATCTTTTAAGGATGGAAAAGTATCAGTGAACAATAGTTTCATACACAACTCTTGACTTAAGCATGTCATGTTAATCTCTTGCATTAATGTCATATAAAATATCAACATAAGATTTTCAATCCAAATATGTGTGTGAAGTTTCTCTTAGCATATGCAGCATCACAATAATAAAGAAATTTTGGTGCATTAGAAGTACTCAAACTCAGCATCACAATAATAAAAAAATATTTGATACATTGGAAGTACTTGAATTCAACACTAGAGGTGAGGGTTTGAGCTAAGCTCTCAGTGGTACTTCAATTTCATCATAACTATTCATCTAACAAATTACAATTTTTTCTCTTTCAACTTTTTTTTTTTTCATAATCAATCTCACAGTCTTTATGTTTTAGGTAATCAATAATTAAAAAAATTGAGAATAGTATGGAAAAAAAATAGTTCAACTAAGATAAATTTTTAAAATTTTTTTTCCAAATAAGAAAATTAGACTAAATTCTATAAGTGTAGTTTTTATTTCAAATAAAAAAAATTCATTTTAAATGAATTGAATTGTAAAATTTATTTTAAATGAATTTAATTGTATAATTCATTTTAAATGAATTTAATTGTATAATTCATTTAAAATAAAATAAGTTTTATGTTTTATTTTATTCGAAACACATCAAATAGGATGACTTTATAATTATAGAAATATGCTCTATTTTTTAACTTTCTAAATTTGAATCTTCTTAAATAATGTTGTGAGAAAAAAAAATTTTATAAATTTTCTATTTGATTAAGTGACTTGCCTTAATTCTATTTACAACTTCAAAAGTAAAATATATTTGGTAACCAAAAAACTCAATTCTCAGTATTACACCCCTGTATATCTAGATTAATCTAAACTGAATTTTAAAAAGCCCAATAAGGACAGCACAAGAAATACAGTTGTATTTCAATTCCAAACGTCAAAAAGTTTCGAACATTTTATCTAGATTAAAAGCCCCTCATGACTTCAGAACAGAGAAAAGTCCAAAGTCTAAGGGTGTGCCTGAATTAAAAGCAAGACAAAAATCATAGTCCCCACCTCGCCACTTTTTTAATGTGGTTTTAAATTGTCTAAAATGTGTGACTTGGAATCATAGTTTGAGAAAGAGACTTAGTTGTGAATTATCATAAAAAAAATAAAAAAAAAACCACATTCATTTATTTAGTTATAAAAAAAAACACTCAAAAATTTAGGGCCGGATGAACATTTAAAGAAGAGGAGTAAGTCGAGACTGGCGTGAAAAGATGGTGCCTAAGTATGTATTTCGCACCATCTAGATAGCAGCAAAACGATGCTTGCCAGCATTTTCGTTCACAACAAATTAATCTTAACAGTCAACAAATTGTTCTTTGGCATACTAGCTCAGCCACTGTAAGTACTTCCAGTCGCTGTTCCAAAGTCATGAAACAAAAAATGATTTCAATTTCCCCATTCACTATAAATAATTGCAAATTGTAGGAAACATACCAAAATTGAACTCTGTAAACTGAAAAATCAGAATTTTCAAAAGAATGCATAGTAACAATACATAATTTTTACCAATTCAATACGTCCAACACCGTCTATGAGACTGTGATTGGTAATAAGCTTAATGCACAAGCATAAGACACTTATTGTAAAAACGGAAATTGCAACCTACAGTATTAATGCTCCCTCCAAATTTCAGAAAGTACGAAACTTTAAGATTGCCAGAAGGAGCCCAACTACTCATTCTTCAGACTGCCTCTGCCCCAAAACAGGGATATCTTCATATCGTTTCTGCAGAATAAGATCATGTTAAGTCACGGTTAAAACTAGTGAAAAACTCCAATAGCAAACCATAACAACCAGAAACCTAAAATTCAATGAAAGGTTTCTACTAATTTGTCTGCTAGCACACATGATAGGCGACATAAATTAATCTATAATTGAACATACAAGTCCCTGAGGTAAAACAATTTCCCATCTAATTCTCAGATAAAATCCCAAACACCAACTTTCTAAGGCATATAACAAGCAGTAGAACATTAAGTGCAATCTAAACATCTTAATAATAGTAAAAATTAAGAAGGGGCCATTATGTAAAGAGTGTAGTTTGCACTGATCACAAGGATCCATGAAAGCAAAAGTAAACAATGAAAAGGAACTTGAGTTAAGAATTGGCATCATTGGATGCCCCAAGTTGCTTTAGAGAGAAAATTACAAATCAATATTGAACCAAACCCCCATGAACACAGTCATTGTCTAGAGTTCCAGAAAGCACGATGGGAAGAACAAGAAATGGTGTGTATTCTGTGCAACAGTGTGACAGTGTGACAGTGTCATGAAAAAAATCATCAAAGCAGCAAATGATATGAGAGGATGGGAATAGTACTCAACCTCTGCATCCCATACTTAAGGATTAGTATATTTGCAAAACTTATCTGATTGGTGAACCAGAACATGGTGAATAAATATTGGATCATTCTCAAACTGCATGATCTCTGAGAGGCAACAGTAATGCTCTTTCATGAACAAATAATTGCAAGCCAGACTTCAAATGAGATTCAAGATATTAAGAATGATAATGTCCAATGTAATTGACTAGCATCATGATGTAGGAATGCAGGCAAGAAGGTAGACACCTTTCTTGAAGTTAGTCAATATCAAGTATGCCTAGAAAGAAAGCAGACTTGCAACACGGCATTGAAAAATTCCTATAGCAGTATAATAAAGTTCCAATTCTCTATTAAATGCATAAAGTTAAACCATACATAAACCATGCTAAAGAAACAGATCATAGTTTGGTGAATTAAACGCAATAAGTTATCATTTGTTACTAGATCTAACTTTTAGATGGTCCAACCATCCAAGTGTCTGGAAGAAAAATCATCCAAGTCTTGACCTATTTATTACAATCCTGTGATAACTGTCATTTATTATTGAAGTTATAGAAGCTAGCTAAGCTCCTAAAACTCAAACTCCCCTACTTTCAGGGTTAGAAAGCCAAATATACTTTCCAATCAGATGATCTATTTAGAGAAAAGCTAATATTAGTTACAAGTTCTTAGGAATATAATATTAATGCATTGTATAGTCCCAAGTAGCTTAGATGTAGAAGTCTATGTTTCATCTTTTACTATAAACAAAGCTTATGGGTGTAAGCTTTGATAAATTCAAGCTATAACCATTTTTCTCATTTTATTATATTTAAAACAGTATCAAAGAAGGTTTAAAACCCAAGTCCGATCTTGACTCGATTTCCAAAAACTTTAATCCCCTTTTTCTTTTCTCTAGCCTTTACATAAAGAAAAAGAAGAGGGCTTTCTAGCCAGCCATTATTCAAGCCTAGTTTTTTCATCTTTTAAGACCTAGTTATTATTTCTTCTTTCCTCTATCCCTATTTATCTATTTCGTCTAATGGATGACTTAGCCCCTCCTGTTTTCAAGTCTCTTTTGTTTTAGGGTTTGACAGCTAAAATAGTAAACACTTGAACTTTCCCACTCTGCCTCCTTCACCAGGGCACCCTGTCCTCTTTCCCGATGTGCCTTTTTTCAGCAATGCTCCTTTTATTTTTCAGAATATCTTGTTGTGCCTCTTTCCACCAATAAGGATAATGTTCACGGATATTGTTCCTCTCTACTAGCGGTGCCCTCTCATCTTTCCTGATGTGTCTCTCTTTCCAGCAATGTTGTTTTTCGCATTGTACTAACCCTTTCTTATTCTATTTACTTTTGGACATATTGTTCTTAGGTTATTGTAAGTGTGGGAGAGTATTGAGATTGATAATTAGGTATCACTAGTACGAGATAAAGCATTACGAGTGGGAACATCAAGAATATAATATGAATGTATTGTTTAGTCTCACATTGCTTAGATGTGGAAGTCTATGTTTTATTTTTTACTATAAATAAAGCTTATGGGTGTAGGACTTGAAAAATTCAAGCTATAATCATTTTCCTCATTTTATTTTATTTTACACAAGTTTAAGTCAATCACAGTATGTGAATATATCAGACTGAATGAAACAGGACAACATGCATTTGAATCTAAATATTTATGCCATAAAATATTATAATATAGTAATAGTACCAACTATGTTTTTGTGATGTTGCCAGAAAAAGTGTAAGCAACTAGAAAAAGGAGAAAAAGGAGAGGTCCAAAATATAATAGTAAAATTAAATACCCCAACATTGTTGTATTCCCAAAGCTTGTGAACTCCATAATCCACAGCCTGCAACCAGCAAACCAAACATGATAGGAATTCGTTGATTATTATTCTTACAACAAGAATACGGAATCTAAGGAAACTAATACACATCCAGGAAATAAAGCAATTCAACATAGTAAAAAGAAATTGTGTATGGAACATTACACTTATGACTCTTTAACCTTTCTTTGTTATCAAATATCAAAATTGTTGCAGTACTATTAAGAATAACTTGTCAACACAAAACAAGCACGACAAACAATATTTGGCCTTTTTAAGACCCTCATAGTGGGTAGGCAAGAATCAAGACAGATGCCATATTTCTACAAAAATAAAAGTTCCCAAAAAATTGTTGGAATCCAGTAATCCAGAAGCCACTTACACAATTTTCTAATGAATCAGAAAGTTCAAAAGCATAATCAAATGCTTGTATTTCTTCTCCCCTTTTTCTTAATCCTCAATTCTCATAGCAAGTGAAACTATAAAGTTCTAGTAGCATGATACAAAAATTATTATCTCCATTTCTTGGTATATTGATAATAATTTAGAATAAAAAATAAAATCTTCGAATCTAACTATCTACGCTCTGAGTTTCTAGTAATCAAACAGGGAACGGAAATTATTAGACCAACATGCGAAGAAAAGCATATCTCACCCGCTCTCCGAGAAAAGCACCAGCGATGACGAAGGTGACATAGACGGAGTTCCGGCGCATAACCACTCTGTAAAACCCTTCGAGGAGACCGCCTCCACTTCTTCGAGCTGTTGTTTCCATGGCTATTGACTTTGCTTTCTTCGTTCGTTCCCCTCTCTGATGTCCACGCTAGGTTTTACAGATCTCCGATATTCTGATTGTGAGAATCAAACGAAAATAAATGGGGACTAGACCGGTTTACTCGGACCGAACGAGCCGCGGAGAGTCTAATCTCCTCAATTAAAACACCATAATTCGGTCTTAGCAAAAAAAATACAATTCGTAAATTCTACCACAGTTGTTTCTTTGTTTTTCTTTCCTATATTAGGTTTATTTATTGTTTTACTTTTTAAACATTACATTATTTTTTAATCAATTTAAAAATTATAAATTGATATAAAATTTAACGAAATTAGCTGTCATTTCTTTAAAAGATGATTAAAAAATAACATCAATGTTTAGAAGAAAAATCATTTGAATAATGAACTTTGTTTCTTTAATTTCAAATTTGAAAAGTAATTTTTTTTTTCAATTTTTTTTATTTAGATAATCAAGTAAAATCCTTAAGGACATGTTGGAGCCTCACTCATGACACCCATTTACGAGGAACGTGAAGATCAAGAATTATGAGATGGAGCTTTCAATTGGGCCTAATCAATAGTCAGGAGTGGATGTAATGAAATGGCTCAGGATCTTGTTGTCTAATTTTGATACCATGTTGCCACCTCATTTTTTAAAACCATTCAATTGGCAACAAGAGTAGATACTCATTTACTTATAAGAAGTGCGAAACCCTTCAATATCAACAATGTGAAAGTTCACACATTTACAGGACCAAAATAGAAAATTGTGTAATTCTCAAGACTAAAACAATTAAAAGTCATTTTTATCAAAAAAAAAATTATAAGAAAGCAAAGATACCAAACAGTAGAAAAAAAAAAAAGAAGGGAAATGATAGAAGGAGAAATAGGAGGAATAGATAGAAAAGTAAGAATTCGGAATAGAATTAGACAAAATTAGAGTTTGAAAAACTTGCAAACATGCAATTAATACTCAATTTATTAAAAAAAAAAATCCTTAACAAGTCCATACTAAACTAAGCATTACATAAAATTCTAGTGTAATTAAAATAAAGTCTAAAAATATAATACTAAATACTTTTAAATAAATGTCAAAATTCTAAAATTATATAATAAAATAAACATAAAAATAGCAAATAAAACTCTCAAATGATTTATATCTCATTCCTCGTCACTAAAGCTAATAAAGAAAGCTAAAATGTGAATGTATAGCCTATCTGTTTCACCATTTACATGTACACTAAAGTTTTTAGCATTAAAAGAATGTAAAGAGGTGTAAGACTTTTGCCCATCATGCATTTGTGGTAGGTTTTAAGTGTAATTGAATTTTGGGTTTGTGTAAGAGAATTAATTCAGTGTGAACCCTATTAAAAAATATAAATAATAGTTGTGTGAAGAACATCATCCCCCGCAATCCTTCCTTTTTTAGTGATGGATTTGCAAAGAAACACGTGAACAACAAATTCATGCCTAAAAGTAATAGAGAAGAAAGCTTGTACAAAAATAAAAATTCTATTATATTTGTAAAAAGATGGTACATCATTTGAATTAATATTCTTTACAAGAAAAAGAATAAAATCCTCTAATTCGATTTCCTTAGAACCTTTGTTTGATCAGAGTGCTGTGTAGTTTACTCCAGGATAAAATGATGAAACTCGTTCAAAACGACATTGTGAATGGTAGTTAGGAAAGGTTTTGTGGTCTATACGGGCACTAGGCTTGATCATAAGAATTTGTGACTTGTTTAAATCTCTGTTGTTTGAGATAGAAAAGTAGAGGAGTTGCAAGAGCTTTTTTGTGTCTTAAGTTTTCTGCATCCTTTCCAAAGCCAAAGCAAAGCCTTTTATAAGAAAAGTGGTGGTAGACAAACTTTAGTTGATTAGAGATGATTGAGATAATTGAAATTGATTGATTGATGGATGGATGTGAGTGATTGAAGATTATTGACATTGACTTGAGGATAATTAGAATATTATTGAAATTAATTTGAGAATATTAAATGGTGATTTTATCACTTTGATCCAATCAACATTTAAGTATCCACTTAATTACAATTTGTCTTTAATCAACATTTAATCAATAAAATAATGATAATTTGTTTTCAATTAACATCCAATCACTCCAGTATTTTGTCTCCAATCAACACTCAGTTAAACAAATAATTGACTAATCAACATTTGATTTAGTCAAATTGTAATATTGAATACAATCACCATTTAATTGACTAATCAATATAAAATATTATACTTTAGTATCAATTAGCCAATTAATAAACTTATAAAATTTTAGTGTCTACAAAACCATCATCACTCTCTATATTGGTAAGTTTATTTTGCACTTAAATTGATTTGATGTTAAATATAGCGAGTGATTTTGTGAGGAATAATTTTAAACTAAACAAGAGAATTAAAGGGATTTGTTCCTTGTGAATCCCTCGCAAATATTGAAGTAAATTTTGCGAAGGACTTGTAAGAAAATATACCTCGCTCTTTGTATCCTGTGGATTATGCGTTTTAGCAAAGGATAATGATCCCTCGTAAGTCCTTCCCTTAGTAAAATGTGTATTTGACTTAGATTCAAATTTTCAATTGCTAGGGACTTGCAAAGGAATGTAGCCATTCACTAAAACACCATTATTTCGACATTCTTCCCCCCTCCCCCCCCCAAAAACTTTTAGACCATTTCTCTCTCTATCTCTCCCTCTCTCTATCTCTCTCTTGTTCTAGCCCTAGTTAATGTGTTTCCATGTGCAATAATTTTTTATTGTGCTTTGAAATTTGACTTCTCACTAGTATTTTGATTGTAAATAAAATGTAACTTATGGTGCCATCTTATCTATACAAATTAAAAGAAAATAGCCTATGCATTCTAATTTTGAAATTTAACTATTGTCTTTTTCTTTTTTCTCTTTGAAATATTATATTTTAGGATTTTGGGATTTTGGTATTAAAAATAAACATAAAAAAGAGAAAAATAAAATAAAATAAGAAGAAGCAAACATTTGCCAGCTATGCTTTAAACTAAAGTACTAGTCGTGTACAAACTTGAAGGAATATGGAGACCAAAAATGCACTTCAAGTACTTTTATATGTTAAAGGGTTTTGGGTAGTTTTAGTATGTGTTTGTTAGGTGTAATAAGGTGAGAAAATACTAGAATACAAGGGAAGTTTTTAAGATTTTGTTCAGCATGTTAGAAACTTGAAAAAACATATTGTTATTTCAATAGAAAAATATTTGGTAGGTGTAACAATTCTCTATTGGTATTTTGGTAGGTGTAACAATTCTCTATTGGTCTCAGGCTAAAGATATATGAAATGCATCTTGGGTTTTTATAATGTGGCTACAGATTTATTGTGCTTTTGTTGCATCACTAGGTGCTCTATTGGTGCAAGAATGAATATATTGTAGGAAGTTTTGATGAGTTATTAACATTTAGAATGAGCTATTATTGTAAGGATGGATAAAAAATTCTATTATTAAGAGTTTCAAATAGTCTAGGGCATGTGTGGCACTAGATATTGCTGCTACTTTATTTCTAATCCTTATGAAATTGAAAAGTAATTTCAAATTTATATGAAATTTTAGATAATTTTAAGAGTTTCAAACATGGAAACATGATAAAATGTATGAGAAAAGAATAAGATTCTTTGTAATTATACTCATGCTAGTGAATCAAACTTTATGTTTGTTAAGAATATCAGAAAAGTATGATTGTAGAACTATAAATTGAAAGAAGGCCATTGTAAACACTGATTTTCAAGCCTATAAAATAATGACAAGAAATGTTTATAAAATAATATTTGTATTAATATGCATCAGTGAATTAGAATTGCAGATTATTTAGTTGTTTTAAAGTTGTGAATTTTTTGTGGGGTATAGCTTGATCACGAAGGTTGAATTCTTGGATGAGTTTTTGTGGAGCTTGATCTCGAACAATGTGTAGTTAATGGTGAATTTAGTTTGAATCTCTAGGCTTTGTGCTCGTTTAGAGATCTCTAAGATTTTTTTGTTGAATGCTTGAACTCTTGATATTAATTGTTACTTGAGTTTTGTGACTAGTGCTTCACGTCCTTCATCTTTACCTTCTTCTTCTTCTCTTTCGACATAAAATTAATGTAGAAACCCTATATTTATAAGGATTTTGAAGAGATAGGTGCCACATGACAGGCTCTTATTTCATACCTATCTCATTGCCCACCATCATATATTGTTAAGTGACACATGACAATTTGTAATTGGAATGAAATTTTACCTTCTACAAATGCCACCTTAAAACTTATTCATGTACACATTTTGATAGTGTAATTGGTGGATGAGTCTTGATTATTTCACTTTGACCTATGCAAAGTTTTTATTTTATTTTATTATTATTCACTTTGAAACTTAGACATAATTTGTGTTAAAATCTTGCTTGAATGTAAAAGCAGATTGCCTTGCTTTTTATTTATTTATTTATTTTAAACATGTGAAATAGTGATCATACCTATTTCATGTTATCTAAAGTCTTCGTAATTAAGTCCAAATAAAGTTCAATAACAAACTTCAATTAAAAGGGAAGGAAAGACGTGATTTAGGATTTAAACATAAAAAGGCATATGAATGTACAAATGACATAATAAATAAATATTATCATATCTGCAAATGGAGGACGTAGATAGAAAAAAAATACAGACATAAAAAAATTAGATAATTGCATTTGTCAATGCATGCTCTAAAATTAAAAATGTAGAGGTAGATAAGTTCACAAAATAGGGTGTCAAATTACTCAGGTTTTGTGTTTGTCTTAAAATATCAGAGTATAGAATCTAATTTTTTCGCTATTATCTGAGTCTGCAATGTTGCAAACGCAAATAGTAAGTATATGCACTTGTATTTTCTGCATCTGTCATTGACAAACGGAGAAATGGTAATTCTTGCGTGTTTGTCCAAAACCACCCTCTGTGTTTTAGATGAAAGTGTTTCTCAATGGAATCAATTAAAATTAACAATGAACACACCCATGTGTACGGCACAAAAATGTACATTTGCCACCAACCCTCATGTCCTCTTTCCAAATTTTAAAATTCCTATTTTTTTCTCCCAATACCTTAAATTGCCAAATTCCTAGTCCTTACTTCCTCAAATCTAGAATTGATGATCTTATTTTTTTCATTATCAAATAGAGAATCTGCCGTAATTGGATTTCTTGGTCTTAAGTTTGATTCATTTAGGTTGAAGAGAATAAATTGATACTTCCAAATGTATGTTTATACTTTCTTATTTATGATTTTGGTTATGCATATGTTACTCAAGATTAGGATCTTAGTTTACTTTATTCCTCAATTTATTTTTATACGAATCAATCTTTTCTTAGTGGAGAAAAAAATTTATAGAAAGCATCGAAATGGATTGTTAAATGTAGTAGGTAACATGTGCTACTATACTATTCTAAATGTTATTGTTAGAAAATTGTGATTTTTGTATTAATATGTTGGTTGTGACTGTTGTTTGATTACATATATATAATTGTTTATTATATAGGTTATGAACGATATTACTTACAAATTCACCATTTGAGAACTTTCTCCAATTTTCATAGGCTTAGATACTTAGGTGGTAGCATAGACATAATCAACTATGATCTTAATTTTCTTAGTCATGGAAATTGCAAGCCATTTATTACTTAAAGCCTAGAAAGACTCTATTTAATGGATTGGTATATATCAAGTCAGATAAAAAAATTATAGAGATGTTAAAAGATCATAAGCAATAGGAGACTTTTGTGCTATATATCAACCAGGGTATTGGTCTTGTAAAATTGAGAAGGGTAATGATGAGGATGATGATCAATATGCTAGTAATGATGATGGAGTTGACAATGGTGATTAAGTTGATAATAATGAAGGTGCTAGTTTTGGTGATGTTAACAATGGTGAAATAGAGTGTGAAGAGGAAAACAGTGAGAATATAGATTCTTGATGTTGAAATTCTAGATAAGGTCAACATCAAGGTAAAGCTTTCAATAGGTTCGATCGGTTAATAGGTCTTTACCAATTGAATTGCCAAAGTCAGTTATCCATCAGTCTAAACTAAGAAAAATGCTGTTTTGGTCGGTTTCATAAATGGGCTACCCATAATTTTTTTTATTCTGGATTTCGATTTTGCCTTTGGGCTTAGCGCAATTTACAATTCTGAGCCTAAACTTAACTTTTCATCCCAAAATAAATCTTTTTAAAGCCTAAATTAATTTTTTAAAGCCCAATTCTATTGTAAAAAAATAAATAATTACAAATTTTACAGCCCAAACTATCTTTTTTTAGCCCAAACTATAATTTTTAATAAATTTACAAAATAAATCTAAATCCATTCATTCAAATTTCACAAAATAATACTTTAATAGACCAGCTAAATCTAAAAAATCATTCAAAGTCATGCAAATTGCATAAAATAAACTTACTTGCAAGTTTCAACACTGCAACATATAATAATACATCGCATACAAATTAACATAGCCATTAGCCAGGTAAGGGGGAGGGATTAAGAGTTACAATTTACAAAACAACCTCTAAATTAAACACACCTAGGTAATGGAAAGGAATGAGGGATTAAGGGTATACATAACCTGCTGAGTTCCTACCTCAAATAACACCAGTGATCCAATATTAGAATTTCTAAGGATTAAGGGAAATGAATGAGGGATTAAGGGATTACATTACATATGTTCAAATTAAAAATAGAAAACATAATTCATAATTGTCTAATAATCAAAAGTAATAGCTAGTACACTACAAAGTAGTAGACAACATTCAAACCAGCTAATCATTCAATCATAATCTGAAGTAGAAGCCTGTAACCAGCAAGCTGCAACCTGCAACCTGCAAGCAAGGAAACAACAACCAAGCACCATTAATACTTCAAGCTACAAATAGGCAACAACTAGAAAATCAATAATAACAACAGAAAATCAGATATTTTATCAAATAATAAAGGTAGAATTAGCAATGTAGCCAGGCAGAATCAACAATGCAGCTAGGCAGAACATCATACAAAGATCAAATATAAAGGAAGTTTATTCAAATATTAGATAAATAGAAAATTCAAGTAATGCAATCAGCTAGCAACAGAATATAAATGAAATTTTAATGGACTTACCCCAAAACATCATACATCAAGGTCCTTAGCAATTAGCAATCCTCAACAATATCACTAGTCAATGGCATACCTAGTTTAAATTTTAAAAGCAGTGAATACAATTAGCAGTTAGCATTTGAAATTTAGAATATGGGAAAATTGAAAACTGAAATTATAATGAAATTTGAAAATGAACAATGCTAAAAACTGAAATGCAAAGTGCAACAATTGAATATCTAATTCAATCTTTTCAATCTCATCACTAGACTCCTCCATATCATATAGGGACAATTGTGCATCAAAGCCAATTTTGCAAACAAATGAGAGCCTCCACAGTTGTTGGAGTTAATGAACTCTGATAAGGATTAAGAACTTTACCACTAGTAGAGAATGCAGATTTTGAAGATACAGTTGTGATAAGAACACCAAAAATATCTCTTGCAAGCTTTTCCAATACTCTATACTTGGTGAAATTAACTTTCCACCAATCCAATATGTCAAACTTAGCAGAAAATGATTCATGAGACTCCATCAAGTATCGATCAACTTCAGATTTTCGTTTCATAGACTTCTTTTTACTTAGCTATCTCATAAACTCCCTAGCAAACTCATTAACATCATCATCTTTACTTGAAGAAGTTGTAGGCCTCACAGAAGCTGAATTACTCACTCTGCCTAAAGTACCATCATTGCTTTTATTATCTTCAAAAAGACGATAATGATTATACAACCTAACAAATGTTGCCTTCACCTTCACTTCTAGTTCTTCTGCTATAAATGTCCCAAACAAGTTATCCAATCCCTTCTTCACAAATTTCAATTTGTACCTAGGGTCTAAAACCACCCTAATAAAGTGAATATGATTTATTTTATCAATATCACCCCAATACTTATCATGCTTCAACTTCATCCTAATTGCCATTGATTTCAAATAGTCATCTTCAATTTGGGAACACTATTATTGCAACTTAAGCAAGATTATACGATATTCATGAAAATAAGTGTTTGATGTGACATACATTGAACTATAAATTTTTTTAGTTACATCAAAAAAGATTTTCAAAAACCTAATATATAATCTTACTACATCCCAATCAGCCTCACTAGGAGGAGTTACTGTCCCCATTCCAACCAACTTCTTATCAGTTTCAAACTCACAATTGAAGCTTGTATCTTGCTCCCTCATCCTATTAAAGACTTTTAGACAGTTTAGTGCTGACTCTAACATAGTGTATGTGGAGTTCCACCTAATGGGAACATCTAATTTAGGAAGTGTCTTTGAAGTGAGCTTGACCAACTCTACAAACCTTTTAAAATTCAACAATCTATAAAGTGAAGCTTTCACAAATTTTACAGCCATCCTAATTTTATAGACAGACACGTCTATATCTTTCAAACCATCGATTACAATTAGGTTCAAGATATGAGCACAACAGCTAACATACATGAATTCTCCTAGTAAGACCCCTCCATTCCAATTATTCACTTTTGATTTCAAATATTGAACTCTCACATCATCAGCATAAGCATTGTCCACAGTCACACAAAAAACCCTTTCTAAACGCCACTCCAACAATCAATTTTCAATAGTTTTTCCTATTGTTTCACTTCTATGATCATTAACATGACAAAAGTTAAGAATTCACTATTGCATTTTCCATTTATCATCAACAAAGTGCTCCGTAAGTCACAAATAACTTTAATTTTGGACAGATGTCCAACAATCATTTGTTATAGACACCATATGTTTGTTACTTACTAATCATTTCTGCAACTTTTGTTTTTCATTCAAGTATAGTTGTAGGATATCTTTTACAATTGTGAATCTAGAAGGAATAACCATTATAGGACAAAGAGTACTCGCAAACAACCTAAATCCTTCACCCTTCACATGCCTAAATGGCAATTCATCTATGATAATATACTTGGCTAAGGCATCCCTACAAGCCTTCTCATTGTATTTATCACTAACAGCGTTCATGGCAGGCCGTGTAGGCACAACCCCATTATCATCTAATTTAGATTTCACATTTTTGTCAAAGGTAAGGACGGTTTGATAAGGATCCAAATCAGGTAGAAGGTTTTTAGGGAATTTCTTACATTTATACCTTAAATGATTCCCTAAATTAGTAGTTCCATTATTCTTAGTGTGGCTAACATACGTAGTGCCACAATAGTTACAACTTGACCTATGGTTTATTTCAAAAGTACCCTCAACATGAGTATAGTATTGCCACACCCAAGAATAATTAATTTGATTTCTTACTTTTCCTTCCATAGTTGCCTTTGCTAGTTTTCCTTCAGTAGAAATTTTTTTTTTCTTTCTCTTCCTTTTCTTTGAACCAGAACCAGCACCAACAGCTGCAGCATCACCACCAATGGCAAGTACATTATTTTGTATCCTTTCGTCAAGGCAACCTTTGGACTCTCAATGCTTACTTCTTCAAGTTCAACTTCATTTTCTTCAAGTTCAACTTGGACATAATTGAAATAAAGAAACACACTTGGACACAAGTTTACATAAGGAAACACACCATAATATATATATATATAAATTAAATACATTCTTCAAGTTAAACTTCAACTTCAACTCCTAGTCTTCAATTTTCAATCTTCATTCTCTAACTCCAAGTCTCCAATTTACTTGCTTGAATTAGGCAACAAATACTTGGAAAATTGATAACACTTATTCCTTAAGTGATTTTCTAAATTAATGTGGCCATGAGAATCTTCAATTACTTAAAGAGCCTTTCCCATTTAAATTTGTTCCACTTTGAGTCCCACTTTTATCCATCTACACATATCAGAAATTACAATTTTATTACTAGCCATCCATAAATATTTATCAAGTAATCAGTTTCCTAAAGTTCTAAACCTATGTTCTTAATAAAAAAGAATTTTCCTAAGTCAGCAGATACTAAATCACACTAAACAGCAATCCATTCATAAACAAAAATAAAAACAAATCATATTAAACTTGATTTTTCCTAAGTCAGCAGACACTGAGTGTATATAAACTTAAATTTGACAATAAGAAAGTAATAACTAGAGAAAATTGATGGCTTGGACTTTTATTTACATTGAAAAACATAAAATAATCCAAAGCACACAAACTTTTTCGAAATAGAAAATAATACAAAGCAAACAAACTTCTTAAAAACATAAAATAAATAAGCAAATAAACAGAATATAATACAGAACACACAAACTTCCGAAAAACATACTTTTATATTAAGCTTAGTTCAACTTAACAAAACAGAAAATATACAAGCAAATAAACAAACTTCTTAAAAAAAAAATAATAATACCTTGAATAACAAACTAACAAAGGAACTAAAGAACATTTCTAAAGTAAGTTCTTTTTATCAATAATTAGTATCTAGGCATACAAAGCACATAAAATGTGTAAGCACATGTGATTATAGACATTTCTCTTTGATTATTAAACAACCAAAAGATTGAAAAATTTAATAAAAAATTACTGTGGTTATAGAAAAATTAACTACAACTAAACCTTGTAGTAACTAGTATGCTGCTAGCAAAAGGGAGACAAAGTAAGAACTTAAATTGTAGCAAATAATTGGTTTGGTGCCTCGACTAAGTCTTGCGGATATCAGAGTTTTATTATGCTTACAAATCTCAAAATGTTTCACAATCACAAGATTGTTTAATTCATCTCCTCAAACAAATATCTCTATTACTTGTCATGAATCTTAAATTATATGAATTTTGAAATTATAATACCATGACATAACGGTATCCTCAACACATAAACAGAGAATTCAAAGTTACTACTTACTAGACAAGTTAATAAAACCCTTAAATTAGATAACTGTGGCATGTTTAAGTTCAACTGAATTAAAGCTTATAAGCTATGACAAAATATAGCTCAATACGACAATAAACAATACCTCTGGCATGTTCAACTTTAACTGAATTAAAGGTAATAAGTTATGACAAAACAAAAGATAGCTCAATACGACAGCAAGCAATACCTCACACCAAAAAAATACAATCTCACTTCTAAAAGATACCTCAATGCTCCCAGCAAGAAAAACATTACCTCACGGCTCACATCAAAAAATACAATCTCACTTCTAAAAGATACCTCACAGCTCACAACAAGAATAACAAATATGTGAAAAGCAATCAATCTAAAACTCATATCTAAACAATCTCACTTCTAAAACAGAGAATACACTTAGGAATTAGGATCACAAAACAAAAAATAAACATAGAGAATACAATTCATGAAATCAAAGCAAATAAAATTAGAGACGGAAGTAAAAGACACATAGGAATTAGGAATGAAAATGCAATGATGCATATGCAATTCTAAATAATACTGATAAAGAAAATGTTACTGCAGCTTCAACGGTATTACTTGGAGAAGCAACCCGTCCTTATGTATATTATGTTAAATAATAATTAAGGTCAAATTAAAATGTGAATTTATCTATCTTGGAAATTGGTTCAGTCATATCAACATGTACTTATAACTTGGTGAAATGATGTATCATCTTTTGCTATTTCCATTTTTCGTAGTTCTCCATGTGTTTTCTTACTTCGTATCTTTTTAACTTTGGCTACTATTGCACAAGACAACTAAAGATTCTCTTTTTGGTGGTCATAATTCTACAAGAGGGCCAAAATTTATTTATTTTTGAATTAAAAATACTTTAAGAAAAGAAAGTATTGTCTTCTACTATCTCAACAGGACCTGCCTGCTATCTGTATTCTGTATTCTGTAGTCTTGACAATAGAAACTCAAGATACTTAGGCATGACTTAGGATCACAACAAAACAAAAATTAAAACAGCAAGACATAGGAAAAAAAAAACTAAATCTAAAGTACCTGGACGAGGGAATGAGTGAGAAGATCAGATCAGAATAGACCAACGGTAGACTGCAAGTCTTCCATTTGCAATGATCAATGACTTGATCTAGATTCAGGAAGACTGCCGACTGGAACCTTAGTAACGAGCTTCACTCACGATTCACAAACTAGAAGTCTCAAGTCTAGAACTCTGAATTTGAATCTTGAATTCTTGATCACTCTAACACTCATGATCGTTATAGAGCCTAGAGGAAGATCACGATTCACTGAACAGAATCAAGAATGCTTGAGATTTTGGGTTTGATTTAGGGATTTAAGCTGCTTAAGGTTAGGGTTTGGAGGCTGGGCCTATGGATGTGGGCAACTGGGCATGTTTTATGTTTGGTCGATTGAGAGAAACTGAGAAAGGTTAGAGTCTTAGAGAAGCACTCGGGCTTGACAAACAACTTAGGGTTAGATTTGGTTAAGTCACTTCAATTAGGTGTGGTAAGGTTTACGGCGTATATTAGGTACACCAATGATAAGATGACATGTGTAATATATATATATATATATATATATTAAAAAATGAATATATTATATTTTCAATTGGTTCGGTTATCGATTCAACAAAAAAAAATTGACCCGCAAACCCGAATTGACCGAATTCCATGGCCTAAATGCAACCCGAATTCAAAATATATTATATTGATTTGGGCTAGTTTCGGCCCATTTTAGGCAAGTCTAGGCCTGTTTTTCTGTTACCAGAATTTTTTGCTCAGGCCTAGTCAACATTTCAGATATTGTTGGATTTAGTAACATATTAATTAAACTTAGATAATGGTTACATAAAGAGACTCCTGACATATTTGAAATCAATGAAGCAACAACGCAGGGTAGTGAAGATGATGTAATGTAGGGTTGTGAAAATATAAAGCAATTCAAGGTTGCAAAGGTAAAGTTATCCATGATAATGAAGAAAGTGAAGCAATGCATGATAATGAAGAAGGAGAAACAATGCAGGGCAGTGTAGCTGAAGCAATTCAGGGTTGTGAAGTTAATGTAATGCAGAGGAGTGAAATAGTAAAGAGAAGTTAAGCTGTAAAATGGAAAGATAAGAAACAAGCTGTGAAAGAGAAGAGTAAGGTTCCCAGTGTAAGGAAGAAAAGCAATACAACTAAAGAGAACAAAGGAAAAAAAGCCAGTTGGTATCGAGTTAGAATGTGATAATGGTTTTGTTTCTAAGTCTGAATCTGATATAATGAGGACAAAAAAATTGGTGAGGGTTATGGTAAAGGCAAAAAAAGAAAACATGACATTTTATCAAATGTAGATGATTATTATGACTGTCCCAATGATCCTTCCACTGATGATGAGACTACCAAGAGGCTACTAGAGTTTAATGAAGTCATTGACATGGCTAATATTGATTTGAAAGTAGGAATGAAGTATAAAAAATGCTAAAGTGTTCAGGAAAGCTTTGATTGAATGGAATATAAAGGATGGTTATGACATTGTATGGATTAGAAATGTAGATAAAAAGAATGATAGCTGTATGTAGAAAGAGGTGTGGCTGGAGTATTCATGCTTGGCCTATGCTTGGGAAACCCACAATTCAGATTAAGACCATGAATCCATATCATGAATGTTCTAAATTTTTTGATAATAAACTTGTGACCAGCTCTCATATCAGTAAGAAATATGAAGATATGCTTATAGGCACTCTAACTTGGAAGCTAAAAGACATATAGAAGATAGAAGCCAATTGAAGCATGATGTGCATTTAAAATCACTCTACAAAGCAAAGAGAAAAGTTACAGCAATGTAGGTGAGGGATTATAAGAAATAATATTAAAGACTGTGAGATTATGAGGGATTATAAGAAATAATATTAAAGACTGTGAGATTATGAAGCTACAATTCTAAAACCACAATAACAACTTTTCGTAATATTCTTTGTACTTGAATTTCTGGAGCTCCTTGAAGCAAATGGTGCACTAGAAGATCTCGAAAACCTATACCCAGCCTGTATCAACCATGGAGGAGACGAAAAGTTTCAAAACAAAATGAGATGATGAAGAAGTGGATTTAGTGGATTGAGAACTATTTGAGATATTAGAAAAATAAAAATTTAGGGATTTGTTGAATTGGGAAAGAAATTAGGGATTTTAGAATTAAAGAAAAGCAAAATATAAGTTGGAGGTAACGGTAAACTTACTTGCCATGCACGTGATTGTTTTCATGGTTAAATTTAACAAATTCTGTCAAGAAATATTTTTATTCAAAACACATGAGTGATTTTAGATAAAATAAAATGCGTGTATGTATTTAGAAATAAGTTAAATAACATTAGAATTAGGATTAAGATTAGGATTATGTGTATTTTACTAAAAAATTTAACCAATGCATAAGAAAGAAAAAAAAAAAAAAAAGTTCCGCGTATACAATTGATCACTTCTAGTAGCAATCTATATTTTAAGGATGTCGAATTGGCTGGCTAATTTATAACTCTATTAGTTTGTCAAAGTGAACGAGAATGTCGAATTTTTCAAATATGTTACGGATAATTGTCACAATGCTGCCGTACGCAGAACAACTTTTCCCTCTACTCGCGGCAGAGTAAGTGTCAAACTATATCTTGTCCTCATTCCAGCGCGTGAAACCCTTGATGTTCGGCAAGTCAGGAGTCGACCTTGTAGCCTGTAGGCTTGTATCAGTAAAACCTAAAAACAAAAGCAGTTCCCACCAAAACAAAAAATCCTGGTCCATTGTCGAATTGATCAAGCTGCTGCCTAATCTCTGAAATTTCTCGGGATGGCGACTTTGGAAGGAGGTTTCCAGCTTCGGGAGGTTCAGAGACTTGAAGGTCACACCGATAGAGTCTGGGGCTTGGCTTGGAACCCAGCTACTGGGAACGCTGGGATTCCACTAGTATTTGCTTCGTGCAGTGGCGACACAACCGTTCGAATCTGGGAGCAGAATTTGTCTTCTGGTTTATGGGATTGCAAGGTTGGCCTTTGTTTTTGTTTTTGTTTTTTTTTTTAATTATTTTTTTTACACTTTTGGGTTGTCAAGTCCTCAGCTTGATTTCCCTGAAGATTTATGGAATTGAGGGAGAGTTTTAGTGTGATTAATGTCATTTTGTTACGAGAATAAGGTAAAGAAAACTAAGTCGGCTCAGTGTAGTGTAATAGTATAAGTAGTTTAAATTATGAGGAATTTGTTCATTATTTCGCAGATTGAGTTTAGAATACAGTTGCCGGTTTAAAAATTAGGAAGTTGATGTTGTGTTCAGAATTATGAGGATAAATTGTGGATATGCAGGCTGTTTTGGAAGAAACACACACGAGAACAGTTCGATCTTGTGCTTGGTCACCATCTGGAAAATTATTGGCTTCTGCAAGTTTTGATGCCACCACTGCCGTATGGGAAAATGTTGGGGGTGATTTTGAATGCGTCTCTACTTTGGAGGTATAACACCATTGCATACAAGTTTCATACTGGAAAATTGGCCTATTTTTATCCTTTCCTTCCTTTTGTTTAATATTAATGATTTGTTTAAGTGAAAACCTATCCTTGCATTGTCTGATAGTTTTTAAGCTTGTGCCTGTAACTTTGAATTTCTTTTAATTTTATTTGCAGTTGAAAAGATAGAAATGAGGAGATATGTAGGAAGGTTAGGATTGCACCCATTGAAAAGAAAATAAGAGAGAACTGGTTTTGGTGGTTTGGATATATCCAATCCAATGCAGGCTGGTAGATGCCATGCTTAGGACTTAGGAGAGGTGACTTGGTCCAGGTAGAAAGGGTTAGACGGGTGGAGGATGACCAAAAACTACATGGGAGAATTCCTTGAGACAGATTTGATCATATGATTGCTTTGCATGTCAATGGAAATGATGCATTGGATTGATGTGAATGGAGAAAAATGATTCATGCATTTGACTCCAACTAGTTTGGGATTTAAGGCTTAGTTGAGTTTAGTTTATTGAAGATGATACATTCTCAGGAAGGGGTAGTAGGGCTTGTAGTAATATGTAAGAGAAAGCAACCCCAGACTTCATAGATATAATTATCAGATGTTGGCTAAAGTGGACTGTGCTTCTTTTATTTCCAACACCTAATGATTTTAAAATTGATCCTTGCAGTCTTGTTTTATGTGTGTACATATATCTAAATTTGAATACAGGGTCATGAAAATGAAGTTAAGAGTTTGTCATGGAATGCATCCGGATCCTTGCTTGCAACTTGTGGCCGAGACAAATCTGTTTGGATATGGGAAGTGCTGCCAGGTAATGAGTTTGAGTGTGTTTCAGTGCTCCAGGGACATACACAAGACGTGAAAATGGTTCAGTGGCATCCCACCAGGGATGTTTTGTTTTCATGTAGCTATGATAATAACATTAAGGTACTCCCAATGCTACGGTGGCTTTTTCAGTTTGATTTCATCCATGTTATACTACCAGCCTGGTAGGCTTGTACAGTTTTGTTTATTCATGAGTGTCATGGGTGAAATTGTATTATGATGCAATGTAACATTACTACCAGGTCTGGGCAGATGAAGGTGACAGTGATGATTGGCAGTGTGTTCAAACTTTAGGAGAACCTAACAAGTATTATTCCTTTACCTCTCTCTTATTCCCTACTTTTACATCTTCTTTGGTAACTTCTCTTTTAGGTCTGATTATTATTCGTTGATCATATTGCAATTGGCCTTTACTATTATCTCTTAAACTACTTCAAATGGGTTTGCTAACAGCTTTTAAAACCAAAAATTAATGTGTTTTAATACACCTGGTTGCTTTCCTTCTCAGTGGTCATACTTCCACGGTTTGGGCCCTGTCTTTCAATGCTAAAGGAGATAAAATGGTTACTAGTAGGTAAGTAAAAATGTATGTGTTTCATACATGGGTGTGTATTTTGGTAAATTTCATTTCACAGTTCTGACTAAAAAGGATAATTGAAATTACACTCTTTTTCTTTTTCAGCGATGATCTCACCTTAAAGATATGGGAAACAGACAACATAAGGATGCAATCTGGTGATGGAACTGCACCTTGGTAAGGAACATGCTACCTTAGGTGTGGTTTCCTCCTCTTCCCATCTCTTTGCATCGAGCCAGAATATGTTTTGGTATTCTTTTTGGTACATCGGAAAGAAAATATGGTTTAGTATTTCAAATACATTCTATTGATTGAAATATTGTGGTCATTATTGTCAAGATCACGAGTTAACTCGTAAGATTGCACGATCTTATGATCTCACATTTCCCAAGCAATTCAAAACGTGTCAAAAATCGTAGTTTAGCAAGATTGGAATAAGATCGGTAGGATCGGATGTAAGATCAGTAGGATCGGTCCAATCTTACTGATCTTGAAAAAAATAATTATGGGCTGTTTTCTTGGGGTTGGATTGGCATTTTTATCATTGGGCTTCTATAGACTATCCTAGAAACTCAATCCAAGACCATTACCTCACCCTCTCAACCTCTCTTTCTAAGAAAACTAAACCCTAGCTTCCATACCTCACCTCTATCTTCCTCCCACTTTATTTTTTGGCTATCTTTAGAATCTGCATAACATTTTTTTATAAATATTATTTATATTTGTTATCACATAACCAGGTTTAAGATAGTTACCTATCCTAGAAAAAATAAATTAATTACTACATTAATCTATGCTTGGTAGTTTATAATCTACATAGTAATTTATTGTTCATAAATTTTTTTGGTCATGATGTGGGTATTTATTATTTATTTGCTCTTATATATAACATTATAACTTACTACAAGTATATTTATACTTTTAAGAGGTATTTTAAAAATTTTGTAAGATCTTTCGATCTTGTAGACCCTCTACGATCCTAGTTAAGATCTCGTTCTTGACAACCTTGATTGTGGTAATGGAAGGGGCATGGATTTTCGTTCATCTATCTCTTTTCCTAGTCTTCTGTTGTGTCTGTTCTTATCCTATTATTATTTCTTCTAGTTTTCTCTGAATGCCTTGTTGTAATAGTTTCTGCTTTTCATTGTATGGCAAGGATAAGCATGCTATTTTTATTATGGCAAGGCTAAGCATGCTATTTTTAAGCTAAGGTTTGTAAATGTCACACAAGAATTCCTTTTATGTGTTCTCTCCTCCACCATTATGACTAACTGACATAGGATGGGCTCAAGAGGACTCAAAGGATTAATTTTAGGCTGTGTTTTCAGTTGGAAAGCTATAAATCAGTATATGGGAGCTAGCGTTAGAGTTTTGTGGTGGAAAGTGATTGGGAAATTGGGGTCTGTTATGGGCAGAAAAAGACAGAAAAGAGAGTGGAGTCAAATTGATCACGGGGGTTGTGAATAGTATGCAGGAAAACAGTAACTTAGGGTTTGTTTGGCGTATATATCATATAAGATTAGAAAGTGTAAACTTATACAATGTATTAGACAATGTACATATATTGTTGTTATACTATTGTGTTATCCTTTCTCTCTCTATTGTATAGTACTTGTCCAAATAGTATAAGATGGGGTCAACGGGATAAGTCTATACTATTATGTTATTGCCAAATACTATAGAAGAGCTATCTGGATAGTCTTATAGTATCCCACCATCCTTATATGATGCGCTAAATGAGCTTTTAGGGTTTTGAAATTAAGGGATAATAGAAGAGGGGAGATAACATAGGCTGATAGGCATTGCACCTAGGTTTCCTTAGGCACATTATCTAGGAAGGAATTGCATCACGCAATCTGAGTGCTCCATGGCTGCTGAAATTCTTATTTGATAACCTGAATTAAGTACTGCAATGCTTTAAATAGGCTATTCATAACTTAGGGTCTAAGTTTATTTAAGCCAAAATTTATCAACTTGACACCTAATTAAGCTAAAGGAATCTAAAGAAGGCCTACAATGGTAAAAGCATATAGTATAAAGAAGCTATTAGGCTACTGCAGGGCCAAAAACCAAAACTACCAAAATAGCCTACTACTAATATTTGTGGGGAATAACATAAAACACAATCCTATCTTCCTAGGGTCATTAGCTCAATTTACATCTTGCATCAACTACTCTTTTCAAGAAAAGTATACATTTTTGTAAAATTTAATCTCAAGATTTTAACTTTTAAGTACTGGTTTGTTAGGTTTTATAAAATTTGTCAGTTAGCGTCTACAAGAACCAACTCATCTCAATCTGATCTGATCAAATTGACTGTGTTCTTAGGTTTATAAATCTAGTTCAGTTAGCTTCTATTAGAAAAAAGATTGGTCCAGTTGACAGATTTAGACTTTAGAAGCCTAAAGCAACCCAAGACGTTGTGACATGTTTCTATTATGTTTCTTGCTGACATATTCTATACCTTTGCCAACCTAAATTTCATATTCAAACTACTCCAGATTTGCTCCCAAACCTTCTTAATGCTCTCCCTCTTCTTTCTCATTAATTTTCAATCTCTTCTTCCTTCCCTTCCTGAGGTCTCCTTCCCCATACCTTCCATTTTCTTCTTCTTATTGTCTTCACTACTTTTTGAAAGATCAAACAGAATGACGCTCAATCTATTGATAACTCAATGTGCTCCTGTCAAGCTGTAATCCAGATGTAATGCTGCAATTTTATGCAAATTTGTTCCAAACTTTTTATTGATTTTTGAATGATTTGATTTTCTCAATGCATCTGGTTGGTGTTTCAAACTAAATATATTTGGAGTGGTATTCTTCATTTACCAACTCAAATAGTACTGCAACCTAGATAGCAGTGTAGAATGGTTATATTTTCTCATATGCTGCTCTATAGTTTCTTTTCTGCACATTAAGTACCAATCTTTTCTTTTATTGGGAATTTCAGGAGTCATGTTAGCACTCTCTCTGGGTATCATGATCGAACTATTTTTTCAGTTCATTGGTCAAGGTATTCTAATATCTTTTAATTTAATATTTATTTTTGTATGAATTGTGGCTTGGCTATCAACTCTTTACTCTTCTCTTTTTTCTTGGAAGAATGAATATATTTCTCTGGTAAAGAAAGAATGATTAATTCTTACTGTACATAGATCTAATCCTACTTTCACCCTTCCTAGTATTCACTTGCATGTTTTCCTCTGTATCACATTCCAACTCATTGGCATTAGAATTTAACATATATATGATGGAATCAAGATAAAATATTACAAGGAACTGTAAATTGTAAATTAGCCACCATCCTTTTACAGAATGTGCATAACAGCATTTAATTTTTGTTCAACTGAAATTAGTAAGTTCCATTGTATTCTAAAAGAAAGTGAAAAAACAGAAAAAGGCAAAGCCACTATGTTGTCCTCATTTTTCTTTCTAATAAGTAAAACGTTCCATTGAATAATAAAGAATGCGTGCACAATACCAATGAAACAAACAGTACATAGGAACTCTTATTTAGCTCTTCCAAAGATTTATCTTGCAGTATGATATAGGAATATTGTAGTTACTCAATTTTAAAAGAAATCCTTAGACATGAAAAAGGAGGGAAGAAACTTATCTGATTTGAATTCTAAACCTTGTGATAAAAATTCCATCTATAATATTTAATGATTTATCTGTTTAGATAAATTTGATCCTGATTTATCATGCTTTACATGTAAATATGATAGAGAAGGCATAATTGCTAGCGGAGCAGCTGATGATGCCATACGGTTTTTTGTAGAGAACAATGAAAGTTCGGTATGTAATAATATTCCTTCATCATTTCTTTTTGAAAAAAGCTTTCTGCATTCTATTTATCATGTAATCAGGGCTGTGCTTGGCAGCTATATAATAGGGTTGTGGAAATGCACTCAAGGAAAGTACTGTTAATGTTTTGAACTGTCTTTGGATGGATGAATTGGGACCCTCTACTTGTTCTAGGTGACTTGAAATTGAAGACGAAAAGAAGAGAACTATAAGAAAGGAAACATGCAGGTGCTAGCTGGCTTATATAGGAGCTTAGTCAAATTAACCTCCTTTTTGAAATGAGCTTAAAATAAATAAAAATCATAACCATACAATTTTTATCTCCATATAGAGACAGCCTTAAACATAAAAGTTACTAAATTATTAAGCAAAGTAAAGCTTCAAGTGTTTCCTATTTCTTATCTTGATTGCATTATAGTGGCTGGTTTCTTATCATTCATATTTTGAATGCAATTTACAATATCCTTTTAGCTCTCGTTTTCAATAGGTATGTATGTGTTTACATGTTTGCATGTAAAGCATCTTTATAAGGGCCTTAAAACATTTATTTATATGCTCACTATTTCTTTAGTTTACAAGATGACTGTTCCTTTTTGTCAATTGGCAATAAATTTCTTCGCTTGCCATATGGATGCCTGATATACTGTGCTCAGTTAACCTTCTCTTTTAGTAGGGCTGATTGAATCATTGTTTTTGTATGGAACTTGAATTTCACCCACCTATAAAGTCTCTAAGACGCATTGACCCTCTTCCTAATTCCTATTAGTCACAAGACTCGCAACCTATAAAAAAATTATGGTTAGGGCCTAGTTAAATTATATTCTCTGCATTGTCCAATTTGATTCCATTTCTGCTCCAGAATCAACAACAATCTCTGTCATAATATGGACTGTCCAAGATTCTATCAATTTAGTTGTACCTTACTGTTACAAGAGCGGGAATGGCTCCTTGGAAAAGGAAAATGTTGCATGATTACTTGTCTGTCGGAGAAGAGAATAATGAGGCAACCTTGCAAATTGATTCTGTTTTTGCAATTTTCATGCACATCCTTGCCGTTTGATCTATTTTGAAGTCTACTGTCAGTTGAGCATAGAATTCTAGTAGATTTTTTTGTTTCTTTTTAAATTCTAGTAGTTTTTCTTGATAATAGTAATCTGCTTTCTGATTCCTAATTTTTATTTAGATTTCCTTAAATCAGATGAGTGTCTTAATCTTTGATCTTTATGAAGTTGCATAGGGAATCATCAATCATATCATTTGTGGTTATGCATGAATGATTCCATAGGCATATAAAAGGAACAAGAGTTATCCTAAACTATAAGTTGATTGAAAGTGTTTGTGTCTCTGTCTGGCAGAGGCAGAGCAACAATCAAAGTTAACCAAAAATGTTGTTTGCTTCTAAACTAGGTTGATGGTCCTTCATATAAACTGCTGCTGAAGGAAGAAAAGGCACATGACATGGACATAAATTCAGTGCAGTGGAGCCCTGGGGTAAGTTTTTTAATCGGAAAACAATAGAATTCTTTGGTTGGATAATATTGACATGGAAGTAGTGAATCCTCTTTGTAAACAGAGATATCCAGTAGGTGGATTTTGAGTTCTCTGGCATTATACTCCAAACTGAAATTTTCTTATTGTTAACACGCTTACGGACTTGCATATCTTTGGTTCTTCCGTATGTCTGATTTATTAAGACTCTTAGTTGTCCACAATACTCAGCTAAGTTGGTTTCTCAAATATACTGTCAAGATTACTGATTTTTAAAAGAACTACTGTGCTATCACTTGTTTTTTGCCTACTTGATTATCTTCTGTAAGTATAGTTTAACAAATTCACTCTTCCTTATTGCTATCTTATTAGGAGAAGCGGCTACTAGCATCTGCAAGCGATGATGGTACTATAAAGATTTGGGAGCTGGTGTCACGGTCTTAATAATAAAACTATTTTGTAAGTGTTGTATCAATAGAGGGAACTAATAAATATATGACAGTGGTGTAATTTTAGAAATGCTCTGTTGATAGCAATTATCTTATGCTTTATTTTTCATTATCTATTTTTTTTTCCTGACCAAGATATTAGAAATTGTATTTAGGAAATATTTCTGTAATTACTGTCAAAATTGGCCATTTTAATTTATATATGTGGCTCACGCCTTATAGAATTGCGCTGGATCGGTGGCAGTATAATAAGATTATGTAATTGTTGATTCCGTAAATATGATGTCACAGAAAATTTTCAAGTGAGCTAGACTTTGAAGTTTGACTTGAAGTGTGTTGATAAAAATATTTCAAATAAACGTGGTAAAAACACATTATTAAGTAAAATTCGTGATATATGTGGATAAAAAAAGTGGGGTCTCGTCTTTATGACATGGAAGGAGTGATACCAACCCATTTTTTTAGTTAAACCTGAAAGTTTGGTGTAATGAAGAGGAAGCAAGACTCTATTTCTGTGGTGATATTGATTGAAAAAGTAACATGGTAGGCAAAAAAGTGCTTGATGTATACAAATGTGATAGAATTTCAATCTTGCACGCTATAAATTAAACTCAGCTAATCTTTAATTACAAAGGTGATAGAATTTCAACCTTGTACGTCACAAATTAATCTCAACTAAATTCGACTAACTTTTAAATTTTAAACTAGCTGGGATCCTATTACAAAATTAATAATTATAAAATATATTTTAGAATAACTCAAGTTGTAATTAATACAAATAATAAAAGTATCAAGTTTAACCTCATAAAATTTTCAATTAATCGATTTTTGGAAATGATTTATGAAAAGTTTATCCTCCAATTATTCTTTTTCCATACAGCTCTAAATGCTGTTATTCCATCCAACTTCTCAAAATTTTCACAATCTTCTTCCTAAAATAGATGTAAATCATATATACTAAGTAGTTTGAGAATTGCAGTTGATTAATTCTACAACTAGGTTAAACAAAGAGAAGGATAAACATTATTCAACAAGGGTACTAACAAAAACCAAAATGATCTATCTCTATATAATAAAAAGGTAAATATTAGTTTGAGAACCATAATATGTATTTTATATAATTATATATAAAGGAAAATGTTGCCTACAGATGAAGATAAAAATTAATGGAGCAGCAGTAGTAGTTGTATTACAGAAATTAAAAATATATAAATAAAAAGGAAAACAATAATAAATTTCAACACCTGTTCTCTATTCTGAATCTACCAGAATAAGAATTGGATCTTCTACCTTCATTAACCAAAGCTGCTCTTGCCGACATAATACCATTTGGTACCAAAGATGCATCAAAAGCTGAACAGTCTATCCAATCCTTCAACAACGTCTCCTGTCCCCATATATCAGGGACCCAAACACTTCCAGCCACTTCAACTCTATGCCTCTTTAACCTATCTCTTCCACTAACCTCCTCATGCTCATCTACGGGGACAGCTTCTTGATCTTTTTCAACATGACCAAGTTCACGCTCTTGCATTTTCAATAATGCAAGTTCCTTCTTGTTATTGCTATTGTTGCACTGCTGGTGATCAGTAGCAGAAGATGTTGTTGTCGATGCCATAGCAGCAATATGAGTGTGGGATTTTCTGCTTGTAATTGGGTTTGGACTTTGTTGCTCATGAACATGGTCACCATTATAATCTTGATGAGCATCTAAAGATTCCAATATTGGCTTTGAGTTTGTGGAAATATGGGTATTGTTGTGTTTAGGAGAATATTGGTGGTCAGCCATTGTGGTGTGGTGGGTTGTAGTTGGAACTTTCATGCAAAATTTGCAGGATGCAAAGCTTAACAGGTCTTCTTGTTGCCGTGCTAGATTTTGAGTAGTGTGGCTGGCTATATCTTTTTGTGTGGGAATAAAGAGAAGAGAATGGGTGGGGAATTAGATTACACGTCACTCATAAGGGGGCTTCTCTTTTGTATGGTAAGTGACAAATGTACGTGGCTTGTTTGTATGAGTGGCATTAAAAAAAAACAGTTAATTTGTGTGGTTTCTTGATTAATTTGATTGCAAGTTTGAAAAATATATATAATATAGGAAATGTCTGTGGGTGTGACTTGATATAATAATCAATACCTTTGAATGATTGATTTTTGGAGGATTGTGGATGTTGATTTTGCAACTTGCAAATGGCAAGTAGGGGAATTTGGCCAATCAAGTTTGTGGAATGATTTTTTTGGTGGTGGGCATATTTAATTATTTTTAAAAATAAAATATGTAATTTATTTATATTTAATGAGATGTATACATTTTTGGTGTTGGAAGATTTTATTATTATTATTAATTTGGTGTGCTTGGACTAGTTTATTTATATATTAGCTAATTATATCTCCTATTCGATCAAAACAAAGTCATTCACGCAAAGACTGAATGTTTATGAGAATTTTATTCCCTACTACTTATCTAAAGATATTCAAACTCATTACAAGAAAATTACTTATCCAGGACAGATAAAACCTGTCATATTAACAAGCATTATTATAGTTAAATTACCCAACTCAAATACAAAGTATTTGGGACGGGGATGATTGTACCCTCCCATATGAGTTTGTATGATATGGTGCCAAAATTCATTCAGGACAATTGCATTTTTCTCTATGAAATGCGCGTCGTAGATAAATTTGTAAAATTTGGTACCAAATTTATCTAGAATGAGTAGCCCGTAGTAGATAAATTTGATAAATTTAATGTCAAACTTATCCTCGTCAGGTATATATTATTCGTGACTAGTGATACCCCATCAGGGATCAAACTCAACTTTTTAACAAAAAAAAACAAAATATTGTTTTCTTATTTTATTATTCATGATTGGTTTAATATATTGTGAATAATATTATTCAGGACAGGATTTGCCTGTTGAGAATAATATCAATTCTAATAATATCAATCAGTACATCATATTTTTTGATATTAACTACCACCACGGATACCCATTGCCTTCAATTTGCTCTTCTTTGGTGTCATCGCCATCTATTCTCACTGCATGTATCGTAATTTTATAGTTGTATATAGACGGATTAAATGTGTCTATGACTGGTGTATACTAACTAGGTCAGGAATCCTTTTTATCTTCTTTTTATTGGTACTAAGAACACCAATCCTTTTTCTAGCAAAAGAAAAAGAAAAGAAGATCGCCAATCCTTTTATTTGTTCAAGCCTATTTCGCTGAAATGAACATGAAGGAGGTTCGTCATGCTCATGCATGCATACATTTAGCACCACAATTCAGTTTTCATAGCAATCAATCTATAAACTCGGTTGGTTTGGTGGCTAATAATGAAATTTTTTTTATTTTCTAAATTTTAAATTATTTTAAAAGAGGTCGTAAAGAATTAAATATTTATAGTTTTTTACTCTCATTATAAATGACCGAATTTTTATTAAATTGAATATGTAGGTTGATGCACGTTGATCCGAACACCTCCTGACTATTAAAACTAAAATAAATAAATAAAAAATCACAATCTATCACATAATCCAAGTTCCACCATGGCTTCTGAGTAGAGTTTTAAGTTTAACCTAACAAAAGAAAATATAAAAGGAATTAGGAAATTATAATTTTCAAGGAACTCCATGATATGTCTAAGTTAAATGTACTTTGTGTGCTCTCATTCTATCATGTTATAGTGTTTGAAAATCAGATGTAAAACAATCGTAGCTATTTATTTATATGTATTATGTGTTTGTTTAATTGTTTTATATATATATATATATATACACATATATTAATTTGTATGTGACCTCTGTTCCACGTAGTCATATCTAAATATAATTTATTTTTATTAAAATTTCAATAAGTTTTATCTATTTGTAAATATTTAAAAATGATTCATGTTTATATTGGGAAATTTTTTTATAGATAATTAACTTTAAAATTTAAAAATAAATATTTAAAATAATAAAAACTTATTATAAATTTTAGTTTTGAATCAATTTTTTATTCGGACTATTCATTCTATTTTTTATAATTAAAATTGTAGCATAATATATCTATAATTTATATTTATATTATACTAAAAGAGAGAAGGCTCCTATGGTCTCCTCTCTCTCTCTTTTTTTCATAAAATTTTATAAATACCTATCATATATAATTATACATGTTTATTAAGAGTTGTTAATGTCTTTTTATAATATAAAATTTATTTTTAAAAAAAATAAATAAGTCACCACTACAACCACTATTCTATTCCTAAAATAACTACATTTCTCTCCCACTCTCTCCCATCCTCTCCATCGATCTATACAAAAAAATTTAGGACCAAAAAATAAAATAACTAAAAAGATAAAATGCATTGAACACACGTGTGCGTGTGTGTATATATATATATAATTGATATATAATATGTACAAATAAAATAAACAACCTAGGTGAATATATGTGAATATAGGGTAGTGATAAACTTTTCAAATCTTTGAATAACCTAAAGGCCATATAAATTATAATGAATTACTATATATTAAGGAATTAAGGCGATATGACATGGATGTTGATGAAAAAAATTTCTCATCCTTTATCAAAATATATAACAATATCAATATTGTAAACATTACAAAAAAAGATAAATATTAAATTGAACCGTTCATTATCAATACAATAATTGTAAATCATACATCCAAGAATCCAAATATAAATCAAAACCACTCATCACGTTATTAGCAACAAAAATAAAATAAAATAAAAGCTATTTCCGACGTCTTCATTATCAATCTGTTTAAATAGTACCCAAAATAAAATAAATAAATATAAATATGTATATATTTATTTATTTATAAAAGTAAGTGTTATTGATCATATAGCTGTAATGCATGAATAAATTCACAGAATCAATCAAATAAAACAATTGAGCTAGAATAAAAATTAGGAGGGATTTATCAATCACCAATTACTTACAACATTTGTAAAAAAATAGACATTAAGGTTATTAATGGTATTTCGTATCTAAAAATAATAATTGAGAAGCATAACGTAACTGATATTTATAGTTAATTGCATAATAGGGTCGGAATCTAATTATAAGAGGGTGTTTGTGTTTAATTATAATCTAGTCAAACCTGATTATAATAAGATAATCTAGATGTTTAGTGTTTGGTTAAATTTTTTTATAAATGATAATCAGATTGTTTTTCTAAAATGTTTTGATTATAAGAAAGAAAAAAAGCAATATTAAGAAGTAAAAAATTATGATATCTCCACTATTTTATATAAATAACACCCTAATACTCTTAACACATCACTCATCTTTTAACTCCAATGCATGTTTTGATAATTTTAACATAAATGAGTTAATTAAAAATTTTTATTTTTTTAATATTGACACAAATTTTAGTTAGTTATTTCACAGGTTATAAATAATTCCTATTTTATACGATTATCATATAATTTATAACATAATTATAATTCTTAAATAGTTAATAATTTGATTATCAATTATAATCAACTAATTCTAAGTAAAAATAAATAAAAAATCTCTTATTATAGATTAGTAAAAATAAATAAATCTTCACAGATTTGCTCTAAACAAATTTTATTTTTTTAGATTTAGTAATTAGATGTGTTCAAACCATCTTACACACATATAATTTAATTCTTTTTTTGATCCGATAAAAAACGGATCGATTATCTATATAAGAATTAGAAAATTTATAAAATTTTATTACTGGAAGTCTTAAAGAGATTATTACCCAGAATATCAACACACACCTTCCTAACCACCAAAGAAGAATTGTTCTAAACAGTTTTCAATTCTCAAGGGATGGTACCAAGTGAAAGTGTTGTCCGTTTCTTTACGCAATCCACATGGGTGTGTTTCCTTGGGGCCCTACGCCCATGGTTATCAGTCTTTCATCTTTTCATTTAAGGAATTAGTGAAAGCAAGTCTTGTCGTTTGTTTGATTGAAGTGGATAGCAATGGAGAGATGGAAAAAGAAAAAAAGGGCAAAATAAATAAATAAATAAGAAAGAAAGAAAAAAGTGATTGATACTTTATATATTTTTCTTTTCCGGGTAAACAACCAAGAAAACTGAACCATTTCACTAAAGAAGAGAAAGATTTAAAAACTGTAGGTCCCAAAGCATATGGGGTCCAGAAATGTAGGTTCAGAACTAGATATCCCACTCCCCTGGCCTTATTGGGAGAGGGGGTAGATAATAGAAGCTTAAACAAAAAACGCAAAAGAAGAATCAACTTGTAGTCTCACTTCAGCTGTGAGTACAAACTCTATACAAGGTAATATACTTCCTCCAATATACTACTCAGACAAGCACTAAACACTTGGGGAACCATCTGAATTTAGGCAGCGAAGAGATTAAAAACGTATTATTGGCTATCATGGGAGCAAGTATGCACACAGATCTGAGACATATACTGAGAAAGGACATAACAGGGATCTAATACCTACAATGGCTTAATTTAAATCCCTAAAATGGGATGCTTCACTTGAGAAATGCAAAGGATTGGTAGGAGAAAATAATATTAAGCTCTTGGATAGCGTGAACGCCCTTTCTTCTTTAAGAACTCCGGGATATCCACTGAACCACCATCAGAGAAACCAGGGCGCCTATTGATTCCCATGGAGATGTCTCCCTGTGTTAGATGACTTGCCTGCACCAGAAACCAGCAAAATTGGCACACAAATGAGTGTAGTACGCGCTTGCATGTGATTGTTTGTGTGCGAGATAGATGACATACCTGCAGGGGCCGCCCTTCACTTTCATCTTGACGTTTGAATCCAGTAGCAATCAAAGTTATGCTAACCTAAATGGGAAAACAGTAGAGAAAAGTATTCAACGCCAAGTTCTTTTTACTTGCAAGGATCAGAGGGCCAATGTGTTTTACATGATAAGCATAACAACTTCTGCCAGCTGACATCGTTGCATGAATAGAGAAGACACCTCCTACATAACATCTCAGTATGATCTTAATAGTATTTAATACTGACTAAGCTTTGATCTACTCATACATTTTCCACTTCACTCTTTTCTTTCTATATTTTCTTAGAACTTCAATTTCAAATGTTAAGTTTCCACTTTGGACTTGTGGTGAACAATTCATTTTAGAAAACAACACAATATAATGAAATAATCAATCTACACTCAGAAAATTTATATAGTGCTAGTAAGTTCAACCATTGATACTCCTTAAGCAAATTAATTGCAAACTTCAATCAGTGTTATGTTTTTAACGCTATAAGCTCACATGGACCTATGCCTAGAAACTTATCAGTTGCTCTGTTTGGCATACTATAAAACATCACAAATTTTTATGTCCAGAACTACATGTTATGTGCTAATGTCTCTTTTTGAATTTAAATAGGGATACAAGGAAATGATGAATCCTAAAGATGGTCAGTAGATTCAGTACTATAAGCCTACAAATATGCATGTTACAAACTCCTAAATTTAGATTACCATGTTAGAACAAATCAACTTACTTGACCACTGAGCGATGGATCTACCACAGCTCCAAATATCAAATTAGCTGTAGGATCCACAAGGTCATATATAACTTCTGCTGCAGCATTTACCTGTAATAATAAACATATTGAAAAATAGATTTAATAAATGAGACTTAACAGAGAAAGACCAATACAAGTTGAACAGTAGATCATGAACATGGAAGGTATAATGATAACGTATGTTTCGATCATATAACTTTTCTACCAAAAGAATGAAGGCCAAGTGCGCCTCAGAAAAGTTGCTTTTTGTAATTCAGGTTATGTGTAAAAAATGGATAACCAAGGAAAATATGACCAAAGAAAGGAAAGAGATAACATGAGATATGGAAAACCATGATAATGCACAGAGCTCATTTTGAAATACTTGTCACCAATCATAAAGATTGCTGACCTAAGTATTGTCTATATGAAAGCTCTTATATGACTTTCAATTTCAAGCACATAGAATAGTATTATATTATAATCTTCTGGCATGAGCTAACCTGGGATAAACTACTACCATTAACGAGAATTTGGAGCACTTGGAGCCTCCTGTTTCCTAACATCTAATAGTGGTCTTACCTGATAGAATGGACCAAGCATTAGGGTGGGAGCGGGGGTGGGGGAAGGGATGGAGGTACCTCATACAATGTCAGATCACTCCCACCAGTTATGTTCCAAACAATTCCAGTCGCCCTCTCTATACCAATATCTAGTAAAGGTGATTGGATGGCATTTAATGCAGCGTCTCTTGCCCTGGTCTTTCCTACAAAACAAAAGGAACTTAATAAATTCCAGTAGTATATGTGCCAATTGGACAAGAATGTGCTCATCAATCTGCGCCAAATAAGCATGATAAAGAGATTTCTTTTGACAGAAAAAAAAGACATATTGCTTAACTATAAGTATATACTATGGGAGGTACACATTAACATAAACATCAATGTAGGATACATTTATTCAACTTTGATGGAATATTTAATACAAGAATCAGCATTGTATTGAGAAAAGAATATTTTATTGAGAAAGAGAGAAGTACAATGGAGAACATTAAGTCCTTGAAGGAAAAAAAAAATAGAAGTACAAGAGATAACTACAAATTTAAAACATTAAAACTCTCCCATCACATTGTATAACTACTAATGGAATGCCCCGAAAGGCCCCTGAAGAAATACAACAAAGTGAAGCTAGAAAAATAATCTTATTTCAGATAAGTTGGTAGATGATGATCACCAAGATTCTTGCATTACGCTCCAACCAAACTCCCCAAATGACTGCAAATAAACCACATCTCCAAAGACATTTGATGTCCTTATACACGCCAAAGTTCCGTTAATCAATCATCAAAAAATCTTAAAGAGAATCGGAACGTACCCAAGAAACATTGAAAATGTCAAAAAGTCCAAATGTTCCAAATAAAAAGACAACGAAGAAAGAGATGCTCATTAGTCTTACAATCTTGTGAACACATCACACAAATATCAGATGAAGAAAATTAGAAGATCCCCTTTTCTGCAACAAGTTATTCGTGTTGACTCTATTAAGTACTAGTGACCAAACAAAAGCTTTAACCTTAGATGGAACCTTAGCTTTCTAGATGAATTTATGTAGTGGGAAAGAGAAAGCATCGGCCATGAACAAGAAAACTATAATACAATTTACAAGAGAAAGATCCTGAAGCATCAAGTAATCAAATCCGAGTATTAGGTATATTACGGAAGTGAGTAGGAGCAAGAATGTCTAACAAGTTTGTAAGATCTGAAACTTCCCTATCATTTAAACCTCTAAAAAAATGAAAATCCCATGTAATATCTTCTCCCTCCAAGACATAAAAGGAGAAACCTGGAGCAAAATGGAAAGCTGAAAGACAATAAAACCTAGGATAAGTGACATCAAAAAACCCATTCCCTAATCAAACATACTCCTAGAAACGAATATGAGTACTAGCATATATTTTGTGAAAGGCACATCCGATTGTATAATCCTTCCATATTTAACATGCACAGAATGACAGAATATGCTAAGATACTTTAAACTCTAGATCATAAAGCCCATCTTATGTGGGAGGCAAAGAAGAGTTACAAGTTTCTACTACATACTGATATAAATACTGGTTTAGCTGCTCCATATTCATCATACTTCAACAGTAACTACTAATAATTTGGCCTTTAGAACGTTGCCACAAATGTTATTCAAGCACCACTATTCACCAGCTTTTGAAAGTTTACAGGCAATAGAAAGATGCACAGACCACTGGTTAATTGGCTTTGTGATGTGATTGTTTTCCTTACCTCTCTTTGGTGTTCTATTTCAGGAGCTTTTTATGGTATTTCTTTGATAGATATACCATGTTGGCGAGCTTGTTAATTTAAGATTGTATCTTTATTTACCTTTTTATTTCTTTTCTTTTTTCTGTTTAAGAGGACTTCTTGTCCTCCCTTGTATTTCTCATTTCTTTCTCAATAAAGCTTCTTTTCCTATTACGAAAAAAAAATAAAAAAAAAAGGCTTTGTGATACTACATTGTTTAAATACAAGTTAAAGATCAATAACTGTGACGATGTGGTATCACATAAAAATGAGAACCTAAATACAAAAAAGTAACCTCTATTACGATAGGATTGATAAATCTGTTCAGGAGAAAAAATAATTCTGAAATCAAGGGTAAACCCTCACAAATCATATCATGATTGTTAACATTTCCAGACAACTTACAATAAAAAAAGGAAAAAAAAAAAGAAAAGAGAAAAAAAAAAAAAAGCAAGGGCTGTAAAATCTTAAACAACTAGCCATTTACCAGTTGCAGTTCCTATTCCCATTAATGAAGAACCTGCATTTGCCATTATTGCTCGCACATCAGCAAAATCAACATTTACCAACCCTGGTATCTGCAATCAAGTTAACCAGCATAAAGTTTTTCAGGTATCCTAACCCAGAATTTAACAACCGTCAGCTTCATACACCTAAGCTATGAATAACGTATCAAGATATCTGTCCAGTGGAATGTTCATACATGCACCCAAAACCGTTATGCATAGCTTTGACAACATGGGTCCAAGGTAAAACAACATTAAAGTCGGTAATCCGGTAGTAAGGAATAACAATTTTTTGCTTACTATTTTACAGGAGCAAGTGAATTTTCTGCAGAACATAGTAACAGTATTTCTAAAGGCATAGATGCTCTTACTTCTTATTAGAGAATTGAGATGCATCCACTAGGAATAGCAGAAATCTAGAATATTAAATCGGTGGCATGGAACAACAATTTTTTCCTTACTATTTTACAGGAACACGTGACATTTTTCTGCAGAACATAATTACAGTATTTCTAAAAGGCATCGATGCTCTTACTTCTTATTTGAGAATTGAGATGCATACACTAGGAGTAGTAGAATAGTTTTAAAGCCTACAAATATCTCTTTGAAAAGTTAATATAATTTAAGAGATTCCATAATAAGACAAGGAAAACAGCATAATCAAAGATCGATCAGTTTTTTCTCAGAAAAAAAAAGAAAAAGAAGGGATCATTTTCTTGTTTCTTTTTCTTTTCTCCTTGATCATTAAAAAGAAATAAAATTTAACAAACCCATGGGAAAAGAACAAATGGATTAGTAGAAGATAAAATTTCTCATGTAAAATGGGAAGTCGTTTAAGCATTTTGTACCGTAATAATATCAGAGATACCACGAACACCCTGTCGAAGAATATCATCAGCAAGGTTAAATGCTTCAGTTACAGGAGTAGACTGAGAAACTGCGGTCAATAGCTTGTCATTTGGAATGACTATCAGAGTGTCAACATTATCTCTTAAAGCTGCAATTCCTTCCTGGGCTTGAACTGCCCTCCTACGTCCTTCAAAAGAGAAAGGGGTTGTGACAATACCAACAGTCAGTATACCCATTGACTTAGCTACCCCAGCAATAACGGGAGCTCCACCAGTGCCAGTTCCTCCACCCATTCCAGCCTGCACACATGAGATTTCAATTCCTAGTTCAGGCATCATAGTAGGAATAAACAAGTTCACGCTAAATGCAGGTACACCTCCCAATCAGTAAAAAGATTACTATATTCAATGAATTGAAATATCAATAATAACTTGTTCATCATCTTAATGGAGAAAACATGTAATGCAACGAGGAGCCCAACTAACTTGAGGAATGGGACAACCAACCCCAAATTGACTTGCCCAAGTTACCAAGTAGCTTGGCACTTGTTGCTTATAAACTACACAATAAACTCTGCACTTCCACATGAAAGTTAGGATCACAAATTTCCAGTTCACTTATGTTAGTCTACAAGGACAGCATCAACAATACATATGTCCAAAAACTATTTCATTATCGGCCTTAAAAGACGAGTTTTGGGTGCAATTCATTTTCACTTGAAGAATGGTTCTAAACCAGACAAGGATAATAGCCTGCTCAGATATATTCCGACTTTTGACTTTCAACTAGATAAATAGTAGTAATAAATTTGTGTATTCCATTTCATGCAGCTATCATAATAAGCTCAGTAGTGATAGAACATTCCCAGCATATATGAGCACTATTAGCAATAATAAATTCTTTCTTAAATATGAAGACCTACATATTATCCGTATCCTAATTCTCTTTCTCGTAAAGCAATACAAGACTTGACTTTCGCACTAATGTTTCTTAATGCTCACAAAGTCAGAAGTATGTCTTGTCTAATTGGTCAACTACTTCAAATTTAAGAAATGATACATTAAAGTTGTTCAGTACATCACACAAATTATAGTAGAACCCGGCATTCTATTCTATTAATTTCTTTAATTTCAGTATGACTCATCTTGAAATAATTGGTCAAAAATGCATAAAATCTGGCTATCAGTATATATTAAGAAAATATGACTTTCAGAAATGAAACATGAATTTAGCTTCTTTTTGTTTGCTGAAATATAAACCACGGATTCTTTGTGTTCTGGGGAACTTAGACAATGGTATGACTCTGCCATTTTCACAAATACATTAAGCGCTAAAAACAATAGTAGTTCTAATTCAGATTTTTCAAGATTTAACATAACAGGACCAGCTATTTTATCTCTCGGAGAATGGTAACTCAGATAAAGATGATGGCTAACATTAATGGAGACAACCATAACCATTTTACATTAAACCATAAAAGAAGTTACATGATGTTAAAAACTCATAATAATTCAGACAATAAGAACCAAACAGAAAGCAAAACAAAAGTTATCTAGTAGAGGAAAGGCCATTGTCCAGAAGATTGAGCATAAAAGAAGATTCAATGAAACAATTACCCAATAAAAGAAACAGTTTCAGTAAGCAAAGCAACAATAGTCTATTTGATAATACACCGATTTAAGCCCTGAGAGTATGTCTCTTAAAGACCAGAGTGTGTTTTTTATTTGTTAGAATGGATGCAGCATCAATCATTCCCTATTTTCGCTTTGTAGTTAGTTTTTTCCTCCTAAATTTTGAGATAGTTATTCTTCCTCTCTTATACATATATATAACTCAGAAGTCTTAGAAAAGAATAATGTTTATTTTATTTTATTGAGGAATAGAGTCTTAGAAAAGAATACTAAAAATTCAAAATGTGAAACTACATACTACTTACCCAATGCTAAAATAGGTGAAGGAACCTACCGTAACAAAGATCATATCAGCTCCATAAACTGCCTCTTCTATTGACTCTTTACTTTCCTTGGCAGCATTCATGCCAATATCTGGATTACCACCCGCACCAAGACCCCGAGTAAGCTCTTGACCAATTTGCAACCGGTTCTCAGAAAATACAGGTGACATTCTCATGGCTTGAATATCTGTATTAACAATCCAGAACTCTACACCTTTCATTGAACTCTCTATCATTCGATTGACAGCATTTGACCCGCCACCGCCCACTCCAATAACTTTGATCTTGGCTTCATTGTAGTTACTGACACGAGATGTGTCTCCTAAGCTCTCAGTGATACTATCACCTGAACTGTCCTTTCTAGGGTTGTTCACCATATTGTTCCCTTCGCCTCTAAGCATTGACACCTCGGGATGGAGATTCAGAAAAGGGTCTTTGTTACTGCTATACGGACTGACACTATGGGAGTTGGCTGAACATTTGGAGCGAGGCAGAGTTGATTTTCTGTTGGCATCTGAAAACCTATAGTTTCTATCATACATTTTCATAAAACATGCTCTCCCTGGGTAATCCTCAGTCAACACCCGTCCTCCAAGAACAGGGAGAACCCCAACAGGGTTTCCAGTATTTGAAGTTGCTAATTTTGTTGAAAAACAAGTTGCCATCATATAATGGAAATCTTGAGATAGATAACTTACGGATATGGAGAAAAAATATAGACCCAAAAGATTCCAGTTTCAAATTCCCAATTTGCGAAACTCTCTTGCTTCCAACACCTGGTTATCAAAAAACCAGCTGATCACAACAGTACCCAGAAATATTTTGAAGAAAAGATAAAAGGCGACTCACGTTAAAAGAACAGAAAGGAATTACATTGCGGGCAATTAGTGACAAATGCTAAAAAACTAGAGTGTTAGTAGTGCACTAAGAATAATTAGGAAACAAACCACAATATAACAGCACAACAATATAGACTTGGTATGATTACGCGAGAAAATCCAATTATAGTTACACAGAATTCTGTACCAGTAAAAGAAAAACATAAGCCCGAAACACAAGCCCCCTACAATGGGGACAAATCAACATGAACATCAGAGCAAATCCTCCTTCAAATCATAAAATGCATCAAAATTGTAGCAAGAGAAAGAAAAGGCACCTGGATTTGGAGAAAGATACCTGAGAAAGTTAAGGAGTTATAGAAAACAGGAACAGAAATTCTCCTGGAAGCATTTGGTGCTGAACCCAAATGGTCGAAATGGGTCTTAATTTTGACTGCGGAGAGACTCACCCTCCATTTTGTTTTGTTGATGATAAAATTGGAAAGAGTCGGCGACAAAGAAAAAATGAAAATTTTTGAGGTGGCTAGTGAACAAATTTCGTTATTGTTCGCTCCACAAAAGAAACAACTTTAATTAGGGTACAAATCGTGATTATCTCTTGAACAAATTTATTAAGAGCTCGAATTCAAAGTTAAACTGAAGATTTATTTTAAAAATTATTCAATAAATGAATTGAATTTAAATTTACAAATTAATTATGCATAGTATAAATTTATATCAGAAATAAAGCACAACAGCTGCTTTTGTTGTGTGGTTACACACCTTGGGTTCATATTTTTATAATATAACACATTAATATCCACTTATTTTTAAAAGTTTATTCCTTTGATTTCTTTTGTTCATTTGAATATTTTTTTAATTGATCTATTTATTCTAATTTTTTTTACAATAATCAATCTAAAGATTTCTAACCAAATCTTTACCCACACTTAGCATACAAATTAAATTGATGTGCATTCTTTTGTTAAAACATAATAAATCTCTAGTTTTGAAGTATAAATACTTGATTTATTTTATTTTTCTAGTTGAAGAATACTTTATTTTTAATTTATTGAATAGTTAGCCCTTTTGCATTTTTAATTAAATAAATTTATTTTAAGATATAGTTAATTTGTAATTTGGTTTCCAAAACGTAAAGACCTTGGTCTTTCACTGTTGATATCGAATTGTATCCGGTTTGATACTTTTAATATCTTTAGACACCGTATTTTACAAATTCAAATCGTAAAATTTTCAAAAGGAAACAATCGGAAGATTTGCATAATGCCAATAATGAAATAAACAAACAACAATGTTGAATAATGTCAAGAATTAAAAAAAGAAAAGAAAAAAGAAATAGTATTATGTTCTTTTTAGTTCATAAAAGAAACAAATTTTAGTTTGAACAACTTTATTTCTTATTTTTATAGTATTTGCTAGAAGTTTAAATATTTTTTAATTTAAAAATTATAACTAAATTAGTTTTTTTTTTTTTTTTTCTTACATATCTTCAATATGAACAAGTAAGTTATATAAACTAAATTATACTATTCGATTAATAAGTATAAAAATCTGTTCAGCTATGAAAATGTTATTATGGATGTTAGTCAAATTACAAGAAAACAAATATTAATAAGTGTTAGTATCATTTCTAAATTTTATCATTTAATTTAGTTAACATATATTGGTTACATTGTCCATAGTTCATAAAAATTTGAGACTATAAATGTAAAAGAAAAATATATATCATGTGGAGAGACAAACAGAAACTTCAACTATGCAAAATAATAATATATATATATATGGAAAGACAAATCAAACCTCTAAATATGCGTAATTAATTATTATATACATTACGTTAGAATCACTTATAAATTAATATTACATAATATTTCAACATGTTTCCTTATGTTTCACTTATGTTTTCACTTATAAATTTCGTTATTGTTCGCTCCACAAAAGAAACAACTTTAATTAGGGTACAAATCGTGATTATCTCTTGAACAAATTTATTAAGAGCTTGAATTCAAAGTTAAACTGAAGATTTATTTTAAAAATTATTCAATAAATGAATTGAATTTAAATTTACAAATTAATTATGCATAGTATAAATTTATATCAGAAATAAAGCACAACAGCTGCTTTTGTTGTATGGTTACACACCTTGGGTTCATATTTTTATAATATAACACATATTAATATCCACTTATTTTTAAAAGTTTATTCCTTTGATTTATTTTGTTCATTTGAATGTTTTTTTAATTGATCTATTTATTCTAATTTTTTTTTTAACAATAATCAATCTAAAGATTTCTAACCAAATCTTTACCCACACTTAGCATACAAATTAAATTGATGTGCATTCTTTTGTTAAAACATGATAAATCTCTAGTTTTGAAGTATAAATACTTGATTCATTTTATGTTTTTTAGTTGAAGAATACTTTATTTTTAATTTATTGAATAGTTAGCCCTTTTGCATTTTTAATTAATTAAATTTATTTTAAGATATAGTTAATTTGTAATTTGGTTTCCAAAACCTGAAGACCTTGGTCTTTCACTATTGATATTGAATTGTATCCAATTCGATACTTTTAATATCTCTAGATACCGTATTTTCAAATGCAAATTGCAAAATTTTCAAAAAGAAACAATCGGAAGATTTGCATAATGCCAATAATGAAATAAACAAACAACAATGCTGAATAATGTCAGGAATTAAAAAAAAGAAAAGAAATAGTTTTATGTTTTTTTTAGTTCATAAAAGAAACAAATTTTGGTTTGAACAGCTTTATTTCTTATTTTTTTAGTATTTGCTAATAGTTTAAATATTTTTTAATTTAAAAATTATAACTAAATTAGTTTTTTTTTTTTTTTTTCTTACATATCTTCAATATGAACAAGTAAGTTATATAAACTAAATTATACTATTCGATTAATAAGTATAAAAATCTATTCAGCTAAGAAAATGTTATTATATGGATGTTAGTCGAATTACAAGAAAACAAATATAAATAAGTGTTAGTATCATTTCTAAATTATATCGTTTAATTTAGTTAACATATATTGGTTACATTGTGCATAGTTCATAAAAATTTGAGACTATAAATGTAAAAGAAAAATATATATCATGTGGAGAGACAAACAGAAACTTCAACTATGCAAAATAATATATATATATATATATATGGAAAGACAAATCAAACCTCTAAATATGCATAATTAATTATTATATACATTACATTAGAATCACTTATAAATTAATATTACATAATATTTCAACATGTTTCGTTATGTTTTCATGATTGGCCATTGTTTTATGAATGTTTTCAACATGTATTCGATAAGTTTTCGTTTTTAAGAAAGACTAATACCAAGAAATGATATTCTAATCTTTAATTTTAATCCATGTTTTAAAAATCATACCCGTGATCGACTTGAAAAATGTGTCAAGTCTTGGGTTGTTGATTCAATCAGGGTTGAACTAATGATTGGATCGAATGACATTATAAATATATTTAATTGTTATATATATTATATAATATTTTTTATTAATTATAAATACTAGGTAAATAAGAAAAAAAAACATAATAATTATATATGCATTAAATAATAAGAAAATTACATAACAAATAGTCAAATATAATTATTAATAGTTAATATGACAACTGATTGATTTATTGTGTATCACAAATATTCAAATTTTAATTTACACATCAAAATAATGAATGCAATGTCAATATAAAACACAATTGTTTCACTAATATTTAATATAAAAAAATACAAATATTTCACTAATCTCTAATAGAAATAATATATATATATTTTAAAGTTTGATTATATCAGTCGATACTTGTTTCTTCGGTTTTTATGATTTTTATCGGTCCAACACTAAAACTGTTCTTTAGTTCAATCTGGTACGATCGTCTAGGAGACAATTTGCAGGCCAATCAATTTTCAAAACATTGATTTTAATTGTTTATGTTAAATAGACTATTTAACAGTTGGAGAAAAAAAAATTATGTAACAATTCGGTGTATGTCTTTTCTCTTATTCTTATTCTTTTTCTTTTGGAAAATATAGAAAATATGCAGACCCAATAAGAGCTAAAATAGTGTAGCATGTCCATAAGTTTTGGGCTTGGAATGGTATTAATAGCAAAACTGAAATGTGGACCAAGAAAGTTAAAAAAAAGGCTGTGGAAACTCTAGGCCAATATAGTTATAAAAATAGGGTGACCATTAATCCAGTCATCTCGAGTTTTGATTCGGTGATTGACTTTAGTCAACTCATGTAGGAGTTAGGACATTAATTGATCGAGTTTGAGTTATTTTTTTCTCAAATATTATTCGATAACTGGACCCCCTAGTTTTTGGATTTAGATCCTCTAAATTTTTTTAAACAATTCTATCAAATAGAATCCTTTTAATTTTTGTTAACAAGAATTCTTTTAAAACAAATTTTAATAAAATTAGAAATAAGATTATGATTAGAGTAAAAATTAATATTAGGATTATAGTTAGAGTTAGGATTAGGGTTAGGGTTAGCCTTAGGATTAAAGTTAGGATTTGTAATAAAAATGGGGTACATTTTATAATATAACATTTATTTTATTAATGAATAAAATATTCAAGATTTAAAATTAAATTATTTAGATGGTCGAGATTTAAAAAAGTAATGTGAATAGTTAAGACTAAAGCAATTAAATTTTTTTAGAGGAGAATGATCCTTCATTTCTCAAGGGGTTGATATATATACTAGATGAATTCTGCCCATGTAATGTATTAATTACTTCATCTTTTTATCTTAATATATTTAATATTTATAATTTATTTAGTTTATGAACTTATAATTTATTCTACTCCAAGATTCAAACTTATGTTCTCAAGTTACAAGTACAACTCACTTATCACTGCACTAAATACATGTTAGTTATAATTTTTTTTTTCTTTTAGAAAGAATGGTAATGGTGTCATTCATCACTATATATAAATGATATAAATTTGATGTACACTTGGGCCATATCGATTTGATCACTTAGGCCTCAAAAGAGATAGGAAGGGAAAGTTGTCTTGGTATTTTCAGTACCAGCCAGTTTAACGTAAAATTTTCTTTTATTATGTTTCTTAGGACCATGCATAAGAGGTATTGTTTTCCCCGTGGAAGAGGTTAACCAAGGAAAAACTGTGATTCAGTAAGCTAAAAGCTATACAATTTGCCAGATGAGTTTGTTATATTAAAAGTTAAAGTATCAAATCAAGCCTTTAAATCCAGTTGATATGAGGATACATATTGGATATATTGTTTATAACGAGATGTTGTCACTAAATGTAAATGGAGGAACAAAAAGTAGCATTGAAACAACCTAGTACCACTAATAGAAAACTCAAATCTAAAGAATGCACATAAATATGCAGATAACCTTTTTCCCCAAGCTAAAATCATAAATGGAAGTGATGGTAGAGATTGTGTCAAAACTCTTAATAAAGGTGAGATATAGAAGGAATTCCTCAGCAGACCATACACAGATACAAATGATATGAAACTTCCCTTACTTACTCTACTAGTAGTAAGCTCTGGTAGAATAACACTAATTTAAGTATAAAAATCTGTTCAGCTAAGAGAATGTTATTATATGGATGTTAGTCAAATTACAAGAAAACAAATATTAATAAGTGTTAGTATCATTTCTAAATTTTATCATTTAATTTAGTTAACATATATTGGTTACATTGTCCATAGTTCATAAAAATTTGAGACTACAAATGTAAAAGGAAAATATATATCATGTGGAGAGACAAACATAAACTTCAACTATGAAATATATATATATATATATGTATAATTAATCATTATATACATTACATTAAAATCACTTATAAATTAATATTACATAATATGTCAACATGTTTCCTTATGTTTTCATGATTGGCCATTGTTTTCTTAATGTTTTCAACATGTATTCGATAAGTTTTTGTTTTTAAGAAAGACTAATACCAAGAAACGATATTCTAATCTTTAATTTTAATCCATGTTTTAAAAATCATACCTGTGATCGACTTGAAAAGTTTGTCAAGTCTTAGATTATTGATTCAATAAGGGTTGAACTGATGATTAGATCGAATGACATTATAAATATATTATATAATTTTTTTATTAATTATAAATACTAAGTAAATAAGAAAACAAAACATAATAATTATATATTCATTAAATAATAAGAAAATTACATAACAAATAGTCAACTATAGTTATTAATAGTTGATACAATAACTGATTAATTTATTGTGTATCACAAATATTCAAATTTCAATTTACGCATCAAAATAATGAATGCAATGTCAATATAAAACGCAATTGTTTCACTAATCTTCAATATAAAAAAATACAAATATTTCACTAATCTTTAATAAAAATAATATATATATATATATATATATATTTTAAAGTTTGATTACATCAGTTGATACTTGTTTCTTCAGTTTTTACGATTTTTATCGATCCAACACTAAAACGGTTCTTTAGTTCAATCTGGTATGATGTCTAGGAATAATTTGCGGGCCAATCAATTTTCAAAACATTGATTTTAATTGTTTATGTTAAATCGACTATTTAACAGTAGAAGAAAAAAAAATTATGTAGCAATTCGGTGTATGTCTTTTTGAAAATTTTACCATAATAAGGCTGTTTAAAAAAAAAAAAAGTTAAACATAGTTCTTTCAAAAATTAAAACGAAAATCAGGTTGTTTTAGAATGTGTATCTTCAAAACACAATTTTACACTCCTATGTCATCACCTCTTAGCCAGGTGGGTGCCAAGTTGTCTCTGCCAGGTCAGTAGACATCCCCGTCCAGAGAGGTGTGTTTAGAAGCCATGGGTCCCAAACCCTAAAGCTCCAATTGCAGCTCTCTCCCTCACCGTGAAATACCCTTTATTTTCAAATCTCAAGAAGTTGCTGTTGCTTTCGTCTCCTGCTGAAGTTGCCCTGTTTTTCTTGTTCTATTGGTGAAAAAGGGAAAGCCCTTCCTGCTGCTTCCTGCTTCTTGCTGAAACTGCCATAGAAGGCCTGTTTTTCTTGTTTTGTCGGTGAAAAGGGGAAAGCCCTTCCTGCTACTTCCTGCTTCCTGCTGAAACTGCCATAGAAGACATGTTTTTCTTATTCTGTCGGTGAAAAAGGGAAAGCCCTTCATGCTGCTTCCTGCTAAAACTGTCATAGAAAGTATGTTTTTCTTGTTCTGTCGGTGAAAAGGGAAAGCCTTTCCTGCAGCTTCCTGCAGCTTCCTGCTTCCCCCTGCTTCCTGCTACTTCCTGCTGCATGAGGAATGGAATCTCTTATTTCTACTTTGAAACCTGCTGCTTCCTGCTGCACGAGGAATGGAATCTCACATCCTAATTAGATCTTTCTCAGAAGAAGTTGTAAAAGCAGATTAGAGACGCAGAAATTGCAAAGCATTCATTTTCTTTTCCTGCATCTTTCACAGCTTGCCGAAAAAGAATAGAATAAGGTTAGTTAAGAAATACTAACAAATGGAGTTAGAGCAATTATTCCTTGACTTTGATAGTTATGGTGTTTGTGTTGTTTCTTACCAGGTTCGCAGTGTTTCTCATCTCTTCTCTGTAAGTGCAACTGCAGACAAGGGGTTTTACTGTTCATCATATCTCTCTCATAGTAATTATTTGGTATTCAGCCTTCCTTTCTCTTTTACTGTAAAATAGTTATTTATTCTTTGAGTTAAGCATATTTGGAGGTGTTTTGATTTTTCTAGGCAGATATAAATTTATTCTTCATTGCTGTGATTGGAAAAATTCATTGTTGTAACTGGAAGAAGAATATAATAGCTGTTTGTGATCCTAAATCAAAACCTTCCTTTTTACATTTCTTTTTTTTAGTACAATGTCACATTGTTAGTTATAAAATGTCAACTTGGTAGCTAAGAGTATAGGAGATGAGTTAACTGTGAACAATTTTCTAAGTTTTTTTTTTTTTTTTTTTGGTTAAAAATTGGTATAAAGCTTAGTTATCTCTTTTATTGAATCAATTATAAATTTTAAATTTAAACTTGTTAAGTAAAATGAATTAATTTTTTTTTTTAAACTCGACTAATAATTGTATGACTAATTTTAAACTTAATTATCACATTATTATTTCAACTTAGTTCCCTTGTTGCCTAGCATGACTTCTTTTCATTGGTTTCCTTTCTATTTACTAATAAGATCATAATTATTATAATTTTCTTATAGATAGAGTAAGATTCTTTATGTTCAAATGTAAAATTAAAATTTAGAGCATTATGCATATGATTTAAATAATCTTGATGTTGATTTAAATTTTTATTATGATATGAGATTAGCTCAATAAAATAATTTAAGTTGTGTTATACTTAATTTGCTAAATTTTTTAATGGAACAGGATATATAATGGGTGATAATCATTCGATACGAATTTTATGTTTTATGAATGGTGAAATGAAAATGGGTGAAAATGGGGTTGAATATGATGGTCCCCCTGTTAAGTTTTTGAGGGTACGATCGGGGATAAGTTATGAACAGTTTCATGGCCGCTTGTGTGAAGCTTTACATGTTGATTGCATAATAGAATGCTTGGAGATTATTTGTCGATATGGGAATGTCATGCACAATACAATTCATTACTACCTAGTTCATGTAAACGATGACGAGGATTTGGAGAATATGCTACAATTTGCCCTCGAGCAAGGTGGTTCATATGCTTTAGAGTTGTTTTTGAAAAAAAAAAATCTTCTAGAAGTGCCACCAACTTTACCAACTGAATTGAACATTTTTACTCAATTAGTTAATGAGGTTATAATAGAAGATAGGATTTTTGAGACACAATCAACAACAATTGAAAGTCCATCTCGTCTAGTGTCGCAAGTGGATAGTCAACATTATCTAATTGTCAATCCTGCCTTGATTGATCTTCACTCACAAGATCCTGTTAATGAAGACCCTCATGCTAGTGAATATAATCATAATGTTGCTGATGATGATCCTACCATTGATCTTGAACATGCTGATGATCCTGAATTTACTGAAGAAGATGTGTTCAATGAATATGTTCCGGATGAGTTTTTCACTGAAGTTAACATTAATGGAGCAATTGCAATAGACGATGATCATGAGGCAAGAACTGAGTGGCTATTGCATGAGATTTTTTACAAGGGACAACTATTTGGCACGAAAGCGGATGTGAAAAAAACAGTCAAGTATTGGCATATTGAGAAGCATGTGTCCTTTATAGTGGTTGAATCGTGTAAGTGGATATGGGATATCAAATGCAAGCTACATGAACAAGGATGCAAATGGAGGTTGCGAGCAGTTTATTGTAAAAGGAAAGGAGAGTTCATGATAACCCAACTAATTTCTCCGCATACATGTGTTTCTTCTTGTTTGTCACAAGATCATTATAATCTGGACACTGGTACAATTGCTGATTTTATTAAAAATACAATTAGAGAAGAGCCTCAGACACCAAGAGCAGTGTTGCGTGGTAATGTGAAAGATAAATTTGGTTATGAGGTACATATGAAGAAGATATGGGATGCAAAAAAGAAGGCCATAGAGCTAGTTTATGATTGTTGGGAGGAATCTTACAATCAGTTGCCTAAATTTTTAAATGCAATACGAGCTACCAATCCGGGAACTAAATTTGAGTGGAAGACATTCCAAACCAATAGTCCTAGTGAGGTTATCTTCCATCGAGTATTCTAATCATTCGGTCCGTCCATTGAGGCATTCAAACACTGCAGACCCATTATTCAGATTGATGGTACTTTTCTATATGGAAAGTACAAAGGGAAATTAATGATTGCATGTGGGGTTGATGGCGCCAATCATGTTATGCCACTTGCATTTGCTGTTGTGGAAGAAGAGAATAAAGATAGCTGGTCATGGTTTCTCTTATGCCTACGAGTGCATGTAACTCAACGAGATAATATATGCTTGATTTGTGATCATCACCCTGGTATAATAGCTGCCATTAATGATCTAGTGTTGGTTGGACAGAACCACATGCTTGTCATCGTTTTTGCTTGAGACATGTAGCGAGTAATTTTCATACAAGTAAGAAAAATATAGCAGGAAAGAGAGTGGTGCTGAAAGCCGGTTACCAAATACAACCTGACAAGTTTGATAGGTGTATGATGGAATTGAACAACTTGAAGTTCGATTTCGTTTCATGGTTTTCAACTTGTCCAAAAGAGAAATGGACATTGGCACATGACGGTGGAAGGAGGTTTGGGTTTATGACCACTAACTTGGCCGAATGTTTTAATAATGTATTAAAAGGAGCTCGCCAAGTTCCTATTACTGCTATGGTCCGCTTGACATTCTATCGATGTGTTAGTTATTTTGTCAATATTCGCACAAAGACTGTTGTTGCAATACAAGAAGGACATTTGTACACTGAAAAAGTAAATAAGAGATTAGAAGAATGGAAAAAGAGGGCAACTGGTCATAATGTTATATCATTTGATCCAGTTAGAGGAACATTTGAAGTTCAAACACAATATCGCGGTTGGGAGCATGGAAAAGGTGGCAATTCGCACACAGTGGAATTGGGTAATCGTTCTTGCAGCTATCTCAAGTTTCAATATTATCAAATACCTTGCTCTCATGTCATAGCAAGTTGTGCAAAACATCACGTTGACTATAACCAATTTGTGGGTCATTGGTATACATTAGCACACCAACAACTTGTGTATTGCCCACAATTTATGCCTATAATGAAAGATGCTAATTGGCCTGAATACAACTTTCCGCGTGTGCTTCCTGATATCCATTGATTGCGAACAAGAGGTAGGCCACGATTGTCACGGTTGCGTAATGAGATGGACTGGATTGAGAACCCTAGAAAACTTTGATGTGGAATTTGTAGACAAGAAGGTCATAACAGAAAAAGATGTTCTAATCTTGCACAAGGACAATCTTCAAATGCTTAATCATTTTGGTAATGAGATTTACTTTACATATTATATTGGTAATATTGGTAATGAGATTTACTTTACATATTATATGTATTTTGTATCCAAAATTTGTTATAAGTATTTACTAACTGTATACTTTCATATAGTTAATGGATCCATCACCATCTGATCTCTCAGTATTATATTTACATGATAATCATCGTTCTATTCACATATGGGATTCAGAGGTATTTTATTTATTTTTAATTTCAATAATAATCTATGAAATTTAGATTCATTGTGGTGATTTGATGAATTTTAATTTTGAGTTATGTTTCTACTGTGTTGACATGCCGACGTAGAGAGACGGTTTTACATTGTGGAGATTCTATCCATACACGTATCATTCCATATATACGTGCAGCAGGTTTTTATGGAGTTATGAGACTGGGATTCATACAGTTAGACTGGCATCTTATTACTGCATTAGTTGAAAGATGGAGACAAGAGACGCATACATTTCATTTCTCTCATGGCGAGTGCACCATAACATTGCAGGATGTGGCCATCTTGTTAGGCCTACCAGTTGACGGTGATGTAGTGTTTGGTAACAGCTCGATTCAGTCTTGGCCAAATCTTTGTGAGAGATTACTGGGAATTACTTCCACCTTCTACAACCATTAATGGCTCTCGTCTCAGTCTTCATTGGCTCGCAACTACTTTTCAAGTGTTGCCTCAGGATGCTGATGATGATACTATTCAATTTCATGCACGTGCATTTATCTTGCAACTTATTGAAGGATCTTTATTTGCTGATAAATCCCAATCACATGTGCATATTATGTTTTTACCACTGCTTGATAATTTAGATATGTCTGGCCATTATAGTTGGGGTAGTGCTTGTCTTGCATGGTTGTATAGAGAGTTATGTTGTGCCTCACACTCCACATCACAACATATTGCCGGGGCCTTGATTTTACTTCAGTTATGGGCATGGAATAGACTCCCATTTATTGCACCTGAACGATTGCATTCTATGCACGATGATTGGGATCTCATTGATAAGGCATATGGTCCACAATTACCACGTGGGCCTTTGGGTATGAGGTGTGTAGATCTTGTCATATACTAAATAATTATTATTAAAAGATTTTTAATGATTTTTTTTCTAATCAATTGCAGATGGAGAGCTCATTTTCGTGCTACTGAGGTGTCTACACATGTTATTTCTTGGTATAGATTTAAGTTAGATCAGATGTCATTAGACTATGTTACTACTTGTTATCTATTTTCTTTGCATTCATATTTCTTATTATGATATTATGTATCTTAATATTTATATTTATATGGTTGTAGATTATTTGGATGCCGTACAATGCTGAGTTGATAGCAGATCTTCCTGATTATTGTTTAGTTGGTCAGAGTATATGGGCTGCAGTAGTTCCATTGATATGCTTTCACATTGTGGAGTGGCATAGGCCTAATAGAGTATTGCGGCAATTTGGAATACATCAAAATATATCACTTACTATTGAAAGTGATATTCAGTTGCATGAAATTGATCTAAGGGGTAGAGGAAATGTCAATTGGATTATCAGACATAGAAAATTTGTCAACATATGGAATAGAAGAGATGAGCATGTTGTGCTTGGAGATCTATTTGATGGGGAATTAGATTCAATATCATCGTGTATCCAGTGGTATAGTCAGATAAGTAGGAGATATTTAACTCGGAGAGGCGCTTTACATACAACTTTGGTAAGTAACAAATTTAATTGTTAAGTGTGGTAATCAGTAATATGTTACTAATCAAGTTGTTAGTTAAATTGATATTGATAGATTTTTTTATATCACAGACTGAAGGTATACGATGATGTCAAACATTGTCTGGACCATGTGCAGATTTATCAGCTTTTCCAACTATTCATGCTACATGCACATCTTTATTGCAGATTATTGACCAATATGGATGTTTGGTACCTTCAAACCCTTCAGCAGCTCATGTACCCTCAGCTAGTACTTTCAAGTTCAAGTAGATGCTACAATTAGTATTTTACAAGTTGACTTAGATGTTGAAGTCGGGCTCTCAACTCCTATTTCATGTGGTAATATGCACATTCACACTAATACTTCTAGTTATGCACATTCCATGCCTACTACTTTAGGTTCATGAGCACTTATTTATGCTCCTTACATGTTGACTTAGATGTTGGGGTCGGACGCCCATCTCCTACTTCATGTAATGCAATGCACCTTCCCACTACGACTTCTATTCATGTGCAATCCATACCTACTACTTCAGGTTCATAACTATCTATTTATACTACTCATAATTCAAGTGTTGCTATAATGAACTTTATTTTGATTGACTAATATACCACCTTCATTTGCAGCTAATATTCTTCCTAATGAAGTTGACATAGGTGGTGAGAACATCACACAAATTGAGACCATTACACATATTGATTCTGAATCACTTCTCCATGTTCATGATGTTGAGGAGAGTGAAGATGATGGTGCAAAACATGATGAGGATAACACTCAGCACCGTGAGAGTGTATCACATGTTGCACAAGTTAAGAGGGGTGGACGATGGGATAATCTTCCACGTAGGAAGAATCCAACACGAAAGAGGAAAGCATGGACTTGTGGTACACACTAGAGGATTGTTACTTATGGTTTTGTATAAACAAGTTATGAAACTCTTTGTTTTGGATAAATTCATCAGTATGTACGTGATATGTGTGATGTTGACACTCATTGAGATATATTATAATATGTGTTTGTCATTACAGGGAGGAAATGTTAAAAAACAAGAGAAACTCTGTCCGATTTTTTATTAACTAAAATGACAATTGAAATTCATATAAAATAACTTAGATTGGTAATGACAATTGAATATTTGACAATTTTATTATTTAATATGACAATAATAAAATCTTATAAAATAGCAGAGTTTCAAATTTAAAGAACATGTTAAAATTACTTAATGTTCACAATAACAAAAAATATTTGCTATATAAAGGGTTTGAAAATCATAAGAGTTAATAACATCAAACAGCCATTTGTTATGAAAAATTCATTTCCGTTAACTCAATAAAATACTAAACAACGGCGTATATATTTTTCATTATTACAAGTATGTGACAAGTTTTTAATAAAAGTTTTTAACATCAACATGATCATGAAACCATAGGGCTTAAAGACATAAGAAAATTTGGATTTTGGTTTATTGTGACATGGTCTTATTTTATGTTAATGTATTTAGAAAGTTGCCGGATTACTTTATGTTAATATTTTAGTTTTGAGTCTTATGTCTATTTAGCATTTTGTGATTCTATATCATTCTGGCTCTTATGAGTGTCATTGTATATTAGTTGGCTATTTAGTTGTGACCTTTAATATTTTTAAGTTATATATTCATATAAGATACATAGGAATAATGAATTCTTATGGCTTAAAATCTCTATTTATATAGGTTGTAAGTGGTAATACTTAAATTTTTATGCAGCAGATTACTCAGTTTTGAATTACTTTTAAAGCCCTATAACAATATTTGAGAAACACTAAATTTGAATTTTTAGGTTCTTTTAATTTTTTAATTCACTCAAAATTTTTGAAAATATAATAAAATTATGGTTGAATTTGGGTTTTCAACCCACAAATTTTGTCAACCCACGGGTTGAACTCGCAAGTTTTAAAGTTGTGGGTTGAACCCACAGTTTTAAATTTGTGGTTTGAACCTACAGTTTCAAATTTGTGTGTTCAACCCCCAAGTTTTAAATTTGTGGGTTCAACCCATAAATTTTTTTTAGAAATATATTTTCAATGTGTGTAACCTACGAGTTTCAATTTGCAAGTTCAACCCTAAATTAAATATATTTTGCGCGGAACTGACATGGCAAATACAGTTGTGGGTTCAACTCACAAGTTTTAAATTGTGGGTTCAACCCACAAATTTTGTCAACAATATATTCTCCCTCCCTGCTTACGGGGAGTTGACATGGCAAGTGAATTTGTGTCTTCAACACACAAATTCATTAACACACAAATTCATTAAAAATAGAGTTTAGTATTTATTTTTCAGGGAGCCATAAGTAACTCTTTTAACTTTGAAAGAACCTTATTCTAGTGAATTTCCCATGTCTTTTCTCTTTCTCTTTTTCTTTTTCTTTTGGAAAATATAGAAAATATGCAGACCCAATAAGAGCTAATATAGTGTAGCATGTCCATAAATGTTGGGCTTGGAATGGTATTAATAGCAAAACTGAAAATGTGGGCCAAAAAAGTTAAAAAAAGAGGTTGTGAAAACTCTAGGCCAATATGGTTATAAAAATAGGGTGGCCATTAATCTAGTCATCTCGAGTTTTGATCCGGTGATTGACTTTAGCCAACTCACGTAGGAGTTAGGACACTAACTGATCGAGTTTGAGTTATTTTTTCCTCAAATATTATTCGATAATTGGACCCCCTAGTTTTTGGATTTAGATCCTCTAAATTTTTTTAAACAATTCTATCAAATAGAATTTTTTTAATTTTTGTTAACAACAATTCTTTTAAAGCAAATTTTAATAAAATTAGAAATAAGATTATGATTAGAGTAAAGATTAATGTTAGGGTTAGGATTAGAGTTAGAGTTAGGATTAGGGTTAGGGTTAGGGTTAGGATTGAGATTAGGTTTGGGTTTAGACTTAGTCTTGGCTTAGACTTAGGATTAGAGTTAGGATTTGTAATAAAAAAAGGGTATATTTTATAATATAATATTTATTTTATTAATAAATAAAATATTCAAGATTTAAAATTAAATTATTTAGATGATCGAGATTTAAAAAGTAATATGAATAGTTAAGATTAAACCAATTCTATTTGGTAGAATTTTTAATAAATTTTTTTAGAGGAGAATGATTCTTCATTTCTCGAATGGGTTTATGATTATATATACTAGATGAATTCTGCCCATGTAATGTATGAATTACTTCATCTTTTCATCTTACTATATTTAATATTTATAATTTATTTAGTTTATGAACTAATAATTTATTCTGCTCCAAAGTTCAAATTTATGTTCTCAAGTTAGAAGTACAGATCATTTACCACTGCACTGAATACATGTTAGTTATTATTATTATTTTTTAGAAAGTGTGGTAATGGTATCATTCATTACTCTATATAAATGATATTAATTTGATCACTTATGTCCATTCAGTAGAGTTGGGCCGTATCGATTTGATCACTTAGGCCTCAAAAGAGATAGGAAGGGAAAGTTGTCTTGGTATTTTCTGTACTAGCCAGTTTTACGTAAAATTTTCTTTTATTATGTTTCTTAATGACCATGCACAAGAGGTATTGTTTTCCCCGTGGAAGACGTTAATCGAGGAAAAACTGTGATTCAGTAAGATAAAATGCTACACAATTTACCATATGAGTTTGTTATATTAAAAGTTATAGTATCAAATCAAGCCTTTAGATCCAGTTGATATGAGGATACAGATTGGATATACTGTTTATAATGAGATGTTGTCACTAAATGTAAATGGAGGAACAAAAAGTAAAACTGGAACAACCTAGTACCACTAATAGAAAACTCAAATCTAAAGAATGCACATAAATATGCAGATAACCTTTTTCCCCAAGCTAAAATCATAAATGGAAATGATGGTAGAAATTGTGTCAAAACTCTTAATAGAGGTGAGATATAGAAGGAATTCCTCAGCATACCATACACAGATACAAATGATATGAAACTTCCATTACTTACTCTACTAGTAGTAAGCTCTGGTAGAATAACACTAATTTAAGTAAGTCGAAGGAAATTACTTCAACTAATAAAACTCTTCAACATTATATGTAATTAACCAAATATTTAAGTTCATAGCCACCATGTTGTTAACAGAGATGCCTATATGGTTGTCGCCTATTTGTAGTACAGTTAGTTTACCATCATTAATGGTCATTAGTTTATCACTTCTTTTCATGATAAACACCATCACATAATCATTATTACTTCAAACATATAAAAATTAAGAAAGATAAATACCTTATATGTCATTATGCCTTAAGTGACTTATCTGCTACCTCTTTCTTTTCATTACCAGATTTGAACTTTGCTAAGTACCTACAGTAATCTCCTTTCATGCAATCAAGCCAATCTCACGCGGCAATCAAAATCACTAAAATCCTAATCTTTTTTTTTTTTTTTTGGTAAGAAAATCCTAATCTTTTAACATACATACATCTTATGGTAGAATATAGTGGACTCCCCAACAGAAGACGATGGAGTGAAATGTTCATCCAATACCATCATAATATCATTGCAGATGTTAGAAAGCTCTGACTCCATCTTCTTCCTATACTCCTTGATACTCTTAACATTCTCATCTTTCCCTTTGGACTCCTCCTTCTACTCAATATGATCACCCTGCATAAAAGTATTTAAAATTACCACATAGATTATTTGACATCAATAAATAAGTATATTGTTAATAAAGTGTATATCTATCACTAGACAACTCTATTAAAATAGCATTGAAGTGAATATACATTTACGTCCAATAACCATGTCTAAGCTGATTAATTCCTTATCATTAGCTTTTGTATTGTAGAAATCCCATATGCGTATGACCGTTGCCTTCAATTTCAGCTCACTATTACTCTTAGAAAGTTGTGGAATAAGTTGAGATATAAGAAACTGCACAAATCCAAACCAAATAAGTTAGAGTTGAAAATATTCTCAAGAGGTATGATGGAATTAAATAACTTAAATATATGTTAAGCCAGTGTAGTGTAATCGAAGATTTTAATTGTGTGAGGAGCATGTTTGCTATTAGGTGGTGTGGGTATATAGTAGGTAGAGGCTATATAGATTGTGTGTATGCAAAGTAAGCAATAGTTCACAATTTAAAATAAACTATTAAAATTTAAAGGGAGTAATGTTAAATAACACAACCGTTTAAATATACTCTTAATAGCATGGTGAAATTAATTAAGAATTAAGCTCCAATAACAAAAGCCTTTCAAACTTCAATCGTAATAGCACAATCAGGTAGATATATTCATCCAACTATCACTATCAAGAGCATTATCGGTTTAATGTACATTATTGATGGAAAAAAAGATGTTGATTTCACTTGGTCTTGGTGAACTAATATTCACGCACAAAATTAATTTCTCAAAGTTTAACCTAAATTAAGATTTAAAAAAATTCATGGGGGCAAAAGCATAAGTAACCACAAATGAACTTAACTTAAACTCGAAATATTTAAGAAAAACTCTTACGGTCTCAATGGTAAAACTTTTCATTCTGAATATTTAAAACTTTGAATTTATGAAGATAATCAATGCGAGCAAGGACACTGAATGAGAAGAAGGAAAAATGAATTAGTTTTTCAATTGTCACCTTATGAATAGGTCATCTGATGGAAGGAAATTTGCATATGTAACAAGAAAGGTATGACAGAAAGGATTATCCATATTTTCAGAGGAAATCAATTGTAAAATTAAATGGGGATGAGGGATAAGAGAGGGGGAAGATGTAGATGCTCATGTGTTTTGATTTATTCTGGGTAATTAAGTGTCCATTTAAAATATTGGGGAGGGGGAGAAGAAAGGGAAAATGAGTCAGATGCTGATGATTTCTTCAAAAGTTGATGGACAGAAAATCAAAATCCTATATGACATAAAATTAATGGGGTAGGGTAGAAGAGAGGGAAAATGAGTAAGCTGCTTTTGATTTCTTCAAAAGGTTTAAAAGATGATGTGGTAGAAAATTACAATCCTATGTGTCAACATTATATTTCTTCAATATTCAAGTATCATTTATATTATATTTTATAGATATTAATTTGTATGTTATGTGCATTGCACGTGTATATGCTAGATACAATGGTAAGAACAAAAAAGTTTATAACTATATAAAATGTTTTAACTATTTTCTATTAAAAAAAATGCATTACAAATATCACACCATAACAATCCATACGATTTTTTCTATGCTCTTCGGTTTGGCTTGGGATGTCGATATCAACGACATAGTTCTCCTTGGCAAGTGATGATGCTCTCGGACATGGGTACTAGCCAAGAGCCACTTACATAGGCTATCTTTTGGCAATTTTTAGTTAGAATGACAATATAATTAATAAACTTATAATACAAAATAAATAATTACTATAAATTATATTAAATTATGTCAAGAGAAAAAGTAAATAAGTTGAGATGAGGCACGAGAATCTTGTTATTTGTAAGACAATTTGAACTATTACAAAATTTGTTCAACATGTGCAAACGTCTTTGTTATTGCTCTAGAAATTTGAGCTAAGAAAAACTACTAAGAAAATCTGCCTAAGGCTACATAGAGAGACTAAGATAAACTATGAATTTCAATTCATTTTTCTGGTTGATTGGACGTAGACTTCATTTGTAGTATTTGAAGGGATAGGTCCCTAAATTCGCGAACTTAACCTAGCTATTTGTGACAGTTGTTAACAGAGTCCAACTTAACCTAGCTATTTGTGACAGTTGTTAACAGAGTCCAACTTAACCTTTCTTCATCCAGAAACAATTTCCATCATTGATTAGATTTTATAACATTAAATAGAGATAAAAAGACACATATGTACATGATTCAGTCATAAGAACTAGTCCACAAGAAAAGAGACTATATATAATATTATTCCATGGATTACAAATTCTCAACTCACACATTCAACTAACTTAATCAATACAATACTGGTACTTCTTGTTTATAAGCATCACTAAATAATCATAAACTATAAGATCATTATAATGTTAAATAATAATGATAATCTAGTAGTTACTATAGAATAGGATTATGATAATATATATTTTAAGCTCAAATCTTTATCTTTATCCGTATCCCTTAACACGCTCTCATAAGATGAAGGTTCTATGAAGAACATTTATCTTGAACCATAAGATTATGAGTGCTTATTGTCACAATTCTTGTGTCTTCTCTTGAAACAAAATAAAAAACTGTAATGCGTCATCATAAAGAAAAAGAAATAAATAAAATATCTTTTGATGCAATCATAAATCAACCACTCTTAATACACAACTATTGATGTCTTACCATGACGCGATAACACTTGAAATACTTAAATTATTCTTCACACAATTCTTGCTGCACATCAAGGCGCCATGAGAATATCGAGATAATAATAAAAACCTCCAAAGGTAGTCATATGAGGTTCTTGCTACATAACAAAGCATCATGAGGATCGATTGCTTGTTGGAGCTTGAATGCTCTGATACCATATTAGATTTTATTTTATTAAATAGAGATAGAGGCACACAGATATATGTGGTTCAGTCATATGGCCTAGTCCACGGGAGAAGAGACTATAATATTATTCAATGGATTATAAACACTCAGTTCACATATTCAACTCACTCAATCAATACAATACTGATGCTTTTTATTTATAAGCATCATTAGATAATCATAAACTATGAGATAATTACAATATTAAATAATCATGATAATCTAGTAGTTACTATAAGATAGGATTATGATAATGCATGTTTTAAACTCAAATTTTTATCTTTATCCATATCCTTTAAAACTTGTCGCATTCACCAAAAGGTTGTAGTTTTATTTTGGTTTGTAACAAATAACCCTCTTTGGAAAGCATCATTGTCCTCAAGGATAAAAATGCAACAATGGTATTTTGGTTCATATATATGGTGTCCTTCTTTGTTAATGATATTAACTCTTGCCGTTATAGCTTGGGAGCTAATGTGTAAAGAAATTTGGCTATTAATCTATTTCATCACTCGGCCTTGGAATTCCACGAAAATACTTCTCTTTATCAAAATGTAAGAAAATTAATGGATCATATACATGAATTTAGAACACAATAATTATAAATACTTGCGTACCTAATTACGCCATAACAGTAGAATGGATGAATCCTCAATTAAGTATGTCATGATATATAATGAGATAGCTAGGTCTTCCTCTTCGTACACTCTATTTACTGGTAGCTCTCAATGGGGCAAGATGCACTGATTAAGAGAAGAGATGGGACCTAGCCTATTTATGATCAAAACCCTAAGAGTCCTCCCATTAAAGATTTCTTAAGGTATTCAGCCTACACTTACTGCCAATCCACATCTAAAACAAAAAAGTGTGCTCAACCAAAAGCATACAATAAATTATAGTTCACACATGAAATTTATAAAATTCTCCTACTTGGGCAAAATTAATTGTAATTTTAAAATTTTGAAAACATAATTTAGAAAATGACTCTCGAGTAAGGTTTAACATTTATGTAGCCACTAATTTTTTTATTGTTAAAACCTTTGGTCCTGAAATGGACCTTAAACAATCTAGCATAACTAAGTTATCAACATCGAATCATGGTAATCATTGTGACCATTAAACGATATATGACCAATACATGGTTACAAATGCCAATAACCTAACTTGCAAGGGATCTAGATGTGGTAACGTAGCAAAAAAATAGCATCCAAATGTGATTAATATATGTTATTTTCATTTTCGATCCTCCAGATGATTTCATTAAAAATTGGATGCTTCTAAGAAGCACTAGAAATTAAAGAAGCTTAATTTAAGCTTATATGTCTCAACTAATATCTCGATATGTCCAATTAATATCATTTTGAGACATACCTCCATATTGACAAAACCATTGTACTTAAGACAAACACCAAGTCTTAAGATTTTAATGCAATGACATATCATATAGCCATATGTGCACATACAATATTAATCATATCACAATTGAAATAATTATTATTTTCATCAACATAACACACCATCCAACAAGGATGTATTAGGTCACAAAATAGCATACATAATATGCTAACTAATTTGAACAAAACAAAGCAAACTTCCACTAACCAAAAACATTAAAGGACTCTACAATACTCATGTTATCAATATGACTTTTGAAAACCCCAGTCATAAGTTCATTGGTTAAAGGATCTGCTAACAGTTTACTATATCAATATGGTCAAACATAATGTCTCATTTATTTTTATTTTTTAATATTATGTTTTAGAAAGTCCCTATTCATCGACTCTCAATGCATTAGAATCTTATTGTTCTTTAAGAATAACACAGTAAAACTATTGTTATAATAGATCTTAAGCATTTTAAAAAAATGAGACAACCACACACAGATAAGTTATCATGTTCTTCAACTACCATGCTTGGGTGCTCTATAACAAACAATAAACTCAACTTGTATGGTGAAAGAAGCTTTTGCTTGGAAGATTTTTAAGATACAACTCTTTAATTTAATATGAAAATATATTCTAAAGTAGATTTAAGATCATTTTTACAACTAGAAAAAACTAAATCAAAGTAACTAATTTATTTGTGGTGATCAATCATTTTATGCACTAGCATAATATTTTTTTGTTTTTTGTATATATATTTCATAACTTAATGTTTTGATCCTAAATTTGACTACGCCAAAAACTCTCATTGCAAAAGCAATGTCAAACCTAGTATAAACCTAAGCATACAACAACTTCCGATTGCACTAGCATAAAACACATTTCTCATGGACTTTCTTTGAGACTTATTAACAAGACACTAATCTAAATTGAACTTGTCATTATTGACAACAGGCACAGACCTAGTCTTGCATTTATGCACATTGAACCTATACAACACTAGATCAATATAGGTTTACTAGGGAAGACCTAACAAGAGTGAGACATATCCCAGTGTATCTCAACACCAAGAACAAAAGCGATTCCCCAAGATCCTTCATGCCAAAGGCCTTAGACAACATTAACTTTATCTCATGAAGTAAATCAATGTCATTATTGATAACAAGCAAGATATCATTAACTATTATCAGGATATGGTAAACTTGCTTCCATTGACCTTAAGATATATTCATTAAATTAGTGTCATTAAATCTAGCTCACACTTACCTTAAGGTATATTAATTTATTAACCTTATTCTCAAAATAACTAAGAGATGTGACTACCTCATCAAAATTTGAAGAATCATTATCATGATGCTTGTATGAGACCATTTGATAGATTTGTTAAACTTACAAATAAGATTATTACCTCCATTCTCTTTGAAACCTTCATCATCTAAACATGTTTTGTAAGGTTTCCATTCAGGAAAGATGTTTTTCACATCAATTTAAAACAACTCAATGTTGATAAATGAGTCATTAAGGTCATGATCACCCAAAAGAATTTTATTTATTTTATATTATTACTTTAGTTGAGACATGAGAGAAAGTCTCACTAAAAGCACAAATTCTCTTTAAGTGAAAACCCTCGGTTACAAGTTTTATTTTCAAACACTTAATCTCCCATTTGAATTATTCTTAATTTAATAAGCCCACTTGCACCAAATGAGTATACAATACTATGGAAGTTCAATCAACTCTCATACACCCTTATGTACTATAGACTGTATCACATCTTACATGACATCAATCCATATGCCCAACACTGGCTAGAGACAGGTGCTTGTGCAACTGGATTATAAAGTTGATAAGCTACATCAGGAACAAGTGTGACAATTTTATTGAGAATAGGTGATGCAATTTCAATTATTCTTAACTTCCCTCATCACTTGTCTTCAACACATGTACATGTGATGTGGTTTTTGTCAAGAAATGTAAAATAATGGTGACAACTAACTCTTTCTTTACTAGTAGTTAAAAACCTTTCCAACTCAACAAATCAAACTCTAAGAACTTAGTAGTCTGAGATACTACTACCTTGGTTCCACGCGTGGATAGAACTTGTATTCCTTAGAGTGATATGAATAACTATACACTACAAGAAAATAATTTACAGGCTACAGCTAGTAGCCTTAGTAGATAAAACTACAGCAGATAAAAATATACTCTACCGCCAAATTTATGCGATACGGGCAACACCGTAGTGTATAAAGGGAAAAAAATTCCCACTTTTTTCCTTAATCCGCTACGGCCCAAAATATTATCTACTACGATTGGACCGTAGTAAATAAGTTAGTCCATTTAATTTTTTTATATTATTATTATTAAAACGATTTGTTACCTTTTTGCTACGGTAAGGTCGTAGCACATAAGTTGATTCAATTTTATTTTTTTATGCTTTAAAAAAAAATTATTTCTTTTCTTATCTTGTGACCGTAGCATATATACTTATTTTGTTCTATAAAGGATTTGGAGAAAAGTTTGCAAAATTCCAAAAGATAAAGACAAAGCGAAAGCTGGAGCTTCAATGTTTCAAACCTAGTATGTGAGTGTTGATTTCTATGTAATTTGTGGACTTCACAAAGGCCAGGCTCAATCAATGTCTATGCCCTTTATTTTCCTCAAAAGTTTTAGTCTTTACTCTTAATTATTCTTTAGTTTGTTCCAATTTGTATTGGAACTTTATTTTGTCTAACTCACCGATCTCCTTTCCTTAACTTCAAATTTCAGACTTTGGAAATAGCCAGCCCAAATATGATTTCTCTCCATCTCTGATTTATCATAAACCCTAGGCAACCCACACCCCAACTCCTTGGAAAGGTGCTTGTGAAAGGTTAGAGCTTTGTTTTTGTTTTTGTTTATGATTTGTGTTTCTATCTTTGTCTTTTTGTTTCTTTCAAACTTGCTGACTTGGGTTATTTTTGTACTCTCTACTTGTAAATTGGAAAATCAGATTTTTCCCATCATCTATTGTTAAGGAAACCTTTGAGATCTCCATTGGGTCTACACAAGGCTTTGATTTGAAATTGGTGAGCTGTTTTCCAAAAAGTTTCAAGTTTTTGGAAATTTGTCTTGCAGTTTTCTTAATTTTTTATTATTATTATTATTATTTTGGTTTGTCAGAAAAAATATTGTTTTGTTTGTAATTTTGTAGTTGCTGTCACAAAAGTGTTTTGGTTTTTGTCAGGTGTTTGATTTTCTCATAGCATTTTTCGTTTTATGGGGCCTTAATTAGTTAGTAGCATATGTTCCTTTTTATTGATGTTTGGGTGGCTGAAAAGTGGTCTTGTTCATCCACTTAACTATCTCAGTCAACTCTAGTCTTAGAACTTTCATTCAAAAATTTTGAATTGCTTTGTTTCTTTCTCGTTTTCTCTCTCCCTAGCTTTTGCTATTCACTTACCTGATACTATATGCTTGTTTGGGGTAAACTTGTTAATGACATTGCTAGCATTATTTTGAGGCTTAATATATATATAGGATATTTTCACCTGCTATATGCATCCAAAACATGACATTAAAATAGTACACCATATTGAACCTTCTTTTCTATGTGTTAAAAAGTTAGTGGAGAAACGTCAAGGCCTTGTATATAGGGTATATTCAGCTTTCACGTTCCAAAAGTGCAAGGTAAGCCATTATAATCTTGATTTGATGTTTTTGTTTTTTCCTATAGAATGATTGTTATTAAGTCGGTATTTGTTTAGAAAAGAGACTTTAGGGAATAGCTATTTCTTAACAAATGAATTATATAATGTTTGATTTATTTATCAAAATCTGAAATTAATATTTCTTTATTTATTAATTATTTTTTCTAAATAAAAAACAGTTGTATCTTCGAAATTGTCAAATAAAATAGCTAAAATATTTTGTTTTCCTAGTTTGTCAAATAAATGACTATAATCAATTTCTTATCATCAAATTGTCATGTATATTTCATTTTTTTCATTCTTTTATGAATGTTTTAACATAATATAATTCAAAATTTGTCCTTACCAGCATTATATTATACTATGAGGTGGCTGTCATAGTGTTTATTGTTTATGTTTGCATGATAATATTGTAACAAGCAATTTGCTACTGTAGCCTTTTTTGGCAGATTACATGATATTCTTTTAGTAACATTAGCATGTGCTTGGGCTTGCACATGTATAGAACAATATTATTATTTTAGCTACCACTGTACTTTCATTGCCTTTATCTCTTATCCTTATTGGTCAATAGATAGTAAACTTTTGACCTTATTGGATAGTTTTTGTTATTATTATGGCTATAGTTAGAAATATTTACAAACTACCATTGTAAAAACTTTTGAATTTTGGTATTTCTGACAATCCCTTTATTTTCACCTAACTTTTGCTATTTTCAGTATGTTCATTATATTAGCTTGAATATTTTTCAAATCTGTTTGTATGAGTTCACTTTGACAATCTATAAATCTTAGATTCTGTTATAACATGTAACATGGACTTGGAGAATTTATAGAATTAGTTTCTTTTTTGAAACAAATTGACTTATATTTTTCTTTTGAAACGTAAACTAGATGATTACTATTTCTGGAAATTAATTATATGATGATCTATGCTTGTCTGCGCAAATGTAAACATGAATTATATTATGTTTATATCTATTTCTAGTGATTTTTAGGTTTTGAATGTAGAAGTAATCTTCAAGGGTCTATCTGCTCTTCATAGTTTTATACTTCAAATCCATAATCTAAGCAGCTTCATACTTAGGTTAGATGTTGTTTGTTACATTAGTTTTTGATTTGTACATTATGCTAGTCTATGAGATGATAATCTCACCTACCGAATTGTTTCACATGAGAAGAAAAGTGAAATTCTATTAAATAATCAAACATTAAAATTCAATAGTCAAAACTATATTATTTTTTTTATGATCTTAATCTGAATTTTTTTCTTATCTTCATTTAAATTTAACAATTGTCTACCTAGATGCTTAAATATTATTTTCAGGATTAAGAGTCACAAGACTTTCTGTTTCTCTTCTTTATTGGTTGCTAAGTTTAAATCTTAGAGTTTGAAGGGTTTATCCCTTAGAGGGTATTATTTGATAAACTCTGTAAAACAAGGCAAAAAAGGTCAAGTAACTTCAATGTAATAGAATCTTATGAAAAGAAGTATGTGCTTTATAGTTGTTGGAAATTGACTTTTGTGAAAGCAAAAGAACTTGAGAAATGAGTTTGTTCTTATAATAGAGAAAACTAATTTGAAGATTCATTTGTACTAAAGTTCTAGGTGACTAGCTAGATCAACTCCTCCATTAATTAGAAAATGCATTGTTTTTTTTTTTTTTGTTTTTTTTTTTTTTATTTTAAAAAATGAAGATTCATATGGATGGTGTCATTGTTACTGTTGTTCACATTTCTTAGTTGAATAACTTGTATTGAAACTATATATGTCTTTGATGAATTAGATTCTTCATTCATATACTTTCTTTCTTATGTTCACTTGAGATCAACTTATAGCACAAATTTTCAGAAACATGGATTTTAATCGTAGTTGGATGGATCGTCTGCGTGCTATTCGTGGGTCTTTAACCGCTAAATTTTTATCTGGAGTTGAAACTTTTCTTGACTTTTCATTTCGACACCCTTCATGTATGTATTTAGGACAAATAAGGTGTCCTTGTAAACTTTGTAATAATACAAAGTTTTTAGGAAGAGATGTTGTTACCCTGCACTTGTATAAAAATGGTTTTACCAAGAACTATAAGAAATGGACCTTGCATGATGATAGTTCGGTTAATCATATGCATGTTAATGATGTAGTATAAGGTTTTGGAGAAACTAATAGAATGGGAGACATGGTAATGGATGCTGCTGGGCCATCTTTCAATTGGGATACAAAGGATCCAAATCCTGATGTTGCGAAGTTCTTAGATATGCTGACAACCGCCGATGAACCGTTGTGGGAGGGTTGCAAGGTTCATACTAAGCTTTATGTCGTCACATAATTATTGAATTGTAAATTCGATTTTAACATTTCTGAAAACTGTTATGATCTGTTGATGTCAATAATTAAATCCATGTTACCGGATGGGGATAAGTTACCATTAAATTTTTATGAGGCCAAGAAGACGGTAAAAGAATTAGGTCTCGGATATAAGAAGATAGATGCATATCCAAATGATTGTATTTTGTACTACAATGAAGACAAAGATAGGATAGAATGCAATATTTGTGGTTGTCCCCAATTCAAACCCAAAAAAAAAAATCATAATCACCCAAATATACCAGAGAACGTATTGCGTTACTTACCAATTATACCAAGACTTCAAAGACTTTACATGATAGAGAGCACTGTTAGACAAATGAGATGGCACAAGGTCGGTATTCGTGATAATGAAAACATGATCGTCCATCCATCGGACGCTGAGGCATGGAAACATTTTTCATAACAGTTTTCTAGAATGGACAGATGAAATCCAGAATGTTCGATTAGGTCTTTCGTCTAATGGTTTCACTCTGTTTAGTAATTCAGTATCTTCTTACTCTCGCTGGCCAGTTTTTGTTACCCCGTACAACTTGTCACCGGGGTTATGCATGAAGGAGCAATACTTGTTCTTGTCCTTGGCCATTCCTGACCCACAACATCCTGGTAAGAATATAGACATCTACTTAAGGCCGTTAATAGATGACTTGAAGAAATTGTGGATAAGAGGTGTTATAACTTATGATGCTTCATTAAGGCAAAATTTTAATATGAAGGCTGTGTTGTTATGGATTATTAGTGATTTTTCCGCATATGCTATGCTTTCTTGGTGGAGCACTCTTGGAAAATTGGCTTGTCCTTATTACATGGAGCATACAAAATCATTTCAACTTAAACATGGTCGAAAGGCGTGTTGGTTTGATTGTCACCGTCAATTCTTGCCACCTGATCATGTATTTCGAAGTCAGAAAAATGCTTTCCTAAAAAACAAGGAAGAATGGGACTCACCACCACCACACTGAAGTGAGGTTGAAGTGCTCGAAAGAGTCAAGCCTTTTGAGCATTTAAGTTTAGTAAAGGGTATGAATAACCTCCTGGGATTGGGAAGATGCACTATTGGAAAAAAATGAGTATATTTAGGGAATTGCTTTATTAGTTCACAAATCTTATTCACCATAATTTGGATGTTATGCATATTGAGAAAAAAAATGTATTTAACACCGTTATGGACTTTAAGGACAAAACCAAAGATAGCATGAAAGAACGTGTTGATATGGCCTTAATTTGTAAGCGTCAAGATTTAGAAATAATGGATGATGCAAATGGAAAACAAAAAGTAAATAAAGCAGCATATACCTTAGATAAGAAGCAGAAGAAATTGGTCTGCGGGTGGGTTAAAGATTTGAAATTTCCCGATGGATATGCATCAAATTTGTCTCGATGCGTGAAGGTCAATGAATGCAAGTTCTATGATATGAAAAGTCATGATTGTCATGTATTCATGGAAAGATTGTTTTCTATTGCATTTTGGGATTTAGTAAAAGAATGCATATGGGATGCTCTGACAGAACTCAGTAACTTTTTCAAGGGTATATGCTCAACTGAATTACGTGTTGGGCACATGGAGCAGCTTGAGAAAAACATTGTAGTCACTTTGTGTAAACTTGAAAAGTTTTTTATTCCCGTATTCTTTGATTCTGTAAAACATTTGCCTATCCATTTAGCTTATAAAGCTAAAGTTGGTGGTCCTGTGCAATATCGATGGATGTATCCTTTTGAGAGGTAATGTATACTTCGCATATTACTTATATCATGCACAAATATTTTCATCTATAATGCAAGTCTTTATATGTTTAATATTAGGTGTATGCATAGGCTAAAGAAAAAGGCTCGCAATAGGGCCAGGGTGGAAGGTTCAATTGTCAAGGCTTACATTTTAGAGTGGATCTCAAATTTCTGTTCACTATATTTTTCTAGCAATGTTCAAACAAAATTGAGACAAGTTGGTTGCAATGAGGATGGAGGGGATAAAGTGGATGATGGTCTTTTAATTTTTCGTTATCCGGGTCGTACAATTGGTCGTGCTACTAGTAGAGAATTGGATGACGAAGAGTTTAATGTAGCAATTATATACGTTCTCATGAATTGTGATGATTGGCCCATTTGTGGAGTAAGTCCTTGATGAGCTACTATCTACACAATCAATGAAGTGATATTATATAATTATAATACATTAAAGTACTCTTTCATATTTGTTGTGGCCAATATAATGCAAAGTTGCGACAAGAGAAACCCAATCTCAATAACCAACAAATTGAGAAGTTTCATGAAAAGAATTTCGCTTGTTGGTTTCATGATCTTGTAAGTATTAATCTTTTTAAAACATTTTGTTGTTTCCATATTGTTCATGATAAAATATAAAACTTATATCTCTTTATTTTATTTTGATAGGTTGTGAAGGATTCAAGCATTGATAAACGTATACGTGATATAGGTCGTCTTCTGAGAGGACGAGTAAAAACGTATAAAGGATACAATTTAAATGGGTTCAGATTTCACACACAATAGTATGGAGCATATAAGAAAACAATGAATAGTGATACATGCGTGAAAGGTGAATGTTACAGTGAAAGTAAACTTGACTGGTATGATATGTTGGTCAAAATCATAGAGTTAGAATACCATGGGAATAACAATGTTGTCTTATTCAATTGTAATTAGTATGATATAGAGAAAGGAGTTAGAGTAGACCTAAAACACAGAATTGTAGAAATTAATGATCAATCTCGATATCAGAAATATGAGCCATTTGTGTTGGCAAAGCAGGCAACACATGTATACTATGTTTCATATCCTTCTACAAAGAAAGAAAGACAGTTATGGTGGGCTGTATGTAAAACAAAAGCCAGGGGCAATGTGCATGTTCCATTTACAGAAGAAGCAGATGACGTAATTGTGCCTATTGTTACAAAATGCTTACAAGAGGATCAAACAGGTTTCATAGCACCTGTTCTTCCTAATGATGAACTAGATTTCCTAGGTGTTCTTGTTCGTAACAATACAATGGAAGAGAAAGAGACTGATGACAATCAAAGTAAGAGATAGAAAAAGAAGAAGATGAAGAGTCATGTGGTAATTGAAGTAGAGGAGGAGGTGGATGAAGATGAGGATGAGGATGAGGACGAGGACGAGGACGAGGACGAGGATAAGGACAACGAGGAGGAGGATGAGGAAAGACTATTGGAAGAGGAAGATGATATAGAAGAGGATAGTGAAGAAGAAAGCGAGGATGAAGATGAATGAGTTTATATATTACATTATATTATGTTTATTTGATATGACTTAATTTTATGTATGAATGTCATACTTTTTAATTCTAACCTGATTATATTGTTAACTAATATTATTAAAGATTTCAATTTGACAAATAGAGCATTGTTGTTGTAATTGAAGATTATTTATTGTTACTATGTATGAGTTTTATTATTTGAAATGTATTAGCTAGAATGGTTTGAGGAACAATAGGACATGATAGTTTGGATGGTGTCAACACACCTTTGAATGGAGGTATTGGCACTAGTGAGGGTACACAGTTGATGGGAGATCCTATTACTGGCGATGTATTGATGAGTATAATTTATTTTTTTATGTCCATTATTTATTATTATTATTTTGCTTATATACTAATTGTTTTGTATAATATATATGCGAGAATGTTGTTGATAACATTGATGAGGTTGTTGTGACACATAATGGGAGAGGCAGTAATAAGCCTCAACCTTCTACTGATATTGTTGAGGATCGTCCTTTGATTTTTGTTTATGGCCAGTATGTTTTTCATTATGTTTTTTTGGTTAATAGTTCACTTTATTAATTCAATGGTTATTGTTATATTGTAATTATTGTTTTTATTTTTGCAGTGGATTTCTTGGTCATCCAAAAGCAGCCTCCATTATAACATATTTTGTGATGACATATTTGCCGGGTCCAGTCACGAAGTTCGATGACTTCACTCAGGATCAAAAGACAGAAGTCTAGAATGATTTTTTGGTTTGTATTTATATTTATACTTTATAAACTATATATGTCTAACTCACAGGAAATTTGATAATACTAATTTTTTATTTTATTCTGGACAAGATATAGATTTCAGTCACTGGCAAAAATAGAGGAAGCCATTCCTATATTTTGGAGCATTTGTAAGGAATGCTTCAGACAGTCTTTGTACAAGCTAAGGAAAGAAGCGAAAAAGTAAAATGATGATAACCTTATCAATTGGAAGACTTACAAAAAAAATAATTCGGTTCAACAAGACATTTGGAGTCAAATGTGTGATATATTTAACACTTCTAAATGGAAGAGTGTGTCTGAATCTGCATCAAAAAATAGATTGGCAAATGATGAGATTGTTCACCATTTTGGTGGATTTAGACCAGCACCTGTGCATGCAAAACATATGGTGTGAAAATGTTAAAAGTTTTCAATTAGCCAAATTAAATCTCAACATCTAATTTTTTTTTTTTTTTTTTAAATGCACAGATGTCACAATTTGGTAGGCCAGTGAGTGATGTGGAGGTCTTTAACAGACACGAAATTGTTCACGCTAGTTTTTCTCTTAGTCCACAACTTAAAGGGTATCTTAATCCCTGATTTACTAGGAACTTCATTAAAGGTGCACAAGCCCGTTTAGGGGCTTATCCCTAAAAGTATTCAGGGAAGTTTCACATATTAATTATATTTTCCATCATGTCCTTAAGGGTACGATTACGCCTTTTGACCATAACACTTTGTTCAAGGCTACCAGGCATGGTATATTGAGTTACAAACCTACACTGTAGTAAGTACCTGACAAACAATCTCATATATTGTCTATCAACATCATGTTTGCCATAATATTACCACCACAGTTAGGCGTTAAAATTTTAATAACCTTCCCTAATTGTATTTCAACTTCAATCTTAAAAATTTTCAAATTTTCATGACAATCAGATTCAGATTTTTACTTAATGAAGTATAGAAAACCAAAATGGGAAAATCATTAATAAAAGTGATAAAACTACCTTTCTTTTTTTTTTTTCTTTTTTCTAAATCCAAGCAGTGGAATATGATCCACTAAAATTAGTGCGAAAATCTTTAAGAGACTTAAACTATTGGTTCCTCCATCTTTCATTATTTTGGTCAATTTACTTCCGACACCATTAACATAAAACCTTAAGTTTCCAAAACAAGAAGGGAATAACATCCTTTATGAGTTTTTCAACTCTTTCCCTTAAAATTTGACTAAGACATTTATGCCAAAACATTTAGGATTTTTCTTTAATTAGAGATATTTGGAAACAAATTTTCTTAGCATGAAAAGAGGAGTATTACATTTATAGGAGTTAAACACGTCCACCAAAATTTTTAGAATTTAAAGCATTTGAACTTTAAAATTACCAAAATTAAAAATAAAATGACTTTTTTTTCCAACAAGGAAATTAAAATCAAATTCTACCAAAATGTTTAAAATTGCTTGCAAACCAAAAAAAAGGCGAATCTAACGAATTTTACTTCCACTTTGACATCATTACTGATTCAAAGTTTTACCTCTAATTCACTTGGATTCCTTTTAAAGACATTTCTTGATTTTATAACCAAGACATGAATTTAAAGCAATATGGCTTCACATGACCTCTCTTACTGTACTAGAAACACATTAGATCCATTTTCATAATGGTCTTAGAACTGCCCACATTAGGCTTCTAACTGATACCATGCACTTTATTATCCTTATATTTCTTATGATAAATATGTTTCAACTTACCTTGAAAACATTTGCTAAAACTATGTTTGAACTGAGAAACTTAAAAGTTATCTTCAGTTTCGGACAAACCACTAGTGAGGTGTTAAGAGATGGAAATTTTAAGGCAGATTGGACTTAACCTATTCTATCTTTCCTATAATTGAAAACTTATTTCTAAGTATTAATTCTAACAATATAAAGAGCAACAAGATTTTCACCACACATGATTAAATCATGTCCATAATTTTTAGGACAAACTCAATGTCTTGCCTCCATTGCTTAAAATTCGACGCATTCAACAAGCAATATAATTGTTAACAATAAATGAGATGATTCAAAACAAAAGAATGCAACATGCCTAAGAATCAGGGTAATTAATAACCAAAAATAAAAACTTATTCAACATGATTCCAAGGCACATCATTACAAACTCCCATTTGGACATAGAATGTAACATCCTACTAGGATCTCACGTTCTACCCATAAAACCGAAACATCAGAGCATCCCAGGCTTCAAAAAGTTCATCCCTTTTCGACAAATAAACATTCTATGCCGGGAATGCAACATGTCAAACAATTGGAGTAACTAATGACCAAAAATAAAAATTTGTTCTACATGAATCCAAAGTGCATCATTACAAACTCCCATTTTAGCAAAGAATGTAACATGTTATTAAGATCTTATGATCAACTTATGAAACCAAAATTAGAGCATCATAGCTTTCGAAAAATCTATCCCCTTTGGGCAAATAAACCTTCTAAGCCAGTATACTTCAAACCACTTATTGCATATATTTTCAAAAATTAAAATATATAATACCCCCCCTTTGAGTAGGAAATTATATACAATAATTTAAGAAACAACACGTACTGTATCTTTCAAAAATCTCACAAATCTATACAAATAGATCACTTTGGTGGCAACCACCTATATTAACCTATAAGATTTTCTTAAGCCAAAAAAATTAATTACTCACAATTTATCATTCTCAACTGAATTACTATCTAAAAGTATCACAAAATGACCACTTAATGCATGCTGCAAACTTTAAATAAAATTGACTCAAAACAAAAGTTATCTACCAACACATGTTTTAAAAACAATAGAGTACAATAATATTTAGCTCTAACTAGGGAGAGTACCTACTGTTTTCAATTCCATAACATATGAAACAAGAAATTTTAATAAGCCTCAATAATTATATATGTGCAATTTTATTAGTTTTAAACATAACAAATTATCATATACCAAAATAATAATTTTTGCACATAATTTCCAAAATCTAAACATACCATAAAATTATAAAATTCAAAAAATAAATACCATAAAAATTTGAAGAGCAAATGAACACCAAAGGGTGGTGCATGTATCACACGCGCTCCTTGGCGAGCGTGGGCATTGAATGCACAGGCTAGAAGGTTTCTTCAACCTCTAGTTGGGTCTATTATACCCGGCCTAGAGGTTATCCAGGCCTAAATGGCCCGGTTTTGATATTTTGTGATTTTTCCCCTTTTTTTATGCTTTTTTCTCTCATATTTTGTATGGGTCCTGTTTCAAATTACACTTCTAACAAAAACCCTAAAACAATTTCATGGTTTTTCAAGCAAGTCAATCAATTGAATTTGAAATTGTATGAACCCTAACTCTAATTCAAAAAGAATTTCATTCAAATTTCTAAAAACAACATAGGTTAAACTCATTGATTGGGTTCTAATGATATATAATAACACACTAGAAGCAAAACCCATGATGAAAAATGATCTAAACAACATGAAATCTTAACTTTTCAAATCCAAAAATTAAATTCGAATTTATGTCAAATTGAATATTAAAATTAAAATTTCTTAACTTATAGTTGATGAAATTATACAAATAATATATCGAATTGAAGATATTTCGAATAGGAACAAAACCCCCAACATTAGGAATTTAGTTTCATACATTTAAGGTTTCGATTTGTGAGTTCAAAAATCTGATTTAATGGAACCCTATTATTTTATATTAATTAAATAAATATTAGGGTTCTAAATTCATGTATATTAAGCTCTGATACCACATGTAAGAAAATTAATGGATCATATACATGAATTTAGCACACAATAATTATAAATACTCGCTCACCTGATTGAGTCATAGCAGTGAAACAGATGAATCCTCAATTAAGCACGCCATAACATATCATGAGACAGCTAGGGTGACATGCTTCAGCTGTTGTTGTAAAAACTGCTAAGGCACCTTTTATTAAATCGGCTAAATAACAAAGCATAGATGGACTTGGGTGACATGCTTTTGAGGATTAGTATATATTGTTTGCTGGTGTGAAGTAGGAACATTCTAGCCTTAACCAGGTGAAGGCAACAAAAATTGCAGTTGGTTTAAAAATTAAGCATGAGATTGATGTGGATGCATAATCAGAGGTTACTGGGCTATGATTTATCCCTAACACAACATAGGTAATTTATTTATTTATTTTTCCGTGATTGGTGATAAAAGAAGCAAGAAACAATTGATTTGTTGTATAGTATTTCTCTAAATGAATTTTCAAGAAAGACATGAGTTATATTTATAGTGGTTGTATTGTGTACAATGTTACATATTACACAAAAATAGGGATATTTGGAAACCTCAAATCTGTAAGACAAACCCTTATCACCTACAAGTCAAAGATTTAATAAGTATGGACAATTATCTCTAATACCCTCCTTCAAGGTCAACGGGATTAAGATCACGTTGAGATTGGACCTGTGAGAATGGAAATTAGTTTTTTGAAGAGGTTTGGTAAGAATGTCCACAATCTTATCTTTGCTTGAAAGAAAACAAACACGTAAGCTTTTCGGGCTACCTTCACACATACGAAGTAAAAATCTATTTTCCAGATGCATGGTCTGGGCATGGAAAACAAGATTACCAGTCATGTATGGTTTGATTTCTGATGATGTGTTTTACTTTAGGTAGAAAACAAGATTACTATTGGTGTCAATACATTTCAGTTCAAAATGGTGGAAACACCATTGTTTCTACCTAAACAACATGCATGTTTTGATTTCTAATGATGTGTTTAACTTTATCAATGTGGAAACCGAATTGTTTTGTCCATTTCAAATGAAAGCAAACAAATTTTTAATACTTGATGGTATCTCTTCCACAACAGTGAGATTGAATATTGAATAATCATTAACAGCCATGAAATCACTCGTTTCGTTACACCATGGATTACCTCATTCCAAGGTTCTAATACCAACTTGATGCAAGCTGGTAAACCTACAAATGAGAGGCTAAGGGCCAGATAACTGAGGGATACCATATCAGGAGTTGCAGATGTCATTCAATACCACTAATTATAGATGTCACTCGACGAGATAAAGCCACATGCCTAACTGTTTAGGAGAAATCATTCAACTCCAAGCAAGTAACACACTTGCTGAATAACTTACTCAATAATCTATCTTCTAATTTTTTTCAAGACACAAAAACACATATATATAGTTAGTGACTTAATTTCACATTATTAATTTAGTACACAAAATGCTCATAGATAGATATCAAAGTAATAATCTTAACATAGACTCAACAATAGTAACATTAGAACTCCTAAGTAAATTAATCAAAGACATTAACTTATTAACTATGATACATAGATTTTGGGCTACGCACAAGAGAAATATTAATGACACAGATAAAAAAAAATGAACCAAATACATTAACCATATAATTTATTTAATGACTCTAATTTTATTATAACTATATTAACTAGGACTTTAGAATATCACAAATATCCTCAACATTAGCCATTTTCTATCTTTTGGCTTACGACCCATCACTTTCGATGTACTCATCTAATTTTTTGACTCTAAATAAAAACTTAATCTTACATTAATGTATTTTCAAAAAATTATATAATCTCATACATTAGAACCGTTGCAATATTACACATATCAAACAAGTGGTTTTGATAACTTGCTTTATCCTTGACCTTGGCTCATTATTTGTCAATTATTAATGACAAATGGTAGTTTTAATATGTTTTTTTAACACAAAATTAGATAATAACCTTTAAACTTTTAGGTCACTCAAGTTGAGTATAGCTTAGTAATAAATCAAATTTCACATCGCTATATCTCAATGTAAAAATAATCTCACATTCATTCATATAGTGATTAGGAATTTAATCTAATTGCAAATAGTAAATTTTACAGCAATAAAATAAAAATGCTAAGAGAATTTCATTACTCTAAAAGGGACTTACTCTTATTTCAGGAAATATACATGTCAAGTTTTGACAGCATTATACCTTTCTTGTATAACAAGAATGCACATTGAAAATCATATAATTGCCAACAAAAAATCTAAACTTTTGACATCATTAATATACTTTTTTTTAATATAATCTACACTTTTCAATCATATTAATTAGCAATCAAAAAATTTCCAACTATAAACTTGTATGTTCTTTTTTTGAATTTTTCTAAATAAACCATGATGATATTGTCAATTTGCCACCAATGTATAATTCTAACAAAGTTCTTTTAGAATGAATATAAACATTCATATGTCCCAAGTAACTGATTTTTAATATGAGACATTCAAAACTTTTATAAAGAACAAAGTTGGCAATACTCCCACTGAAAAAAATAAAAATAAAAATTATGTCTTGTATGATAATTTCATGTCAAACTTTTTGTGAAGCAAATTTTTTATTTCCGCAATGATATTCAAATATGAATTCAAAACTAACAAATATCCACATACAAATTAATAATAACAAAAGAATTACTAATACATCACCCTTACCTATAGTATATAATAAAATTGATGCTTGAAAATTGAAAAATATAATGCTAACACATAGTATTGGAATTCTTTGTCACGTCAGCTTTTGAAGAAAAGTTATACTGTTATAGCCCGACATCGTAAAGTCGAGTTTTAGATATAATGAGTAAATTTACATTATAAAATAAACAAAATAAATAAGAACAGTGTAATTGAACATGCTATAACCTAATATCAAGATATGAGATTGACCTATTTGGTGTAATTCATGACTGAAAAAAAAAATGGTTAATGTATGTATTTAAAGTAGATAAATTATATAAGTATGTACAATTAAATTAAACTTGAAATTCTAATTTAATTTCATATAATTTTATTGATAAAGAAAACAAATGAATAAACATATATATATTCCGGTTCCGGTTAGGTAGTAAATTGAAATATGTAGAGTGGAGTTCATTAGCGTATGTTAATTGAGGAATTAATAATTTTGTTACAAACACAAAATGACAAGTGTTATATATATATATATATATATATATCTTTATATAATTGTAGAAATATCTCACAAAAATTTGTGGTACATGATTTTTTTATCATTATTTCATTAAGTCCGTTTCTTTCTCTTCTCTTTTTCTTTTGGCTGCTGTTTCCCTTGGTGTGAGAACTGACTAGCGTTTTCTACTGCTTGGGTTTGCTGGAATTTTGGGTGATTTTGGTTCCTTCTTTCCAAGTAGGCCGTGGGTTTTCTTTTTCTTGTTGGGTGGTGATCTTTTTGAATTGTTGCTGGCTGTTTGTTTTGGAAGGATGGCCATGAAATTGATCCATAAGGTGAGCTTCAAAGATTGTTGTGAGCTAGCGATAGGCTGAAATTCCAGCCGTGAGGATGAAGGCAGTTGGGCAGGGCGTGAGTGGGAAGGATTAAAACAAAAAGGGATGGAACAAGGTGCTGTTATGGTGTTCTAATTGTGGATGTTGAAATCGTGAGGATGTAGAATAGAATCAGCTGTCCCATACTTATTTTGGCCTTCATCATGTTGCACGGCTGAAGTAAGAACTAAAGCAGCCACTATGCTGCTATAACCTTAAGAGTTATATAATAATAAAAAATGTTAAATAAAAGAAAAGGCTAGAAACTAGAAACTAGTGGTGATATATATATGTGTATATAAAAAGTTAAACATAAACCACAAACTTGCAATTGACTTTTGACTTGGTACTTTAGCCTTATTTATTTTATTTTCCTTATCTCCTCCCACACAAGGGGAACCGCCTTATTTCAATGAACCTTGCCGAGCCCTTGTTCTGCCAAGAGAATTGTCAATTCTTTGCCTCCAAATCTTTAGTCTACAATTCCTAGTTTTCTCTTGTTTCAATTAAGCTCAAGGTACTAAATTCCCTTCTTTATCTTCTCCTTTATCTTGTAAGTTTTACTCTTTTTCTTGTGTTGTGTTTGTGTTCTTTATGGTTGGGTATGGCTGCCTTTGGTTTTCAAGGAGGGACTATATGTTACCTTCAGTCGTGAGTCCTTATGTGAGTGCGTTTTAGGGGTGTGTGTGTAACAAAAGGAAAAGAGTAGTAGCTGGACTGTGGGAAACATGCCCTGTTTTGGCATGATTTCCACTTCAAATTACTGCCAGCCAAGAGATAACTTCAGACCGAGGGAAAGGTTGGAAAAAGAAGAAGTTGTGGTAGGTTATTCTTCCATTTAGGCGTTGAATGATAAGTGATATAAAGACAGCTGCACCTTCATGTTGCTGTCCCCTGTTTTAAGGCAGTAACCTTGGAGTACTTTCCTTACTTCTTGGCTGTTTATTACACTTCCCCAAAGACGGTCTTGGAACATAGCAAAAAGGAGGCTTTATGCCTCTCTGGTGTCATGGCAGCAAAAGGATAATGGTGCAGAAAATCCCTTCGTGCCGTGAGCCATGATGTAATGATTTTCTAGATAAATAGTGGGAGTTCAATTGTGTTAAGTTACAGGTTTGTATGTTATTAAAAGTTTAACCATGAAGTAGTAGTAGGGTAAAGAATTGTAACAAAATAGTTTAAATATATCATTAATTAAGGTAACTAGGTTTAGTTTTTGGATATTATACTAATTTAATTGTTATATGTGAATTGGATTATTGATAATTAATAAGTAAAGTTAAGGGCTAAGGAATAAAAATGAGGATCTCATGAACTAAAAAATAATAATAAGTTGTTAAAAATGTAATTGTATCTATGATAGGAAGTATAAAATTTATATATTTGGATAATTTTAGATAATTAAGTTAAATCAAACTTATTCAATATTAAATTCACTTAAATAGTTAATTAGGAGACCTTGAAATTGATTATGTTAATTGTAAATTCATTACGTAGAGTATAAGTAATGTTGATTAATGAATTGTATAAAGTTCTTGATAAATGTATAAACATATATGTAAATATATTTAAGGGAATAAAATATGTTTTCAAGATATTTGATAAAATGTCAAGAGAAATTAATATTTAAGTGATCCGTTCAATATATATATATAATCGAGGGATTATAGAATTAATTATGAGATATTATTTTAGTAATATATGAATTTCAGTTTCGGATGCTAAGGTGAACCTGATGAGATAAGTATGAGTGACAAATAGAATCAGTTACGGGTAAGTGGTTAATTAATTGCTGCCTTTAGGGGCTAGATTGGTATATGTAATTATATGTTTATTTGAATATGCATGATTTATGGGAAGTAAGCAAGTATAGTATTTCAGTAATTTATTTGAATTATGTTTGTTTGATATTAATTGCTTTGTTTGACATTGGTTGTGGTTGATAGGGGCCAACAAAGTGAGATTTTTATAAAAAGTGATTTTTATCTCTACAATTAAAAATCCAGGTACACATAGGATGTTCCGATTTAAAATCATAAGAAAATTCTGATTTTGATAAATGTTTTATTGAGTGCTCAGCCCTGGTGTGATGGATTGTGTACGGAGATCAATTTGTTGTGTAGGCACATAAATACTCGGTAAAGGGTGATAATGTTGTGCGAGGCTGGGTCACTCGTTGGCCCTTTGATTGCTTTGTGTGATATTGTTGCTCTAATTTAAATTGTGATCCTGTGTGTCATATAAATTGTGAATTTGTGAAACGTACAACGTATATGTGTAATGTGAAATGTTATATGAACAATATTACATGATGTTACTATCTATGTGTTACATACTTGTGTTGTGTGATGCTGGTACCATTTGGGTACAATTTTTCACTCATGGAGTCCCTAGGACTCACCCCTTTCTCGTGGATATTTTTTTTAGTGACAGGAGTTCGGTCATGGTATTGCCGAGCTTATGACTTGCCGAATGAATACAACACAGTGTTTCCAGGATTTCAGACTTGCAGTTAAGGATGGAAGTTTGCAGTCACATTAGAACTATAAGGTGTATAATTTTGGTATGATGTAAGATTCTCGTTATTTGTTTTGATTAGGATGTGGACGGAGTGAAGCTCCTTGTTGTCTTGGTGTTATTGTTGTGTGAGATCATAAGCATAAGTGTTTGTGTTTTGAGGCATGTTTCATATTGTTGGGGACCTCTGCCAAAAATTTTTTAATAAATTGTTAACTGTTTCAGGAAATAATATTGTAAAAATGAACTTTTGTTTTGTAAAAGTTACTTTTACCCTTTAGATGGACTAAGAGTCATGTATGTTACTTTGTTTTGAAGTCAGGGTCATGGAGGGTTAGTTTTCTAATCCTCCGGCCAGTCATGCTTCCGTGAGAGGTGTGATATATACAAAAAAGAAAAATCCCAAAACATTCATGTCTTTCTACTTTTCCTTCTTAAATAATTTATTTTTTCATTAGTTATCAAACACAGTTACCTAAACTCATGCCTTTATGAATTCTAATAACAAATGTTGTATTCCCACTCTTTTTTTCTTAAGTCTCTTCCTATTACTTGACTCTTTGTCTTCATGAACATAAATTGAACGTTATAAATATGATCATCACATTGCCTTTCTTCTAATATACCTCTATATATACATGGTAGTTGTTAAGATAGTATCTGTCATACCCCGCACAGATGCATGATTTGCCGGAAGAATAGGGAACCAAATCTCCTTAACCCTAACTTTAAATCAAAGAAATATATATGACACTTGACCAACTATAATTAAAAATGAATGCTTCAACAAACCAAATTATGGACAAAGACTTATTTATTAAAACACAATACTTTAACTAAAAATTTTGGAAGAGATTCACCGAAAAGTGAAACATGCCTAATAATACAAAATATATATATATATAACCTGGTTACATTCAACCAGTCAACAATAGCAACACTATACACAGGGAGTTATACTCCAATTATATCATACAAAATAACAGTTAAACTATTATATGAAACAAAATTTGACACTCAAGTCCTAATGTGATTATAAAACTCCATCCCTTGGCTTTAAGTAAATGATTTCAAAGGTATACCTTGTTGCAACCAAATTGGCAAGTCACGTACTCGTTAATACTGTATACCAGAAACCTGTTACTAAAACAAACATGAACAATAAGAGGACTGAGCCACAAGGACTCAGTGAGTAAAAAACGTACCTACAAGGTACCAGCATCACTCAACACATGGATATAATACATAAGTCAAATAATATCAATATAAAATGAACTTCAAAACAACTAAATGCCACACGTATGCAAATATGGAAAATGTAAACTTAAACAAACACAGTTCAAGTAATACACTATGCAGTCAAATCAAATCAATCAAAACACTCAAAGCATACAAAGGGTCAATTAGAGTAACTCAGTGCCCACACACCAAATACATATCCTCTCCGCTAATTTTTAGGCCTCACACCTGTACTCCTCGCATATCCATCTCTGGAGCTGAGTTACTTGAATATTTTAAATCACATATTAAATAATCAAATCAAAATATCCTAGGTGCACCTAGATTCTATTTTGTATGTAAAAATCATTTCGAATAAAAAAATCAATTTTATTGGACCTTATCAAACACAATCAAAATGACATGTCAAATATAGTTCAAATAACTCAATTATAACACTACTCATTCTTATATACCTTTATATAAACATATTTATTCAAATATACATAAAAAATTACACATATTAATCTAGCAACCAAAGAATACATTATCCACTCACCAAGTTATGGATTTTACTCATCTTTCCCTCTTAGATTCAAAGGTGTCGGTGAACCCAAAACACAGTCTGGAGCTGCATTTAAAATTTTCAAATATTACTTAGTTTTTTAATTTTATAGGTTATAAACTTTTTAATTACAAAAATCTGTAGATATTAAGTTTCATCTATTTATTTAAAGTTAACCCCTCGTATGTATTTTCACAACCACCTGAGAGATATGCTTGATTCCAACTTACATATTTAACCAAATTCAACAAAAAAGGTCCAACCATTATCTCCATGAAGTTATCTACCTTTCTTATTAAGAAACTTCTCCTAAAATCAGCCTTGAACCCACTCAAATCCTCATATGAACACAAATAAGGCACACACACAATTTCTAGTTGCCAGAACCAGATTTCAGTGTTTATAAAATCCTCATAGCTGGGAATCAGATTATGAAACTTTCTTGTATAGTTTATCAAGATGTTAGGAACAACTCATATTCAGCACCCCACTCCTAAATCATTCTTTAAGACCCTCCAAAACCAGTTACACCAAAACAAGTACAATCAGGACCCAAAATTCCAACAATGACTTCCAACACCTCCAAAATACACATAACATGAAATTAAAACCTAAAAGCTTCAAAATTGTCCCTTAATATGTTATGAACAATTCTTATTAAGATGTCTTAAGCTAATTCAAACCACAACCCCAGACAAAGTCCTCTGGATTAACTAAGACTCACCTACAATCTAGCACAAACCGAGCTGCAGACTAACTACTTTAGCGATAAATATACCTCGAATCAAGTTATGAAAATTTTCAAATATCATCTCAAAACCATAAGCTACACTTTTTCTTTAGAACTATTAAAATAATTCAGTCTATAAAATACTAGAAATACCCAATTTCTATGAACCATAAAATCTGAACCCTGCTTCCCTTTTCAATAGCTACTCAATTCTACATCAATTATTTCCATCACTACCAACTTGTATTCTACCTCCTCACAATTCTTAAATCCAAACCTTTAAACCACACCAAAAGGAAGTAACTAAGTTTCAAGAAAAATATGAGAAATTGAGTGAACTCACATACTTAGTTTCTTTTAGGCTTTTCACAAACACCTTAAGGGAAACTTATTTATTATTGTTCATGAGCATGTGTATGCATATATCTACCCCAATTTAATCAACAAAATTTCATCAATTCAACATTACTAATAATTTCAACATTAGTTTTTAAAGTTAATTTAATTATTCAAGAGTTACTTAGGAGCCAACAAAACATAGCTTATAAATTCAACAACCATTAAACCATTTCCAATCTTATACCTCCCTAACACCTTTAACGCATAACCTATTGATCCTTTTCTCATACAATTTACACAATTCTATGTAATCTTTAAACTAAAACACTAACCAATAATAATTTTATCCACTTAAAACATTAAACTAAGGAAACAATTAGAAACAACGACTAATTAATCTTCCAATACCATGCTCTAAGTTGCTGCCCAAGAGGAGAATGAGGTGACTGTCCTTGTTGATGTTGCCATGAATGGAAGTATGGCTGCTAGCCATTGGAGTTGTTGCAACACCCACTGAAACTGCTGCCTCACGATCAGCAAGAAAACCAAGATAAAAAATATGGGATAAAGCAAGGGAAAATAACTCACAACCAGACAAGGGAATTGAATAGAAGGCAAGCAAAGCAGCTAACAAGGGAAAGAAATAGATGCAAGGAAGGCCAAGTTAGGGAAGGATAAAGGCACATCTGCTGCTCCTCTTGCAGATAGCATCCCTTGCTACAAAAAAGAGCTACCTATCCTTAGTTTCACAGATAGACAGAGTTTGAAAGCAACACACACCACACAACCAACTATAAGAAGCATTGTGGCAACACAAAAGGGAGGGGGAAAGAAAACTTTCTTGGACCCAACCAAAGAACAAAGGTAGAGCAATGAACTTTCAGGAAACAAGGGACAAATAAAGTCAAAGGCGCTGGAAGGTTCTCCAATAATCGAGCAACAATAAGAGAAAATGAAAGAATAAAGACGCTAAACAAAACTAAATAAAACATAAGGCCAAAGTCAACAAGGAAATGTATGGTATATATTTTTTCTTGATATATATAAACTATTCCACCACTTTAATTTACTTGATCACCATTTTATATACTTTACAACAACAAAGAATACACAAAATTTTAAAATATATACTAAGATATCGGATTATAGCATGTTCAATTACATTGTTATTTAATTAATTTGTTTACGTATTTATTATTTTATAACTAAAATTTACACACTATATCTAAAACTTGACTTTACGATATCGGGTTATAATAGTATCATCAGAGATGGTACTGAGGGAGAGTGAAATTTGGTCATTCAAAGGATAGGCTGATAAGTGTGACCATGATTAGCAACAAGCTAGGTCATAAAAATTTTGATAACCTAGCTTATGCAGGGACCAAATGAAAGAAAAGAATGTAGAGACCTTTGGGCCTCTCAAATCTTCTAAGAGAAATTGAATTGTAAACTATTTCCTGTAATAACGATTGAAAAGCATGTCAGAAAAGGCAACTGGGAATCATGTTGTGATACCCTTAATTGAAGGCATGACTGGTCGGCGTTTTTGGTAACCTAAAACCACCCGTAACCTTGACTTACACCATTAAACACATACCATTATTAATTACAATTGAGAAGAAAATTTATAATAACTTAATTAAGAATATAGAAAAAAAAAAACAAATAAAACATATGACATTTTACTGAAAATTTTCGCAGAGTTTCCCCATACAGAGGAACTTGCCTGAAAATACACACATGTGTATTTATATATATATATATATATATGTATATATATATATAAGCTAATTACATATAGCTAGTCACGTATGGTAACAGTGAACACAGAGGAGCTCAGCTTCAAATATTCAATAATCCATCAAGTTACACTAATGTACAAACAAAATACAATGACTCCAAGCCTAAATAGTGATTACAACTCCGTCCCTAGGCTTCAAGAATGTGACTTCGAGCATATACCTTACTGTAGAGAAATCGGCAAGTCAAACGTCTTTAGGCGACAAGCACTAATAACCTAATACTAAAAAAGTAATAATAATAATAAAAAGAATGGTGAGTCGCAAGGACCCAGTGAATGAAAAATGCACCACTCGGGTACTAGCATCAAACAATAAGAATTTAACACATATCACATACATAATTACACATACGCTATTCTTAAGCTCATAACTACAAACCTCATACATGTATTCAGTGAATATATATATATATATTAGAACTCATGGCATTCACGCATGCACAATATAGCAAATCAATCAATCAAAGCAAACAATAAGAGGCTAACCGGAATAACTCAACAGCCGCACACCAGAATATCCTCCCACCAGGCATATACGCGCACATACACTAATCATATCCCTGTACACAATCCATCTCACTAGGGTTGAGTTATTCAGGGATTTATCATAAAATTAAATAAAACATCCTACGTGCACCTAGATTTCATTTCTGGATATAAAAATCATTTCAAAAAGAAGTGAACTTGATTGGTCCTATCAACCACAATTCAATTCACATCGTCAATAAAGTTTAACAATCATATTACAAAGCTCCACATGCCTAATATATATCTCTATACACACACATTCATTTCACCTACTAATCTAGTAACCAAAGAATACAAATTTCACTCACAAAATTCAAGAACCGGGGTTTGTCGCTGTGCCTAACACTTGATGATCTCCGTAGGTCCTCAACATGCTCGGGAGTTGTAATAAAAAATTTATGTGTTTTTTTATGATTCCTTTTAAAACTTCTTAAACTAGCCCACTTTATATAATTTATCACTAAACTAGCCCACTTTCATGTTTCCCAATTAGACATTTAACAATGGACATCTACATAAGTTAACTTACATGTAACTATTAGCATTTAACATCTATTGCTCATCTTAACAAAATCTAAATGTAAATTACTTTTATGATTACAGATATCTATATATCACTAATCTACCCTAAGCCTATAGCAAAGTTATCAAGATCGAGATCTTAAATAGGATCGTGGAGGGTAGCAAGATCGACTCGGTGATCTTACAAATTTTATAAAATAGTTATCAGATAGATATTTATATACCTTTATGAACTAGTGTAATTTATTATAAACTTTAAATATGTATTTTTTTTAAAATAAAAATTTCATTAATTCGATCAATATTACAAAAGAATCACATAATAAAAAAATATAAGTGAAAACATCCAATTCAAAGACCAAGTTCATAACTTAAATTCGCACATTAAATCCACAAACATCTAATTCAAACATAAGTTCATAAACCAAAACCATCAAGTCAAATTATTAGAAATAATTAGAAATTTATGAAAGTCATTCTAATTATTAGAAACTAAACAAAAGAAAGAAAGAACAAATAAAAAAAAGCTCCAATTATATCCAAACCCAAACTCCACATATATACAAACTCAAGCAAACTCAATTACAGTAATTGAGAAATTAGAAAATAAAATAATAAAATAAAAGTTTATGTTGGCCTCATCTCTTCTCTTTTGGACTGGAGAGTACTGTGTTTCGAAGGTTTTCCTCCTTTACAGATAAAGACTTACTTTGCAGATTCAAATTTTGAAGTCAAATGGATGTAGGTTTGCTATGGAACTCTTTGGCTGGTGTTGAAGATGAACCTCGGCCGATGCAGACTTCGAAGGCGCAACCCAAATTCGAAGATTTTGACAGTTTATAGATGCCGTGTTGACCGGCAAAAAGAGAATGGTACTGGCAATGAGAGCAACGAGCAAGGCCAGGGTGGCGTTTTGCATTCCTGAGTGTCGAAAGTTCACTACTAGCAAGAAAACAAGAGATAGGTGGTTCAGATTTCAGAATCCCACTTAAAATTTTGACCCATTGACCTTTTTCTTGAATCGGTGGACTCGGAAATAACTCACGATCTTACGATTTCTGCAACGAGCCAACGATCTTCCTTCCGAGTTTCTGAAGCAGCTATCTTCAACACGTTTCGGAATGGTGGGGTGGAGTCAGATCGTATGATCCTACGATCCAAAACGCAATCTTGACAACCTTGGCCTATAGTTTTTCATTTTATTTATAAACCAAAATTGAATTTCAATTTCAAGCCTATATCAAGAATTCATCATAATTATAGTAATCCTATAATTTAACTATACCAATCCAACCCTAACATAATTAAATCCTAAACTTTTACCTTCCATACAATTCATTCTTAAGTCTAAACTATTCTATTATTAATAACATTCTAAAGATCAAGATGCTAAGATTAGATATATTAACATATGTATACCTTGCTCCTTTAATTTTCAATTTAACTCCGTTTATCAATTTCGTAACCTAAATCACTAATCATCCTACTTCTAAAATCCTAACACACTTTAGTCAATGAACTTCTTAAGTGAAAGAAAATCAGTCACCCTACTTAAACTAGAATCAAGTTATGTAAAGAGTCCCTTACCCTTGCTCCTTCCCCTTCACTAGTTTAAGTTTACCCTTGAATCAAAAGGGTACAAGGCAAGAACAAATCCCACACAAAGGCAGAGCTACTGCCTTACACACCCCCTCCCTCTTAGCTAAAATTTTCTATAGCAAGTTCCCACCTTCAGCTGCTGCACTTTTCCAAGGATGCTCCACGGCAACCAGAAGAGAAGAAGGAGAAATGAAATGCTACCAAGCTCCACGACCCCACTGCTACACTTCCAACTACTGTCTCTATTTCACTTCAATTCATTCTCTAATGCCGCCACACCCCAAGCACAAAGATTACCCACCAAAAGTCAGAATATGCCACTACAAGGAGACAAGCTTACTGGCAACAAAACCAAAACACTTATCAGCAACAAAACAAGAGAAGCAGAGGCAACACGGGAAGGTAAAGCAAAGTAAAATCCCTCTCGGCCAAGGGAAAAGAAAGCCAGAAAAAAGAAAGGAAAAAAATAATTAAAAAATCTACTAACTCAAAAGTCAAAAGCAACTTGTGTGGTGGACAACGGTGCTTGCATTTATTATTATACTACATTCAATTCCTTAAATATCATTATCTATTTACTTAGTCTATAATTCACCTTTTAGATTACACACTTAACACACCCATAAAACTACACTTGTAACTTTCACATTTTAACTGATATTTTAGTGTGCGAGTACTAAGTTATTCTGGTTGGCCTCTTATTGTTTGCTTTAATTGATTGATTTGCTATATTGTGCATGCATAAAAGCCATGAGTTCTTAAATATATATCCACTGTATACATGTATAAGGTTTGTGGTTATGAGTTTAAGGATATTGTACATGTAATTATTTATATGATTTATGTTAATTTCTTATTGATTGATGCTGGTACTTGAATGGTACATTTTTCACTCATTAGGTCCTTGCGACTCACCCTTATTTATTTATGGTTCTTTTTTTAGTATCATGACATTAGTGCTCACTGCCTAGAGACGCTTACCTTGCCGATTTCTCTGTAGTAAGGTATATATTAGAAATCACACTCTTGAAGCCAAGGAATGGAGTTGCAGTCACTATTTAAGCTTTGAGTCATTGTATTTTGTTATGTACATTAGCACGACCTGATGAATTATTGAATATTTGGAGCTGAGCTTCTCTGTGTTTATTGTTGCTATACGTGACTGGTTATATGTAACCAGCTTATATATATGTGTGTATTTTCAGGCAAGTTCCTTTGTATGAGGAAATTCTACCAAAATTTTCAATAAAATGTCATATGTTTCATATATATATTGTTTATATTCTTAATTAATGTTATTATAAGTCTTCTTCTCAATTGAAATTTGTAATAGTCATTTATGTGTTTAATAGTGTGAGTTAGGGTTACAGGGGTTTTGGATTACCGAATCCTTCAGCCCTTCAATTGAGGGTGTGATAGTATTGAGATAAAGCAAGGGTTGTAGAGAATGCGAATGTGAAGAATCGAGAAGAAGAACAACAACAAGAAAACTATTGGGATTTCAAAATATAGACACCTCTCACGGAGGTAATAAAATAATCATGATCTTGGACAAAAAAGGCCAAAATTACGCCTATGAAAAATATTTTGTCCAGGTAAAAAGTTTAAATCTTGAAATAAATACTAGTAAAACTTATTCCATACCACGTTTTCTTGAGTTAAAAATTTATTACCAGAAACAAACACCCTCTAAGTGACTTAACTGCTAGCTCTTTCTTTTCATTACTAGATTTGAACTCTGCTAATACCTATAGTAATGTCCTTTCCTGCAATCAAGCCAAATCACACGTGGCAATCAAAATCACTAAAATCTTAATCTTTTAACATAAGATGTTATAACATACATACATCTTATAGTAGAATACAGTGGACTCCCCAGCAGAAGACAGTGGAATGCGATGCATATCCCGTACTATCATAATTTCATTGCAGATGTAAAAAAGCTCTGACTCCACCTTCTTCCTTTACTCTACGCTTAGCTTTCACATCATTCCCTTTGGACTCCTCCTTCTGCTCAATATGATCACCCTGGATAAATGTATTTTTATAATTATCCATATAGATTATTTGACATTAGTAAATAAGTGTATTGTTAACAAAGTGTATATCTTTCACTTGACATCTATTAAAATAGCATTGAAATGAATATACATTTGATTAATTCCTGATTAGCTTTTGTATTGTAGAAATTGCACATGCATATGACCATTGCCTTTAATGTAAGCTCACTATCACTCTTAGGAAGTTGGGGAATAAGTTGAGAAATAGAAAATTGCAAATCCAAACAATTTATAAGTTAGAGTTGGAAATATTCTCAAGAGGTAAGATGAATTCGCAGTGTAATACAAGATTTTGATTGTGTGAGGAGCGTGTTTCTATTAGGTGGTGTGGGTATATAGTAGGTAGAGGCTATATAGATAGGGTGTATACAAAGTAGGCAATAATTCTCATTTTAAAACAAACTAAGAAAGTTAAGGGGATTAATCTTAAATAACAACAATCGGTCAAATTACATTCTTAATAGTATGGTGACATTAATTAAGAATTAGGCTTCAATAAAAAAAGCTTTTCAAATTTCAATCGTAATAACACTATTAAGTAGATATATCCATCCAATTAACACTATCAAAAACATTATCGGCTTAATGTACATTATTAATGGAAATAGGAGGCAGATTTCACTTGGTCTTGGTGAACTAATGTTATTCAACTCAACTCAACTCAACTAAGCCTTAAAATCCCAAACTAGTTGGGGTTGGCTATATGAATCCTTTTCCTCCATTCGCATCGATCCAAGACAACATTTTTATTAATTCCTAGCACAGCCATATCTTTCTCAATGACTGCCCCCCATGTAAGTTTTGGTCTCCCCTTTCCCCGTCTAACACCTGGCACCTAGACCAAGTCACTTTTCTTAACTACTGCGTCCATTGGCTGATGTTGGATGTGTCTAAACCAACGTAGACGATTCTCCCTCGTTTTCTCCTCAATAGGTGCTACTTCCACCTTCTTACGAATATCCTCATTCCTTATTCTATCCTTTCTTGTATGTCCTATCATCCATCTCAACATTCTCATTTCGGCTACTCCCATCTTATGCGAATGTTGCTTCTTCACTGCCCAACATTCAGTACCATACAGCATAGCTGGTCTCACAGCCGACTTATAAAATTTCCCTTTCAATCTATTCAAGATTTTAGGATCACATAAAACTCCCGAAGCACTCCGCCACTTCACCCACCCTGCCTTAATCCTATGGTTTACATCATGCTCAATTGCACCATCTTTTTGTATAAATAACCCTAAATACTTAAACACATCCTTTGTAGGGATTGTCTGACTGTCTAAAATTATATCATTCGAGCCTCCTCTAGTTTCACTGAAATTGCACTCCATATATTTAGTTTTTGTCCTACTCAATCTAAGGCCTTTAGATTCTAATGCATTCCTCCACATTCCTAGTTTAGAATTTAAATCTTCCCTAGTTTCGTCTACCAACACAATATCATCGGCAAACAACATGCACCATGGAGCCCTATCTTGAATATTATAGGTAAGTTCATCCATGACTAAAGCAAATAGGTAAGGACTTAAAGATGAACCTTGGTGAACACCTATCATGATCGGGAACTCTCCAGTCATACCATCTACGGTCCGCACCCTAGTCATTACTCTCTCATACATATCTTTAATAACTTCTACATATTTAGTTGGGACCTTTTTCTTCTCGAGTACCCACCACAAAACTTGTCTTGGCACTTTATCATACGTTTTTTCTAAATCAATAAAGACCATGTGAATATCCTTTTTCTTTTCTCTATATTTCTCCATTAATCTCCTAAGTAAAAAAATAGCCTCCATTGTAGATCTTCCTGGCATAAAGCCAAATTGATTCTCAGAAACTAAAGTCTCATTCCTAAGCCTACGCTCAATCACGCTCTCCCACAGTTTCATTGTATGGCTAATAAGTTTTATTTCTCGATAATTCGAAAAACTTTGAATATCTCCTTTATTTTTATAAATAGGGATCAACGTACTCTTCCTCCACTCATCTGGCATTTTCTTGGTTACTAAAATCTTGTTAAAAAGATTTATAAGCCAAGTTACTCCAATATCTCCTAGGCATCTTCAAACTTCTATTGGAATATCATCTAGGCCCAATGTCTTACCATTCTTCATCTTATGCATAGCTTCTTTAACCTTCTGAGCTCTAATCCGATGAACAAATTGACGGTTCGTATCATCAAAGGTGTCATCAAGGTCTCCAAAATCACCCTTTGACTCTTCATTAAATAAAGTATCAAAATAAGTTCGCCATCTCTCATTAATCTCGTCTTCTTTAACTAAAACCCTATCAGCCTCATCCTTAATGCACTTAATACGAATTGGGTCTTTAGTTCGTCTTTTCCTTTTCTTGGCAATCCTATAAATATCTTTCTCTCTATCCTTTGTCTCTAACTTTTGGTAAAGTCCTTCGCAAGCCTTGCCTCTGGCTTCCCTAACCGCTTTCTTAGCATCTTTTCTAGCTTGTCTAAAATATTTATAATTATCAGCCTTATCCTTAATGCACTTAATACGAATTAGGTCTTTAGTTCGTCTTTCCCTTTGCTTGGCAATCCTATAAATATCTTTCTCTCCATCCTTTGTCTCTAACTTTTGGTAAAGTCCTTCGCAAGCCTTGCCTCTGGCTTCCCTAACCGCTTTCTTAGCATCTTTTATAACTTGTCTAAAATATTTATAATTATCTTCATTTCTACACTTGTGTAATCTTTTATAACACTCTTTTTTAACTTTAATAGCTTGTTGAACTTCTTCATTCCACCACCATGTCTCCTTAGTCGGAGTTCCACGTCCTCTACTTTCTCCTAACACCTCTCTAGCCATATTCCTGATACGACTCGTCATCTCATCCCAAATCATGTTAGGCTCACCATCCACCCTCCAAGAATCACCCTGTAACATTTTATCTTCAAAAAGAGCCATCTTCCCTCCATTCAAATTCCACCATCTAGTTTTAATACACTTATTACTTCTATGCTTTTGCTTCCGCCACTTAACGCCAACATCCACAACCATAAGTTTGTTCTGAGACACTAAACACTCGCCGGGTATAACTTTACAATCCTTACAAACCGCTCTATCAACCTTTCTAGTCAGAACAAAATCTATTTGGCTCTTATTCGGCCCGCTACTAAAGGTGATTAAGTGCGACTCTCGTTTCTTAAAAAATGTGTTAGCTAAAATCAAGTCATATGCAACTGTAAAATCTAAAATAGACTCTCCACCCTCATTCCTAAGGCCATAACCATATCCTCCATGTACGAGCTCAAAACCCTCGTTAGTACTTCCTACATGACCGTTCAAATCAGCACCAATAAACAATTTCTCACCTAATGGTACTCATTGAACTATCTCCTCTAAATCATTCCAAAAAGTCTTCTTAGTAGATTCTTTCAATCCTATTTTGGGAGCATAGGCGCTAATGATATTAAAGGCTTCCTCGTCTATCATCAATTTCACTAAAAAATTTCTATCACTTTTCCTATTAATTTCAACAACCTCGTCCTTTAAATTTCCATCTATAATAATCGACATTCCATTCCTATTTCTAGTCTTACCAGTATACCACATCTTGAATCATGTTCTCTCTATCTCTCTAGCCTTTTCTCCTACCCACTTAGTTTTTTGCAAACAAGCAATATTAATCCTCCTTCTACTCATAGTATCTACAAGCTCTCTCAATTTACTAGTAAGAGTCCCTATGTTCCAAGTAGCTATGTGAATCTTATCCTGGACTAGCTTCTTTACCCGCACACGCCCTCGATGCGAGAACCCTTGCTCATTTTGCACCACACCCGGGCGCCGATGTGGCGCGCCACTAAGGATGTGACAACCCAACCCTTGCTCATTTCTCACTACACCCGGGATCCAATGCAGCGCGTCCCTAAGAGGGTTACGCCCCAACGAATATTAGGTAGGATTCATCGTCATAGGGTTTGACTAGTTTTACGCTGGCCGTCAACCTATCGCAACCCTCCTCCTTTATCAGGGCTTGGGACCGGCAGAGTAACTTCTGGCAGAGTTAAAAAAGCCACACAAACGCCCACAAAAATTAAGAGTTTTAAATTCACGGGGAAAAAGAAAACTAACCACAAATGAAAATCAATAGTAAAACTTTTCATTCTGACTATTTAAAACTTTGAATTTATGGAGACAATCAATGCAAGCAAGAATGTAGAAAGAGAAGAAGGAAAAACGAATTAGTTTTACAATTGAATCTGAGAAAAAAGAAACTCTCACTTGATGAATAGGTCATCTGATGGTAGGAAGTTTGCATATGTAATGAGAAAGGTATGGTGTGAAGGATTGCCCATGTTTTCAGAGCGAATCAATTGTAAGATTAATGGGGATGGGGGAAGAAAGGGGGAGGAGGTGGATGCTCGTGTGTTTTAATTTCTTCTAAATAACTTATGTGTTTCATTTAAAATAATAAGGTGGGGGAGAAGAAAGGAAAAATGAGTCCAATGTTAATTATTTCTTCAAACTCTAATGTGGTAGAAAGTTAGAATATCATATGGTATAAAATTAATAGAATAGGGTAGAATAGAGGGAAAATGAGTTTTTGATTTTTTTTCAAAAATCTAAAGTGGTAGAAAATTACACTCCTATGTGTCAACATTATAATTATTCAATATCCAAGTATCAATTATACTATATTTTATAGATATCAGTTTATATGTCATGTGCCTTGCACATGTATAACGTCTATGCTAATTATTATTTTTACAAAATAATATGCTCTCTACAAAGGGAAGGAAAAAAAAAAGTTTATTAATACTATATAAAATGTTTCAACTATTTTCTAAAAAAATGCATTACAAATGTCACACCATCGCTACATCAAGTCCTCTTTCAATAATATTTTGATGAACTTCTAATAGTGACTTAGGAATTAGATGCCGTATACCATAAAAGAAGAATAGAAAAACAATCCATACGACTTTCTGTGCTTTTCGGTTTGGCTTGGGATGTCGATATCAACGACATAGTTCTACCATAGGGAAGTGATGTTGCTTTCGGACATGGGTACACAAATATAGACGTTAGCAAAAATCTCAAGCAAACAAGAATTGAGAAGGCACGAGTATGGTTGAATTCATGAATGGCCAAGAAGATATTGTGGTTGAGAAATGAGCCACTTACGTAGACTATCAAAAGTATCTTCTGAGAATTTTTAGTTAGAATAATAATATAAATAATAAACTTATAATACAAAATAAATAAATTATATTAGATTGAGAGTTGAGTCAAGAAAAAATGTAAATAAGCTGAGATGAGAATGAGACACAAGAATCTTGTTATCTTTAAGACAATTTGAGCCATTACAAAATTTGTTCAACATGTGCAGAGGTCTTTGTTAGCCCTAGAAATCTAAGATAAGAAAAACTACTTAGAAAATCTACCTAAGGCTACATAGAGAGATTAAGATAAACTGTGAATTTCAATTTATTTTTCTGGTCGACTGGACACATTGTATTTTTTGAAGGGATGGTCCTTGAATTCACGCCACAATTCACGAGCTTAACCTAGCTAATTGTGACAGCTATTAACGGAGTCCAACTTAACCCTTCTTCATCCAGAAACAGCTTCCCTCATTCACCAAATAGTTGTAGTTTTATTTTGGTTTGTAACAAATAACCCGCTTTGGAAAGCAATCTTGTCCTCAAAGATGAAAATGCAACAATGGTATTTTTGTTCCTACATATAGTGTCCCTAACTGTTAATGATATTAACTCTTGCCATGATAGCTTGGGAGCTAATGTGTAGAGAAATTTGGCTATTAATCCATTTTCGTCACTTGGCCTTGGAATTCCATGAAAATACTTCCCTTTAACAAAACCTTATGCCCACTATACCTCTACTGAAATTTCCATACGCTAAAATCATATTGCTTAGACAATCCTCCACCAATTTTCTGACGGCGTTTCTAAAATCCTTCATCTTCTACTCCTTGTTTATTTTCTTGTACATTCCCTATAGCTTTAATTACTTCCATCAAGCACTTTGTGAGCAATCATTATCCACTTTCTGGAATCCTCCATGATTTTCTTGAGTGCTGCAGGTTGCATATGCCTCTGATGTTGTTGTAAAAATTGGTAAGGCACGTTTTATGGAATCGGCTGAATAACAGGGCACTGATGGACTTGGTTGACATGCTTTTGAGGATAAGTATACATTTTCTGCTGGTGTGAAGGAGGAACATTCTAGACTTAACCAGGTGAAGGCAACAAAAATGGCAGTTGCTTTAGAAATGGAGCATGAAATTGATGTGGATGCATAACCAGATGTTGCTGGGCAAACTGATTCTGCAACTGTATATGATGTTAAGATTGGGTTATGACTTATCCTCAAAACAACGTAAGTGATTATTTTTTGTGGTTGGTGATAAAAGGAGCAAGAAACAATTGATTTGTTATATAGTATTTCTCTAAATGAATTTTCAAGAGAGACATGAGTTATATTTATAGTGTTTGTGTTGTGTACAAGGTTACATATTACACCAAAATAAGGATATTACGATGGTTACAATGTAATCCAATCTCAAATCCTTATCACAAACTCTTATCACCTACAATTGTTATCTGCAACTCAAAGATTTTGTAAGTATGGAGAATTATCTCTAATACCCTCCCTCAAGGTCAACGGGGATGAGATCACGTTGAGATTGGACCTATGAAAATGGAATTTAGTTTTCTAAGGAGGTTTGGTAAGAATGTCTGACAATCTGATCTTTGCTTGAAAGAAAATGAACCTGTAAGTTTTGTTGGGCTACCTTCACACGGACAAAGTAAAATTTTAATTCCAGATGCTTGGTCTGGGCATAAAAAACAGGATTGTCAGTCATGTACGTGGTATCAATGTCACACACTTTTTAATTCGGCAGTGGCATTAGCAAGAACTTTGTATTCTGCCTCAATGCTAGAGCATGCGACTGTTGCGTGCTTCTTTGAACTCCCTAGATATTCAGTTAGGATCCAAATATATGGCATAACAACTGGGTTTGGATGGATACTCTACCATGTGGTAATCCTTATTATATACTTATGAGTGATGCATTTAAGAGAAGATTAACTTTTAGAGGTATTCTCTTTTTTTAAAAATAAATATAAATATCACGATTGGATTGGATTAAATTAGATTGGTTCATTGATTAAAAAAATTTAAAATCAATTTAATCTAATAAAATTGGTATATGAAATTGAACTAATTTAATCTAAACAACAATAAATCCGAACAGAGCCTATCAAATTAGTTTGATTTGATCAAATTGAAATGTGCCATGAACAACCCTAAAATTAGAGTTGAAGTCAAATACAAAGATTTATGTTGGATCTTTCAATGAATGAAATAGACATACATAATGAAGGAAAAAAAAAAAAGCGTAGAATTCAACATGGTAAAAGTGAAGACCCAGTTGAAAATACATTTTTTAACAAACCCCAAGAATACTTTTTAGGCGTATATGGGTCTTTCTTCTTGAAAATCCATCCCTCCAAAAACTTAAATTAACTTTTTTATTAGTTGGTGTTGTATTTCAGTATCTAGATGTGATACTTAGTGTTATTTAATTATAACAATATACATAAATTAAAAAAAAAACCACTGAAATTATTGAGTTCTGATATTTACTAATTGGCATTCTAGAGTAATACTTGGTGTTCTTTAAATATAATACCAAATATACAATTAAAAGAAATTAATTATCCGAAAAAAAAATTTACTCAAGAAAAAAAGGACTAAAACTACTCATATGTAGCTCAAAGTAAGAACTTAAATGCCTTATTTTTCTCTCATAATATAATATAAAAACATTGTAGAACTGTGAAATGGAGAATATCTGAGGATTCGAATTTTTGCTCCTTTTACTAACCTTCGATTTTTCTTTGAAAGGAAGAGATAGAAGGAAACACTATTGGATGAGAGTTGCCTAGTGTCTAAAAATCCAAGAAAATAGAATAGACACGTTCGAATCAGAGAGAGTGCCTGCAAAGCATAACACAGGATAAGGCATGCAAAGCAAGTATATGTGCAAAATTTCTATATGTATGCCACTTGCAGGCAAATCAACAATATGAAACTTTTTGATCTGTATCCATCATTTTTACCCAGCATATTAATTTGTGACCATGCTTACTGAATGTACATATTTGAAGACTTCAAATGTATCCTAGTTAACAATTTGACAACCGTCATTCTCACCAAAAAAAGCAGCATCCTCTCCAAAAAAGCAGCATCCTCTCCAAAAAAACAGCATCCTCTACTTCTCTATTTACCACATGAGAAAGAACTGAATCATTTACTCATACTTCTCCAGGCCATGGTACATGCATCTATAAACAAATGAGGAAGCCCAGTAGCTTATTGATCCAAGTGCCAGGAAGAATGCATAGCACAGACAAGCATTGTAGCCCACAAAGAGAAGAGACTTCATGAAATCTTCAGTTCTTGTTCGGGCAAGGAAGTAGATGCCATGAAGGAACATGAAAATGGCAGTTGAACCCCCACGTAACACAGATCTACAAGGGCAAATTAATTGAAAAGTAGCATTAATTGTATGGTCAGTCCATTAAGTAAAATTAGATTAGAAATTAGGATCAATGAAATGAAAATGCACTATTTGACATACCTCCACCACCAGTGATGATCTTGCCTGGACAGTTGATAGCGGGTAAAACCCACACCCACCAAGATAGTCATTGTGACGAACACAAAAGAACAAGTTACCATCGTTTGGAATGCACCACAGACTTTCCGGTTCCACAAACTTGCATAGGCATTGTCCATTTGCCAGAAGACTACAGTGAAAGGTAAAAGACCCCCAAGCAACATTTGACTGGGTGTCCTTAAGAACCAAGGCTGCTGAGAAATTTGCGTCGGAAGTCGTCTGGTAGAACAAGATGGTGCACGTTTTGGTCTGAAATAGTATGAAATAGTACCACCCAGACCGAGTAACGCGAAAGGGACAATTACTCCCCATGCGACAAAATTTGAGACTACAATGGCCAGTAATTTGGGTCCTTCAACTTCTGAGACTCCATAAGTAATCACAGCTAAACCATATACGACCACAACTGTTAACATTGCTGGAACAAGGAATAGAACCCCAGTCTGGAAAATGCATTCTTTCTGCAATTATATAAATATCATTGAAAATGATTAAAAAAACTTCATCAGAGAAAAGATGCAACGGGAAAAAGGAAAAAGCTGGAGACTATTACCCGTCCAACTGCAGAGAATTTAGAGTGAAATGAAGTGGCTATGTACCCAGCAACCGAAGATGTGAAAGTATATGTGATAAGCAGAATAATATGCACTGCCTCTGGATTGCAGGGATTCAGTTTACCAGTATATGCAAAAGCAAAGAGGGTGCATATCCTGCAAGTGGAGAACTTTTAGGAACTACTATTCACGAAAATAACAGAATTAGACATGCAGAAAGGCTTCAACAGTCCAAGAATTTGAGGGATACCATATTTTACATGCTAACTATTCTACCTTTCATATCATGGTTTCCATCTGTATTTTGTTATGTACATATCATATAGAACAGAAAATTCTAAAATGTCTTCCAGTATTCATAAGATATAAAAGGGGGAAAGTAAAAGAATTGTGTATTCTTCTTAGAACATGTTAAGATGGTAAAAGGAAATATTGAGTTGAATAAACAAGTTGAGATGGGCATAAGCATGATCAAGTTTTCTATACGCAGGGTAAATTGATAATTAATACTCAGAGAGCACTACATGTAGAGAATGAGAAAAAGTTGAACTTTCATATAAATAAGCCACAAGACTGGTAAATTTCATAGATACTGCATAACCTTGTAGAAAGTTTAGCTATCAAAGACCAATTTTATGCTTGTAATGACTTACATAATCAATATCTGAGATCCAGTGCCTATAAAGGCACCCAGTAAGGATGAGTATGCTGGACATTTGCATGCACCACCGCCATGAATTCCATACAAAATATGCAATCCCCTGTCCTCCTCAGCTACAGCTTTTTGACAATATCTACACAGAAAGGTAATAGTAGAAAAACAAAAGGGATAAATGATTGGCCTGCCTCTAACAGTTCATAAGGCAAGTGATAATTAGGGTGGTACCGAGTGAAGAAATTGCTAAGATATGGCACAGTAACTGCAAGAAGTAAAGCAACCCAGATGAAAATAATACTAGCCCAGAATTTCAATGGCGAGGCAACTTCCCAGGCTTTACTCTCCTTTGTTGGCAACAAATCTTCCTCCGACAAGTCTCGATCCAAGAAGTTGTAATCACTAGCTCTGATTGGTAATTCTTGCCAGAAGATGGAGTAAGTAAATTTGATCCCAATTTCAGCATCTTCAGTTATTTCCACAGCAGATTCATAATCTGTGCTGAGAGTTATGTCCTTTACTTCCTCATCCAAGTAGGTAGCATGAAAGAGCATATGATTAAAAAGGTAATACCTAGGTCCAGAATAGTAGTATGAATCCAAATTTACAAATCTTCCCACCTCTCCTCGTAAGAGAATATCGTTACAAGACATATGGTATTCAAATTCGTTTGCAACAGCATATCGGAACTTTGCAACTTCATCCTTTGTCAGATTTTTTTCACATACTAATTTTTCGTCCGTATCAATCATGAATTTCAACTCATATTGGGTGTTAGTGAAACAGTCTCCTGCAAGAACCTCTTCAAATGATTTCTTCCTTCTGGTTATAGGGTCTGTAATATAAAAATGCGAAAATATTAACAGGTCTATCTTAAAGATCACCTACGTTCCAATTGATTGAGTTCATAACACACGCCTTGCTATGTTACAATTAAAGAGCATAAAATATACAGAGGAGAAATTTCTTCTTACCTCCAGGAGAGCAGAATGGAAATTCAAAATATGAGTATGCCTCACTGTTAAAAAAAAAAAAAGACGACTGTGAGTATGCATCAGGCTTCAAAGATTAATATGTTGTAGTTGTAGAGTAGTTATTGATAACAATGTGAAGCAAGAAAGTTAACTTTCCTATCAACTATTAACAAGAATTTCATCATTCTCTGAAAAGTTCTACAATTCGAATTTCATCACCCTCTGTTTGACAGCCGAGAAAAAGCAGAGCTAATTGTACTGCATTACAGCCGAAAATTAACGATAGCACATGTATCTACCTCAACAGAATTGAATTTTAGTTTCCTGAATCAAGATCTACCATAATATCAGCTATTAGCTACATTTTTTTCCGTTTTCTCCGCAACCAAATAGAGGAATACTCATCCAAGAAAAAGAAAAAGAAAAATAAATATCAAGATATAGATTCATGGATCAATGACTCAATACAACATCATAACATTTATTAAATTCTAAAGATTTTAGAGATTTCAGAAGAGTATTCGATGCGATGGATTACCATGAATTGTTGGGAGACGAAACTTTGTTAGCGAAGAGAGGAATGCGCTCTCCGAAATCGAAATGATGAACTTCGTTATCTTGTTGCACAACCACAAAGTTCGGAATTCGAAAAGAGAATACCAGAGGGAGAACAGCTATCAAAATCAGACCGAAAATCCACCTTCGACACTTGGAAGCCATGGATGCACACAGAGCCATTTTGAAGAGCTTAAACTGGAGGGAAAAGCTCTGAGAGAGTTACTTATATACCCCAAGATGTGCTTCGGCTACCTATCTATTAGTCTAGACTGTCGAAATTCTTGATAACGTTGATTTTGTATGAATGGACGGTGTGAGATTCACTGGGAGTTAGGCTGCTTCGTTTCGTTTCGTTGATGGGGAAATTCGTTACGTCGTTATACTTTTACAGTTACGGAACCAGAATTAGTTGGATGTGATGATAAGCTCACCAGTGATTGAAGCATAGTTAGATCACAGGTTCTTCTAGTTCGGCCATATAAGCACATCTTCCGGAATATTCTACGCCTAATTGTTGATAAGTTTAATAAAGGACAAAGGATTAAAAAAAAAAAAGAGAGAGAGAGAGAGGGAAACAAAAAACGAAAGAAAGGAAAGGCGGCGTGGCGGCCACGCACCCTGGAGATTTATATTTTGCTTTGGATCCTATCGACACCGCTCGCGACAACATCTCCGCCTTCTCCAACGGCAGCTTACCACCAGCTCCGGGATATTTCTGTGGCTTTTACATCTGCAAACTTTGACTTGATTGGAATTTATCAGATCAAAACGTTTTTACAGGTGTGTTTCGTCTGAATTCAGTTATAGATAATTGGAATTTCGCTTTGATATGTTTCTGGATAGAGTTTGCTATTGGAAAATTGTGAATTTGGAAATGGGAGTATCTGCTTGAAAGTGGGATATGGATGAGTACTATGTGACGAGGTGATGTGCTGCCTTTGAATTTTTGTTTGGCATTTTGGTTTGAATCCTAGTATTGTTTAATATTGTTGCCAAATAGGTTTTGGATTTAGAAAGATAACTTGTTTTCAATGTTTACGGGAGACACAATTGATATCTGTTTTTACAGAAATGTTGTTATAGCTGATGGTCATGATGCCCTCATCAAGAAAAGAAATTGAATACCCTAGATTTCCTTTTACTACTAGTCATTCTTTTACGAAAAGTTACTATGTAGGGGGATTTAACATTTTATGTACTTTCGTTGGTCAGGAAAATCATGGTTCTAATGATATGAAAATTATGGCTCGGCTGTTCTTGAATAGAGAAGCTCAGAAGCCAATTTTGAAACTACAGTTATAAAGTTTAGCGTTTTATGTGTTCTATTAAAGTGAAATCCTACAGAAATTCCAATGAAATGAACAACTAACCAAACAGGGAATTTGTAAATTTATAAACTTGAATTAAATATTATTATCTTCTTCATTCTAATATTCCTCAGTGGTTCTGAATCCTTCTTCAAGGTTTACCCTGTGGTAAATGATCTAATGGCTTCAAAATTAGTAGCCGCCACTGTGGAGAAGATGGGACCAGCAGCACGGCGTCAAGCCTTGACCTTAACTGATGCTGCTGCCGCCCGAGTACGCAGCCTTCTACAGCAGCGTCAAAGGTCGTACTTGAAGCTCGGCGTTAAGGCTCGCGGTTGCAATGGCTTGTCATATACACTAAATTATGCAGGTCAGTCTCACTTTTCTTTTCTTTTTTTCCATATATTGTTTCATCTCTGGCCGCTTTCATTGTTTTTTAATCTTTTATGGTGTGTTTCTAAGATGTTCAATTTTAAAGAATTTGATCTCGGTTCGTGACTTGTTGATAAGAAAAAATTAGGGGAAAAATGAAATGGTGGCTAATGAAGCTTAGATAGTGACTTGTTGATAATCACAAATTAGGATAAAAATGAAATGGTGCCTAATGAAGCTTGGATTTGGCTTCGATTTATGGACTTGGATAAGAAGGACAAGATAATTCTCTTTTCAGTGATAATACTTCATTGTTGAGCATGCAATTTGGTTTTGCTTCCATTGAGATGGTATTTAAAGAAACGAAAATTCTATGTTGAAAATTTTTTAGATGAAAAATTCTGTATTCTTTAATGCTGCTTAAGCTGAATTCTAGAGAATTTTGAAGTTAACAACAGATGCTTTATTTGGATTTAGCAAGCCCTCCCCTCCTCCTCCCCTTTGTGGCATCTATTTCTTAAATACAAAATTAGCACAATATTAATATGTTCTGGAATAGTTCTAAAAGTCAAAGAAGGATAGCTACGATATAAATCACAGCCTTTGTGAGTGGCCATATGTGTTCCTATGTACCATATTGGCCTGGTTATGAGGCAAATATTAATAGATCATCATTGGTCTTTTTAGGCCTTTTGAGAGGGCTATATGATGTTTTGATCTATTGTCCTCCAAGCAGCCTTAGGACATATCTTCATATATGCTTCCTACTAATAGAATATTGTCCCTTTTAGCCATATGGTAGGTAGGACTAGGAGGCCTGCAGAATACAAATCTCATCTTTTGACTGTTGTGAGTGAGCACTAGCATGCAAATGTGGATTACGCATGTGATATGATGAATCAAATTGCACCTGTAATTTTTTTTTTTTTTTTTTTTTTTTTTTTTTTTTTTGCGTGTGCGTGTGTGTATGTGGGAAGTAGCAACCTGAATAACATTCTGAATACATCCTCTTCTATTAATTATGGCTTTGAATTGTTGTTAGTTGGATTGCTATGTTACAAAATTTTGAACTGAATCTTAAATTTCGCTTTACTTGCCTGCTTTTGATAGATGAGAAAGGGAAATTTGACGAGTTGGTTGATGATAAGGGTGTTAAGATATTGATTGATCCAAAAGCCCTCATGCATGTAATTGGAACAAAGATGGATTTTGTAGATGATAAACTTCGGTAAGACTTTCTTTCTCTCATGTTCTCTACTTGTTTTTCTTTTCGTTTTTTTTTTTTCTTGTTATGTGGGTGTCTCCAGGACGTGAGGGAGTTTATCTTGTATACTTGTGTATATAGGTAACAAAACAAAGTATTCATTATAAGTGATTTCTTTTCTTTTTGTTGATGAATGAAAATTAATGAAAAATAAACCTGGACAATATGGACAATATCAAATAATATTACGGGTTCTCCACTTATCAAAGAGAGCCCATCAGCCAGTCTGTGTCCTTATCATTGGCAATAGTATCAACTTTGATGCCTTTAGTTGGATCTATGTAGCCATGCCACCTTCCCTGCCTAGTATGCCATTATCATTACCATATTTATGCTTTCACCTCTGTTTATCTGCAACTCTTGTAAACTAGAGTTCTGTGAAGGAAAATGTTCAGGCTTTCATTGTGGAAAATCAAAACTGAATATGATCTAGCTCCTTTTGATGATTATCCCCCTGCCCCCCTCAAAGAAAAAGGAAGAAATGAAAAGCAAGAAAAAATGTAATTGTGTGCATTAATGTGTTATTTTGAGCATACCAAGAAATTTGTACTACATTTCACAAAAAAAAAAATTTAAAGAAATAAATAGATGACATGCTGCAGACATAATTTATGTGACATATTTTACTTAATCATGTCATCATCTTCATATGCTGTCTTTGTGGACTATGTGATGTGATCAATAACTGTTGCATTACAAATTGTGCTCTCATCAGTAAACATTTTTTCTTATCAGATCCGAGTTCATCTTTATCAATCCAAACTCTAAAGGCCAGTGTGGATGTGGTGAATCTTTCATGACAACACCTGGCAGTGGAGGTTCTAAGGATGGTAGTGGTTGAAAATCCTGTTCAGCTTGTCATGGATCTACATTCTGCAACAATGGAGGCATTAATTATTTCCTGACTCATCTCTCCCAAGAACAAGATTGCTGGCCTTCTGCCTAAGTTTTGCTTATGAAAATGGTGTAAAAGGAGAAAAGCTTTTGGGTGTTTATTGAGCTCTCACGGCCAGGATGTTAACATGGGCTTAATGGTATTCTTCAAAGCTGATGCTAGTAAGACTTCCACAATTTATGTATCATTATCATTATATTTGATCTGATTATTATTCTAATTGTAATCTGACCATCTACATACTACAGTGGTTAATTGAAATTACAAAAATTAACAACAGTTTTCGGTCCTACTAATTATACTGAAGACGGCATCTCATGGGCCTTAAGTACATTGAAGTGCAGTCAAATAAATTTTCTGCTTCACAACTCTTTCTGAGAATGAATATTCTTTAGCACTGAACGTCTCTTCCATAGTAATAAACAGTTCAAGGCAACTTAAGGGGTCGTCATGCAATTATATTTATTCAAAAAGTGTGCAAGGATCACACCAGTTGCCCAGTGACTAAAGTGCTGCAAACTTGGTACACAAACTTTCAAATTGAGGGTACAATACTTGTATGTGTCATAACTCATTAAGACCAATACTTTCCATTTTATGCATCCATATTACACGATGGCCATGATTTCTTCAAAACTAGTGCCTCTTTTCCTTTCTGTCATTGCCATAGTTACAACTCCAGCCACTGCTCAGCCAAGTTTAATATACCATCAATGCATGAAAGATAAGGGGAACTACACCTCTGAAAGTACCTACCTGGCCAATCTCAACCTCCTCATACGGATTTTACAATTCCTATTTCGGGGAAAACTCTGACAAAGTTAATGCGGTCGGACTTTGCAGAGGAGATGTCAACCCTGATGTTTGTCTTAGTTGTCTCAGAAATTCTAGCTACTTCTCAGGAATGTTTGTCCAAATCAAAAGGAGGCAATTGGGTGGCATGATAAGTGTACGTTACGCTACTCCAATAGCACAATTGGGAGGCAATTGGTTGTAGAATTGGAGCTGGTCCCAGTTGTAGTTTTAGGAATGAGACCAATGGCTTCTTGACACCTGCAGTTTCATCATCTACTTAATTAATAGTTGTAAAACCTGCAGGAAGAACATCTGTTTGAATGTAGGTATGGGTGTGTGCTAGTTCTTATATGTTTGAATCTTGTATCAGTTGTAAGGTTTCTTCTCTGTCCCGCGGTTAAATAATTACTATAATTTTCAATCCATGGAGTTTAAAATCACAAGGGTTTTTTTTAATTAAGTTCACAAATTTAAGCAAAGGAGTTTTTTTCTTTTCTTATAACCTAATTCAATATAAAAGACACATGGCTAGTATCAAATGTATATAGCTTAGATTTGCATCTAGAAGGGAATATATCCAAGACAGGAAAATCATCTTTTTCATTTTTTTTTGCTTGAGTTTATAGTAATCAAGTCAATATTATTCCTGAAGTGTCATCTAATAACTTCAATTTTGCTTGAGCTTGAGTAGTCATGTCATCAATATTTTAATCATTGCCGCCACCCATTCTAATAATTAACTTTTAACACAATAAATAACAAATTTCGCATTTTTAATACTGACAAGTTAATAGCTTACTTGTGTACGAGGATTTAAGATATTAAAATTCATTCACAAACCTTTACTTAACAACTATAATGCAGCTCCAGCTGGTATTAGTACTTAGAAAATCTCCCAGCAAAATAACCATAAATACTTTCGTTTAGTATATATTTCAGCAGTAAAAAAATTAGAAACTTGATTTTCAACTTTCATTCATATCTAGTTAATGTTGATTATGTGGTAATAACCTCTCAACCGTATGAAATAGAATTCATTTTATACAATATAGTTTAATTAAAATGAAATATCTTTACAATAAACACTGCAATGGTGAAATTCAGTTTATTTCTATTATTTGAAACAAATGCAAAATTTATTTTAATTAAAGTATTTTTCTCTTAATACCTTAATTTAAAAATAAAAAAACACTAACATTGAACAAAAATATTAAAGTGAAAGCTTAATTGTTATTCAATGAACAAAAACTAATTGAGAGAAAAAACTTAAAGTTGATTAGTTAAATATGTGAGATGAAATATTGGTGACTCTAATCAATTTATTTAAGTTAGAGAAACATGCGTAATATTAAGAATAAAAAAATTATTAGAGGTTGGACAAAATAATAACTTATCTCAAATAAATTTTATAAAATAAAATCTAGAATTTACAAATGAAATAAAATGTGGATTTCAAATAAATTTCAATTAAATTCTATTGCATTTCATTTATTCCACACATACAAAGTATAAAATTTATTTCAAATGAAATGTATTTTACACATACTTTTACGTTCCAAATTGGCTAATTCGGTTCTTGACAACATTAATATATTTCATTCATTCCTTGCGAATTAGGAAAATTAATGACCTTTAGGGAGTCTAAGAGCCAAATATACAAACAAGATAATAAGTCAAGTAGTTGGCTTTACCCCTTTTTTTTATTCCTTTCTAATTTTCATGAATTATTAGATTCTCTATGTTAGGTTATGTTGAAAATAAAAACACGTCAATTTTCATTTACCATGTAAAATAATATTATTATTGGTTTTGGACCAAGATCATGACAACCAAATTACTCGGGTTCTCGCAATACTAGATAGAGTTTGGTAATTTTTTTTAAGAGGATGATGTGATTTTTTTTAAAGTCACAACACCTGAAAATTATCTGTGTTTTTTTGTTTTCTTTTTTTTCATTGAGAATGATTTTTTTTTTTTTACTGCTTTCAAAAAGTTAGGAGTGTTTATAAAAGCACTCCATCATATTTTTAAAAGTTATCTGTGGCTTTTCAAAATTAAAAGTAGAAAAAATATTTTATTAATTTAAAAAAAAAATTAAATATATCCTTAATTAATTTATAAACCGTCTAATAAAATTTAATCAATTGATATTAATTTTTTTATACATTCATAATCACTTATTATTTGTTTTACCAAATATTTTATTCATAGTTTTTACTATCCACATCAATTTTTATTAAAAAAAAATATTACCAAACACAGTTGATGTGACTTGTTAATAGGTACCTTCAGAATTACCAAACTCAACCTAAAGCTAATCATATATATAGATATATAGTGGGGTTCTCTAAAGTTACTAGACATCAGTTGGTAGGACTTAACTAAAGAGGAAATTGACTACACATCAATTGAGAATGAGATTCGAATTTGAGATCTTTTGAGAAAATTTACCACAAGAATCAAATTTGAGATTTTCAGGTTCCAACATCTACATCTCAACTAATTAAACTAAGACAAAAAAAATGCTTGTTTGGTGCATATTATATATAAGGATAATATATAGGTCTATATAAGACAATCCATCTTATATAATATTTGACAACATGATTATATAAACTTATTTTTAATTATTCCTTAATATTATGTTTGACACTCTGGGATAAGGATACAACAACAGTATAATAACAATATAACTATATTGTTTAATACATTATATAAGTTTATATTACTCAATACTAGGCTCATATTTGACATATCGAATATAATATTAGATAATATAAATTTATATAATGTATTTTAGAAAATATAGGTATACTGTTGTTATACTATAATCTTATTTTTCCACACCTCACATTATAGAGTAAAATGTAAGTTTATACTATCTTGTTGTAAACAAATATGGGTTTGTTGGGCACATCACATAATATGATAATATAAGACTACTTACTCATAGAGTGTTTGACAGAAATATAATAGTATAAACTTATATTATACTATTAACCTCCTCTTATATTATGTGTAGCAATATAAAATTATAAAGTTGGGAGGGAAATGATAAGACTGCAATATAACAACAATATAACTGTTGAATCACCTTATGCTTTCATTTTATTGCTCATAAAATAATATTTTCTCTATTAATGTATTAATAACTAAACTTATCTTTCGAATAGAATAGTCAATTAATTCTCACTGATAAATTTATCATTAGGAAACTAATGAATGTCTATATCTAAATTCCATGGATCCAATCATGAGAGATATCAAGAGAGTCAAATACAGTTGCATGAATTTTTCACATTATTTAACAAAATTAATGTCATTTGCAACCAACTCAAGAGCTCCAAGTGTTGAGGATTAAATAAATGAGGTTTGCATTCAAGAATTCTACATCTCAATTCTCACCCAGACTATGGGCATTTTCAGAAGGAATCATCTCATAAGACTAAAGAGCTAAGAAATCACAGTATTGAAAGACGACCACTAAAAGAATTATATGCACAATTTTAAGAAGATCTATTAGTGGACTCATCCAATGAAGAAAGCTTAAGGATTTAAGCTGAAATGAATAATCTAGAAAAGTCTTATTTATTGACTCACTGGATACAAGGTTAGCAGAATGAAATAATATGTTTCATTAATCATTATCATCCGTTGAAATGTCAAAAGATGACATATCAATAGTGAGCAGATCTATTAAGTTCTGAAACATAAAAGGCAGTCATTTTGCTTATGCTGAACGGATTCTTGCAGAATGGACTGACTAATCATAGTTAATGATAAAAAGAACTGATAAAAACTAGGTATTGAAGAGCAGTTGAAGATTGAAGGTTATTTGCTAAATTTGGAACTAACTGCTGAAAGCAAGTCAGTACATTAAACTGTTGAATGTTCAAAAATTAACTGCAAGTGATGTGCACCATTTTAATTAAACGACCATCTGCTAAAGAATGAAAAACTCGAGGTTTTTCATATTCACTGTCTGGATGCTCGAAAGAGAAACGAGTGGTTCAAAAATCTTCTTAACAAATACTTATATTAGCTACATTAATTACATATCAAATCAATCTGATGTAGCTAATCTCTATACAAAGCTCACAACAGTTCAAGCTAGCATTCAAGTGAGAAAACATTCTCTGAAGCTACTACTAGAACTATGCTGAAAAAGAATTGTTTATAGCCTCACCTTTAACAAGGAGAAAATTATTAAAGTAAAAACTACTTTTATGAGAAACACTTTAAAGTAAAAGAATTCTAATAAATTTAAGCGTAAGATGATGCATGTGTGAAAAGTGAGAAATTATTTAGAGAGGATCCAAATCGAAAAATTATCAGAATTTTATTCGAGCATTAATTTTCAGATCATCACCCCCATCATTCACAAAGACTTAAACTTTCATATTTTTGTTATATTGTAAACTCATCCAAAGTAGAGAAAAATTTTGAAATTGAGTATAAATATGTATTGATCAAAATATTTCATGCAAGGAAAGGACAAGTTGTTTAATTTATGTGTAAAGGCACTTATCTTTCCGTAAATGATAAGATATAGGCTCTCCCTAGAACTAAACAAAAGACATTAGTCTCCTTGCAATTGGCAGATGGCTTTGATCTTCTTAGAACTTATCAGTAAGCAATGGTCTCCATGTAACCAACCAAAAGACAGTAGTCTCCCAGCAATTAACTTATTGATTCTCTAAGTTAAAAATACCAATAGTTATAGAAATTTTCAAGTTTGACCTTAAATGGACTAGTCAATTATTTAGTAAACAACTATAACAAAAAAAAATTGGTGTTTTTGTTCTATTTTATTTACTACTTTCAATTTTTTGATGCACATCATTTTTTTCAAAATGAGCATTTTTAAACATAATATTTTTAACAAATAAACTATTTATTTCCTCTAATTTGCCTATTTTATAAATAACTATACAATTTCATACCACCTAATCCAATATTATAGATTAGATGTCTCGCCTCATTTGTAAGAGTCATCTGAACCGTGGATTCTATCCTAAGCTCTCGTGTTGGTTGCGTCAGTGTATTGACTGCTTCACTTCCCAACTGGATGGGCTGGAGTCTTTCTTCTGTCAACTGCAAACGACTTTCCACATGTTTTCGAGTTTGAAGACCTTGTTTCATCACCACCAGAATTCCCAGTCTGAGGGAGAGGGAGAGGGAGAGAGGGTCTTTTCGTCTCGAAGCAGGTCCAGGAATGAAATTCGAAAATTCCGAATCTGTCCCGTTGAACCTTCCATTGGATTTGGACCTTCTATTCTTCATTATACATCCGTGATCTCTCTTTCACTTCCTGCTGATTGGGTTTCCATTTAACTTCCCTGTAAGTTAATTTTATGAATACTAATTCAATAACTCTTTTCATTTTCATTTTTTATTTTTCAGTTTTGGTGCGAAGCCATTGGAATCGGATAATATGTTCTTTATCCTAAGACCCATTGTGGAAATACCGTTTAGTCTGTCTAGTACGCGGTTTCTGCTTCGACTAATATAGTTTCCGTTTATCTAATCTAATATTTATGTTCTTGTTTTTTAAAAAACCCAAGTATTGATTTTTGGCTTTCTATACTCCTTTTCCATTGTGTGGGCGCGTTACTGATGTTCTGACTACTTGGTTTTTCTTCTCTTTGTATCATTGTTGGGGAAAACTTCAAGACTTCTTTATGAAATTTTGATATATTGCATATGGGGTCCGTCCGATTGATCATTCCTCATTTCTAAGACTTTCATCTTTTGTAAAAGAAATAATATTGGGCTTGACAATATCTTCATATTGGTCTGTAGAAACTATAGCTATTTTTTGTTTCCATCTGGGTGCTTCTTTTATTGGCTATGGAACACCTTCCTGTTGAAGTCATTGGAAATATACTATCCCATCTTGGGTCTGCTCGTGATGTTGTTATTGCATCCGCAACTTGCAAGAAATGGAGAGAAGCTTGGCGCAATCACCTCCACACCCTTTCCTTCAATTCTGATGACTCCCCTGTCTATCATGATTTTATTACGAGCAGATTGGAGATACTAATCACTCAAACTATCTTCCAAACAACTGGGCTGCAGTGCTTAACCATTTTCATGGATGATGTTCATGAGTTTTATGCTGCCCCAGTGATTGCTTGGCTTATGTATACCAGAGACTCCTTGTGCCAATTGCGTTATAATGTACGGACAAACCCAAATATTAATATCATTGAGAAATGCGGAAGGCAAAAGCTGGAAGTGTTGGCACTGGCTCATACTTCTATAACGAGAGTGGAACCGACTTATCAAAAGTTTCCTTGCTTGAAGTCACTCTCACTGAGTTACGTTAGCATCTCAGCATTAGATTTGAGCCTTCTGCTTACTGCTTGCCCAAAGCTTGACACCTTGTCTCTTATTAACCCAGAGATTGCTATGTCAGATTCACAGGCAACTATGGAGCTTAGCAGCTCCTCTTTGAAGAGTTTCTATGTTGAAGCATTTGGTTTGGACAAAGTTATATTAGAGGCTGACTTCCTTGAGAATCTGCACTTGAAAGATTGTACCTTTGAGATTTTTGAGCTGATTGGTAACCCCACATTGAGAGTGCTGAAGGTTGATGATGTGAGTGTCATCCATCTTGAAATTGGTGATAATACAGAGAATCTCGAGGTTGTGGATGTCAGTAACTTCACAATTATGTGGCCAAAATTTTATTATATGATCTCAAAATCACCAAACTTGTACAAGCTTCGGCTGTGGGGTGTTGTTTTTGATGATGAGGACGAGGTTGTGGATTTGGAGACAATTTCCCTTTGTTTTCCTCGATTGACCCACCTCTCTTTATGCTATGATTTGAGAGATGGAGTACTTAATTATGGCCTACAAGGTTCAGCTGATTTGGACAATGTGGTTGTTTTAGAGCTTGGATGGACTGTAATCAGTGATCTCTTGTCAGTATGGGTGGCTGGACTTCTAGACAGATGCCCCAACTTGAGGAGATTGGTCATCTATGGAATTGTTTCAGAGGTAAAAACCCATGAAGAGTGCCAAATTTTTGCTAAATTCACTGAATTTATGCTTCAACTTGGCAGAAAATATGTGCATGTAAAGGTTGGCTTTGAATTTGAGTAGGAAATGTTGCAGAATGCAGCAATGCCTATCCAACTCTTTGTAGTGTAGCAAGAAGGTAATTGCTAAACCTCCATTAAGTTTCTCAGATCCTCAGTGCTGATATCCATAGTTGTCAAACACACGCTTACGTCCTTTTTGAGGGATTACTCAGTGTTGTAAACTTATTCTTTTTATAGAAGAGCTCATTTTTGCTCCCAACCCTTGTTAGTTATTCTCTTAGATCATCTCTTTCATTCTCTTTTGTTTCTGGTGTGTGTGTGTGTGTGTGGGGGGGGGGGGGGGGGGGGGGGGGGGGGGGGGGGGGGGGGTTGGGGTTTAAAGATATGTATTTACAGTTGTTCTGCTTTTCTTAATGCCCTCTCTGCTCCTTTTGTTGAATGTAGCAGTTATGTTTTTGCACTTTCTTGACTTTCTCAGCTCATTCAGAGTTATAGACTATTTCTAGATAATCTGCTAACATGTTGTAATACCCTATATCACGTTGTTAATGTGGGCCCTGGTACCCATTTAAGCCTGTAATGTTCCCATAAAATGTGAAGTACATCATCTCTGTGCTTTTGTAGTTGCTTCTTTGTTGATGTACAAATAAGTTTCAACTTCATAGACAAGATGGAGAGAAGCTGCTTAACTAGGAATAGCTCATGTAATGTACTACTAAATTTATAGTTTACCCCTCTTTCTGATCCTTTCTTTTTTCGTTTATGCATTTCTTTTGACCATGTAGATTTGAGAACTTCTGCTCATCTGGGTTTTGGTTACTTTATAGACTATGTTTTACTTAGTCCTTTTATAATTTTAGGATTTGAAAACCAGAAAACTACACGTCTATAATATTTTATAGTTAATTAGGTATGTGTCCGTTATCATCCTCTGAATTTATTATGACAGAAATGATTCGGCCCCCTCCCCCATTTTGCTAGATATTGTTTTTGATGTAATATTTTGATCCAAGAGCTACCTCCATTTCTGCCAAGCGAAAATGATTTTGCTATATCTTACATAACATGTCTGAAGTTTTAAATCAAGCTTTTTTGAACTACCATTCAGGTAATGGTGGATTCAAGGCCTGTCGGATACAGCTTCTTATTTCTACATGCAGCACACAGCTGTCTATAAAATTGAACAGTAGAAAAGGGTAAAAGAGCCATATGATAATTTGGCACATGCACATATTGATTTAATCCTTGAATAACATTTGAGTGTTGTTACTCTTGCTGTCTATATACAAAGGCTGAACACAGATGTACTAAAGAAACTGTCTGAGCTTTATTCAAGTTTAAGCTCGGGACAGTTGTGAGTGTTAATTGTGATACTCTACATATCAAAGGTTTAATATTGATGGCGAATTTCATGTGAAAACTGCATTTTCATTCTGATTGATCAACACATGGAAGCACATTGGGCTTAGGCATATTTCCTTATAGTCAGTAAGTAGCTTCATAAATTGCATGTACAACTCAGTATTTGAAGTCTCAGTAGACGGGATTAGGTCTGTTAGTATGAAATTGATAATGGAATGGGGGTGAGATTCTAAATACTTTTCTATTAGCTACCTCTGTCAAGGAAGGGCTAAACACATCTATATTAGATTACTAGTCACTGCATCTGTGTAGTTGTTTACATTCTTCGCTGCCGCCATGGTACTGTTTACCAGACATAACAGTATGAAGCCTGCCAGATTGTTAGCCTACAGTGTTTTTTTTGTCCACTGTATACTGATGAAATGAAAGTTGGGTATAAAGTATAAACATCACCTTTTCTGCCCAGCTATTTTAGATCTCTACTATTATATTCATGACCTAGGAAAGCAACTGTTTGATCTAAGTTGGGATTCACTTCTTTTATTTGGTTCATTGCTGCTTCTAGTTCAACTGTGTATGCCTCTTCAGATAGATAAATGTATTTTTCATACGTTTATTAGTAGCATGTTTAATGATTAGAATCACATGATCGTGAATTAAACTGAACATGACCGAAGCCAGCTCCCCACAACTTGCTAATCTATCCTGACCCATACCTACTGATTTCGCGTTATACTAGTTTAGTGATACCAGTATACACTAAATTTTTGTCATCATTTTTTTACGTAGTCTTTTTATCACTTAATTTGTCAAAGGGTCAATACCATTGAAAATTATCTACAATAAATACTGGCCTTTATTAGTTTTATATGAAATGTGTTTGATTCACTTATTTGAATTAATGTGCTTCCCAGTTACTACTCCACTATCCCCCTATGGTGTCAGATCTCAATGTGTGAACCAAAAGACATCATTATGCAGTCAGTTGTTCCCAGCGGATACGCATGCATCCCTTCAAACACAAGCAGAAGCAAAGCTCAATAATTATAATTATAACCCACATCCATGGCATGTTTACATTTTCACATGGGATAGTAGCAAAATATACATACCTTTTTGATTTCATGTGATCAGATTAATTAAACCTGTCTAATCCAATTACCTCAAGAATAATTATTTGGTTCTTTTTAATCATCCTAAATTCCTAAAATTATGGTTGTTGTGCTCCATAAAACTCAGGCTTGATTATTTATGTTCAATTTAATCATTAGTACGTGGTCTTAATTATTACGCACTGTGTGCCTTGGATCCTGCTAATAAAAAATGTTACAATTGAACAAGAAAAGTGTATTTAACAGTACTTTTATGTATAAATTCAATTACTATATATTCCTGCTTAAGCCATACTCCTTGTTCAATTGAGTGTGCTTGAAAGGAAATACAGAAATGAAAATGTTAACAAAACTGACCCTTCTGTTTGCTATTTTTTCTTTCGATTATACTGCTACAACATTGGCTTCAGACCCTGATCCAGTTCAAGATTTTTGCATACCAAACCCAAGATTTGGTCCCATTAGAACACCTCACCTCACAATTCTCCCATGCAAGAATTCCTCTGATGTCACCACTGATGACTTTGTCTTCTCCGGCGTGAGAACTGCCGGAAACTTCACCGAAACAGGCTTAGCCGCAAAACCAGTCAACCCCGCCACTTTTCCTGGCCTTAACACACTAGGCATGTCATTTGTACGAGCTGACATCAAAGTAGGTGGAATTAATCCACCACATTTTCATCCAAGAGCCACTGAGATAGCTTATGTCGTGCAAGGTAGCGTTTACTCGGGTTTTGTGGATTCCGGTAACAGGGTTTTTGCTAAAACAATTGAGCAAGGTGAGGTCATGGTGTTCCCAAGAGGCTTGGTGCATTTTCAAATGAATGTAGGTGATAAGCCTGCAACCATTTTTGGGAGTTTCAATAGCCAAAACCCAGGTACACAAAAAATACCATCTGCTCTGTTTGGGTCTGAGATCAAGGAGGATCTCTTGGAGAAAGCTTTTGGTTTGAGTCCTAGGCAGATTGGGGTTATGAAAAGAAGATTTGTTCCCAAAAGTGCAAGGTAATACAACGTAATTAGTGCATGTGGGTTAATTTTATCATGAACAACTATGTACTTGTATTTTATTCAATATCAATGAAGAATATTTTATGTCCTGTTTCTATACAGTTTTCTTTTTTGCCAAATGGAAAACGACAACCCTTTTGATTTTGAAAAAATGAGTTGGGAAATAATATCTCCTTCTCAAGATTCGAATCTGATGGGTAGCAGATTCAGAAGGTTGAGTTTTGTCCTCAAAATCTTCTACGAAACCAACTTGTTCTCTTTTTGGATTCACTATAGGATATTTGACATTAGATCTGCTATCAAATAAAATCTAATGGCCATTGATATGCTGCAACATATACCCATGCTACATTTTGCTGCCCCTTAAAAGAGACAGATAAGTATGAGGAAGAACACGTGTTTATATGAAAAATGGTAACTCAGAGCTGGGGACAAAGTGCCTTACTTTCTGGGTTTACTTGGCAGCTCAGCAGCATGACATGTTGAAACTAATTTTATTCCATCTGCACTATAGTCAAAACATAAAGATACTTCTTTCACTTATAATTTTCTTGATCTCAATATTTTAAAAACTGAATCAATGTTCGAATAGAAAAAAAATCGGTTCCCAGGTTAACAGTTTGAATGTAGTGGAACTGAATATCGAGTGGATAATATCGTTAATATATATATTAAATATAATATAATTATATCAAAAATAATAATAGTAAGAACTTAAAAAAAGAAACATAAAAAAAAATTTAAACTTATTTAACATAGTCACATATTAATATATTTTAGTCATACATAATATATTTTAAAAATTTTATTTAACTTTGTAACTGATTTTGAATACACTTTAATATAACCTATTAAAATATTGGAAGTTCAATTTAATTTTTATTTTTTTAAGATTAATATATATATATATATATATATATATATATATATATATATATGCTAACAACTAAAATCAATTCCGAATAGTAGAATTCTCTTATTTCTTTTAATTTTTATCAATTTTATACTATCTAATCACTAAAACAATTTCATTATTCAATTCAATCCAACCTACCATTCAAGTAACAGCTCAACAAATTCGACCATCCAGATCAGTCCGATTTTCAATACATTGCTCGAGCTTGTCCATTATCCTTTTCGCCTCCTTCACTGTTATCTGTTGCTATTACAGCTCCCAGTTTCATTAGGACATCAACAAAAAAATCAAACCTTTCTTGAGAATCAATGTGTTCGAGAAAGTTGAATACTTTTTCGAAGTTCTATACTGTAGTCAGACAAAGGAAGCAACACTACCATTCTAAAAATAAAATCTATGATACCTCAGAAAATCAAAATGAAACGTATGCGGTCAGCTATATTGAGAAGAAATCCGTATTCCTTTAAATATCCTTCATAAATATCTCACATAAAAAGAACGAGAAGCATTTATATAATATAAAGATTTTTACCGTGTAACATTTATGCTTCAAACAGCTGTTTATTTTACCAACTAATCACATTCCTATATCCAAAATCTGACCTGAGTTTCCCAAAATCTATTTCTCCCCAACTAAAAGAGACTTAACGATAGAATCACTCAGACCATCTGCATGTGGGAAGAAATGCCCAGCACCTGGAATCTCGTGATAGTTAATCCATGGAAGTTTCTGGATTATGTATCGTTGCAGTGTAACAGGCACTAGTTTATCGTTATCTCCCTGCCACAGATGGACAGAACCTTCATTGTTCGGAAATGGGTTTTCCAAATCCATAGGGCTAAATTCCCAGGTACCAAATCCAACAATTAAGTCACGGTGGAGGGATTCATATTCCCCTTGCTGTCTTATCTGTGCCTGTGGAAGCCATAGGCAAAATGTAATAAATTTTTGAATAACTAAAACAGTTTATTGTAACAAGAAGTGAAAAAGGTCAAAATCCAAACAGAAACAAGAAATGTTGTCAGATATTATGACAAGAAGATTTAGTCAGAAAAGGGAAAACTCAGAAATTCCTGTTAATTACATACAAAATTCAAGTAAGCTCTAGGTCCCATCTGATCATCAGGAAGTTTGATTTAATTAATCAAAAACTAAAATTTGATGAAGAAAATCAGTTACAAAAAACAAAATCTAGCCTCACACATCTGAACATATTTACTGGTGGACAATCAAAAAATGGCTAATTACTAAATTGGCATTCAGCAGTGAAAGGATTCCATTATAGAAGATTTATTACAAAAGGAGAAAAACAAAACTAATAATTGTTTAGTTACATGAGGTATCCCAATTATAATTGTTCCCAAAGTAAGACTTGACAAATTTGAAATTTTTGTGTCCTTGAATCTAATGATTTACTATAAAGATGGCCTTGTTATGGGTCCATCATCAAATGGGAAACACAATACTAAGCTTAGAATATGCAGAAATTTAGAAACTTCTGGAAGTCCCAAATTTCTGGTAGTTTATACTTTGTACAGAAGATAGAAACAAATAATATAATATGTGACAACAATATGGCACCTAATCAAATTACTCCATCAAGTGTGCCATAGCAGTTCTCGATGCATTTTCTCAACAAACTTCTACCTTTATGCAATAAAAGAGATGCATGTTAGCTACATGAGTGATCTTAGATTAAAGAAACTTCCGTTTTAACCACATAAATTCCTTTAGTTAAGCTGTTAAACTAAATTCAAATGACATAACAAGGTACTGGGTACATTAAAGTAGTATCCAAAACTTGAGCAGCATTATTCAGACAAGAAAAGATCACCGTACCAGAGATTTATCAGGGGTCCACTCTAATATATAGACTCCAGATTTCCATCAAAAGTATGCATGATATTTATTAAGATCATTCAGTTGATTCCAGGTTTAAGGTGTCCTTTCATGGCCATTTGTAACCAAGGGCAAACAGTCCTTAAATTCCAGTTTGACTGGAAGTGTTTTGATATTTAATCATGTTTAGCTTGAAAATAACATTGACAGATTATATTACAACAAAGGCTGACACCTACATGCAGCCTTAAAGCATTACACAAACAAACTTGCAATGTATAAACATCAATTGAAAGATTAGATCCTAAACACTAATGTTATAAAGGTGGTGCTTATTATACTATCGCAGAAAATGATATCCATCAAATTTCGAAGTTAGATTTTTATGCAATCAACTTATTACTTCTTTCAGGTTTCATCTAATGCCTTTCATTCTATTGCAGAACAATTAAGGAAAATGTGAAAAACTACCAAAAAGGCTGAATACTTACAGGGTAATTGATTCTTTCAGAAATCTTGGGCACGAGTTCTTTGTCTTTTTTAGAAAAATTATCAGGACTATGAGCAATTACACTTAAAGATGGGAACCATTTCTGCGTGTTCCACCAGTAAGTAAGCCATGGGGTGTAGTGAGAGACACGAAGTGCCCACTGGTCCCGAAGTAATTGTTGGCTAAACGCTATACTAGATAAATTTGTAGGAAAACCAGTCCACCAGTAGTTGACAACAGGTGCTAACAGCACTGCCCCAGCTAGCCTGTCAAGAGTTGAGGTAATAGGCACCAAGTAGTTAATAAATCTCTAATACAGTACAGCATGTGTAAATGTACTAATGAAATAAATACACAGACATCTGTGTTTATGTATATGAACACATAATTTTAGTTTTTCTTTTTAAGATTTATGCAAACAGATCAAATAAATCATACCTGTGAGGAATGTGCTTAAGGCAGCCCCAGATAATCTGCCCACCCATGGAATAACCAATCACATAGAATTTGGACCCTAATCCCAATTGATCAGAAAGCTCTTCGATATCCAAGGCCAAGCTCTTTACTGTTCGGTTTGGATCAGGACCACTCTCACCATAACCAGGTCTGTCAATAGACACAATGTAGACTCCCAAGTCTTCAACAATTTCCTGGAAGAACCCATCATAAATTCAAAATCACTAAGTCCAAACATGTTGGAAATGCCTTCAAAGAACCACAATCCATAGAAACATCAAAAAACATGGAATATAGATAATTACCGGAGATAGGGTTTGGGCAACAACTGCATCATGCCTGCAATTATCAAAACCATGGACATAGATGATTCTATACTTGGCTGTATTTTTTGGGGCACCATGCTCTTTATATGCCAAATGCCTTCCATCTCTCAATTTGATTCTAGGTGCTGTTATAGGTGGTCCATCAGGAGAGCCACATGTCTTGGGTGGAAGAGGTTGAATTGTCTTAAAAGCAAAAGCGAGAAATGCTACAAAAAACACCACTAGTGTTTTCTTAAACAGACCTGAGAGATTGTGATGCTGTCATTAAAAGAGTGACAAAATAGCAAAGAAAGTAGTTGAAAAGAGAAGTAACTTTCAACCATGCTCTGAGCATAATAGATTTGCTTATGCTGTGACACATTAAAAACAATCTCTAAGCTTCTTACTGATAAAAAATAACAGATTGAGAAAATTATATAATAGTCTCATAAAAATCCATACTTTGGTCATTGACATTGTCTTATTAGCAAGAATATTTAGCAACATTGTTGCATCAAAAGGAGCTTGTGCATTAACAGTTCACTAGCACTGCAGACTGTAATGACATGGGAAATATAATACTAAACATTAGCCATAGCAAACATTGTTGCATCATATCCACCAGAAAGTCAGGATTCAGAAAATAGAACAAAAAAGATCTTTTGGTTTGTCCTCTGCCAATCAACAATTCCAGATCAAAGAGAGAGAACTACATTTTGATTATTCAGTTTTCAAAGCCTAAAGTCAAATGATTCTAATTTGAATGAAATTTATACTTATCCAACCCCAAATGACGAATTGTTTGAATTTTAACGCGGATAAAGAAAAAATTGCAGCAGCCCAGATAAAGTAAAAGAAAAATTGCAGCAGCCCACATAAAGTAAAGAAAAATTGCAGCAGCCCAGATAAAGAAAAGAAAAATTGCAGCAGCCCAGATAAAGCAAAGAAAATTGCGGCAACCCAGATAAAGAAAATTGTTGGTTTTAACGCGGGATATGATTAATTTAGAATGAAATTTCAACACGGAATCAAATGAAATGAAGAATAACAAAAATATGTCCACCTAAGAAAACTGGGAAGGAACTCTTTTTTGCTCTTCTGGTGTGAGCCCTGGCTGACGATGCGGATATCTTTCTGTTCACTCCGCCCGCCATTATCGCTTTCACTGATCTCTCCAAGATAAGACCCACTAACAAAATCCCATTACAGATCCCTCAAAGATAGAAATCAAACAGCTAAAGATCTGAGACAGATGGACAACAGAGAAGCCGCCCTGTCTGGGGTTGTACGTGAAAATTACAGAAATTCTTAAGAGACTTGGCTTGAAGTCAATAATTTTTGGGATTATGAAAAGAGTAATTTGCAATTTATGCCCCTCTAGTTTTCACTTTTTCTTAAGCTAGCGACTTCACATCTTAGATTTGAACCTGAAAATTTTCAGCAAGTTAAACTAAAACATTATAAATGAGTGAACATGTATTTTAAAATTGAGTTGTGGAATGAATATTTTTGTGCTTGTGTGGAAAGTTGTTTTTTTTCTTTTTAATTTATAATTTTTTTGGATAATTAATAGAATTGAGAGATATTTTTTGGAATTAGTTTTTCTTTTTTAATTAGTTTAATTGACAAAAAACTTCTTAACCTAAAAAAATAGTAGATTGATAAGGACATTACGATGAGACCTTTATGTAAAATATTTTATAATATAATAATTCTTAGTAGGTAATTAAATTTTAAGAACATATTCGTTTCAAAGCGTATATGTAATAACCCCCTAATATCCACTAACTAACAATTTTTTGAAAAATTATTCAAATTTTTTAAAGGCTTATAAAAATATACTCAAGACTAAAATTGTTCAAATAAACTACCCAAAATTCAAACAAAATTCTTGTCAAGTTCGACAAAAACTTATCAAAACCCCCCATCTGAATTCATCTAACCAAAACCGTCCAAATCGTCAAAACCAATCTTTCGATTTGCAAAAATCACAAAATTGCGGCAAATAAAAAACAATTCATTACCAAATGCAAAACGATTACATATGATAGGCAATGGCAAGAACCAAAGAACACATGGCAAAGCACTAGCAAGCAAGCAAAACCTCGAAGGAGGCAAGCAGCAGTGACCAGTGGCAAGGCTTGAAAGTTTGAGAGAGTGGGAAAGAGTGAGAGAGAGAGATTAGGGGAAAGAAGAATAAAGGGATTTTGGTTCAAATTTAGGGTTTTTTTTTTTTTTTTTTTTTTTTTTTTTCAGCCACAACATGTGTTGTTGTAGATAGAATTAAAACCGGACGTAGATAGTCAATAAATAAAAGAATAGTATGCATTATTTGTGATAGAAAAAAGCATACGTAGATAAGAAAAATTCGAACGTTGACAAGTATGCAAAAAATATGCTGATAAGTTTGCAAAAAATAATGCTAAAATTTAAGAATGATTAGCGACATGGATTGTTATTAGCATCCGAAAAAGTGGACGATGATAAATCGGGAAAATGGAGTGAATTTTCCCAAATTATCAATGATTAAACTAATTATCAACATTTAAATTTATTTACTTTTTATCACTTATTAGTAATAACAAGTGTTGATATATATATTATAGATGCAGATAGCTGTTATCATTGACATTATTTTTTTTTTGCCACTGATAAATGTGCAGTTGCTGAAGCTTCAGATTATGGTAATGAATTAAACAAATAAATATCTTACCTCATTTTGAATTTGGTATTGACTCTTGAGATTTGTTGGTAATTCTTGATGAGAATTTTAGCAACCAACCTTAACTGACTAATTGTTGGTCGCATTGCCTAAATTGACCAACTTTATTAGATTCATTATCGATTGATTTATTTCATTAGCAATGAGCAATTTTCTTAGTTTGGTCAATGTAGAACAGGAAGAGAGAGAGACTTAAAACTACTAAGCTATTCTAATGAAAACTAATACTCATATGTTTTTATTTCATCAAAAAAATTCTCAAAAGTGAAAATATCCAACCTAGATAGACAACAGCCAAACTCTAGAAACACAAACTTAATTGTAATAAAATCAATAATAAGAAAAATTAATTTTGAAAAAGATGACCTTATTGTCATATCCTAATCAATGTAAAAAAGTATGAATAGACAATATTAACCCATCAATCTAAAAAAAAAAAAATATTTATTTTAATAGACCCCACTAAAGACTCATTTCTTTTGTCTTTTCTTTCTTTGTATCTCGACCCCTTCGTCCATTCCTCTCATACTAAAGAGCACAACAAGAAATACAAATACCAAAAGAAAAAAAAAATCACTTATGACTAGTGAACTGGAGACATTCGTTTTGAGTTAGATATGAGTCCTTCAAAATTTTGGACTACGACTGAACCAGTCTGATGATGACGAACTACAAGCTATAGATGTGCATGATAGCTTTATGCTGAAAGAACAAAATATCAGCAACTTAGTTGAATGACCCATCCCATCCATATATATTTTTTCTCCAAGGAAAAATAAAAAACAGAAGCTAACCTAGACACACCTTAATCGATGCTTTCGGCCAGCCTCTCTGCACCTCTCGATTACTATTGATTCGGCTCTAAATTTTCAGCAACCAAATCACACAAATTCGTGAAGAAATCCTCACCTAAATTCCCAGTTCCCACCATTCATGAAAAAGACCGGTAAATTATCTATAACTGTGACATCATAAAAGCAATCTATCTTCTCTTTCGTCTCCCACACAACATTTTCATATCGTTTCTTACATAGTTTGATGTTCTCCTGTACTCCGAAGGACCACCAAGAAACCCATATGTCTGTGTGTGCTATTAAAAAATCTAGCCTAAAACACATTTCAATTTCGTTGCTGGAATAGAAGAACCAAGCCCCGTAAAAATTAAATTTCATTGTGACCATTCTTTTTAGCTAGACTTAATCTGTGTAAATCTTAAACCATGATTGAATTTGAATTAAGTCTGCTCAATTCAAAACTAGCAAATAGAAACTTTGGTGAAGATCCAATTACTTGACTGTTGATCTTCAATCTAGATATTCTCCCAACCCTTCTCTAAGTTAAGAATTTGGAACCCAAAAATTATGAAATATAATGACCAATTACTTGACTGTTGATCTTTAATTTTATATGATTTTATATTTTTATAATGAGATATGAAAGATATCTTTGTCATTTAGCTAAATTAAATAATAAATATATTTTTTATTTATGAATAATAATAATATTTTATTAATATTCACTTTTTTATTTTATGTAATAAAATGATTTTTTTATATTTTAATTAAACTAGACTAATTTTATAAAAGTAATAATGAATAATTTTACTTTTTAAGTAGATTTGAGGATTCTTATATTTATGAAATAAAATAATCAAAATAAAATGAGTATTCTAAGATAAAAAAATGTACAAACGAAAGAATAATTATTCTTTAAAACTATGTGTATAATAAAATAATAATTTATGCATGTCAAACTATTCTTTACCCCTCAACTTCAAGTCTTTTATCAAAATATAACACATTGACAATGTTATTTACACGCTTTCATTGTTAATATCGATTAACTATGAGGTTTGTCGTTAATTCTTGATGAGAATTTTAACAACGAATCTTAACGGACTAATAATAGGTGGCATTGCCTATTTCAACCAATTTTATTAGATTCTTTATCGACTTGGTTCATCAATAATTAGCAATTTTCTTTTTTAATAATCCTATGCTGACATCGGGATAGTGATTCCCATCCCATCAATATATCATCTAGAGTATTCTATTAAAAAAAAAAAGAAAAAGGAAAAACATGTACAACAGGTAAAGAACAAATGGGGCTGAGCATTGCAGTTTAAATTGCGCCACATGCGATATAGACGATGGGCTTCTAGATATAGAAACTCCACCATCTTCCCTCTTGCCTATATCGGAACATGCTGTGAGAGACTTCCCTGACGAATCTCTCTTTTGTTCTGAAATGACATGTCTCCACTGGCACATTCATTGCTTCTCGTGCATGCATTAATATTTTGATGGTGGAGTTTCTTTATGCTCTGAACCGTTCCTCAAGAATCCAACCCAGAGCTAAGAGAATTTCCTATTAATAGTAAAAATATTTTTTTTCTGAATTTCCTATTAATAGTAAAATCTTTTTCTTCTGTACATGTAATTACGGAAGGTTCTTTCTTCCTTATGAAGTGCATTTCAACAATTTTTCCTTGTCATTACCTCATACTACAAAGATAGTTTCCATTTGCAGCAACAAGAATTTGAATTCTCCAAGTTCTTTTACTTTTTGTGCTTTGCTTTTCGGTGTAAATAGAAAATTGCAGATGTGACAACTCGCAAAGCAATTAGGACCCACATGGAGGATTAGTTCATAGCTTATATGATGATGCTTTTCTGACCTAAGGAAGGGGAAAGTCATTATATTGTCCTTTTCTCTTCTTTTAAACTATTCATTTATTTTTAAAACTTCACATAAAATTTTGCAAGCTTAACAAGATGTACAACCATAGGATATATATAACTAATTAACCATATCTATGTTCTTAGAAAAAAAAAAAACCACATCTAGGAGGAAAGCACACTATTCACAATCCTATTGTCTTAAAATTTAGTTTTCCAAGTAGACTTTGTTGGAAATAACATTTTGAATACTTGTCCAACGTCTGCTGGTTTAATAATGTTCCTAAATAGGTTTGTAAGAGTTAATTTATGTGTAATTAGAGAATTATGATAGCTAGTTAAAGATGTACAAGGTGACTGAATTTTAGCATATACATAGTGATTCTTTATTTTATGTGTTCAACGTAACAAAATTAAAATTTAATTGTAAATTAGTTACGGTCAATTATATATTTTTTTTTTTATTATTTGTGTCAATTTAATATATTATTTTAGTATTACTTAGGAAGGCGAGCCTTAGCGCAACGGTAAGTTGTTCCTTTGGTGACCTGTAGGTCACAGGTTTGAGGCGTGGAAACAATCTCTTTGCATAAATGTAAGGGAAAGGCTGCATACATGTGTGCCCACCCTCCCCTACCCCGCAATAGCCGGGGAGCACTTTGTGCACCGGGTGAGCCCTTTTTATTTTTAGTATTACTTAGAACAATTATACTATTCTCAATGACTGATTTTTACATTATTCTCGATTTCTCTTTATCCCGTTTAATGCTATTCATGTGTACCAAGTCACTTCTCTTAATTCTATAACATCTACAAGCTTATATTGACTATGTCCAAATCATCATAAACAATTGTCTCTTATTTTTGTTAATAAAATTTTAATTTCTTGTGATATTTTGTACCTAATGTAGATATAGTTTCCAGCAAACATATATATTTGTTGAAAGTAATCTCCATATATTAAATTACTAATTGTAATGAGCATAGTAGTGCAAATATAATCTTTGCGTCCATCTTTCTCTATTTTCTTTTGTGTGTTTGTAAATCTATCAGGCCTCCGACAGATTTAATGTAGATGTAATTTTTTCAATAAAATATTATGTTATTTTAACAAAAAAGATTATACTAGAAGAAAGACATCCTCTATTAGCTAATTGGTCAGTAGTACAGCCAATCAAGAACTGATTCAAAGACAGCAGAGAACCCAATGACATTGTATGAAATGGAGAGATGGAGGAAAAAGAGAGAAGCTTTGTCACGTAACATGACTAAGTTTAATTTCCATACAAGAAAAACACAATAATTAAGAATTAAGCACTTATTTGAAATGTTCCAAAGAGAGTATATATATATATATTGGAGGTAGTGGGGAAATAATAGTTTAATAATATATGTTTTTCCTAAGAGGCCAGCACTAATATTCTTTGAAACTCATCTTCTCTTTGGCTATCTGGATCTTAAAGTATGCTTACTTGTAAAGTACAGCTTAATTAAACACACTATATATATGAATCTTATGCATACTCTCATGTCCAAGTAAACAAATTTTCCCGAGCTAGCCAGTTTCTTCTCATCTTCTCTCTTTGTCTTTTTAAATAATAAAATTAAGAATGTCATCAGAACCGTTGGTTGTTGGGAGAGTGATAGGGGATGTTCTTGACTCTTTCACCCGAAGCATTAAAATGATTATCACTTACAACAACAAGAAAGTCTTCAATGGGCACGAGCTCTACCCTTCCACAGTCACTGTCAAGCCTAGGGTTGAAATTCAAGGAGGTGATATGAGATCTTTCTTTACACTGGTAAGTATTTTCAAAACCCCAACTCAACTATTTAAACCTTAAATCCCAATTATAAATAATGTCTTCCTCTTGATCTTTTGTTCATGCTTTGATTTCTTTATTAATATTGTCTTTTATGTTTCTCTAACACCATCATAACTAGGAAGGCCTCTATTATTGGAAACCTTTTATTCTTTGTAAGAAATAAATCTTATTAGTTGTGAGGTAGCTTAATGTCTCTCTTTTTTCTTTGCAGGTCATGACAGATCCTGATGTTCCTGGCCCAAGTGATCCTTACCTGAGAGAGCACCTACACTGGTAATTAAGCATTACCCTAAAATTAACAACAACCTAAAACGTATATGTTTTCTAACTGCCTAGGATAAACTTAACTAGTTAATATTTGATTAGATTGGAAAGATAGATTAATCAATGTGTGATCTGGACATCTCGCTAAACCCAAAAAAAAGAAGAAATAGTAGCTTAATATTAGTTTTACTTCATTGTTGTACACAAACAATCATTTCCCAATATCAATAGAATGTTAAATATACAATTCCAATTCATATACATGAAGAATGTGAATTAATATACAACAATCAATTTGGTTTTCAACCTCTTATTGAATTTTACAGGTTAGTGACTGATATTCCAGGCACAACAGATGCCACATTTGGTAAGTTGATGTTTCTCAAACAGATTCATTTCTAGAAAGAGAATTGATGAAAAAAGTACTGAAATAATGATGACTTATTCTTCTTTTTTTTTTTTTTTTTTTTTTTTTTTCTTCTTTTGGTCGGGTACACACTGCAGGGAGGGAAGTAGTGAACTATGAGATCCCACAGCCTAACATCGGTATACATAGGTTTGTGTTTGTTCTGTTCAAACAGACACACAGACAATCTGTTAATCCACCTTCTTCAAGGGATCACTTCAACACTCGGAATTTCGCAGCTGTAAACGACCTTGGGCTCCCTGTGGCCGCCGTTTACTTCAATGCACAAAGAGAAACAGCAGCAAGAAGACGCTAGCTAGCTTTCTCGAATCAGGCTAGCTAATTATCTTCATCAAGAACTTAATTATTGCAACCGCTTTCAATAAAAACAGTATCTATAATATTATTCTGATAACTGGTTGACTGTTAGACTTTGATCACCAGTCCAAAAGAAAAAAAACGCATGCAGTAGAGATGAAAAACAAAAATAATTGTGGTCTAAGAGAATCATTTCCTCTGACTCTGTGCCATACTTGGCTTGCTTTCCATCAGATATTTATGTACTGTATTGTATTTCCATGTTTAAATATCTTCTTCTGAAATATATTTGAGAATCTTAAAGTAAATCGTATGGTACGCATGGCCCCGTGCATTCTGTGTGTTATACAGTGAGTAGGGTTAATTTGGAGCCATACAGCGCACGAAGTATTAAGAAAGAAAGAAAGAGTCCAAGAGTAAGCATCAATGCCATCATTCACATCAAACTCTATCATCTTTTTTTTTTTATGTCGGATCCTTTTATATATATATATATACAGCCCTTTACCTTTATGCAGTTACCACATCAGGAATGAATTGTCCAAATCTACTACTTAATATATATGTTTTTTCTTTCTGTTTTTACATACCTCAGAGGTTTTAGCTGGATAAACATTGCTTGATACAAACTCTAAAACATTAGTAAAGGTCCAAACTCCAATGTATGTAAATTTTGATAAATATCCCATATAAAATATTTTGCATGAGGGTAGAAATTACATCAATGCTAACTTTTTATTAGTTCAGTGATGTAACTCTACGAGTATTATTTTTGTTTAACGGTCATGTGACATCTAGACAATCTTCCATGTATTTGAATTAAATATATATATAAATATATATTAGAGAATATTTAAATTTTGTACTCATTAGATTCTTCTATGTTTCTAATATCTCCACCAACCTTACTGTAATTCTCTTTTAACAATCTATATGATTTGCCAAAAAAAAAGAAAGAAAAAACAGCCATACTAATCATTAAATACATCGATCTTGTAGAATTGGGCTAATTAGTTTTGATGAAGCAGCAACAATCAATGAATTTGTAATGATGATAAGGAGCATCAATATCATCTTAATTTTGCACAAAATCCAGTAAGTATATGATAATTGTTAACAAACTGCCTTTTTATCTTCTTTTATTTCTTATAATAATCATATTTGTACTTTTATCTCGTCAATTTGTCAATTAATTAATTAGTTTCGGTCTTAATACACAATAATCACAAGGTTTAGTTTAAGAAATTCCTATTACTCACCTACCTAAGAGGTTTTTACCACCCAACCTACTTCTAAGTCCCACGGCTAAACAAAACAGGGGAGTGTTGGTTGAACTCCAACCCAAACTGCCACCCCCATCCAAGATCTAACACACACAGACTGCAAGAAGCAGCCATAAACCAAAAGCTGGAATCAGGAAGAAAACACAGCAGGCAGAATAGGGCACGACTGGAAAATTCAACAACTGCCCTATATTTGCTCCCTCACAAACTTGATCCTAATTTCCCCCACATCCAAATACTCATATAGCAACTTATATGCACCAAAACCACAAATCAAAATTGCTGTATGCTCACCTATCTCACTAAGACCGTTCAATTTATGCATCCCAACACCAAGCAATAAAGAGAAAACAAAGTTAACTTTCACTTAAACAGAGTAGCACCAAAATATCGCACCAATCACCTTCATGATATAACCAGCCAGAAGTAGAGTCCTTCAACCACCTCCATGGCAACTAAGGCAGTTTGGTTCTGCTGGAGTAGATGAGACTTTGGCCACCAAAAACCCCACAAGGCTACAGCTTGGAGGGCCCGCTCGGCAGAGAAGGGGAAAAGAAAGAAAGGCGGTGCAAAAAGGTTGAGGCAGAGAAGGAAATGTTGAATGAATCCAAAAGTATAAAGCAACTAAAACAATAAAATATATTTTAAATGTCCATGGTTGAAATTCACCTAGCTATAAACATCTACATGTATTTTTGTTTGTAGATTGGGTTAACGTGGGTTATGGATCGGGTAAAATCCATTCTAGTTATACTAGGTGATAATTATAATTCCTAGAACTTTATCTTAATTTATACAAAAATTTTCTTTGGTTTGTATTTTCTAGAATAAGGCTTCTCTTAGTTTACTTTATTTCATATTCACATAAGCAAGATAATTTATGTACGACATCCTAAAATATATGTTAGGCTATCGGATTATATCAGATTATACTAAGATATCAAATTATAACATAAATTTACACATTGTGTCTTAAAATTTGATTTTTCATTATCAGATTATGAGGGTTATAATACAAGCATCACTACGATATCAAGTTATGACATGTTTAATTTTATTGTTATTTATTTAGTTCATTTATGTGGTTGTTATCTTATGAATGAAAATTTTTTATTACATCTAAAACTCGGGTTTATGATATCGGGTTATAACATTTTTGTCATTTTAACATAATTTTGATATTATTTCATGTCTAAAAATTGCATAAAAAATTAATAAATGGAATGAAAAGATTATTCCTCTTTGGCACTACCAAACAATGGTCTGCATTCCATTCTCATTCCCTTTCCCATTCCAATTCCGCACAAATCATTCCTACGTACCAAACTAGCTCTAAAGTAATGACAATTTGTCTTCAATTAATGTCTAATTATGAAAATACTTTGTCTTTAATATACACTAAATTATACAAGTGATTGTCTAATCAACATCTGATTTAGTAAATTTGTAATTTTGAGTCCAATCACCATTTATTTGACTAATTGTAATTAACTAATCAATATAAAATTTTATATTTCACTATCAATTAATAAAAATTAGACAATTAATAAATTTGTAAAATTTTGGTGTCTACAAATGCCCCCAATTTAAAACTTAATTGTGTGCATATTTGTGGTGCACTAAAGGTAATTCATGCCAAGGAAATTTATAACTTGGTCGCAGTTTAATTCGTGCTAAAGAGTTTGAATCTTAAAGTTTGGAGGTAGTTTCTTTTGTGTTGATGAATTCTTGAATTTTTGTAGTAGTTCCATTTTGTGTTGAGGAAGTTTGACAATTTGGAGCCGGTCTGTTCGTGCTAAAAAATCTTGATGTTTTGGAGTAATTTCATTTTGTGCTGAGGAAGTTTGAAGCACTGTTTTGGAAATTAGACCGACTCAGCCAATTGGACCATCGTCTGGGTGACATATCATACTAGGTTAAACCAAAGAACTGTTTTGGTCATTGGACCAGTAAAAATTGATAAAAATCATAAAAACCAGAATAACTAGTAAAACTAATGCTGGGTTGATCGACTCGAACCATTTTTTTATTTATAAAAAATAATTATTTGTATTAAGGATTAGTGAAACATTTGTATTTTATATTAAATACTAGTGAAACAATTAATTTTATATTAAATATAGGGAGACAATTGCATTTTATTTTGATATTGTCTTTATTATTTTGATTCATAAGTTGAAACTTGAATGTTGTTAATAACTCTTGAAAATAGAGTTATTTTACATTCTTTTATTCATATTAATTTAGCCATGTTCTAGAGTTTAAGTTGGTTTTTGCTTGGTTTTGGTTGAATTTCTAGTTGAGTCTGTATTATATTAGGATGTTGATTTCTAGTTGTTTTAGGATTAGAATTTAGGTGTTTTGTAGGAGTTCTAACTTGTATTAACTTATTCTTTTTTTTTGAAGGTCTAATACAAGGAGTCCTATTGGAAGTCATTCGGGCTTAAAATGCTCAAAACAAGCATGAGTGCCTAGGCACCAGAAAGCTGCAGCCTAGGCACCCAACATGATCTTGCAATCCGATTTTCAGTGCTAAGGCGCCAAAACTGTGGTGCTGGGGCGCTAGATTGATTTCTAGTCTGAATTAACCTCTTTTAGAGGGCTTTGAAGCCTATTTTGGAGAATAAAAACACACAAGTTTAGCTAAGAAAGTTTGGGATTAAAAGGCAAACAAGAGTGCAAGGAGCAAGAGGAGCAAAGATAGTTAAAGCTTGAAGATTGACAACCTTTATAGTTTTCTTTATTCTACTATTTATTTACTTTCTTGTATTTGCATGATGTTTTCTTTGTTTATATTTATGTTTACATTAAATAGCATCAAGTAGTTACTTTTCTAGGATTGCAATGAAACTCATATTCTATGCTTTATGCTTCTAATTGATTAGCTACCAATTAGATTGATTTGGTAATTTAGAGAAACCTTGACAAAGGAAATCTAGGTTTAGCCTTGAATAAGATAGCACTTGTTTGAATTCATTCATATCCTTGTTTGAATTTGATTTGTATTTAGGATAAAAATATACCTCCCTACCTTGTGTAATCATTGTTAGGCATATATTTAATGAGTCAAACTTAATTCAATTCTTATAAAAATATAATGAATTGGTTAAATTATATATTATTATAGGCAAATCAAAAGATACTTATAATTGAATAAGAACCCTAGGTTAGTAATTTGGTATAATAACTAAGCATAATAATATAATAATAATCCAAGTAAGTGTTAAGGGAAATTGTAATTCTAGGTTTCTCCTTTACATTCTTATGTTTGCTTGCTTATTTTAGATTAGTTTAATTATAAATCTCTCACAATTAATTCGTTTGGATAAAGTTAGAATTGATAAATTTTAGTACTTAGCAATTGTTAGATTTAATTCCTTACAGGTTTGATACTCTACTTCTATCTATATTACTTGTTAGCGATCACTTACATGGTAAATCTGACAACAGTTATGATGCAAAATGAATTAATCAATTATCGTATTAACTAATAATAATTATATTTGACAATTTATGATGTGATTTTTTATTTATTTAATAAATATTAATTTTTTTTGTTTTCTGTATATTTAGTATGTATAATTAATAAAAAATTATATAATATGTATAATATTTAAAATATATAATTAAATATATTTATGACATCATCTGGTCCAACCATCAGTTTGACCTTAATTGAATCAATGACCTCAGACCCAACAAATTTTTCTGGTAGATCACCAGTCCGGTTTTTAAAACATTGGTTTGAGTTCGTGCTGAGAAATCTTGAAGTTTTAGAGAAATTTCAAGAGGAAGTTTGAAGATTTGGCACAATTTATGTTCATGCTGAGAAAGTTTGAAGATTTGAAGTAGTTATAGTTTTTGTTGAGGAATTTTGAAGTTTTACATCGTGTTGCGGAATTTTTAAGCTTTGGAACAGTTTTATATCGTGGTGTGGATGTTTGAAAATTAGGAGCAATTTCTATTCATGCTGAGGAATATTGAAGTTTTGAAGATTTAGAGACAATTTTGTTTTTTACTGAGAAAATTTTATTGTACATAGTTTCAAATCATATCAAAAGAGTGTTACTTTTCTTTTCCATAATCGTTGAAATTTTAACTCATATCAAGGAGTGTTGGTATTCTTTTTTGAAAACCATTGATAGTTTAGACTCATATCAAAGAGTATTAGTGTTTTATTTTTGAAACAATACTTATATCAAGGAGTATTGATGTTCCTCTTTTTAGAATCCGTTAACAGTTTATACTCATATCAAGGAGTATTGATTTTTTTTTTTCCTAGAACTATTGATATTTTAAACTTGTATAAAGGAGTATTGGTGTTCCTATTTTTTATTGGAACTTTCGATAGTTTAAACTTGTATCAAGGAATATTGGTATTCCTTATTTTATTTTGGGAACCATTAACAGTTTTAACTCGTATCAAGGAGTATTGATTTTCTTTCTTTTTTCCTTTTTATGTAATCGTTGATAGATTAGAGTCATATCATGATTAGAGTTGTATCATGGAGTGTTGTGTTCCTTTCTTTTTGTAACCATCGATAGTCTAAAATCGTATCAAGTAGTATTAGTTTGTTTCACTTTTGAGTCAACAATACTTCATTTTCAAGTTTGGAGAAACAATGAACTTTGATTCACTGACCTCTTTAATTCCTTTTATTTCCTACGTGATCTTATGCTCTCTTGTTTGACCTCGTAAATCTTCAATCACCATGAAAGGCATGTCGCCAACATGAGAGAAATCTTCTAAAGATGATTCTTCATTGTAAGTGAAATTGTTTGCTTTTCCCTTGGTGATGAGGTTTGGAATAACAAAAGGTTTAACCTTGGCTTGATTCACCACTCGAAGAAGTTGTTGATTGATGAATTTGAATATCTTTTTTGTGAAGCGCCTAGTGCATGTGATCTTGTTAGTGGATGCATCATCAATAGTAAAGGAGGTGATAACTTTAGCAGATGCACCACTATCCTTTTTGGCTTGGTTTTTCATGGCTAACATAAGATCTAATAGTGTTGATGTAGAGGCTTTTGAAGGAGAAAGGGAGAGAAATAGAGTGGCCCCACTAGGAGTGCTAGAAAATTGTGAACAATAATTTAGTGCCTGAAGGTAACATACAAGAAAGTATGTACCAAAATAATAATTGTTTTATATTTGTAAAATAGATGGATAAAAACTATATGTTAATACTCTTTATGACAAAAGAATATATTCCTTTGATTCAATCTCATAGGAAGATTTGTTTGATCTGAGTATTATGTAGTTTGATCCCAAATGAAGTGATGAAACTCTTTCAAAATGACATTGTTGATGGTTATTGGGAAAGATTTTGTAATTTCTACAGGCATAAGCTTGGTCACAGGAATTTATGACTTGCATAAATTTTTGTTGTTTGAAAAAGAAAAGTAAAAGAGTTTCAAGAGTTTTTGTGCCTTGAGTTTACTTCCTCATTTCCAAAAAAATTGCGATGCCTTTTATAGGAGAGGTGATGTAGACAAACTATGATTGATTGGAGGTAATTCAAATTGATTGATTGATTGTTGGCTATAATTGATTTGTCAGTGATTGAAAATGATTGACATTGACTTGAGAATGATTAAAACATAATTGAAATTCATTTCAGAATATTAAATGATGATTGGATTTAATTTGATCCAATCAACATTTAATTATCTACTTAATTACATTTTGTCTTCAATCAACATTCAATCACTAAGGTGATGACAATTTATCTTCAATGAACATTTAATTACTCAAATATTTTGTCTCCAATCAACACTTAATTAAATGAGTGATTGACTAGTTAACATTTGATTTAGCTAAATTGTAATTTTGAGTCAAATCATCATTTATTTGGCTAATTGTAATTGACTAATCAATACAAAATTTTGTATTTTAGTACAATTAGCCAAAATTAGGCAATTAATAAATTTGTAAAATTTTGGTGCCTAAACGTGTCAAAAATATATCATGACACATGGATAAATCACGTAGGACACTGTTTATCACATCATCTCTTGTTAAGTTAGATTTAATAGAAGGTAATGACAGGACCATATTGCATGGTTTTCAAAATTTTAAGATGATATTTTGACTCTTTGAAATATAGGGACAAAACTGAATTCTCAATCAAATTGTAAGGGCTAAAAGTATAACAAGGTTTAATAAACATGTAAATAAAAATTTTAAAGTATAATTTTTTAAAATTAAATAAATACAAATAACAATATAAAATTAATAATTATGTGTAATTATTTTTGAATGAACATCGAATAGTAAATTGAATAGTTTAATTGAATATTACAATATTAGAATTTTATTCAAATTTAAACTTGTATTCTAAAAATTAGTTGTATTTGATTTGAATATGAATCAAATTAAATTCGAATAATGAAATCAAATCTCAATATCAAATTATTTGATTTGAATTCCAATCCTACTCGTAGAATGAGACCTTAACTAAAAAGTGGATGTTTTGAACCTTCATTAAAATATTTGAACATTTTAATCTACTATAGTACGTAAAAGTCAGCAAAGCCTATTTTTTTTCTTTGTGTTTATTAGTCATGTGTATCTGAATCAGCTTATGCGCTTCTCGACTAGTCACATCTCGGTTCAATTAAAGGCAGATGTCCATTAAAGCCAGAACTAGGAAATTTATGAAAATTTATAAAGGTCTGTTTGGATGCATTGAATTAGAATTGGAATTGGGAATTGGATTATTCAATTTTAATTTCTTGTTTGGTGCACATTTTAAAATTGAAATTGAAAATTTCAACTATAGCTAGAAAACATATTTTTCAATTCTTATCGGTAAAGCTTAAAATTTATAATTCTTGCTATAACATCAGTCGCCACCCACCAGCAACTTCATCCACTTGCCATCGGCCACTACCACCAACCACAATCAACATCGAATATGATACTGACACCGTCAGAACCCTTTAAAGATGACAACGACCACCATCATCCACCATCGAGATAAACAAAAACGATAACAAATACCGTAGGGGCTTATCATAAATAACGACAACCACTGTTGGAAGCTGCCTAAGACAATGACAATAATCACTACTTCTTTGGAGACTATAGAAACCACCACCAAAGCCGCTAAAGACTACGCCAACCACCATTAGAGAAAAATGACAACCATTGTTGGAAGCCCCTGGACAACGACATCAACCACCATAACAATAACACCACTAAGTACTTGAAGCACAATTCCAGTTGTAATTCTTTATATGATCCAAATTCGTATATTATAATCATAATCAATTCTACTTTTGGTAGATTAAAATTGAATTTACTGTTTTAATTCTAATCACTTGATCCAAACACAACTTAAAGATTTTTTGTTTTAAAGCTTAATTTATTAAAATATGTGCAAAAGTGCAAAGAGTGTAAATCAAGATTTCGTTATGAAGTTGGTATGGGAAAAAAATAAGTCCAAGCTCAAGCTTGGATTTGTGATTGGACTAATATTTTTGGATTAGATATCATACAAAACTATGATAAATTTAGTTTAATATTTACACTTTAGTTTTAAAGATGTGATTTATATAAAGAAATTAACTTACTTTTTTTTTTCATAAGAAATCATTAACAAGTTTATTTAAATATAAGTGTAGTTGACTTAAGGGGTTGGCTGGTAGGAGTAAAGTACTCATAAATTTTAAAATTTCGGTGTCAATGATTTGTATTTAACCTCAACAAATAAGTGATTAGTTAATTTTGACACACTTGTTTACTAAAAAGAAAATTAAAAGTAATGATAAATCTGATAAACTTAAACTATTAAAGTTTTCGTGTAAGGACACTCTTGCAAGAGTTTTGTTTATTCAAATATGGTATTTAAGTACCTTTTTTTTTTTTTTTTCAATATTAAGTTATTAACTATTAAATATGTGTTTTTATAATGATGAGGACCATAAAGAATGTTAGATGGTTCCACTTGGCTAAGTATAACTAAACTTCTCTCTTCATGAATGGTAAATCTTCAGAGATAATCATTAGTCATGACATTACACCCCACCAGAATGGGAATGAAAAGAAAAGAAAAGAAAACAAGAGGACAAAATACAAAGGGTAGTAATGTGTACCCTATTCAAAATTTCTAATAATGCAATGCAAGAACAAAAAAGTAATTGACTATGGTGTAACTATTTGTTAACTTGTACAATATGAAAAGTTTTCTATAATGACTAATGTTATTTAATTTCATAATACACTTAGCAACCCTGCAATACAATCAGATTTGTTACTAAGGTTTTCCTTTATTTCATTTCTTTGCAACCCCAAAAGCTGCAAAGAATGGTAGTTTAAGAAAACCTCCCAAGGACACAGGCTCAGGAATCATAAGAATACTAGTTTTTCTACTAACAATAGTGCACTATATGCTGGGACAACAATGGACATATCAGATATGAATAGCAAGCAATTGGCAAGAAGAGCTTTTCCTATAGCAGTGAAATAACTTCCCCAGTAATGAGGTGGTGGGATGCAGTTAACAACATTAATACCTTTATAAGCTAGACTGGAAAGTTTCATAATTTATTTTTCAAGTATGAGAATTCTACAAGCATTAGAATCTGGGTCAGGTAACCAGAATTGTATGAGTTCCTATTTTTGTTCATGTGAAGAATCAAGTGAGTTCAAGGCTAATTTAGGTAATGTTTCTAAATAAGAAAGATAGATAACTTCCTAAAGTTAATGTTTTAACTTGGTTTTATTAAATTTGATTAAAAATGTAAGTTGAAAACAAATATATATTCAGGGGGAGATAGTGAAAATGTCTAAGAGAAGTAAAATTTAAATAATTAAATGTGCTAAAATATACACATCCAAATAATACATATGATACCTATATAGAAAGATATACTTGTCTATTAATAAATGAAAAAAACAGAATTGGATTTCCTTTTTTTTAGAGAAAGTTATATTCAAATAACTAAGGTAAGGTGAGAGTTGCCAAAATCTTGCGTTTTGCAAAATTTGATACAACTTCGAAGAATAAACTGTAAAATTTTTAAATCATACACCATTATAAAGCTATCATGTGTCTAATATTTAATAAATTTTATGAGACTATATTTAAAATTTTCTAAAGGAAGATAGGGCTATTAGATTGAACATTGGTCAAAACCCTAAGTTTAGACAGTTTTAACATATCTAACTCATTAGTGTTTTCTATCTTTTCTAATTGTTTTCTTATACCTTATGCATTGTCAAGACATCTAAAATGTCTCTTCATTATCAACCTTACCACATATAAAGTACAATTCATACTACTTGACATGTAATGGCTTAATAGAAAACTTTCATAAAGAAACCTATTTAAGTTGATATATAAGCTTAGTAATTAAAAGATTATAACAATAACGTTTATGAATTTAATATTATTTGAAACTATGAATTTTAGTTCCAGACCATTCTGTGGGCCTGATGACATACGTGAGCACAAGAGAAAATGAAGAACAAGATTTGTAAACCGGTAAGTAGTTAATTGTTACCTTTGGTTAGTAGATTACTTTATTTGATTGTTTGGTATATTTGTGTATATGTATATGAATATAAATATATATATATATATATATATATTATATAGAGGTGAATAAAAATTATATTGTTATGATTTAATTATATGGATTGTGTTTGATGTTTGGAATTGTTTGTGGTTGATAAGGGCCAATGAAATGATTTTTCTAAAATGATTTTATTTTCGAAAATGAAATCCAGGTGTACTTAGGATGTTTGACTTTAATTTTCTGATATGAGATTTTTCTGATAAGTGTTTTTTTTTTTTTAAAGAATTGAGTGCTCAGTCCCGGTGGGTGGATTTGAAAAAGATTTTAAGTGATTTCCGTTTCTGATTCTATTTGGTGTGCGGGCACAAAATTGCCCGATGGGAAATGGTGTGTAGGACTGAGTTACTCAGTTGGCCATTTGCTTGCTTTATTTGATTTGTATGATTTAAGTGCTCTGTTTTTGTGATTGGATTATACCAAGTGTTACTTAAACTATGTTTGCAATGCTTTAAAATTTCGTAATTGGATATGTGTAATCTTATTAGTTATTTTGAATATATAATATTTTGATATTAGTTGATTCTATATTCTATATGTGTATTGAGTGATGCTAGTACTCTTTGGGTACACTTTTCTACTCATGGAATCCGTAGGACTCATCTCTCACTTTGTTAATTTGTTTTAGTAACAGGATCTAACTGGACATAACTATCGATACTGAACTTGCTGAGTGTTGGGCGGAAGGTAACTTTTCAGAATCTCAATCTTAAAGTCAAGGGGTGAATGTTTGCAATCACACTAGAGCCATTGAGAGTCTAGTCTTATGTAATGTAATAGTCTAGTTATTTGTTATTATGATGAGAATCAGAATGGAGCTCATTGTTGTCTTTGTTGTTGTGGCTGTTATTGTATAACAACAAGAATGTGTGTTTATATTTTCTGGGCATGTTTCACTTTATGGCAAACCTCTATTGAAAATTTTAATAAATTGTTATAAGTTTCAGTAAACAAATTTTTTTTAGTAAACTCGTTTATAAAATTTACTTTTATTTTTTGGTTTAGTCAAGAGTCGTGTTTGTTTCTTAGTTTTGAAGTCAGGGTTAAGGAGGTTTGGTTATTTATTCCTTCGGTCAGTCATGTTTTCGTGAGGGGTGTGACAAGTTACACTCATGGATAACGAGGAAATGAAATACAACATCAATGTTCATGTTAAAGTCAAAAACATTAAACTCGAAAACACCAAAAATAAATAGAAAGAAAATCAAGAATACTAATAAGTATGTAGATTTCACACATCAAAATTTTCAAACATTAAAATTAGTATTAATATTTATTTTATGTGAATATAGCCAAATGAAAGAGCATAACAAGGAAAATGAGGACACTTTAAATAAGAAAAGATGAATACACAAAGGAAATAAGTGAATTATTGTCGATCTTCAAGACATCAATCTTTATGTTATTTTGTTCCATTCAACACTGAAGTTTTTTCTCCTAAATTCCTATAAGATTTTCTATGATGTTTACAACAATAAAAAGTTATTAATACTTTGACAACAAATTTCTTTCAAGTGCTTGGCCTCCACTAAAGGCAAAGAAAAAGAAAAACATAAAAATAGCATCTGCTACCATTGGAATACCTTGTTGTTTCTCTATAAAATACTCATTTGGGCGAGGGCTTCTAAATACATCGTAAGCTAAACCCATGCTGACAAATAGCCAACTTGCAATGAATTGGGAGGATAGTTTCTCTTTCTCTTTTTATAGATTTATTTACTAATACTTTGATTATGAGTTTATGATTTTTTTTTTTTTTTTTTTTTTTTTTGTGTCTTTCTAAAGTTAATGGTGCATATAGAAAATATAGCACAAGGCCAATTGTTTTCCTTTGATAAATGGTTTCTCATTATCTATTTAATAAATAATATTTGTTTTCAAAGAGAAGTGCCATCATGAATACTATAATCAACAAACACAATTAGAGCAGTACTAAAAATTTCAAAATCACACACCATGAAGGAAAAGAGCAAATCAACCAACTTAAAACAGTATCAACCAAAACATAATTATGAAATTAAAAACTAAAACATAAGTAGGAAATGAATCTGATATGGTCACTTGATTATAACAATATATAGCTAGAGTATCTCTAAAATACCCTTACTCCTTACAGTTCAAAATAATGAATGCATAAATACATGTCATTAAACTAATATTTAAAATGCAAAATTCTAAAAATGAGATAATTTCTAACAATAATATTTCATAATATCACAAGAATAAGATAAAATTGTAAGTTTTTCTCTGGGTTAACCTATAGTTTAATTACTTCAATATCTGAAAATCAACCAAAACCAATTTGTTGTAGGTTTGGAAAAGACTTATACGCTTTGGCTGGTTCTGCTTGAAATTACTTTATGGTTCCGTTTATGGTATTATTTTAGAGATTCAAGTTATGGAAGGTGGTGAATATTGGATGGCAACAGTGGTGGTAAATATGAAATTGATCGATTTGGTTTAATACCAATTGGTGTAGAGTGGGTATGAAAGATTGAGAAATGTGGGATCAAAAAAGGGGAAAGTTACTTTATTCTAAAACTACTCCTAGAAATATACTTTGTTTGAAATTCATTCATCAAAAAATGATTTAAAACATATGAAAAAGGCTTATATATAGTCAACATCAAACCCTAACATAAATAGTTAAAAATAAATAAAGTGCAATAAACAAACAAGGGTTAGGTACAGTAATAATTGGGCTGCACCCCCAAGGTGAGAACATAAGTTCAAATATTAGAGTAGGCAACTGTTGGGAGGGCCATCCCAGTCGCGATAGAGTCCGAGGATTAGTCTCATAGCAATATTTGTGGGGAAACCAACCAAAAAAATAATAATAAAGTGCAACATCATAAAATAGAGAAATAAAAAATAAAAAAAACTAATAATAAATAAAGTCTGGGGGCGATTTCTTAGTCCTACACCTAAGATCACAGGCTGGTGGTTTCCTATTATATGTTAACTTTCATTTTATACCTTTATTTTTTTCTTCTTTATTACAACATAGTCATGAGTAAATCATAGTTAACCCACCATAGTGTGAGACTTTTTGTCTTTATCCACCTCTATGCTCAAAAGGAATAGAGAAAAAGGAGCAATAGTTCGTTGCCAGTTACTATTTTGCAGTTGTAAAAAAACCTTAGATCTTCAATTATAGCCTTATTATGCATTATATTAGTTTCTTTTTCTTGTTGTTTTTTATTTAGTTTTATTTTGGTAAATTATGAGGTTCTGTTACTTTACTTGCCAATACACGAGTACATTTTGTTAGCCTCTTGATGTTTGTTTTCTTTTGTAATTAGTTATATTCAAGGGGGGGATAATGACAATTGAAGCGAATATCGATGCAAATGGATGGTCCTTAGAGCTACTTAGAACCTATGATCCAGATATAGAATGTGTTTCCACTTAATATGGTATGAATGATACACTGATAGACATGAGTAGTGGTAATAGTGTACCTTATCAAGGTCAGACATTTAACAATGATGAGAATGCTCATAATTTTTATTGCATGTTTGTGAGAAAAAAATATTTTTTCAATTAGATGAAGTAGGTTGTAGGAAGTAAAAAAGAGCATCATGTGGAGATTTATAAAGAGAATATGCTTGCCATCGTGTTGGTCTTCCTAAACATCATAAGGTTCTGGAATTAGAACTTTGTCAAAGAAATCTTAAATCTTCAAGATGTAATTGTGCAATCAAAATAGTAGTTTCTAAAAATAATTTCCAATGTAATAATATGTTGATGATTACATATTTTAGTAATACTCACAAGCATGAATTGTTGAGTGATAATGAAGTATATTTCCTTTTTACATATCGAGATAGTTTTTTTTTTTTTTTTTTTTTTTCCTTTGCATTTATTCTATTGTGAAAATGAGAAAGTTACTAGGATAAATAGAATATTCAAACACATTAATGGGTTGTTTATTTAAGTAAATGTTTTTATCCTAAATGAGAAATTAAATCAAATAAATAATCATATAAAATTCTTAGGATTATATCTTTCTAATTTCATTGATTGATTCAATATAACATGTAAATGAATAAGGGTGAATGAGAAAAGGGCAATAAGATTGGATAATTTATTTAGAAGAAAAATTAGCATATATTTAATAATAAAATTGTGTAAGTAGTGGGTAGTTATTTTTTTCTTTTGTTGTAAATGGACATTAAATCACAATATAAAAAGAGAAATAACTGAATACATAAGTATTATATATACGATATTTTTAATTAAAAAATTAGCTAAAACTTAGGAGGACACCATACGGGTGTTTAGGCTTTTAGTAGAGTATATATAAATAAATATATATATATATATATATATATATATATATATATATATATATATTTATGTGTGTGTGTGTGTTAATTTTAGCTAATAAGTAGTTAATATTGTACATTTTTTATGAAGTAGAAAATAAAGACAAAAATATCTTAATTACTCAACAAAATGATAAAGCAATGGAGGATGGACAAAATAAGAATTTTGTCAAATCCTATTGAAGTTGGTCATGAAAACGAAGGAAGCATAGACAATATTTGTGAATTGATTCAAACCTTAGTGAAAGGGAAGAAATTTATTGTCACACCCTCAAATAGAGGTATGACTAGCCAGAAGAATGGGTAATCATACCCCGTAACCTTGAATACTTATGTATTGTGCAATGCTTGCAAACACCTTCTAATTAAGACTACTAAAATATTACTAAATTAAAATAAAATTTGGACTAGACTATTGAACATAAAATGATTACTGAAAATATCGGCAGTAGTTTCCTGTAAGATGGAACGTGCCTGTGATACATATAAACAACATGTTTACAAAATCCACAGTAAATCATAGTATCAGAATATATAGAGGAGTTCCGCTCCTAACAAAACATGAAATCACCATAGTGAATTCAATATATATCTAATAACAATGTATACACTTAAAGTGACTGCATATGGCGTCCCTTACACTCCAAGTGTGCGAAATCTGATATATACCTTGTCACAGCAGAGTCGGCAGGTAGCAAATTCTATCACGGCCAACAATAGTTTCCTGGAAACTAAAAAAAATGACAACAAAGGAAGGAGTGAATCATAAGGACTCAGTGAGTAAATCATGTACTCTAAGGGTACCAGCATCACATAACACATATATCATAGTTTAAGCTCGTATTTAAATTACCTATACATGTACTTATTTATAGTTATCATATGATTCCAATTCACGTAGTCCATAAATTTCAACATGTCAATCAAATCATACTAACAAACAAATAATTAAACAACTAATAAACAAACAAAATACCAACGAGTAAGTCAGCCCCGCACAACATTATTTCCCCCCACCGGTTTACATGCCTGCATAACAAATTAATTCTCCGTACATAATCCATCTCACCAGGGCTGAGCACTCCATTTATTTTTAAAATAATTGTCAACATCAGAATAACTCATATCAAATATCAAATCCAAATATCCTAGGTGCACCTAGATTTTTAATTTAAAAAATAGAAATCATTTCTCAGAAAATTTCATTTTGTTGGCCCTTATCAACCATACTCAATATCAAACACATATAATTTAATTAAATCATTGAAATAACTTATTTGCTTATTTCTCATAATAACGCATCAATTTAAATATACGTATAATTGCACACAATAATTTGGTAACCATAAAGCACATAATTCACTCACAAGTTTAAGGACGTGGATCATCCATCCGTTTAGTCTGTGAAAGTGTCGGAATGTCCTCGACATGATCCGAAGCTGAAAATTATAAATTCATACATTACTCTTAGTAATTATTGCATTATTAATTCTAGGATTCCTAAATCCTTTGTATATATTCCTTTAACATACTATATAGAAATTTATTAATATGGATGTTTTATATTCAATTCCTCATAAACATTTTATCAATTCTTTACATGCATAGTTAATTTTAGTTCTTCGTGTATATATATATATATTCCCAATTTAATTTCTTATTGAGAATTCTTCAAAATTTACAATATTTAAACAATCTTAATTCCTTATACTTTAACTTTTATTAACTTAACAAGTATTAACCTTAATATAAGAAGATTCCAAACAATTTAACTAATCTAATTACTTAGCAAAAATCACATTCCCATATATAAGTAAATTAACCAATAACATTTAAAACCGTACTTGGTTACTAACACAATCCCACCATTAAACTATCCTAGGATTAATTCTAACCCTTGGTTCTTAGTCACGGCTGCCCAAAAAAAAAAAAAAAAAAAACCATACGCCTAATAAAACCAAACTAATCCCAAACTATGCTTTTCTTGTCCTAATTAATCCATAAAACTAAGCTATCGCAATAGGGCAGCAGTTACATTTCTCGGTGGTAGCTCTTATATGTAGTTACTTTGGACTTTAGGAGGAGTAAACAAGATGCTAGGCTAGACATCAACACAGGAATAAGAGCAGTAGCATGAGATTCACGCCGCACCACACTGCTGCCCAAACACAGGGCAGTTCACCACCTTCCATCCCCTTCCTTAGTCCACCTATACACCCACACCAAACAAGGAAAACATCCCTCACACGACAAGGAAGACGTTCAACAAAGGAATTGGAACCAAGGAAAGAGGAAATAGTAGCAATAGATTGCTGCTAATTGGTCCCAAGGGAGCCGATTTCAGCTCCAAATCTTTTGCAATAAAGCTGCTATATCCAACAAAAGAGAAAGGAGGGAAACTCACTAACCACTTACGTCTTGCCTACAATTGAATGGCTCACAGTCAGCAAGGATAAAGTGGAAGAAAGATGAAGAAAACAAAGGAAATATGGAGAGAGTAAAGCACGACCAAGGTGAATGAAAGAAAAGAAAATGCTAGGTCGGTTGTGTCAAGGGAGAAAAGACAAAAGATTAAAATACTATAAATGGGTGGTGTTAAATTTGTCTATAAATTAGTGGCTTTAATATGTAATTCCACTTATGTTTAAATCTAGTTCCACTTATATATATATATAATGATATACTAACCATTAAATTCTAACTTATTTTATAGATACATACACATTAGTATTTATTTATTAAACTCAAATTTGAATTTTTCCCATTACATATGCTATTCCATTATGTACCTTAAATTGTCTGGTTTGGATTATCACATGTATGTTGATTATGATAAAAATTATTACAAGAGTTATAACTGACAAGAAATTCCATAAAGAATAAAGTTACTCAAGTTTTTGAGTACATAAAGCTGGCATTTTCTAGAGGGGAACAAATAAAAGTAATAATTCATAGTCCAATATAAACCCAATGCCGATTGGAGAACTATTTTGTCTAGCTCATATCAGTGCATCTTTATTTCTAGATGAAAATTTTAAACTTCTTATTGTTTTGCTCTACCATAACCATGACTTGAGTCCACATAAAGCATGACTTTTTAGAAGTCACAGAAAACTATATGTACATGCTAAGAGAGTTCTTCAATTAAATGACCAATTTATTGTAAGATTAAACAAGAATTTTAATTCTCTTGTGACTAAAGCTGGTGAATATGAAAACTTGAATTACACCAAAAAGGATTATGGAAACTACATTGAGAAATAAAGACAACTCAAACTTCAAGAAGGTGATGATGAAGCCTTTAGAAAATATTTTGCTAGAATGTAAGATAAAAATTCAAATTTCTATTACTTAATGGATTTAGATGGGGATATTTGTTTGAGAAATGTCCTTTGGCAGATGCAATGAGTAAGGTATTGTATGAATCATTTGGGAAGGTAATCATCTTTGACACAACATATCTTACTAATAAATATGATATGCCTCTTGCTTCAATTGTTGTAGTTAATCATCATGGATACTATTAGGTTGTGGTATGTTATCAAGTGATGATACAAAATCTTTAGTGTGGTTGTTAGAACCATGGTTAGAATGCAAGTCTAGTGTTTTTCCAAAGGCTATTATTACTAATCAATGTAAAGCTATGTAAAGGGCAATTGAGAACGTCTTCCCTGAAACTCAACATAGGTGGTGTTTATGGCATAGAATAAAAAACATTCCTAAGAAGATTGATAAATATAAAAATTACGTAAAAATCAAAGTATGTTTGCCAAGTATTGTGTATGATGTTGTGAAAAATTCGGAATTCGATAAGTTATGGATTACTATGATCAAGAGATATGATCTAGATAAAAAGAAAAAAAATGAATGATTAGAAAAGTTGTACAATGAGTGACATTGTAAGGCACCCAACACTTTTGGGCTATAATGCAACTACACAGCACAATTAAAGCATAAATGTTTTCTTAGATAGGTATATGAATTCTACTATAAAATTGAAGGAATTTATTGACCAATATGATAATGATTTACTTGACAAGGTAGAAAAGAAAAATTCAGTAGATTTTAATCATTATCTACAAATATTTCATGTGTCCTTATCTCTAATTTAGAAACAACTTCAAAGTGTATACTCCCATGCTAAGATTTAGAGATCTAAGATCAATTTAAGGGATAAATAAACTGTTGTGTTAGATATGTTATAATGAAGTTTCACTTTCTACATATTATGTTTATGAAGTTATTTCTACAAGGTATATGTTGAAAGATTTGAAATTTGAAGTCATGTTCAATAACATGGAAATAGATGTTTGCACATGTCGATTGTTTGAGTTTAAAGGGATATTATGGAGACATGCATTGTGTACATTTAACTTCGAAAAAGTGAGAAATATTCCATCAAAGTACATCCTAGATAGGAGGAGGAATGATGTAAAGCACAAACATACATATGTTAAGAGTAGTTATGATGCTATAAAAACCAAACCAAAAACGGAAAGATTTGACAAGTTATGCAAATTGTGTCATGAAGTTTCTGAAATTACTGCAAAACATGAAGAGGAGTTTCATATTGTGCTTGTAATTATAGAAGAATTGAAGGAAATTGTTTTACAACAATGAATTGATGGTGGGTAAAACCAATCAATTGCATGTCGAACAATATCTAAATATAATGAGATTTCAGTCAATCCTGATTGTAAAGTGCTTAGTCTTGCAACTATTTGTCGAAAAGGTCATCGACCCCTTAAAAGAAGGAAAACAATTGGTGTGACTATTGTGAGCTGACTAAAGAAGGAAAGGAATAATGATTCAATTAGGCATAATGCTACAAACAAAACAACTTCAAAAAAAAAAGGCAAGTTCTGATTTAAGCTACCATATATTTTTGTTATTGTTAGTTTCTTATTTACACTATTATAGCTAACATGTACGATTTTTAATTGTATAATTTTTGGTACTCTATAAGATAATTTCTAATTATTTTATGATAAAAAAAATTAGTCTAATTAGTTAATGTTGAAGCGACTTTATGGACGGATTAATGACATGTCCATGAATCTCACTACAAAAAAAAAGAAACCATATGTGATGTGTCAACAAGAAGTAGACTAAGGAGATTTGTTTAATGGAGATGTAAAGAGCTTTATCAATATATGTGTTTATAGCCAAGTAAAGTCTTATATTTGGTTTTTCTTTTTCCTTTTTACCTTCAAACTATGTCACACTGCTTTTGTTTTTCAGTATAAATAATTTTTCTCATTCTCTAATTTTTTTTTTTCTGGTATGTATTGTATATAAAATAGTAGAGGTTAATGATGCTTTCAAATGCCCCTTTGCTGGCTCTTGTATTAAGGTGCATGATGACAAAAACAAAGTTTTGTTTGTTTTAGTTCCATAACGTTAAGAAAAATTTTAAGACTAGAAAAATATCAACCTTGCATGACACTTTTTTCTTGATGTTTTCTAGCTATCACGACAAAATTGGCCTTTTGAAAACATGTGATGTACAATAACTCTTATCTTTTCTCTTATTTAATTCTCCTTTTTCTCTTGGTTTTTTAGCAAAGTTGAATATTTAGTTATCTTGCATAAGTAGTGCTATTGTTAATTAATTATAAGCTTAAACTTCTGGAACAAATATCACATAGGAGTATGTAGGATCACATGTTGAACATCAAAAATATGATACCAAAGAAATTTTGTGATACAAGGAATTTAACTATAAGATTCAGATCATTATCACGACCTCTATAAGGAATTTATATGGTATATCAATACCAAATACTAGTTATATAGATTAAATAGTTTCTTAAAAAACATAATATTAAAAAAAATATATTATAAAGCCATGTCTTCAAATCATCCAATCATCTGTTTATTTATATATTTTTTTAAAAATATATGTAATGTAAAGCCATGACTTCAACTCTATGTTATTATCAAAGCATCCTCATCCTAGAATAATTTTTGTGAAGAAATTAATAACCTATAACAAAAAAATTAAACATCATGCTAGTAATATAATAATACAATAATAACTTAACAATTAACCAACTATATAAAAAAGTAAATGATAAAGTAAATGAAAAAATAGGAGTGGGAATTAATGTTCCACTCTTTTCAAATCTTACATCATATGAGAAGTATATGAATAGTAAAATACATTATCCTCACTCTAAGAGCCCAATGTCTACTTCTATTCCAGTCAATGTTCTTTCTCTCCTTTTATGGTATTGCAAGTTCTTCTTATGTTATACATGTACATAATGACTTATATGCTTATGGTTATCTCCTTTAAAGCATAAAACACTACTTGTGATTTTATGATAATAATTCAGAGATTGGACTCAATTTAAATTATCCAAGAATGAAATAATACTTTAGAACATGTACAATGTTTTGATAAAACAATGAACATCATTGAAAGAAAGAAGAAAAACGATACAAGATGAAGAAATTCTAATCATTTAGAAAAGCAAACAAAACAAAGCTGAAATATAAACTGGTGTCGAAGGGCTCTCTCTATGTACGATTTAAAGAAAAAAGTTTCAAAAATTCTATGGCAAAGCACCACATGAAATTCAATGAAGATTACTTCTGAAGTTAAAGTATAAAAAAAAAAAATCCTGAAAATCCTAAAATTTCTCACTAATGAAAATACTAAATCATAGCAAACATTGCACACCTCCAAATAGCCATATTCTCTTTCTTATTTCTACATTCTCAAACTTAATAACTAACTCATTGTTCAATTTTTTTTAGGCAAACCCATTGATCATGTCAAAAGCAAGCAAATAATCAATGCAGAGTATCTTTACAAAAAGAAAAAATAAGTTGGGTATCTGTCTTGAAACTACAAAGCCCCATCAAGTTTATGCCTTTTTTTTTTCTCTCATTCAACACATTAGTGCCTTTTCTTTTTATCCCACCACTTCAGACCCTAGGAACACTAGTAAGACAAGGTGATATTGATTCTTTTTTATATAACTTAGTAGATTCAAATTCATATCTTCTATTTTCTTAATAACAACATTTTCAACTATGTTCATTCAAAATTACTTTAATAAACAATTTTACTTAGTTGGTTTGTAAAGTTATAACTAACCTGAAAAATCAAGAGATTCAGACTTACAATCAACAACCTCATGCATGATAGAGGCAAGCAATGGGCATAAGTAAACCTTACTACAAGACAAGATTTTCATCTGTTGGGTGGAGCCAAATTCAGAGGTAATTAAGCACTTTATTCTTAACAATTTTAGCATCTATAAGGCATATTGGACTCGAATTAAGATTTTTTAAATATTCTAATTAGAAATCAAACAAATTAGAGATTGAAGACTAAATATAAATTAAGTCATTACCTGAAGATGGTTATAATTGAAGTCGGATTCATGGAAAATGAAGGTTTGTGATTTATTGTCTAAGTGAGAGACTGAGATAGAGACGGTGAGTCAGCCAGAGGCTTTGTACGACCATACATGAGAGAAGAAAGAAGGAAGGGAGAAATTAAGGGAAAAGTTAGGAAAATAAAAAATAGAGAATGGAGGCTAACGTTGAAAAACAAGAATTTTGGAATGTTTTGATATAAGTTTAAAAAACTAATGTGGAATAGTGTGAGATGGTAGTGCGTGGTTGTTTTGTGGATGAGACAGTATTGAATATATATGTATATCTATATAAATACCAAGATTCTCACAACTTAGTAAACTAATGAAAATAGGCATTTCAAAATGTTTTCAAAACCTAACAATTTGAAAGTAATTTTTAAAACTAACCATTTGTCCAAATTAACCCAATAATTCCATTAGCCACACTTAAAATCAATTGTGATTAAAAATGTCCAATCCCAAAATTACACAATTTTAATTAAAGTTAAACTTCCAACTCAAAGAAAAATGCTTGAATTTTTGAATTTCCTAACCGACCACACACATAACTATTCAAGATTTTATTCAAGGGAATTACAATTTATAAGGTTACTCTTAGGGTTCCCAATTTGGGGAAAACAAGAGCAATTCAAATAAACCACAAATTGATTCAAGAGAGTACAATTTCAATCACAATTTAAAGCTAACAAGAATAGGATTTAGCTTGCTACAAATCAAGAAAAATCAAGGTTGCAAAGAAGACCCATAAGCTAACAAATCAACTTGGTGGTTTGCATTTGTTTGGGTGCCGAAAAGTGGCAGGAACCACTGTTGAAAGTGACTGGAACAATGTTGTGAAATCTAGGGTCATGCATCACATACACAAAGTGGGATTAAATTTTTCTCAAACCAAGATTAAAAACTAACCCCTTGAAGGTTTCCTCATGCAGCTAGTTTAATTGTTTAGTAGGGTTACTTGGAGTTCCTCCACAAATTGTGAAAATGATTCTCTAAATAGGACACAAAGAATGACCAATGATTAGTATGCTATTCAAATGAATAAGCCTCTAATGAAATAGTTTACACAATTGATAGTTAAAAACCTTTTACCTTTTTCAAAAAGGATTCGAAGGAATTGATTCACCCTTAGGATATATGCTAGGTTCCACTTGGTTGAATCATTAATGGAGGATTAAGCTTGAAGCAAATGAGTATTTGCTTCAAGAATAGGGGTCATAGCTAAGGGATGAGACTTTCAAGAACTATTCTTGCTCACAATCTCTTAAGGCCGAGCTTCTCTAATGTCTAGCATACCTTGCATTATCCTTGGGAAAATGTGGGCAGCTAGGGCTTAAGAACTTATAGTCCTTTCTTGTTAGTTTTCATTAAACCTAAACCTAAGGCCTAAAGCCCAAAACTTTTTTAGTAATCCATAATCTCATTATGATTATTAATGAGCCTTTAGACTCCAAGTGGCCTAAATCCAACTAGAAGTCTTACTAGACTTTTCCTTGACTTTCAAGAAAACAAGTCTTTCCATATATCTATAAGTGACAATTACCCTTTTACCCTTATATACTTGAAAATTAACTATTAATTCCAAGACTTCATTAATCATTCTAGGTTCTTAACCTAGGTCAATTAAAGTGTGTAACTCATTAGGTTCTCTTGTACGTTGGCAATAAATATAGTTGGATACTTCATAAGAAATATGGTTAAATTAAGACACTTTTAATTTAACTTTGGTTTTTCCAAACTAACCTACATTCATAGATCAACATTGATATCTAGCAATGTATCATGACCATCCAATTATAAGAAAATTTAAGATCATTGATCAAATCTTTCAGCGCTTGGTTGTCTTGTAATTCAATCCTTTCATCAAACATTCCAAGGATAGATATAAGGCATGGATTCTAGTGTCAATATCTTTGTCTAAATCCATTAGTACTTGAAATAAAGTTTACATTTTGTTCCTTAAATAGATTCAAGAAAACACATTTCTTAATTTCTTTTACTTTGAGAATACTCCCGGAGTAAGAAATATTTGTCTCAAAAGGCCATGAGATATTCGTCCTCTTTACTAAGGATGGTGAATTGTTTGTCTATCATTCATCTACCTTCATATGCTTCACTACATGTCCAGTAATCACCCATGCATTATCTTTGTTACAAGATATGGGAAATGACATCAAATACAAGATTCACATATAAGGTAATAAAATTATCCTAAGTCAAAGGATTACTTATGCCACCAATACTTTGAGAATTTTCATTAACGTGTGAGTAAATACTTCACATGATTTCTTGTATTGGGTTAATTCAATGTACTTGTTCAACTAATAAGCACCCATATGTTTGTCTTAGCGTCGCCATGCTTGCATTTTATGAGATCACTACTCTCTTTATAGGAGAATGACACAACATATGCTAGTCTCGAGGAATCGTCAATATTCCTATTCTTGATGATTTATTGACTATGAATATTTATTATATGAAGTTTATATATCATTATATTAAATCTCTTTTTTTTTTAATAAAGAATGCATAATAAATATTATTACATGCATTAAATACAAATACAGTGTCATTATAACCAACTATTGATTGACTTTTGGACACTACTACAAATAAATAACTACCCAATAATGGACTTAAATGAAAGGTAGATTTTTGGGTGGATGTTGGGCTGTTTAGGTGATTGTTTGAGTGTTGGAAAAGAGATAGAATCGTTGCTAAAAGTGGCTTGAAAATGATCCCACAAACATAATGAAATGAAGGCAGAATTTGTGTGGTTGTTGAGCTGTTTTTTAGTGGTTATTTGAGGGAAAAAGAAGGCTGAAAATAGAAAGAGGTTGGGTGGGTTTTGGAGGAAAAAAGGAGGGATGTATTTTAGCTGGAAGAGAGGTGGCTACAAGTAAGGGTTTAAAAGTGTCGGGTTTGAGCCAAGTTTTGGCAAAGCTCGGCTCAGCTCAGCTCAGCTTATTTTAGGGAAGCTCGGGCTCATCCCAGGCTTGCAAGCTTAAATTTGTTAAGAGCTCGTGATCAAATATTCAAAGTTGAAGTCGTCTTGTCAAGGCTTGTGAGCCTTATCAATTTGTTAATATCAATTTTTAATTCAAAAAATTCAAAAATCTAATTTAAATACTCCTAAAAAAAACTTAGCCATCAATCATCATACAAACCAATATAAATGTATATTATTATAAAATAAAAAAGGCCTGAAAATTATAACAAAAAATTTCAAATTACATCCAAAATAACTTCAAAACCAACAAAGTCTAATAGTCTGTCATAATTAAAATCTTAATATCCTTGCACAAATCCATTGAATTTTTTAATAGTTGTAGCTCTTGTAAGTTGACAAATTTCAACATAATAATTCAAATAGTAATTTTAAAGTAAAAAAATAACTATTAAAATATTATTACAAGTCTAAAACTAATTAACAAAGTATAAGAAAGCATTTTTATTCTTTTTTTAATTTTTAAAGTTGATATAATATCAATAACAATAAACTATTAAACCTTAGATGCTCTAAGCATGTATCTTATGAAATGATTATTACAACCTATCCTTGTACTGATGTTTTGTCTCTCAACAATAAGATAATCAATTAAAAAAACAAACAAACTAGTAGTATCATAAATTTAAAACTTTATAGAATAATTCGTGAAGGCTAATCACTAAGAAAGGTTTACTACTTACTTTACATGGCTTTTTCTTGATTCCAAATTTGTGACGCACTCATTCTCCCCCACAAAACAAAACTTGCACAATATCAGTGGACAAAGAAGCAAAATTAGCATTACTAACTCTACCACCAGCATTATAGGTGGATTCCAAAACAATGTGATGATGGAAATTGTCAAAATATCACAAGTCATTAGCGAAAAAACTCGATACTTTAGGTTATTTTCCTTCAACCAATTCAAGGCATTAAAATGATTATATGATCATCAACACATCTAAAAACACATTATTCCAAATAAACATCCAAGTCATATTTTCCAGGCTTGATGTTTCAACTTTTGTACAAATAGATCAAATAATGACCATGCTGAATTTTGTGTCAGTGAACTCCTAGAACCTCCAAAGAACCACTTGAAGTTCCAGTACTTTAAGAAACCATTTCCCCATTGTGTTCAGCAATATTTGAAGCAAGTAAAATGACGCACTCATTATAAAGGTCATATAAAGTCCCACGAGTTGAAGCAATATTAGTTGCAACCTCATCTTTGGGGTAAATCAATGGAAAACAAAATTCTATAAACCTCATTTTATACCTTGGATCCAGTATAGTCCCAAAAGCCATAAGCAAGTTACATTCACCCCAATACATGTCAAAATTAGCCCTTCGTTTTCTTAAGCATCTATTTTATGAAAGTGTTTTGATTATTTCTTTTCTTTTCCAAAACTTCTTTCACTTTGTAAAGAAACAAATTTGATGTTGTATACTCAATCCCATATATCATTTTAATAGAAACACTGAAAACTTCTAAAACTTTATAAACATGTCTCACCATACCAATCTTCAACACTAGGTAGGTTTTTATAATGTGGTTCCCATTTTTTGAATCAAGGGAAATGCATCTTTGAATTGTAGTGCAAGTGTTAACATTTCAAAAAGTGAATTCCAACGAGTTGGACAATCCAAAATCAACTTCCTAGATTGCAATTTCAATCAATAAAGTGTCATGTGACTACCATATACTATATTTCTTGACCATATCTCTAAAGACAAGTTGTTAAAATAATTTTGTTAACATTTTTCAACTGTGCCTTTAACCTTTTTTTCTCCCGTTCATAAACAACCATATAATCAGCTTTTACAGTATTTTGTGTAATTTTTTGATACAAATATGAGTAAGTTTTCACCATCACAATTAAAAATTCTTCATCCATAATAGAAACGAATGGTCATGCACAAGAATAAAATCTGTTATACTTATGTCACTTTTGGATTATCATATTGAAAAATGGTAATCACTTGACTCTCCTTTAGAGATACTAGGTGCCACAGGTACCACATTCAACATCCATTGCAATCTTAATACAATCTTACTTCTGGTACAAGTGTTATCCAAATGCCTCTTCAATTAACTAATAGTTCTAGCATACTTAAGCTTTTGTTTGCAGTTTATACATTCAGCTTTCTTAGTGCCAACACTAAGTTCTATCTCTTTGAACTTTAACCAATTTAAGATTTCTTCTTCCTTTTCTTGGTATCAAATATGCCCTCATCAGTACCCATATCACCATCAATTTCTATTGAATCTCCTTGTGTACTATCTATTTCGTGTTCAACCATTAGTGGGCCTATAATAAAATAATCTTCGACATAAGGCAAAAGTGCATCTACTAGATTTTTTGACATAATCGAACCTGCATTAACTAATATACTATATAAGAAAATAGAAATATTATTATAATGCATCTATTGGATTCTTACAAAGAAAGATTTATACAACAAGGTCATTACATATACAAAATCTTTATTTATAATTTTTAGTTTTTTTTTTTTTTTTTTTTTCCTTTTGTCATTCAATAACACAAACTATGAACCTAATAAAGGAAAAAAGGGAAACTTTGCACACTTCAATATAGGCAGGTAGGCGTAGAGGGGGAGACACCCAATTAAAGAGTTCACTGGGATATAATTTTTTTTTCAATATGACATCATGAGATCTTGATGAAGAGATAATTGCTAATTTTAAAATTAAAAAAAAAAAATTTCTATATACGCAAAATTTATAAATGAGCTAAATAAGATATTTATGTTCAATAAATTTACATGTATACTTCATTAATTTCTTATACCAAGAATAAAATAAAAATTCGAATAGATTTCATAATCTTAGATTCTGATCTAAAGGTTCGTCATCACTAACCAGTGACCAATAAGAGATAGATATACTAACCTCTGATAGCTAGAATTATATTTTTCTTTTTGGATTAGAAGCTGAAAAGCAAAGTCCAAGTCACGACTTTGCTGACACGAAGAGCCCAAGCGATTAAAATTATATCCCATTGTGAGGCTTAAGAGTTAAAAAGTTTGAGAGAATGAGAGGCTGACGATAAGACTTGAGAGTTTAGAGGTTTGAGAGACTAAGAAGGTGAGGAAGTGAGAGATAGAGAGATGAGAAAGTATAGTGCTTATGTTCGTGTATGGTGAAAGTTGAAACCCTATCCTAATTCCCAAATTCCTATTAATCTACTTTCTTTACTTTTTGTTTTTAATTCTTTGTAATTCTTTTTTTTTTTTTTTTCTTTCTTCCTGACTTCTAGCTATTTTCCAATTCCTATTTAAAACATTACAATTATTAGACTATTATATTAACAATAGTATTAAACTTTTACTTTATCCTAATAAAATAAGATGTGTATTATCTATTAATGTAATTAATAAAAGTATATAAATAATATAATATGTTTAATTAAAAATATAATATAATTATTTATTGTATACAAATATATATATATATATATATATATATATATATATATATATATATATATATATAATTATCCTTAATGAGTTGGCTCATAAGCTTACAAGCCAAATTTTGCAAAGATTGAACTCGGTTCGTTTACTAAACGAGTTCAAAAATAAGCTTAAGATTGACTCGTTTAGTAAACTAGTTAAACTCAAGCCAAGCCTTTAATGAGTAGCTCGTGAGCTAGCTCAGCTCAGTGCTAGTCCTAGCAACAAGCTGATATGGATGAAAAAGTGAAAAAAGAGAAAAAGCTCACGAGTTGGGAGTAAGACTGTGCATTTGTTCAGGTCAATCGATTTTAGGTAGACTCCCTAATCAAACTAACTATGTCGGTTATACATGAAGCCCGACTAATTGGGCAAACCAATTTTGTTGGTTTTTAAAGGAGTAAAACCGAAGGCCATTCTTGATGGGTCAGTTCAGTTCAATCAGTTTGAGCATGACTCATGGGTTTTGTTATTTGTGAATCCCAAATCAAGGCCCGTTATCAAATTGGGCCTAAATTTCAAAATTTCCAATTGTTTTTTCAGGACTATAAGCAACATAATTTCTTCAATTAACAAAAATCAATAATAAAATACAACAAATTTGCAGCTAATGAAGCCCAAATAAAAGCCCACTATTAATAAACAATAAAATTATCAAATAACCAAAAATTATCAAAATAAAAAAATCATTTAGTTATTTTATTTAGGCCTATATTAATATACAACAAATTTCAGATAGCTATAATTAACAAACAACTTGGGCAAAATTTAAGTACTTTTATAACCAAAAATTCAAGGCAATATGCAAAAAACCAAAGCAACGGTAAAAAATTAAGTAATCTTACAACCAAATTTCAAGTTTAACTTGACAAATAACCTGGCTAAAATTCAAGGCTGCAGGCAGAAAAGTCTAACATCACAAATAACCTAGGAAAATCAATATAACTTCACAAACAACAATTGTCCAACAAGTCCAATTGTCCAAAAAATAAACATAAGAAATACATAACCTGATAGTAGCAAACATAGGCACTAGTGTAAAGTGTAGACTTTAGAATCGTAAAAATTAAACAAAACAGTCCAATATAATGAAAAGTATAACAAAATGTAGCACCAATAGACAGAAATTATTACAATTCACAAACAAAAAATGTAAAACAGAAAACAGAATACAGCAGCAGTATTGCAAGCTGCAATACTCAGTCTTTCCTCCCTCAGGCAGCTTCTTCATCAGTCAGTACTTAACATCATTTATCCAACTCTGATTTTCCATGTAGAGACTCCTCTTTAGTAATTTCTTTCAAGAAATCCTTGGCAAACTTACCATAACCATCCTCATTTATTTTTGTGCTACTTACATATTCAAAAGAAGCAGATGCACTAATATCAAAATCAGAGGTAGCCATTCCGACATGTTCATAAAGCCTATAATGATCATATATTCTTTTCATTGTGGCCTTACCTTTCCATGATATAAAATTAGCTTCGTCTTCCCCATATAACTTCTTAAACCCATAAGTTATAAGTCTTTAACTTGTCCCGAGGGTCAAGTACTAAAGCAACAAAGAATATGTGATTGATTTTATTGATATCACCCTAATATTTGTCATGCTTTTCTTTCATACTTAATGCCATTTTCTCAAGTGATTTGTTACCACCTCCTATCCATTTATGAATGAAAGCTAATATCTCACAAAAGTCATGAAAGTATGCATGTGATGTAACATACAATGAACTAGAAATTTTATTTATTACAATATAAAAAAGCTTCAAAAAATCAACAAACACTACTGTTTTTCCCAATCTTCACTAGTAGGAGTCCTATCTATTTGTTTTAACCTACAAGCATATTTATGTTCTTAATAAAATCTGTTGACAGATGCTTAGAATACTTTTAGATTTTTTTTTCAATTATTGAGACATGCATGTAGTATGTGTGAAAAACAAGTTTTATAAACTTTTTTTTTTCTTTTATATCAATTTTATTGTATTTTGATAGTAATAATTGAAATAAATTTGTATATAGGTATATATCCGGAATTACAAAAGAGGTTTGTTGCTGCTTGCATGACTTTTCACTAGGTTATGCATCTCGCTTTTTTTGTATTATAAGGAGAAGAATACTACAAAATGTAAGATCATTTTTAAGGATGAGTCAAGATTAGATGTCTTAGATAGAATACTTCACATGAATGATATATCTTGTATTGAACAATTACGAATGAACATTTGTACATTTAATGTATTATGTGGGCTTTTTCATAATGAAGGTATATTAAACAATAATGGGCTAGTGTCAATTGAGGAGCAAGTTGCTATATTTTTGCATGTATTATCATATCATAGTGAGAACCGTGTTATCAAGTTTACGTTCGCAGATGTGGAAAACAATTAGTAGATACTTCAACCTAATGTTAAATGTCATATTGCAATTACAAGGGATATTATTAAGAGTGCCTAAATTGATTCTTGACAATTGTACTAATGAGAGATGGAAGTGGTACAAGGTAAGATTTATATGTTTGAGTTTAATAGTTCAAGTTAATTATTCCCCTTATAGGATTTTTATTTCATTATTTATTTTTCTCTCATCTATATACTAGAATTGGTACCAGTGCACTAGATGGAACTTTCATAAAGATGCATGTACCCGAGATTGATAAACCAAGATATCAAACACAAAAATGAGATATAGATACAAATGTTCTAGGAGTTTGTTATGGAGATATGAAGTTCATATATGTTCTACATGGGTAGGAGGGATCAACATCACGCTTTATGGTGTTACGAGATGTTATTACTAGAAGAAATGACTTATTTGTTCCAACTGGTAAGATAGATGTTTGTTATTCAGCTAGGATCTTTTCTAAAATATAGATATAACATATGTTAAAACTAAACTTCCATATATATGGATAAGTGTTATAACCCGATACCTTAGTGATAAGTTTTAGAGTAGTGCATGTAACGTGTGATTAAAAGTGTAAGAGAATTATAAGTAAAGTAGTTAAAAGTGAATAATTCTTAACATATAGGTATATATATATATATACAACAAAATTAAATCTCCACCACACATTTAAATTTTGACTTTTGACTTAAGCATTTTGTATTGTTTTTATTCCTCTTTTTGTTTCGTTTTCTTATCTTTCCTTCCTTCTTAACCAACTTCGCCCTCTCCTTTTTTTTTCTTTTTTCTTTTTTTTCCTATTTTCTCTCGATTCCTCTAGTGCTCTCCTTCCCCTGTTCTAGCCATGTGTGTCTAGCCGTGAGTGTGAGTGTTGTTCCTATTGCAATCAAGTGGGTACTAAATTGACAGCAGCCTTATTGGTTGTTCAACTCCTTTGGCGTGTCTATTGTATTGATGGAGGCAGTAACTTGATTCAACCAGCCTTGCTCTGTTCTGCCTTGCAATTGTTTTTCTCTTGGTCCTAGCTTCCTTTAATGCTCGGGTGCTACTCCTCCTTGCTTGGCTGTATGGTTTGAGATGTTGGATGTGATGGCAACTTAGGTTGAAGGTGTAGTTAAGATAGCCATAATGTCCCTGTTTTGGGGCTACCCCTAGGTGACTCATTCTCTTTCTGACTCGGTTGCCAGAAGGGAGTTAAGGGGTGGTCTTACTGGAGTTGAGGTGTACGATAACTAGGCATTTGAAGGGCAACAATCCTCTTTACCAAGAGCCTTAATTTAGTTTAGGTATTGTTAGTTTTTCAGTTTAGGTGAGTTATTTAGGATTTCATTTAAGTTAAATTCTATGTTTTGTGTTGTTAAAAGTTTCAACATATAGGGAATAGGAGAATTAAGTAAAGTTTAGAATTGATAGAAGTTGGTATGAAATGAAGGAGAAATTTTGGAAGATGATTTTATTGGTATGAAAGTTTTAGGATTTATATTCTTTAATGATTTGATAACTAATCTCAAATTGAATTTACTATAAGGGCATGATAAATGATGAGTTAATGTTGAACTCTTGGTGTGTGTGTGTGTGTGTATATATATGTAGGGTTAAGGAATCACAGAATTAATTATGAAATGATTACACTAAGTGATATATGAATTTATAATTTTCAGCTCCAAGCGTGTTGTAGATATACCTACACCTTCAAATTCTAGACGGAACGACGAACCAAATCCTTAAGCCTCATGAGTAAGAAACGTTACTATTTGATTGTTAGATTAATGTGTTTAATTATTTTCATGTATTTGTATAAATATGTTCACATAGTGATAAATAAGAATGTGTAGTGCTATAATTAGGTTAATTGAATTATGTTAACATGTGACTTTGTCTGTGTTTAATAAGGGCCAATAAAATTAATTTTTATCTAAAATAGAATTAGGGTGCACCTAGGATACTTTGATTTGATTATTTGATCTTTGATTAAAAATATTCAAGTAACTTAGTCTCGAGTCAATATTTGAGGAGTTATATTTATTATTGGTGTGCATGAGCAAAAATTACCTGAGGAGAATGTGTATTTAGTATGTTGATGCTGAGTTAATCTGATTAGCCCTTTCGGTTACTTTGTTTGATTTGTGTGCATATTGAATTACTTGAATCATAGTTATTTGTCTTATTACATTATCTAAATTTACGTATAAAATTAAATTGTTTCGCAATTTATGTTACTCTAAGATTATTTGATTTATGAGTTTTAATTTTATATTAGTTGATGCTAGTACCCTTTGGTATGTTTTTTGCTTACTGAGTCTTTATGACTCACTTATCGTTTATTTTTATTTTTTTTTAGTATCAGAAGCCTAGCGTGTATCACCAAAGGATTAAATTTAATTGTGTATCACCAAAGGATTAAATTTAATTGTGTATATTTTATTGACAAGAAATATAAGTGTTTAAATAAAAGAATTAACTAGAAAATAATTGTTGATATATATATACCATTAGATTAAACCTACACCACAAATTTAACATTATTGACTTTGAGTAAAACTTTTTGTTTCTCTTTCTTTCTTTTTTTTTTTTTTTTTTTCCATTACTCCGCCACCTCTCTATTTTCATTTTGGTTCCCCTGTTACCCGAATCAACTATCTATGTTCTTTTTTGCCTTGCTTTTCGTTTCTATTGTTTTCCTTTGATCGCCTCCCTTGTAGGCGAGAGGAAGATATAACCTCCTTCCCTTGTCTTCTTTTACTGTGTATGTGTGGTTATCTATGGCAACAAACAAGAACCACAACCCAGCCGTGAGAGTTTGCCTCCTTTCCTAACAGTAAAGTCCATTTTTCTTGCATCCAAATTCAGCAACTTTGTGAGATACCTTGTCCCCTTGGTTTGTAGGTTATAGGTGTTTGATTTGATGGACTTTAGAACTATCAAATGGCTCGGGTTGCAATAGATAGCAACCACATTGCCGTCCTCACCTGTTTTGCCTTCACTTTGTAACTCCTTTCTTTTTCCAGCCAAGTCAAGGTGCAGCCAGCAGCTACCCTGCTTCGTCCTTTGTAGCAACAGTCTTCATCTTCATGAGTGCATCCTTCTCGTCAAAAGGACTGAGGACTACACAGCCAGAAAAGTCAAAAGGCAGCAACCTTGCCTTATGTTCCTACCTTCAGCATGGGAGGAGTAATCCCTACCTTCAAGTATTTAAAGTATTCTCAGGGGATTTATTCTTATTTTTTGATGTTAATTAGTTATAGGATTATTTAGGTATGGATAAGAGTGAAAAAAATTAGGAATTAGGAAGCAAGTAGCATAAAGTTTTAGGGTGAATTAGTATTGAAACTTTGTAATTATTTAACCTCTTGATTATTGTGATTAATTAAACTAAGTTCAAGATGGATATGTAAGAAATGAGTATTATAAGGGTGAAGGAAATTGTGTAGATTTTGTTAGGAGGTGTACATATATATATATATATATATGAATAAGAATAACATTTTTAGTATCGTTTATTTTTTAGTATCTGGATTGTGTAATAGATACACTGACACCTCCAAATTCTAGACCGAACGACGAACTAAATCTGTAAACTTTGTGAGTGAATAACATATTCTTTGGTTACTTTTGGTGTATCTTATGAATGTTTAATGCTATGAATCTAGTTAACTGAAGTAAGTGTTCTATTTTTGATCTTTGAATAATAATTTAATTGTATTTAACATGTGATTTTGTTTATGTTTTATATGAGCCAATAAACTAATTTTTATCCGAAATGATTTTACCGTACATAATAGAATCCGAGTGCACCTAAGATACTTTCATTTGATTATTTGATATGTGATTATAAATACTAGAGTAACTCAGCCCTGTAGGATGGTTATGTAAGGAGTATATATTTGTTATACAGGTGCAAAAATTTTTTGAGGGAGAATATGTATTTGGTATGCGGGTGTTGAGTTATTCCAATTGGCCCTTTTGATTGCCTTGTTTGATTTAAGTGTTCTGAATACTTTGATTGATTTATTTATATTGTGTATTACATAACTTGTATTTAATTAATTTTACAATAATTATATTTACGTACTGTAGCATTTAATTGTGATATATAACATGACTACATGAAATTATTTAATCTATATGTGCCCTTCATATATTGGTTGATGTTATTACCCTCAAGGTACGTTTTTCACTCATTGTGTCTTTATGACTCACTCTTCGTTTGTTGCTTTTTATTTTAGTATCAAGAGACCGGTTTTTGTCTCCTAGAGATTCGTGACTTGCCAACAATATTGTGGCAAGATATACGTTGAGATTGCACATTTGAAGCCAAAGGACAAAATTTGCAGTCACATTAGACTTTGAGTTGTCATGTTTTATTTCGTATAACAGTTTTAGTTGTTGTTGTTTATGAGATGAATGAAGCAGAGCTCCTCTGTGTACATTGTTACTGTTGTTGACTAGTTGATTGTAACCAAGTTACATATGTTTGTATTGTCGAGCATGTTCCATTTTACGGGGAACCTCTACCAAAATTTTTAGTTAAAATGTTATGTGTTTGATAAATAAGTCTTTGCTTTTAATTTAGGTTGACAAAGTTTTTCTTTTAACTATAATTGGTCAATTTTCATATGTTTTTTTTTTGATTTGAAGTCAGGGTTACGAGAGTTTGGTTATCCATTCCTCTGGCCAGTCATGCCTTCGTATGAGGGTATGACAGCCTCCTCTAGAAAATCCTTAAGAGCTTTACAATCTAAGACATGCTCGTGCAAGAAATGTCATTGAGAAATGTTTTGGATAATTAAAACTTTGTTAGGGTATAATTAGAGAACGTTCATTTTATCTATTCAAGACTCTAACTCGTATAATTACAGTATGTTGTTTACTTCACAATTTGATTAGGAAAGAAATGCCCTCTAATTCGGTTCAGCATGAATATATGTCTCCATCATCATCAGACTTTGAATTAGACGATGAACCTGATTTTGATAATAAGAACCGTATTCAAAAAATTGAACCAACTGAGGCATGGACTAATTAAGAGACAATTTGACAACTTAAATGTATAATGAATATGTTGCTCATCGGCGGGTGTAGTTTTGATTGAAACTGTAATATATTATTATAATCACTTTTGTAGTTTAAGTATAATTTGCAATGAAAGTTTTGAACAATCTTTCAGTTTTGAGACTATTTTATAATGAATGTATTTGAATAATCTTACAATTGTAATAATTTTTTACAATTATTTATATTTGTAATGCATGTATTATTTGTGTTAAACATTACTCCATTATTATAATTATTGATCTAAATATGATATTCAATTTTTCAATATACGCTTGCGATTATTTTAGACATGGATTTTGGTTGGGGATCTTGCTCACAACAAACTGGAAATCCAAGAGGAAGCGTAGAAGTTAGTCTAATACAAAAAAGCATGCCTTAAATAAATGCCTTGAAGATCAAGTTGCAAAGAGAGAAATGTGTTAGAATGGAACCTCTAAATGTGTAACCTTTTTGACAATTGAGCCAATTTTAAGAGAGAGGTTTCCCAATTCAACCATTAGAGTTAAGCCTCACATTGAATCAAAAATTATGCGACTTAAGACATTGTACACTACTATTTTTGACATGTTGAACACAAGTGGATTTGGTTGGAAAGATGAGAAGAGATGTGCTGAGGTAGATAGTGATGATGTCTGGGAGGCATATGTTTAGGTTGGTTAATCTTTTTTTTTTATTTATATACCTTAGTTTGTTTGTTATTTTAATTGTTACCATTGATATTGATTGATGCAATCTTTTATGCAGAGATTTCCAGTAGCTAAAGGCCATCAGAACAATTGTATTCCAATTTTTCATAGATTAGGATATGTGTTTGGAAATGATCGTGCTACTGGCCTAGGTGCAGTCATGCAGAGGCACTTGCTGATACTGTTAAGGCCTTGGATAAAGGAGTGGAGATATGTTTTGATATTTGGAGTGTTTAACACCTACAAGTTTTGATATTCAATATAAAATTAGGAGTGCTAGAAAGCAATCTTCTAAGAAGAGAAAAGCAAGTAAAAAAAAAGCTTCGATCAAATTTGTGAAAAGATCTATGAGTTTACCAAAACAGTGAAAGAAATTATAACCAACACTATTGATGAACAACCAATTATGGAGGAGTTATCCAATATGCCTTTGATTGAAGATGAATTTATTGACGCAACAATGAAACTTTCAAAAAATAAGAATTATGTGAAACTTTCATGGGGCTTTACCATTAAGCAAAGGTTAACATTTATCAAAAAATTGCTTGACAATTGAATTAATAAGGTTTAGGTTATTAAGACATTTTTATTTTCTTTTATTGTTATCTTTTTTGATTGGAACACATTGATGATGTGGTTTGGATCATGCATTTTAACTTATTGTGGGCTATGTATTTTCAATGTTATATTTGACATGTTGGATGTTCTAATATTTTTATGATGCATTGTATGCTTTTGGTTTGGCATTTGAATCTTGATTATGTAACTTTATTTCAATATAAAATGGATTAAGTAATATATATATAGAAACTATAGATATGGATATGGAATTTTCATTTCCTTTGTGTAATCTATCATTTCCTATCTAATTTGAAGTGCCAAATAATGAATAGAATACATGGTTAATTTTGTCAAAAGTTTAAAAAAATTATCCTATTTATTATCCTATTAAGAGCAAACACAATATAGTAGAGATATATTTTCTATACTATTATCCTATTTGTTATCCTATTAAGAGCAAACACAATATAGTAGAGATATGTTATAAGTTTACAGGATCTCATACATGAATTTAGAACACATTAATAATAAAGTTTGCGTACCTGATTGAGCCATAGCAGCGGACATCTGGAATCTCAGCCAAGTACGCCTTAGTAATTGCTTCACACAACCAGGTCTTCCTCTCCATACTCTCTGTATTTTCTAGTGGCAGCTTTCAATGGGGCAAGATGCATATATATAGAGAGGAGAGGGGACCTAGCTATTTCATGTCAGATAAAACTCTAAGAGTCCTCTCATTAAAGACTCCTAAAGTCACTCAACCTACACTTACTGCCAATCCACATCTAATCAGATAAGATATATAATCAGATAAGAAGTGTGCTTAAGCCCTATCCCAAATGATCACATAAAACTGTATGGGCTTTTACCAGCATGTCTCAAATGGACCAAACCTTAAACTCGTTTTTATTATTAAAACAAAATCATACAATTAATGGCAGTCCATATATGGAATTTCTAATATTCTCCCACTTGGGCAATCATTAATTGTAGTTTTAAAAATTTTGAAAAACACATTTTAGAAAACGACTCTCGGGCAAGGTATAACTTTTATATGGCCACAATTTTAAAATAAAAATTTTGGTCCTGAGACGCACTTTAAACAATCCAGCTCAATTAAGTTATTAACACCAAATCATGGAAATCATTGTGCCACTTAAACGACACAAGACCAATCCATGGTTACAAATGCCAACAATCTAATATGCAATGGATCTAGATGTGGTAGTGTAGCAAGAAAAATAGCATCTAAATGTGATCAACATATGCTATTTTCATTGTCGGTCCTCCAGGTGATTTCATTAAAAACTGAATGCTTTCCAAAGCACTAGAAATCGCTTAAGCTTAATTTTAAGCTTGTATGTCTCAACAACCATCTCGAGATATCTAATTAGTGTCATTTGAGACATACCTCCAAATTGACAAAACCGACATACTTAAGACAGACACAAAGTCTTAAGATTTTAATACAAAGACATGTCATAAATAACCATATGTGCACATACAATATTAATCATATCATAATAAAAATAACTATTATCTTCATTAATAAAACGTACCATCCAACAAGGATGTAAACAAACATAAAATAGCATATATAACATGCTAGCTAGTTTGAATAAAACAACGCAAACTCCCACTAACCAAAAACATCAAAAGACTCCATAATACTCATGTTATTAACATGACTTTTGAAAACCCTAGTCATAAGTCCTTTGGTTAAAGGATCTGCTAATATTTTTTCTGTTTCAATATATTCAAACACAATGTCTCCATTTTTCACTAAATCCCTGGTAGCCAAATACTTAATATCTATAGCTTTCGATGCACTAGAGTTCTTGGTATTCTTTAAAAAGAACACAGCAGAACTGTTATCACAGTAAATTTTAAGAGGTCTAGACTTAACCACACCAAGACAGGTTATCATGTTCTTCAACCATATACCCTGTGTTGAAGCTCCAAAATAAGCAACGAACTCTGCCTGCATAGTGGAAGAAGCAGTGATTGTCTGTTTAGAACTTTTCTAAGATACGGCTCCCCCACCTAACATGAAAATGTATCCTGATGTGGATTTCAGATCATCCTTGCAACCAGCAAAGTCAGAATCAGAGTAACCAATCAACTCAAGGTGATTAACCTTTCTATACACTAGCATAAAATCATTGGTCCTCTGCAAATACCTCATAACTTTCTTCGTAGCAACCCAATGTTCTGGACCTAGGTTTGACTAATATCTACTAAGAACTCCCACTGCAAAAGCAATGTCAAGTCTGGTGCAAACTTGAGCATACAACAAGCTTCCAACTGCACTAGCGTCAGGCACATTCTTCATGAACTTCCTCTGAAAATCATTAACCGAACACTGATCCAAGCTGAATCTATCACCCTTGACAACCGGTACATCCCCAGGCTTACATTTATGCATATTAAACCTATCGAGCACATGATCAATGTATGCTCGCTGAGAAAAACCCAACAAATGACGAGATCTGTCCCGATGAATTTCAATGCCAAGGACAAATGATGCTTCTCCAAGATCCTTCATGTCGAAGGTCTTAGATAATATCAATTTTGTCTCATGTAATAAACCAACATCACTACTAGCAAGCAAAATATCATCAACGTATAAAACCAGTATGATAAATTTGCTCCCACTGACCTTGAGATATATGCACTGATCAATCTTATTTTTAACAAAACCAAGAGAGGTGATTACTTTATCAAACTTCAAAAACCACTATTGAGATGCTTGTTTTAGACTATAGATAGACTTCGTGAGTCTACAAATAAGTTCACTCTCTCCATCTTCTTTAAAACCTTCAGGTTGAACCATATAAACCTCTTCAGCAGGATCTCCATTCAAGAAGGTTGTCTTGACATCCATCTGATATAACTCAAGATTAAAATGAGCCACCAGTGCCATGATGACCCTAAAAGAGTCTTTAGTTGAGATATGAGAGAAAGTCTCACTAAAGTCGACACCTTCTCTTTGAGAAAAACCTTTAGCTACAAGTCTTGCTTTGAAACGTTCAATTTTTCTTTTTGAATCTTTCTTGGTCTTGTAAACCCATTTGCACCCAATGGGTCTGCAACCCTCTGGAAGTGCAACCAACTCCCATACACCATTATGTACCATAGATTGCATCTCTTCTCTCATGGCTTCAATCCACTTGTCTAACTGTGGACTGGAGACAGTTTCTCCATATGTAGTGGGATCAACAATATGACCAACATCATAATCAATTTCACCCAAATACACAATGAAGTCATCAGAAATAGCATGCCTTCTCTGCCGTTCAAACCTTCTAATAGGTATTTGTGCAACTAGATTCTGTTGCTGAGAAGCTTCATTAGGAACATATGCAATAGCATTAGTGGGAACAGGTGGTGCTACTTCAGCTTTTTCATTTACTTCCCCCCATCATCTGTTCTCACAACAGGCAAGGAAACAGTAGTTTTTGGCAGATCATATAATGGAATAGTAACATCCTCATTTTGCTCTCCTTGATCTAAAGGTGAAGATTTTTCCAAAACAATTTCAAAACCACTTTCTAAAATTAAAGAGACGATTCCTACGTACTCGACTTCAACTTCGACATCATTCTCGACTCTAACCTTTTGCCTCTAAATCACTTGGCTTCCTTTTGTGTTTGAACCCCTGCATGGTACAAGTAACATGAACAGTTGCACCACTATCAAGCCACCAAGAATTTGATGGGACATTAACTAAATTGGATTCAAAACAAATGAAAGCAAGTGAGTTACCTTCTTGTTTATTTTTCTTTTCTAACCAGGATTTTAATTTGAAGCAGTCTGCTTTCACATGACCTCTCTTTTTGAAAAACAAACATGTTATGTCCTTTTTAATGGCGGCCTTAGGACCACCCACAACAGATTTCTGACCAGTACCATACCTTTTCGCATCCTGAGTTTTCTTATGATGAGTAGATTTAGACTTACCCTGACCACCCTTGATAGAACTAGGCTTGGAATGGGAAACAAAAAGTGCGGTTTCACTTTTTTCTTTCTTAAGCTTATCCTCCTCAGCCACACAGTTAGAGATAAGGTCATTGATGGTATAGGATTCATTTTGGGTGTTATAGGCGGTTTTGATTTGAGAGAAGTTAGGTGGTAAGGAATTGAGAGAATGGTGAACCACAAAACTATCAGGGATTGGAATTTCTTTGTTTTTAAGCTTAGTTTGTACATGAACCATTTTGAGAATGAATTCCTGAACCCCAGTTCCATTTTCATACCTCATACCTGCTAGATCATTTATTAGCTTTCCAGTCTCAGCATTATCAGATACCTTGTACCTATCCCCCATGGCTTTCATGAAGTCTTTGGCACTTTGAGTTTCAGGCAACCCACTCAAAAGGTGTTCAGAGATTGATCTCTTCATGTAGATCAAACTCAACCTATTTTATCTCTCCCATTTGTCAAAAGCCTCTTTCTGAGCTATAATGCTAGTATCAGAAAGATCAGCAGGTTTCTCACTACGCAGAGCTAAATCGATATCCATAATTCCCAGGGCAAATTTAACATCTTGCTTCCATTTCTTAAAGTTAGAACCATTTAACAATTCAATAGTAGCACTATTGTTGTTAACGGCTAGGGAGACTGATTCAATAACAAATAATGCAACATGTCAACAAATTGAGTAATTAAAAACAAGAATAAAAATTTATTCTCCATGAATCTAAAGTGCATCATTACAAACTTCCCTTTGGGCAGAGAATGTAACATGCTATTAGGATCTCATGATCAACCCATGAAACTTAAATTAGAGTATCCTAGCTTTCGAAAAGTCTATCCCCTTTGGGCAAATAAACCTTCTAGGCCGGTATACCCCAAACCATATGTTTCATGTACTTTCCAAAATTAAATTATATAATAACCCCTTTTGGGCGGGAAACTACATACAATAATTTAAGAAATATCCCGTACTTTTGCTTTCAAAAATCTCACAAATCTATATAGATAGACCACTTTGGTGGCAACCATCTACACAAACCTATAAGATTTTCTCAAGCAGGAAAATTTAATTACTTATAATATATCATTTCAAACCAAAATACCTTTTAAAAGTATCTCATAGGATAATTAAACACACGTTGCAACTTTGAAAAATTGAATCGAAATAAAAGCATTCACTAACACATGTTATGAAAACATGAGAGTATGCAATTATTTAGCTCTAATGAGGGAGAGTACCTACTTCTAACAATTCCAAAACATATACAATATGAAAATTAAACAGTTCTTAATAATTATTTATGTTCAACCATATTAGTTTGAAACATAACAAAATATCATTAACCAAACCAATAAATCATGCACATAATATCCTAAATTTAAACATACCATAAAATTCAAAAAATTAATTTGGTAAAATTTTGGGGGGCATTGGGATGGGAGAAGGTGGCGCATGTACCACACGCACCACTACCGCAAGTGGGAGAAGGCCGCACAGCCTTCTTCTTCCTCCTCCAACCGGGTCTTCTTGACTCGAACTTGAGGAAATGGGTCTGTTATGACCCGTTTCTGAAATTTAACCTTTTCAGATAATTTTGATGCCTTTTCTCAAATATTTTGTGTGGGTTTTGTTTTAAATTATTTTTCTAACAATAACCTTATAACAATTTCATATTTTATCAAGATAATATTTCAATTAATTGAAATTGTAATGACATGAACCCTAACTCAATTTCATAAGGGTTTCATTCCAATTTCTCAAAATAATACGAATTAAACTCATTAAATGATTCCTGACTATGTATAAAACATACCAGAATCTAAATCTATGATTTAAATCTATTAAAACAACATGAAATCTCAATTTTCAAATCAAAAACTTAATTTCGATTTTAAAAGAACCCGAATTTTAAAATTCAGATTTCTCGACTTATAGTTGATGAAATCACGTAAATAATATATCAAATTAAAGATATAAATGAGATCTTTAAAAACCCTAAAAATTGGGCTAGATTTCATTGATATATGAGTTCGATTTTGAGTTTAAAGAAACTGACTTATATGAACCCTATAATTTTATGTTAAATAAATAAACATAAGGGTTCTAAATTCATTTATATTAGGCTCTGATACCATATGTTATAAGTTTACAAGATCTCATACATGAATTTAGAACACATTAATAATAAAGTTTGCGTACCTGATTGAGCCATAGCAGTGGACATCTGGAATCTCAGCCAAGTACGCTTTAGTAATTGCTTCACACAACCAAGTCTTCCTCTCCATACTCTCTGTATTTTCTAGTGGCAGCTTTCAATGGGGCAAGATGTGTATATATAGAGAGGAGAGGGGACCTAGCTATTTCATGTCAGATAAAACTCTAAGAGTCCTCCTATTAAAGACTCTTAAAGTCACTCAGCCTACACTTACTGCCAATCCACATCTAATCAGATAAGATATATAATCAGATAAAAAGTGTGCTTAAGCCCTATCCCAAATGATCACATAAAACTGTATGGGCTTTTACCAGCATGTTTCAAATGGACCAAACCTTAAACTCGTTTTTATTATTAAAACAAAATCATACAATTAATGGCAGTCCACATATGGAATTTCTAACATAATGTTCTATTATTTTTGTGATGCATTCTATGTTTTTGGTTTGGCATTTGAATCTTGATTATGTAACTTTATGTCAATATAAAATGGATTAAGTAATATATATATAGAAACTATAGATATGGATATGGAATTTTCATTTCCTTTGTGTAATCTATCATTTCCTATCTAATTTGAAGTGCCAAATAACGAATAGAATACATGGTTAATTTTGTCAAAAGTTTAAAAAATTATCCTATTTGTTATCCTATTAAGAGCAAACACAATAGAGTCGAGATGTATTTTCTATACTATTATCCTACTTTATCTTAAAACTTTATTTTACTTATTTAACACCTTAAAACCAAAAGAAAAAGGAAAACTACCAGCTGCATCCTTGGCCCACGATCCCACTCAGTTTATCCCCACGATCCCACTCAGTTTATTTTACTTCCATTTCTCCTTCATGCTGGCATATATGAATCCTCAAATCCAAATTCACTTCTATGGCAAAGCCTTCTTTTGTTGCTAAAAGCATTTTCCGTTAAACCAATAACCTGGTATTTGGGAAAGATGAGATGCTTCAGGTAAGATAAATGATTCAAATTCAAAGAAGACAGCTGAGACGTATATCATTTGGTAGTGCGTAACGCAACGAAGAAGAAGAAGAAGAAAGAGACGCATAGGGCTACGGAGGAGAAGGAAAACGCCGAGAAACGGCTGAAGGAAAAGAAAGCAAAAGCGAAAAAGAAGGAAGTGAGGCGGTACCAAAGGAAGGGAAGGCAGCATCGAAGGAAGAAGATAAGGAGGGAAATGACCTGAGAGGTAAGGACTAAGCTTTTTGAATCTATTTGTGTGGCAAAGAAATTTTTTAGCTGCCAAATGCTTGATGTTTTGAAGTTTGATGATGCTGGTGTGATTATATGGTTGTGTCACTGGTGTGTTGGTGAAGTAATAGTTTGCAGCCAAAACGTGGACATTTTGTATTTGGTTTATTGATACGACGTATAAAAGAGGGAGGGTAAAATATTTGGGAGAAGGTCATTGATGGATTAAATCCTTAGAAATAAGCATTTGTTTCGCTGTACTGTTTTCCATCTGCAACTAAGGAACATGGAAAGGTTGTTTCTGTTATATTTGTTCTATTATGTTGGTAATTGGTATACTGACAATTGTTGTCTCACATTTTGTTTATTTTTGAGAGGGTAAGGAAAGGTAAGTCATACATAATTAGAAAGTGATTTGGTAAAATAATCTTTCAATTTCCTTTCTTTAGTGAATTCTGAAAAAGCGTTGGAGAGCTTCTAATCCTTTCTGAAACTGTGGAAATAGTTAATGCGATAGCAGAAGGTTTACCTGTTTTCTTCTTATCATTATCCTTATTATTAAAGTAATATCATTACTTTGTATTGTTCATCAAAAATGACAAAACTAGAAGTCTTGAAACTATGCATTAGAGTTATGGTGTTCATTATTGAATATTGCCGTGGCTACATTTTGGAGAGAAGTATTGTCCAGATTGCTTTATGGGAAACTAAGAATAATGTGTAATGTTAAGGATGATACTATCAACTTAAGGAGCATTGGTGTTAAGATCTGGAGAAGGAAGAAATAGTGGGCTGCCAAGGTTCGAACTTCTGAATTTAGTTCGTGTAAGGTAATTGTATTTTGTGGGAAGTGTGGTTGTTCGAATGCAATGAGATTCTATTAGGAGTTAAGGCACTTGGAATTTTATCACTAGAAGTTGAAGTTATTTCGCTTATTTGCACATGAAATAAAATTCAAACACGGACATAAAAATAGAAGACAATCAGTGTTGACGAGTTACTACTACCAAGTTTTTCTCATTTGCCTAAGCATCATATTCCATTGTGTGTTTGTGTGTGAGAGAGAGAGAGAGTCGGAGAGATGAGAAGGGACAGAAGCTTTTGCTTTCCCTGAGTGTTTATATTCCGTGAACTTGCTGGACTAGTGTCTATCAATAAATAATCAATCCAATGAATCCATCTCATGTTTAGGCGAGAGAAGAAGGTAGATCATCTTAATTCCCAAGTATGTAATTTATATCCCTTTTTTTTTCTTTTTTCTTTTTTCTTTTTTTTGGTTTGCAGAATCAAATGTACAATTTAGAAATTGAGTATGGTGAGACGACAAAGCATGGAAAGCCGAAGCCAACAAAAGGATTAAGTGATCCTAGGCTTGGTACTATTGATAGAAAGATGAAGTGCAAAACTTGCATGGGAAAAAATAAGCAGAATGAAAATGTACGTATCAGATGAATGCGAAGCATCATAGGGAATGTGATTACAACATATTTCTTTCTTTCTTTATATTTTTTTTCCTTTTACCTTTCTTTTTATGAAGATTTGAAGGCTTCGAACTTTGAAGCTTATTTAAATTATTAGTAGTTCCTTTCAAAAGTATTGACGTTAATGTTTAATTTGTGATGTTGATTATATTCCAAAAGATTTGTTGATATATTATACTAACCTTTTTTTATTAGAAATGATAACAGATTATTTCGGATCAAAATCACATCATATTAAAATTGAGTTGATATGAAGTTGTTAGACTATATATTAATCTTGAATCATAGATAAGGAAACTCATCCATGTCACAGATCGAACCCAAAAAATTCAGATGGAATAAAAATTCAGATAAAATAAATCAAAGATTATACTATTGCTACCAACTTTAGCAGATATATAGTAGGCACCTAGCTTAGATATTTTACAGATTTACCAAGCCATCTTCAAGTGTCATTTAATCAAAAGGACACTCATCCATGTCACAAATTATGGATCATCAAAAGAATTTCTTATTATTTCTACCTTATATTTTTTTGTAAATAATTATTTTTAATAAAAATAATTTATTAAAAAAAAAAAAAAAAACCAGTCCCCTTAAAACTCTCACACACCAATACAATCCCAACTTCGTCTTTTTTAATTTTCTTATCTGTTACAACAAATTTTACATACTATTATCTTTTAACTTATATATTTTTTAAAATATGTAAATGTAATTAAAAAAAAAACTCCCAATCTCGTTAGAACTCTCATACACCTAATACAATCCCGACTTCCTCCTTCTTAATTTTCTTATCTTTTACAGAAAATTCTACGTACTATTATCTTCTATCTTTATTTATTTAAAATAAATATAACTTTGTTTTAAAATAACTCTCATTCCCCTTAAAACTGCTAAAAAAAATTATTTAAAAAATAAAGAGAATTATGTTTGAACTCGTAAATATGGAATCAGCTATTCTACTGCCTTTGTAAGACAATTAATAATTGCCAAATTTGGAAATAATTATTGAAACTTTTGATAATTTATAACAAAATGAAATTGATTACATCGTGGCAAAGATTGGATTTGGAAGTACAAGCATTCTCGTACGAACTTTCTGTTTTAGGAAAAATATATATAAAATTATGTCCAATGTATGCTCTTTCCAGCTTGTCAAGTTCACGTAACCTTTTTTAGTGTTGTTGGCTTTAAAATTTTACAGATAATGGAGAATAGGCGTGAAAATAAAGAACTTAGAAGAGTACCTAAAATTTTAAATATTGTAATACATTGTATTATATACTATGCAAACCGACAGGGGATTTGCAAAAGAATTTCGATTGTCTCAATTCGGTTGAATTCGTTTTGCTGAACACTACAGACAAGACAAAGCCTCCCTTCACATCGTTGCAGATTTGCACAGAAACTAAATAGTCTTGCTCTTCCACCTTCTTCTTCCTTCAAGAATTTCATGATTCTACGCTTCATTTGCACCTCTGTTCTTCAGTAGTCTCGCTCTTCATCTCTGCGCTCATCCTACCCGTATGTTGTTATCTTCTCCTTGCTTCTGTCCTTTTTTTCATTTTTTTTCTTCTTAATCGCCATGCCTCAAGTTGCTTTATTCAATAAGGTAATTTCAATGTAGCACTGTAGCTTCAATTTGTTCACTGGCGTAGGATTCTTGGTGATTAAATGAATTGAATTCATGGCATTAGCCTATATTGGGCGGATTGTAATGCTGTTAAAGAGGGGTGTGCTGATTTAAAAATATCGGAGTCAAATTGTGATCAGAACAGTATGGTAGTTTATTAGTAGTTTCTATCCGTGCATTTTCCTAAGAAGAAAGAGGCAATTTAATGATAAAATGGTAATGCAATTCATAACCTTGAGAGACAAATAAAAAGGTATACTACTATACCGTGATTCTTCTTTTCTCAGAGTAGGTTTAGTAGTATATAATGATTTATCTTAATCAAAACTACTTTTCCCGCCCTTCTCCTCTTTTTTTTGTTACAGATTTTCACAAAAAAGAGAGAATCTGCTGCGTGTTTTGAGAGGGCTACTCATTAAATTGAAAAGATTTGATGGGAAGTGTAAGAAATTATTACCCCACGATAAATGTAGTAGATTGACCTTGGAAACAAGTTATATGTTTAAAACTGCAAGGTATATTTCTTACTTGTTAGTAAACATGTATTGATACTATCCATGTGAAGTTTCAAGTGTTAGAATGTAAATTTTATAGCTAACTCTGGCTCAACGACCCAAGTCAGTCTGTACTGAGAAGAAAACATTTTAAGCTACAGAAATCTTCGAAGATGACTATAGAAGTGATGATTCAATTGAGGTATCTTTATTGCATTTTCTATGAAATGGGAAGCGTTCAAGGTGGAAACGTGGTCTGGGTCATTTGTGGTGTTTTCTTCAATGGATTGGCTCAGCAACTAGCTATAGTGTCTGACACTAGAACTTGAATTTTCAGATTACTCTCGGAGAATCTATATTTTTGTTTCGAATTTATACTTGAATTTTATCTGTATACCATTTTGCAGTAGCTGATGTTTACTAACCATATTAAACAATGTCAGGTGTGAAGCAGGGAGGTGCCATTTTTTCTCGGTGTTTATGGCATGCAAGCAAACCGTATTGTGAGTATCAGAATGTTGCTATATCTTAGCATGTGCTATTTATTCTCTTTAACCATAGAGTGAAATATGATGGAAAATACATACATTGTGGTTTTATTTTACACTCTTGTATGCTATGCAGATTGGAAAACAGGGTGAATCTTTGTTAAATTTTGCATGCTGAAATGCAGTTTCTGTGTGAAACAGTGGCAAGCAGTGGCCTTTCCTCTTTCATTGACTTCTCTGATGTACTTGGATCTTTGTTCCTGAAGTCTTTGTTATGGGTGGATTCTTGGAGGGAAACCCGGGGGAAGCATTTCATTTGGTTTTTGCAAAAAATGTCTCAAAAAGGTTTCTTAGTAGGGCTTCATCCATGCTTCAAATTTCAAATGTTTTGGCTTGGCACAATTATATTGTGGTTAGTATAATTTTCAGTGATTTTCTAGTATTTTGTAATAAGGAGAGGTTAACGACGCACCGTCCCCCACCCCCTTTTTTCTGTAGCAGACCATTGTCATCAATTTGCATCCATCACAAGTTACATAAAAATACTCTTTGTTGTGGGGGAATTTTTTATAGAAAAACTCATGGTCAATTAGCTTATTCTATCCTATCTTTCTTCAATCACTACCTCCAGTAATGAGCAACTTGGTAACAGCTCATCTCAAGCTTGAGTAGTTTACTGAATAAGCCATGCCAGAGCACTAGGATTGTGTTTAGCAAAAAATGAACTAATTGTAGAAAAGGTTTGCTTTTAAAGCTTTTGCATTGGTTTAGCTAAATGTATATTTGAAACTTAATCCTCTTTTCAGTTTAATGTATGTTTAGATTCAGGAAGAGCATGTTAATACAGTCCCTTTGAAGGTAATATTTAAAGGCGTGTTTGACATTCTCACCCGAGTTTAGCTATCGAGTCAGCCACATGAGAATCTTTGTTTTGTCAATATACAAGGGAAAGGAGTTCCATAGTGACATGATATCAATTCTTTCCTTATGTTTCTTTTGTTTGGGAGGGGAGGGGGTTGGGGGATGGGCTGGAAATTTGAGTTATTACAAAAGGCCACACCCCACGTTATGAACTTAAATAGCCGTGCACATGAAGCTTGGGCCATTGGATCCTGAGTTTCATGGTTTTCCCATCTTACTTGATAACAATTTAAAAGTTTTACACAAGAAGCTTGGGCTAGCAAGTGATTTGTGAGCTTGATGAGCTTCTTCTGAGCTGATCCCAATCGTTGTTTTTCAGTCTCTAATTGATTTATACCAAGTCCGAGCACTACCATTTGGTAGACAAGCTGGGCCCAAACCTTGGAAAACACAGGTTTTTTACACCCGTACTCCACTACCCAATGTTTAATCATTAGTAATAACTTGTATGTTTGCCTTTGTTCTGTTGTTTGGTGGTTAGTATATGTTCCTGTTTGATTGAGATAACTACTGACTTGTGAATGAAAGATAAAGCTAATATCCATTGTATTTTGTCTCTTGATAAACTTGGTTTGTTAACTTTCCTTGTCTACATAATGCAATGCAATTGTCATACAAGGAGGGTTGATTATGATTCATTAAACAGGCACAACTTACCAAGGATCTGGTATTTAGAGCATGCATGGTATCTTTACTTCTCTGTGGAGGAGTTGAAACATAAAATGTCATACTTCAGTAGAAACAGTGTCATGCATAAAATGTCATACTTCTCTGCCCTATTTTCTTCAGCTTGGATAAGTTTAGACATGTCAGCTTCAGTAGAAACAGTGTGCCTTTTGATGTAGAGAGGTCATTATGTATCATTTCATGCCAAGCACTGAAAGCCGTATGACTACTATATATGTCAAAGAGTTAAAATTAAGAAAGCATCCACAATATGGGTCGGCAATTGAAACATGATTGTGTGTCAGTCTTTGTATAATAATTTTTGTAATAAAAATCAGTTCATTATGAATTGTTTTGTTTTTCAGTGAGATTATGATAAACCAATGTAAGACCATGGGAATACAAACTCCTATATGATGTAAAATTAAGAAGCACATTCATACTCGTTAGAAAAAAAAAGTGTCATAAGGTGGTAACTGGTATGCATAATAGTAGAAATTCATTATCTTGATAGATGATGATTTTCTCATATAGGAAACACTATTTTGTTTACTTTTCATCTTTTCAGGTTGCGCAACATAGAAATTTTAATTTTTGGAACTCAGTTAACAAGAATATTTTTCTGCATTCTCATTGTTTTGCAGCACATTTAAACCATTTCATGGAAATTCGTAGCAGGCAAAACTACTGTTCAACTTAAGCTTCCATAGTTATAGGTATGAAGACCTTTTTCCACTCTTCAATGGATATCAATACATTTTCTGTTTTCAAACTTCAGGGAGGCAAAGATTGACTTTTATTATTCTCTACGATTTATCGAGATTTCTAACATGGCTAATAAACTTTCATCGGGATAACAGTTTCAATTGCATATTGGAGTTTGTTTTTTACGGGTCTCCAGCTTGGCTACATTGTTGTCTTCGGGTCATTATGCATAATGCATCCTTTCTCTTTATTTGAACTGGTGGGTAAAGTGTGACTTGCTTTTATGTCATAACTTGCGAGTATCTTGTGTCATAAAGGTGAAAAGTAGTAGTTAGTTAAATTATCTTGTGCTGCAATTCTCCTTTCTAAATTCTAATAGTTTGTTGAGACTCTTAAATGTTTCATCTAGTAGTATGATTCATGAAAGATATGGAGGTATACATTATACGAGACAGTTATCAAAACTGTCTTGGATTTATCCTGGAGAGTGCTTGCTTGGTTTACTGGTTCATGATTTGTGCACTTCATCAACCACTTATGTAATATGATTCTTCCCTTTTACTGCCTGTTCCAAGAATTTAACTTGTTCACATTCTTGTCCAGTCTACAAAAAATTATTTCCAGTCCAGACTAATTGGTTAATTCATAGGGTTATGTGATATGGTGCTGCACTCGTGTTTATAGACCTGATATCAGTTTAGGATTGACTCTGGTTAATTGCATCAAATATTTATTTGTGTCTCTCTTTTCTTTTACTTTTTTCTTTTTTGATGTAATTGGAACCTTCGAAGTACAGAAATATCATAAATCTAATTTCAGTTTTAAGAACTTAGCAAGTTTTGCTAAGCTATGATTGCAAATGAATCAAGATGGCTGGTGTAGATGCTAAAGGTCAGTCTATCTGTCTATGGAATGAATTCAAATTTCTGAATTACTGTGTCTCTGGATTCAAAGTCAACTTTCAGGACAACTGAGTCTGTTGTCTCCCTCCCCCCCCCCCCCCCCCCCCCCCTCCTCTCTCTCTCTCTGTTATGATTACCAAATTCTGTTTATGAAAGATTGATTGCTGCCTAGTTCTTATAAATAATTTTCTTGATATTGCGATTACTTGAAACTTGTCAGTTTGCTAGAGAAGATGAGATGGATGATTTAATATGCTTAAGTTTCATTCATTTGACTAGTCAATTGCCTCAATTTCTTTCAGTAACATGGCCGATGTTGTAACTCATGTTAGTTGACTGGACCAGACAAAGATGGCTTTTTAAAGTCCTAGGGAGTAGAGAGCTGTGTTTCCTATATTTTTGTAAGATACTTTCCTGTCTCACTCACCTGTTGTACGTGTTTTGCAGGTCATCTTATATCTGCATTAGTTGCTCATATTTTGTAACTTTATGGGATGGGCAGTGCTGTTTTTTACTAGAAATGGTATGTAAGTCAATTTTGCCAAACAAATGTAAACACACTTTGGTTACACAGATGCAGAGTTATTATTAGCTAGTCATGGTTTTGATAAACTTCACTCGTCTTGCCTGCCCACCATGTTTCCTTGAGAATTGGTTTCACCATTCACTATTAGATATACTTTTTTGGTACTGCATTGTTGTAAATCTCTAAAAAAAAAACAAAAATTATATAAGTATCTGTAATTTCGTTTATCACACTATTTATCATAACCTTAAGCTTTGACATGCATATTACAATTACCATGTAGTGAGAAGGTCTAAACATAGAGCTTGCAGGGCTCGTAAAAGTGTCAGACCCAATCTCTTGCTCTTTACAATGACAACGATGCTTGTAGCCTCGGTGTTTGCTCATTAGGTCTTCGGAATTCTGAATCACCTTTATTTTTTTAATTTTTTGTTGAAGGGATTGTAAGTATAGCATTTCTGGTGGGATTGGTGGGCTTCCTGTGGCTTCTGTTTCCAGTGACAAATCCAGATTTGTACAAATGATAAAACAGATAATTGCAATTGTTGGCACAGATATTGTTTGTGGAGATAAAGAAAATAATAATTTATTGCAGTATTGGTGAAGAAAAAAATGAGGTGCTCAAACATTGTTGCCTTAAGATCTATTGCTTTTTCTTCAGTTATTGAAAGCTTATTTAATTTGTTTAAGTTCAACTTCCTAGTGTGCTCAATGTTTAATACCGTGATAGTATAAGGAAATTTTGACAATAAGGGACTGGTTGTGGTGACTGTCTTTTAAAACTTAGGTTTAGCTTGGTCTGACAGTTATAAGTTTGGAGGGTTAAATATTACAGGAGTAAAGTTTAACAGAAAAAGACTTCAAGAACTGTTAAGAACATTTTCAAACAAATTTGTTTTTCTCTCTGATTAGTTTTATTGTCTGTAAAATGAAAAATTTGAAAAAAGAAAAGAGTAGGAATTGCAATTATCTTGATCTTGATTGGAAATTATGATTGTCTTGAAGATAGTTTACGGACTTTGTGGATTATGCACTGTTTACTGTTCTCCATAATCTTGAGTATATACTGTTTTGGTGATTCTTTCAGCGTTTCATAATTGATACTTTGTCTGGGTTCTCCCTATGATCTGTTCCAGTTAAGCTGATCACTACACGTAACATTTGATGTTTTAGTTGCTGAGACAACATCACTGATGCTATAGTAATTGAAAGTAATGAAAACTGAAAATATTCAATGTAGGGTTCAACCAGCTAATAATATAAGCTGATTGATTTTTTAGCATCGAACAATTTGTTAAAAGAAGTTTGTCACTTCTGAAGGTGTGTGACAAGAGGAAATAGGGACAAGAGTCACAGCCCACTTTCTCAGGTGAATATTTTAGGTTAGTTGCATAACTGCACTAAGTTTCATTACACTGTAGATATTTCTAAATGCAACAGGGACGGGAGTCACAGCCCCATACTTGTGGAGTTACTGAAAAGGCTGAAGCTAGCAAGCTTAATTGAAGATAAAGCAATACATGCCAGTAGATAAATCCACAGGCTACCAATGCTAATGATAGATAGCAAGCTTAATTGGAAACCTGATCTTAATTTCCCATTTTCAATTGAACTATTCGATCATTTGTCACAATGAACAAACAAGCCAATGCTAATGATAGGTAGAAAATTTTAATTTCCAAACTTGATAAACAAAATTTTAGTAACTCATTGGTGAATATAGTTCGTTTGAGGGTCAATGTATGTAAATTAGAAGTCTCTTTAAAATCAATTGGGTATTACAACAGACATCAGTATTGAGGACCAATATTGAAAAAGCTTCAACAAGATATTGTTAATGATGCCAGAATCGGCAACCTGCTGGGTACTCTGGACAGAAGGGAATATTTCATCAAAAAAATTCAAAGAGGAACAGTGGTAATACAAAGACAAGTTGATATTCTTGCGAAAGGTACATTTCTAAGGGGTTCATCAATTTGCCATATTTTCATTTCTAGATTGTTTGCTGACCCATTTGGGGATCTCAGTCATCATTTGCTGGTCCTTCTTTCAACCTCCAATTTGACATTCTGAGCTGCTGACATGGTTTGGTGAGTCAATTTCTGTTCTGTTAAATACAGGGCCATAGGGGGGGAGGGAGGGGTTTAATTGTATTTAATTTTCTGATTGGACTAGTTTGTTTGAACTTAGATAGTCAACCACAAAAAGTTGAGTCTCTGATATTGTGGGTTACCTCATCATCTTTAGTTTTCTATTACTCATTCAATTTGGGCTCTTCCTAACCCCAAACTTGATGAACCCTCTTTGACTTGCTCTCATGAATCTTTGATGACGTTACATCTGATTAGATCCTCCCATCACTCTCCTCAGACAGAATCTTAATGACAAGCCCTTTTTTTATTTTATTTTTGTCTGTTTCTTTTTCCTACAAAGAAAATCTATGTAGGGATATATGCTGGCTTTATCATGTTAATTGGTAGAACTAACAGCTTTACAGGCATATTCCTATCAATGGTGATCCACAAGTTTGACTGTTTAGACACCATTGAACTCACATTTTTCATATATATCTTCTCATTTGTGTGTAATTTTATTAGGAAAAAGGAAAGAGAAAGAACGTTTTCCGTTTGTCCGTTTTGTTACACACTGTCTTCGTTTAGTTTGATAATCATGATAAAAATTAATACACTTCTTTTTAACATTATTATCTGTTGATTTGTAGATGTATAAATATGGTGATTGGTGATATTGATTGTGTTTGGTGTTAAGAATTGAACTAAAACACTCTGATAAACCAGTATAGTTCTTCAATAAGAGAGACTTATCTTTGAATCTTATAAAAAGAGATCTTATTGTGCCTCTTAATTTAGTAAGACAAACAAATCCCACCAAGATAATTATTTCATAGAAAGAGAGGGAGCAAATATAATGACATTTTTATTCCTTTCTAGCTGACCTCTTATCTTCCTTTAGTTTTGAGTTTTTTTTTTTTTTTATGAGATATGAAGTATGGACATGGAAAAAAACTTGTATATACACACATTACCATTTGAACCCGTATCTGTTGAGTTGTGGAGGCAAATGAGAAGTATGCTAATATTGATTGGTTTTACTATATAAGTGGAATTAGAACATTACTCAATAATTAATAAACCAGTGCATTTGAGGGAGAAAGAGAGAGAGAGAGAGAGCGCTCAGGTAGATATAATAATTTAATATTCCTTCCTAGCAGATAGCCTGATACATCCTTCTAGTTCAGGAATACATATCCTAATACCCCAAAAAGAAGATATGATAAGAGATGGAAATGGAAGTAATAAGTACCCATACATACTAGTATTTGTCCTATGTAACAGAAACTAAGAACTACTCCTGTTGACTCTGGTTTTACACAAAAAAAGCCAGGAAGTCCCTAGTGGTTTTCTTATTCAGCTGCTAGGTTAATTGCTGGAACTGGAAGGATTTGTGTTGGTGCTTGAGCTGAGGTTGAGGTCAGGAATAGTGCTTGGAGCAGCATTGGGATTTGGGTTTCCCTTAGAGAGTTTCTGCTTCAGCTCAGTGAGCAGTACTTGATTCTCTTGGTTGAGAAGCTGTGCTTTCTTCCTCAGCCTCTCATTTTCTTTCAGGATGTAACAATTCTGCAAGTACAGCTTTGAGTTCAGCCTTTCCATGACTATGAAGCAACTGCCTGTTATACCCCTGAAACCCAAAACAATAGTATCAGAACAAAGATTATCTTCAGATATTATTATTAATAGCACAAAATATATAAAAATAAATATTAAATTTTTTCTACCATCTGAAGGAAACAGAGAAAAATATGATTGATATGTATCTTAGTGATTGAAATTGAACCATAGAACCAAAACAAGACTGTGTTACCTAAACTAAGATACAAGGGAAGAACAAAATGACCAGCTCAAGAACTGAGTAAAGATCAAAACTGGGACATACTATGACCAAATTATTGTTTTCCTTGCAAATGACTTTGCTACTTGATAGCTATAATAATGACAGTTAAAACAATAGGGTAAAGCATATCAGGTGGAGACCAAAACAATTGAGTCTTTTGGTTTTGGACCACCTTGTCAAATAAATAGAGCAAATGGGTTTTCTGGAAAACAAAAGAAGATTCAGAGGTGGTATAACAGTTGTCTAAATCTTAGTTTCACTAAAAAAAAAAAATGGTTTCTTTTTGCTGGCCCTAAGTGAAAGAAAAGGATAAAGGTCATAAAAGAGACAAGCTGCAGATTTAAACTTCTTCCTCAATAAACACATTTTCTTATACAAGCATTCTCATTTATTTATTTACTATTATTATTATTTTTTTTTTGTAAATAAAAAAATTGTAGACCGAAAGTTTTTTAATTTAAAACCCCTTTTATAAAATAAAGAACAGAAGGCTACCATTGAGCTAGAGAAAGACAAATAAACCATTGACAGGCATATTTCTTTTCTATTAATTAATTAAGAAACAAAATAGTGTGAAAAAAGAATTCTAGAGAATCCAGAGAGAAACATTTAAAACAGAAAAACATTCCTTCCACAAAATGAGGTGGAATAAGAAAATCTAACCATGTTGGCCCCTCTTCACAGTTACGAATTACGAATTACGAATTACGAATTACGAATTGTGGAACAAGAAGATAGAAGAAGCCAAAGAGAAACAAAGAGAAAGGCACTATTCTGGGGCCTCAGATGTCTGGACAGATATAAATACAGAGCAATAACCTCAAACAAGTATCCATCTACAATACCATGTCTATCTTTCTTAGTGAAAGTATGCAAAAACAAAAATAACAAGAGAGAGACAGAGAGAGGTGGTGGGGGCCTATTTCTTTCTCACTTGAGTTTTAAAAGAAAGATCACCTTTTCAAAGATGTGTTGGTAAGAGAGCTTTGGTCGAGGAAGCTATATATCTGTTCTGGTTTTCGAACAAGAAGTAGCAGTGAGGAAAACAAAAAAGAGCTTCTGATTCTGAATGCAAGTGAGGGACAAAGGGAACAATGAGGCTGTTAATTTATAGAGCAAAGGCAGAGTAAAAGAGAAAGAAAAAGAGAGAAAGAGAGAGAGAGACTCATGGCCATGGGGGTTGGGGGGGACATGCCCCTCTCCCTCTGACACAACAATCATGCATGAGTAAGCATGGAAGGCGGCCGGTTAAGAGTCTAAAAGATTTTAATGTTTTGGTGTGATGATGGATATGGCGTCATGTGAATGATGATTTTTTTTCCTTTTTTCTTCCCTATTTTGCTTCCTCTGTTTTCTTGCTCTGTTTTTTTTTTTTTTTTTTTTTTTGCATTTTTCAATTTGTGGAAGAACCAGGGGTCTTTTGGGAACAAAAAATTAAGCATAATGGGTATGAGAGGGACAATCATGGGGGCTTCGGCTAGGGTTTCTCAAATGATGGTGAGCTAGGCCGTCCCAAGATTCGCAATGATGGTTTGGATTGGTTTGAACCACCCATCACACACCCTTCCTAACCCCTCTCTCTCTCACCCATATAATCAATTACTCTTGTTTTATTTATGATTTATGGTCTGCAATCTTCTTCTATTTTTAGCCCTCTTAAAATTTCACTTTCATTTTGTAATTTTCATGTGTTGGGAACTGTTGGCAATAATCATTCTCTTTGCCGTATTGTAGTGTTTTTGTTTGAAATGGCGATTTTTGTGCATTGAGACATGAGAAGGAAGAAACTTTAACACTTGTTTATGGTTTTCATGGCATTATTGTCATTGTAACCCATAATTATACCTCTTTTTCTTTTATGTATTGGGTCATATCAAATTTTTATCTGTCTAGGTGTGAATGCGAAACCAATTCAAACCAAACTGAACATTAGGTGTTCCCTTTTTGATCAAAAAATTATTTTGTTTTCTTTTTATATGCCTTACCAAGTTTGTTTCTAGGATTGAGCCCTAATGATCCATATTTTTGTCTCATTTTCATGTTGTTTTCTTATTAGATATTGAAACCTTTTATTTGATTTTAACCGTGGAACAAATTAATGTCTTAAACTTAAAGAAATCGTTAAGAGGGTAATATTCAATGGAAAAAAAAAAATTTAGAGGTTTCTCAAAAATAGAAACAAGAGGGTTACACATTGTCAGGGGTAACAATTACCTGAATTTAAATTGAATATTAAACAAGTTATTTGAGTAACTTATCATCAAAATAAGCTATGATTTATATTATTTAATATATGTAAAAATATTTTTTTTAAATTTATATATAAATAATATTAAAAAATAAACTGAAAAAAGATTGAGCACAGCTCGTTTTAGTAAATAAGATCAAAATAAAATTTAAGATCGACTCATTTAAAAAATAAACTAAATTTCATCTAAATTTTTATCGAATAGAACATTCAGTTTAGATTTATACATTGTCACTATAATAAAGCATTTACATGTTTTGTTTTAGTACAAATTTATTGTGAGATACTTAGTTGGCGTTTCATTTTCTAAGGGATATGAATCAAATGATCAATTGAATGCTCACCCCTATTAACAATTTAAGCGGTTTGTGTCATTGATGGTATTTTGTTTTACATTATTATAATGATAATTATAAGCCAAACTAGTATCATAAGTAAAGCATTGGTTGAGTTTTTCTTTTGCCAAATTTAGGGGATGAGCTTTGACATAATTGGGAGGAAGTAAGAAAGGTTGGATGTGAGTTGGAGCCAGTCCAGCCTTCAAGCCCTCATGGGTTATGAGTAGCATAACGTGAAACATCATGGTTGACAGATGGTGTTTTGGATGGTTCCTTTCTTATAGGGTTGAATTTGTCAAACACTTTCTTGGTAACCCTCATGGAGTTCCTTCATTTCACTCTTTCTTACATCAATCTAAATTGTATCTAATTATAGTTTTTCAATCAATTGGCTGGCTGTAGTTGAAATGACCTTTTTGTCCTCAATCTTCTTTCTCTTTAAAATAGGTATTTTGCTTTTCTTTCTACAAACATCTCTTTATCCAAATGTAGTTTCCTTTAATTTTATTTTACTCACTTATTATTTTTGCAGTATTAAATTACTGGTTATAACTATTATCAATTTGCTCACCTATAACTATCTTAGTAATAGGAGAATTTGGGCATAAAACATTTGTCATATCTAACCTTCTAATCTATAAATCAGCTCAATTTCGTCATTATAAATGTATTTTGACCTATTTTAGCTTTGATTTAGTTGTATGACACAAATACCTTACACTTACAGAAATGACTAATATTAGGGTTAAAAATCAAATATGAGAAAATTGAGATTGATTTTAAATCTTTAAAATTTAAGTGCGATGCACATGTCTTTCACGATTTTTTTTTCTGTTCTTGAGATGATAAAAAATTAACAATTAAGAATATAAGTGATTATTTAAAAACTCAAAAATCAGAATAAAATTTGTTTTGACAAGTTTGTAGCATTGATTATTTTTCCTTTTAGAAGTCCTCTGTTTTGTATAAGGGTGAGACCTAAGAGTTTTCTAGTTGTGGCTGGGTTTTCCTCAGTTAGGCAAAACATCTTCTTACCCCTAAGAGAAAGATGTGCTTAAAGTTAAAAGCAGCTTGTTATTTATGAAATAATTAGCTAAATTTGGATTCTATCTGGTGTTCACATTCTGATTTAGGCTAATACTCAATAACCAAAAGAAGAAAAAACAGAGGAAAAAAAAAGAAGAGAAAAGAATACCTATTATTTACACCTCAACACTCAAACAGTTAACTAGGATTTAAGCAAATGGAAAACTGCAAGAGCCAAATCAAATTGGTCCCACAGATTTAACCAATTAGGATCAATATCAGATTTCTGAACTAACAATTAGTTTCTGTATTTTGTTTACTTTGAGGATTAGACATGAATCTTCATCAATTTCATCCTCTAAAAAGCAGAGGAAATGAAATTAATGAGCAGATTCATCCTAATACTCCCATTCCTCCAATTTTTTTTTTTTACCAAACTTAAAATTTGTTATATGTTCAAACTTCTTTAGCCAACTAGATGTTTGTTTGCCTTGCCTCATGATGTCTTTTGATGTTCAAACATACTGTTCAATGCAGAAACATGTGCAGTGGTCAAGCTATTTGTCATTCAAAACATAGGGAGGAAAATAAGGCAAAATGGGTCTGTTCAAAGCACCAAACAAAAAAGATAAGCAGTAAATTGTCTTCAAAGTGTGAATGAATTTAAAGGGTTAATAAATCTGTTCTGAAAGAACCAATGATGGCAAGCCCCAATAATAATGGTTCTGTTCCCATTAGTAATCCTTCCTTCCAACCCCCTCTTAAATAACCATTTTGCTTTTTCCCTTGCAAGAAATTTTTTAGGGGTTTCATGATTTAAAGGGGTTAGGGTTGTTTAATTTCATAAATGTGTATGACAGTGCTCAAGAGATTTTGCATGGTCACACAAATAACAGGCACTCATGAATACCCATCATCATATACCATTGCCTATAATTACAATTATGCAGAGTGGTAATGACTCTTAATTATTTACCAGCCAAACAAAAAACAGAGATGATTGCTTCACCCGTGGAGAAACAAAGTAGGTAACTCGTGGAACATCATGGACCAGCACACGTGAAGCCTTGCAAATTTTCATTCTACAAGTTTTTAAAGGGTAGATTACATTTTGGGTACCTGTAATTTTACTGTTTTTTCAATTGAGTTATGGGTTTTAAATTTTTTCATTTGGGTCATTTTACTTTCATTCTAATCTCAATTGGGTATTGCACTTGCTTCTTCATCAAATTATAAACAAAATTTTTCTATATGTAAACAAAATTTGCTTTATATGGCTCATATTGACTTGATGGCTTATATTATAGATAATATTTGTTAGAATCTTATTCAACAAGACTTAAGTGGTCAAGATAACTTTTCATGACTCTTGAGATATGACCTATAAGACATGAAAGATAAGCAATCGAAGCTAGACCCAGGATAACTCCAAAACCAAAAAAAAAAACTATGGAGAGTGTAAAAAGAGAGCGTGAGTATAAATGAAAACCTATTTGTCTATAGTTCTTAACCCTTTTACATAGTGGTACAGATGACAATGAGGTGAAACTATATGTTTAGATAACGATCCTCCTTCAGTTAATATGAGACTGCCACATTGTGTGAGGATTGATTAGGGTCCAATACCCTAGCTACTAACAAGATTAATTCACATAACCAAGCCAAAAAAAATTGATAAGATTGTGGAGGATGAAGTGAGAAATATGCAATTGGCATACCAATAGAAAATGAGGGGAAAAACCCAACAAAATGTGGTTCAAGTGGTGAGACAAGTTTGAGCTTAGTAGTTGAAGGATCTTTGCAATGTCAAGGGTTTGAGCCCGCAAGAAAACACTTGTGGAGAGGGATAGTCACAAACCCGAACGAGATTATACTCACATTTAAAGAGTATGAGAATATTCGTGAAAAACCGAAAAAAAAAAAAAAAAAAAACAGAAATGAGTGGAAAAAAAAGCGACAGAGAAGATTGGAGATTGTTACAAACAATTCAAAAGATATATGTCTAATTTCATTTGCAATTTGACAGAAATGCATGTGCAATATCTAATTGAAATTAAAAATGAAAATACAATAATCAATTGAAAAAAAGTAAAAAATGCAATGACCCAACTGAAAAAATGATGAAACCTCATAAGCTCGAAGTGTAATTTAGCCAATTTAAAAATTGGCATATTGGTTGAGTGTGTGAATCTATTGGCTAGAGAGAGATAGAGCTCGGTGACCCACAGGCAATGAGTTAGTTCTTGGACTAAAAAGGGTGAAGGCGTTTCAAGTTTCAACCAGCCCAAGGCCAATTAAGGGCATGACTTGATGAACATTGGAAGCCTTTAAGACCTTCTTCCCTTCCATTACTTTTGTTCTGAGGTCATTTTTAATGATTTCACATAATACTAATTTCCTGCATGGCTAATGATGAATTTTTACATTATTACAGTCCGTAAGTGCATTGAACCCTACACGTGAGCATATGGACAGTTTGATAATTTTTTTTTTTTTAGGGTGCTAAGTTAGGGACCACAAATTATAGATTATCTAAGTTCTTGAAACTCGTCAGTTTCGTCTACACAATAATAGTTACATAAATTAAAGATATAAATTCGTTCCAAAATAAATTATTTTAACAAGAATATATATTTAAAATGAGAGTTACTTCTTGTAACGGAATTCATAGCATTGGGACAAACTTTCACATTGCATTTCTTATTGGATGCATGAGAGAATCAACATCAAATTACAGTAACTTACTATGCAGCCTTATCCCCTAGTTGAACATAAAATGACAGGTTGCTTGGATAAAAAACAGAGGCAACTTTACATGCTTCTTTGTCAATTTATGTCCTTCCTTATTTCCTTTTACTTTATCCTTTAATCTTCTCTCTAAACATATTAGCTTTTCAAAGTGGGGCGCAATTATTATGGATATGGTATTTTATTTAGTATAAAGAAACATTAAAAATTTCAACCTTAAAAGTTACCATTAGTATAATTTACAAAGGTGAAAATATTAATTTAACAAAGTTGGCTTAATTTATTTGGCTAAAAGTTTAACATAAGACATTTCACATCCCTCAAATTATTTCAATTACTTTGTTCATTTACACTTGTTTAATAAAGAAAAAGAAAGGAAAGAAACATGTTTTTTTATTATGATTTCATATTTTATCATCATTGATATTGTTCTTGCAAGATGGGCAATCAGATCATGCTGATGTATATACCAATGGTGGCAAATTACAGATGCTACCACCAAATTTACAAAACTACTTGTCTACTTTTCCGTTAGGTTAATCCTTCTCAGCTCGAAAAACTCGGAATCAATTTCGTTTGCGCGAAATCCCTTTGAACAAAAAAAAAAAAAAAAAACTAAGTTTCTTCTTTACTTACCTTTTCAATATGATTTTCTAAATCACATTAGCATGCGGTAAGTTTCTAATTCCATTCGACTTTTACAAAAGGCATCACCAAGGAGGAAAAAAACATTTTCTTAACAGACTCAACGTCATTATGCTTTTCATCCAAGAAGCGGGCCATATCTATTGATACTACTTTAAGCACATTCATTATGTAAGAGCTTAGTTTATTCATTCAGAAAATTACACATCACAGCTAAAAGTGTCATGATAAACAAGAACATCACCATTTTTGACTTCTAAGAAAACATCGTTATGGTACCTAAAGGATAATGCTCAAGTTTTAGGTGGCACAAAAAGGTAGCTGAGATACTTTTGATTACCAGCAGAAAAATTATTATAACCTATGTTTGAACTAATATAGATAAGCAGGGGGGCCTGATGCTTGTTGACGAGATTTCACAAGGAATTAATAAGAATCTCATTTGGCTTGTGGATCGAATGGGCTCCAACATAGTCCATGCGCTGAGAAATGGTTCAAATGTTGTATGCTTCATTTGTGAGGAATTTCAACTGCAAAGTCTGCATCCACAGCTTTCAATACTTCCACGTCCAGGATATCCAGCTGCAGATCACCTTTAAAAATTCCTCATGAACTGACCTGCAATATAACTTTCAGAGCTTTTGTTTTTAACAAGTTTAACAAGAGGGAATATTATCACTCTCCACATAGATTCGTGTCTATTTGTACTTTTCAATCAAAATGTCAAAATAAGGACAGAGAATATAACATCAGTCCAAAATATGAGAAAATAAAACTTGCTAGTGCTGCATGTATAACATTTTTGGTTAATGTATATAAACTCGGTCATATGTGCACAAGCCAACAGCCATCTATTCATCCAATACAAAAAATTTACTTCAGAAAAAAAATCAGCAACTGAATTTAGTTACATGTGGCATCAGACTAGTAGTGATAGACACAAAACGCTCTTACACTCCCTCACATGATTCAAAAGTGATTCCATAAGCTATACTATCATTACTTTTTTATGAAAATGTTACCATTCATTGTTAAGGGATGTAAGAGTGTTGTGTACATTAGTTTTGTGTATCTATCATTTTCTCAGATATATAATCAAACTAATTCTCTATGGCAATTCAGGTCCTGTAAGTAATAATCCTTAAGTACTGACCTGAAGCCCATGTGTGCACTTGCATACATAGTAGAGAATAATTGAATAATATATCTACATATGCAGAACCACTTATCTTTCATTGATTTTATGCTCAAGTTACAAGGGTTACTATGCAAGAACCATTCTTTCATTAGAGGTATCAGATGAATATCTAAGTTACACCTATCTTTAATCTATTGCTACTAAAAATGAATAAAGTTTCACCTATCTTTCATTGCTTGCATTATGACTTGTTTAATCTATAGCTACTAAAAATGAATAAAGTTTCACCTATCTTTCATTGCTTGTATGCTCATTTTAATAGAGTTACTGTGCAATAGCCATTCTTTCATTAGAGGTATTAGGATGAATATCTAAGTTCAACATAACTCCGTGTTATGACTTGTTTAATCTATAGCTTATAAAAATGAATGATTTCACCTATCTTTCATTACTTGAATGCTCAAGTTACCACCAGGGTTATTACTATGCAACAACCATTCTTCGATATCGGGATGAATATCTAAGTTACACATAACTCCGCATTATGATTTGTTTAATCTATAGCTAATAGAAATGAAAAGGTTTCACCTATCTTTCATTGCTTGTATGATCTTGTCAACAAAGATACTATGCAAGAACCATTCTTTCATTAGAGGTATCAAGATAAATATCTAAGTTACACATAACTTTGCCTTATGACTTGTTTAATCTATAGCTTATAAAAATGAAAGATTTCACCTATCTTTCATTGCTTGAACGCTCAAGTTACCACCAGGGTTATTACTATGTAACAACCATTCTTAGGTATCGGGATGAATATCTAAGTTACACATAGCTCTGCATTATGACTTGTTTAATCTATAGCTATTAAATATGGAAAGGTTTCACCTATCTTTCATTGCTTGTATGCTCAAGGTACCACCAGGGTTATTAATATACAACAACCATTCTTCGGTATCAGGATGAATATCTAAGTTACACATAACTCCGCATTATGATTTGTTTAATCTATAGCTATTAAAAATGAAAAGGTTTCACCTATCTTTCATTGCTTGTATTCTTTCATTAGAGGTATCAGGATGAATATCTAAGTTACACATAACTCCGCCTTATGATTTGTTTAATCTATAGCTTATAAAAATGAATGATTTCACCTATCTTTCATTGCTTGAATGCTCAAGTTACCACCAGGGTCATTACTATGCAACAACCATTCTTAGGTATGGGGATGAATATCTAAGTTACACATAACTCCGCATCATGACTTGTCTAATCTATAGCTATTATAAATGAAAAGGTTTCACCTATCTTTCATTGCTTGTAAGCTCAAGGTACCACCAGGGTTATCACTAAGCAACAACCATTCTTAGGTATCGGGATAGATATCTAAGTTACACATAACTCCTCATTATAAATTGTTTAATCTATAGCTATTAAAAATGAAATGGTTTCACCTATCTTTCATTGGTTGTGTGCTCATGTTAACAGAGTTACTATGCAAGAACCATTCTTTCATTAGAGTTATCAGGATGAATATCTAAGTTACACATATATAACTCCCAAGGTACAAAAAGTTGTGTCGATTCACCCGTTTCGGGCATGTCGTTTCGGGCATGTCGATTCTCCTGTTTTGGGCGTGTCGATTCGGTTTCTATACTTACCAACACGAAACTAACCTACAGAAACATATCCATGGAGTTTCAGAGGAATCAGTGCCATTTTCACCGTTTCCACTTGAAATAGATCAATCCAAATAGAGAGTTTCCAAATTTCAGATTTGCACTTCTGTCAGATAGTGAGAGGTACAATTTTTTCCCATGATTGACTCGGCTTTTTACGTTGCTGGCGGCAGTGTAGAGTGCAGCTATGTCTACTCTTCGTGGTAGAAAAGAACTCGTGGTGGAGAAGAACACTTCAATGCATCGTTTCATATAAAAGTCCCTAAAGCAGAGCTCTTTTGTTATTTTTGTTGGGCTTTCGATTACTAGCCTACTTGTTTGGCCTAAGCATTATTTCAATAGGCCTATAACTGAACCAAATAACTATTTAACCCATTTAATTTATTTTAAAAGATTTCTAACTAAAATAACAATTTTAGTCATTCAATTTTATGTAGGAAAAAAAAGAAAAAGAGTCCTAAGAAATTGGTTGGAAAAAAATAAATTAACTCATTCAAATTAATGTAGAAAAAAAACATAAAAAATATTTATCATTAATTATTAATTAATATAATAAAATCAAGAAAATACTACCAAAATATAATATGTTTCTAATATTAATAACTTCTACTATACTAATGAAAACAACAATAAACTTTTGTTTAGGTTTTCTTTAAATTAAAAGTTAAAATTAATAACTTTCTTTACATATATTATGAACAAATAAGTCATACTGATAAAACTTTTACTTATCAATTAGACTATTAAATTACATAAATCTAAAAAATAATATTTTATATTTAGTTGTCAAAATTATTTTAAACCTTTAACATATTCAATTAATTATTACATATATTTTAAATTATTTACAAATATATATTACATAATATTTTTTTTACATGTTTTCATACGCTAATGTTGGAAATGATTGTAGTTTGATATTTTCTTTCTCTTTGTATATCTATATGAAAATTTTACCATAGTAATTTACTGTTTCCATGCGGTTTCCATGCATTTCCCGAATCATTTTTGTTTTTTAACTTATCGAAATGATACCTCGAAATGAATTTTAATTCCTTGATAACTCCGCCTTATGACTTGTTTAATCTATTGCTTATAAAAATGAAAGGTTTCACCTATCTTTCATTTCTTATACACTCAAGTTACTAGGGTTACTATGCAACAGCATTATTTCATTAGAGGTATCCGGATGAATATCTAAGTTACACATACCTCTGCATTATGGCTTGTTTAATGTATAGCTATTAAAAATGAAAAGGTTTCACCTATCTTTCATTGCTTGTATGCTCATGCTAACAAGGTTATCATGCAAGAACCATTCTTTCGTTAGAGGTATCATGATGAATATCTAAGTTACACATAACTCCTCATTATGACTCGTTTAATCTATAACTTTTTTTTTTTTTTTGCTAAGTTTAATCTATAGCTTATAAAAATGAAAAGGTTTCACCTATCTTTTATTGCTTGTATGCTCATGTTAACATAGTTACTATGCAAGAACTATTCTTTCGTTAGATGTATTAGAATGCATATCTAAGTTACACATAACTTTTTCTTACAATTTGTTTAATCTGCATCTTACAAAAACGAAAGATTTCTTCTACAATTTAACCATATTAATGCCTTGCAGCTTTGGCAATATAATAATGAAGACAAGAACATGCATGCTTATACCTAAACACCGCAATAAACATTAAATTTTTCCAGTACCGAAGAATTCAGGTAGTTCATGTTACTACTACTTTGAAATTAACTTTGGTTACCTAAAGCAGAAACCATATTGATTTTAGGAAAATTCTATTTTCTAATCAGTCATTTTCCTTCTAATTGAATCTTATACAAACTTGAACAGTGAAATGACAAATTGAATGCAAAAAACCTATACTGATGGCCACATTTATATTTTCCAATTTGAAAGATTTTATGATAATCAAAACGGTAAACAACATACAGAATTCAATCTTTGACCAAACAAATCAAATCAGCAAGGAAAAAAAATGATCAATTAGATAATGGAATCGCATACCTTGGCTGGGAAAAAACCCTAGCTCTTAGTCGTGAAGATCACGATGATCTGAGTGCTCGAACCCCGTCTCGATTGGCCTGCATTTTCTCGCTCTGGTACAATAGCTGGTTCTGTAAGACAAACACACACTTCGTTTAACTAAAACGTTGCGTCTCAATTAATGTTGGTTGGGACCCATTTTGTCCTTTATTTATTTATTAATATTTTTTATAGAGAATAATGCTAAATTATATTTTGTTCTAAGAATTATCACCTATTTTATAATAACCTACGTAACTTATTAAATTAGACACAAAATTTTTTATGTAAGTCATAATTAGTAAATAACTACAATTCATCTAAATTAACAATTAAATCTAAGAAATAAACTCATAAACAACTAAATTACTCTCATTGTAAATTTTTTTTTTCTTATATCTTCTCCTGTTTACATCTTTTATTTTTTTTATTAAACTAAACTCTTTATATTGATTCAATTTTAGTATATATAAATAATAATTGAATTATTCATAACTTTTATTTTATTGTTATAATATTTAAATTATTAATAGATTTACTAGTATATTTCTTATTTCTCATTTATAAAAATTATACTAGTTGTTATTTTAATTTACTTTTAATGATAATATTTTTATCAACAATTTTATTTTTTTATTATTGTATTACATATTAAAAAATATATTAAAATTGGATAAATATAAATATTTTAATTAGAGATTTTATGTTTAATTTAGATAAGTAGAGATTATTATTAATTATGACTTAATAAGGTGTTATGTGTTTAATTTGATAATTTTTAAGAATTATTACAAAATGGATGATAGTTAGGGTAAAGTGTAATTGACGGAAGTAGACCGGAAGAGAATCAAGTGATCCTATTTGTCTAATTTATTTTGGTACTGCTGGGAGAATTTTATTTTTCTCTTGTCCTGTCAGTTGAACAGAGGTTTATTCATGGGGAATGTTAAATGCCTTGTATGTAAATGTTGGGCTAGCTAATTGTAATTGATTGGGCTTGGTTGGGCTTAATTATTATCCAACGTGTCATAGAGCCATCTTTCAATAAGTTTGTTAAGGGCAAAGTTCATAGCCCAAAGGCTTGTTCTGAATCAGCATCTTAATTATTATCCTACGTGTCATAGTTAATTAGTAACAAACTAATGTTTTGTTATTTTAATAACAAAAATATAATAAAAGGTTAGAAGTTTTTGTAGAGGTGTTCATGAGTTGGTTAAATTGATCGAACCAACCCAAACCACCACAAAAATTAGGTTGGTTTGGTTGTTTTTTATTATTGATTATCTTTTTTCAAACAATAAAAAAAAATTGGTTATTTAATTTTATATGTATTCCTATTCCTAAAAAAACTAACTTTCTCTCTTTATTTCTAAATTTAGTTGAACCTTATATATGAGGAAAGACACTATTAGTTTGTTATTGGGCTTTAAAATATATTTTACATACACAAATCTTGAATTAGATTGTTAGGCCTAATAACCAAATAACCGCTCATAACCAAATCAATCTAGCAATTTTGATTGATTTTGGATATCAAAACCATATAAATCGAGGATTATTATTTTCAATTGCAAACCAAATTATATAAGTTGATTATAATTTGTTTCAAAATCGAACCATGCACACTCCTAATTTTTTTTGGGTATTGAAATTTATATTATTTTGGGGAGAGTTACCGTTTTAAAAGACTTTGACCTATGGTGTTATAAAAATCAGCTATATTTTTACCATGGTTAAATTACTACAATTTAACTTTAAATTTGTAACCTTAATCTATTAAACTCATTTTAAAGGATATTCATTTCAAATATCATAAGATTTTAAATATCAAAAGAATTTATTTGCATAAGGATTACACATTCCTAGTGCTACATAAACTCCTCAGTACTCCCACACTTCTTTATATACTAACTTGTGTATTTGCATGTAGAATTTCGTTCATTCTATTACTCTTTGGGCAGGAAAAAGTGTATTGAGGCAGAATATTCATGAATAAATGAACACAATTGTCTGTGAACAATTCGTAACCTACTCGTTAAAAGTGTAACTCGAGTTTAGTTTATTTTTTAAACGAACAGAATAAATTGGGTTTATTTTGGGGCTTATTTAGTAAATTAATGAGCTGAACTCATGTTTTACTTGTCCCAACGAACATGCTAGTATTATGCACTCTTCCAACGGATGTGTGTTTTATGATTTTACTCTCAAAGACTAATTTTCAAAGCTTTTAATTAGAAACACACACCTATGCATAGATTTCTAAAGTTTGTTCCAAATAGTAAACTGTTTATTACTACAAGTCTTATTCGTCCCCATGGACATGCTAGTAATCCTATCTTGTCAAACAGACATGCATTTTATGATTTTAACCCCGAAGCCCAACTTTCAAAGCTTTTAACTTGAAATGCACACTTGTGCATAAATTTCTAATGTTTGATTCAAATTAAAAATCATTTTTTCTTCAAGTCTTATTGTCCCCACAAACATGCCAATAATCCCAAATGTCGAATTGAATGATGTTTTATGATTTAGCCCCGGTACCCAATTTTCAAATGTTTTAACTAAAAACACATGCTTGTGCACAAATTCCTAACATTTAATCCAAATTGCAATTTTTTTCTTCTTACAAGACATATTCATCCTCACGGATGTGTATTTATGAATTTGTACCCGGAAACCCATTTATCATAGTGTTGAGGCAAATACAATATGTTTATTAATTTGATATTAACCTCTAACTTGGTTTAGATAATTACATAATAGAATACATCATACAAGAAATCAACTCACTTAAATTGCTTATTTTCTGATGCATGTGCTGAAACTTAACCATTAATATCAATTATTCAAACTCAATTGAAAAACAATTTAGCAGCACTTATGTCAATCAGAATATACTCAGCTACAATATAAAGAAGCTCAGAAGAAGTGCTCCACTCAATGATATACTTGGCATTAGTAAAACTCAACTATTCCTTCAACTGAATCAAAATCACTAAGGAAAGGCAAAAGCACCAAAACTAAAATATCAAGTTCAGATTCATTAAAGACTGAAGAACTCAAAAAGCTAAATAGCTGAAACGATTAAGGTTGAAGAACAAAATGCATTATTTCATTAATTTGCTAATGCATTGTGCACAAAGACAGTTGAAGTTGCAAGAGCTGAAGATTGAAACAATTTGTTCCATTAAAGAGATAGTCAAAACTCCTTATCAGCTAAAAGTCATTAAAGCTTCAAGGACAACAAGTGTTCTAGTTTCAGCTGTACATTTCTTGGTTTCTAAAGCACAAGCCTTTTACGTATTTCTTTAAGTTGGCTCTTAGAAAGATGTCATGTCTGCTATCTAAATTGAATAAGGTCAAACCCAATACAAAAGCCTATATCAAAATGTAGACTAAGAAAAACACACGCACAACAGTCTAGGTTGCACCTCTAAAACAATCTCAAAGGAAATTTGCAAGATTTCCTCTTTCAGTTAAACACTTTAACAGGTCTTTTCATTTGAGATATAGTTACATTATGATCCACCCTATAAAGCATGTAGAGACAACCAAAGAAGATAATTGTTGGAGATAAAAAAACTATCGTAGATTGAATACTCTCATGTAAATAATAATTCAATTTCATTATGAGCCAAAACTTTCATACTTCACCAGTCTCTCTGTTTGAGACTTAGAACTTATGTTCTTTCAAGAGCTTGAACTTTCATATTTTAAGAAATTCTTAGTAAAACTCATCCAAAGTTGTTAAGATTTGGTAATTGAGTAAATTTCTGTTTATTATAACATTTCTTTCTTGAGAGGAAAAGACAAGTGAGGTAGAGTGTTGTAAGTTCTGCTTATGTGTTATGCAGAACGTTTGGCGATTAACTGATACCCTGAAGTTCAGTTATTGAGAAGGGTGGTGATCCTTATGTAAATTCAGTGTTTATGGACTATTGAGGAATGGATATAACTAAGGTTTTTGGTGAACAATATAAAATTATTGTGTTAAATCTCTACCCTTAACTATTTATATTCACCAATTACTTGTTTACTTATTTAATTGCTACAACTGAATGATTTGCATAATCCACTTTGTGATTATTTATTAGTTTTAAGAAAAATTTATTTCTAATTGAAAAACTATTCACCCATTCTAGTTTGCCTTTTGAACTAACTATTAGTAGTATGCTTTATGGGAAACTGATACTTATAAAGATAATGACTAATATAATCAATTTGTGACTATGTTGAAGCAAATATTGTTTTATATTGTCTTATTAGAAATAATGAGAAAGTTAGTTTCCCTAGGGACTAGTTTGGTACATAAGAATGACCATTACATTCCATGCATCATTCCATGGACTAAATATTCTTTCATGTTGTACATTTTTAACCTCAGAATACTGATTCTATTCTGGCCATTTTATTCTATAGAAGTAGGAGTCCTCAAACCCACTTAGGATTACTCATTTCTACTTCTATGGAATCAGTTTAGTTTAGCTAAATGACAAAAAAAAAAAAAAATCATTCTATCACATAAAATAAATAATTAAATAAAAAGTTGAATATTAATAAAATAATAATTTTATAAATAAATAAAATAATAAATATATTTAATTTAGTCAAATGACAAAAATACCCTTCACATCACATTAAATAATTTAAAATTATATAAAATATAAAATATAAAATTTATATATAAAATAATAATAAATCAATTCATTTTAGTCAAATGAAAATAAATCCTTCATATCGTAGTAAATACTATAATTATAAATAAATAATTATGTTAAATAAATAAATTAGTTAAGTAATTTTAAACGAAAATATTAGTAAAAAAATAAATATAGAATATAAAATAAATATAAGTAGTAGTAATAATAATAATTAATTAATTAATAATATAAATTTTAATTAAAAAATTAAGAAATATATATATTTCATATTTATGTTACATTTTTATTACTTTATTGATTGAGAGATTTTTTTTTTATTTTAACATAAATTTTATATTATTTCATGTCTAACTAAAAAAAATATTGAAAATAAATAAATGGAATTGAATGATTATTTCTCACCGACACTACCAAACAATAGAATGGAATGATCATTCCATTCCACTACATTTCATTCTCATTCCTTTTCCCATTCCAATTTCACAAAAATCATTCATGCACACCAAACTAGCCTTAACAGTATAAGATTGTAAATTTGGAAATATTGTTATCTTGTCATTTGTTTTTTATTTTTTATTTTTTTATTATAGGATCAACACTCTGGAGGTGAAGTTCAATCATAAATGAGTTGATTAATCATGTTGCACTTTTAGATATTGTTGTTATAGTTAACTTGGAATTCAAAATGATGAAGAGTACCTAAATTTTTGTATTGGAATGAATGAATTATATAGTACAATGTAACAATTTTATGAATTTAAGGTGTTCCCATAATTTGTTCGTATTGTTGGATCTTAATACAGAGCAACTAATTTAGTTATAATTAAATCATGAAAAATAGATATAAAAGATACATCAAATTAGGATTTAAATTAACTTAGCAACTGATTTTGCAACGGAAACCTCAAATTTTATCCAAATTAGCAACTGAATTTTGCAACAAAATTTCTTTAGATGAACTAAACATTAGAAACCAATTTTGAAACTGAATTTCAGAAGCTAAATTTTTTATTTTATTTTCTAAAATTCAATTGAAAATATCAAATTAGCAACCAAAATATGAAATTTTAGCACCTGAAATTTTTGTTGCATATGGAGACCAACATTGTATTTGGTTGCTTTAGCAACTTGTGTTTTAGCTACCAACACTTTTGGTTGGAAATTTGGTTGCCAACCCTCTCCACCACTGAATTAGTAACCAATTTTGGTGGTATCTAAACTTGTTTTCTTGCAGTGTAATCTCTAGTAACCAAGCTGAAACTATATTTACAAGTCCATGCTAATTAAGAACTCGTTTGGTACATGGTTTGACACTTCTATTGTTGATTGGGGAGCTTTGATTCCAGATTGGGTGTTTGAAGGTTCCCTAATCTGCAGATTAAGCCAATTGTAATTTGATATAATTTGAATTAAATTGGCAATCTGCATAAGTTGGTATTGACCAAATTATAAAAATTTGATTGCCTTCTCACATATAAATAAACTAGTTTGTCCTTAAAATTTTATTATTATTACGCTTTTTACTCATAAGCCCAAAGTTTATTTTTAATAATTATTCTCTATTTACTTAATATAATTCATATAAATAAAAAAATATCCCTATTTAGATCTAATAAAAATAATATTAAAATGTAAATTTTGGAATTCCAATCGAAGAACAATTTAACAAAAAATAGTATTAGATAATCTCATTTTTTTTCATATTTAAAGTTTATTATAACATCACATTTTCATGAAAATAAAAATGTTTATTTTTGGTTGAAATAAACAAATTATTATAACTAATATATAATACTTTTTAACAAAATTAATAAATATTTTTAATAAAAGAAATTTTTTTTACACAATGTGTTGATATATATGTATACCTTTTATTGTAATTTAATACCCAAACTGACTTATTTCACATATATATCACACACATATTAGACTTAATAACTTGACTTAGTCATCTACATACCAAATATATATTTAGCTTACAGTCAATCTGACTTTTACAATTTTATATTAGTCAATCTGATTTTTCAATCTGTATACGATTCATGGATTAAAATGCATCATCTTTCTAGATAATTTGTAATATGTGATTATTATGTCAATTAAAACGGCATTGTTCAAGGGGAATTAATAAATTAATATTAATCATTGATTTCCTTTCCTCTTTTAATTTAATTATTTAATTATTTAATTCTTTGTTCACTATTTTGGTACAAGAAAATGGTAACTACTCTAATTTGGGCTTGGTATAGAAAATTTAAGTTGACGTCATCTTTGCACAAAATGATTTTACACTTTGCAAGCTGGATCAGATGAGAGGCTTATCAACCACATAGTATCACTGACGACTCTCTCGTCGTCATCATTCCTATGCCAAGTCCATAGTGCATGCGTTCCATTCACCACCTCAAGCTGCCCATGCCCAAAGCTAGCCTCCCTGAATATCGATATTTCCGGTTTTGGATCAATGTACCTGGTATTCAACCTCAAAATATTAGTAACTTTCTTCTGATCACATATGTATGGATCGGATTTTGACTTCTTGAAATCGAAACATTATTGGATTAGATCGGATTTTAATAAATTTGAAACAAATGTTGACCCGATCGATTTCATTCATTTTCATGCCCTAAGAAATAAACTTACTTGCTAGCAAGACCTTCACGGTTGCCACCATCCCCTATAGTGATATGCACCGGTCCACAGTTATCTGCTTTGTCCTTGTAAACACGAGTCTGAAGAAATCAAAAATAAAAAAATGATTAGGAAAATTTATAATATATTAATCAGAAAATTAAATTAATTTGGCTACAGAAATGACTTACAAAACGCTCATAGGCATGAACATGTCCAGCAAAAACGATATCAACCCGAGATCTATAAACCAAGTCCTCCATTGCTGCTTTCATTGCAACAGATTCACTCTCACCTTGATGGGCAGTGTTAGAGCTATACCACGGTGCATGGATAGTCACCACAATCCAAGGTGTTCTTCCTCTATCAATCTTTTTCAAGTCCATCTCCAACCACTTGTATTGTGCAGAATTAGGATTGAAATCCGTATACGAACCCAACATGCAGACATGGATACCAGCCACATCGAAAGAATAGTATAGGTTTGAATCTGAACCGCTCTCTTCGTATGGCATTCGCCATCTTGCAATATAAGCTGTAAATGAGTGAGGGTGGACGATTGGGATCTTTTCTACCTCATGGTTGCCTTGGGTTACCATCCAAGGACGTTGGCTTGCCAATGGCTCAACTAAACGACCAAATGAATCCCATTTTGTTTGTATGAAATCTGCATATGATAAGTCTCCAGGCAATAATAGCATGTCATAGTTTGATTTTTCTATGTGTTGGAGAGTTGAGTTAGTCCATTCTGTCTGTCCAAGATCACCTGCACATGATGTACATATATGTAGTAAGTAGTATATTTATTAAATGATTTTTATAACTGATGTCTGTTGTATAAATAGAAAGTTTGTAATATTTATTATTGTAATTAATTATGATTTCAATACTATTAAAAGTTTAAATTGCTATTTTTAAAAAATTTTAATTTTTTCAAATAATATTTATTATAGCTTAACAAGCACAATTAATAGTAAATAATTTAGGGGCATACAGACCTATAACTGCAAATTTGATAGGGAATAGCTGGGGAGGAGTTTTAAGAGTGTATTGTTTGACGGAAGGTGGATCGCCCAAGCGGTAGTAGTAGACAGTATTGGGATTGAGTGGACCAATTAGTACGTCGTGGATTTCACCGGACTGATATAAGCTGTACCGGTAAGAAGATGTAGTCCCAGAAGCAGAGGAGGCATTTGAACCAGGAGAGATCCATGGAACGTACACAACTTTTGCAGGAGTTGAGCTGTCTGTAATCCATGAGATCCTCATTTTGTCTTGCCCAACTTGAGAAATGCGTACCTGCAAATTACAACCGATTGATGTGCTAATTAATTTTACACACACATATATATATATATATATATATGCAAGTAGGCATTCAGAACAAATCCAATATTGTTGCATATATATATATATATATATATATATACCTTAGCCAAACCCAAGTTCCCTTTTTATTTTTTTTGGTATAGTACTCTTTTGTAATCTTTGAAAAATATTACATTTAATTATGAAAATAATGTGTTGTCAATAATGGTATCATTTTTTTATTTGGAGAATTAGTGATAATTAAATGCTATCCACTCGTTATTTTCGGAAGCTCTTTCGTTCCGTAATTAGATTAGTAGTTTATATTTGAAATGCATTTCATTTTATCAACAACGCAAGTAAGATCTCATCATATAGATTTAGTCACTTCGAGTAATAATTTGGTGGTACAAAAACAATTAATCTCCAATAGAAATTCGTGGTCCATGTATTCCCGAACCTACAAACAAGGCATTTTCTAGAATCCAAACAGTTTGTATACATAACAGACAAAATAAAAGGGCATAATTTTGACGATTGGAAAAATTATTAAGAAATGAAAGGACACATTTCGAAAATAATAATTGTCGTAGTTAAAAATTTGAGTTGGGGCCACTGCATAGCCCAAGCATCTAGGGCAACCTGGGACGTGCGTCCCAGGCTCCAGACACCTAATTAATCCATGTCCTCAACCATATATTACAGTAGTCAGTACTAGTAGTGAAATTCAAACAGAATTATTCAAATTTGAATTCGAATAATGGAAAAATAATTTGATATAATATTCAAATTTAAATTCGAATTCGAATGGTGCACTATTCAAAACTATTCAATTCAAATTTCATTCTATTGTTAGCACATGTAATTAATCTATCTCATCAACAATAATTTGCCCAACCATATATAATTATTCACTCCCTACACAGCCTAAATAAAGGCATACTCTTCTTGTATCAAGATATACCATCTGAATATCAATTCAATACAATCTTCCATTCTCACCAATCATATTACAGAACGTAAATGTGGATTATCCCTCAGGCAAAAAGAAGATAATTATGATTAAATTTTGAGTAATTAATTGCTTTTAGTTTTCAGAAATCCATAAGAATATATATAAATGAGGCATGCATGCATTAATTAGATGAAAATCGATGATGATTGATCAATTCAAAAAATTCAAAACTACAAATTAAAAATCTAGAAACCTACCTGTTGTGGAGAAGTTTTGGAAGCAGCATCACCACCGGATTGTTGGACGGAGATTGTTTTACGAGGTGGCGGACGATTGTAGGAATGAACGCCGGCAAAGAATCCGAGATCAAAACTCAAACTCATTAATCCTAATATCAGAAATAAAAGACTGATCCTTCCCGCTCTCATGGTTTCACGTCTGTCTGTCTATGTTTTTAACTTCTATTATATTACTTCTGAAACTAATCTCAAGGACCATCTTATAAAAAGGAGTTCTCCAAGATGTACCTATTAATTGTAGATTTCAATATCTCAATGTTTTTTGTTTACGTTCATGAATCTTAGCCATTGCATTAACCATGCTTGTATTTTGCACAAATTTCATTGCACCCATTACGACACGTGGAAGTAGCATAAAGCATATTCTGAGTATATCAAAATCCATGTAAACCAGAGAATTTCTTTTCTTGATTTAAAATAGAAAATTGGGGAATTTTCAATGGAATAGATTATAGAAGGATGGGTTAAATGGAATGTGAATACGATAGGGAATAGCATAGTCTGATCTGATGACACTTATTCTGTTTCTTTTTGCCTCCATTGCGGCCACGGCTTTCTCTTTGCTTGGGTGACGGATTGTCCGGACGCTCAATTTTGCTCTGGTTTGCCCTTTTTTTTTATTAACTCGATTAGGATCTTAAATCTTCAATAAATTACGTCATTTCATTGAAGTTAAAATTTTGGATACTTATTAATTTCTTTAGTTAATTAAGGAAATGTCTACATCCCAATTCTTTTTTTTTTTCTTGTTTTTTGCCATAGATAGATGGAAATTATATCAAATTCAATTATAGATCGTAATTACTACATCGGAGTATCACTACAAGAAATTACACTATTTCCATTTGTCATTGTGCAAACGCATGCATGATAACTACATGTGTATGAAATTTTATTATTTGTGTCTGTAACATTGTAGACGCAGCTAATGGGCACAGATAAAACACAAAAAAATAAAAAAATAAAAATTTAGACATTGAACATTAGTACATAGACTCAGAAATTGGTTATTTGCGTCTGCCACTTAACATACATGTGTCTCTAGTGGCAGATGCAGATAGTCATCTCGGTTAAATTTTTAGATCACGATCTTTTCCTTCTCTTCTTCTTCCCTCTCCGTCCATACCCATCCCCTTAAGTCTATCGCTGCCTTCGTGAAAGTCTGCTGCATTTCAAGTATGTACTTCGATTTTTCCCATTTTTTTTTTTATTCTGTTGTAACCCGATATCGTAAAGTCAAGAAATATAATTTGTAAATTTTAGTTATAAAATAATAAACACATAAATAAATTACGTAAATAACAATACAATTGAACATGTTATAACCTGATATTAAAATATGAAATTTGAACAATTTGGTGTAACATTTAATCATAAAAATAAATGCAAGTATTTGAAGTAAATAAATGTTATACCTATATATATATAGATACATAATTTACATATGTGCACAATGAAATTAAAACTTGATTGACTTGGAGCTTGACTTTATTTTGTGTCAATTTTTTTAAAAGTGAAACACATGTAAATCTAGTAACTAGAGTAAATAAACACTTATATATATACATACAAATCAAGGAATCAACCTCCACCACAAATTTAAAGTATTGATCTTGACTTTTACTTTTCTTATTTTTCTTTTCCTTTTCTTTTGCTTTAGCGGACATTGTCTTCTTCATTTTCTTGACGGTTCTAGTCTTTTCTCCTCTACTTTGTTTCCTCTTGCTTGGCCGTGAGAGCCTCTTTCTAGCAGCAAGTGATTCCTCCTTCCTTTGTAGCTCGATTTGTATGCATCAACTTGTGAAGTTCAGCCTTACAAATCTTGGTTGCTGTGAGTGTACCGTAGGATGTTTCCTTCTTTTCCCTCAGCCCTGCCATGCGTTTTCCTGAATGGTCAGTCGCTCCACTCTTCCTCCTTGATAATACAACTTGCTCTTTCATATGTGTGGCTTGGTTAGATTGTGTGAAAACCAGAAACAAAACAAATGGTACTTAGCAGTAGGTGCGGGAAATTAGTAGCCAGCACCTTAGTTTTTATATTTTTCCTTCCTTTCTCCCAAAAGTCATAACACAGCAACTGAATTCATCCCTTTTTGCTGCAATTCCAATCTGGTTTAGTTTGTTTTCTTGTTGGTAGTCAATGTCCCTGTCCCTGCATATTGTTCACACCATGGGTTTCCTTGCAATACCGGCCAGACCATCCTTTTCCTTTAGCTGTGGAAGTCCTTGTGTGATGTAACTGTTATTAGAAGGTGTTGCAGCCATGACTTAAACAAGGCAACCATGGGTCACTAGGAAGCTTGAAGTGTGAACTTCTAACCAATTCTTTTTTTTAGGTAAATTTCTGCACCCATAATTTTGGTTAAGGATGTAAAACAAATAGCTTAGGAGGATGAAAATAGCTTGAAGGTAATGATAATTAGTATTTAAGGAAAAAAGGAAAAAAACTTTGAATGGATAGGTATGTTGTTGGAAAATATGTGATGTAAGCCTTTGATTACTTGGGTTAATGAAACCAATATTTAGCTTGATGTGGACAATACAAGTATGGTAGAAATTGATAGAATTATGTTAATTCTTTTAAGGTATATATATACACACATGTACCCATAAAGGGAAATTAGGAATACTCTTAAGGTTTATGATAAAATGCTTAAAAGAATTTAATTGTTATTCTTTTGATTTTTTGTATGAGAATGGGATGAAAAGTTTGGAAAGGAAAATTGAATTGATAAAATGATGTTATTGGTAAGCATAAGTGGGTAGTATGCTATTGGAGGATTAAGTGTTAGTTGTTGTTAAATCTTTATAATTCAAGATGATTAACTTAACTTTAAAGTTAATAGTAGAATTATAAGTAAAGGATTTAGGTTAGTTTTATTGATAGATATACATATATACAAGAAATGAAGTCAGTTACCCTTAAGGTGTTTATTGAAAGACCTAAAAGAAACTAATTGTAGTGTATTAAGTAAAACTTAGTATATTTGATTCTTAATGGTTAGTTGTTATTTGAATTTAAATAAAATGTCTAAGATCACAAAGTAATATATATACATATATGAATCGGAATTAAAGTTGTCCTAAAGATAGTGAGTAAAATGTCTAAGAGGAATTGGTTTCCAAGAAATGCATGGAAGTGAATATATAAGTTTTAGTAATTAGAAGATTATAACTATGAAGTTTATAAACTAAGTAATATTTGAAAATATGACATCCAACTCAGGAACATATTATTGAACCAACGATGCATGGATTCGTGAGGAGCGATGAGCAAGATTCATATCACTATGAGTGAATTACGTATTTTTTGGTTGCTAGATTAATATTTTTAATTTTTTATGTGTATGTGAAGTAAATGTATTTATATAGGGATATATAATAATGTGTAGTGTTACAATTGAGTTATTTGAATTATGCTTGACTTGTGTCTTTGTTTGTATTTGATAAGGACCAATAAAACTGATTTTTCTCCAAAATAATTTTTATATAGGAATTAGAATTTCGATGCACCTAGGATATTTTGATTTGAATATTTGATATGTGATTATGAATACTTGAGTAACTTAGTTTTGGTGGGTGGATATGTATGGAGAATATATTTGGTATGCTAGCACAAAAACTATCCAGTGGGAAGATATATGTTGTGTTGGTGCTAAGTTACTCTATTGGCCTTTTGTGTGCTTTGAGTGTTTTGATTGATTTGATTTGATTGTATAGTTTATTATTTGAATTGTGTTTGTTAAGTTTTATATTTTTCATATTTGCATATGTGTGACATTTAGTTGTTTTAAAATTCATGTTATATTGAAATTATTTGACCTATGTATTATATTCATGTGTAAAGTGATGCTAGTACATTTTGGGTATATTTTTCACTCACTAAGTCCTGGTGACTCACCACTCTTTTGGTGATATTTTTTTTTTTTAGTAAAATGATCTCAATGGACATCAATCGTTAATACGTGACTTGCCGCTAGAGTGCGGCAAGGTATTTCTTCAGGATCACATACTTGAAGCCAAATAATAAAAGTTTACAGTCACATTAAGGATTAGAGTTGTTGCGTTTTGTTTGTTTAGTAATCTAATTGTTACTATTTGTGATGTTACTAGAGTAGAGCTCCTTGTGTATACTATTGTTGTTGATACCTGGTTGAGTGTAACAAGGTCATATATGTTTATATTTTGGGCATGTTCTGTTTTACAAGGAATCTCTTCCCAAATTTTGAGTTAAATTATTATCTATTTTTGTAAATAAGCATTTTTTATTTATTTGTATTTCTAAACTCTACTCTTAATTTTTAGTTTGGTCAAGAATTGTATGTGTTTCTTTGATTTGAAGTCAGGTTTATAAAGGTTTGGTTACCTATTCTCTCAGTCAGTCATGCCTTCGTGAGGGGTATGACAAATTCTTGCTTAAATTTTGTCTTTTACATATGTTTTTTTTGTGGTTAAGATCATAAGCATTTTAAAGTTTATTTGTTGTTATGTATAATTGTGTGTATGTGTATCAAATTAAGTATAACTTATAATTTTATTTATTTTTGTTTTGTTTAGATAAGTAGTTTGTACTTTATTTTGTATATATGTATATCAAATTAAGTATAACTTATAATATATTTATTTTAATTATTTCATTTTAAGACATCTTACATTCGACCCTTTAAACCTCAGTCAGCATAATGACAAGCAAGGTCGAGAACTGATGAAGATTTAGGAGATGATTTTTAGATGTACTAGTTGATACATTTTAAATATTTTTCAGATGATTTTCTGTAAAGTCTTATTTTACTCATACAAAAGTCTGATTTTAAAAATAAAATATGTTTTGAACATTTATTTGTAGGTATAAACTAAAAAAGTAAATAAATATAAAAACCTTAAAAAATTAAATATTTAATATGTGTATGGCATATAATCATCTGTGTCTGTAATGTATAGACACAGATAACCATTATTTCCTTTGTCTGTTTTCTACGTTTGTAGAACAAAAGTAGAAGTAATTACGTGTGCAATATCTGTCTCCTCTTCTTCTGCTTATACTGTAGGTGCAATATTTTTCTAACTATTATTTGTGTCTAGATATACGTTTGTGACACAACGCATACATGTTATGCATCTTCACAGGTGCATATAGTAGTATTTTTATTTAGAGTTAGTTTGGTACACATGAATGAGTTTTGAAGAATTGGAATGAGAATAGACTGCAATTGAATGAAATGATTATTCTATTCTATTGTTTGGTAATGTTTATGAAAAATAATTATTTCATTCTATTTATTTATTTTTTATGCAATTTTTAGACATGAACTAATATAAAAATTATGCTAAAATAATAAAAATATCACTCAATAGATAAACTGATAAAAATGTAACATAATTTATGAAATGTTATATATATATATATCTTAATTTTTTAATTAATTTAAAAAAAATTATATTATTTATTATTATTAATTAATTATTAGTATTACTTAACTTATTTTATTATTATTTATCTTTATTTTATTATTTCTTATTTATTAATATTAATATTTTAATTTAAAATTACTTAACTAATTTATTTATTTAACATAAATTATTTATAATGATATGAATGATATTTTGTCCTTTGACTAAAATGAATTAATTTATTATATAAACAAATTTTATATATTTTATATTATTTAATGTGATATAAAAGATTTTTTTTTTTTGTCATTTGACTAAATTAAATATATTAATTAATAATCAATTTTTGATTTAATTATTTATTTTAAGTGATAGAATGAATTTTTTTTTTTTGTCATTTAACTGAACGAAATCGATTCCATAGAAGTAGGAATGAGCAATCTCACTCTCTAGGTGGGTTTAAGGATTCCTACTCTTATGGAATAAAATGACTGGAATAGAATAAGTATTCTGGGATTAGAAAAGTATCAAATGAAAGAATGTACATTCTATGAAATCAAATGAAATGGTTATTCATGTGTACCAAACTAGCCCCTAGGGGTATGTATGTCCGGATGCAAATGTATGTTACTATATATGTCTGCCAAATACTATTTTCTCTTATAATGTATTCCTAATCTAACAATATTACATTACAATTTAGCCACACATAAGGTGGGGAAACAACTATCAAATTTGGAGAAAATAACCACACATTGTTAATGGTGAGATTCGAATATGAGATCTCATGATTACAAATATTTGATGGCCCTAATTTAATGGGAAAAATTAAAAGAGAGTTTGTATTTGATTATAATCTATCGAACATGATTATAATCAAATAATTATGATGTTTTGTACTTCGTTAGAATATTTTTTAATATTAAAATCATATTATTTTTTCTAAATATTTTTTATTAAAATAAAAAGAAAAAAGTTAATAAGGAGTATAATCATGAGATTCCACCCATAATACATGGCTCAAGTGGTAATACATGTTTGAGTTTAGCGGTTGAGAGATCTCTACAATGTTAGGGGTTCGTGCTCATAGGAAAATATTTGTGGGAAGAGACAGTCACGAACTCCAAACGAGATTTGACTACTCATACCTATACCCACACCCAAAAGGTACAGGGATACTCATGGGAAGCCAAAAAGAAATAATCATGAGATTCCACCTATATAATCTTTATTTATACTATATATAAAAATGGTTTAACTACAAAATCTTTTGATTTTTTAAAATACCCATTATAAAATTGTAATTTACTTTCTTATCCATTTTCTTTTTCAATTTCTAAGTTTTTCATTTTACATAAATAACCTTTTTAATAGCGATAAAATTGTTTTCCTAAATCTTCTCTATCTTAATAGTAATAGAATTGTAATTCTTTTCTTATATTCATATTAAAAATAATAAACTCTAACAATAATTAAATTCTTTCTATTTAAAGTTATCTACAATTCAACACCAAATTATATTCTCCATCTCATTTTGTTTTATCATAAAATTGTAATTATTTTTGTTTCTATTCATATATAAAAAAAATTCAATAACAAATTATAACAAATATTAAATTATTTTATATTTATAAGTTATTTATAATTTAGCAACATGCTAAATTTTCCATCTCACTTTATTTTATCACATACAGGTCACTCAATATACCATATGTATTGTTCTTAATTCGTTTGGAGTATGATTATGCTTGATTAACATCTTGATTAATTAAGCTACAAGTATAATTAATTAACATAAATTGATTGAAAAGAAAGCGTCCATCAGAATCTTAAAAATATACTTTGATTATTTTTTTGGTCATTATAGATTAAAATTATTAATAGTTGTGCATTTGAAATTTTGCAAAATAAAATTGTGACCTTTTTGTTTCTTTTTTATTTTCATATCTAACAATTATAGCAAAATGGAAAAGAGACAAATATATGAATTCTAATATTAAAGCATGCAAGAATATAAGTAAAATATTAATTAATTTTGAAAAGTATTTATAAGGTTAAAATAATAATATATTAAGTTTTTATTATATGCATAATTTAAGATTCTAATTATTTTTTTTTACAAAAATCATGCATACTTCAAGGGTTATATAAATATGACTCATGTGCAATGCTCGTAACATTTAATTACTATTATATAAAAGCGACTTAATGGCTGATTTTTTTTTTATTTCTTTAAATATTCTTATGAGTTTTTATTATAACATAGATACATTTTAGTTATGAACTCAGCTCTTCTCAATTATACATTTCTCTTAGTACTCTCTAGTGCATACTTGGATATGTGACATGTGTATTATTAATATTTAATGGTTAACATTTAATTATAATAAAAACTCTAATTAATTTAAATAGTATGACTCTTTTACGAAGCTTGGAACTTTTTCCATCTTTTGTCTTGTACAAGAAAGGAAACCTAGTCACCTCCAAGAGCTGTGAACACTACTTAAGTGAAGAGACTCCATCTACAACTCCATAAGCACTCCTAAGAACAAGTCAAAATTTTCTAGCAAAAGTGCTTTACTCAGCAAGGAAGACAAAAACAAACAGAGTAATCAATGATGGTTGTTTTTTTGACTGATTTTTCTCCTTTTGTCTTGGAAGAATCTTTGCTAGGTTTACAAAGAATATGGAACACCAAATGACATTAAGCAAAATATAGATGGCACACTTTTCAGAAAAGAAAAAAAAAAACAAATTAAAAGTCCCTCTACATAGGTGCTAGCAAGTCATAAAGTATTAGGGATTTAGTCTATTGTGGGCAAAGCAGAGGCCTAAGCATATGAGTTTCCTATATTTCAGTAAGTTTAACAATTTCTTCATTTACATCTATTTTTGTTTATTGATTAATCTTAAACATAAGATTTTTTCTTTTTGCCTTGTTTGTTAGTGACATCTGTTAGCTCATTTTATGTGGGGAAAAAAAAAATCAAAAGCAAAGAATAGTCTTTTGTGTTTTTTGTTTTTTGTTTTTGTTTTTGTCACCGATCCAGGTGTGTACTTAAGAATATTAAGTCTAGGTTCGGTAATACTCTTTTGGAGGGTGCTTATGCTAATGAAAAACACAAGTCAATTTTTTTATGTTTGGTAAAAAAAAAGTGGGATGCTTCTGCTCTGAGCTTTTAAAAGCTGGTTTATGCTCTTCAAAAATTAAAAGACTAATATAACCACAACTTTAATAAAAATTCATATTTATCTTTTTATTAATTAATGCAGTAGGTTAATTATCTCTCTTTTTATTATCAGTATCAATTATAGTCAATTTAAATTTTTGGAGCAACTTTACAATACATTTACCAAACATTAATTTGTGGTTTTTACTTATTGAGAGCAATTTTTGTATTATTTTACCAAACACTATTACTGTAACTTTTTAAAAGCTGCTCTAAGAGATCTATGAGAGCACAACACCTCTAAAAAGTCACGATATTACCAAACCAAGACTAAGAGATATGTATAATGGAGAGGAGTCGAGTCCTTTAGTTATTATGTTATATTATTAAAATATTATGTTTAAAATAGACTATTAATTTATTTTTTCCCCTAATTCTTTATCCTTTAAATTTTAATACTAAAGGTGTGTTTGGTAGGGGGTTAAAAATACGGAGATTAAGAACTACATGGAGATAATATCATGAAGCATTTATTAAGGGTATAAATGTTAATGTTAATTGTGTTTGGTTGTGATAATAAATATAAGGAAATCTTTAATCTCGTAAACATTAATCCTAATTGGTAAAGGATTAAAAACTAAGTAAAAAATTTAAAAATTATTATCATTATATTTTATCAAATGGTGCAAAATTGATATTCTATAATTAGAAAAAAGAATTTAAAAAAAAAACACACACACACACAAATTTTCTTCTATTTTATTATTATTTCTATTTTATTTTCACGTATGAGCAGAGGATATTTTACATTTTTAATCACATGACTTGCAATGCCAAAAATCACTAATTCTAAATAAAAATGAAAAAAGAAAAAAACAGTTAGTTCCTTCACAAAACATACATAAATGAAAAAAGCATAACAAAATTTTAATTATGAATTATTTCCAATTTTGTCACACACACATATATATCTCTAATTTTGAAGTATATTTGTAATTTTTTTAAAAACTTATTTTTAATATTTTTTTTTTCTGTCTAATTCAAAAACATTTTTAAAAAATAAAATTGGAAAACATTAATAGCATCAAAAGGCTAGTTAGTAAAAAATAAATAATAAATAAGAAACATTTGGAAGGACCAACACTTGGTAGGGCCTCAAAATCAAACTTTCACACGTTAATTTGACAGTCTCTTGGTTGATGTGTTTCTTATTTAACCTCTCTTAAACTAGTTTGGTGGGTATTAATGTATTATGACATTTTATAAAGGATGTTTAATCTCCTTAAAGTAGTTTTTAGCTACATTTTTACCAAACACTCCTAAGACATATTAAAGCTTCATCTCTTAAAAACCTTTGTCCCTCTTAAACTCATACCAAACACACCCTAGTAGGATTATAACTCTTTTTACTATTAATTTTTCTAAATTTCAAGATTTAAAAAAAAAAAGCTATGAATTAAAAGAAATATTAAGAATATATTTTATATTTTTTTATAAGATTATTTTCTTAATTTTTTTAAAAGAATTATACATTTAATATTAAATTCATTTTTAATTATATTTACTTATTTTCTTAATTAAATAACAAAGAGTAACTTCTTATTATTTTATAATATTAAAATCTGTTGCTTCAAATAGATTGCTAATTTTTTATTTTCTAACTCTTACCATTTTAATACTAATATGGTTATAATTCTTTTTAAATTTTAATTTCTTTTTCTAATTATTCTGAATTTTATGAATAAAATTGAAAAAGAAACTATGAATTTAAAAAAAAAAAAAAAAAAGGAGTATCTTTTTTATCATTGCAATATTATTTTCTTAAATATTCGTCTATCTTAAGAATTAAATGAAAAAAATTATAAATTTATAGTATGAATTTAATTTTTAATTAGATGTACTTATTTGTTTAGTTGCATTAACATAGATTAATATATATATACATATATATATATATATATATATATATATATATATATATATATATATATATTATAAATTGTATGTAAGTCAATTCTGGTTGAAATATGTATATCATAAACACAATTCACACTCAACGCGTGTGCCACATAGAAATATTAACTCTAAATACATAAAGAAAATTACAATGGATAATCAACAATAGATTAAATAATTTTAATAACTCAAGGGTTGGCTAATGCAAGAAGTGTGCTACATTCACTGACTTTTGGGGTTTGAATCTCATTTGGGTGATCACGGGAGTAAAATTCCCATAAATTCTCTAGTATTACCATGGATGGTTAATTTTCCTTTAACTAAACTAGAGAGGTAATTAGTCGATCGAGATGTGAGTAAACTGGCCTGAACACGTACACCTGACAGCTAAATAAAAAAAAATCAAAATTTTATTTAGTAATTAGGAAATAATTTTGATTCATTAGTATGTGAATAAATTTTATTTAAAAAAAAAAAATACAAAATCATGAAATAGAAAAATAAGAATTCACTAGCTTGTTTTTGTGGAAAGATATTTTTAAGAAATAGTTTTAGTCATTATTATTCTCACAATGAAGTTTACTAAATAAACAACCTATTTATTATATAAAACTCAAAAGGACTTATTTATCATCTAAAAGTTAGACTATTGTAATATTTGAATTTAGGCTTTTTATATTTTTGGTCCCTAGAGTTAGAGTCAATTTCATTTTAGCCCTTTCATCTTATACAATTTAATTCCTAAACTTCTTTTAAAATAAAATGAATAAAACTATTAGAAGTTGAAGAAAAATGTCAAAAAAAAAAAAAAAAACACACTCCCATTACCATTTTTTAGACCCACCACAATTCCACAAGCTCCACCATCTTGGTAGTGAGAGACATCACCCAAGGTCCACAACCTCCCCCCAAATCTCCAACAAAACCTCTTCGTTTTCAAAGAAAAAGAGGTAGAAGGATTGTCATGATTCCCCTCAAAGAATCTACAAGGTGCAAAGTTTTAGAGATTGACAACTCTAATATGAAATCAAAAAAGTTAATTATCGTTTGAAAATCTCAACTTAGATGTCATTTATTAAAGTAGACACTCATATTTTTTTTAATATCATTTGAGGCACTCACCTTTATTTATTTATTTATATCGTTTAAGGTACTCCACAAAAAAAAAAAAAAAAAAAAAAAAAAGAAAAAGAAAAAAGAAGGCTAGTATAGTTAATAGAAAATGGTGACATATCAATATTTTTTTACCATTCTTATATCTGTACTATTATAAAAGGGAGAAACCCTTATTATGTCCTTCCTTATCTTAAATTATTTCACTCATAACTACTAAGTATTTGTAAATGTGAACCTTGTTATGTTGCTAAGTATTTTTCTTAACTTAATGATATATTACATGCCAAAGTAATATGGAATTGATTCCTATAGGCTATTCCTGCATCTTCAGGGGCTCAACAGTCCCATAATTACTAGGCACGACCATAGTTTTAGTTTGTAGTTGTTTGACCTTTTTAAATATGCAAACAAATTTGATATTATAAAGTGTTGAATTGATTTGTCATTTATGTTTTTATTAATAAATGCATGTGACTTAAAAATTTTAAATTAGTATTCTATTGTTATTTTTGTAATCAACAGTTATTTTAAACCCAAATGATATATTTTGGAGGATGATATTGTAATTTTATTTTACATTATCAGACACTGTAATTAAGCTATCAGAGACAACAAAAAATAATCTCCAATAACTTGAAATTATTATTTTTGGACTATCAGAGATTGATTATCAGAATGCTAACAGTCTGTGAAGAGTATTAGAAACTAACTATCAAAGACCACTAGTAGTCTCTGAAGAGTATCTGAGACAGATCATTAGAGATCGATAGTAGTCTCTGAAACTTATATGAGATCGACTATTAAAGACTGATATTTATCATAGACTAACTATCAAAGATTGTGAGTGATCTCTGATAACTCGATTAATAGGACAAAGGAGGTCATACAGAGACTGCATATATATATATATATATATATAAAGGAAAATTTTTGTTGAAAGGGTGTTTTTTAAAAAATTGACATTATTCCAAGTAATTGTAAATTTTTACTACATATGAAAATGAGAAACTATTTAATTTTCAAATAAATTTTGGCATACCTAAATACTTATATAACTATTACCTAAAAATTGATTGTATGGGAATAAGTTACTTCATCAACTTTTGCAACATCGCTAAATTAAATAACTTGAATCAAACCCCTTAAGTGACATTTGTAAAACTATCCCTCTAACAACAAAAATTTTGTCGTGGTTAATGAAAGACAAATTATTATGCTAATAATCTAGCGTGATTGAGATAACATTAGGATTTGATAGATAAAATTTATGCTTTTTTTGTTGTTGATAAAGTGGAAATAAGACAGTAAAACTAACAAAGAGGACAGCTATACGACGCTTCCAAGCTACACCCATATCACCCCCCTCAGCCACCAGGGTCACATATGGTGGTGGTTGGTACTAATCCTTAGAGAAATCTTCACTATCCAGCATTAAGTTAGCTAGACAATCTGCCACCTTGTTCGCCTCCTTGTAAATATGGACCACATGCACTTCCCAACTTCTCGAAATGAGCTGCTGGATATCTCTAATAAGAGGCTGATTAGCTTCAGAGCTATGATAAACTTTGGTTGCAAGATTGAAAACTACCTTAGAATCTAACTCAAATATCACATTCTTATATCCCAAGTTCTAAATAGCTAATAACCTTAGTCTCAGAGCCCATAGTTCGGCTCTTATGGAATAACACCATCCAAGCTTTTTGCCAAAACCAAAAATCCATTCTCCACTGTTACCTCTGATCACTTCTGCAGCACTAGCATATCCAGGATTCCCCAGAGCGGCACCCTTTGTGTTCACTTTAATCCACCCAGTTGGCGGCATACTCCACTTGACTGACACCTCCACCTTATGTGTACAAGTAGGATTCAGATGAATAGCCTTAGAGGCAACCAACATCTCCATCATGTATTTTCAAATTTCACTCTTAGGGCAGATAGGCCTTTGAAAACTTTCTTCAAAATTGCTTCTATTACGTCACTTCTAAGCCTTCCATGTAGTAATATCAAAGATAATTGGCCATGGACCAAGGTTAGTGAAGCAGGTAGAATGGCGATTATTATAAGTCCATTGCCCAAGATCCCAGCTGAAAAATTGATCATCTAGTACCCTAATACCCACCATCTTCTAAACTCTTGCCAACCTAGGGCAGTCACAGATAGCATGGAGTAAAGACTCATCTTGAACACCACACCCTACATAAGTTGAACTCACTCTATCCAACATGCTGACTTTTCTTTTAATTGGTCATCAACCTATCATTCGCCATCTTCTAAAGGAAAATACAAATATGAAAAGGATTGTCCCATTTCCAAATTGCTTTTCACATGGGATTTACATCTTGAGTAGAATTCTCAACAAGAAAATTGTACGCTGACCTTTTAGTGGATAAACTAGTCTTTGACATACCCCAAGCAATTCTGTCATCTTCATTAATAGCTCTAGCCAGTAACAGCCTTTTAATTTTATCACAAGCATAAGGAGGTAACACAGAGGCAAATTTATCATAATTCCAGTCACCATTCTCAGCAACAAACTCACTCAGAGTTGTGAGCTCATCCCACAAATCCAAAGGACTAGTAGTTGACCTTAGTAACGGTCTTGTATGTGGTACCCATGAATCAACCCAAAACCTAGTTGTCAGTCCATTATTGATAATCCATCTTGCTTTATATAGAATATCTGTCCAGGACATGCAAATCACTTTCCAAAATGCCGAGTCCGTATGTTTAGGGGTGTAAGGCTAAAACAAGTCTTCACCCTCAAGATACTTGACACAGATCACCCTTGACAAAAGACTCTTATCATCGATCAAAACTCCCCATCCCATCTTCATCATAAAACCTTGGTTGAATTAGACCCAAACCTCCTCTATACTTACTTTTCCTGAACAGCTTCCCACTTTATAGTACGCATCTTGATTTAGGCATCCATATCCCCCTAAAGGAACTTGCGACTAAGTTTCATGACTTCATCACATATTGAAACAAGAAGAGAAGAAGCTTGTATGGAATAAACAGGAATAGCTTATATAACCGATTAGACTAAGGTGAGCTGACCAGCCATAGACAAGCAATTGACCTTATAGTTTGATAACATGTGCTTAACTTTTTCAATGATATAGTGAAAATGGTGTTTTGTAACACGACCATGAAAGTGGCATCTCTAAATATTTTCCAAGATCATCAGTTGATTTAAATCCTGTAATACTTTTAATATTTTTTCGTCACCCACTGTTAACACGCTTGTTACAAAAGAATTTTGTTTTGTTAGTGTTAACTTTTTGCTTGGAAGCTATGATAGAAAATGTGGTGAGCACAACACATAAAATTGAAGATGATGAACAAATTGGAATACTCAAAAGACAACTTCTACTTTTCTCTTGATATCAAATTGAAAACATACAATAGGTATTTATAAGACTTATAATAGCAACTCTAAAGTCACACAACTAAATATGCACTAATATGACTTTAACACCCATTATCCTAGACATTAAGGACTCCAACCCATTACTACAATTTTATTACACATTAACAAAAAAAAACTTCCACTAGCACACAATAATTTATAGCCACCCATTATAAGAAATTAACTACCTCTTAAAACTCATTACATCAAAATAACTCACACCTTTTTAACTTCCACTAACAATTTATCATAGGAAAATAAAGTTTATTATTTTCAACACTTCCCTTTAAACTTAATTTTCCTTTCTAACTCCAAGCAATTCTCTCAATCCTTGAAAGACTTCAAATTTGAGTGGTTTTGTGAAAATATCCGCAACTTGATCAAGAGACTTTACAAATTTGACTTCCACTTCTTTCTTGGCAATACACTCATGGATGAAATGATATCTTGTGTCTATATGCTTGCTTCTATCATGGAAGACGGGGTTCTTTGCCAAAGCTAGTGCAGACTTGTTGTCAACAAAAATTTGGGTTGCTTCTTTTTGTGGCTCTTGTAGCTCCTTCAACAATCTTCTTAACCAAATGGCATGACAAGTACAAGAGGTAGCAGTAACATATTCAGGCTCACAAGTTGAAAGAGTAATAATTGGCTGCTTCTTTGAAACCCAAGAAATTGCATTATTTCCCATGAAAAATACAAAACCCGTGGTGCTTTTTCTATCATCCAAATCTCCGGCAAAATCACTATCACAGTATCCCACAAGATCAATAATATGTGAAGAAGAATAAAATAGGCCATAGTCAAGTGTACCTCTTAGGTAGCGAAGAATTCTTTTAGCCGTTTTCATGTGAGTAAAAGTAGGAGATTCCATGTAACGACTCACTACTCTAACAGCATAAAGAATGTCTGGCCTTGTGCAAGTCAAGTATCTTAAACTTCCAACAAGACTTCTAAATAATGTGGGATCTACCTTCTCTCCAACATCATGCTTCGACAACTTCACTCCGCATTCCATGGGTGTATTAACAGAGTTACTATCAAGCATTTGGAATTTCTTAAGAACATCTTTTGCATAGCTTTCTTGTGAAATAAAAATTCCACCATCATTTTGCTTCACTTCAAAGCCTAAGTAGTAAGACATTAGCCCCATGTCAGTCATCTCAAATTCACAAGTCATTGCCTTCTTGAAATCTTCAAACATGATTGGATTATTTCCTATAAAAATTAGATCATCCACATAAAGGAAAACAAATAAAACATCACCATTTTCATGTGCCTTCACGTAAAGTGCATATTCATGTGGACATCTAACAAACCCATTTTCTTGAAAATACTTGTCAATTCGATTATTCCACGCCCTTGGTGCTTGTTTTAGGCCATACAAAGCCTTTTTTAACTTCAGAACTTTGCCTTCTTGCCCTTCAATTACATAACCCTCAGGTTGATCAACATAAACCTCTTCTTCAAGAAAACCATGGAGGAAAGCAGATTTTACATCCAATTGATAAATCTTCCAATGCTTATGGGCTGCAAAAGAGATCAACAATCGGATTGTTTCTAAGCGAGCAACAGGAGCAAATACCTCCTCATAATCGATCCCCTACTTTTGTGCATAGCCTTTCGCAACTAGCCTCGCTTTGTGCTTCTCAACTTCTCCTTTTGCATTTTTCTTTACCTTGTACACCCATTTCACACCAATAGCTTTATGATCTTTTGGAAGATTTGCCAACTCCCAAGTATCATTTTTTTCAATAGCTATTATCTCCTCATCCATTGCTTGTCTCCACTTCTTGTCATTTTCAGCTTCTTCAAAAAATAATGGTTCACTATCTGCAACAAGACAAAATAAATTAACATCTTCTATCACTTCTGTATTTTCATAAAGATCAATAAGACTTCTTGTTTTTGGTGACCCTTCACTTGAACTTTTTTCTGATGAAGGAGTTGGTGATGGAGGTATAGTAATGGCTTCCAATGGTGCTTCTATATCTTGTTCTTCTTCAAAGTAAGGAAAAAAATTGTAATTTTCTTCTTCTTGAACATCCCAATCCCATGTTTCATCTTCATTGAACTCAACATCTCTACTAACTATGATTTTTCCATTCCTTGGGTTATAAAGCTTGTACCCTTTGGAATTTGAATCATAGCCAATAAATACATACTTCACACTTCGATCATCAAGTTTAGATCTCTCTTGATCCGGTACATGGGCATAGGCAATGCTTCCAAAAATTCGCAAGTGAGAGACATTTGGCTTCTTTCCACTCCAAGCTTCTTGAGGTGTTTGATTCTCCACACCTTTGGTTGGACATCTGTTGGACAAATAAACTGCACAAGAAACAGCTTCTGCCCAAAATTCTTTAGGCATATTCTTAGATTTCAACAAAAATCGGGCCATATTAAGAATTGTTCTATTCTTCCTTTCTGCTACACCATTTTGTTGGGGTGTCCTAGGAACCGTTAAAGGACGAAGAATTCCTTGTGTTTCACAAAAGATATTGAATTCATTTGAAGTGAATTCGCCTCCTCTATCGGAACTTAAAGATTTGATTACATGACCACTCTCTTTTTCAACAAGAGCTTTAAACATTTTGAACACCTCAAAAGCCTCTGATTTTTTCTTCAAAAAATAAACTCATGTTTTGCGAGTATAATCATCAATGAAAAGCAAAAAATAATGATTTTTACCAAATGAGCATGGCTTGATTGGTCCACACACATCGGTATGAATAAGCTGAAGTGGCTCGGTTGCTCTTGTGGCTTCTTTAGGAAAACTCTTCCTTGCATGTTTTCCAAGGAGGCATGCTTCACACAATTGATTTGGGTGGTCAATGAATGGCAACCCAAACACCATCTTCTTTTCTCCCAAATTCTTGAGTCCTCCAAAATTCAAATGACCCAACCGCATATGCCAATGCCATGTTGAATCTTTTGCACACATCTTCAAACATTTGGCACCATCGTTTTGGAGATTCAAAATGAACATCCTGTTTCTTGTCATGGACACCTTAGCAATAAGATTAGCATCTTGGTCTCTAAGCCAAAGGTTTTTATCTTTCATATGGATTTCATAACTCTTCTCCAAAAGTTGTCACAAACTTAAAATGTTACTTTTTAATTTTGGAACATAATAAACATCATAAATGAGCTTATGACCACCATCTTTCAAAGAAATTAAAATGGTACCTTTTCCTTTGATTGGAATTTTGGAAGAGTCTCCAAAGGTCACAAATCCACTCACTTTTTCATCAATCTCTAAAAATTTGCTTTTGTCCCTACACATATGATTGCTTGCACCATTGTCAAGGTACCATGAACTCTTGATCACCTCCTTTTCATCTCCTTTGAATGCTAGTAACAAAGTTGGCTCTTCCACTTCTTCTTTGTATTCAAGTAGATTAGCATTCTCTTCAATAACATTAGTATTGCGACATTCCGAAGCAAAATGACCAAATTTATGACAATTATAGCATTCAACATTACTCTTGTCATACCTCTTCTCATTTGGTCTTGCATAATTTCCTCTTCCTCTTCCACGGCCTCTTGATGATTGTTGGCCTCTTCCTTCGTTATTATTCTCAAAATGATATCCTCCTCTTCCTCTTCCTCCTCTTCCTCGTCCACGACCATGACCACGACCACGACCTTTTTGGTTTCTTTCTTGTACATTATTTTTTTCTTTGAAAGAAACCTTAGCTTGGAGAGCTTGTTCAAGCGGCTTCTCTTCCTTCTTCTTAAATCTTTCTTCATGGGCTTGTAATGATCCCATGAGTTGTTCAATAGACATGGTCTCCAAGTCTTTCGATTCTTCAATTGCAACAACAATGTAATCAAATTTTGGTTGCAAAGAGCGAAGGATTTTCTCCACCACACGAACATCTTCTACTTTTTCTCCATATCTTTTCAATTGGTTGACAGTGGCTAGCATTCTTGAAAAATAATCTGAAATTGACTCGGATTCCTTCATGTGCAAGGCTTCAAAATCTCCTCTCAATGTTTGGAGTCGAATCTTCTTCACTTTTCAACTCCTTGGAGAGAGCTTTGCAAAATCTCCCAAGCTTCCTTGGCAGTAGTTGCTAGTGCCACCTTTTCAAACATGGACTCATCTAACCCTTGATAGATGAGGGTGAGAGCTTGTTGATCCTTCTTCCTAGCCTTTTGTAAGGCATCTTTTTGAGCTGCAGACAAAACAACTTCATCTTGTGGTTGGTCATATCCTTTCTCTACGATCTCCCATGCATCTTGTCCACCAAGCAAAGCTTTCATACGAAGACACCAATTGTCATAGTTGTCTTTAGTAAGACGAGGATATTGAAATGAGAACATTCCTGATCTAGTAGACATCTCTCAAACTCACCAAATTAGAGAACTAGGCTCTGATACCACTTTGATAGAAAATGTGGTGAGCACAACACATAAAATTGAAGATGATGAACAAATTGGAATACTCAAAAGACAACTTCTACTTTTCTCTTGATATCAAATTGAAAACATACAATAGGTATTTATAAGACTCATAATAGCAACTCTAAAGTCACACAACTAAATGTGCACTAATATGACTTTAACACCCATTATCCTAGACATTAAGGACTCCAACCCATTACTACAATTTTATTACACATTAACAAAAAAAAACTTCCACTAGCACACAATAATTTATAGCCACCCATTATAAGAAATTAACTACCTCTTAAAACTCATTACATCAAAATAACTCACACCTTTTTAACTTCCACTAACAATTTATCATAGGAAAATAAAGTTTATTATTTTCAACAAGCTATACCAAATTCATTAAGAGTATTCACAACAAATTGCGTCTGCTCCTTTGTTGCTCTTACAAATAAGAGTAAGTCATCGGCAAACATAAGATGGGAAACTGAGGACCATTAGTACCCACCCTCATAGGCTTTCATGGCCCCATTTGAATCTTGTCAGCAATAAGATGGCTTAACCTTTCCATACAAAGTACAAATATATAAGGTGATAAAGGATCACCCTGCCTAATGTCTTGAGAAGGATGAAACGCTTCAGTACTACTACCATTCCAAAGAAGCTGGAAAGAAGTGGAAGTAATATAACTCATAATCAAATTGATTAACTCAGAATCAATGCCTACCTTGCTCAAAGTATTTATGATAAACATCCAATTCAATCTGTTATAATCTTTCTTCAAGTCCACCTTGATAACCATAAACTGAGTCTTGCCTCTTATTTGCCTGATCGAGTACAGCAGCTCTCGGGGTAATAACTATATTGTCTTGAATCTGCCTACCCAGCACAAAGCTCACTTGGTTAGGAGAAACAATTTCAGGCATTATGCCCTTGAGCCTTTTACCAAGATCTTAGGAAGTAATTTATAAACCACATTGCATAGACTTATTGGGCGAAAGCTTGCCATGTTGCTAGGTTGATCAACCTTGGGGATAATAGTGATGTAGTATTATTCACTCTTCAAAGAGGTCCTGGATCCTCAAAACACTCCTTAATAAATTTGCAAACTGAATTACCTACAACGTGTTATTAAGATTGACAAAAAAAAAAGGCTGAAATCCATCTAGTCCTTGGGCTTTAATCAGGTGCATATCAAGCAAAGATTTTTTAATCTTTGTATTATCCAGTTTGCAGCTGAGGCCAGCCATCATTTTCTTCACAAAAGAAATTTTGGTAATACTTTTGTGCCATATTCTTGAGTTGTTCCTGGTCATCCACCCAATTCATACTAGTATCTTGTAAAACAATTATTCTATTATTGCTTCTTCTATTAGTAGCTGTAGTATGAACGAACTTTTTATTTCTATCACCATAAGCAACCCACTTGCTCTTAGATTTTTGATACCAAGCTAGCTTATTTTGCTACAAAATGGACATGAGCTCATTATGCATTTCGAATTCTAGCCAAGACAACTAGTTATCTAGCGAGTGCTCCATGGTTAATTAAACTCCTTAAAACCGTGACGTAAGCCTTCTCTTTCACATGGCAAGTTCCCAAATATGTGAAAGTTCTAGTAGCTTATGGGTTGAACCAATTTGGTAAGCATGTCCTCCATTCAAATCTCCTGGTCCCAGTTCCTTAACATAAAATTAGGAAAATCATCATGGGTTAACCACATGGCTTCAACTTGGAAGGGTCTATTCAAACAAGACATTTTTATGCCCTCCGTATCAAGTAATAAAAGGTTATGGTCTGACTTTATTCGAGCAAGTGTTCGAACAACAATAGAGTTATTTAAGTTAACCTATTGAGTATTAGCCAAAACCCGATCTAACCCTTTAATGACCTTGTCATAAGCTCCCTTTGAGCTCTTTTCCAGGTGAACTTAGTTCTCTTATAAACAAGGTCCAATAGGTTACAGTTCTCAATCTAATTGGAAAATTGGAAGCACTTACCCATATTGACTGGAGTAGCCCCTATTTCTTTTACAAGTGTTGGAGATTTCATTAAAATCACCCATTATGAACCATGGATCATTAACACCTTGAGTAATCTACCAAATATCGCTAAAGTAATCTTTTCTAATATCTTCTCTAGGGCTAGTATACACAACCGTAAGGTACCATGCACCTTTTTGATGATCTTGATTAGATGATCTTGATTAGAACAATGTATAAATTGAAAGGTAGAGTGGCAGAGGTTTAAGTTCGCTTATCCAAAGTTCCATATTAACCAGATACCACTTGAAAGACCATTAGCTTTAACAATAGTAGAATAGGGAAAGCCTATCTTTCTGATTACCCAAGCTGTCTTATCACCACTAATACGTGGTTCAAGAATTACTAGAATATCCCGTTTATATTCCCGCATCATAGTATTCACTACACTTAAGAAGCTGGTACTCCAAGCTCCTCTACAGCTCCATGAAATAATAATATAAGAGGAAATAGATTAAATTAAACCATTAATAACTTATTGCCTGGAGCTGGTAGTTCTTTCATTTATCTTGGACACATCAAGTACCATGTCTACAGTCTTGTTAGCCTTCCCATTACTTTGTGATATGTCATTAGTTGTCTCACAATGAACTATTGTCACCAATCTCACCATTAAGAGGTTTTGATGGATAGCTTAACACATTCTCCTTAGGCCAAGCGTCAAACTTATTAATTTGGGTACTGGCATCTCCAAGGTGAGAAGGATAGGTAGAGCTAACATAGGTGAGTTGGGTTTCCTGTCCATCAATCACGATAGCTTCATTGGGATTAGAATGGCTACTAGTCACCTGGTCTACTGGATATTCCAATTTGGGCATCTATTGCACTGAAACATCTTTCTTTAACATTAGGCTCCCAGTAGCCTTCTTTGCATGTAGTCCACGTACTTACTGAGTGTGTCCTATTTTAGTAACCCTTGCGAATGGAAAAATACCCCGCAAGAGCATGCAAGAGGATTCACCCTCTATGACAACTTGATTGAATCCTTTAGACATATATACTTAGCTGAATTCAAATTTTTCTTAAACTGCTCATTAGTTTGCATGATTTGTGGCAAAATTACCTGCTTTATATTTGGAGAATCCAAATGATTCAAAATCACAAATCCAGACCCGTGAGTCACATTGCCCTGCCTATCCCGTTCCATGGTATAAGTTATCGTGTTATCCTCCGTACTCTAATTTTTTTCCCGAATTGCAGGTTGACCCATTGCCCGGTTTGGCTTCCTCCCTTTACAAACTAACATCCAATCTCCATAGTTGGAGCTTGATTGATTATTTTGGGGTTTTGGTTCTACCCTACCTGTGATCAATCTCCTTTATGAAGACCTCGGCCTCTGTCATGACCTTTTGTTGGCATTGGAAATTCTATCTTCTTTGGAACATGACTTAGTAGTATGACCATAATGACCACTTTTGTAACATACCATATGAAGGCCTTCATACTTAACATGGCGAGTTTGCTTTCGTAGCCTATACCGAGACACTAGAGGCTTGGATAGGTTAATCTTGATACACATTCTTACGAAATTACTGTGATTAACCTAGCTTATTGTTGTATCATACTTAACAGGCTCTCCAATCCTATACACTGGCCTAGTGAGGAACTTCTCATCGTGATATTCAATAAGGAAGCCAGGAAAACAAAACCAAACAGTCACCTTATTCATCTCAGCTGTTATAGGATTGAAATCATGCTCCCACTTCCATATAGTTAAGTAGTGATCCATAATCATCCATGGACCTCCATTAAGCACAAACTCCAAATCAACTGTTTTGGAAAACCGAACTAAGAAGAATTTGTTGCCCAGGTCAATGTTCTTAAGGACTCATTTTGCTTCCATAGTTGTAGAACTTTTTACACAGAAAGTTACAGCCTATCCTTTTACCCAACATTTTAATCACTAGTGACTTTAGCCATGGGTTTCTCAATCTTGATTTTTCATCCTTGCTAAGCCTGATATCAGAACAATCCTCACTATTTGACCATTCTTCATCACAAATATCATCATCACTATTAAGATCCCACTTCTCAGTATCCGATTCTTGGCCTTCTACCTTTATACTCTCAACAGCTAAATCTTCTCCTATGACAGAATCTTTATACAAAACCCTGGCAATCTTTGGTTCTTCCATGATCTGATGTTCGACTCTCACCCCCCCCCCCCCAAACTCACCTACACTAGTTTTAACCTTCTTATTACTCATTTAGAGTAAATTTTCCTCTTTAGTTGATTGTGCTCTTTCCTCTCGTACCTCACTCATTCCCCTACGATTTAAACTATTTTAATTGAGCTTGTAAAATTTTTCGTGCTTTTGTTTTTTTAACTCTAATATACAATGGAACTCTTTCATGCCAAATTTATGCCTTGGTTGAATGATGATCATTAATTACTGAGGTTATAAAGTAGACTTTAGAAACAAAAATAGAAGCTGAAGAGAAAAGTGCTTCTTAGTTGGATAAGAAGAAAAAATAGATCTGTAGCATATCACTGAGTAGAATATTGGATAACACATGCATATGCCTAACCTTCCCAAAGCAATTAGATTAGAAAACATAAAACCCTTAAGCGTCCGTTTGGATCCAAAAATTAGAATTACTATTTTAAATTTAGAACTTCAATTCTAATTATGGAAAAATTAAAGTTGGGTTAAATTGTGATTTTATCGTTTAATTTTACAGATAAATAACATATAGGAATCACACCATTTTAGACCAAAACAATTATGGGTGAACAAGACTTTGTAGAGAGCAAGCAACTGATTGACAGGGAATAATAGTTGAGTGTTAAATCTAAATTTGGTGGCTAGTTGAAATGGTAGGTTAGGGTAATATGGTTAAAAGATGGTGTGACATTGATGGATGAACAATTTGTGGACAACTATAGTTGGGAAGGTTATGGAGAAGAAGAAGATGATGAATTGAAGGTTTTGCATTTGTTGCATACTATTTTCCTATTTTAATAGCTTTGTTTCTCTGAATCAAGTAATTGATCTTTGTATCAAGTTTTGACGGCAACACAACAAGATTTTGATTGTTAGTTATAGATGATGTCTTTATAGTCAAAGGAGAAAAGAATGCTCAATGGAGTTAAAGCAGAGAAGAGATGGCTAGCATTTCTAATTCTGTGGGGTTCACCTAAAAATTTGGAGGACTATTTTTTAGTTATGTTACAATTCTTAAGAATTGGGTCCTAGAATTGCAAGTCCGAGATCAAAATGCAAACAAATTGACAAATTAGAATTTGGGCTACAAATTCCAATTCTCATACTCCAATTCTTGGGATCTAAATAGACCCTAAAGGTACAGTTTTCAGAATCTAAACAAAATATGAATACAAGTTAAATTGAGAGAAAAGCTTTCCAATTGGACGAGCAAATATTATAGCAGTAATTCCTAAAACCAAAAACCATTACCACTCAAAATTCAATGCCCTAAGTTTCTAAATCATAGAAAAGAAGAATAAATTGGAGAACTTATCAGAGGCAGAGGCAACCAAGGAGCAACCTTCGAACAAGTGAGGTAGACGAATTTTAAATTACAAACCTTCAAACACTATTTTCAGAAGTAAGGCAGACAAAAAAGGAACGAAGTATGGGAAATGTATTCACGAATCCTTATCTGAGACTAGCCCCAACTATCTTAGATAATAAACGCAATCGTGGAAAATTATTTCCATTAAATAAAATGCTTCGTTAAGGATAATAAAAATTCAAAAAAAGAATTCAACTGTCAAAGACTACTAAAACTGTTATGTATAATTTATGGACCATTGCAGATAGTATTATTCACGATGGTCTTTGTTAAGTCCGTCGAGGTCAGGACTTACTATTTAAGTTTCTAGGTTCGGGTTCCAAGAAAGTCCTCTTGAGTTTTGTGTTTGGTAACCTGCAAGGAACGAAGTCAGAGGTCAAGGTGGGAGTCCCAAAAACCCTCCTATGAATAAGTTAGAACTCTTTTATGATAAAGGTCAGATAAGCTAAAAGGTCCTAAGTAGAGATATACCTGGTTCTCTATATATATGTTTGCTTGGCCGAATAGTGGGGTGCCAGGTGTCTTGTGGTAATGGATTACCACTATTGTGGCATTTGGATCTTTGGTCCCAAATTTGTGTCCTTACCGTACTAGAGGCAGTGCTAGGGGTGATCTTGCTTCAACAAAAGGTAGTGGCTAGAATAGGCAGGGATAGTGTCTGGGGTCTATGTTAGTATTGCCAAGTAGACATCCATACTATAGCAATGTGTGTCTGCTGGAATGGGCAAGGTTAATTATTGGGATGGATGTTGTTATTGCCAGGTAGACGCCCGTACTGCTGAAGTGTACATCCGTACGGGGTGGTGTGAACCATACTAACACTAGTTATCCCAAAAATTGAGCTCCTATTGATATCAGGTTTAGGCTTGTGGATTGTGCTGATAACTTTTCCTTTTTTTGGTGTTTATGGACTTTGGTAGGTGCATTTAATGTTTGACTTTTTGACTTCCTGATCGAGCTTCATGACACGTGTTGCTGTTTGGATGGTTGTGAAAATTCAGATGGGTCATAAGGAGTATATAAGGGAAGGTGGGGTTGTAACTTGCACGTTTTGTTATTTTGTTGTGAAGCTCTATCTAATTTTTTTCTTGAGGTCTACATTTTTTACTGTGGCTCAGTGCTTTAATTTCGAGGCCTGGAAGAGGTTGCTGCCATAGCCTTGCTTATATGTTATAAGTATATTCTCTTAACTTAGTTTTTTCCTTTCAGTACATAGTGATGTATTCAGAAGAGTCGGTTTCAAAGAATAGGTCAAATCATCTTTATGGGTTTGAGTCTAGGTCTTGCTTTAGTTCGTCTACATCGTCTCCTTCTACTGATAATTGCACCTTGGTGGGGAAACCTCGTTCTTTAGATAAAATATTAGCTAAGGAAAAATCTGTCCTAAAATTGAAAACTGTAGCACAAGGTGAGAATTCAAGTGTAGATGAGTTCGAGAATCGTCATTTCCCTTTGGATAATTAGGAAGATTCTAAAAATGATTAGCCTTATTTTTCTTAACATCGGGATGTGAGGGTAATGGATGCTATAGTGCATGACTTGAGTTCGGATAGGATGGCAGATATCTAAGATAAATATTTTAGTACTCCTGAGATGAAGTGTAAGTTGAGGCTATCTGATAGACTTAAATCGTATCAGTCTGGACTTGAACAGTGATGTGTGTATGAAGAACAGTTTAAAGGAGGGCTTAAGTTTTCTTTTCCACATTTCTTTGTAAAACTCTACAACTCATACAGAGGTGCCCTGGTCAGTTTTATCCTTATGGAATTCAGTTTGTGATAGCTTTTATTACATTGTGTCATGAGCTTGATCTAAAACAATCCCTTAATGTGTTTAGGCATTTATTCTCGGTTAAGATAATACAAGAGGATAGTTCTACTTTTCTACCAAAGATTCGATGTTTCGAGCTTACCCTGAAAATACAAAAGATAAAAACTTCAGTAATTTTTTCTGCATAGTTTGGTGCCTATTGGGTTGAGGGAAAATTAACGCAAAGATAAGGGTTAGACCTGAGCTGTCTGACCAACAATGAATGAAATTGGAGAAAATTCGGTATTTCTGGTTAAAGTAACTTGGGGACAAACCAAAGTTTGATATAAAGTTTTATCTGCTGCCTCGATATTATTTGCTGCTAGAGTATCAGAGCTGTTTGAAGGTGACAATCTGACTTTACTTCATCTTCTTTAGCATTACTATAGTGACCAGTTTGCACTTAGAGCTTATGCTTTGTTATTTTTATTTTTACAGATATGGAAAGTTTGTCAAGAAGGCCAATTACTGAAGAACTAGTGGAGATATGGAAGGAGAGAAAACATAAAGCTACTAAGGAGGCTCGAAAAAGGAAGCACGTAGATGGGGAAGCTTCTAAGAGGAGGTCGAAGAAGAAGAAGACCATTGAGGTCGCCCTAAAACATTTGATGGCGGTCTCCTCGGATGGATCTCCTCATCATGATGCTTCTGAAGAGGTGGTCCTAGTAACTCTAGTTGCCACAGTGGTTTTTGAAAGACCGTTCCCTGACAAACCCATTGCTAGTGTTGAGGTCAGCTCAGGGAGTCAGGTTGTTGAGATTGGGTTTTGGAAAGGGGTAGATAATATACCCCTGTTAGATTGTCCAACTCGAGCCATATTAGGGGATCCAGAGGCAAAGTATTTGTCTTCGGTAGAAGAGAGTGGTGCTTATAAGGTTGCCAAGGGGAGTATGCTGGAAGGGGATGCAGCTTCTCTGCATAGTTTGCCCATGCTGATTGGTTTTCACACATTTTAGGAGAATTTAGTGAAGGTATGAGCTTTGTAGGTTTGTGTATTTCCTTCTACTTCTTAGTTAATCTTTATAAATGTTTGTATTTGTTGGTGTTACAAGGAGTTCAAGGTGTAACCTCATATATGGGCATGCTCGGAAGTTTGAGAAGGAGCAATTGGTTACTTACGATCGTGTTTCTGAGGTTTTCAAGTTTTGCACTACATTGAAAACTCAGGCTCTTTAACCTGAAAGCCAAGTCTGGGATTTAAAGGGAATTTTGGAAATGCAGAGCAAGACTCGAGCTAAATTAGATGAGATGCTCAAGAAGAAGAAGGGTGATTTATTTTAGGTCGGGAATGATCTTGAGGAGACTAAGCGTGCCTTGGATAGTGCCAAGTCTATTTGAGATAAGAAGTTGGAAGCGGTGAGGAAGAGCATCATTGTTAACTTCCAAGCGTCTGACGAGTTCTGCCGCATTGTGATTTATGAAGGTATCCTGCTGTATGTCTGAGGTTTCAGTGAATGTTGTGACATGATAGTGGAGATTCAACCTGACTTTTATGTGGAGAGGCTGAAGTATCCTGGTAAGGATTATATTCCAGAGGAAGCTGGTGAAGGATCTTCTGGAAATGGAGAGGGTAAAGATGAAGACGTTGAAGTGATTGATTAAACTCCAAAGGCTTGAGCTCGGATTTGCCTTACCTGTAGCTTGTTTTTTGTTCTTTTTTTAGTTTGAACCTTGTTATTTTTATTAGGCTTTGGATGCCTTTTTGTTTTTCATATTTAAGGATATGTCTTGTATGTTAATTTGCCTTGAGAACTTTAATCCATTATGGGTTCTTCAATGAATTCTGATCTAGTCTATTTTGACATATGTTGTTTTTGAATATACTTTGATGAGCTTTGGTATGTTTGGTCAATTTTCCTTTGATGTTATGCTTGAGCCTGGGTGGCTTTTCAGCATTTTTATATCTTATTTCAAAATCTGTTTTGATTTGAATCATGTGGGACTACTTATATGAAAACATGTTTGGCTCAAAGCATGTCTGTATGCTGAGCTCAAGCAAAGGCCTGTTTTTTATTTCAAGCTTATTAGTATGCTTGTATCGAGGCCTGTACAGCTCGAAGTATATTTGTATGCTGAACTTGGGAGGAAGCTTGTCTTTAAAGCGTGTTAATGTGCTTATATCAAAGCCTATTCAACTCAAAGCATGTATGTATACTGAGCTCGGGAGAAGGCATATTTTTATTTAAAGCATGTTAGTATGCTTGTATCAAGGTATTTCAGCTCGAAGCATGTTTATATGCTGAGCTCGGGCGAAGGCCGGTTTTTTATTTAAAGCATGTTAGTATGCTTGATCAAGGCCTATTTAGCTCGAAGCATGTCTGTAGCATATTTGTATGCAGAGCTCAGACGAAGGTAGATTTTTGATTTAAAACATGTTAGTATGCTTGTATCAAGGCATATTCAGCTCGAAGCATGTCTGTATGCTGAGCTCAGGCAAATGCCTGATTTTTATTTAAAGCATGTTAGTAAGCTTGTATTAAGGCTTGTTCTCTAATTTTACCTAGCATGATATTGTTGGAATCAGAGTTCTTTCATTAATTGAGCTCTTTGGAGGAAGATAATATAACATAAATTTGAGAAAGGCTGCGGGAATACAATATTGAATCCTAGCTTTTACTGATAATACCAACATAAATGCTGAGCTTTCCATGTATTTAGGAGTGCTGAACTCGTCTTTGAGCTTGTATGTTCCTGGGCCAAGTAATTGCTCTATTTTGTATGGTCCTTCCCAAAGGTGTTTTAACTTGCCTTGATTGTTCTCCTTTGCTGAAAATTGGTTAAGCCTTAAGACTAGCTCACCATGTTTGAAAGGTCGATTTTTTTACCTTTGAATTGAAATAGCGAGCTGTGACTTGTTGGTATGCTGCTATGCGAATTTAAGCCTGCTCTCAAAGTTCTTCTACTAAATCCGAATTTGTCCTTAAGTTTTTGTCATTTGCTGTTAGGTCTGCTCGATCTGTGAGTTGTTGGTATGAGTGCTTCTGTTCCAAAGGTTAGGCCGAAAGGGATTTTGCCAATTGTGCTTCTTGGTGTAGTTCAGTAAAACCAGAGCACTTATTGTAACTTGTCTTCCCAGTCCAGCTTTTTCTCTTTCGACTTTTTTGGAGAGTCCTTCCATGATGGCTTTGTTTGTAGCTTCGGCTTACCCGTTGCTCTAGGGATATCCTACCGAGGAGAAACATATGTTGATCCCTGAGTTCTTCACAAAATGTTCTTATCAAGCTGTAGTTAAATTGTGACCCGTGGTTGGTGATGATGGTTTATGGCATGCCATATCTGTAGATGATATGTGACCAGATGAATTTTTGGGCTATTTCAGCTATGATTTTGGTATTGACTCTAACCTCCATCCACTTGTTGAAGTAGTCTATCATCACGAATAGGTACTTCCTTGTCCTTTAGTTTCCTTTGGTGGGGAATGGACCGAGAATGTCGAGTCCCCAAACAGCGAAAGGCCAAGTGCTAGAGATGGGCTTTAGATTAGCTGCTAGCTTCCTTGGTACTCTGGTGGAGAGTTGACAATTATTGTATTTTTGTACCCATTCTTTGTAGTCCTTATTCAAAGTGGGCCAGTAATATCCAGCTTTTAATATTTTATATGCGAGAGCTCATATGTGCACCACATACTTTGAGGTGAACTTCTTCCATTACATATTCTACTTTCGATAGGGATATGCACCTGAGGTAAGACCACATGGTGAACTTTAGGTAGAGGTAACCTCTTAATAGGCTGTAATATACCGCTCTCCTTTTTAATGCCTTAGCTTTGTTCTCGTGCCAAGGTAGGTCTTCTTGTTCTAGGTATTTGATAATTTGAGTCATCTAGGATTCTGGGGAGTTGTTTGTGTAGAAGATGTTGACTTCAAGTTCTTCATAACTAGGTCAAGTAAGCACTTGGGAGAACATCGACTTGTTCGCTATAGCCTTTTTATTGTCTTCCCAACGAGACAATGCTTCTGCTTCACTGTTCATTGTTCTTAGGACAAGGTGGATGGATATTGGTTCAAATTTACTCTATAGAGACTTTACCTTTTCTAAGTATCGAATAATCCCTAACTCCTTGGCTTCATATTCTCATTTGATTTGGTAAGCTATGAGCTGGGAGTCGCTATATGCTCTAACCTTCATTACCCTGTATGATCTTGGAGGTTTAGTCCTACAATCAAAGCTTCATACTATGACCAGTTCGCTATAGCCTTTGATAAATGTTCTGGGTACATATCTGATGTCGAATTCACTTAGTTCAACTGACCAGTTGACCATTCTGCTTGAGATGTCTAGTTTGTACGGTACCTTTCTTAAGGGGGCATTGGTTCTGACCTTAATTGTGTGGGATTGGAAATAATGGCGTAGTTTTCGTGCAGAAATGATGACAGCAAATGATGTATTCTCTATACTCGAGTAGTGAAGCTCGGGTCCTTTCAAAAGATGGCTTATGTAATATATTGGTTTTTGTCCTCCCTAACCAGTACCGAGTTGATTGCCATAGCTGAGATTCCAAAGTATAGGATGAGGGTTTCCTTAGCCATTGGTTTTCCGAGGATTGGGATCTTTGTCAAGTAGGTTTTCAGGTCTTGGAATGATTTTTCGTATTCCTCTGCCCATTCGACGTCGCAACTCATAGTTCGGAAGAAAGGGTAGCATTTGTCGGCCGATCTGGACATGAAATGAGCTAGTGCAGTCACTCTGTCTGTTATTCTTTATACCTCCTTTACTTTCTTTGGACTTTTCATGTTTAGTATGGTGTTGATTTTTTCAGGATTTGCTTCAATTCCCCGAGAAGTTAGCATGAATCCTAAGAATTTTCTTGTTGTACTCCAAAGGTACATTTGGTTGGGTTTAATTTCATGTTATATTTAGCTAGGACGTTGAATGCTTCCTTTAGATCTTCAATGTGCTGGAAGGATTTAGCTCTTTTGACCAGCATGTCATCCACATAAATTTCCATGTTTCTCTCGATCTGATCTTTGAAGACTTTATTGATCAGCCTTTGGCTTGCATTTTTTAGTTCGAATGGTATTACTTTGTAGCAGTATGTTCCTTTTTCTATGACAAATGAAGTCTTTTCCTGGTCTTTTCTTTCCATTTGGATTTGATTGTACCCCGAGTATACATCCATGAAGTTGAGGAGCTCGTTTCCAATTAAGCTATCGATTAGGCTGTCAATTTTTTGCAAAGGAGTTTTTGGGACAGGCTTTGTTAAGGTCAGTGAAGTCTACACGCATGCGCCATTTTTCGTTTGTTTTCTTCACTATAACCACGTTTGATAGCCATTCTAGGTTTTAGACTTCTCGAATGAAGCTTGCTTTTAGAAGTTTATCCACTTCTTTGTTTACTGCCTTCTTCCATGCGATGGCAAAGCTTCTCTTCTTCTGTCTGATAGGTCGGGCTGACGGGTCGGTATTAAGTCTATGAGCGATTACCTCTGGGTTAATTCCAGGCCTGTCTTCGGCGGACCAAGCGAACATATCCCTGTTACTTCGGAGGAAGGATATTAGTTGGTCTCTGATTTTTTATTTTCTCTGTTCCTACTATTACTGTTCTGCTCGAATTTTCTTCTAATAGAGGAACCATTTCCAATTTTCTGGTAGAACTTGTCTCCATGTGTAAGTCTCTTTTCTTTTGGGGTCGAAGGTATCTTGGGTCATCGGTGTTAAGGACTTCTGATGATCCCATTTTCAAGTATCTGACATAGCATTGACGGGCTATCTTCTGATTTCCTCGCATTATTCCTACCCCTTCCAGGCAGACATGCCATAAGGATGGTATTGCTCTTGCAGAGTTCAGTAAAGGTCATTTGAGGATGGCGTTGTAGGTAGATCTAGCTTTGACTACACAGAAGTGTGTCATGACTATCTTTTTATGTTTTTTGTCTTCTAAGGTGATGGGAAGCTCGATGGTCCCTGCTACTGAGACTAGTTCTCCGTTGAAGCTAACTAGGGTGCTTGAGTAGGGCTTTAATCTGTCTGCGCCTAAGCTCATCTGCTCAAAGCATGAGTAATATAGTATGTCTGCAGAACAACCATTGTCGATCAACACTCAATTGACCCGAAAGTTGGCTATTGTAGTTGAGATGACCAGAGCTTCATCATGGAGGGTTTCCACCCCATTAAGATATAAGTCTGAGAAACTGATAACTCTGAGGGGTGTTCAGGACACAATTTTTTACTTACTTCGCCGATGACAAGAAGGCATATAGAGTATCATTTTTGTCCAGCTATGCTAGGGCCACCCTAGGAGAAGCCCCCCGAGATAGTATAAATGATGCTTATAGGTTTTTTTTCATGATTTTCTTCGGGTTCATTTCTGTGCTCCTGGTTCTACTATCACCCATCCCTGAAATCTTTTCTTTTAGAGGTTCGGGCTCTTTTGTCGTCTTGTCAACCTTCATCCCACCCTCTTTTGCTGAGTGGAGTGATGGAAGTTTCCACGTTGGATAAGTTCCTTGATATGGTTACAGAGGATCCAACACTCATCGATATTATAGCCTAGTGCCTTGTGGAAGGCACAACATTTAGATTGGTCAGTTCGGTCTGGGTTTTTTTTTGGTGTTGGTGGGACTAGGAAGAGGCCCTTTGTTTTTCTGCTAGTAATATCTAGGATGGTGGTTTATTTAGAGGTTGGTAACAACTAAACCTGTACTTGTTGGTCGTGTGCTCAGCCTTCGTTCTTGGGCTGTCCCTTCTAGATGATTAATGGAAATCTCCTTGATACTTGTTACAGTGTGCGAGACTATTATCAGGTTTGTGCTCATTTCTGCCATTGGCTTGGAATCCTGCCCCCTGTTTAGCGAAGAAGGCTCTTTCTGCTTCTTCGGTGTTTATAAACTTCTCTACTCTACGCATCAGCTCCTCCTACATGGACAATGTCTTAGACTAAGGTAGTATCGGAAATGTCCTAGGGAAAGCCCAGTTCTCAGAGCGGTGACGACGATCTCCGGGCTCACAGTGCTAACTTCGAGGGAGGCGTTGTTAAAACGAGCCATGTAATGCTTCAATGACTCCTTGTTACTCTACTTGATGTTTAATAAGCAGGTGGCATCTTGTTTTAGTCTTCTGTTGGTCATGAAGTGCTATTGGAAGGCCAGCATTAACTTATTAAAGCTACTGATAGAATGCTTTAGGAAGTTCACATACCACAGGCTGGCAGTTCATCTCATTGAGAATCCAAAAGCTCGACACATGATGGGCTTTGGGATTCCATGAAGAAGCATAAGGGATTCGAACTCTGCTAATAAGTCGTCAGGGTCTGTGTCTCTACTGTATGCTTCTAGTGAGGGGATTTTCATTCCATGGGGCATTGGGAATTTGACAATGTCATTTGTAAACGGGTGACATGTGCTTGTCCCTAGTACAACAATATGGAATTCGGGTTAGGGTTGTGGGGTTTGTTCATCTTGTGTTTTCTTGTTTTCTTCATGATGTAGAAGCTCGGGAGATGCACTTTTGCTTATGTTTGGGTGACCATTGTCGCTGTCTCCTCGCGTGGGAGAATCGTCAAATAAAACTCGGCCTGCCATGGTACTACAGCTTATTGAAGGTCGGGATATTGGGTGTTGAGGTGTATTGGTTTCCAGTCAGTTGGACAATGCCTGTATGGAAAAAGTGATAAACTCCTGCTGAGTTACTGGAGTGTCTGGGGCAGGTTCTAAGCTGGGTGGTGATGTTTCAGAAGTCCCTTTTTGTGTTAAGTTTTTGTTGCCAATCTGGGCTTTCTATGACCACAAAATGGTCATCTATGGTTGTTCTATTTGGAGGGAACTCTGGCTAAAAAAGATTAAATGGTGTGGAAATGTTCTCACAGATGGCACCAATATTAAGTCCGTCGAGTTCAGGACTTACTATTTAGGTTTCTGGGTTCTGGTTCCAAGAAGGTCCTCTTGAGTTCAGTGTTCGGTAACCTGCAATGAACAAAGTCAGAGGTTGGGGTAGGAGCCCCTAAAACCCTTCGATAAATAAGTTAGAGCTCTTTTATGATAGGGGTCAGATAAGCTAAAAGGTCCTAATTAGAGATATACCTGGCTCTTTATATATATGTGTGTGCTTTGCCGAATAGTGGGGTGCCATGTGTGTCTTGTAGTAGTGGAATTACCACCATTGTGGTGTTAGAATCTGTGGTCCCAAATTGGTGTCCTTACCATTCTGGAGGCAGCGCTGGAGGTAATCTCGCTGCACTAGGAGGTAGCGGCTGAAATGGGCAGGGATAGTGTTTGGGGTGTATGTTGGTATTGCTGGGTAGACATCCATATTGCCGCAGTCTGTGTCTGCTGGAATGGGCAGGGATAATGATTGGGATGGATGTTGGTACTGCCAGGTAGACATCCGTACTGCTGAAGTGTACGTCCATACTGGATGGTGTGAACCATACTAACATTCTTAACCGAGACAGCCACAGTTGTCATGAATAACTATATCCATGATGAGATGACATCAAATAAAGTCATTTCTTGTAGTAGTGTTATTTAAGAAACACATATTCTCACTTTTTGTAGATGTTCAGTCTAAAGCAAAAAGGAAAAAAAATCTAAAAAACTAAACCATTAATTTTCTTTCTACATCAAAGCCTTTATTATTGTATTCTGCTTCTGAATCACGAGTTCAATTTTTTTTTTTTGGTAGAAGTTTGCCATTAGATTTTTTTTCTAAGGTAGCTTCATCAAATTAAAAAAGCTAACAAATCCTAAAATAAGAGATAGATGTGGAAATAATAAACATTTCTTAACAATTACGATAAGTTACTAATAATGTTACAGTCTGGGTCCTGATGCAGGTGGATTTGGCGGCGGTTATCGGCCGGTTAAGATTCATGTATTAGTTGTTGTTATACTCAATTCATTTACTATTTACTGTACTAAGTAGTAGTTGTGAAAACCAAAAATAGAAAGGTTCTCTCGCCCATTGCCTAAAGAGCTAAAGAATGGTGATTGGTAGGTGTGGCTCAACGCCTTCATAACATTCTAAATTTTTATTATTTGGTATAAATATAACAAACACAGAAAATGGTTTGGGCTATTGATTTGAAATTTGAGTTATTTAACAATGGATGCTTCTGCCATAACTAGCTGGTGGATAAGCCATGATACCTTGCGAGTTCTTTACCTACTCTTTCTGGGTCAGATTGTTTCTTTTACTGTTGCTCTCATGAGCTTCAATTCATCTTTAATAGCCAATCTGGGTAAACTTAATTGAACTACTTCAGATTTTATGGGTTTTCTATTCTTTATCTTCTTTTAGAATTTCTTTTTGCTTATTTGGTGATTGTAGGTGTTGATGCGCCTCTTACTCAGAGTTTATTCACTTATGCATCTTTGGCATTGATTTATGGGAGCATTTTGCTCTACAGGCGTCAGAAACTTCAGGTATATATACATCTAGGTTTGAAGATTAGATTCTTCTATAAAGAATATACATTTTCTTTTTATCTTATCAACTGATATATTTTGATTATGAAATTATGCATATATTTATGGGAATTACAGGTTTCATGGTATTGGTATCTCCTTTTGGGTTTTGCTGATGTTCAAGGGAGTTATCTAAGTGAGTATTGGTAGTTGTTCCCCCTTTCTCATTCTCATCTACTTGTCATTTTTACATTATTGGTGGTTCTACGTACATATTTTAAGATTGTTTGAGCGTTGAGTTTTGGGTTTTCATTAGAGATGAGAACATGTCGAGAAATGTTGTAATCATATATAGTCAAATAGGACATAATAAGCTTATATTATATGGTATGGTTTTTTTTTTTTTTTTTTTTTTTTTTCATTATTTCCCAAAAAAGCTCTTGGAGGCTGTGAATCATGTATGTTACCAACATCCTAAATATATATTGTAAAATCTTACAATTTTAAAACAAGAAAGTATTTCTTTAAATTACATCCCCTCTAACCAACTGTTAATTATATATGCCTAATTGGAGTTGTGAAAAGCTTATTGCATATGGGTAGTCCAAATATGTGAGTAAAAAAAAATTGACTTCTTTGTTTGATGCAGTTAATAAAGCATACCAATTCTCATCAATTACTAGCGTGACATTGATGGACTGTTGGACAATACCTTGGGTAATTATACTTACATGGATCTTTTTAAGCACTCGATATTCCCTACGGCAGTTACTTAGTGCAGCTTTTTGTGTGACGGGCCTTGGCGTGGTGCTCCTTTCTGATACAAGGGTTGGTAGTGGAGGTGACAATATTTCTTTACGACAGTTTTAGAACTTGCAAATTTCATTTCTAGATTATAGTTATCGATTCTTGTCTTAGAACGAGTTATTCATTTTTCAGGTGGCTCAAAACCTTTATTGGGTGACATACTTGTAATAGCAGGGACACTCTTCTATGCAATAAGCAACGTCGGTGAGGTATATGCATCCTTAACAACTCTATCTGTAAATGTTAGTGACATCATCAATAAGTGGCGTCAAAAGGGAAGATTAATTTTCCATATTCTTCAAGAATGTCGGCAACTTATTCTTGATCTGTAACTATTTGAAAAATATAGCCACATTTAACTTCCTTCCTATTTGTTTAAGTATATTTGGTATATCTTGAGTTCCTTTGTTTCTTCTTGAATGCAGGAATTTTGTGTGAAGACAAATGATCGTGTTGAAGTAGTTTCCATGCTTGGTGTTTACGGGTTCCTAGTGAGCATTGTAGAAATGTATTCATCTTATTTGTCCATATACGTCTAGATATATACATAAATTTTAAACTTGTGCCTGAACTCTCTTCATACATTTGATTTTTTATTTATTGTTCAAAACATACTGTAAGAACTTTTTTATGTTACGAACTAGAAATTCACAATATGTCTTCATTCCATAATCTTGTTTCAGCTCTGTATTAGAAGTGAAGAGTTTGGAGTATATCAAGTGGTCTACAAATATTGTGAGTAATTTAATTTGCATTGGATCTTTGCACATAATCTAGCATTCTTCCATTCGTAATTCTAATTATATCTTCCAAAGCATGTATAAAGAAACTTTGACTGTTGAAAATAGCCAAGTAATTGGTCCCGTATTGAGTACTTTAAAGGTATATAAATCTGACCCCATAAATGAGTGCTTATCTCTCAGGATCTGATGTGCTCCATGTTTAGGACATGATAGATATAATAGTTGGATGAATAATTTCACGTTTTTAGATTGCTAGCTTTTGTTGGCTATTTTCTCATTTACCTTAAATCTGTATCCTTTGCTAGGTAATTGCCTTTGTTGGCTATGCTTTGTCAAGCTTTATGTTCTACACACTTGTTCCTTTTGTTTTAAAGGTCAGTTTCCATCTCGTGAACAAGCTTGACAGATTCGCTTTATGACTAATTTGTGATTAGAGGCATAGTTTGTGTTTTTAGATTCCGATCTTATGTATTTAAATGATAATATTTCTTGTTATCTAATTGATAAACCAAATAATTATGATGTTAGTTTTCCCATACAGTTAAGTGGATCGACAATGTTCACTCTATCCATTCTAACATCTGATATGTGGGCAGTGCTCATTCGAATCTTTTTTTACCACCAGCAGGTATTGCTTCAAATTTGGATGAATGTAACTTTAAGATACTTAGCTTAAATTCAATTGTAACTTTCAATTTTGATGCTTCCTTTAGTTATGGTACGATTTAACTGAATCAATTTGACAATATCTTTACTTCAATTGCAGGTTGACGGGTTATACTACTTAGCTTTTGCTATTGTAGTTATCGGCCTCATCATTTATTCTGTATCGTATGCTCTAAACTTTATTATTATCTTTTTTTTTCTCCTTTTCTTTTAGTCTTAATATCCTCCCTTTATTGTTCGCATAGTAGCCATACTTTGTTTCTTTCTTTCTGGGATCTAAGTCTGGGGTTGGTAGAATAACATTTAAAGGAATGCGTCTTCAGTTTAGTTGAACCAATAGAGAGTCTCTGCCAATGCATTTGGATAAATTACGATGAACTGTGATTCACACAAAGAATTGAAGTTACAAGTTCTGAGAAATGTGTGGGATGTGATTGTCCGTAACTTAATACCTTTAGTTAGTAAAAACTATTTCACTGCTTGCAATTAATGATTACTTCTAAGTTCTAACATTTTGAATTTTCTGTCAGAGAGAAGGATTGTGTTCCTGTACTAGCTATTAAGGAGGAGGACCTCAACCCAGAATACCAAGTGCTCCCTGATACAATCACATCATCTGAAAATTCATCTTTGGCTGTATGAGTGGAATCACAATCGGACTGTTATCTTTATCCTAAGAAAGGCATAGTGAGTTTCAAAAGTTTCTCAATGTTGCTTGAATGAATACCTACTATATTTATAGCAAAAATCTGATGTTGTTCCCTTCTTTCATATAAAGAACAAAGTTCAGCACCTAATTGCAGACAAGAGTGGACATGCTTTCTCTACATACCTAAATAATGTTGTCAACATCTCAGAAGAGCTCTACCTGGATACCTGGAGATTTGTACATTAGCTTTAATAAGTTAATAAATTCGAGATCAAGATTACTTCTCAATGTGATATAGTGACATATAACTAGAGAATTTTACTTATCTTAACTAGACAGCAATATTGATATTGGTTTCTTTTTTCTTTTTAGTGAATACAACATTCAGTTTCTGTTACTCAATTATTGTTAGTCTTTTACATGTTTTTTACTCAATCTTAATGATGTTTTGAACAAAAATTAATGATGTTTCTTAAAATATTTTATTTTTGACATATAGAGTTAGTAAAAAAATAAAAATGCTCCTAAATATATTCTTTTTGTCAATTTCATTTTACGAGTATCATTTTTTATTATCAATTTCATACGAAAATTATTACTGTTGTCAGTTTCTTCCTAAAAGATTTTTGCACTTTCACTCTGTCAATCATTTGTCACTCCTCTCTAAAAATTAATCGAATAATATTTAAAACATTGTCAATGCCTTAAATTTCTTGTTCCTCATTGAGGATATTATTAAGAAAAAAGAAATTAGATAAATTTTATTGATTTTTAATATATTCAAATTATTATAGATTCTAATTTCATGATTTTAGAAAAAGATGATGAAGGAAAGGAGTGAGAGTGTATACAAAAAAAGTGAGAGAAATGATGCATGAGAAAAATAAATTTATCTCATTTTTTTTATTTGTTAACTCAACAAAATATGTAACAAAAATATTATATTTTAAAACACATTAGCAATTTTCATCAAAAATACTAATCATATTTGATTGAAGGAAAAAAATTACATATATTTTGGTAGTTATAAAATGAAATTGTCGAAAAATATTTTTGACTTGAAAATAATAAAAGTGAGATATTTTAAGGATAATAGATATCATCTTGTCAAATTGGTTCGGTTTATCAGATGAGAGAAATGGAGATTGTGTGCGACAATGAAGGGGCCCTATCTGGTGGATAGGGAGAGGGGGTGGATCGGGAGAAGGCATTATAGGGCCAAAATGATGATGAAGAAAGGAGAGTTGTTCTCCCTTCCTCTTATGCTCAGGTAAACCTCTATTTCCAAGAGGCTACGCAAGGGATTGGGAAGACATCCATTCCGTGCTGATAGAGGCATTAGTGGAAACACATGAGGATAGTATACTAGCATTTAAGCTTTCAAATGAAGAAAATTGTAGCATTTGTTCTCCATGAAAATTCGCAATAATTGCGATAACAATAGGAAAAACGATAGGTTATATATGAACTTATTTCCAAAAGAGTACCACTGATATGGAAACTATTGGACAAATGGGAAACCATTGATTTGGGGAGAGATTTCTTTTTCGTTTGTTTACAATCTTAGAAGGAGTAACACAGAGTTTTGCATGAAGGGACATGGTTCTCGAAACCATTTTCTGTCCTTAAGGAAATAGAAACCAAAATTTCAAGTACTCGATGTGGAGAAAGAGCTTGAGACTTGGGTGAGATTATTAGAACTTTCACTCGAATATTATGACATGGAAGTTTTTAAGATGATTGGTTCAACCATGGGAAAACTTCTGAAGAAGGATTAAAGAATAAGCCAAAGCCAGATAAGTCGATTTTCTAAGATTTAAATCCATGTTAATCTAAATGCTCCTTTAAATTCATTCATTAAAATTAACTAATGCCTCTTGGAAGCCTAGTATGATCCATGTTAATCTAAATGCTCCTTTAAATTCATTCATTAAAATTAACTAATGCCTCTTGGAAGCCTAGTATGAGGGGGTTACAATTTGCTTCATGTGTAGTAAAGAACATCGTTGGGGATGTGACACCCAACAAGCTAGACAGATTCAATAGATTTCAAACATGATAAGTTAAGCTTAATCTGAAAAGTCAAAAGTAAGAAGAATTCTAAGCAAGTATTAAGTACAAGGTTTTGACTATATAATGATATTCTGGCAAATAACGAGTCTCATTTATTACGAAGACTGAGGAGGGAGGAAGCACATAACCTATGATTCAAGCTAGTGGTGGCCTAACTCCTAAGATGGTGAACCAAATTTGAATTTAAAAATTTAAGCAAAACCCAAGACTTTTTATAGTCCAACAGAGAAAGAACTTTTACTTGCTAGACCGTTGCATGGATGAACTATTAAAATGAACCTTTCAAAAGCTCCAAACACATCCCAAAATGAAAAAACGGTGAACTTTGTGGAAGGGCAAAAGAGAGAAAATTTTGAAATAAACCATGGGAAGAAAATCAACGAAAATGACTTGGAAAAGTAAGTTGAAGAACTAATAAAGAGAACATAGTACGAGACTAATGTCCCTAGAAGTCCCACAACTAAGTGATGTTCAAAGGAGTCCTCAAGAACAATAGATTCAAGATACATCAGATCTGATTTCTTTGAACACGGAGTGTGTCACTAAGAAAGCAACATGCTCACTTTCCCAGCAACCAAAACAGTAGGAAAAAGGAAAGAAAATGAAAGATAAACTAAGAATACTGCCTTCAATTCAATGAATGAATTTGTTACAAGCCTAATCTCCTATTTAAGCTTTCTCTTACAGCTTAACAAACTCACAATAGAATTAACCACTCAACTAACCCAACTAACTTGTTTGATCCTTATCTTCTAGCTAGTTTATTACTGGGCCTAGCTGACTTACAAAATGACTACTCTCCCTCCCCTTAATGAAACCACTGTCATTTGTCCATATACATGTAACATATTTCCTTCCTTGAAGAGCATCCTTGTCCTCGAGGATGGAAATATGGAAATTGTTGCCTAATTTGCAACACATCTTCCTACGTGGCATCATCTTCAAATGCTTGGAACCATTGTATAAGTACTTGAGTAACAGGTCTCTAACCCTTCTTAATCATTCTACGGCATAACACTTTGACTCGATTCTAAGTAATCTAGCCATTATCATCATAATCAGGAAAAGAGACCTTCACATGGTGATCAACAATGCTTCTCTTTATCTAAGAAACATGAAACACATGGTGGATTTTGGAAAAAAGGGGCAGAAATAGCTTGTATGCCACTGTCCTATTTTATCATTCACAAAAAATGGTCTAAAATACTTGAAGCTTAACTTCATATTATGCTTAGTAACCAAAGATTGTAACCTGAAAGGTTGCAGCTTCAAACAGACTTTATCTCCCACCTAGAACTATCTATCAGTTCTATGCTTATCCACCTGGCTCTTAATTATATCATGAGTACCGTCTTGATGTGAAACTTAAGCAACTTTATAGCCTCCTCCCTAGCTGTTAAGCTTTTGTTTGTATTGTCAACTTAGGAATCTCCAGCTAGATATGGTAGATGGACAAGTGGTGGTTGTCCATATAGAGCTTAACATGGGGTTACTTGAATGGCACTATGGAAACTGGTGTATGCTAGTATTTTGCCAATGGTAACCAATTAGACTTTGGTTGTTCACCTGTTATCCATCTTAAGTATGTTTCTAGGCTCCTATTTAACACCTCACTTTGATCATTTGTTTATGGATGGTAAGTTGTAGACATTTTTAAAGTCACTTTCTAGAATATCGTCAACTAATTAGTCCAAAATTTACTGACAAATATTTTGTCCTTGTTAGATACAATAGTCTGTGGGGGTCCAAGTAACCTGTACATAGTGTCCATGAACACTTGTGCTATACTCAATACTGTAAATGGATGAGCAAGTGCTATGAAGTGAGCATATTTACTCAACTTGTCCATTTCCACCAATATGATATCCTTCCCTTTAAACCTTGGAAGGCCTTTCACAAAATCCATAATGATATATGTCCATACCTTCTCTGGTATAGCTAAAGGTTGTAATAACCCAGCAACAACAGTTGTATCATACTTGCTATACTAATACACTTAACAAGTCCTCACATATTCTTTGGCTTCCTTCTACTCTTTTGGTGGTTGGTAACACCCTAGAATGCATCTCAGAAGGGCTACCATGGAAATTTTGTAGTAGTTCTGCTCTTAGTTCTTGGTTATTGCCCACTACCAGCCTTTCCTTCTTTTTTAACAAATTATGCCTCCACTTAAATTCTTTGTAAATGTTAGGTGGTTGATGTAAGTCACTTATCATTCTCTGGATCCCCGTATCATTCTGCCAAGTTACTAGAATCTTTTACAATAGTTCAGACTACACTGTTGTAACATAGAACAACTTTAACTCTGGCTCATCTCTCCTGGACAAGGCATCTGCTGCTTTGTTTGTATTGCCTTTCTTATAAAATATCTCATACTCAAAACCCATCATCTTGATAAGAAACTCTTGCTGATCAAATGTTACTAATCTCTTATTAGTGTAGGAATTTCGAGCTCTAATGATCGGTTCTGATTTGAAAATGCCTTCAAATCAAATAGCAATTCCATTTCCTAACAGTATGTACTATTTCTAACATTTCCTTCTCATAGATGGACAAAGCTTGGTGCTTAGGTGCTAACACCTTACAGAGAAAAGCTAAAGGCCTACATGTCTACACTAATACAACCGTAATTCCTACTCCATATGCATATGTTTCAACTATAAACATCATATTGAAATATGACAGGGCTAATACTGAAGCTTCAGTCATGCATTTTTTCTGCTTCTGTATCCTCTGACCACCCAAAAGCATCCTTTTTAAGTATGTCAGTTAGAGGTTTACTATTCATGTCATACCCATTGATAAACTTCATGTAATAGCCTGTCAACCCTCAGAATTCTCTTAGGGTTTTTATTGTTTTAGGTCTTGGCTATGTCAGTATACACTCTATTTTTTTTAGAACAACAGCTACTCCCTTACCAGTAATAATATGCCCCAAGTATTTTACCTTATCTACTCCAAAATAGTAGTTACTGTGTTTCATAAAGAGGGTGCAGTACTTTAAAAATCATTTGTAGGTGCTTCACATGTTGTTCCATGTATGTATTATAGATGAGGATGTCATTTATAAACATCAATATGAACTTCCTCAAAAATAGTCTAACAATTACCATCATGAGGCTTTGGAAAGTGGAAGGTGCATTAGTAATGTCAAAGGAAATTACTAAGTACTCCTAATGGTCTGAGTATGTACTAAATGTTGTCTTATACATATCTTCTTCATTCATTCTTATCTGATGATACCCAACCCTTAAATCCAGCTTTGAGAATTCCCTTGCCCCTATGTAATTCATCTAATAACTCATCAATTATAGGGATTGGGAATTTTTCCTTGATTGTTAGTTGGTTTAATTGTCTATAATCAATACACAGATCCTTTTTTTTTTTTTTTTTTTTTTGGTCAGGAGAAGAAAATAGGCTGCTACTTGGTCTAATTATACCAGATTCCAACATTTCTTGAACCATTTTTTCAATGGTATCTTTTTATAGTGCAAGATACCTATAAGCTCTGATCTTAATGGTTTGATTCTCATCTTTTAACAAGATCCTGTGACCATGTGATTTATGGGGTGCTAGTCCTTTAGGTTCCTCAAACAGTTGAGCATATTCAGACAATATAACTTGTAATTCAATGGGTATTTCACTTACTTACCCTTTACTGTTACTTGTACTGCATTGCATATGCATTGTTGGACAATCTGTTTGTTCCACAACCACATGTACCAGCATCAATGATTGTTCTTGCTAACTAGTCCCTTTCACCTTAGTTTTCTTATGCAAGATTACTTCATTGGACTTCACACCCTATAATTGTAATGCTTTTCCATCCTTATTAAACTCCATAGTTAACTTGTTGAAATCCCACAGAATTGGACCCAAATTTGCTAACCGCTGTGTTCCTAGCACCATCTAGCAACCTCCTAAAGGCATAACCAAGAAATCATCCCTAATGCCTTGCCCTTGCATCACCTATTTGAGTTCTTCACACATGTATTGGATTTGTATTATGTCTCCATTTGCCACAGTTATGGTACGTTTCCCTTTGCTTCATTTTACATCCCAACTTCTTCACCTAACTCACATCCATGAAATTGTAAGTGTTTCCACTATCCACTAACACCAAAATTGTATGCTTCTTAATCATTCTTTCTATTTGCATGGTCTAGCGCTCATCTACTCCCCACAAAGCATGCAGTGATATCATGGAAAATTGTCTAGGTTCTTTCTTTTATATTTCTACTATATTAATATTGTTTAAGGACTCCTTCATATAAGTTTCTTCTAATCCTTCATCTACTTTCAATACAATCTGGTACATCTGGGCCCTTTTACACCTGTGACCAGGCACAAATTTCTCATCACACCAGTAGCATAGGCCCTTCGACCTCATGTTCTCCATCTCATTTTGGCTTTTTTTTTTTTTTTTTGGCAAGCTTATTGTTTTTGATAGCAGTGCCCTCTAGTTTAGGTTTAGGATTCATTGGAGTTGTCTAGAACCTTTGTGTAGGGATTGTTGGCTCATTCCCTTCTCTTTGTGACTAGTTTTCCTGATAGTTATTTGGCCTGATCTGATTCCTTCTAGTTAACTCCAAGAAGGTTATTTCTTATAACCTTGCAAAGTACATTGCTTGAGTCAAGCACTAAGGATTGAAACACCTTACAACACTTAATATCTCCTTATTCAACCCACTCAAAAAAGAAACTGACAATAAAGTCTTCTGAAACCCTGGTTTGGCTCATCATCATCTCAAACTAATCTTGATATTCCTTTAATGTTCCCCATTGCCTCAGCTTTACCAAATTACCCACTAGATCTTCATATGCAGCATTAGCAAATATATTCTTTATGTTATTGATATACTGGTTCCATGTCAATATCATTCCAGCCATGCTATTCATGTATGTCTGATGAGTGTAAGGCCCTTCCCTCAAGATGTGCACTTCCAACACTCTTTCTAATGTGAAGAATCATTCCATCTTGAACTGCCAGTCTTTGAAGTTTTTCCTATCAATCCTTGGATATTCCACCTTAGCATACCTTACTGGTTAGTACATGTTACCAAATTGCATTACATTTAGCATAGCTACCTCCAAAGATACCTTAAGCTTATGCACCAAGATTTCCTACCTCATGTGCTACACCTCAATTCATCTTTCTTGGCATCTTTGAAAATTGTAGGTTTCCAAGAATTGATGCTTCTGGCATTACTTAACCAAAATTCAACCCAGTTATTCCTCCCAATCCTCATCCTGGTCAAAACCCTAGAACTTCATTAAACCCAGGTAAACCTCCTCCATTGTTGCCTCGTGGATTTGGATCCTTATTCGGATTTATACCTCATATCATCTTAAAAATTCCTCTATCATCTGTGTAAACCTATTATCATTCCTTTGATTTAGCTCTTCAATCCTCCTACCTTGCTTCTCCATTCTTTGATTCACTACTTGTTGCACCGTTTCTTAGACTCCTTTGATTATGGTTTCCAGCCTCTGTAGCTCTATCTGTGTCTATGTCACCATGATCAACCTAGCTCTGATACTAAATGTTACTAAGAAAGTAATAGACTTACTTTTCCGGCAACCAAATAGTAAGAAAAGAGAAAGAAAAAAGATAAATGAAAATAGTGCCTTCAATTCAATGAATGAATCTGTTACAAGCCTAAGTTCCTATTTAAGCTTTCTTTTACAAGCTAATATACTGACAACATAATTAACCACTGAACTAACCCAACTAACTTGTACAATCCCAATTGGTTTATTACTAGGCCTAACTGACTTGTAAAACGACTACTTTCCCTCCTCTTAACGAAACAACTGTCGTTTGCCTATATACATGTAACATAGTACGTGCAATCATGCAACAAAGGACCATGGAAAGAATTGAATGCAACCACTCCATGTCATGCAACTTGGATGGAGATTTAGCCAAAAGTAAGAAAAGCTTATAGGAGGATATTAATGGTGCAGATTCCAGAAAATCAATAGATATTGCCAATTTGATTCATGAGAAATGGATAGAAACCCTAGAAAAGTGACAGAGAACTCGTGAAAAACGAATTATTGGTTCCTAGAGAATAAAAGGTGAAGGATGCTCTTTGTGGGGACAAGTACTAGATGTGCTACTTCTATTATCTCTAGATATACCAGTGATAGACATCTCTATATCATGCTGCATAAGGCCAAGCAAGGAAATATTGTTGTACAAAGTGGCATTCTAAAGTTAGATTTGTGGATTTGGGAAAGATTAGATAGAACATCTATTGATATGGAGTGGCTCCATCTTTTTCCTGAATATCATATGCTCCACCTTCTAGGGGTCAAGTATGACCATTACCTTGTCTTTTTATCTTATTTTTACTCATTTTCTCTTAACCATACTAAACCTTTTAGAATGGAACTTGTATGGTTCCTTCATCTAGATTTTATTAAGGTTGTTAAAAAGGTCTGGAAGGGAAACAATGTTAACATTAACATTGTTATATCTAGCTTTAGGGATCTTGCGAGAGTTAGGAATAGTGATATGTTTGGGAATATTTTCCACAAGAGAAATAGTCGTCTTGATAGAATCTCTAGGATCCAGAATAGCTAGTGCATTAGTACTATCCCATTCTTTACCAGATTAGAAAGGTAGCTTTCGAAGGAATTTCAAGAGATCTTTATTTTAGAAAAGGATTTTTCAGTTTCTAAGTTTAAAGTTGATTAGTTGTATTCTAATGACTTCAATACTGCTTTTTTTTTTTCATGCTTCTGCCAAGTTTAGAAGGAAAAGAATATAATCCCTGTCATTATGGATATAATGGAAAACTGGATTTATGAGAATGGAAGTATTAAAAAGTTCCTTCTAAATCATTATAAAACATTGTATTCTTCTAACCCTACCCCACGAAGTTGGAGTTTGTTAGTCATATGCAAATTACTAAGGATATGTGGACTAGTTTTACCATATGCTTTAGCCCTAAAGATATTAAGGAGGCTTTGTGGACCATGAAGCTTATGAAGGCACCAAGGGTTGATAGCCTCCACTCAGGGTTTTTCTAAAAATTCTAGAAGTGGTTTGTCTATTTTGTGATTAATTTTATCTAAGATATTTTCAACATTTGGAGTCTTCGCTTAATTGGAATCAATCCCTTATTTGTCTTATCGCTGAGACTCAAAACCCTAAATTAGTTAATCATTTTAGACCCATAAGTTTACTTTGTATAAGGTGGTGTACTAATATCCTTGTTTATAGGCTTAAGTCGATCATTCTTTCTATTATATCTTCCTTTCAATGGGATTTTGTCCTTGGTAGAAGAAGGACTAAGCATATTTTGTTGCCCATGAAAAATGGGTAAAAGAAAGGGAAAGTTAGTTGGTTTTGTGTTAAAACTTGGCTTGGAGAAATCCTATGATAGACTTGAGTGGAGTTTTATAGAGAATATTTTAGAGTTGTTCAAGTTTCCTAAAGAATAGATTGACCTACTATGGGACTGTATTACTAAGCTTTCCTCAAAATTGAGAAATGATGTTTGGTGCGTATAAATCTTGTCTTATTCCTTGGAACTACTTGCTTGCTTATGTTTTGTTGGTCTCTAGATCTTTAGGACCAAGTTTGTTTTTGAAAAACAACCTTTCTTTGCTTAAGAATTTTGTCCTCCTCTTTCACAAAAGCATGTGAATTCCTCTTCCTGACAACTAATCCTTCTAAAAAGAATAGGGTTCTAAACAAGTTGTTTGGCACCCTTCCTCTGCTGGTTGGTTCAAACTCAATTATGATTAGTCTGTTATTAATAACCAGGGTTTCATTTGGAGCAATTAAGGTTATTAGAAATGAGTTGGGATGATGGATTGTAGGTTTCTCTAGGAAAGTGAGGTATGTGTAAACAACAAATTCGTGCATGAAACTAATAGACAAGAAAAACATGTGCAATGTATTAATTTGTAAAAAGCTGGTACAACCTCTAAATTAAATTATTTACTTGAAATATTAAATCCTCTGATTCAATCTCCTTGGAAACTTTGCTTGATTTAAGTGGTAGAATGTTTGATCCTGGATAAAATGATGAATCTCTTTGTGGATGGTCGTCAAGAAGGATGTGATATGATATCTGAGGGCACTGGGCTTGATTGCAAAGAATTTGTAGCTTGCTTAAATCTTTGTTGTTTGAAAGAGAAAAGTAATAGAGTTTCAAGAGATTTCGTGCAGTTTTATGTGTCTGTCCCAAAGAATGCGAGACACTTTAAAGGAGGGGTTATGGTAGACAAAATTGAGTTAATTAGGGTGATTTAGATAATTGAGATTGATTGAGGGCGATTGGTAGATGATTGAAGATGATTGTTTTGACTTGCGATAGGTAGTGATAATTGGCATTGAACCGAAAAATGATTGACATTGACTCACATTGATTAAATGGTGATTGAAGTTGATTAGATCCAATCAACATTTAACTATCCAAGTGATTTTCTAATCAATACTTAATTATTGTAATTGTAAGTTTGTCTTTGATCAATAGTCACTAATCAATACTTGATTTAGCCAATTTTATAATTTTGAGTTTAATCACTATTTGATTAGTTAATTATAATTAGCTAATTAATTTTTTTTATTTTAATATTTGCTAGTCAAAAATAGGTTAAATGTACATGTAAATTCTTTTGTTGTCTACAATATGGTTCAGTTACTATTGCAAAACTTTAGGCTCTCAAGGAGGATACAGATGTGACAGATTCAAAAACGCTAGTTTACATCTATAGAGTGGCAAATATTGGCAAGGACAGTTTGATAAAGAGGTAAAGTATCCAAGTTGAAGTTTTTGTTTTGTATTATGTTGTTTCAGGCTTTATACTTGATGTTTTTATTTACGATTGTAGGGAAAAAGTAAATTACTCCAACCTCCCCTAAATTATATTGATATTACATGGACATTCTCTCTAGTTTTAAAAAATTTACATACTCTCATGAAACTTGAAGACAAGCTATAACTAAACTCAAATTTTAAAAAATTAGTTTGAGATAAACTTTCTAAAATACCCTACGATCATAATATAAAGCGATACATATGATCATGTCTTATTATTAAACTTAGAATAAAATATAAATCAAAATTGAATTATAGTTTATTTTTAAAATTATGAAGAAAAAAAATGTTATAAAATATTATAAATTTTTAAAGAATATGAAATTATAATTATAGAGAGGAAATTTTTTAAGTTTTAGTTGTATTATTATTTTAACAATGGTTATCAATTTAATTGTATATCCTTTTAAGTTGAATAATAATAATTATTAACACATTGCAATAAATAGTTTTAAAATTTTATTAAAAGAGAATATTGTAAATGTATTTTAGATATTAGAATCACACTTGTAAAACTAATCAATTGGCATTAGGAGGAGTGACTCATTTATATATGTTATAAATACTTAAGCGGTAATGCTATGACTTTTTGAAAAATGTTGTGCTATTCTAACTTTGTTAAAACTATTTTAAAAAGCTACAACAATAGTGTGAGGTAAAATAATATAAAAACAATTTTTAATAAGTATAAACCATAAAATTAGACTTAGTTTGATAATGTTTTAACTTTTTTATTAAAAGTTATGGTCATATTAGACTTTTAAATTTTTAGAGCAGCAGCAACACAAAAGCACACCAAATTTTTATTTTTTTTACCAAATATAAAAAAACTTAACTTATACTCACCATTCCAAAAAATATTACTAAACCAAGTCTTATTATATTAGCAATATAAAAAATAGTACATTGACATCCTTAACATAAAAAGTGGAGTACGGACAATATTAATTATTTTATTTTTATTTTATATTCCAAAATAAATATATGTAGATATTAAAATAAATTAAAAGAGATTCGTGGTCAGTAAATTTGGAAAGAGATTTGGGTAATTTATTAAATGGGGGAACTATACTAGAGAGTAGAGACTTATCTGTCATTTGAACAAATGATAATTAATATCCACTTAGGCTAGTGATCCTTTCGTAAATTGTCCGACTCCAGGTATTGGGGCTCTATCCGATCCACCCGCTCCGCTATAAGTTAAGCTCGCCAAGAGGCATGGTTTTACTTCTATCCTTTGCAATCGGACATGGAATCTCAAGCTCCCACCAATACGACCATACCCACAACTTTTTCACAACCTTCTGAACCGCAGCCCCCACAACAACAATCTTCCCAACCACCACAGCCACAGCCGCAGCGGCTGCCACCTGTTTCTCTTCCTCCTTCCTCCTCATCGGCCCCATCTGTCTCTGCTCCCGTTACGTCTTCCCAAAACCCTAACCCAATCCAAAACCAAAGCCAGAACCCCAACTCAAAACCTCCAACTCCACTGCCTCATCAATCTGCACCATGTCCTCCGCCACCTCGACCTCCCTCCACTTTCACCCGAACATTGCCTCAGCAACAACAGCAACAGTCACATTTTCCGCACTTCTCATCGCCTCTGTCTTCTCTTCCTTCTTCCCCTGGTTCAGCTTCGTCTGGCTCTTCTTTGCCGTCTACTGGGTCACCTTCGGTTTCTGGAGCACAGCCTCCAAGGGGCGGCATGGCAATAGGTGTCCCCGCGCCCCACCACAGTCCTTCTCCTCCGTTTTCCTCTTCCTTCGGGCAGCACTTTGGTGGGTTGGGGCGCGGTGGGGTCAATGTACCTGAATCGGCTTCTACTTCTAATGCCGCACAGGTGTTCCCTCGAGCTCTATCTTATATATTTTAACTAGATTTCTTTTGTTTGGCTGTTAGAGCATGATATTGTATTTGGTGCTTTGATTTTTATTTAAAAACAACGAACTATTGCATTCGTTTCGTCAAGGAGTGTTCGAATATGTTTTGATTTGATTTTGTCTGTTTGCTCACCCACTTCTTTTTGAGATATTTAGGCAAGAACGCCAATGCAGGGAATGCAAGGAATGGGTACTGTAGGATCTCTTGGTTCCAGTTCTCAAATAAGGCCAGGTGGGATACCTTCACATCATCAACAGAGACCAGTCCAATCCTCTCTTAGACCACCATCTGCCCCAAATAATCAATCAACTAATTCCCAAGTTAGTACTCGTTTGAGATTATTGAACCCCCATATCTCTCTGTAATATAGCTTGTAAAGATGAACATGTGTGTATGCTATGATATTCCACTTTAGGGTATTAATGGTTACTTGGCTTAGGCAAAGAATAGTTTTGCAGAAATTTCAGTTGGAGTTGGTTGTGTTTAGAAATTATATTTACAATGCCTTTAAGATTGAGTATTTGCTTTTAGAACGCACTCTCAATGATCCACTATTGAAATCAGGAATCAAGTGTTATCTCATAATAATGTAGTTCAAAACACATACAGCTGGTAATTCGATCAGCATCTTCCAGCTTGTATAAGTTGACAACTTTTTGAGCCACAAAAGAAGAAGGAAAAAGTGGATAACGTAGTAGAGGTGGTGGGTTTATTGTTTAGATGTCCCTTTAGCTTACTTTCTTCAACCTCTTGACACAGACAGCCCCAACCCTACATAGCGCATGAGTGTTGGGTGGATAGTCAGTGAAAAATGTAGAAGTATCTCTTTTTTTCTTAATATGTTATGAAGTTGTCATTGTGTATGATCAATAATCTGGAAAAAAAATTGTGTTTTTCTAGTTTAAATGGTCTGATATGAGAAGGGCACTTCCTAGGCTTTGAAATTAAAAGGAATATAAGTATTCTCCATCTTGAGTCCAATTAAATCATTCCGATCTTAGTGCTGTCGCCTACTTCTGTGAGTGTAGACTAGTTCTTGTTGTGCTTTCTGGTTATCTCTTGAAGAGAGAACTGGGTTTTTTGGGTCGATTATGTAGGCATGTTCACTTATTTGCTATGCTATTGTAGAGTTTCCAAGGGCATGGAATCATGAGGACCTCATCAGTAGGATCACCTGCTTCATCATCACCAAATGTGTCACAGAGTATGCAATCCCATACTCAGCCATGGTTATCATCTGGACCACAAGGGAAGCCTCCTCTACCTTCCCCTTCTTATAGGCAACAGCTGAATTCACAAACCTTGCAGCAAAGATCTCATATTCCCCAGCCACAGCAACACCCCTTGCCATCAGCATCACAGCAACAGCATATGTCATCTATGCAGCAGCAACAACCTTCCCCGTCGAATCAGTCACAAGAGCCTTTTGGGCAACAAGTTCCAACATCAAGGGCTGCACAACCTTTACCTCATCAACCTCAGATTACAAGAGTTCAGGGGGTGGGAAATCAGAAACCTTCCTCTCTTGCTATGGCACAACCTGGACCGGTCGCGTTAGGAACTCAAAATAGATTTGCTAATGCAGATGCTGATGAATCTTGTCATAGAATTCTCAGCAAAAGAAGTATTTCTGAGCTTGTCAACCAGGTGACCCACAGTGGCTCTCTTCTTTTGCTAATTTTCTAGATTCATCATATTAAGACTAATTGAATCACTCCGCAAAAACTTAATTCTGAGATTCCCTAGCCTTTGTTATCAGAGCAGGAAGCATGGAGGTTTTCTATATGCACTTTCTCGACTCTTAACCGTGTTTTATATGCCAGTGGCTCCTTTAATATTAGAAGATAAAACTTCATAGTTCATATGTTGTCATTGAGATAGGGTTCAGTTTTCACCTGCTTCTTGAGTTCATCTGGCTCTCCTTTACTCAATCAACAAATTGGCTTTTTCACATTTTGTATTGATATTCAATGGTTTAAAAGAAATGGTTTGACTCATAGTTACTGGGATCTCTTAGGCCCCCCTGCGTTCTGCGTTCTGGAATTTCATTTCAGGATCGTGGTTCTTTTGTATACTGGGATAATTGTTGTTCGCAATCTAGGTCATTAAAACTAGCGACCTAAAATTTTAAGATTTTTCTCCAAAAAAAAATGGGAAAGTATGATTATAATTTCAGCCTATATCAATTATTACTTATTTTTTTTATATATGTATGTATTTATATAATTAGTAGGCTATTATCTTTCTTGTACCATAAATTAAATATTATATATTCTATTCATTTAGTATAATTTAATGAAGTACACCACCAAAATATGGTAAAGTGGCCCAAATAAGTACTTCAAGCGTACCACGTCCCGAAATAGCGAACCAACCAAGCCTACCCCCATCGTACCATGATTTTAGCTAGGTAGCGTACTTTGTACCCGTTCCCGTACCACGTCCCGGAACGTACTGCGATCCTGGTAACTATGGTTTGACTACTGTTTTAGCTAAGTACTTGGTTTAGCTAGAACTTTTAGATGTCGAAATCTTGCATTGCATTGACTGTTGGTAAAATTTGAGTCACACTTTTGTTGCTAGCTATGCAACTCTGATAAATTTAAAACATTGGATGGTACAAGTATGTATTGCTTACTTGTTGATTCAGTGAATGACTGATTTGGTGGTTGTTTTAAATATGTACATTTTCTTGCATGGGTGCCTTAGCAGTTTCATAGCTTTGTGGTTCTAGTGGTTCTTACCAACAAATTGCATTATAATCCAGGATGAATGTGATTTTCAATTTAAAGGATCTTATGATTTATTAGATGTCTGGCCCTCATGTAGAACAAATTGAACCTGTTGAAATATGTCCTTGGGCTCTTTAAGGTTCTTAAATAAAGAACCTTTTAGTTTTAAAATTTTAGATGGTCTAGCATTATGCAATCATTAGTTTTTTCAATCAATGTAAACTTTGTTGGGTACAAATAATGGGGCCAAGTTATTGATCCTCCTTTAGTATTATAAAAAGCAACACAAATATTCTCCTTTGCTGTTACTGCCCCCGCCACCACACGCTTTTAGCCTTTTCATGATCCTAACTTGTAAAAACAACAGTTGCAAAAACCATTCATAAATAAGTGTCAAATAAATTCTTGTATTACTTAACAAATTATATTATACTCCTTGTTTAAATATGTGGTTAACTTCTTTACTCTGATATAACTGAAAATTAAGGTTTTAGAATGTCACTTGCTGCTAGAATGTTGCCTGGACCCATTGAATTTCTAATAATGGCTTCTTACTCTTTAATCCAAACAATCTATTGCAATGAAAATTCAGTCCTAAATATATTTTCTCCTTACCACTGTGGATGGGCACAATTAAATTCTTAGCATTCCATCTAAAATAAATGTAGAAATTGGATTAAGCTGTCAAATTCAGTTTGACACTAATACAGCAGTAAGTCATGTCACAGGTTTCATGTAGCTTTTTTTTTCTCTCGTTTTTAATTTTATTTTCTGCTTCCTTGCAGGTTGATCCATCAGAGAAGATGGATCCTGAAGTTGAGGACATTCTTGTAGATATTGCAGAAGATTTTGTCGAGTCTGTAAGTATTTGAACTTTGGAAGTCATTTTTGCATTTAGCATTTGTGTACTCTACGGTTACTTCCCAGATTGTTCACTTATATGCCTGATGAATTTTAGAAACTCTTTGTAATATTTTTTTAATATAGCTGGTGTTAGTTTTCGAGAGCAGTTTAATGATATCTCATCTGGTAGTGGAAACTTAATTACTTCAATCATGTGTTACCTACTTGAGTTGGTGGTCATAATTGTCTTCTCCCTTGACCCGAAATCATTAGCCATAGTGAATTTTTTTGTATAAAAATGTAAGGAGTTGAAATTTGCACCCAATTTCTTTGAGATATATTGTGTCCAAATACATATTAGATAGTCATTGGATCTTTCCTAGATAGTTTTGGCATTTCCTTGGAGTGAAATTCATTTTTTCTTAGTGAAAATTGAGGTCTTACTCTTAAATATGAAATTGAGTTTTGTTCAGTTGTACGACACAGAAGGCAAACTTATTTTGATGGTAAAAGGACCCAGTGTGGGAGATGGGTTGGTGAAGAGATTAAAAACTTCAAAAGATCTGTAGATACTAAAAATCATATGATCCTTCAGTTCTCACTCTTTCATCCTAGTGCCTTTCCTTTTCCTGTTGAAGCATGGGCAGAGAGCTTCTTCTCTGGCATTTTAGTGAATTTTGTGTCGTTATATGCTACTGCCACTAAGTTCATGTTATGTTGTTTCAGTTTAGTTTTTGTTTTACATGTTTTAAAGAATGTAGTTCTTCTATATGTTTATAACTTATGAACAGATAATAATTGATAATCAGTTGATCCCTGGTCTGCATGACCCTCGCTTTCCAAGAATTCATACAACTATGTTTTATATTCTTTTATAAAACATAAAATGGCTCTTTCTGCATAAAAGGGTTTATTGAACTGGTAGGAAAGAAATAGATTTTTTCAGTTGAGAACATTCAAGAGGAACTTCGGCTAAAATTTTGAGGTGCTTTAGGCTGGCAAGATGGATAAGCGTTTTCTAATTTACAAATAGACTACTATTAACGAAGCCAAAAAAATGGAGAAATTTATTAACTGTCATTTATTGGCTTTACATGAATAATATGTGTATATCTCAATGTTGGTGTATTAGAAACAGACGGGTTCTGTTACCGGGGAGTGGGGGAACAGAAAGGAAAGTGTATTACTAATAGGCATGTTCATTTATTGGCTTTTACCTCATTTCTTCTACCCTTCCTTTGTGCTTCTGATGTTTCTTAGCTGAAGAAGTTGCGCTTGTTGGTGGGGTTTGACGGACCCCTACCAGTTTATTGAAATATTAAAAATTAAATAACTAGGATCACAAGGGGGGACATCAAGCCTCACCACTTAACCTAAACAAAAAACTAGTCTAAATAAACTACAAGAAAGCTAAGAATTTGGAAGGCTCTTCCCTGTACACCATTGTTTTGATTTTTAAGACATCTCTTTTGTATTATTATCATTACTTCAACAATGATTTCTTCTGGGCAGATTACAAGATTTGGTTGCTCTTTAGCCAAGCATCGAAAATCAACTACACTCGAAGCAAAAGACATACTTCTACATCTTGGTCAGATACATGGAAATCACCCTCTCTGGTTAATGTCTTTGTTTTTCTGCATCTGGTGCTTAAAACATATATCTTTCATTTGCATTGGTACAGAGAAAAATTGGAATATGACACTTCCTGGGTTTGGTGGTGACGAGATTAAAGGCTATAGAAGACCTGTAAGAATTATCAGTCTTGTTATTGTTATCTGAAAATTCATTTTTATTGGTTGATGGTTGATGGTTGATGGTTTTCATACATAAAGGGCTCACACGGTGCACAAAGTGCTTCCCGGCTATTGCGGGGAAGGGGGAGGGTGGGCGCATATGTACGCAGCCTTTCCCTTACATTTCTACAAAGAGGCTGTTTCCACGCCTCGAACCCGTGACCTACAGGTCACCAAAAAAATAACTTACCGTTGCGCCAAGGCTCGCCCTCATGGTTTTCATACATGTGAAACTTTTTTTCTTTATTAAAAAAAATTGCAAGGCGCCAAGGCCCATTAAATTATACTTTATGGTTTTGCAGCTTACAAGTGAGATTCACAAGGAGCGTCTTGCAGCAGTAAGATTTACCTCTCTTCCTTTTATTTAGTTTGATACTTATAGTTATATGCACCTTTGTGCCTGCTTGTGAGTGCAACCATTTGCATTCTGAATTGCATGTTTGTTATTCTGCTATCAACACTGAACTGTTAGTTTGGTACAGGTATCATGTATGTGACCCCTTTGTTGTGGTTCTTCTTATATGTTTTGTCATCTTTGTTGTTTTCTTCGGCAGATAAAAAAGTCAGTATCAATAACAGAGGGTGCACATATTAAAAACTCTTCTGGACAGGCAGCTGGTAATGCAAAGGGTAGTCTGGCAAAACCGCCTGCCAATATCTTAGGTTCACCAAACTTTAAAAATGCATGAGGTAGCATGGGCCATTTATACACCGTGTGCCAATGGAGGGACTATTTTTTTGCTAGAGAAGGTATTTAAATCATCAATTGGTCTGTTGGACATGTATTTCTTCTGGCGGTTATTCTTTGAAACATTAACAGTGTAGATATTAGATTTTTCTGGTTAGACCAAGTAGACAGCAAGGAAATACTTTGTTAAAAGGTTGCTCTTATCTTTTCAAACATGTCATGCAGTGATGACTTCATTTTTGTGACACTTTACAGAGTGGAAGTTCCCAACTAATTTCTGATCTACTTGGAAAGCCAAAAAAGTTAAGCATAATTTTCCTTTTAAAATCACTCAGATCTTCTTGTTTGGTTCTTATCTGTGCCCTAAGACACACTTCACTGGTGGATTTATTGTGGAAATGTCAACTTGCCTCATGTCCTGATGTTATGGCTTATTTCTTCAAGTGGCAAGTTCATAATTTCCTGAATTACACTAAACCTATTTGCACGTCATCTTCTCATATACAACATGGTGAGTACATTTATGGCGTGGCACTTCATTTTTGCTAATCTGTTTGTCTCTAGCATCCTTAGATCTATCAGTTCTTTTGCAGGCCAAATTATTAAAGCAACTAGGGCTAATGGGGATGTGAAGAAATAGCACCAGAACATATGCCTGAGAAGATTACTGTTAACTTTTTGGGGCTTTCCCATTTCTTGGGGGCGCGAGGGGAGCCACAAACTTAGTTTTACTGTTTAATGTAAATCATATTTTGGATATTAGAGAACGAAATGAAAAATGCGATCTCATTTTTGGTTCTTTTTATCTTACCACTTTTCTGGTTTGAATAGTATATTTGAAATGCTTAGTGTGTTTTTTTTTCTTTGCTCAAGCTAAATGCTAAATGTTGAATGCCCAACTCCATCTCTCACTTTAGCCTAGAGTTGATGCTGTGGGCATATAGTCCAATTGTCAATAACACTTGGGGTCTGTTTGGTTGAAGGGTTTGCTTGGTTTGAAGGTGAGGCGAGAATTATAATTTATGCTCACTGTATTGTGTTTGGGTTGTTTAAAGTAATGTGTGAAAATAGATTTGTGTATAAATTATCAAAAATGATATTCTATAAATTAAGTATATTTTGTTGATTTAAATTGATTTATTTGAAGACAAAATGAAATAAAATTGGATGATAAGGCAAAAAAATAAAAATAAAAGAGGTGGGATGATGTCTTGGAACGTGTGGTCGAGAAATGTCCCTGAATCTTTTCTCGGACGTGAGATATACATGTGTCTAGAGATGTGTATCTAAACAGGCTTTTATAATATTCTTTTTAAATAAGGTTTTATATTTGTTTAAGGGCTTGTTTGGGTGAGCGTAAAATGCGCGGCAAGGTTTGCCCAAGCCACGTCGCAGCCTTTTTTCGCATCTTGAGGCTAATACGGTGTCTAAGAAGCTTTAGCTACAATGCTTCTGATCAAATGTGATCTAATTTTTTTTATCAAATTTTTTAATTTTCGATTTTCTTCTACAAAATGGATAACTATGGTAAAGTGTTATGAAAATCACAAGATATGAAAGTTTTCGTTCATTACTTTATTGAGAAAAGGAAACTACAGGGAAGGCCTTCGGTTTTCAAAGTTGCCAGTTGGGCAAGTATCGATGCTTGATTCACTAAGCTTACTGTGTATAGTTTAGAATATTGTTAGTGTAAAAATAAGTGGGATCAACTGAACAAAGATTGAAACATGTACCGGAAATTGGGGAAGCAGACTGGCTTCGGATGAATTTTGATGTAGTAAATTGTACAGTGACAGATGAGTAGTGGAAGCAACAAGCAAAGGTAAATTTAATAAATGTCTTTTGAATAAGTGTTCAAAAAATTAAATTAGTTAAGTATCTAATTTCTTTATGAATGTAGTGACATGGCAAGAAAGTGTTCAAATTCAAGAACAACATTTTTGAGTTGGCTGAGGAGTTGGACTTTCTCTTCAGAAACAGAAACACATACTTCATCATTTGGAATTTTGCCAAGTGCTAATTTAGAGATTTCAATATATATGCACAATACTTAGGTGAGGACAGCTTCCCACACTGGACACGCTGCATTGTCCATCACCGACACAATTTGTAGTTGACCTTAGTATCCAACAACAGAGGAAAGGGAAGGCCAAAAATGGATCCATCGCCATTGATGACAACATTAGTTTGCTGATGGGTTTTTGACTTAACAAAGAGTGAACCGATCTCATCTCTCATTCTCCTCGAACCAAAACTCTACTGTTGAGGGATTGATTTCAATCATACGAGATATCGTAGGCATAATAAGAGAATTGTCTGGATTCACTGTCTATGACCGAAAATTTGGCGAAACCACTAGGATCATGCAAGTGCTGGTGAACAGAGAAATCTTTAATGCACTAATGATCTAGCCGCTTAATTGAACTGGCATAAGTTCAAACTTGAGTTGGAAAGGTGAAATTAAGGTTGATTTGAAGCATTGTAATTTTTATTTTTTTGGTAATTTGGTAATTGTTTTTTATGCTTTTGTCTTTTATTGTAATTCAACTTTAGTTTCTTTAATTGAATTTTTTTGTGTAGTTAAAAAATAGTATCGTTGCAATTAAAAATCAAAATTGAATTAATAATACTTTATTTTATAATAAAAATGAAAACAACATTTAAAATTAAATTAATTTAATTTCAATTAAAAATTTGTTTAATTACAAATAATAATCAAAACTGAATAAAAAATTAGTTTATTTTTGAAATAGCATAAAATAATGAAATTTTGGTAATTTACACACAAATATGAGTTTTAGACCATGCTCACAAACTATAATTTTTGGACAATCCAAACAGACAACCAAGTTAAGGACAGTTTTTAGCCATGGTCTCCACTTCACCGCCAATCCAAATGCACTGGAATCATGGTCTAAGATCATGGCCTCACTTCCTCAACTTGGTTATCTGTTTGGATTGTCCAAAAACTATGGTTTATGACCATGGTCTGAGAAGCAGTTTTGTGTATAAATTATTCAAAAGGGCATGATTTTTGTTGTATTAAAAATAAACTAATTTCTATTCAATTTTAATTTTTAATTGAAAACAAACTATTTTTTATTTTTAATTTAAATTCAAGTAATTATTAATTTAGCTTTGATTTTTAATTGAAATTAGACTGTTTTTTTAGCAACAATAGCCACACAAACAAATTCAATTAAAGAAACTGAAATTGAATAACAATAAAAGGAAAAAAAAATCTTAAATTAAAAGAGAAAATTTTAAAAAAAAAACAAAAACAAAAATTTGGACTTGAAAAGAAAAGAAAATTAAGTGAAGATATATGCTTCAAATCAAGTCCATTTTCATATTTCGAACTCAATTCATTTAGTGAAGATTTTTCTTTTCACCTACACTTGCATGACGTCAGCAGTTTTAGCCATCAAAATTTTTACCGTTGCTGACCGTTAGAAAAAAAAAAATCAATCTTTTTAATAGTTGGCTTGTGGAGGGAGGGACATAGCAGGAACAAAGAAAAAGAAGAAGGGTAGGATGGGAAAATTGGTTGGACAAGTTTGAAATTTTTTAGAAAGGGAAAAGGCAGGAAGAGAAGAAAAAAGGTACACTGCAACGGCCTAGAAGCTCCAGACATGTAGTTTCTTGAAGCCCACTATGCCCTTGTAGCTAGTCCAAAAGCTGCCAAATGGACCCTATATTGGGTGTGTTTTGTAAGGCGGCGAGGTGGAGACTTTGGTCAGAAAGGTTTGAAACCATTATGTCTCAAAAGCGTTGTCTGTTTGAATAGCCAAAAACCATGATCTCATACCATGGTTAGAGAACTTGTTTTGTGTAAAAATTAATAAATGGGCATCTATGTGTTGTATTAAAAATAAACAAATTAAACAGTTTTAAATTAATTATTCAGTTTTGATTTTTAATTCAGTTTTGATTTTTATTTCAAATTAATGTAATGATTAATTCATTTTTTATTTTTTATTTAATTTAAAGTTTGAATTTTAATTTATGTTAAAATAATGATTAATTCATTTTTTATTTAATTTAAAGTGAACTAATAATTAGTTTTGACTTTTAATAATTATGTTAAAGTATTGTTTAATTTGATTGAAAAACAAAATTTAAATTACAATAAAAGCAAAAAAAAAAAAAAGTACAAATACTAAGTTAGAAGTACAAAAAATAAATAAATAATAATAATAATAATAATAAATAAGAAATACTAAATTAAAGGAAAAAAGAAATACTTAATTAAAAAAAATATATATTGATGCAAATCAACCCCAACTCTTCCTTTGCAACTTAATTTTGAGCTTAAGCCAACTAACTTGAGAGACCGGGTCTGTTAGTGCGATGAAAGTTTCTAATCTCCGCGATCTCGACCATTTGTCAACCTGCATCAATTTAGGGAAGTTATCTTATTCCTTCCATGATATCACCAATAGAGGGGCTTGAGCTTGGAGTCTCATAAGTAAAGCTATGGCTCTAGGAGGATGACAAACAAGATTGGATAAAATTCAGCTTAGCCATCTCCATTAGCTCATCTACTGAATTTTGGAATAATTTGCTCTTGCCCTTGGCCTCCTTTTCCTCCTTGGTGGAATCATAGCCTTACTAACTCCAGATACAGACGATGCCGTGGTGATGGAGAATGTTGGGTGGTTGGAGTGTGACATTGTCCCTCACTTAAGTAATTAGCATTCACATTATAATCTCCAAGTCTAGGAGAATCATTTTCAGGATTTTAATTGTAACCTTCAACGAAGGGTTGAGATGGTGTGTACCCGAATTCTTCATCGTCATCACCACCAACTGATGGAAAAACTCCAAAAGATGGAGAATATGCTTCTATTCCCGAAGCATAATGGCCACCGAAGAGAAATTCTAGCTCCTCAGCCAATTAGTCCCTATATCACTTAATGTCCTTGTCATGTCGTTGTATTGAAATAAATTATTAAAAAAACAGCTAATTATAATTTTTTTTTCAATCAAAAATAGTATAAATTAAATTAATTTACCATCGCTTGTTGTTCCCACCACTTATCCATTCCCGTCCACATTCTTCTTATCGGATCCCATCCAATGCCAGACTGCTTTCTCATTTTTTTGTATAGGTTCCACTCTTTTCACAGTGGATCCCATTTAATTTTAAGGGCATCCTTGTTTTTTCCTTTCCTCGATACAACAATTGACAAAAATTTTGACCTCATCTTCTTTCCACTGCATTCTTCTACCACTAGTGTTCGTCATTTTAGACCAGAAATTTTAGAGGAACAAAAATGGAGTTAGGAAATGAGGGAGGAAAATGATGTGAAAAAAAATATGAGGAGGAGGTTTAGTATTTATAGAGTTAAGGAAAAGAAAAAGAAATTATTTTCAAAAATCTGCTCGTTGGGGCAAATAAAAAAAATTTAACTTTAAAAAATCCGTTCAAAAAAGAAAATATTTGTGCCATATGAACATTGGGCTAGCAACGGTCCAATTTTTTGAAAAAGGCCATAGTTGGGGTTTGATAAATCATAGGAGTTATTTTTGTAATATGGAGACCAGGGATATAGTGGGAAAAAAAGAAAGTGGCTGAGGACAAAATAGAGAGGAAAAAAATTGAACCACGACATGTCTGAAAAGCTGGCTTGGGGCAACTTCTTCGCCGTCGTCGCTGGCGCTGCAGGACGCGGCAGCACAAACAAGCCGCGGTGCACCCCCAGCGGCAGAATGGCCCTCGGCCGCGGCAAGAAACTGCCGCAGCCAACGTTCGGTTACTATCCTTTGATGTATTATTTACTTACTATTTATTGTAAGTAAATTAATGTCTTTTAGCGAACCACACGTTTAAATCATGAGACACGCCATGCGTTTGCACATGCAGTTGGCCTGTATACTATTTTATGTAGTATCCTTTGTTGATGGGGAAGGAAAACAAAAGATATATCTTTTTCCTTTCAGATCCTTCGACAAATAATTCTCTCAAAAGGAGTAACAAAACGAAATCGAAAGAAATATAACCAAATTGCTAGTTTAATTCACCAACAAGAAGAATCCATATATATGAATGATGTTGGTAAATGGACAGAACAAGAGAAGTGAATTGTGTTTACCTAAATGGTTTTATCAGAAACAACTAAATCATTTTTCTTAATGAAAATGAACAAAGAATGCTACTTGCTGAGTTTGTTGAGTATGCTCGATATATAATCGAGCACTCAAAAATCACGTGGTGAAGTGATTTTAAATTTTATTGTAATTTTTGTTTTTAGATGAGCTCTCGTTTATATAAAATTTGCGTACGTTATAAGTTGAGTAGATTAAGTGGCCAACTTTTTTAGACTGAAAGACAACTAATTAACGTAATGGCTGTATTAATCAACATTATAATAATACAATTCTCATAACAATAATTTAAAATTTTCCCACGAGAATCGACATTAGCATGTTGTAGTAGCCAACGAATTTAGACTAAGAATGGATGCTTTTCATTGTATATTATTAGCGGTGGATTATTGGAGTCGGCACCACTATCTTATTATGTATAACCTTCTATTTCACGTGATGAATAAAAAAAACAAGAGTATTTTCCCTGTCCCACTCAAGATTTGCTTTCCACGATCTCACCATATATTGATTTAGTTAAACTTATAAAATGTCTTTACAAGTAGCTATGCGGAATGGTATTGTTGACAGCCAAATAATATTAAGTTTAAAAATTAATGTTATTGAATGTAGAACATTTGTGACCGAGAAATATTAAAATATTGTAATTTTGGCCCACTAAAAAATTTGGAATTATAGGCTCAAGTTTTTAGGCCAAAAATTAATATTTAATCTGATTTGACAAAGCAATTGTTAGAGATTTAATGAAGAGAACGATTTTTCATATTTTTAACCGTTTATCATTGTTATTTAATAATATTTTTAATTCGTAATTCAAATTTTTGTCACTTATGAGACCCATAAATATTGGCATAAGTTATTATGTGTAGATGTCCTAGACCAATCAATCACATTGCTTATCTTATTTGCCTTTCATTTCATTCAGCTTTGCTTTGTATTTCTTGTTTAATGTTCTTGTCCATTTTCTTATTTCATACTCAACATTGTTGCTACTAATACATTATACTAAGATTTCAATCGATAATCTAGAGTTATTCACAATCATTTCATTATAAATTTAAATCATTTTCTGGCACATAATTATCAAAATTGCCATAAACAATTTGGCACGCTGGTAGGACATCTTAATTCAAGATGTCAAGAAAGATGAGAAGCCAGATTGTGGTTCTTTCAACCACTAACACATCTCCTGAAATTAGTTTGAATCAAGTGGGTGCAACTCATCTCCTTTCCAGACAAGGAGACTAGGGTTGGTGAACATTACTCCACCTCTCAGATTTATAGAGTCATTTGATCCAACAGGAAAAGAAAATGTCATAAATGGAGCATCTTCTTCCAGCCTGGTGCGACTTGTGGAGTACTTGCATTTCCACCAGAATGGTCTAAAATAACCACCAATTTCAAGTTGTAGTTAGATCAAAACATGGATGAATTGGCTTAGAGAATGGAGTTGGCTTTTGAAAATCAACTTGAGAAGAGCTAGGTGTAAATTCCTCAAGAGGTAAACACTTTGTTAGGTTTGAATTATAATACTTCTAATGTTGGCAAAAATTGTGGCAATATAATCTTTACCAATGGTCAAAATAATAATTTTCCATGAAAATATAACTTGGCCACTAGATCCAATGTAAGAGGACCGAATATACAAATGGCACAACCACTGTTAGGACATCCACCCAACATTAATCAAGCAAATGTGGATAATTTACCTTTTCAACCACATAATCTGGTCAATAATAACCAAGTGCCTTTGGTTTCTTATAATCATATCCCATTCGTTAAAACGAACCTATGGTCAACCAACAACTTCCACTTAGGAATCAAAATGTACCAATAATGAATAAACAAGGTTAGGTTAGAGTTCGTTATGTGGATAAACTTATAGAAGGGACACTTATGTCATTGCTGTGCTCTTGATGAATCAACAAAGAAGCGAAAGTTGAATTAATAATAAGATGAAAGAATTAAAAGCCTCGGAGGTATACTGTTCTCAACTTGTTTAATTGTTAAACTATAATTATGATCTTTTATATAATCATAAGGTGATTTCGGATTAAAAAAATCAAATTTTTTAATTTTTTTTTTTTTTTGCTATGCATATGATTACTATATTTTACACTGATTCTTAACAGGAAAAGCTGTAAATCCATTTGGATCAAATATTAGGATTTAAGATAAATTTTGAGTTTCAAGACATAAACTTTGAAAACTTGGGTTTGTGGGGGAAAAATGGTCAAATACTAATCTGTTTAGGATTCTAGGAGTAGCGACATGACCGTGGGGATGAATAAAACGTATAAGAAAAGTCATAAATCTATTTGGCTCAACAGTTAGGATTTTATGACAAATTTTGAATTTCAAAGAAAAAACTATGAAAACTTGGGTTCAGGGGTTGAAACAGTCAAATACTAGACCGTTTAGGATTCCAGGAGTACCAACATGACTCTGGGATGAATAAGACATGTATAAAATCTGGAAATCCATTTGGATCAACAATTAGGATTTTAGGACAAATTTTGATTTTCAAGGTAAAAACTTTGAAAACTTGGTTTTGGGGGGCAAAATAGTCAAATACTAATCCTTTTAGGATTCTGGGAGTACCTACACGGAAATCCATTTGATCAACGGTTAGGATTTTAGGACAAATTTTGAGTTTCAAGGGAAAAACTTTGAAAACTTGTGTTCGAGTGACAAAACGGTCAAATACTAGTCTGTATAGGATTTTAAGAGTACCAGAACAACCGTGGAGATGAATAAAACTTGTAGGAATAAACAAATATCTATTTAGATCAACGGTTAGGGTTTTAGGACAATTTTTAAGTTTCAAAGATAAACTTTGAAAACTTGAGTTCGGGGGCAAAACGGTCAAATACTAGTTTGTTTAGGATTATGGAGTATTGGCATAACTATGGGGTGAATAAGAACTGTAGAAAAAACAGGAAATTCATTTGAATCAACGATTAGGATTTTAGGACAAATTTTGAGTTTTAAGGCAAAAATTTTAAAAACATGGGTTCGTAGGGTAAAATGGTCAAATACTAGGCCATTTAGAATTTTGGGAGTACCGGCACGACCGTGAAGATGAATAAGACTTATAAGAACAAATAGAAATTCATTTGGATCAACGGCTAAAATTTCAGCACAAATTTTGAGTTTCAAGACAAAATTAATTAGCTATAGGAACAAATGGAACTGCAATATAATTTTAAAAATTTAGCTAAATTTTTTCAAGTCAATTAATTAGAGTTTTAATTTATATGCATATTAATTTAAATATAACTAATAACATATTTATTTTAATTATTTCAAGTTCCATCTCTTACATCTAGCTTTCGTACTTGAGTTAGGCTGATGAAAAAGCTGGAGATGACAAAAACTTATGATTTGGAGATGAGGCCGATATTTAGATTTATGTATTTACTTTCATTTATTATTTTATTTAAATAATATTGTTATGATCAATATTTTTGAATATTAATTTTGAAAAAAAATCTTTTGAAGAAAGTATATACAAGTGTAAAAATAAAAAAATATAATTTACTTTAGACATCTACATCTGCATTTGTCTTTCTTGCATCAATAAAGTGTAGACGTAGACACAGATAAATTACAAAAATTTAAAAAAATTTGCATTTGTTTTTCTACTTCTGCCTTACAGAAGCAGTTAAATTTGTGTATGCGATTCAGCACCTGGTTCCCAAACACTAATTCGTGGCATCCCAATTATTGGTAGCTAGAATTTACTTTTGTTTCGCATATGCAGATACACAGTGCGTATAAACAGAAAATTGTATCTGAGTCTAGTCTTATTACGTCTGTGTTTGTATTTTGACTTTCTATGACTGTATTTAACAGGCTCAAATATTGCTTTTTCTTGTAATGCAGGAAAGACGGGTTGGGTTGGTGTCAAGTCATATTAGTCAAGTTTGTATAGATTTTTCAGTTGGGCCGGTTTGTGTGCTCACTCCTAGTTATAAGCTCAAGCTTTTAGGATGAAAACTAGCGTTGAGTTTGGTTTGAAGAAGCAATTATTAGTGACTTAATGAAGAGAACAATTTCTCACATTTTTAACCTTGATCACGGTTATTTAGGAGTTGTTTTTGTTTGAAAATTCAAATTTCTTATAGTTGTCAAGCTTATAAATATTGGTTTCAGTTATTATTTATAGAGGTCTAACACCAATCAATCAAATTAATTATCTTATTGCCTTTCATTTCATTATGCTTTGCTTTAATTTTATACATTTAATGTTCTTGTTCATCTTCTTATTTCATATTCAACATTGTTGCTACTAATACATTGTACTAGGGTTTGAACCATTAACTCCAAAGTAATTTACAATCGTTTGATTATAAACTTGGAATAGTCTCCTAGCACGCAATTATCAGAGTTGCCATAAACAAGTACTTTGGGCTTAATTATCTTCCTTATCCCCTATACTAGATTCAATATGAGGACTTCCCTCTCTCTTAAAAAAACAAAAAAAAATCGTAAAAAATGAAATTTACTTTACAATCTATTCTTTGATTAATTTTTTTTTTCTACATTTGTTTTGTCAAAGTAAGAAATTTTATTAATCAAAGTCATGTAAGACCCAAGAAGTTACCCTAATGATAAAGAATATGTGCTCCATTCATTACATTTTTAGGTTCAAATCTTCTTAGACTATAATTCTCCTGAGAACAAAGATCAAATTAAGTTTTGTTGTAATAATTGGTGATTAGAAAATTTCTTGTACTTGTTTAAATGTTATAAATATAATATTAAAATTATTAAATACAAAAAAAAAAAAATATAACAAATTAACAAGTATATTGATTTTCTATGAATTTAGTTTCACATGTTATCCTTTTATCCTAGCTAGTAGCTACCACGAGTTAGTTAATTATTTCTTGTAATATTTATGATACATTTAACTAGTTAAAGACCAATTCTCTTTTTGTGTTTGAAAATTGCTATGATTTGACAGTTTTTTGTTTTACTTTTTTCTAATGTAATTGATTCAACTCAATTTTTATAAATTTATGTAATAATAAACGTATAAATTATTAAATTATTTAATGCATTTTCATACCTTAGACATGAATATGTTGTTTTACCAAATAAAAAATGATGTGACATAAATAATAATATTTTATATTAAAAAATATGAGACAATTTATTTATCTTTTTTCTATTTTTCTTTCTTTATAAAAGTCAACTTTTCTAATAATTGACTAGTGGAATCTTAGTTTACAACTCCATCTAGTAATTCATTGACAAGAAAAATTAAAGAAAAAGAAAGGTTTATTTTAACGTGCCTTTTTCCTTACGATTTGCGAACCGACACGCAGGACATGTAACCCAAAGCCACAGGATTCGCTAGAATATTAAGATCCATTTCGGAACATCCACGTGTGATTATATAATTGGTAGATGCACAGAAACAGGGGCTCCGGGTCCACCTAACAAAACCCTTGTATATAATCGCCATGAGAGTTGGACGGGAGCTCGGCTCTGCATCAGCCTCATCGTCTCAGAAACAAGACAGACCCTTCCATTGGGCCGTTCCCATTGTATGTATATGCGTTGACAAGGCGTTATAAATATTACTGTTTTGACTGACGCATATACATATACATCTATATATATATATATATATATCACAAATTCCAGTTTGATTGTGCTTTCACCGTCTGTGAAACCCCAAATCTCTGATTCAAATTTTTTGAAACCGATCATGGAGAGGGTGGCCGCGAATTTTAATGGTGGAGTCACTGACGGTGAATTGGATGGGTTTTTCGGCTCTGGTGGAAACCCGGAGAAGCTTATTATTGATACTGACCCTGGAATTGGTGAGCTTTGTGAATTTTTCTATTTTTGTTTTCGTTAAATCAGGGGGAAATCTGCATGTGATTAAGGTTTCTCTTGTCTTTTACAGTACATTCTGATTTACTTTTTTCCATTTATCCAAACAAAAAAAATAAAAAATAAAAAATAAATAAATGCTTTTTTCCTGTGTTGTTGGTTGAATAATTTACTTAGTTATAAACAAGGGAAAAAGGGTACTTGAATAATGCTCTTTCTTCCTTTTCTTTAGGGGCTGGGGCGAACTCTAGTAATTTATTAATTATAGGAAGGAAGGGGATCCTCAATTTGATCCTCAGTTGGTTGTGCAGAAGAAAAGAGAAAGGATATGAGAAATTTGATTTGCCTACTCCTGATTATATAGGTTTCTAGTTAGTTGAATCTCCTACAAATTACTAATAGCTGGCCAATGGCCATGATCTTGTTTTGAGGTCCTTTCAGTTTTTCTTTAGTGTTTGATAGTTTGTTTTATTCCTTAATTACTTTTGCATGTTTGGTGACTGGAGAGCATCTTTCAAAGTAGTGGTTGGGGAGATAATTGAGCAGAATGGCGGCCAAAAATACATTTAGGTATGTCAAAATAAATGGAGAAAATATCTCTAGTATTTTCAGATGGGAAATCTGAGAAGATGTGAGAAAGTGAGGGGAATCTTTCTATACGTACAAGATTAATTTCTTAAGAGCATAGAATAATATATAAGAAAATAATAAGTTTGCTTCTGAAATGAAGCAAAAAAAGAAAAAAAAATAAAAAAGACTTTATTCAGTGCTAGCCAGATGTTGATAATCAATATTGATGATTGGCAACATTCTGCTAAAAAAACTGTTTATTGATGATCAGAAACATTCTGCTCAAATAGTGATAACTTGTTTTGGGGTACTTTTAGTATCAAACTCGACTCTTTATGATGGTCTTTCTCAGTTACTTTGTAAAGATAAAATAATATTGTTTTGTTAGTAAACAAAAAAACTGTTTTTTGTGGAAATGAATTGAATTAAAGAAAAGAGTTATTGCAATCTGCTTCGAAGTTTGTTTACATGAGTGAAGAGATTTGAAAGTAATGTCAGAGTTTATTTGTTTGTTGTAATTCGTGTCTATTCTACCTCCAATTTTGTTCAAATTGTTCAAGTTACCTGCTTTCCACTTTCAAGAAAAGGGGATGAGGAACGTCATTAGTCAATCATTGCTGGCATTTCCATGAGAAATGTGTATTTCACATTGAAATTTAGTGCTTGGAGATAATATGTTTAACAGCTGTGCCAGTTTCTTCCTAAAGATTCAGAAGAAGGTTGTTCTCTGAACATGAATTGGTCATGTCTCAATCTATGGAATGATATCTTTCTTTAATACTTGTCTCAAAGAGATAACCTTAAGTTAGTCCACGTGTTTACTTTATTTGTTCAACAATTTTTCTCATTTAAATCCTTATATAAACTTATTCCAAGGAGGGAATTTCCTTAGGAGCGTCAGTTAACAAAAATGGAACCTCAGGAAATGAATGCTGATTGACTGGTCACTGGGGAACTTATTTCATCAAAATCCTCATGTAAAACTTTTCTGTGTAAAAATTTGTCCATTTTTGAAAATCTCAATATTTTTAGCTAAATTTTGTACTGTTAAATTTAAATGGAATCCCTAGAACAACTTGTTATTATCTGCTTAGTAAGTGGCAACAGTCTATGTGGTTGATGTATAATAATTATTATCAGCATATGTACCATAGTAGTGTGTTATGACACCTTTCATCACAGATGTGGTTTTCCAGAGATACGTGAATTGATCTCTGTGAATCTACAGATGATAGCATGGCAATCTTAATGGCATTTCAAACACCAAATGTTGAGATCCTGGGCTTGTCGACAATTTTTGGTAATGTTGCTACAGAAGATGCCACTCGCAATGCCTTGCTTTTGGTATGTGTTTGTATTGTTAAATTTCATCACCACTGGGTGATCTTTATTTTGACATATCTCCAGGGCTGTCATATTTTTGGATTCTTTTCATGATCAATAGTGTTTTAATATGCAAAAGGATAGTGTGAGATCGCAGGGTGTCCAGATGTTCCAGTGGCAGAGGGCAGTCCTGAGCCTTTGAAGGTAACTGTTAGACATGTTCTCCTGATGTTAGTCCATGTGGCATCAACAAAACTGACTGCAATGGAAAATATGTTTTGAATTGTTTCCTTGTGTAATTTTCCACCATTCATGCCTCTATGCAAAAAAGTCACATGCTTGCCACATGTTATCCATTATGGAAAGTGGCTCTTTTTCCTTTCTATTGTCACATGCTTCGTTTATCAAATTTTTACTATTATTTTTTTTTTCTGGGGTAGGGTGGAAGGCCACGTGTTGCTGACTTTATACATGGTACTGATGGATTAGGGAACATCTTTCTATCTCCTCCAAAAGCAAAGAAAATAGAAAAGAGTGCTTCTGAGTTCTTAGTTGAAATGGTCTCTCAATATCCTGGTGAAGTATCTGTACTAGCACTTGGACCACTAACAAACATAGCTTTGGTAAGATGTACTGTGCATTCTACTACTTTATGGTCTTGAATTTCAGAATTGTTAAATTCATAAATGCAGAAGTTAATGGTTTTGTTGTAATCTTTTTTTATCAGGCAATCAAAAGAGATACTTCCTTTGCTAGCAAAATAAAGAGATTGGTCATACTTGGAGGTTCTTTCTTTGCATTGGGAAATGTCAATCCTGCTGCTGAAGCAAATGTAGGCGCTGGCTTCTTCCACTTGATATTTTCATTGGTGTAAGAAACAGATTAGAGCTAACTTGGAATATATGTATATATATATATATATATATATATATATATATATTACCTTGTGCTTGCGAGTATTATGAGTTCTGGAGTTTACATTTGAAACTAAAGATGTAAATCGAATAATTAGACTCCCTATCCTGCATATCAGCAAAAGACGTCACCTCTTCTGCATGATTGGTATTCTCCAAGATAGGTCACCTGGAGATTATTTTTCCCCAGAAATTTTGAGGGATTTTATTTTTACCACATTTTCCTTGTGTCAACTGAGTAATAATTTGTTCCCCAACGTGTTGCACCAATTCTTTCTACTGAAGTAAAAGATCTCTATCACACAGAAGCCATAGGTATTTACAGAAGTTCCAACATAGAAAAGCCCCTTTAAATTTTTTTGAGTTGATGGTTGAAAACTGAATCAAGTTGAACTCAGATAACTGCTTCATCCAATTGTCAATGACGAATCTGTTCTCTGATATGCAGATTTATGGAGACCCAGAAGCAGCAGATGTTGTGTTTACCTCTGGAGCAAATATTGTTGTTGTTGGAATAAACATTACAACCCAAACCAAGTTTACAGGTGGAACTCCAACTTCCTGGTTCTTTCAATTCCAAGACCAAATTTTGTATCCATGTGAAGTTTCTAATAGTAAACATTTTTTTTATTGTTTCAGATACGGACCTTCTTCAACTTAAGGAATCAAAAGGAAAGTATGCTCCATTCATAAATGACATCTGCAAATTCTATAGGGATTGGCATGTCAAGTCTGATGGTGTCTACGGTAATTTCACATATTACTTTTATGTCATGAGTTACACTTCATCAAGTTTATGGTCTCTTATTGGCTTCTTGATGTTCTCACTGGAGTGATTCTTTATTCTCACTGGAGTTGCTTGCTTGCATTCAGGAATTTTCCTTCATGACCCTGTCAGTTTTGTGGCACTTGTCCGACCAGATCTATTTACCTATAAAAAGGGGGTTGTGAGGGTTGAAACGCAAGGTATCTGTGTTGGGCATACACTTATGGACCAAGGACTCAAAAAGTATGTCTATACCTCAATATCATACTCTTATGTCTATACCTCAATATCATACTCCTTTTATGATTTTTCATACTAGTTAGTTTGTCATGATCATAATTACATGACTCTTTGTTCATAATAACAGATGGAATACAAGCAATCCGTGGACAGGTTATTCCCCTGTTTCAGTTGCTTGGACAGTGAATGTAGATGAAGTCCTTAATTATATTAAAAAGATGCTGATGAAACCCTGAAGTGCAGTGATATGTGCTTCCCTCTGATCAGTATCAAAACTTTGAAATGGAATTTCAATTAATTCCACAACATGTATACAGCTACATTTTTATTGTTATCTTCCACTCATTGTTGCTGACATTTGGGTTGAAGGTTCTGTAACTGGTCATCTCTCTTAAATTAATGAACATTGCCCTAATCTCTGTGCAACAAAAATTAGTCACTTACTGATGTTCAGCAAGTTGATGGGAACCGGAGCAAGGGAACTTTGTAAGCATCATTTGAGAGAATGTTCAAATGTTCAATAATTTATTCTGCCTCTTGTTTCTGACCAGTAGTTGTAGTCTCTTAGGTTTTGTTCAGTATGTTCTTAAAATAATGATGATGGATGGTTTTTCTATTGCATTTGCTCACATGACAGTTAATACCATGTTATAAACTTGGACTACACTTAAAACTAAAATAAGAATATAAAAACGTAAGCAGGTTTGTTCCAACTTCAATGCACTCAAAGTTGCTAAATCCTCCTGAATTTCCAACAAATAGTACTAAGATCTTTCTATTTCTAAAATAGGTATTGGTGGTAACTCTAGCTCAAACAAGGAAGATACATTGTAGGAGAGCATTAAGGTTTGTTTATGGTGATAAACGAAGTGATTTGGCATTGCCATTTAATTAGTCTTGTCTAGCTAGGGGTGGCCATGAGTGCTAAAGCTTGGCTTGACTTGTTGTAGATTAGAACTCGACTCGTGATTAAGAACTTGCAAGCCTAAACTCACTAAGAATTCATGAGCTTAAACCATATAAATATATTTATTATAATTTATCATCCAACTAAGTTTCTAAGTTATGATATTTTATATAAATATGTTGATTATAAATTTATATATAAATAATCAAAAATAAATTAAATAATATTTAACAAGCTAACTAGCGAGTTTACGAGCTGAGATTAGACTCAACTCGTTTTATTAATTAAGTTTAAAATAAAATTCAAGATCATCTCATTTTAAAAAAAAGTCAAATTGAATCTAAGCTTTTAATGAATAATTCAATTCAATAGCTTAATTCATTGTCACCCGTGAGTATTAATTGAGTAGGTATTGTTGCTATTGTTGATGATTTATTAATGTCACTCACTTACTTTCTATCAAGCGGCATCCAACCTAATACTTGATTCTTTGAAAATAGTTCTCCATCAATAATGACATTTATATATATATATATATTATGCTTTACTAAAGTTGTATCTGATTGCATATATGTATATATGCAATCAGATACAACTTTAGTAAAGCATAAGTAGAAATTCTGTTCTATTAAAGTCATCAGATAAAGAAAGAGTTGGTTAAGTAAAATTTTCTGAAAATCAAACTAGAAAAACGCTAAAAAATTTTTGGTTTTGACTGTCATAAAAATGCTTTTAGGAATAGAAAGTTATGTGTGTGTGTGTGTGTTTTTTTTTTTTTTAATTAATTAAGAGGAATTTAACATCCACCAATTAATGTAGGTATAAATATTAATAGCGTCCCCTTGAAACAATTTTAAAAGTATACAAAAAAAAAAAAAAAAAAACCACTTGAAGATATATATGTTATAATTAGTTAATCATTAAAGGATATTTTAATAATTTAAAATTAAACTCATTTAATGCTGAGTAATATATCTCTCATTCCTTAAAACTATTTCTCTCTCCTCAAGCCAAACAACTTAAAAATTACATTTCCTGCCATGTCCAATAGCTTCATCAATGGCAGTCCCTTCCAAACTCCCATCCTTCACATAAAATCTCAAGAGCACCTCACATATTATTCTAAAATCCAAACTCCTGGCATTGACAAGAAGGTCAAAAGCTCGTAATAGAATTAGCAAAAGTCCAAAAGATTAACTCATTTAATTCAAGCAGCTACACTGAAAATTAATCACAATACGTGCATGATTTGGTATTAGAAAATTGTTAGATTAAATACTCAAGAAGCACTTTTTTTGTGTGGTTGAGATTTCGAGTCATCTTGACAATCTTTGTTGAGGGTAAATTTATATTTTCATAGATGATCTTGACCACTTTCGGATGAACCTTGGACTTCAGCCTCGACATAGGTACTGTGGGAGTTCTTCTAGATATAAAGTGATAATAATGTAGGCACAATATTCCCTGCCAAAATGTGTAGGATGCCCTACTTACCTTTTCATCTTCAGAATAAAAAAAATAAAATTTGTTTGATTAAGTGGATGAGAGTTTGATTCTAAATTATTTGTTGGGTCTCACTTAATATTTTAACTTTGTTTAAATTAATTATAATCTGATACCTTACAGACTTGTCTGAAATGTTATATAAAATTACATGGTTAAAGTTTGTGTAATGGATTGACAATTTGAATATATATGATTATATTGTGTTATTCTTCCTCTTCTTATCTATATTGTTTAATTATATTATCGGATAAAGTACAAGTCACTATACTATTATTATGTTGTCACTGAATACATTGTATAAAAATTAACTAAATAATTATATACTATTAGCGGATTTATATATTACCTAAGTGAAAAGAACCTAAGAACCTAAGTCAAAAGCTAATGCCCCTACATTAATTAAATCAGTTAAGCCAACAAATTTTTGGGTCTCTCATCTGAAGTCATCCCATTGGCGATTGACAGTTACCTAACACATTGAGGGAACCGTTTCAACTCCCGCCAAGAATTGCACCCACTCCAACAACCAAAGAAAAGAACTGCCGGTGTCATATAAGCAAACAATGCATTAAAATGGAAGCACGAAAGCAACAACAAAAGTTGAAAAATACAAAAATAAGTTGGGCTACAAATTGGGAATTATGGCTTGTGAGTGTTCATCAACAGCAATGGCAGAGAAAATTTCTTGGTACTGTTCTTTGTTTTTGGTTGTATTGCTGGTTTTGAGCTGCTGTGAATCAAGCACAAGTGACTTCGGTACGGTTCGTATGCTGCATAAGAATATGAACAATAACAACAGGCCGTGCGATGAGATTTATGTGGTTCGTGAGGGAGAAACACTGCAAACGATTAGTGAAAAATGTGGAGATCCTTATATTGTTGAAGAGAATCCACATATTCATGATCCTGATGATGTTTTTCCAGGCCTGGTTATCAAGATTACTCCTTTCGTCACAAATATAAATTAGAATGTTTCAATTTTGTTGGTTGGTTGAGTGAGTTTTAATGGATTCTTATGAGAAAATTCCATGTACATTAATATGCAAAATACTTCCTTTAGTTGCACGAAATTAATGAGAAGATGATGAATTGTTGCTCAAATGGGTAATATTTTGGTACGTATCTTATGATTTTATGCTTCAGAACCTCTTTCTTTCTTGGTTGGATAAAGAAAACAAGGTTAAAGGAATAAAAAACACAAACAAACAACAATGTATTTACCTATATATATATATATATATATATATATATATAAGTAAGACCAGAATTCGATTCGAATAATTTTGAATAACTTACTAATTTTTTAATTTGAATTAAAAAAATTCCATGTACTTTAATATGCAAAATACTTCCTTTAGTTGCACAAAATTAATGAGAAGATGATGAATTGTTGCAAGAAATTCATGAGAAGATGATGAATTGTTGCACGAAATTAATGATAGTTGAATTTGTCAGATGATAGTTGCACAAAATTAATGAGAAGATGATGAATTGTTGCTCAAATGGGTAATAATTTTGGTACGTATCTTATGATTTTATGCTTCAGAACCTCTTTCTTTCTTGGTTGGATAAAGAAAACAAGGTTAAAGGAAAAAAAAAAACACAAACAAACAACAATGTATTTACCTATATATATATATAAGTAAGACCAGAATTCGATTCGAATAATTTTGATTAACTTACTATTTTTTTTATTTGAATTTAAATTCAACTATAAATTAAATTTAAAATGATATTTGAATTTGATAAATATTCGAATATTTAAATTTTTATTGCAGGAAATGATATTTACCTACAAATTTTATGTTTAAATAAACTAAAACTAAGTAATTTACAGATGGAGTGTAAATATAAGTTACATAACAATCACCACAAACTACGTATGAGTACCGGCCACCGTGTAATTAAAACAGGTAGAACAATGAAATTACAAATAATCTGAAATACAAAACATCATACTAAAGCTAATCGCTAGTAAGGTTAGGATTAGTAAAAAAGGAAAAAAAAAATTTTAATTAAATAAATACAAGTAACTATTTAAAATTAATAATCATATATAATTTATTTTTAATGAATATCTAATACTACAACATTTGAATTTGATTTGAATTTAAATTCAAAATTTAAAAATTATTTATATTTGATTTGAATTGAAATCAAATCGAATTCAAATAATTAAATCAAATTTGAATTTGAATATCAAATTATTTGATTTGAATTTCAGTTCTACCTATAAGAATAAAATAAATTATATAGAGAGAAACAATAAATATTTTTGTATAATATTAATTACTGATGTGTGAGATTCCTATGGATGAGATATTCGATCAGCTAAGAACCTAATGCCTCTCCAAAAGCTGGCTATTGGTATCTATGCATGCACCTTTGTAGCAAAAATGAGTAGTGGTATTAACTCTGACACGTTGTATGAGAAGAGTCTTTGGACAAGTAATTAAGGCTCTTCTTCGAGCAGATGAGCTGCCAAGACTTGAGCTCTTTGCCTATCCACTCATTTCTTTATTTTATTTTTTTCAGTTCTTTCTTGGTGACCTTTAAACTCAACTACTTTGAATTTCATCTTATTCAAAGCTAGGATAGTCCACCAAATATGCATGTCTTAAGGTCATATATATATATATATATATATATATATATATAGCACCTCATTTTCACAATCTAAATGAATTTGGCTGGTTGAATTTTTATTATTATTATTATTTTTTTTTTGAGAGATTGATAATTAATATAGAAGGAAAAAAAATAAATTAAAATTGAATCATCTCATATTTACAAAGAACATGAGAGGATTTCGTTAGAGACCTCACGGTTGCTAAAAACCAAACTAAAAATCATACATCCAAGTCGAAAAGTAATCCCACAATGTTACCACCTAAGTATATATTCAACATCACTGGATACTTTAAAACACGCACAGAGACCATCATTCTAGGAGGTAGCAATGTTTAATAAGCCAATCTGAGTATATGTTTCTCCTAATGTAGTAAATTAAGTAATGTAGCAAATATTAGGGCCTAAGTTAATTAGTGGATTTATGTAATGAATTTTGACTTTTGAGTGAAGTCTTCTCCATAACAAGCCAATCTGAAGTGAATGTGTAGTACCTAGTTAGTTGAAAAGCAGGACGGAAAAGAAAAGAAAATGTTTGATCTTTGGGCCACTTTGCATTGTCCACATCATACAAAGCAGGGCACAATTGTAGTTTGGATGGGCCTCATCATGACTTGCAGTCTTTAGGCCTGTAGTTATACAAGATTGAAGCCCATGTGTGTGTTATGTTCTTTTATTGAGGTTTCCAAGCCCGTCCAGCTCCAGAAGAGACATTAAGGGTTAGAGGTTTAACTGGGATTTAACAAAAGCCAAACAAAGATTGAAATAAATAAATAAACATATTTTTAGAAAAAATATATATAAATTAATTACTAAAAAATTTCAAACAATTGGTGATCAACTACTTTTGTGATTTCTTGATTCAGGTGGATTGTTATTTCGATTTCTTTTAAATTTGTTTTCAACACCTTAATTGTGGCCTCCAATCTGCCATGGTTACCATCTTCCACAATCTTCTTGTTCACCATTTTTCAGACCGCTATCAAGGATTCAATGGCTTTGATATTATTGATAACTTCGCTTCTATTACAAAAAATAAGTAGAGAAAGAGCAAGAGCTAGTAACATGCTACTAGGGATAGCAATGAGTCGAACTAGATCGTGAGCTAATCATTAATGGTTCGGATTGAGCTCGGTTCGTTTTCTAAACGAGTTAATTTTGAGTTTTATTTTGAGTTTCATAGTAAAACGAGCCGAGTTCAATTTTTTCAAAGCTCGGCTTGTAAGCTATTGAGCTTGCATGTTTAATACATTATTTAATATATTTTATATATATATATATAAATTTATAATAAATTTATGTATATACGAAAATCATCATAAGTTGTAACTAGTTTGGTGGTAAGTTATACGAATACTTATCAAGTGATAACTATTGAAAATAAAGTTATTTTACATTCTTTTACTTATATTAATTTAGCTATGTTCTAGAGTTTTATTTATTTTTGCTTAGTTTTAGTTGAATTCCTAGTTCAGTCCATATTTTATTAGGATGCTGATTCTTAATTGTTTTAGGATTTTGATTTAGGCATTTTATAAGAATTCTAACTTGTGTTAACTTAGTCTTTGTATATTGAAGGTCTAATACAAGAATGAGTCCCATTAGAGGTCAAATTATAGGCTAAAACTCTCAAAACACACAAGACATGAGACTTGCCTAGGAAGCTGGCGCCTAGGGGCCAGTATGAGACCAAGTGGGCGCCGCGGTGTCCAAGCCACTACCAACATGCCTAGTTTCATCGATTTTTGAAGCCGCAGTGCTGGAAAGCTACAACCTCATTACCAGCTCGATTCTTAGTCCAAAAAGTTAAATTGAGGGTCTTTAAGCCTATGAAAGGGGACTAGCTAGAGGACTAAGAGACATAAGTTTGCAATATTTTTCTAGAGTATTAGAGCTTGTCAAAGGTGCAAGGAAGCAAGAGGAGCAAGGATTGTTGAAACTTGAAGACGGACAATCTTCAAAGCTTTCTCTATTTCTACTCCTTCTCTACTTTCATTGTGTCCTTTTGATGTTTATTATTGTTGAATCCATGATTACACTAAGTAGTTTGAAATAATTTCCTTTCTAGAATAGCAATTAGAACTTAACATGTGGCTTGATATTATGTTTATGTTATGTATAGATTCCTTAGGTTTTGGTATATAATTTATTTAGTTCATTCTATACTTACTGCTTCTAATTGGTTGGCCATCTTTTAGATTGAAATAGGAAACTTACTTGGAAAAGAATATTAGGTAGCCTTGAATGAATTAGCACTTGATTGAATTCAACACATGTTGTTGAGTTTGATTTATGGATATGATAGGTAGTGAATTGATTAATTGAGATATTATTATAAGACATGAGAATATGCTTATAATTTATTAATAACCCTTGGTTAATAATTCTTTGCCATAATTAAGTAAGAGAAGATAATATAATTCAAGTAAAGTATTGAGGAAAGTTGTAGTTCTAGGTTTTTCTTCAGTTTAATTTTGTGTTAATTTGCTTTTAGTTTATCATTAGATCATAATAAACCTAAGAAATCAGTTGTTTGAATAAAATTGGAATTGTTAATTTTAGTACTTAACATAATATATGAAAAACTCCTAATGGGAATGATCTCTACTTTAATCTATATTTCCTGAGGATGATACGTGCACTTGGGTAGGTAAAATTTGTGTCATATTATTAGTGCCGTTGCTGGGGATTTATTCTTGTATTTGTTAATATTAATACCAACCAGTTCTAGTTTTAATTCAAACTTTTTTTTTCTGGTACTGTTTATCGTGTATGAGAAGAACTCGAAGCTTAGAGCTTGTTCCTTTTAATCCTGAGATCGATAAGACATATCAAAAACTTTGAAAGGAGAATCAACAAGTACCAAGCCAAATTCCAGTAATAACTAATGATCAAGAACCCAAGTTCTTGCAGGACTTGTCACATCCTTAATTGAAGGCATGACTAGTTGGAGGATTTAGTAGTTCAAAACCCACGTAATCCTAACTCATACTATTAAACACATAAAGGACTATTACTAATTACAATTGAGAAAAAAAGTTATAATAACTTAACTTAACTTAAGAATATATAAAACATATGACATTTTATTGAAAATTTTGGCAAAGTTTCCTTGTACAGAGGAACTTACCTAAAAAATACACACCTGTATATACATATAAGCTACTTACATACAACTAGTCACAAATAACAACAGTAAACACAGAGGAGCTCAGATCCAAATATCCAATAATCCATCAAATAATACTAATATACAATACAAAATATAAAGACTTAAAGCCTAAATATTGACTACAATCCCATCCCTTGGCTTCAAGAAGGTGACTTTAAATGTATTCTTTTTCGCAAAGGAATCGAAAAGTTAAGCGTCTCTGAGTGTTGTGCACTAATGTCCTAATACTAAAAAAAAAAAAACCACAAGTAAAGCAAGGTGAGTCACAAGGACCTAATGAGTGAAAAAATGTACCCTTCAAGTACTAGCATCAAACAACAAAAAGTTAACACATATTATATCATTAATTATATTACACTATTCTTAAGTTCATAAATATAAACCTCATACATGTATCTATTTGATGTATAATTAAAGACTCATGATATTCACATATACACAATACAGCAAATTAATCAGTCAAAGAAAACAATAAGATGCCAACCGGAATAATTCAACACCCACATACCAAATATCCTCTAAACGGGTATATACGTTCCTGTATACCAAATAACACCTCCATACACAATCCATCCCACCGAGACTGAGTTATTCAAGTATTGAAAACTATATATATATATATCATATATTCAAATAAGACATCCTAGGTGCAATTGGACTCTTTTTTAACAAAAATCATTTCAAAAAAAATTAATTTGGTTGGCCTTATCAACCATAATTCAATTCAAATAGTAAGTACAATTCAATCACTCTATTATAATGCCACATGTTACTAAACACATAAACACACATACATTTCATATACTAATCTAGCAACTAGAGAAAACATAATTCAATCACAAAGTTCAAGAACAGGATTCGTCACTCTGCCTAACACTTGATGTGTCGGTAGGTCCTCGACATGCTTGGGAGTTGAAATTAGAAATTCATACATTACTAACAATCATTCATTTAAAGTTAGCTTCACGATTTCTAATTCATATAGCAAAGATCTCATGTAAAGTTAACTAACTTAATTTACTTAATAGCTCAAATTCTAAATTTCTTAGTTTAATAGCCATATATTATCATTGTATGTATTTACTACTTCTTCTAATTTCATCCAATACATATTCTTAATAACACAACTACTTAAAGTTTAATTCAAGGATAATTCAACTAATAAACCTAGTTCAAGTCACACGGTTTTGGAGAGCTCCTTCTTACTTTCTATTTCAGTCGTGCCTTAATCAAGCCATACTATACTCCAATCAATTAATTCCCTAACTTGCCTCATAAATTTAATTTAAACTTTCTAATGTTAATATGTTTTTAATTCTAACATATTTGTTTCATGCTTCTAATTAGATTTAAAGTAATCACATTTTATTCACTTAATTATTGTTTAAAATATTTCATTTACTTCTATCATCCATACTCAAGTTTCCTTACAAATAAGTGTTTAAAATTACATGGAAAACATGGAGGATATGTAGCTTAATATTTAACAACAATAAGGAAATTCATTTACTAATATAAACACTCACTTCATAGCTACACAAAGGCAACCCACTCAACTTTACTTGGCTACACTCAAATACAAGTTGCCACAACTTGACTAAGTTACAGATCATGAGGAGAAAGTGTCTCACACACCTTCAAAATTAGGCAACTTGAAGATGTCACACTCCTCGTGAAAGCATGATTGGCCGGAGGAATGGTAACCAAAGCTCCGTAACCCTTACTAAAATAAAAGAACGACCATGACTTTTAACCCACCAATGAATAAAACAAAAAAAATTTATAAAGACAAAAGTAAATATTAAAAGTTTATTGATTACAACAAATCATAACTTACTGAAAATTTCGGCAGAGGTCCCTTGCAATATGGATCATGCCTTAAAATACAATCCTAAAAACTCTTTTATTACGCAACACAACACAAAGACAATAAGGAGCTCTGCTCCGTTCACATCATCAACAAAACAAGTACTAGAATATTACATCATACCACATTTGACACTCGCAGTTCTAATGTGACTGCAAACTTTCATCCTTGACTCCAAGTATGAGATTCCGAGACATACCTTGTCATCAAATCCTCAGCAAAACCTCGTATTAGTGGTTAACTTCTTTTGAGATCCTGCTACTAAAAAATATAACCATAAGAGAGAGGTGAGTCCTACGGACTCCCTGAGTAAAAAATCGTAACCAAAGGGTACTAGCATCACACAACACAAGCATATAACATATGTAATAACATCGCGTAACATTATTCATATCTTAATTCACATTGCACATATACATTGTAACGGTCATAAATTCACAATTTACATGATACACAGGATCACAAATTCATCAGAGCAATGATATCAAACAAATCAACCAAAGGGCCACTGAGTAACCTAGCCCCGCACAGCAGTATCACCCCCTGTCGGGCATTTATGTGCCCGCACAACAGATTAATCTCCGAACGTAATCCATCCTACCAAGGCTGGGTACTCAATTAAAAATAAACATTCATCAGAATCAAAATTTCTTGAGATTTTAAGTCAAAATATCCTAGGTGCACATGGATTTCATTTTCGGAGATAAAATCATTTTTCAGAATATTTTTTTCTATGTGTTGGCCCTTATCAACCACAGACAATTTCAAACAAGCATGATTTAATTATCTCACTAAAATATTATATTGGCACATTTATTTAAATACATATACAATTGAACATAATAATCTAGCCCCTAAAAACATCAATTAACCACTCACCATTTACTGATTTGTTCATCACTTCCTCTTGCGCTCACGTGTGTAATTAAGCCTACAGTAGGATTCAAAACACTTCTATATGGATGGAAGAACTAGCCAAGGTTGAAGAAAAATTCACACACGGCCAAGAGGGAGATAATAGGCTATCATATTTAGGAAACTTAGGGATCTTTACGGCCAAACAAGAACCACCCACAGCCAACACCAAAAGTTATTCACTTCATCCTTTTCATCCATCACCTTGGCTGGAGCTAACTTCCTTGGACTACACCAACTAAATCAGGAACACAACAAGTGGAAGTTCAAGGAAGTAAGGAGGAACTAGAAGAAAACAGGGGAGGAAATCTACAGAAGGATAGGGAGATGGAGAAGGCAAGGTCGGTGTAGAAGTGTGGAGAAAGGATGAAAAAGACCATTATATAAACTTGGCCAAAGTTACTTTTTAAATTTGTGATTCAAATTGATTCTAAATTCATGTTTTTATATATATACATATTATTATATTCTTAATCCACTTAATTCTCTTTATTGACCTTATATTTTACACCTAGAAATTTTATTTATTTTTTCACGTAAAACAAAAATCTAAAACAAATTAAAGTCAAAGTCTAACCAAATACATGGTGAATAATTATTATTGCTTTATACATATGTATATATGTGTATATATATATATATATATATATATATATATATATATTTATGTCTTTATATATACATTTATATTTATTTACTTTAGCTTTATTTTTACTTACTATTGATTCACCAATATATTAAATTTACACAGACAAAGTTGCTAAAACGAAATATTAATGTACTGGGTTATAACAGAAGAATTCCTTGAAGTCTTTGCACCTCTCATTCTAACCCTCACAAGAACTTACAAAAATTCAAGGCATGCTGCTAAAAAAAATGCAGACATAAAGTCCAAGTACCTCACAACCGATCTGTCGTCATAGCCATGAAATGGAGCAACAGTAACACTTCTCACACTGCTAAGACAGGGGAGTCTTCCATGGTACAAGGGTAGAATCAAGTTGGAGTTTTTAAGGCTTAGGTGACTTAAGCTAACAGAGAAAAAGTATGGAGTTTTTTGCTGCCAAGAAAAGATGATTCGGCCAACCAATAAGGAATGCCCAACCAAGGTTGAAGAGCTTAGGAAGTAAAGCATGACCAGAAAAAACAAATGGAGTTGTATACGAAAGTGAAAAGGAAAAGAAAAGGAAAAAGTAAAAGCAACAAAACAAAAAAATTCAAAAACAACTTAAGTCAAAGTCTATATAATTTGTGGTAGAAAATCATCTTAGCTTTATATATATATATATATATATATAGAAAATATCTCCTAGTCTCTTTTAGTTGTACACTTAATGCACTTATATAATAAGATTTATACAAGTTAAATTCAAGTTCCAAGCTACCCAAAAAAACAACGAAAATAAATTCCTATATTTTATGAGTAATTATGTACTTATACATGTATATTCAAATATTCTTTTACCTTATGCAAAATTTCACGTACCAAATCATAATGAGTTACGCACGTAAACCTACTGAATCCTAACAACTATGCAACCCTTCTTTGTAAGAACTTCACATAAACATACTAAGGCTGCCAATCCAAGCTAATGATTTTGAAATCAAGCCTGGCCAAATCCAAATGATTCAGCACATGGTGCAATTTGCTGGATTTCCTAATGATGATTTGAACTCCCATCTTATAAGCTTTTTAGAGCTTTGTGACACATTCGAAATCAACAGAGTTTTGAATGATGCATTAAGGTTGCGCCTTTTTCCTTTCTCATTCAGAGAAAAGGCAAAGAGCTGTACTCCCCCACAACTCTATTACAATGTTAGCAAAATTGGCCACCGACCAAAACAGCTAAGTTATGAAATGAAATTACTTCATTCATGCAACTTGATTAGGAGTCTCTTTATAAAGCATGGGAAAGATTTAAGGAGTTGCTTAGAAGATGCCTTCCTTATGCCTTACCAAAGTGGCTACAAGTCCATACATTCTATAATGGCTTGGTGAGTCAAACAAAGACTACAATTGATGCGGCTATCGGTGGGGCTTTAATGGGTAAATCCATTGATGAAGTATTTGAATTACTAGAGGAGATGGCAGCCAATAATTATCAATGGCCTTCCAAAAGGTTGTTAACTTGGAGAGTGGTTGGAATTCATGATTTAGATGCCATTATTGTATTAACTGCACAAATGGCTGTCTTGTCAAAGAAAATTGACATCCTTGGAGGATATTCAAATTAAAGCTAAGCTATGGCTTGTGAGATTTGTGGGGATGCATATGTAAGAAATTTGTGCCTAAACAACCATGAATCGACAAACTACTTAGGCAATTACAATAGATAGCAGGGTAACCCTTACTCCAACAACTATATTCCGAGGTGGAGAAACCACCCAAATTTTTTTTTGGAGTAGTCAAGGGCAATCCAATGAAGCAAAGCCTACTTATCCACCGGGTGTTCAATCACAAGCATAAATTCCTGCACTTGACAAAAACCCATCTCTTGAAGATTTATTTATACAATACATATCTAAGATGGATTTCATAATCCAAAGCCAAACGACATCACTTAGGAACCTTGAGAATCAAATAGGCCAGCTAACCAATTCTATTACCATCCATCCTCTAGGTGCTCTACCTAGTGATATCGAACCAAATCCAAGATGAGGGAATCCAAACTTAGAGCGTTGCAAGGCCATCACTTTAAGGAGTGGTAAAAAGGTAGAAGAATCTCCTAAGCAAGTTGAAATTTCACTTAAGCACAATAAGGAGGTAATTGTGAGTAGTAAATAGGAGGCTTAAGCTCCCACATAAAACACTCTTACTTACCCACCTTTACCCTTCCCTCAACACCTTCAAAAGCCTAGACTTGATGAGAAATTTAAAAAATTTCACATTTCTTTTATGGAAGCTCTTGAATAAATGCCTACTTATGTCAAGTTTATGAAAGATATCTTGTCATAGGAGCACAAAATAGAGGACCATGAAACTATTGCTTTAATCAAAGAGTGTAGTGCTATCCTCCAAAAGAAACTACCGCCAAAACTCAAAGATGCAGGTAGTTTCAACATACCAATTGCCATTGACAAGTCCTTTAGTGGTAGAGCTTTATATGATTTGGAGGCAAGCACCAACTTGATGCCGTTCTCAATATTTCAAAAGCTTGGACTTAAAAATGAGAAGATTAAGCCTACCAAATTGACCTGCAACTTATGGATCGGTCACAAACTTATCCAAGGGGAATCATTAAAGATGTCCTAGTCAAAGTGGATAACTTAATACTATCGGCTGACTTTCTCATTCTTGACATGGAGGAAGATAAGAAATTCTCATTATTTTGGGGAGACAATTCTTAGCCACAAGTAGAACTCTCATTAATGTGCAAAAAAGAGAACTAATCATGAGAATTCAAGACTAAGAAGTAAAGTTTAACATCTTCAAGGATTTGATGTTTCTTTCTGAAGCCGATGGATGTTATGCAATTGAAGTTGTGCATCAAGCAATAAATGAAGGAGTTCAAGAATTGATTACTTCTCTTAACACACCCTTGCCTTTAAAGCACCCTTCAATTGCTAGGTTACCATCCTTGAAGACTACGAGCTTAATAAGGAAGAAAGTTATCAAGTAGTAGGATGAAATATCGAGGAGGCCAATGCTCTTAAAGGAAATTCTTAATTAAAATCATGCCATGGCTGATGCAAGCTTAAGGTGCAAGTACAAGAGGAATAAGAAGAGAATTATGAACCTTAAGGAAAGCCATCTTCCTATAGCCTCCATTACTAAGACCGAAAAAGGTTAAACATACAAAAGTCAAGCCAACAACTATAAATAAAGCACTACTCGGGAAGCAGCCCAAGCTCTTTAACTTTGCACCTTAGTTTTTGATTTGTTAGAATGTTTTTAATTAATTTTTCATGTTTTGTTATAGGTACAAGAGTCAAGAATCTTAAATACAATCAACATGGTGAGGTAAAAAAAAATATGTCGGGCTCCCTGGTGCCATGAAATTAGCACAGCATAGCTGAAAAAAAGAACCAAGTAGGGAGGCTGTCTAGGGCGCCACGGCGCTCCCCAGTGCCCCAATAACCCGTTTTTCCCTCTTGACCCCTTTCAAGCTTATACTTTTCAAATACAACTTGGATAAGAAATTATGTTCTTTTATACCTTGCTTAAATGCTAGGGAGTATTTCTATCCTTATTTCTTTTGAATATCTTTAACATTGAGGGCAATGTTCATCTTAAGTTTAGGGGTGTTTGGTTGTTTTATTTTGATATTTAATGCTTGTAGTTTTCCTTAGGTTGTTTAGTTATTCAATATGTTATTATTCTTTTATGATGAAATCCCCCATCCTATGATAATATGTTAGTTTTCACATACTCTTGACATTCATGTTTAAATTTTGAGTTAGTAGAATTGTAGGATGTGATTTCCAACACTTTTATGTACTTTGATCTTTTTTTTGGGTTTGTTTTGCTTATTTAGAGACTTTTTATGTTTATGAAGTTCATATTTAGTTATTTTATAAATATGTTTGATTCTCTATTGAGATGAAATCCTAGACAAAGCTAAGTTAATGATATGATTTAGGCCATTTTTGGACCGTTTGAGCCTTTCAAGCTTACCTTGTTTTATTGTATATCCTTAGTTACCCACTAAGCCTAACATTGCCTTTTCTTTGACACTCACAAAATTTTGCCTAACCATTTTTAAAATTTCAGTTTGAACCCTTACTCTTAAGTGTATTGATCATTCTAGGAGAAAAGGTTCAACTTGCATATGAAATGAATAAAAAAAAAAACATATGTTATGCCTCTTCTTCATCCTTTTATTCATAATGAAAAGAAATAAGTTTGGGGGTGTGACAAGAGTTGGTCAAAAAGAACAAGAAAAGAGAAAAATAAATAAAATATGAATGTGATGAAAAGAAAAAGCCAAATATAAAGGGATTTGTGAGTTGTGAAAAATCTCTTCAAAGGTCCAAATTGATCTATATGCTTAGGGTAACTTGAGCCTTGTAATTTCCTTTCATACCATTACCCTACTTTGTGTACAAGCTTAATAAAGACCTATTGATCCTTTATTTAGTGGAGTCTACATTAGTGAAGAGAGAGTAGAAAATAACACTTATAGGTTTGAATGCTAAATAGGATTTTACTTAAATGTAAACTTATCCAGATTGCATGCATTCCTTTGTTAAAAGTTCATTATACACGCACACTAGAAATCCATTTGAATTTAATACTTGCTTTTAAATTGAATCATCAATTTGACTAATACTTATGGTTGTCATTTTGTTAAGTTCATATGAAACTTTTGAAAGCATGTTGGGATTTCGTATTGTTTGGGTGATGCTTCTTTGGCTATTAGTTTTTGTTTGTGTTTTTTAGTTTTTTTTTACTCGAGGACTAGCAAAACCTTAAGTTTGAAGGTGTGATAACTATTGTAAATAAAGTTATTTTACATTCTTTTACTTATATTAATTTAGCTGTGTTCTAGATTTTTAGTTAGTTTTTACTTAGTTTTAGTTGAATTCCTAGTTGAGCCTGTATTTTATTTGGATGTTGATTCCTAGTTGTTTTAGGATTATGATTTAGGTTTTATAGGAGTTCTAACTTGTGTTAACTTGGTCATTATGTTTAGAAGGTCTAATATAAGAAGGAGTCCCATTAAAGGTCAAATTGTAAGCTAAAACGCTCAAAACATGTAAGACATAAAGACCTGCCCAAGAGGTTAGCTCCATGGCGCCAGGATGAGACCAAGTGAGCACCGCAGCACCAAGACATAGATACCGCTACACGACGCCCAAGCCACTACCAACATGCCCAATTTCGTCGATTTTTGAAGCCGCAGCTTCTGCTATAATCCTAATCTAAATTAAAGTGAAATTAAGGATTTTTATGCCTGTAAAATGGGGACTAGCTAAAGGACTTAGAGAACACAAGTTAGCAACATTTTTTTGGAGCATTAAAGCTTGAAGGCCGACAACCTTCAAAGCTTTCTTTATTTCTACTCCTTCTCAACTTTCGTTGTTTCCGTTTGGTATTTATTATTGTTGAATCCATGATTACACTAAGTATCATGGAATAGTTTCCTTTCTAGAATTGTAACTAGAACTCAATATGTAGCTTGATATTATGTTATATATGGATTGCTTAGGTTTTGGCTTATAATTTATTTAGTTTATTCTATGCTTAATGCTTCTAGTTGACTGGTCATATTTTAGATTGAAATAGGAAACTTACTTGGAAAAGTAAGTTTGGATAGACTTGAATGAATTAGCACTTGATTGAATTTAGTTTGATTTATGTATAGGATAGGAATATACCTATATGCCTTATATAGCTAATTTAGGTCCAAACTTAATGACTTTAATTTAATTCACAGAGGAATATAGTGAATGGATTAATTGAGATAATATTATAAGATATAGGAATATTCTTATAATTGATTAATAACCTAGGTTAATAATTCTTTGCCATAACTAATCAAGACAAGATAGTATAATTCAAGTGAAGTGTTGATGGAAGTGTTAGTTCTAGGTTTATCTCTAGTTTAATCTTGTGTTAATTTGTATTTAGTTTATCATTAGATCATAATCAACCCAAGAAATTGGTTGTTTGAATAAAATTAGAATTGTTAATTTTAGTACTTAACATCATATTTGAAAAATTCTTCGTGGGAATGATTTCTACTTCTATATATATTACTTAAGGACGATATGTGCTCTTGGGTGGGTAAAATCCTTGTCACCAAGTAGGCCTTAGGTTTAACTTTTCTTGACTACGAAACTTTTTTATAATTTTGACAAAAATTTTAGCGGGCCCTTAATAAGTCAAGTTTAAGCATAGGGTTAGGCTCGTTAACTCTTAAAGAGTTTAGGATCACAAGCCCTTAACAAATACAAGCCAAGCTTGGGCTTGTTCAAAATTTGACAAGCTGAGCCGAGCTTTAGCAAAGCTCAACTCAAGCTTGGTTGTTGCCACCCTTACATGCTACACTAATGTGCGACCATTCTCCATATATCTCTTTCAATTTCTTTGCACCTTTATTCAAAGAGGATCTCACAAATATTAATTAGTTCTCTCTTTTTCTCATCCTAACAACTCTCAGAAACTTGCTCAACAAGTAAACTTTTCCTCTATTTTATGATAACCCTACAATCTTCTAATTATATTTACTTGCCCATTAAGATATAAACTTAATTAGAAAATCTCAATCATTATTTAATTAGTTTTTCTTGCTTATTAATTAAGGATTTGAGTCAAAACCCTAATACATTGAAAGGTATTGATTTTCCAAGAATCCTCGTAAAGATTCAAACACTACAAGAAATGGCTTTATTTGCGTCTGTCTCAAGTAGACGAATATGATACGAATACAGACGCAATTGATTATCTGTGGCTGCATGCAAACGCAGGATAGTAAACGCAATAACCTTAGCCTCAGATATTATTCTCTACGTCTTATAATTACATATGGAGAGAAAACACAAAATTTGGACACCTAATTTTTTTTGTCATCTATCAGCATCTAGAAAGCAGACGCGAACACATAGACGCAATATGTTTGAATACATTGCAGACGCAGAAAATAAAATGCACTTGATTTTTAATTTTTAATTTTTAATTTTTTTTCTTCATTTGCAAATGGCAAACGTAAAGAATCCCCCATGCAGATGCATATGATATAAATATATTATTTTTTATTTGTTTTGCTTTCATGTAGTTTGTGATTTTGTACCTGTATAAAAGTATATTTATATATAAATTTCAAATTTCATATAAATAAGAAAATATTAAACAAAATTCATCGAACGTAAGATTAAAATTATTTACTAATATTGTAGAAGAAACAACATCATAATCCTTATTTGTCTTCGTCGCCTCGAGTTTGCTCATTATATATCTTGACTGAGATACAAAGGCATAGATGTAGGATGAGGCACAACCTAAAATAATTAAAATAAATAAGTTCTAAGTAGGTATACCAAACTTAACTTAATATGCATATAAGTTAAAACTGTAACTTTGAAAAATTAATCAAATTTTTGGAAGGTTTTGCCTTCAAACTGTAATATTGTTCTAATATCCTAATCGCTGATCTAAATGACATTCTATTTCTTCCTACAGGTCTTATTCATCCCCATGGTCGTGTTGGTACTCCCAAAATCCAAAACAAACTTGTATTTGATCGTTTTGCCCCCTGAACCCAAAGTTACAAAGGTTTTGCTGTCAAACTGTAACATTGTTCTAATATGCTAAATATTGATCTAAATGATATTCTGTTTCTTCTTACAGCTCTTATTCATCTCCACTTTCGTGTAGATACTTCCGGAATCCAAAACAGACTTGTGTTACACTGTTTAGGCCCCCGAATCTAGAGTTACAAAAGTTTTGCCTTAAAACTGTAACATTGTCCTAATATCCTAACTGTTGATCCAAATGGGATTTCATTTCGTCCTACATGTCTTATTCATCCCTATGGCATGCCAGTACTCCCGGAATCCAAAATGGATTTGTGTTAGACTATTTAGCCCCCCAAACCCAGAGCTACGAAGGTTTTGCCTTGAAACTGTAACATTTTTATAATATCCTAACCATTGATCCAAATAACATTTTGTTTCTTCCTACAAGTCTTATTCGTCTTTAGGTCATACTGGTGCTCTCGAAATCCAAAACGGACTTGTGTTTAATCATTTTTTCCCCTGAACCCAGAGTTACAAAGATTTTGCCTTGAAACTGTAATATTGTCTTAATATCCTAACCGTTAATCCAAATGGTATTTTGTTTCTTCCTACATGTCTTATTCGTCTCTATGATCATGCTGGTACTCCAAAAATCCAAAACGGACATGTGTTTGACCATTTTCCTCCCCCCCTCCCCAACCCAGAGTTATCAAAGTTTTGCCTTAAAACTATAATATTGTCCTAGCATCCTAACTATTGATCCAAATGACATTCAGTTGCTTCTTACAAGTCTTATTCATCCTACGATCGTGTCAATAGTCCCAAAATCCAAAATAGACTTTTATTTGACCGTTTTGCTCCCTAAACCCAAAAGTAAACATTTAAAATACTATTTAAGAATCCCATAATGAAAATGAAATTAAAAGAATCCATACCTAATGATAGTGTAATATATGTACCTGAAACAACAAGTTATATAATTATGTTAGTTATTTATAAAATGGATTACAAAACTAGCTAGTAAATAACATTTCTTAATTAAGATATAAACTATATATGAACATACTTGCATATTTATATATAAAGAACTATTCTCATCATTTTTATCGATTAACTCTTCCTCTTCATCATTAATTGAAACGATTTCATCGTCATCAATAAAGTTATCATTAACAATTACCCTAGCACATTTTTTGCTCTTTGATTGATGAAACTCATTTTGATTAACTTTTTCCATCACATTTCTGTCATAAAGTGATTCAGGGAGACTATCATTATCTTTAATGGTAACAGAAGCTGGACATTGGGTTTCTTGATCTTCAAAAAAGTTTAAATGCATCGGTGCCATATTTTCAGTGTTATTTTCAGTCATTGGTAAATTAACAAAATTTATTGGTTTCACTCTACATATTATCCACTAATCAAACCTTTTAATTATCTTGGGCAAATATTTTGCATAAAAGACTTGTGTTGCTTGATAACCTAACATAAATAGCTAGTCTACGTTAAGTTTAGATTGTGATTAGTCTCAATCAAACCATGTTAAGGATCAACTTTAAATCCATTGTCAGAAGAATCATACCATTGACACTTGAGCAAGACAACTTTGTTGTTAGGACACCTATACTCTAATGCAATCACGTTGACTTACTGTAAAAATTGTTATTTTAATGCATCATAATAGCTTCCCTTCACATAGACACCACTATTCATTATAATTTTGTTTTTTGCATGAGGCTCTGTGTGAAGACTTTAACCATTTACTATGTATCCATTTTAAGTGTGGATAGAATGATTTGGACCCATAGATATATCGCATACATGCTCATCAATAGTTACATCACGCAATATCTACATAATTATGACATATATAAGAATAAAATTGTCATTAATGAAATAGAATTAAGGTTAATTATAATCGACGAAATTCTTACTAGTTAGCTTAGCCATTGCAAAATTCTTATGACATCGGTAATATTGAGATTATTAACTCTTATTATTGAATCGAATTAACTACAAATAAATGTACGACAAGATAAGTTATGTGTAAAAAGTTTAAAGGTACCAATATAGAGTTTTTGAAACTTACTCCACAAAAGGTCCAATCTCTTCACAATTGAACATGACGTATATCACCGCTTTGTTATACTCGCAATCTTCTAGCAGTTTAGACCCAGTATGTCAATAATTTTACCAAGATAAGAAACTATAGATGCTCGATCAGTTGGATCAATATCATTATCATAATTTCAGCTTGGTTCTTGCATCTTTGTATGTAGATTGCTTGCAAAGTAAAGGCTACAAAAATTTAATGTCTCATCGAGTATGTAAGCCTCAACAATTGAGCCCTCAACCCATGCTTTGTTGTGGAATTATTTATTTATTTATTTATTTTAAAAGATTATGCATCATTTTACTAATGAATGTTATATTGCATTGGGCCACCAACTTTTGCCTCATAAACCAAGTGAATTAGCAAATGTTCGATAGGATTCCAAAAACCATGTATTAACTTAGTTTCCAACTTACAAAGTGTCACAAGTTTATTTGACTCAAGTTTTCCTATATGTGGAACACTCAGTTTAGTTGCATAAATTTCCCAGAAGAAATAAGTAAATTCTGTAATAGGATCCTAAATTGGCTTTAGAATGAAGTCTCGAAATGCAATTGGCAATAACCTCTGCATGAACACATGAAATTCATGGCTTTTCATACTATAAACTTTCATGTTTACTCAATGAGACAAGTTAGAAGCATAACCATTAGGGAACTTCACATCATTCTTGATCCATTCACAAGCCAACCTTTTATCATCTTTACTCAGAGCTTAGGTTGTTTTCAGCTTTAACCATTTTCCATTAACCTCACGCAGCTCTAATTCTGGTTAATGACATATCTCTTTCAAATCTTGATGCTCTCATTGAATGTCTTTGCTTTTACCTTTAACGTCCATAATTGTATTGAAAATATTGTCAAACACATTCTTCTCAATATGCATTACGTCTAAGTTAAGGGGCAGTAAGTTGGTAGACCAATACAACAACTCCTAGAATATACTCATCGTCACCCAATTATGACCCATTTCCGTACATTGAAATATCAAATGATATAACCTTGGCAAAAACCTTATCACTTTATAATTTGGGAAGCAATGAGCTATTTTCAATGTTGTTCTTTCGAAATTTTTTTTTTATTTTTTTTCAAAACTGATGATTCTCAGGGAAGAATTGACAATGAAAATCAAACCAACATTATTTCCTACCATTCTTTAGTGTGAATGATTTTGTATGTTCCATACATATAGGACATGACAGTCTATTATGGGTACTCCATCCATACTTCATTCTGTAAGCAGGAAAATCAAGAATAGTCTATAGAATAGCAACTCTTATAATAAATTTTTGCTTTAAGCTTTATTTAAAGTCAAGACACCATCTATCAAAAGTATTTTCAACTCATCTATTACAGGCTTGAGATAGACTTCAAAATTCTTGCCAGGATGAAGCGGACCAAGAATTAATAAAGTCAAGAAAATGTTGTACTGCTTCATTCACGTGCTTGGTGGAAGGTTATAAGGAGTGACAAATATTAGTCAGCATGAATATTAAGATCTTGAATTACCAAATAAAGTGAATCCATCTGTTAAGAGCCCAAGTCTAATATTTCTTATTTCTTGTGACCATGATGGATGAACTATATATATATTCAAGATTTTTTGTTACGTAAATAAGGCATTAATTTGGATAAATATATTTTTAAGGTTTTAAGGCAGATGGATCAAGGCATTGATAACATTATTTGGATCGTTCGTTGGACTTAATTAAATTAATATTTTTAAGGTTAATAAAGGCATTGATTTCGATCATTAATTTGAGTTAAACTCATTAGATATGATTTATTTAAGAAAAAGCTAATTAGCACTTGAAAAACTATAAATCTAATTAATATATAAGAGTTTGGACAAGTTAGGCACTATGTAATTATGTTTACACTTAAATTTTCAACTAGTAGTACTAGCTAGCTAGGCACCATGATTTCAATTCATCCTCTACCTAAATCATATATAACAATACGATACCAACATCCCATCTCTTATATATATTAATCTATACATAACTAAATATCAATTTATCATTGTGTGAGTAGATAATGTGTTATATTCAAGCAAGAAACTTTCAGATCTATATAGATGTATATATATAACTACCTAATAAATAATATAAAAATATTTATGTGTGTGTATATATATATATATTTACAACATACCTGCAGTGGATCTCCCCTTGATATGAAGCCGGCAAGGAGGTGTACAGATGGTGGTGAGGAGGTGGTCCAACAGGGTGGCAGGTCCTCAAACGGCATCGTGCGTGGTAGAGGATCAGAGCTGCAAGGAGGTGTACAGAGAGCCATAATTTGATTTAAACTGGATAGACTTTCTATGTCTGCTACTGTAAACATAGGTATATACGTAGCAAATGCAGAAAAGAAGATATTTTAAAAAAAATAATATTTTATTACTTGCATTTGTACTGAAACAAACTCTAACTAAGCAGATGCAGATAAATTTGGCAGAATTTAGAGCCAATTCAAAATATTTGCATATGTACACACAAACCCAGATGATAAAAAGCAAATGCAAATGTTTATGTCGAATATAGCGCACAAATGTAAATTTTGTTGTGTTTGCGTTTCAAATTTTGGCGTCTGCTAATTTTAATTTTTTTCTACTATCAATATCTGCAGTTGGGCTGACGCAGAAAAAATAATTACAGAAGCGGATAGTAAGGTTGTCTGAGTCTCTGATACAATGATTTCTAGTAGTGAAAGTGGTATGCTTCATTTTTCTTCTTGATGTGTTTTTATTGGAAAAGTTACGTTGTTGGATTTCCTCTCTTTCCTATTATCATTGTGATTGGAAAAAGTGATATATATCGTGATAATGGGTATATTCTCTACCAATGAAGAAGAAAAGCTTTGGATGTGAAAAATATGATGAAAGCCTAAGTTGATTTATGGCCGGTTTGGCATAAGAAATTAAAATTGAAATTATAAATAAAAAACCAATTTCAAATGGTCTGAAATAAAACTTTTCATTTTTACCTCGTCAGAGTGATAGTTAATAACTATGGCTTCCAAAGTACTAATAAAAACAATTAATAAAAATAAAATAAAAATTGCTTTTTCTGCTTTAAATTGTATCACTATTAACTTTTGCAACATGGCAATTTACGAAAAATATGGTAGTTTAAATTGTTCACTTGCAAAATTGACTTCTCCAATTCAATTTTTTTTTTTTCCGAACAATTTACATTGCTTTAAGTATTAAATCGCGGAAGATTGATTGGATATTGAAATTGGTGTTACGTACCTAACTTCATATTCTTTGAAAAATTCTATTCCCAAGTAAAATATCACTCCTTGAACCATTATTTATTTATTTTAAAAAAATGAGCTGTAAGATGAATTTTCTTTATTTGAAAGTGTCATATGAGGGAGAAGGAGAACAATTGACAAAGAAGTAGATTTCGCAATTGCCTTCCCTTAATTTAATTTTAGTGTTATTATTTCATATATTATATACATAGCGTCTCTAAATGTGATTATTCATAACACATCAGTCTATTTAACTAAAATTAAGAATAATAATTTGTGTTAGTGACATATGACACTAATTTATTTACTAACAATATAAACAAGATAATATATCAAAAATTAATTCTTAATTTCATGATATTATTTAATATTTACTTTCACTAATCTTCTGCGGTCATTTTCTCATTTTTGTCTATTTCTGTTTTCTTCTTATGCCATCATTGACATTATTGAATCATACCCATTATTAAATAATATGTTGTATACTGGTACACATGCATAGGTATCATGAAATTAATATTTTACAATATCGTTCCAGTTTCAACAATTTAACCATCTAAAAGTGATTTCAATTTCAGACCCAGTCAACAAAATTATGCTTGAAGAGACTAGGCATACAAACTCTTTACCAATTTGATGCATTTTCTTAATAAAGTAATAATGAATATAATAAGCTCTTCAATTACTTTCAAGTTTTCTTTTTTAGCAATTCAACTTTTTTTTCTTGAATTTAAACCTCCAAAATCATAAATCAAATTTGTAATCTCACTCAACTTTAGTATTAAAGAAAAATAACTCAATAATTATATTAAATAAGATACATCGTATGAATCATTTTTATAACAATCATAAATAAAATATTAATGTGATTAAATAAATGAATAATGAATAACACCCAAAAAGAGAGAGAGAAGGAAAAAAAGAAAAAAAAAAAAAAAAAAAAAAAAAGCTCCTAGCAATTTTATATCAGCAGAGCTACGGCTACAATCCCAACTGCTACAGAACCAGTAACGGAAATTCTATTCCAAGCGGCACCACTGTCTGCTGGAGCAGGTGCTTCCGATGGTGTAGCTGAGAACGATGATGGAGAATTCGCCGGAGCATCACCAGAAGTCGGAGTAGGAAATGGAGGAGAGTTCACGGGAGCTGAAGCTGGAGGAGTGCTCACCGGAGAAGGTGCAGAAGCCGCTGGTGTTACAGATAGCGGAGTAGCTACAGGTGATTTAGTCGGAGATGATGCCGGTGATGAAATCGGCGATTGTGCAATTGTGGATCCCATGAACAATGCTGCCATTACTATCAACAATGCAATGCTTGAATGAGCCATTTTAGAGAGAGAAAATTCAAGAGAGAGAGAGATAAAATTGTGAGAGCCGGAGAGATTTTGGTGTGAAAAATTGCAGACTTGGGTGGAAATTTATAGAAATGAACGAACAGTGTAGACTAACTTTAGATCGAATGGCTCAAATCTCGAGGTAGATCCTACGGTGGAAATGGTTTCAGTATGACACCAAATACACGGTATGAGTGACTTTTCTCTTTCGTGTAGGACTCGGGAGCCCAGTCTTGTAATAGAAAAGTGCTTGGTCAGTAAGGTACAGTTGGCTTCGAATCGTGATCGTACACGTGGATTGCTACTGAGGTAAAATTGGATCAAGTTTTAATCGTTGGATGAGGGACTCAGATCGTAACGGTCGGAATTGGAAATATTAGGTGATCGGATATAAGCAGTTGCGCCGAATATGCGGTGGGACCACATAACTCTCCAGCTTTAGTAATTGTACTACGCATTGATCGCTTGTTTTAGTACATGAAAGGTAGTACAAGATATCTTAATCAACTTAATTATTGATTTGGTTATTAATTATTTTCCAATCTCACTAAATAGCTTATACGGTGATAATGAAAGTTGACCTTTTGATTTTTATTCAAGAAAAAAAATGAAATTGTAATAAGATATGCAACAATGCAATTTGATGATATCCTTAATTATCACGTGTCAATGTATATTACTACATCAAAATTTTGTGTAATTTTTTGGTTTGTGCCCAATATGCTTATATAACTATCATCTTGTATTCTTTCAGGAGCAGTCACAATCATGAGTGTGAATATAGATTTACTCACAATAAGGACTGTCAAGAAAACTCGAATTCTCAACTTCTTTGAGAGAGTATTCTTTAAGTACTGTCTTGATTACATCTTATAACAAAATATGGCTAATTTGGTACATATGATTTTTATTTTTTTTATTGAATAAGAATGTAAATGAGAATGGAATATTGTGGAATGAAATGATCATTACTTTCAATTGTTTGATAACTTCATTAGAAATAGTCATTTCATGCCATTTATTTATTTAATATGCAGTTTTAAGACATAAATGACATAAAAATTATACTAAAATGAAAAAACTATCCCTAAATAAGTAAAGTAATTAAAATGTGACAAAAATTATGAAAATTATATTTTCCCTAAATTTTTAAAATTTATTTTAAATTTTATATTACTATTAATAAAATTATTATTATTACTTATATTTATTTTATTATTTTTATTCTTGTATTTATTTCTCTTATTTATTAATATTAATATTTTAGTTTAATGTAACATGAATGTTATTTTTGTCATTTGATTAAAATAAATATAACATTTATTTTATATTATTATTGTTTTATTTATCCTACTTTTTATTTAACTATTTATTTTATGTGATATAAGGTTAATTTTATCATATTATGTGCAAGTGGCAGCCTTTTTAAAGTTCTTGACATTGCACAAATTATTTTATTTTATTTTAAATCTATAATTTTTTTCTATTTTGTGATATTTATAATCACTACAAGAAAATACTATATTTATGTCTACCAGACTCAGAAAATGCAAACGCAGAAAATCCCTATTTGCGTTTATGTGCGCCTGTCATTTGCAGATGCATATATGATAATATTATTTTTTGTTAAAATTGTATCTACATTTGCCACTTACTATATTTGCGTTTGCAATGACAGATGTTAGGCTAAATTTGGTAATACCTTTCAAGATGGTGTTTTGGTTTTTAAAAAGTTACAACATTTAAATATTGTTTGGTTAATTTTGTTTTAGGAGTGCTTCTTCTACTGATTTTAAAAAGTCATGGGTACTTTTAGAAGTATCTCAAGTGATGCTTTTAAAAGCTAGTTGTGGCTTTTTAAAATTAAAAGTAAAAAAAATCACCTTATTAATTTTAGAAAATTACTAAATATATCTTCAATTAATTTATAAACCATTAAATTTTTCTCCTTAAATATATCTTTAATTAGTGATGTATATTTGTCATTTTATATATTCACAATAGCTTATGATTTGTTTTACTAAATATTTTGTTCATTGTTTTTACTACCCACAATAACTTTTATAAAAATTTTACCAAACATCATTGCTATAACTTTTTGATAGTTACTTTTGCACACCATAAAAGTCATAACAGCTTTTTAAAAGTTATAGCATTACCAATCCAAGCTTTAGTACATTACAAGAAAAATGGGCTTTTCTTACAAACTTATTTCCCATGAATCTTAGTTTGTGGGTATTAGCAGTATTTCCTATAAGCTCAACCATAATCCCACCAAATTTTATGACCTTCAATTTACCAACAAACCTTTTATAGATAATTTTGTCGATATTGTGGCAAGATCAAATTTTTATTAACGCAGATTTTACCTACAAACTTGCCTTTGTAGGAAATTTTATTTTTTGCTTATACCCATAGACTTTAGTTAGTGGGAATTAAAACATACTGTTTTTTATATTTTTACCCATAAACCTGATTTGTGAGTGACTTTGAAATCCTTAAAATATCAAAAATTTCTCCTCTTCCCTCACAAATTTAGAATCCCTAGTGGGTTTGCTTTTCTACTTACACGATTTTACTTCCATTGAAGGTTAGAACTACAAATTAACCCTTTTCTCATATCCCCATCAATTGCTTGTCTCCTCCTTCCTTCTTCTAATCCCTCATCAAACCTTTTCAAAAAATCTATCGCTTCTTTTTAGATCACCTAATAGCACATCTCTACAATTCCTTCTCATATTTAAGTTTTGACCACACTTACAAGAAAGCCCAGTGAGTTTGTTGACACAAAGTTGAAAGCCATTAGTGTAAGTATGATTTGTCTTTTTTGTTTAACATAGTTGTTATTATTTTTTACTTACATAACTTGTTTTTATTTGCAGTAGAAGTTTAAGGCATTAAAAGTGGCGGAGCAAAGGTAATCTAGCACCGGATAACAGGATAGTGCTGATATACCTGCTATACCTGCTGAGGCTTCGTTAATGACCTAACTCTCTTCGTGAAGCTAGCGGGTGGCAAGAGGAAGGGACTCATCTACAACTTTGGGGGTCGTATCAATTACCAGCAAGTATTAGGTGAAGTCACTAGGTCCACAGCTTCTATTATAACTACTCACAGCTCCATTACGACTTATGCTACATCTCCATCTCCTGTAGGATTCACTCCATAGCAGATGGAGGTTATACATGAGTTAATGAGGAGAGAGCTAGGGTATGTCCATCGTCACCTCAACCATTTTCGGTACGTATTATTTAAATTTTATTTTCATGATGCAAAAATTTTAGTTTATTTTTATTTACATGCACATGCCAAGTTTGGGTTCGGGAGACAAAATGATCAAATACTAGACCATTTAAGATTTTGGTAGTACTAGCACGACCCTAGGATCAAATAAGTCTTGCAGGAAAAACCGAAAATCTATCTGAATCAAAGATTAGGATTTTAAGACAAATTTTAACTTTACATGTAAAAACATACCAAGTTTTGGTTCAAGGGGCAAAATGGTCAAATATTAGACTATTTAGGATTCCAATAGTATTGGCATGACCTTAGGGAGGAATAAGACTTGTAAGAAAAATCTGAAATCCATTTGGATCAAAGATTAGGATTTTAGGACAAATTTTGACTTTATATCCAAAAATATGCCAAGTTTATGCTTGAGGGGAAAAACGATCAAATACTAGCCTGTTTGGGATACCGGTGGTACTAGAATGACAGTGGGGACGAATAAGATTTGTAGAAAAATCCGAAAATCCATAAATCCATTTGTATCAACATTAAGGATTTTAGAACAAAAATTGAGTTTCAAGGCAAAAAACTTGCCAAGTTTGGGTTCGGGGGGCAAAACAGTCAAATATTAGTCCGTTTAGAATTCTGAGAGTATCATCACTACCGTGCGGATGAATAAGACCTATAGAAAAAATCCATAAATTCATTGGTTATGATTTTAGGACAAAATTTGAGTTTCAAAGCAAAAACTTGCCAAGTTTGGGTTCGGGGGACAAAACAGTCAAATAATAGCCGGTTTAGAATTCTGGGAGTACCGACATGACTGTAGGAATGAATAAGACCTATAGAACAAGCCAAAAATTCATTTGGATCAACGGTTAGGATTTTAGGATAAATTTGAGTTTCAAGGCAAAAAACTTGTCAAGTTTAGGTTCGATGGGCAAAACGATCAAATACTAGCTTGTTTAGGATTCTGGTAGTACTGGCATGACCTTATGAATGAATAAGACTTGTTGGAAAATCCTAAAATCTATTTGGATTAACGGTTAAGATTTTAGGATAAAATTTGAGTTTCAAGATAAAAACTTGTCAAGTTTAGGTTCGAAGGATAAAATAGACCTATATGAAAAGCTGAAAATCTATTTGGATCAACGATTAAGATTTTAGGACAAAATTTAAGTTTCAAGGCAAAAACTTGCCAAGTTTGGGTTTCGGGGGAGGGGGCAAAAACGGTCAAATACAATTTTGAAAATTTTGCTTAATTTATTCAAGTTTATTAATTAGAATTTTAACTTTTATGTACATTAATTTACGTATAATTTATAACATATTTATTTTGATTATTTCAGGTTTCATCTCTTATATCTGGACCTTCATACCTGAGTCAAACTGAGAAAAAAGCTGGAGATGACGAAGACTTAGGATTTGGAAATGAGGCCGATATTCAGATTTATATATTTTACTTTCATTTTCTATTTATTGTAAATAATATTACTATGATTGATAATTTTTGTATATTAATTTTGTTATTTATAAAAATTTAGATTAAAAAAAAATATTCTTTTGAAGCATATATTTATATGTATAAAAATAAAAATTAAATCGCTTCAGACATCTGCATCTAGTTTGTTTTTCTTGTGTCTGTAACGTTTGCAAAACGCAACAAGTTATAGATGCAGATAAATTACTATTTTTATTTTTATTTTTTTTAAAAATTGTGTATGTTTGTTTGCATTTTCCTTCCAGATGCAATTATGCCGATGTATGTTTCAGGGTCTAGAATTCAAACACGGATACGTGACACACCTAATCATTAGTGGCTAGAATTTGAGTCTTTTTCACAGGCGTAAATGTACAGAAGCTGATAAGATTTGTACTTATCCAGATGCAGATAAGGTTTGTGTCTGCCTAGATGCAGATAAGGTCTGTGTGCAGACGTAGATGATTATCTAAGCTTGTATTTTAACTGTCTGCATTTGTGTTGGGTAGATGCAGAGAATGCCTTTTCTTATAGTGTTAAATGATGGCGGTTTCCTATGGCAATCTTTGACGACAGGTTCCGGTGGCAAACCGTGAGCACTCTAATCTAGATTGGCGACGAGGATTGGTATGGAGAGAGAGTTTTCAGAAGAAGAGAAACGTGAGTTGTAGAGAAAAAGGAAGGAAGGAGAAAGGAAATTCGTGGACTAAGTTTCAAGTTAGGAAAAAGTGTCTGTGTCTGCCACTCTAGATATAGATATATATAATTTTAAATAAGCTAATATTTCACATTTACTTATGCAACAGTGGATACATATAATAGGATGGTGGAAGCAAATAAATCTGTAAAAAATAGTCTCAAATTAAACTAGTATATGTGTTTGCGAAATAGTATCTGCATCTGCGTTCAAATTTTTGCCAAATTTTCTGCATTTGCAATTTTGAAAATATATATATAATGGTTATTTGCTTTGCGTATAATTATTATAATTTCTTATAATGTATATCTTTGTTCTATATCTCTAATACGCTAGATTGATATTTTTCTTATGTGCAAATATGATGAAAGTCTAAGTTGGTTTACAGCAGGTTTGGTATACAATGAAATTGAAATTATAAATGGAAAAACAATTTCAAATGTATTGAAATAAATATTTTCATTAGCAATGAAGAAAAGTAAAATAGTAAGGAAAAAAAATAAAGAAAGAAAGGAAGAAACATTCCAAGCGATAGTAAATAAATATTTTCAATGTGAACAGATCATGTTTTAAATATTCAAAGAAACTTCTAACAATTTACTTTCCATTTTTACCTCGTCAAAGTGATAGTAAATAAAGATGGCTTTTTCTTTAAAAAAACAAAAAAATGGCTTCTTTTGCTTTAAATTTTATCAATACTAACTACTGCAAATGGCAATTTACCAAAAATATCTTAGTTTAAATTGTTCACATGCAAAATTGACTTCTCCAATTATTTTTTTTTTTTATTCGACCAATTCACATTGATTTAAGTATTAAATCATCAAAAATTTGGATAAGGAAATTGTTTTTACTTACCTAACTTCATATTCTTTGAAAATGTCACGGGCTGTAAGATGAATATTCTTGACTTGAAAATGTCATATGAAGGAGAAGGAGAACAATTCACAAAGATGTAGATTTCGCAATCGCCTTCCCTTAATTTAATTTTAGATTTATTGTTTTATACATTATACATATATTGGAAACATGATTATAATACAATTGTCTATTTGACTAAAATAAAAAATCGTAATTAATATTAGTGACATATGACACTGTTTTATTTACATCAAATATTAATTCTTAATTTTATGACACTATTTTATTTACATCAAATATTAATTCTTAATTTTATGACATTAATTAATATTTACCTTCACAAATTTTCTGCAATCGTTTTTTCATTGAGCCATCACATTATTACTATAATAAGATTGTACTTTAATCCATTGAGTTAGATTGGATAAATATTTAATCATTAATTGAGTCAATTTTTTATTTTTCATTTTTATATATCTAAATAGTTCATAAATTATATTTAAATTGGATTAAATCGTGATCCAATAATTTCAGATAAGAAAAACTGATCCCAAATATGAACAATCTTTTGTTGAAGACTTAAGTCTCATAAGCTAACTTATTGATTCAATAAAGGCAACACGTTTAAAATAATTACCTATTTTTAAATTACCCCAAATGAATAAATAATTAAAAAGAAAAACTATTGACAGCCGTTGAATCCTTCTAGGTCACCTGCAGGTGATGTCATTAACGGGTTCCATAGTGGCTATAAAAGGCATAAAGATTTTGCAATAACCCATCCAAAACCTAAACATTCTAATTACAAACATTCCCTCCTTATGGACTCACAGAAGCTACTACCACTCTTCCCCATTCTCTCTCTTTTCCTATTTGCCCTTCTTGCAGGTAATTAATTTGTTAATTCTCATTTTTCCTTATTACTTATTCTACATGAAGTTTTTAATTGTGATTTATGGGTGTGCATGAAATTTTATTACAGGACCAAGAGAACTACAAGTTTCAGCTAGCCCATTATTTAGTAATAAGTTTTCTGCAACAAAAAAACTGTTCGTTTTCGGGGACTCCTATGCTGACACTGGCAACGTTAAGAAATCCATTGGTAACTCTTGGAAACACCCATATGGTATAACTTTTCCAGGCAAACCCGCCGGTCGTTTTTCCGACGGCCGAGTCTTCACCGACTACATTGGTAAAGTTATCTTTAGCCAGCTTTCTTAAATTTGGTTCTGCTTTTGGTATAGTGATATATTTTTGTATATTATAAATTTATAAAAGTGTACTTAGTGGTGGGGCACGTAGTTGTGATCTCTGCTGGCTTGTTATGCTTGGATCTTCTTTTTGCCTGTAAAATATTTGCATTATTGACTCAGCTTTGTTTCTCTTTATTATCAATCAGTATATATCCCTATCTATCTTTTTTCTGCATTAGGATCACTACATCTATTTGTTACTTTCTCATGTGATATGCAACTTTGGACGTTTCTCCATTATATCTTTATCTATCAAGTCCACCCCCACCATGTTGTTTGAATGAACTTGCATTGCTAGTGATGCATCCTATGACACTAATTAAGAGGTTTAGGATCTCTTTGTTTATCTAATTGTTTTCTTATCCCTAGAAAGAAAGCTTTATCAATTGTGCCTCTCGACCTCTGCTTTTTCTGTATGAAAAAGCATTAGGTGTTGTACGTCCTCTAATTAGACCCCACTGGAAAAGCTAATGCATTTTGACTATATGGTAGGGATTAATTCAACCCAATAAGGACATATCGGATACTAATTAATAATTAAGCATAAACTTCTTTCTTTTGGTCAAGAAGCTGCTAGACAACAAGGTATAGGCATTAGGCTTTAAGCTTTAGGCTTTTTCATTTGCATGAAGTGACTTCATTATTAATTGAAGTGATTTTTATTTATGTACCTAATTCTAGCTAGTGATTGAAATTGAATATTAATGAATGCAGCTAAGTTTTTGGGACTGAAGTCTCCGATGGCACTGAGATGGGAGAGAGTGGCGCCACATCATTTGAAAGAAGGAGTGAACTTTGCATATGGTGGCACCGGTGTGTTTGATACCTCCATTCCAGGACCAAACATGACTACCCAGATCGATTCCTTCCAGAACCTCATCAACAGACTATTGTTTAGTGCCACAGACCTCCACTCCTCCATCGCCCTCCTCTCTGTTGCAGGCAATGACTATGCTACTTATGCGGACAGAAATGGCTCTACTCAGGTAATATATATACAGGGTTTGTCTATTCTGAATCCACTTGACACAAAATAATATGCCTACAAAAACATAAAAGGCCAAGTAGTATTCATTTAAAAAAATAAACAGTACTTTTTTTGTAGACATACTATCTTGTGCCAGTAGATATAGAATAGATAAATCATATGATACACACGTCATTAAATCAAATAATAACAACTCTGTAAATCTAGGGTTATCCGGCCTTGATCAACGCAGTGGTCAATCAAATGACTGCTAATTTAAGACGCATCCACGGCTTAGGAGTGAGGAAAATTGCAGTGACTAGTCTAGAGCCAATTGGATGCCTCCCCATGCACACAGCCCTCTTTTCTTACAAACAATGCGACCATATTAAGAACCACCTCGCTGGACAACACAACATCATGTTAAGAACTGTTGTGGACAGATTGAACAAAGAAACCAACAGTAAAAGTTTTGTCTACATTGATCTTTACACTAACTTCCAGCAAATTCTAAACGGTTTAAAGGCCGAATCAAGTAAGTTTCAAGCACTCTACAAGCCATGTTGCATTGGTGTAAGCAGAGAATACTCATGCGGGAGCATTGATGAAAACGGGGTGAAAAAATATTTCGTTTGTGATCATCCCGAAGCCACTTTCTTCTGGGACAGTGTTCACCCAACACAGGAGGGATGGAATGCAGTGTATCATCAATTGAGAGAAACAAACAGTCTTACTGATATACTTACCTAGTGGCTACAGTAGTGTCCACTGAAAATAACAAGATTGTGATGTTTTTATTGTACAAGGTAGAACTGGATAGCTCATGTTCCGTGTATTGATAAGTGTTGCGTTTTGTTGTCTTTCCCCTACTGCATGTTTCATGGAATGCATGTCATTAGCTGTTATTTTGTTTCTTAAGTTGCATATATTGGGATGTTGTGTTGTTTATTTTTTATGTAAAAAGTCTTATCTAAAATCACATTAGGAAAATAATTCTTCTTGCATGCTGCCAGAACAATGTGACATGTGTTAGTCAAGAAAACAAGTGATGCTGATAAAATTGAGGCAGCAGCAAAGCAGCAGACAGCCGAAAACAAGAGTTGCAACATAATTATTATTAAGTTTTTGATAGTAAGAAATCTGAACCCATCTAAGTTTAATTGGTACTCTAAGTTCTTGACCCTCTCTTTATTAGATCAAAAACTACTTACAACCATATGAGATAACAATAATAGAAAGAAAAAATAAAAAAACTATAGATCATTTATTGAAATGTGAAGAGAAAGAAAATATGAATTGCATGCATAATGACCAATAAGCTGAGATTAGAGTTGTTTTCAAATGATGATCAGTGATTGCTGAAAATAGACAAGAAACAAAGGCTGAAGCCAAACAGAAAAGTGAAATAATTAGAATAAAATGGAGTAATACATTATTATCTCAAATGACTTCCAAAAACTTTTCTCTACATAAAATCAGATTAAGTTACAAATCTGTAAAAATAAAGAAAAAGCTAAAATTATGCAAAGAACAAAATAGAACACAACCAGATCAGGATTGAAATCTTTATTAGCCAATAAAAGAACTTTAAATTTTTATCTGGGTGAAAGAACAATAAGTTACCAGGAGACATTAATTCATAAAGATAAACTGAGTAAATACTTTCAGGGTGAGATTTGTAGCTAAAAGAGTATTTATGCATCCCAGATGTTATAAACTAGAAATAAAAATTAGCATCTAGAATGTCCCCCACAATTTAAGCAACAGCCTTAAAGCTATATCAGGTTATATGCAAAGATGAAAGTTAGACAGTCACGACAAGATGGATCAACACAAGATTAAGGAAACAACCGTTTTGCTAAAGAAAGATTGCTCGAGTATCAAAGATATCTGACTTTATACAAACTACTAAGAGTTTGAAAGCTAAATGCGGACCCAATGATGTCTGCTAATGTATCTGGTTGTGCTAATTCCTTCTTCATTGGCCAAAAGAAGACCAAGAATCTACAGAAACAAGCAAATGTACAACAAAATTTCAGTAGCAATTCCATTCTGAAAAAAAAAAAAAAAAAAAAAAAAAAAAAACGCATCCGCATGCTGGCCAGCAATGTTGGATTAACTTAAGTATTGAGGACCAAAAAATAATAAAATTCAGGATTGCTAATAACAGCTAAAAGTCGTTGGCAGAAATACTTCTATTCCAACAAAACTTAAAGTCGCTGGCAAAAGGTAGTTGTTAATTCTCCATTCCCTTGTAGTGAATCTTGCCATTTTCTAGCCTTAATATATATTCTCCATTAAATTTAACCTCATATTTTTAATTTCCTATCAAAAGTCAATCTATATGAGATGTCTTCTCCAAACTCTTTGCAAGTAGGGGTTTGTAGAAAACCCAGAATCTTGACAACTCGGGTCAGTCGGGTTGTAAGGGTAATTTTTTGGACTAAAGAGATCCAATTACATACATGAGGGCTTTTGAATCAATCAATATCATAACACCCATATTCTCAGCCAACTCGTCAAATTTCCCTGTATTTTGTACATCAAAAGGCAGGAAAGTAAACAGAATTGAAGTTTCAGTTCAAAATTTGTAACAAGGCAATCCAGCCACAAACAACAATTCAAAGCCATAATTAATAGAAGAGGATGGCTTAAGTCCTAATGGCTTGAAAAGCTTCAGAATGTTATTTGGGTTGCTACTTCACACATACACACAAAAAAAAAAAAAAAAAAAAGAAAAAAAAAGAAAGAAAAGCAACTACAGGGTGCAATTTATTTCATTATATCACATGCATAATTCACATTTCCACACTAGTGCTCACTCTGAAACAGTCAAAAGACGAGATTTATTCTGCAAGCCTCCTAGTCCTAACTACCATATGGCTGAATGGGATACGGTCTTTGTGCTACACTAAAGGCAATATTCTATTAGTAGGAAACATATATGTAGTAAGATATGTCCAAAGACTGCTTGGAGGACAATAGATTGAAGAATCATAAGCCCTCTCAAAAGGCCTAAGAAGACCGAAGATGATCTATTATAGAACTTATCATCTCAAAAAGTTTGAACACATAATTTTCTTTTTGTTAAATATCATCTCAATGGAAGCAAAACCAACTTGCATGGTCAACAATGACAATATTTTCACTGAATATTCCTGAAGAAACAACTGAACCATGCAAAAAGAGAATTGTCTAGTCCTTCTTATCCAAGTCCATAAATCAAAGCACAATCTAATGCTTCATCAGCAACCACAAACAAGTCACTAACGAAGATTAAATTCTTAAAATTGAACATCATAGAAACACAGAAAAAACCGAAAAGGGTCAGACATGAAACAATATATGGAAAAGAAGTGGGACTGACCTGGATAATTTAGTGTTTATGACAAACCTATGAAAATTTATACAGCAAACCTGTATAAACACAACCACTCCATACAGAAATATTTCAATGCAAAATTCCAATACTGGAAGCAAACCTATGAAAAAAAAAAAAAAAAAGATACCGGAAATCGGCTAGGTCCATAGGATAGAATACTATACAAGATACAAATCTCCAAGGCGCGTGGTTACCACGCTTTCGTTTCTTTCTACTAACGCCAAAAAAGCTAGATGCTTATGTGGCCCAACTACAATGAACTGTGATCTAACTATGCTTCCATCGTTAGGTGAGATTATCATCATCGCCAACTAATTCTGGTTCTTTAACGAATTTCTCAATCAACGAAGCGAGGCAAGCTTAACTATTCTCAGTGGATCTGACACCGTCCATTCATACAAAAACAACGTTAACAAATAATTTCAACAGTCTAGATTAATAGATATGTGGCCTAAGCAAAACGACACAGCTTCAGGTATCATATAAATAGCACTTTTTAGAGCTTCTCCCTCCAGTTTAAGCCTTTGAAAATGGCTCTGTCTTTCTTTCTTTCTCAAAGTGCATCCATGGCTTCCAAGCGTAGAAGATGGATTTTGGGTCTGATTCTGATAGCTGTTTTCCCTCTGGTACCCTCTATTCGAAATACGAAATTTATGTCTCCACAACACGATGAGCAAGTTCATAAATACAACGTCGGAGATTACATTCCTCTCATCGCTACCCAAGTTTTCTCTACAAACAATTCATGGTAATCAGTCGAGTCAGATACTCCTCTGAAATCTCTATAAGCTTTAGAATTTTATCTATTTTAATGAGCCAACAATGAACCTACATCTTGATGTTTGCTTTTCTTTCACATTTTCTTGTATGAGTATTCTGTTTGGTTGCTAAGAAAACTGAAGAAAATGTAGTTAATGACTCATGTTTTATAATTGATTTTGATTGAGGGAAATAAAGTTCAAATCTTTTAAGCTAGTCATACATGTGCTTTCTTTGATTTTCAGCTGCAATGTGCTCTGTTTTTTCTCGGCAGTCAAACAGAGAATGATCCATTTACACACTTTCTTTCTTTCTTTTCTTTTCTACAGCGAGGCATACTCATACTTTGAATTACCATTCTGCCCTCCTGGTGGTAAGGAGAAGTTTCTCCTCTAATTTAACTTGGTTGACTGCGTGGTATGATATTTACGATAGACCTGTTGATATATTGCAGACCCTATAGCCAGAAAGAAGAAAACATTTGAAGAGGTTCTTGCAGGAGACTGTTTCACTAACACCCAATATGAGTTAAATTTCATGATTAATAAAGAAGGAGAGTTACTATGTGAGAAAAATCTGACAAAGGATGAAGTTGCAAAGTTCAGATATGCTGTTAAAAACGAATTTAAATACCATATGTACTATGACAGTATTCTCTTGCAGGGAGCTGTGGGAAAAGTTGTAAAATATGTGGATGATCCCAGTTTAACCCCTAGGTATTACCTTTACAACCATATCCGCTTTCTTGTCTATTACTTGGAAAACCAAGTGAAAGACATAGTTCTCATGCGCGAGTATGGATCTTGGGCGGATATTACTGAAGATGCTGAAATAATTGGCCTCAATTTTAGTTACACTCTCTTATGGTATAAAATACAACCTGGTCGGATTAATGCTCCACTCTTGGATCAAATCTCGTGCCCGGACATAGATTGGTACTGGCCACAAGCACAAGAGCCTAAAGGCTGGGAAGTTGTCTTGTCATTCATGTACTCGGCAAGTAGTATTTTCATATGGGTTGCTTTTCTTCTTGCAGTTACTATGCCATATCTTACCAATTACTTTACACGGTAACACAACAATTCTCACTTTCTTGTGAACTTTTACAAGTAGCTAGGTCCATCTCTTTTTTTTTTCTTTTTCAACTGAACCATAATTTCCTTTCAATGTAGATATTCTCAAAAAGCTCTAGTTGATGACAGGGGAATGTCTCGTGTCAATGGAATTCATCGTGGCACTGCATGCAAATGTCCTGCATACTCATCCTTACTGGGTGCAGTTTTAGGCATTGGATCTCAGATATTCATTATGTAAGTCATTACAAGCATGAATTTGGTCTTTGATAGCTAAACTTTCCACAAGGTTAGGCAGTACTGTAGCTATGAAATTCTCTGGTCGTAATAGCTTATTTATATGAAATTACAACTTTCTCTCATGCCCAACATGAAATTTTAGAGTTGGCTTTTCTGTATGATATGTAAAGAACAAACAACAGATTTATGATTTCAACCCTGATACGAAATTAAGGTAGAATATTTTGATATTTTTCCCTATTCGGCCTTCTGTATTTCTTTTGATTATTTATATGTATCCTATACATTTTCCCTAAAAATTGTTCATTTGCAGGATATTCACCTTCTTTGGTTTGGCATTTATATTTAAACTTAATCCCTGCAATCCAAAGGTAGTCCATTTTGTTCTGTTTATGACATATGGTCTCACATCTCCGGTAGCTGGATACATAGCAACTTCATTTCACTATAAATTCACTCGAGTTGGATGGGTAATATATTAGTCTCACTATCTTTTTCCCTTTCATTTTTATGGTGAACTTTTTCTCTGTTCAAGTTTTTTAATCATTGTTAATGATATTGCAGAAAGAATGCATTTTCCAGACTGGAGTTCTATTCCTTGTTCCAGCAATGTTAACAACTGTCGTAGTAAATGGTTTAGCAGTGATTACTTATGGAACCTCAGAAGTACCAGAATTTTTGGATATTGCAGTCTCAGTTTTCTTCACATTCGCTTTCCTGTTACACTGCCTAGGTGGCGTGATTGCATACCATTTCAGACCAAAACATGCACCATCTTGTACTACGAAACGATTTCCGACAGAAATTTCTCTGCAGCCTTGGTTCTTAAGGACATCCGGTCAAATGTTACTTGGGGGTCTTTTACCTTTCACTGTAATCTTCTGGCAAATGGACAATGTCTATGCAAGTTTGTGGAACCGGAAAGTCTGTGGTGCATTCCAAGCGATGGTAACTTGTTCCTTTGTGGTTGTCACAATGACTATCATGGTGGGTATTGTTTTTACCGGCTATCAGCTGTCCAGGAAAGATCATCATTGGTGGTGGAGGTATGTCTCACGACACATTAGCTTCCACCTGATTCAATTATTTTCATCTCTGCATAAGACCCGTACCAATTAATGCATGGAAGGCAATAATTCTAAGTGATACTTAAAAGAGAGTTGAAAGAATGGAGGCCAAGGGTAGGGTGTTTGGGAGGTGGGAATATTTGAAGAAAATGAGAGAAAACTTCCTACTTCCTGGATACTGAATTAGAACAGTGTGTCTGGTGGATAAATTATTGATACACAGTAGAGGGGCTAGAGGTAGCTAAGTTGTGTTGCTTTTGGAACTAAAATCACTTTTTTCATTTCATTGAACCTAATTTTTTGTCTAGTAGTACAGTAGTACTTAATCAATGGACTGAGCATAGAATTAATCCTAAATTTAAATTTGTGCTCTTGTAGATCTGTGTTACGTGGTGGTTCAACTGCCATTTTCATGTTTGTTTATGGCATCTATTTCCATTCCCGAACAAGAACTGAAGATTTCATGAAGTTTCTCCTCTTTATGGGCTACAATGCTTGCATATTCTATGCCTTCTTCCTGGCACTTGGAGCAATAGGCTACTGGGCTTCGTCATTTGTTTTCAGACGAATGTACCATAACCTGCAGAAGTATGAGTAAATGATTCAGCTCTTTCTCATGTGCTAAATAGAGAGATAGAGGGTGCTGTTTCTTAGTGAGGAAGAGGGTTATCAAATTCTTAATTAAGCATGCATGGTCACAAACTTGCATGCTTGATATACATGATACAAACAGGACAAGAATTTTGTACATGCTTTTCATACAATGATATGCCTGGTCTCTTATCTGCTTGAGTTCACTCTATGAGATGCATTTTTATGATTAGGAGGATATATGATGGATACTGAACTGCACTAAACGGAAACTTCTTTGTCTTGGGAAGCCAAACAAAGTCAAAAGCTAACATTCTTCATGGCAAAAGGGAAAAAAATAGTTCTTATTATTACTCAATTACAGGCAGTCTCCCTGGTGAGAATTGTGCCTTTTGACTCTTCTGAGTCATTTAGTCATGAGACGATTCTGAAACAAGACTCAAAGGAAGGTTCTGATCCGGGGTATATATATAGAAGGAACATCCCACATTTTGTATCATATAGTCTTATCATTGAATTGATGATTCTGTCGATGCATCAATTTCCTAGTAGAAGCTATAGAAAAATTCCATTCATGGAATGACACAGAAAACTTTATCCTCAAGGTTAGTTTAATATGCATGATTGATATTATCGAAGTTAGAATGGAATGATATTTACCGAATAGAATGGAATGTTCATCCTTTTTCATTATTTGGTAGTGTCAAAATTGTTTAATCATTCAATTCTATTTATTTATTTATTTAAAATATAATTCTTGAACATGAAATGTCATGAAATTTATATATTTCTTAACTTATTATTAATTTAAAATTTATTATTATATTAATCTCATTATTTAATTTAAAATTATTTATACTATAATTTTATTATATTTTATTTATATACAAATTTTTATTTAATTATTTATGTTATTTTAATTTAATTTATATTTTATGTTATTTAATAATAATTAATTATTTATATTATTAAAATTTATCTATTATAAAAACTATTCCGAACAATATAATGTAGATTCTACTCATAGAAGTTATTTTTAGGTGAACAAAAATTATATAAAAAAAAATAAAAAATCAAAATTGTAAAATCTTTTGGCATAGAAGGGACTCACTTCATTCCACCTAGTGTTTCTTTTTTTTAATACCCGGTCTCCGTTTGGCCGTGTTAACTTTTATCAACTTGCAGCAGTTCGGTCGTGCTTACTTGAATTTGTTTGACATCAATAGAAAATGAAAAAGAAGTGGATGGCATCAATAATTTATTATTAAAATTATTTGGTCTTACATATGATTTATATTATTTTAAAAGTTAGAAAAACTTATGATTTTCTATTTTAGAATAAATATATATTAATCCATTTAAATTAACTAAAAAAAGTTGAAGTATAATTTTTCCTTTTTAAAAACGTCTACCTATTATCATATCCACTCATATAAATTAAATATATATTTTTATTAATTTAGTTAATTAGAAAATAAAAAAAATTAACTTATTAATAATTACCCACTTCACTCTCACTATCACCCATTTTGTAATAGTTCCCATATGAACTATCAAAATATGCACATAACCCTATTATTTGAGTCATAATTAAAAAATAACCCCTAATTATTCAAATTATCTATTAAATTTAATAAATTAATTCAAATAGACTAAACTATCTTTGTTATAAAAATTAAAAAAAAATTATGTCATTTCTATTTTTTTTTTTCTATCAAATTGAACACTTTATATTCATTTTATTTTTTTATAATTTATTAGATAATGATAATATGTATTTCAATCAATATCTATGCTAAATTATAACAATATAGATAATTCAATTGTTATAATATATTTTATATTTGTATACAAATGACCTAAATAAATTTGGAGCTTTATGAATATATTCTTAGATTTTTACATAATTGCCTAATTGCCTAATTGCCTTATGTTTATGGTTGCTAGTATGAATACATGATTACATGTTTACTAAAGAATATTAGCATAGTGTATGCAAAAGTCCTACTAAAGGCAATATTATGCATCGTTATTTGAAGATTAATTATATATTTATATTCTAACTAGAATAGTTTTGAATAAATACGTAGCCAAAAGAAAATAATGGGTTGAACATTGCTTGCTTACTACAAATGGACTTCTTACATATTTATGGTAATAAGATTAGACAATTTACATTTATCAAAACACCTTAGTACGAACTAAGTAGAAAACATAAATTTGTACCCAAAAAAAAAAGCACAAATGATTATGTATAAAATATGCTAGGCTAGTATGCCCTTATGTATTGCTCAAATGTACGACCTTACAGCTAGCCTATATAAAATGATTATTATCTCCTTCAAATATTATTTGTATGTTTATGGTTTTTGGTGTTTGGAGGGTTGTTCAGTTTGGTGATTTGGTGTTTAACAACTGGTATTTGATTGTTATCTCCATCAAATTTATTTTTATGAATTCATACGAATTTGTAGCTTTGACTCAAGTTAACTAACGACCGAGTCATATGCTTATCATTTGGTAGTTGAAAATATATATTTAAGTGATTTAGCATACAACTTAGCACATAAAAATAAAGCATATTGAGGGTAAAAAAAAATCGATGTCAAGAGGAGAAATATTCCCCCCACATTGCAAGCTACATACAGCTTGAGATCATATCACAAACTCAGACGGCCAAGAATCCATGAATGGTAAACTAAAAGTTTATACAAGTTATATTAAAGATATTGACCCTGTTTGTTTTAACTTTTAAAACAGATTTTAGGTTTAAGTTTTTCTACAAAGATGTTTGGTAATAGAAATTTTATTTTTTAAATTTTACAGAATATTATTTTTGGACTTTTAGAGTCATAAATCTGGTAAAAGCTGAAGTTAGAAAAGAAAAAAAGAAATAGCATTTTCAAATAGAAAACGAGGGAAGCTCAAAAGAATTTTAGCAATTAATTTTTTTTAGACAAAAATAACCATAATATTTGTAAAAATATTTTTTTTTAGTAATTTTAGTACTTATTCTTTTTTTGAATAATAAATTTAAACAATTTTTTTTTATATGTCATAATGCTTTTACAATACTTTTTAAACAGTTTTACTTAAAAAATATTTTAAAACATAATACGTTTACCATTACAAGAAATGTCTTTATCAGCATTTGCATAATGCAGATATAAATGTTACAAATATAGACGCAGTTGCTTATTTGCGGTTGTATTCAGACCAGGAAATGGACATAGTAACCATAGCCTCAGATAAACTTTTCTGCATTTGCGCAGACATAGAAAATTATCTCAATTTGTATAGTGGCGTCTAGTTGACAGACACAAAATTTGGATGTTTAAAATTATTGGCCACTTATTAGCGTCTAGATTGTAGACGTGGAAATGCAGATGCAATATTTATGCATATGCATGAAAGACTTAGAAAATACATAAGCACTTGTTTTAAAATTTATAATTTTTTCTGCGTCTACAACTGGTAGACCCAGAAACTCCAACTTATGGATGAAAATGGCATAAATATTTTCTTTTATTATTTTTCATTTATAGAGTATGTAATTTATTGTACCTATAAATACCTACATATTTATGTGCAAATACATGTATATTTATATATAAATTCCAAATTTCTTATAAATAAGAAAATATTATACAAAATTCATCGTACATAAGATTAAATAATAATTATTTACAAATATTATAGAAAAAACCATCTCATAATCATAACTTGTCTTCGTCGCCTCGAGTTTGCTCGGCATATATCCTGAGATGTGAAGGCATGGATGTAGGATGAGGTGCAACTTAAAATAATCAAAATAATTAAGTTCTAAGTAGTTATATTTAATCTAACTTAATAAGTAGTACATAAGTTAAGACTATAACTCAGAAAAATTTAAAAAAAAATTCAAAGTTTTGCCTTGAAACTGTAACATTGTCCTAATATTTGAACTGTTGATTTAAATGGAATTATGTTTCTTTCTACAAGTCATATTCATCCCCAAGATCATGCCGGCACTCCTGGAATCCAAAATAGACTTGTATTTGATCGTTTTGCCCTCTAAACCCAGAGTTACAAAGGTTTTGCTTTAGAACTATAACATTGTCATAATATTCTAACCGTTAATCAAAATAAAATTTTGTTTTTTCTTACCGGTCTTATTCATCCCCACAGTCATGTTGGTACTCTAGGAATCCAAAATAGATTTGTATTTTATCATTTTGCCTCCCGACCAGAGTTACAAAGGTTTTGTTTTGAAACTGTAACATTGTTCTAATATCCTAACAGTTAATCCAAATGACATTTTATTTCTTCCTACAAGTCTTATTCTTACCTACGGTCGTGTCGGTACTCTTGGAATCCAAAATGAACATGTATTTGACCATTTTATTCCCTAAACCCAGAGTTACAAAGGTTTTGTCTTAAAACTGTAACATTATCCTAATATCATAACCTTTTATAGAAATGACATTCTGTTTTTTTTTTACAGGTCTTATTCATCCCTACGGTCATGCCAGTGCTCTCGTAATCTAAAACGGACTTGTATTTTGACCATTTTGCCCCCAAACCTAGAGTTACAAAGATTTTTCCTTGAAACTGTCCTAATATCCTAACTGTTTATCCAAATGACATTCTGTTTCTTTCTACAGGTCTTATTCATCCTTACGGTCATCCCGATACTCTCAAAATCCAAAACGGACTTATGCTTGACCATTTTAACCCCTAACCCAGAGTTACAAAGGTTTTGCCTTGAAATTGTCACACTGTCCAAATATCCTAACCGTTGATCTAAATAAAATTCCATTTCTTCCGATAGGTCATATTCGTCTTCATGGTCGTGCCAGTACTCTCGAAATCCAAAACTGATTTGTGTTTGACCTTTTTAATCCCCAAGCCCTGAGTTACAAAAGTTTTGTCTTGAAACTATAACATTGTCTTAATATCCGAACTGTTGACCTAAATGACATTACATTTCTTTCTACAGGTCTAATTTGTCTCTAGGATCGTGCCTGTACTCATGGAATCCAAAATGAACTTGTATTTGACCGTTTTGCCCCTTGAACCCAGAGTTATAAAGTTTTACCTTAAAACTGTAATATCGTCCTAATATCCTAACCTTTGATCCAAATGACATTTCGTTTCTTCTTATAAGTCTTATTCATCCCTACGGTTATGCTGGTACTCTCGGAATCTAAAATGGACTTATGTTTGACCATTTTGCCCTGAACCCAAAGATAAACATTTAAAGTATAACTTGAGAATAAAAATACTAATCAAGAATCCCATAATGAAAATGAAATTGGAAGAATCAGTACCTTTAGGAATGACTGTGTAATATATGTACCTGAAACAACTAGTTATATGATTATGTTAGTTATTTATAAAATGAATAACAAAACTAGCTAGTAATCAACATTGTCTTAGTTAAGATATGAATTATATATGAACATACTTGCATATTTACAGGTAAAGAACTACTAATTCTCATTATTTTCATCAATCAACTTTTCCTTTTCATCATCATCTTCTTCATCAACTAAAACAATCCATCTTTATCAATAAAGTCATAATTAACAATTACTCTAACATAGTTTTTGCTATTTGATTGAAGAATTCATTTTGATTAACTTCTTCCATCATATTTCCATCGTAAGGTGATTCAAAGAGATTGTCATCATCTTTAATGGTAATCAGAGTTGGAAATTGGGTTTTTTGATCTTGAAAAAAGTTTGAATGCATTGGCATCATATTTTCACTATTATCTTTAGTCATTGGTAAATTAACAAAGTTTCTTGATTTCACTCTATATATTACCCACTAATCATGCCTTTCTCTTTTCTTAGATGAATATTTTTCATGAAAGACTCGTGTCGCTTGATAACCTAACACAAATGACTTGTCCAAGTTAAGTTTGGATTTGTGATTTATCTCACATCAGTCAACATATCATAAAAATTGTAATAAACTGTGTCATAACAACTTCCTTTCACATAGACATAACAATTAATTATAGTTTTGTTTTTCGCATGATGTTTTGTGTGAAACCTATAACTATTTACCATGTATCTATTGTAAAAGTAGGCAGACCAATTTAGACTCATAGTTATATCGCATACATGCTCATCAATACTTACATTACGCAATACCTACTTAATTATAACATAAGTAAGAATAAATAAGTCATTAACAAAATAAAGTTAAGTTAAATTATAATGACAAAATTCTTACTAGTTGTATAACCTTTGCAGAAATTCTCTTTTACGGAGTCTCTCGAATTGTTCATTGGTGATATTAGGATCATCAACTCTTATTATTGAATCGAATTGACTACAAACAAATATATGACAAGATAAGTTATGTGTAAAAAATTTGAAGGTACTAATGTAGAGTTTTTGAAACTTATTCTACAAAAGGACCAATCTCTTCATAGTTGAGAAAGACATATATCACCGCTTTGTTATACTCGCAATCTTCTAGTAGTTTAGAACGAGCACATCCAATAATTTTACCAAGATAAGAAAATATAGATGCTCGACCAGTTGGATCAATATCATCATCATCATTTCGGCCTAGTTCTCGTATCTTTGTACGCATATTTCTTGCAAAGTAAAGGCTATAAAAATTTGATTTTTCCTCGAGTATTATAATATTTAATATACAATTCTAATAAAAAAAAATAACCAATGCAAGAAATTTGAAAGTTACATTTCAAAAGGATGCATCCACCGATATTGCACTAGGCTACCAATTTTTGCTTCATAAGCCAAGTGAATAAGCAAATGTTCTATAAGATCCCAAAAAAATCTGTAACTTAGTTTCTAACTTAGAAAGCGTCACAGGTATATTTGACTCAAGTTGCTCTATATATGAAACATTCAGTTCAGATACACAAATATCTCAAAAGAAATGACTAAGTTCTGTAATAGGATCCAGAATTGACTTCAAAATGAAGTCTTAAAATGCAATTGGCAATAACCTCTACATGAACACATGATAGTCATGACTCTTCACACCATAAACTTTGCATTCTTTCATGTTTATATAATGACACAAGTTAGAAGCATAACCATAAGGGAACTTCACATCATTCTTGATTCATTCACAAACCAACCTCTTAACATCTTTGTTCATAGTGTAGGTTGCTTTTGGCTTTAACAATTTTCCATTAATCTCACGCAGCTCTAACTCTGGTCAATGATATATCTATTTCAAATCTTGACATGCTCATAGAGTGTACTTACTTTTAACTCTTTTAAGTCCATAATAGTATTGAAAATATTATCGAACACATTCTTCTCAATATGCATGACATCTAAGTTATGGCGCAGTGAGCTTTTCTCAATAGTGTTCTCTCGAAAATTATTTCTTTACTTTTGAGACTGATGATTCTTAAGCAAGAATTGATGATGACAATCAAACCAACATTATTTTCTACTGTTCTTTGGTGTGAAGGATTTTGTACATTCTATACATATAGGACATGATAACCTACCATGGGTACTCCACCCAAAAGTCATTTTGTAAGCAGGAAAATCATAAATCGTCTATAGAAGAACATCTCTTATAATAAAGTTTTGCTTTAAAGACTTATCAAAAGTTAAGATGCCATCGCTCCAAAGTATTTTCAACTCTTTTATTAAAGGTCTGAGATAGACATCAAAATTTTTGCCAGGATAGAGCAAACCAGGAAGTAGCAAAGTCAAGAAAATGTGTGTTGCTTCATGCACATGCCTGGTGGAAAGTTATAAGGAATAACAAACATTGGCCAGCATGAATATTGAGATCTTTAATTACCAAATAGAATGAATCCATCTGTTGAGAGCCCAAGTCTGACATTTCTTGTTTCTTATGATCATGATAGATGAACTTCGTTAAAGTGCTTTCACACCTCCCTATTGGAAAGATGTATTATTATGCCATGTTTTTCCCATTTACCTTTCTTACGCCATCTCATATTTTTTGTAGTCACTTTAAATATATAAAACCTCTGTAATCTCCTCACGATCAGCAACTCTCTTAATATCTTATGAGGTATCTTCTTTTTACCACCTTCCTTGAAGCGTGGCTTTTTACAAACATGACAAGTATTCATGCACTCGTTCTTATCATAATACAACTGGTACTAATTTGGACAAATATCAATCTTGTTATATCCAAGTCCTAACTCTTTCAACCTAACTCTTTCAAGAACTTCCAAGACTCGTAAAAAAATTCAGGTAACTTCTTATCCTTGTGTAGAATACCCTTAAGGATTTGGATGAATCTATTGTAACAATTCTCCCAAACATTGAATTATGACTTGCAGTTTAACAATTGAGTCATGGCTGAAAGGATGGTTGTTCACACCTTGCCCATACTAGATTATTTGCAATTGCTAATAGCTCTTAAAACTTTGTAGCTTTTGAATTGAGATTCTTTGGGTACCAATTGTAATTTGGGCGTACTGAGTCCAATATCATTTATGTCATTAGGTTCGTATCAGGCAGTATTTCATCTTCAACAATATTTGATGGCCCAAATTTCGTATACTCCATGGTCCCTATAGTATTACCAGCTCAAACCTCACCATGTAGACTCTAATGTCTATATGCTACAACAAAACCCTTCTTATAGAGATGAAGGGTTACTACTGTCAAAGTTTTTGGAAGGACACTGAATTAATTCGTTAAATGTATAACCCATACTGGCAAATACATATTCGAGAAATACTTTAACGTCTTCTTTAAATTCATCTATCGCGGCATGATTAACCATATGATGGTACATCCAACTTCTATAAACAGAAATTGTCTCTGCATTGGTCATATAACACTTTAACTTAATTAATTAAAATGAATGATTAGCCAATTATTGGTATATGTTCTCTGCCACCTTCAACGTTATCCTAAGGGTTAGTCCTATCTATTCAGGAAAGCCACACTCCCATTTTAATAGTATGCTTAATCTTTTTATCCCCACTTGGTGAAATTCAGGAAGCATTTCGTTATGGTCTCCTAAGCACATGACATAGACAAGCTAGCCAATATCACTATGTCTATGTATGTACCTAGAGAACATAGAGAAAGACAACCAGAATTTCAACCAAATGGACAAAAAGTTACGCATATCATTATAACAAATGAAGTGTTCGCTTTTCTATATTGTCCACTTAATTTGGACAATTCAAGAATAGTTTTGAATAAAATTAATATATGTTCTTCGTGTCAGACGAACATATATTAATTCGTTTAAAACGATACTCAAACGAGTTTCTAAGGGAATATGATATGCAATAGATATTTAACATATATGACTTCATTATGAATTGAGATACTAATGAACAAACATATATTGGTACACATAGTTATGAAACTTAAATAGAAGAAGAGAAATTACTCTGTCAATGGGGAAGTTGTATATAATACCATCCCCATAATTGTCCTCTTGGCTTTTGATTTCTTGTATGATACTTCCATCATAACCACAATTCAAGGGGCAATGAACCTCTGGGTAGTCAATTATTTGAATTAAATTTTTTTTATTAGGAGAGTTAGAGGGGCAATCACGAATCCAGTGACTTATGCTACCACATTTGTATTATTTACTCATTTGCATTATTTCCAAGGCAATCGTAGATAATACAATTGAGTAAATGCCACAACTATGGTTGCATGGGTCATTGGATTCATGATTGCCCTTGTAACTTCCCTAATAAAAAAATTCAAATTCAAATAACTAACTACCCAAAGCTAGGAACATGCAACACCAAGATATGCAATGCAATTGAAATACATACGAAATAAGCCTTCCTATGAATGCATTACAATATAGATGTAATAAGCCTTTATGTCAATGCATAATAGTTTGGCCTGATCATGGTTATAATTAAAGGTAAGACTTATTTAGAAGGTATTCTTTTAATTAAGTTTAGAAGTTTATTGTATTATTGAGACGTTTCTTTAATTTTTTATTATGTTTAAATTTTGTTAGATTAGTTAATTACATACATAAGGTATTAATTTGGGTAAATATATTTGTAAGGTTTTAAGGCATATGGATTAATTAAATAACTTATCTAGGTATTTGGTTTGTTTACTAGACTTAATTAAATCAATATTATGTTTTTACTTAATTTCTCAACCATTAGTACTAATTAGCTAGGCACTATCAATTTTTCTAACAATACAATGCCTACACCCCATCTCTCATATATACTAACCTATACATAAATACACATCAATTTATCATTGTGTGAGTAGGTAATGTGTTATATTCAAGTAGAAACTTTCAGATCTACATAGATGTATATATATATATAAATACCGGTGGATGGACAACTGCAAGGAGGTGGCCAGATGATAATGGATTCTTGTTAGATGGTGGTGGATTCTCGTTGAATGGTGTCCTGTGTGGCAGAGGGGAGCAGGGCTGCAATAGTGGAGGAAGAAGAGAAAGGAGAAGAAAAAGAGTCATGATATGGATATAAACTAGATAGACTTTCTGCATTTACCACTCCAGACATAAGTACATTAACTGACAGACACAGAAAAGAAGATATTTTATAAAAAATAATATTTTATTACTTGTATATGTAAAAAGGAAAACACAATTAAGTATAAGGCAAATGCATATAAATTTGGCACCAATTCAAAAAATCTGCATTTGCCCTTTCAGACACAGGTTACAAAAAGCTAACACAAATGTCCTTGTGGAATGTGGCGCTAAAAGATATATTTTGTTGTATCTGCATTTTCATTTTTAGCTTAAGTTGAAGTATCTACATGGATGTGAACACTGATACATTAATTGCAGAGGCAGAAAAGTGATTTCTAGTATTGTGCACATAGTTTAACCAAAGAAACCAATAATATATATAAATATAAATATAAATATATATATATATATATATCTTTTTTTTTTACATATGTAGATTTAATGAATCTTCTATTGAGCTTGGCTTGTCAGCTGCAATTATGAAAACTGTCGCAGGATAATCTTCTTATACGAATCATATGAGCTCATTGCCTTTCAAAAATAGAAGAGGCTATCGCTAATAGTTATAAATGTCAGCAAACAGCTATGAGCTTGAAAACTTCTTGCTTTTTCTTTTTCATCAAGGAGTTTTATTATGTGCGTGCACACTACACCCTTTTAGTTTGAGCGCTTTGCTTGACTTGATAACCTATAAGTTTTATCCTTATAATGGATTGAGAGAGTTCCTTGAATGCATATTAGCTAACCGGTGACCGAATTTCATGAAAGTACCTTTAGGCAGTGGTTCATTTGCTTTATGTGAACAATCCCACTCTTCAATCATTTTCAAAATGAATTAAGAAATAAAAAGTCAAGAGCAAAATACAAGCTAAATATACAGCTTTTCAGCTAACAGACCTTTGATATCAAATATGTCCACCCTCGTGACTATAAAGGTCCAGGAAAAATAACTTGATTTCAAGGAGAGACAATAAGCAGCTTTTTAGTAGGATCCCTTTGATACTAAATTGTCAAAAAGCATTCGGTTTCATTGACTTGAAAAAAGAGCCCAAGGAGATAACACTCAGCTAGAACACCAATAGTCACACTCAAAGATATTGGGGGAAGCATAGGCTAGAAAGCTAGTGTCTAAGCAAAACATGTAAACAAATCAAGTGGCTAGGAAGCCAATACAACATCAATCGAGTTTTCACCCAGAATGCTATAACATCAGCAAATAATCTCATAATTTCACTCATATTGCTAAAAGCAAAGTATGCTACTTCTTTCAATAAAAGTTTAGATACAATTGCTTATTAGTACCATGTCATATAGGAAATTCAGTATCAAATCGTATCACAAAAAGCTCAAACTTCTCCTTTTACACTAAAAAATATTGGACTAATAACGTGGAGTAATTATAAGGCATAGTGGGGTAGTGGAGAGAAATAAGTTATGAAGTGGAATAAATCATTTACACATAAAATCAAAAATATCACACCAATGATAAAAGCATCATATCAATGATAATAATAGTAAAGGATTACATCAATAAAGCATCACGTCAGTGATAGTACCAGATCTTTTTAGCACCAAATTTTTTTCACACAATAGTTGCACCCTACAAACAAAGAACATTACTTGGGTATATGGTTCATTTATCTTAAAATGTACATGTTCTAAACATAATTTCTCCAACATCTAGTTAAAGTCTCCACATTCCTTAAACTCTTTTTGGGACTAGTGATAGTACCAAATTGTACAAATTTGATTGTATTATTACACGTGGCATGATCAAGGTATAACAGACTAATTCGAATTGTAACTACAACCATAATTATCCTATTAATATTATAATGGACGTCATGATGTCCTATTAACTGTAAATGTTTCCATAATTATCTAATTAATTTTATAACACATGACACAATCTTATTGACCACCCATTTTATATAAATGGACTGAAACTCTATAGGTAAATCAAGTTGTATATCATAACTAATGCTTTTTTACTCTTTATAATAGCTTATTCTCTAATTATATTAATTTGATCATCATAATTTTTTCAAGTCCGAGGACTGCTCAAGAGCCACTTATAGAACACCATAAAACATCTCAACTATTGATGTCAATTTGTGGCCTAAAGAATAAAATGTTATGAATTAGTGGGACAAGAAGCATTGTCTTTTAGATGTAAGTTATTTATTTTATGCATTATTGTGAGATTTTGAATTATATAAAATAATATCTTTTTTATGTCTGCTAACTATTTGCATTACTTTTTGGTAAAACCAACTAAGAATACATTGAGAATGAATGAAAGCAGATTATGATAAAAGTGTGGGTCATAAACTCAAAGCAGATTATGATCAGTATGGTCTATACAAGTACCTACGTGACACACAAATACAATCAATTTCTAGTTATGCACATTAATCTATGTGCTAATAAGTTATTGTGGTAGTATGACTCTAGTGTAAACATTCCCCTCTCTCCTACTTTTTATTTCCCATGTACATACTTTCTTTAGTGGGTGGTAACAGTTGCTAACTCGTGGAGAATCAAACACAATGAATGGACAACAGTTGCAAACTGCAAAGAGATATTCTCCTGATATTTTTCCTAATTATTTTAATAGTACGGCCAAAAATAAAACCACGTGGAAAATGCATTGGCAAATTACGTCGCAAGTGATAGCACAAAGTAGATGCCTCTTTTAACTGACTTTTTGTTTTTTTTAGCACACGAGTTATTCGTGCTCTTATTTTGTCCAAGTTTGAAGTTTTTTTAACTTATTTTTCTACATTCAATCATTTCTCTTATTCTGTGTTTAGTGGGAGCAGACTCTCCCACTGAAGTAAGTACGCTTCACTGTTTACAAAATAAACACTAGCAAAACTATATTCCAATTATCCAATACATATTATTACCTTCTATAGCTAACCCTCTTATCTCTCTCATTATTGTCTCTTCTCCTCCTTTTATATTCTTCTTTCACTATCCAACTATTTATCATTTTCATCCATTGATGGAGCTTGAAGATTATTGGTTCTTGTTGCAGCCCTTCTATGCCTTTTTTGGCTTAATTATGATATTCTTCTTCTTCATCATCATCTTCTTATTTCCCGGTTTCTTCTCCAATCTCCTTTGGTGTAACTGCGAAATTTGTCATACTTATCTAACTTCAAGTTGGACAAAAGACTTTGACAATCTTTGTGATTGGTATGCCTATCTTCTTCAAAACTCACCCACTAAAACAATCCACATACATGTCCTTGGAAACATCATCACCGCGAACCCCGATAACGTTGAGTACATACTCAAAACAAGGTTCGAAAATTACCCAAAAGGGAAACCCTTTTCTTTGATCTTAGGAGACTTTCTAGGCCGAGGTATTTTCAACGTAGACGGTGATTTATGGAGGTTTCAAAATACGATGGCCAGTTTAGAGCTCAACAAGTACTCAATAAGGTCCTATGCTTTTGAGATTGTCAACTATGAAATCCAGCACCGCCTTGTCACTTTTTTATCATCTGTTGCGGGTAAAGAATATGAAGTTTTGGATTTACAAGAAGTGTTTCGAAGATTTTCCTTTGAAAGTATTTGTAAAATCTCGTTTGGTTTGGATCCTATGTGTCTAGGGTTGTCCTTGCCTATGTCGGAGTTTGCTGTTTCATTTGACTTAGCTTCCAAATTGTCAGCTCAGAGAGCGATGGCGGTGTCTCCTTTGGTTTGGAAGATCAAACGGCTTCTCAATTTAGGTACCGAAAAGAGACTTAAACAAGCAATTAACGTGATCAACATCTTAGCCAAACAAGTCATAATACAAAGACGCGAAATGGGATTTTCCACACACAAAGATTTGTTGTCCCGGTTCATGAGTACTGTAAACGATGACATATATTTGAGAGACATCGTTATAAGCGTCATATTAGCTGGTCGCGACACGGTGGCTTCAGCCTTGACCAGCTTCTTTTTGCTACTAGCCAATCACCCAGATGTAGAGTCAGCTATCCAGCTCGAAGCAGAGCGAGTTATTTCACCAAATCAGGAGCTAACAAGCTTCGAACAACTCAAACATCTACACTATTTACAAGCAGCAGTTTATGAAAGTATGAGACTCTACCCTCCTATTCAATTTGATTCAAAATTTTGTCAACAAGACGATGTTTTACCTGACGGTACAGTGGTGAAGAAAGGAACTAGGGTTACTTACCATCCATATGCAATGGGTCGAATGAAAGAAATTTGGGGTTCTGATTGTCTAGAATTCAAGCCAGAAAGATGGTTGAAAGGTGGAGTTTTCTACCCAGAAAACCCTTTTAAGTACCCAGTTTTTCAAGCTGGGTTAAGGGTCTGTTTGGGCAAAGAAATGGCTTTAATGGAGCTTAAAAGTGTAGCAATTTCATTGCTTAGACGTTTCCACATCCAATTGGTGACTCCTTGCTGTAGCCCACAATTTTCTCCAGGGCTCACTGCCACTTTTAGCTGTGGCCTCCAAGTAAAGGTGCGAGAAATTAAAGGAAAACAGAACCCCCCTCCCCTTTCCCCACAAAGCTAGGTACATCAAGTCATAGTCCATATAAATATATATATATATATGTGTGTATATGTATTTCTGGTGAAATTTAGATCCTTAATTACCATATGATACACCATTTTTATGGATCGATGAAGATTTTCTGGGTGTATCTGTATGATTGTTGAAGAAAGGACACTGTGTGGGTTATATAGAAGGGTTAGTGGCCTACTTGGAACGTACACAGGGATTGCACCAGAGCTAGAAATATCTTCTATGTTGTGCTGTCGGTGTGGCTTCTTTTCTTTGTTGGTTTGGCTATATATGTATGTATGTAAGTTCTACATAAATAGGTGTAGGTAATATTGCTTGCTGGTGCCGGTCTTTCGACTGTGCAGGTACTAATCCTTTGTGGACATACATTCTTGCTTTTTGCTGTCAGTTTAGTGTACTACAAATACTGCCCACTTTGGGATAAATATACGTAATCGTCAGGTGGTGTTGTTGTTTGTACGTACTACAGGATTTTATATGCATTTGTTTGTGTCTTCACTTTGTGATTTCATAGGAGTCTTGATCTTTCTTATTTCAAAATTTTGATGTATAAATATAATTTATAAGATCAAATCCCAAATTTTTACAATTTTTATGAGATTGGACTAATGTCTATCGTTAATGAATATTCATCACAGTAATTTTATCCGATGTCTCACATAATTATTTTCAAATTAATGCATGAATATAATTTTATAAGATCAAATTCAAAATTATAAAATTTTATGAGATTGAACTATTGTTTATCGTTGAATGAATATTCATGAAAATTAAATTACTGATAATTTTACCGGATGTCTCACTTTATTATTGATAAATTCGTAGATAATTCATCATTCTTTGACAATGTAGATTAGAATACTATATAATCAAATGATTAATTAAAATTTTAGCTTTTTATAGTTAACTTTCAGACTGCTCGAGATAAAAAGAAAGAATATATTTATTATGCACTTGATAATTAAATTCAATAAGCTTAATGTACGAGGACACGTAATAAATCATATAAAATATATTTTCAGAGTCTCACTTATGAGATTAAGTGTTTGAAAATATTAGTATGTTTTAGACAAAAAATATTCCCTGTAATTATTAAATTTGTGGATAGATTAGACAATTTTTAATAGTTATAATGCAATAAGCTAATAGCTATAATTAAAAATGTGGCTAAATCAGACTATTTAATTTGTGCCAGTTTTTAAAGTTGAAAAAACCAAATTAGTGCAACTTAAAACTTAGTCATGATGACATGTTATATATTATTTTAAAATAAAAAAAAAAAGTAAAAAACAAAGTTGGGCAGTCACTGAGTAGTTGAGATGCTTAAATTAGAACACAAACAAACCATATCACGTGGTTTCGGCACTACCAGCAAACTAGCTTGTTTGGTTTTTGTCAAAATAAGTTTGGGTTGAAAATTATTTGTTTCTTTCTGTACTGCTGATCGTACTTTCAATTGACTAGCTTATTTCTTTCTGTAAGCTTCCCACTGTACAAATAGTGTGCTCGTTTTCCCAAGCTATCCACTTTGGACAAATCAGGAATTATTTTAAAATGAACTAATATATGTTCATTATTTTAAAATAAAGTTAATATGTTCTCAATGTTAGACAAACATACATTAGCTCATTTTAAAATAATCTTAAACAGGTTTCTAAATTTGAGATATGCATGCTTGGTTAAGTGCTAAATTCACTATCATATTATCAGATCAGTACATACTTTACCTAAGTTTCAACATCATTATAAATCAGGGTAAGTAAGGTCAAATGGCTGCTACTATGCTTCCACACCGGGTGAGTTATGATATTGGAGTGTTGACAAAGGCCTTCCTTATGGCATATCATGTGTTTGGCAGTCTTATATACCATGTAAAGTTTCTGAAGCCTTGCTGTAATATGAAAATAAAGCCTTGACTTGAATTGAACATATTTTTAGTTATAATTACATGATTTCTTAGGCTTGTAATGAGGATGTTGACAAACAAGACACTTGGTCTTCTTATTGCCCTCCTACTTGTCATAGTACAAATGACAATCATTTGAACACTCATATATCTTCTCATATTCTATCCTTAGTTCACTAACTAATTTTTTAAAAGATAGAAATAGTTTGGTTAATGAGCACACAACCTTGTATGTTGTTCACATCCTTCCCTTAAAAGCTCGTCAACAGACTTGAGTAAATCATAAAACTCGGCATCATATTGATTCTTTTCTTTATTGAAGACATCATCATCATCTAGCTGATGTCCACTCATAATCCCATCCACCATCATTTCTATATATGAGTTCAAACATTCAAAGGGGTAATCATTGATTGCACTAGAATTGCTAGCTACCCAAAAGTCCTGAATGCAACGTCTAGTTTAAATAACATCCACAAACCCCTTTTTGCGTAAATGTCCCGTAATGTCAAATGGACTAAGACATTTATTGTTATTGCATGCTACACATGGAAACACATCAAACCATCTACAACAATGATACTTTTTGGATTTTCCAAGGCAAACGTTATGAACTCTTTAATCTCGTTTTTAAACTCTCTGTTATACTATCAGAATCCATTCAGTTAATCATCCAACTATGATCCAGTAACATTTTTCTTTAAAAAAATGAATAATAATAAATTTCCAACTTCTTCTAATGGCAAGATCCTATAAGAGTGATTTATGCATGATATATCCAACGCATTCAACTCTTTCTTAAGGGTAAGATCCTATCCCATTCAAGAAAAGTGACAAATTTATCCAATGACATGCTTAATCTCTTCATTCCAATTTGTCACAATTTCAACATCATTTTCCTATGGTCTCCTAACCATGAATATTTATGCACCCAGACACATAAAAATATGACAACCATCAAAACTTTCATCAAAAAGAAAGAATGAAAAGTTTACCAAATTGCTATGTGGAATGATGTTTTGCTTTCCTAAACTATCCAACCAATTCACAAATTGATAACAAATTAATTCAATGTTTTTCCAAATTATATAAACATGAATATATGAATTTATAATTCTAATTAATGATCCATGAACGAAATTCTAAGGTTTTCATGATTATGCATTTTTGGTGTAACTAATAACTACAAGTGCCAGTTCAAAAGAACCATAAAAACCCTACCAAAACACTTAAGACTTAAATTCATCAATTGAACAATTCAACAGGATAATAAGAATAAGGCCTGGGCCAGTTCAAAATAACCATCAATGTTATATATTACATGATCTAACCTCTCAAGTTTATGAGTTAAATGTCACACCCCTCACAGAGGCATGACTGGTCGGAGGATTGGAGAACCAAACCTTCGTGACCCTGACTTCAAAACAAAGTAACACACATGACTCTTAGCCCATTCAAAGGATAAAAGTAACTTTTATAAAACAAAAGTTCATTGTAAAATTTTATTTTCTAAAACAGTTAATAATTTACTGAAATTTTTTTGGCAGAGGTCCCCATCAATATGGAACATGTCTCAAAATACAACCACCTATCTCACACAATAATAACACCAAGACAAATAACTCAACTTTTACATCATACCAAACTTAAACACCTCACAGTTCTAGTGTGACTGCAAACTTTCATCCTTAACTGCAAGTCTGAGATTCGGCAAGTCCTAAGCTCGGCGACCCCATGTATCGAACTCCTATCACTGAAATATCCATGAAATAGGGGTGAGTCAAATTCTACAAATTTATTCTTTGAAGTTGCATCAAATTCTACAAAACGCAGGATTTTGATAGCTTTGACCTTACATTAATTAATCGAACATAACTTTATCTAGGAAAAATGAAATCCGATTCCATTTATTGGTTTTATTAATAAACAAGTATATCTATCTTTATTATTTAGAAACTTTTCCTAAAATCTGTCATGAATCTACTCAATTCCTTATATGAATCAAAAACAGGGTACTACAAATCTTGCCTGACCTAGCCGGAGTCTAATAGCTATAACTCACAACATATTTGGAACCAAGCTACGAAATTTTGTAGACAACCTTTCAAGATCCTAAGCTACACTTCCTCTTTTAAACTCTTAATGTAATTCAGCCCCGAAAACACCCGAAATACAAGGTTTTTCTAACCTATGAAATCTTCCCTTGCAACCCTTCAAAAGCTGCTTAATTTTCATTTTCCAAACACTTAACCCATACTAACACTCCTTTGTTCAAAACGACTACTCATTTTCATTAATTCCTTAACCCACAACATTAACCAATAACTCTTTGCTCTTGTTCATGAATTCTTATTCACCCTAACAACACTAATCACTAAGACTTAAATTTACTAAGTTTTATTCATAAAGTTATAACTAGTTTTCTTGTAAGCATTTTATCAAACATCTTGAATGCACCATTTTCTTCCATTGATACATGTGTATGCATATATATATATATATGTATACTATTCCAAGAATTCCAATTCTTATCTTATTCACATTACAAATATTAATTTTTACATTAACTAATTATTCAATTTCCATCGAGACTTAAACTAAACAATTCTATAATTATATAACCCTTCTAAATGTTCTTTATTTTTAACTTTTTATCCATAAATCAAAACTCTCCTACTTATATACTTCATATATTAAGGTTCTTTATTTCAATTTGCTAAGTTAGACCACAAGTTATTACTTAAATTTCAAGTAAAACCAGAAAATTAACAAAGCAAAGTTACTGCCTCTCCACTTACCTCACGCCTAATCTCAAAGCAAGGCATCATGGTGGCTGCCACACCACCAAACCAGATAGCTTGGTTAAAACTTCAACCTACACCCAAGAAGAAAAAAAAACTTCCCTCAGCCAGTTGAACCTCATGGACTAAGCAAGAAAATGAGAGTAACCACCCAACCACCTAGAACTCGAACTTCCTTGCTGCCTAACCTCCATAGCCTATGCAGCACCATCCACAACTTCCTTTATATTTGCCAGCATACAAAAAACTGAAAGCTCATGGTTGCTGTCCATAACAAGGGCGGTGACTACTCCAAGATTAGGGCTGGAAAAGAGTTAAGTTTGGGTGTAAAAAGGAAGCCTAGTATGGTGAAATTTACAGCCTTCATAACATTCATTAACACTCACGCACGGCCAGAAAAGAGAAGAGGCTTCAAAGTCTCAGCTAAAGTTAGGAAGGTTCCAAATTCTTCTATACTGACCGAAATAGGGGAAGAAAACAGAAGGCGGTGAACAACAAAAGGGAAAGGGGAAAGTCGGCCAAACATATAAGGAAAAGGAGAAAAGAAATTTAAAAAAAAAAAAGTCAAAGTCAAAGTCACAAAATAATTAGTGTATATTTATTCTTTAATTTGTATATATGCATATATTTGTATAAATGTTTATTGTATTTTCACATGTGTTTTACCTTTTATTTTTCTTATAAAATTTCACACTATAATATCAAGCTGCAAATCAAATTAGTTTTTTCTTACTTTGTATATAATTTATTTATTTACTCTAGTTTACATTATTTATTAATTTACTCCATTCTATACCCATGTTATGTACCACCATCACTCACGTATACATCGACACTTATTTATTTGTAATTTTTTTTTTTACGTTACCTATATCTTAACGTTATTACATCAAATATTCCTAAATTCGCAATACCGGGTTATAACATTAATTCTTTTACAATTTGTGTACAGTTTATGTACTAAATAAGTTTTAAAATAAAATTCAAAAGACTCTAATCGAGTTCTTAATGAGTAACTTACGAAATATCCACGAGAGACTCTATTGATTTACATTCCACTTCCCTATACGCAATCTTACATCTTGATATTCAATTTCATAATATATTTTTTTGGCTACAAATACACTCTAATCAATTCAAAAATTCTAAATATCTAAATTCAATAACCTAATTTATATCAAAACTTGAAAACATATAAATCTATAAATTATACACAACAATTTAAACTAACTAACATACATCAATCAAATAAACATACAATATACTAATAATTATAAAACTTTCAAAATTCCAAGACCCTAAAAATCTTAGAACCCTAAAAATCATACAATGGCTAAAATCCACTAGATATGCCAGGAGGGGAATTGAGTATGAAGGATGGGCAGCAAATCGGTGAGCTCTGCCAGACTAACACTGGTAAGTCACAATGATGGTGGTGGCTGGATGGCACAGGCATAAAGAGAAAGAAGGGGAGCGAGAGAAACTGCAAATTAAATACATTGAGACCCGCAATTTGGTTATCTTAAAAAAAAAAGGTGAGGGACAATATTCCCCACCTTTTGAAATTCAAATTAATGAAATGCGATATTGAATTGCTGTGTTCCAGAAGGCGTCTGTATAGACACCAAAATTTTGGAGTTTTTGTCTATTGAAATAATTGGGTAAACTAAGGTCAATTAGCTAAGTTACAAATTGTTAAATTAGACACTAATTAGTCAATTTTGACTAATTCAACACAAATTAGTCAATTAACAAATTAGACACAAATTGACAATTAACCTCAATCACCAAATCAATGGCAATTAACATTTCCATCATCATCCCAAATTATCTTCAATTACATTTAAATTGGAAAAATTCCTCAATCATCACAATTACCTTACATTCTCAAACTTTTTCACCCTACCCTTTTCTTATAAATAGGCTCGCATAGGCAATGGAAAAAACAAGTAGAAAACTCATGGCACAAAAACTCTTGAAATTCCCTTACTTTCTCTCTCAAACAATAGAGATTCAAGCAAGTCACAAATCCCTGCAATCAAGCCCAATGCCCCCAGAGATCATAAACCTTTTTCAACGACCATCCACAACGTTGTTTTGAAAGAGATTCATCAATTCATCCAAGATCAAGCTACAAAGCCATTGGATTAAGTAAAGCCTTTAAGGAGATTGAATCATAGGATTTTATTCTTTTCTTGTAAAGAGTATTAATCAGAGGTTGTATCATATATTTTACAAATATAATACAATTTTTAATTTTGTACACACTTCCTTGTCTGTTACTTTCAAGCACGAATTCATTGTTCACAAATTTCTGGCATGCCGAATAAGACCACTCTATCTCTCATCTCTTTCTCTTTCAAAGCCTCTACATCAACACTGTGGGATCTCATGTCTGCCATGAAGATTCAAACCAAAAAGGATATTGGTGTCTTTGCTAAAGTTATCACCTCATTTACTGTTGATGAAGCTTCCACCAACAACATCACATACAATGGATGTATCTCACAAAAGAGATCAAAATTCATTAATCAACCACTTCTTTGAATGATCAGTCAAGTCTAGGTCTAACCTTTTGTCATTCCTGATCCCATCACTACAGGAAAAGTAAACTACACCATCAACAATGAAGATTCATCTTTCTCAAAGAATTTCAAATTATCAAGGGGCAACACTTCATGCTTTGAGTTAGTTTCTAATATTTCAACCATCTCTAAATCATTCTCCACAAGTTTGAATAGCCAGTTGATGTCTTCCACAATGGATTCATTCTCGTTGATGTCATACCTATCATAATGATTAAAGCTTCAACTGTAGAAGATAAGTTTTTGAATTAGGGGAGAAAATTTCACTTCTCACCAAACTATTAAAGATAAAGACCTCAAAACTACTAATATCATGAACCAGTTGATGATGAAAAAATAGTGTAGAGTCAAGTTAATAACCAACTTGCTTGGTTAGACTTCAAATAAAATTTCTATGGATAAAAGGAAAAAGAAAGAAGAACGTGAAGCTTCTTAATAACTTTTCACCTCTAATGCGACATTCTAAATATGGTAGTTGCAAGACATGATCACCAACATCATCCAAGCATAATATGGAGGATATTTGCAAAATTCCCTTCCGTACTCAAAGCCATACACAAAGCAGATTGACAACAAGTAAATGTCTTTCGGATATCAACCTCCAAAGTTTAACCAGATTGATGGAAAGGACAACCCTAGACAACACTTTGCTCATTTCTTTAAGACTTGTGAAAATGTTGGGACTTAGTAAGATCTTCTTGTCAAGCAATTTGTTCAATCTCTTAGAGGAACCGAGTTCGATTGATACATTGAGTTGGAAGCTAAGTTAACCACAACGGTCACCTTAATGGAACTCACATACGCCAACCAATGAAAAGATAAGCTCGTAATTAACTACATCAATTGGTGGAAAAGCACTAAGCTTAAATTGCAAATAGTGAGTATTGGAAATCTTTGCAATTGAAATATACACTCAAGGTATGCATTGGGAGCTTCTATACATCCTTAAAGGAATCAAGCCTTGAACATTTGAAGAGCTTGCAACTTGAGCATGTAACATAGAGCTAAGCATAACAAGTCATGAAAATTACAAACCTCTTGTGCCTGATTTTCGAATCAAGTGAAAGTAAATGAAAGGGCAAAGAAACAAGTTCGTTGTTTCCCATAACTTGAAAAAATCATTAACTCAAAGATGACCAATACTCCTTGATATGAATTTAAACTGTTAATGGTTCCCATAAAAAAATGAACACTAACACTCCTTGACATGAGTTTAACCTGTTAATGATTTTTTTATTTTAAAGGAACACTAATACTCCTTGATACGTGTTTAAACTATTAATAGTTCAAAAAAAAAGAACACCAATACTTCTTGATAATCAATGGTTCTCCCTCCCCCCCCCCCCCCCTCCCAAAAAAAAAAAAAGAACACCAATACTCTTTGATATGAGTACAAACTGTAAACAATTTCTAGAAAAAATAAAAAAATAAAAAAAAATGATTCTTGTTACGAGTTTAAACTATCAACAGTTCTAAAAGAAGAAGGAACACCAATACTCCCTAATATGAGCATAAACTATAACCTATTCCCAAAATATGAAAAGAAAAAGAAGGAACACCAACATTCCATGATATAATTATAAACTATCAAGAGTTCTTTAAAAAAAAAAAAAAAAAAAGGAATGCCAACACTCCTTGATACAAGTCTAAACTATCAATGGTTTTAAAAAAAAATATCAGCACGAGTTTAAAATGTACCAATATGCTTCAAACTTCCTTAGCATGATGTGAAACTACTCGAAAATTTCAAAATTCCTTAGCGCGAATTGAAACTACTTCAAAACTTCAAGATTTCTCAACAAAAATAGAAACTGCTCCAAATCTTCAAACTTCCTTAGCATGAAATGAAATAACTCCAAAATATCAAGATTCCTTAGTACGAATAGAAATTACTCCAAATTTTCAAATCTTCAAAATTTCAAGATTTCTCAGCACAAACATAAACTGCTCCAAATCTTCAAATTTTCTCAACACGAAATAAAACTATTTCAAATCTTCAAACTTCCTTTGCATGAAGTGAAACTACTAGATGCTTCAAGGTTCCTCAATACGAAGTGAAACAACCTTAATACTTCAAGGTTTCTCAGCACGACATCAAACTGCCTCAAATTCTCAAATGTCTCCTTGGCACGAACTAAAACTACTTTCAGAAAAAATATCAAGCCACAAAAGGCATGAATTTCAAGTCACAAAACACAAGATACTTCAAGCCTCAATAGTTATTGCATGATAAGCATACATACACAATTAAGTCTTTAAGTGGAGGCATTTGTAGACATCAAAATTTTGGCTAAATTAAGGTCAATTTGATCAATTACAAATTGATAAATTAGACACTAATTAGTCAAATTACAGATTGACCAATTAGACACCAATTAGTCAATTAACAAATTAGACAAAAATTGGCAATCAACCTCCATCACCAAATCAATGGCAATTAACATTTCTATCATCATCCCAAGCCCAACTGGCCCAAGTATCTTGAAAAGTCCACAACCCACACCACATGAGTTAAAATGCTAGCTTGAAGGTACTTAGTAGTTGGTCTTTGTATGTAGGACATAATATTTTTTTGGGTATTACAATCTCCCCCACTTAAATCCTTGACGTCCCCGTCAAGGCCCAATCCTCCAAAGTGCCAAACCAAGGATAGCTCCGAGGATGCACAGCCCACGCGATCCACACACCATGAAGGGATAAATGCTTTGAAGCCTAATTGGTCCAAGTACCTTGAAAAGTCTACAACCCACACCACATGAGTTAAAATGCTAGCTTGAAGGTACTTAGTAATTGGTTCTTGTGGGTTATAAACAATCCAATCACACCTCTCATAATCGATATGGGACACAAATTATTTTTTTTGGGTATTACATCTTCAATCACCACAATTACCTCAACTTCTCAAACTTTTTCATCATAACCTTCTCCTATATAAATCGGCTCGCATGGGCAATGGAAAAAACAGGTAGAAAACTTAAGGCACAAAAGCTCTTGAAACTCTCTTGCTTTCTCTCTCAAACAACAGAGATTCAAGCAAGCTACAAATCCTTGCGATCAACCCATTGCCTGCATAGATCGCAAGACCTTTCCCAATGACCATCCACATCTTTATTTTGAAAGAGCTTCATCAATTCATGCAGGATCAAACTACATAACCTCATAACAAGTAAAATTTGCAAGGAGATCAAATTAGATGATTTTATTCTTTTCTTGTAAAGTGTATTATTCAGAAGTTGTACCATGGATGATTTTATTCTTTTCTTGTAAAGCATATTAATTCAGAAATTGTACCATCTATTTTATAAATAGAATACGATTGTTAGTTTTTGTACCCACCTTATTGTCCGTTACTTTCAAGTACAAATTTGTTGTTCACAGTGGGATACCCGTCCTCGCCTTATGAAGTTCAAGATAATGAAACGCAATGTTGAGGCTGCATTCCAAAATGTGAGGGGTAAAGGTCCTTGCCTTTACCTTGCCTTATCTTTTTCCAAAATTGGCGTGGTAAGGGTGAGAAACATTCCCTCGCCATGTTAGGCGAGGAATAAATGTCCACGCTAGTCCTGCCTCTTTCACGCAAATAATTGGCCAATTGGATTTTCACAGGAAATGATTCCCTCTGAAAAAGGCGAGAGATGGTATATTTTTCCCGTAGTGTTAATTAATTCAAGTTATGATGCTTGGATCATATGGTATAAGTGGTATAAGTGTTAAGATGAATTGAGAAAATAAAAACTAGAATTGTTGAATAATCAAATATGTTCGTTGTAGAATGGGCAAGTTATAAAGAGAAAATAGACTGAGTTAATATCAAAATACTGTAAAGAAATAGAATCAATATAAATTGAGTTTTTCGGTGGGTTTTGGGTGATTAGTGATGTGGAATGAATATGGCTTTGTGAGTTCTGACTTGACTAAAAGATCCAAAATCCAAGCCACCAAACTCTCAGTCTTACACTATGTTCCGCTGCTTATGCTGCTAGCTCCTCAGTCAAAATCTCATTGTCTTCACACACGTTTTACCATATTTTGCGCCCAGAGATTAGGAGAAGCTAGCCAGAATATATAAGCCATTGCATATAGGTTAGCAGAACTCATATCAATAGACAAGGGCCTCTCTTCTCTTTATGTATTTAAATATAGCTAGCTAGCCAAGGAAACAAAACTAAAATCCTTTGCTTTCACTTTAGACATACAGCTAGTAAGAGAGTACGTACTGTAGAAACAATGAACATGTTACTAAATCCATTGTTCCTATTACTTGTTTTCAGTCTTCATCATGTGCCTATGCTTATCCAAGGAACAGATCACGATGAAAGAAAGGTATATTGAAAAGGTTCTTTTAGCCACTACTATATATGTCATGCAGTGTGTTAGAGCATGTTTTACCACTTCACTACAATAACGTTTTGATGAATGACAGCCATATATTGTGTACATGGGAGAACTGCCAGGTAATGGAGTTTCTGTTGTGGAAGGCCACCATAACTTGCTTTTCGCTGCAATTGGAGAGTAATCATCATAACTTATCCTTGCAATACCAGCACATTTGTCATCAACTTTCAGTTAGACAGCATTGCTTAATGATACATGTTTTTATTTTTATTTTTTTTCAGTGACGAATTAGCCAGAGAATTGAAAATACATAGCTATGGAAAGAGTTTCAATGGGTTCGTTGCAAGACTTCTTCCACATGAAGCACAGAGATTATCAGGTATATATGTTGCAAGAAAAATTTCAGCCAACCAAAGTAGGAAAGGGCTTTTTGTTTCTTTGATTTGATCTTTGAATGTTTTTCAATGATGCAGCGGAGGAGAGTGTTGTAACAGTGTTTAAAAACACACGACGTGAACTTCACACAACAAGGTCATGGGATTTTCTTGGAATGTCTCGGAGAGTGAAGAGGAACTTCAACATAGAAAGCAATATTATAGTTGGCTTGTTGGATACAGGTACAAGATTGCAGCTAGAAGGCTAATTATAATTGAAAATTTATATCCAATAAAATTGGATTTACTTTGCTTTTGTTTATTTGGTGTTTTACAAGTCTTTCTTCTTCCCCTTTTCCCTTGTTAATAGGAATCTGGATTGATTGTCCAAGTTTTAGTGACAAAGGGTATGGACCTGCCCCTGCTAATTGGAGAGGCAAATGTACTAAGGGTGCCAACTTCACAGGCTGTAACAAGTAACATTACTTCTCTCTTCCAATGTCTATTTGCTCATAATTTTTCACATTCTTCTATTTTGCATGGAATTTTCACATAATATCGATGTGCTGATCTTTAACATCACGTGCAGCAAAGTAATTGGAGCAAAATACTTCAATTTGGACAACAGCGATCCGGTGATTGGAAATCCTAGCCCAGTAGATGAAGATGGACACGGTACTCACACTTCGTCCACAGCTGCCGGCTCACCTGTCAAGGGTGCAAGTCTTTTTGGCATAGCCAAAGGGACAGCCAGAGGTGGTGTACCATCAGCTCGTATAGCAATGTACAAAGTCTGCTGGACTAATTCTGGGTGCACTGACATGGATTTACTAGCTGCTTTTGATGATGCAATTGCTGATGGGGTCGATGTGATATCAGTCTCTATAGGGGGGCCATCTAGGAACTTCTTCGAAGACCCAATTGCCATTGGAGCTTTTCATGCTATGAAGAAAGGGATTCTGACTTCTTGTTCAGCTGGGAATGATGGGCCTTATACTTCAACGGTTGAAAATGTTGCACCTTGGATCATGACCGTTGGAGCTACCGGTATTGATAGGGAATTCCGGACAGTGGCAACACTTGGTAATGGGGAGGAGTTTTCTGTAAGTTATCTCTCCCTTTCTCTCTTAATCATTCTTACTACTTTGCTTGCAAAGATTAGAGTTTAACAACTTAGTGACAACTTGTAGGGAATTTCTATTAATACTTTTGCACCCAAGAAAAAGATGTACCCTTTGATTAGTGGAGGACTTGCTGTCAATAGCAGTGGAGACAGCTATGGAAATGCAAGGTATTTTATATTCACAACCTACTTCCTTTTCAACTAGCATGACTGTTATATATTTGATAAAGTTCATTTAGTGATCATAATCTGCTTTGGAGTTGAAATGGTAACAGTGCTTGTGATTATGGGACTCTGAGTGGTGACAAGGTGAAGGGTAGGATTGTGTACTGCCTTGGGAGTAGCGACCAGGATTACACCATCAAAGAATTAGGTGGGGCAGGGACAATCATGGCCCTTGATGAGAAAACTGACATTGCCTACACCACACTTATTCCAGGAACCTCTGTTTATGTCAATGTTGCCAAGAATATTGATCTCTACATCAATTCCACCAAGTATGTTCCATATTTGTTTGGTTAAAGATTAGTAACTCTATGTTTCACAATAAACCTTATGATTTGGATTAATATAATTTCAGGAATCCTCAAGCTGTTATACAAAAGACAACTACTGCAAAAATCCCTGCTCCCTTTATTGCTTCTTTCTCATCCAGAGGACCTCAAATGCTCAACCGCAACATCCTCAAGGTATATAACTACTCCTCTCTGTGTTCTGACAATGTGTGCGCGCTTGCGTATTTGTGTTGCATATTGAATTTCACTTATATGAACAGCCGGATATAGCTGCTCCGGGACTAGACATACTGGCTGCTTATTCAAAACTGGCCACCATTACGGGGTATCCTAATGACAAACGGTATGATGTGTTCAACATAATATCAGGAACATCTATGGCTTGCCCTCATGCCACGGCAGCTGCTGCATACGTCAAGTCTTTCCACCCCGACTGGTCGCCCGCTGCCATCAAGTCTGCTCTGATGACTACAGGTCAGACCCCTTATCTACATTTTTGGAGTCAACTTATTGACATGTTGGTCATGGCCACAACTACATTTTTCTGAAAAGAGACAGACCAGACTTTTTGAAAATGTAAATAATCTAAAACATGACAAAGATAATCCTTATTCACCAGATAAGGAACCCTCTCCAATCCTATGATACACCAACATGGAATTCAGCTTGCAATCAGAGGCTGTGTAGTTTCTCCGTATAAGGTTCGTCTCTAACATTTTTATCTACTTGATTCAGCCACTCCTATGAAAATCAATGAGGTAGATGCTGAACTAGCCTCTGGATCAGGACAAATCAATCCAGCAAGAGCAGCACATCCTGGTCTCGTCTATGACATTTCTATGGCTGCCTATATCCGTTTTCTGTGCAAAGAAGGCTACAACGGTACCGACATTGGTCTAATCACTGGGGGCAAGAAAAACTTTAATTGCTCTAGCATCAGGCGTGCACTAGGTACTGATGGACTCAACTATCCTACCATGCATACCCAGCTTTTGATTGGCAATTCTAGTATTTCAGCAGTCTTTCACCGGACAGTGACTCACGTTGGTTATGGAAGTTCAGTGTACAAGGCTAAAGTCACATCGCCTAAGGGTCTTTCCATTGAAGTTATCCCTGATACACTTCAGTTCAGTCAATTACACGAAAAGCATTCATTCAAGGTTGTCGTGAAAGTCAACATGCAGGAAGGAACACAAATCCTATCGGCGTTACTTGAATGGAACGATTCTAAGCATAGTGTTAGAAGCCCTATTCTTGTCTTTAGGTCTACTGAAGAGTGACATAATCTCTAGTCGTAGTGAGCTCATCCATAACTTGCAGAAGCATGAGAGGGATATAATGGTACACAAAACCATTGTCTCAAACAATGCTTATTAGAAATAGAATTATCTTAATCGTCTTGTGCAATTAAAGTGGCCAACTTTCGTCTTGGTTTAAAATTTTGAGCTAACCCAACATGTAGAATACAATTCAACATTGTTACTAGCACAAATAACCCATGCATTCTCCCTCTGGTCACCGGTTCTGACGGTCTATCACAGAACAGGATCGAAGTACTCATTTTGAGGACCTAAATACTAAGTAATTGTAAATGTCTGAGCATGAGAACCCCTGCAAGCAGAAAATGAGGTCACTCATTCACCACTTAAAAAAAATTATCCATGAATAGAAGCATCGAACAAATGATCATGCAAAATCATAGAGATTTTTTGGGATAAAACAAGGATCTGCACGTATAATGCCTTGGTAGTTCAACAACTCAACTTTATTAACGATCTCTAGCCGCAAAAAATGTCTGTCAAGACATGAAACATACTTTAACTAGAATTTCTTCCTTCTCGGGTGCAGGCAAAATTTTCAGCAACCAACTGCTCAGAATTGTTCAAACCCTCAAATTATCCTCAAAGCTTTGATCATGATAGTCACCAGAAAATAAATGGGCTACCAAAATTTCTAGTCAGCTTCACAACTTTCCCCCAAAAATGAAATTTAAGAAGGAAAAGCTCAAACCTTTACAGTCAGAGGAAGCTGTACAGTGTATCCTGATTACAACCTGGCTTCTCTTCCTTCAAAAGTCTTCAATTGCCACAGTTAGGTCTTCAATGGTTTGGTCAATTTCTAGATCCAAACACTGGCAAGTGAAAAACTGGTAATGTATTATTCTCTTTATTTTTATTTTTTTGCTTCGGTCAAACTTTAGGTTTAAATCTCAACAGTGCAACCGACATTGGCGGCCATGGAAGTTTTTTAGCTTTGTGAGTTCCTTCCTTCTCTTTCTTGCCCCTGCTGCAGCAACTGCATCCACTAATTTTTTACTTTGGCATTTGTTCTCTTCTTGTTTCTTTTCTGACAAAGCACACACAATATAAGAAGCTGCTGAGGGTACTTCAGAACTGGGGGTACCATTTGATAGGATCCCATCTTCATGTTCGACAGCAAGAGCATGACCAACACAACGCAGCGATGCAGGTCTGTGGAACATTTCTTCTATGTGAGATTTCAGTTTCCGTTCACCTCCATCCAAAGAGAACCTAAGAGAAGTCTCGTTAAGGTCATTAAGAGGTCTGGCTTCAGTTGAACAAGAAGCTTCTGATTTGAGATTGATGGGAAGAGTGGCTTCGTAGTTATCTGTGTGAGCATCCGTATTGGAAGAACTACTAGCACTATTTTGTTTGTTCACAGGATGTCCATCTAGATTAGTTTTTACACCAACGGAGGTTAGTTGACCATTTCCAAAGTGTGGGAAGAACCAAGGATATGGCAAAATATACAAGGGATTTAGTGTGCCATTGTTATTTATGAGGTTATTTTGCCCATAACATGAATCAGGCCCACAAGGCTCAGACAAGGAAACTTTCGATGGAATGACAATGGAACTTTGTGGCCCATGTTGTAATTGAACAGGATTCGAAGATTGGGCAATGGAAGGCCAGCAAAATGGTGTAATTGGAGGACGGTTGTACAAGAGAAACGGACAGTTTGTTGATGAGGTATGTATTTCAGCCTCCGCGGGCTTAGACTGAGCTGGAGTTTTCTCCACTTTAGTCCTTATTGCCTTGCCCACCTGAAAATCGAAGCAACTGCCAAAAATGTAACACAGTTCTTAGATTATTAAAGACCTCATTGTCAATATATCTTACTTGTTCTTTTAGGTGCTTATTTTTGGCCTCCAAAGATTGGTACTCCTTCAAAGCAAGATCCTTTGTCTACTCAGATACCACCAAATGTAAAAGAAGTAAATAGCATGCAAATATCAAAAAGGAAAAAGAAAATGTGACCAGGAAACACTAAAAGGGAGCACCTTCTACAAATTAGCCTCATCAATATGAGAGATGAGGAGAGGGCAGAAGGAAGGAAAGGAGGAGCGTTAATAGTAACTTAATAGGAAGATTCTAAGGAGACTACACCTTTTTTAGATTTTCATTCTCCAGAGCTAAGTCAGCAGCTTTCTTGGTTAATTCCTCACAAAGAGCCTGGAGTAAATAAAGATAGTCTGCTCAATATCATAGTAGGAAAGCAATCTGCACTGAACCCACATTGTGCACTTTATTTAAAATTATATACAGCAGTTATGTCATTACAAATAAACAACATGGTGATTAAGTAATCTGAAACAACTGCCACATTTACTGTTGTGATATTAGTTTCAAAATACAGGCTCTAGTTTCATTTAGCATTCCAAAAACATGAAATATAAAAGCTGAATCCATGAAGTGTTTTCTCATAATTCAAATCACTGCTAAAAACAGCAGATATGACCATCCCATGCCCCATTTTTCTTTTCAATCCTCTGGTAATTTGAGTACTTTATTTGAACTATCATTTAGCAAAACATGATACTTCTACATGCGGCTGTCATACTTTTTAATATTAAAGACAATCTTACTGTTACAATTTTAACAGTAAAGACAATTTTGCATTTTCCATCTATGACCAGAGGGCCATGAGTTTTAATCAGCAATGGTTCTCTTTTAATTCCCAATTTAATATTCATAGGTCATACCGCTATAACCACTTCAGAGATGGTGGGAATAGTTGGGTGTATGAAGGCATCAGATGTATCCTACTTCTTTATGTTAGGATGTAAGCACACATAACACAAATCAGATAATTAACATTTCAATCCAACTTGCTACCAAATGTGAGATACTAATTAGTACATCTAATTTAAGTTGTTGCTCTCACCAAGCTCGTAAAAGATAAAAAAGCAATTAAACTTCTTTGTTATTTTGATCTTTCTTTACTGAACCCAGTAGATGCCTGGTGACAAAACCATTGCTCTTTAGACTCAAGTCCAAAATGACATTATATGAAATTGTAGATAATAGAAAAGAACTTATAAATAAACCCTCACTATCTTGAGGATTGTGATACACTACCCTAGATATGGATCAGCACTGTGAGGCAAGCTGTAAACAACTATGGCCCAACAACATGCGCAACGTGATCATGCTCATAGTTATCAGAATCTTTAGATTTGATTTGTGTACTATTCGATGCGAGTGAATCTAAACTAAAACCAAATCCTATCATTTGTGATTAAGTATTGCATTGGGCTAGACCCAAATCTTAATGTTCCACTGGATCCCAAATAAACCCGACATAATAAGCACTTTCATTTTGGCTTAAAAGCCTTTAAGTGCATTTTATACTGTCTTGGTGTATTATTAGAGTAAAATTTTAATCTAAAACAGTTGGGTGGCTATTCTTAAAAGAGAGGAAGAAGCGATGTTTCTGAAGGGAAAGAATACATTTTTCTCAATTAAAAACGTAAAATACTTGCTTCTAAAGCCAATTTCTTTTTCAATTGGCCAAATGGTCATTCATTATATATTAAGAAATCTCATTTTTCTATAAGTTTTGCTTGTGTTCCATCTATAAATCTCACATGGAATTGATTTATAGAACTTATACCAAATCTTACGATTAGATTCTCAATATCAGGATTTTGTTTAACAATTTGAAACTCGATTTGGCAACTCACGGTCACGCTCGCAATCATCATAAATAGCCATAGATGAGATCATCACAAACATTTGCTTAAGATGGAAATAGTGTGAAAAAGTAATGTTTTAACTGTTGGAAAAGGAATTAAAAACATGTCAAATGAGTCTTTTAAGTTCTTTCTAAGTGCGAAGTCCAAAAGATGCTGTTAGTGGGTCCAACAACTAAAAGGTATATAATATAAGGAAATAGACAACTAAGACTAAGCATATGTAGCCAGAAATTAAAAGTCAAAACTAGTGGAAGTGTACATAATATAGCAACCACGTCTTACCTGCCTACGGCGAATTGTCTGCCTAGCTGACTCCCTGTTCGCTAATACCCTACGGATCCTCTTGGCTTCCTTTTCTTCCTGAACAGGAAAGCCTAGGAATATAAATATACAATAATAGACCAAAATTACAGGGGAAGAAGGTTGTAGTGTCTCATACCTCAGTTAAATTATGTCTTGACTTCCCGCAGCCAACCAAAGTGTAACTTCTGGTGGATACAGAGCTTGTTATAGGTAATTCAGAATCCAGGTCCACTTTTACTTGTTTTCCGCATGGACCATGCTCAATGTTTCTTGGTTTTAAGCCTATGTTTTCACATAGCTGATGATTTACAACTGCTTGACCCTGTTAAAAACAAAAATATTTTCTCAAGTCCTGCATGAAATTGTGCAACTAGTGACAGTTCCATAATCATGTTTTAATACAGGAACAATGATTATAACAATAACTGATCCGGTGATACCTATTGGGATGTAGGGGTGGCGTGGAGAAGTGAAAAAAATATAAAATGAGAATGTTACTTTTGGCATTTAATGTTTTCTTTATTTAACACTTGCACAGATGCACCTGGTGGATTTTGAACTGTTATCCTTCCCTCCACCTTGTTCACGGAGAGGAAGAAAGTGCCATTAGACTCAAGTTTTTTTTTGACTAATACACTGGCACGTAGAGGCCCTAGATAAATTTTGAACTAATAAAATTAAAAATGTGCTTGTAGATTCAATTAAACACCTCTTGCTCACACCTGTAGACTTTTTACTGAAAAGTGATAACCTTTACATCATTCTTGACTATGTAATGTATTATTATCAGAATCGTTATGGTTTTCTATTATAGATTCCAAGTGCATAAATATTCTTCCTTCCTATCAAGTAGCGTAACAGAGCAGACGTTGATCATTTAGCAGACACGGCTGTCCATGTATAGCTTATCCTAGATGGTTATTAACTAGGGCATGGTAGAAATTAACAAAATGGGATCATTCAAAATTCATCCCTATCTTTCAAAACACAAAAACACCTTCAATTGTATATCTCCCCACCTCCAACCAAAAGCCTGAGTTCAACTGTCAATGGATTGAATAATTCAAGCAAATATCTTTAAAGTAAATTATTTTTTTTTCGATTCTCTCTGATCAGGTCATATCTTTGGCCATTTCATATAACTGTTTCTAAATTAGGAGATAAAAATTGAAACTTGATATTCCGGGCTTGCCATTAGGCAAGGCCACGTTATATAGGAAATTTGCAGATGATGCAGTTTCTTAGTTTCTTATGCAATCACAACTAAAGAATTCCAATTAGAATTATTTTAGGAAACTAAAACACCCACCATATTCCCCAAATAGTATCGTACCTTCGCAATTTTCTTAAAATTAAAATACTATTTGTTGCTAATGTTTCGTAATTGTTGACTTTGTCAAATAGAGTATTGTTTTCTCTGATTAGTATATTATCTCAAATTACAACTTACTGATTTGGGAGTTGGAACCAACACGGTTTTGACTACAATCAGGTAAGTAATTAAATCACAACAGAAAATCAGGGGTGGTATACTAAATACTGACCTCAGCGAGATCGGGACATCTCGATACCGAGTCCACCGTGTTCAACCCCGATTCACGGGCCTCTGACTCGCTAATGGCTCGCTTCCTTGATCTTTTCATTTTTGCCCACCATTTCTCTCCCGAGTCAGACCCACTCCCTCGCATCGCTAACTGCGCCAAGTCCGCCAGAGTCTCCGCCGCTTCAATCTCCGTCTGCACCATCCGATCTACCGCGCCTCCCAAAGTTCCCTCCCACGCGGTAGAAGACGACGAAGAGGAAGAACTCGATGCACAACGTTTCTCTGCTTCCATGGCAGAGACGAGAGAGAGAGAGCGGAGGAGGGAGAAACTTATTACAGTTCCTTTGAGTACGGTAAGGTAGTGTTTGAGTTTGAGGCAGAAAGGGTGTAACCGGTTAGCTAAAGCCCACAGATTGTCTCCGAGTGCCACGTGTCATGCCAGCTAATGATTCGGCATGTTTGCTTTAGCAGCACCGATGTATCTTTGCTTGCCACGTAGGCAATTTCCCACGTACGAACTTAGCACGTGCTGGATATGGGAGGCCAAGATTGAGAGCATGAAAAGCCACATGCCTGCCAGTGCCAGGTGGTCGGTCTGAAATCTGAATGGACTTCGTACCAAAGAAGAAAAAGAAACGTGCACTACTGAAGCCTGAACGTTATTGTTGAGTGGCACGTTACACAGTAAATTTCTTAGTGGAAATTACACAGATTTACTGACACGATATTCATATCTTCGACAGTTTTTTCTTTGGATAATTGAAAAATAATTTTAGAAAAAAACATTAAAAATTTAAAATAGAGTATAACAATGTCTTATTTTCAATTTATCATTTTTAATAAGTCTTAAATATTTATTTTTTTCTATTTTTACTTATTTTTTTCTTATAGAAATACATTATGTGTTAAACTAATCTTTTTTTATTTTAATTTTTTCTTTCTCAAAAAAACAAAAGTTTGCGTATATACAACTAAACTAGTATTTTTAAAGGCTACTACTAAAACCTTGGTTTTTGCAATAGTTGCGTTCTTCTATGCAAGAAGAAAAATCAAGCAAATTTTGGATCCAAAAAAGTATGTTTAGGGAGTTCTTTCATTAAGCAAAACTCAATGAAGTACTGATATTTCAAACAGAAAAATAAAACTTATAATACCATTAAAAAGTATAAGCCTGGACTTAATTAAACAAATCAATCAAAACTTCAATATTTTCTTTCAAATAAGTTTTAAATATTAAAATAAAATATTTACTTGTATATGTGTAAAATATTTTCTTGATATTTTATTAAAATAATGTAATAAAATTAAACAAATTGAGCTAAAATATATTGCTATTAAGATTAAGAAGCTAAAAGTAAGTATTTATGACACATTTGGAAAGAAAAAAAATGAAGTAGGATATTTTAGTACCTTAAAGATAAAATGGGGCCTTTTAGTATTTTTATTTTTTCAATCTTATTCTTTAACAACGGTAGTTTTTCATCCATCCAAGGAATGCAGGGTGTTATATTCTTTAAAATTTAGACCTTAGTGCTATTTCAGTAAACCTCAAAAGATGAAAGTGTAATTCAATCAAATTTTAATTTCTAACACAATTATAACCACTATAGAAATATAAAAGTAATTCCCATTGTCAAATACAATTGACTTTATATTATAAAAACATTAATTTTAATTATTAGGAGAACTTTCGATTTTTTTTGGGCCTAAAGTAGAAGAGGTTACGATGGATAAAATCTCTTAATTCGATACTGACAAGTTACTATTGTGATTATTTAATTTGGTGTTTCTACCATTGAACTAATAACTAATTATAATCTATCTTAAGTTATGACTTTTAATTAAAAAAAAAAATGAAATGGTATGTGTCATACCCCTCATAAATGCATGACTAGTCAGAAGTTTGGATAACCAAATTTTTGTAACCTCGACTTTATCACAACTGAACACATATGACTCTCGAATAATATTATTTAAAACTAAAAAAACTTTACTGAATTAAATTAAAAAACATAAACTTGCCACTGAATACATAACATTTATAGAAAATTTTGATAGGGGTTCTCCGCAATGTAAAACATGACCAAAAATACAACTACATAATCCTGTTTACATATAACTAGATCACAATAACTACAATATACATAAGGGAGCTCTGCTCCAGCTGTATCATAAATAATAACAAACAACTAGACTATTTTATAACACAAAATCAGATACCCCACAGTTCTAATGTGACTGTAAACTTTCATCTTTGACTTCAAGTATGAGATTCCGAATATACCTTGCCGTTAAACACTTGGTAAGCCCAGTACCAGTAATTGCCTTCCTTGGGATCTTGTTACTAAAAAAAATCAATAAAACAGGGGTAAGTCATATGGACTTAGTGAGTGAAAAAGCATACCCAAAGGGTATTAGCATCACTCAACACAAGTAATTGATACATAATGAAAATAATATATATATAAATCAAATAATTTTAAAATAACATAAAGTCTACAATAAGTTAATTTCACATATACGTAGCTATCAAAATGTAACATCAACCAAGCAAGTACATTGCACCACAAAGGAGTCAAACATTCAAATCACTCAAAGTATACAAAACATCCAAAGCACACAAAGGGCCAATGAAGTAACTCAACCCCGCACACCAATCTCCCACTGGACAGTTTTGTGCCTACCTATCAAACAGAATAACTGAAATACGGGATCACTAAATCTACATACCTCCTCTAAATCCACCCACCGGGACTGAGTTACTCGTATATTTTTAAAACACTTGTCAAATTAGAATATCTCAAAATATCTTAGATGCACCAAGACTTTATTTCAGAAGTAAAAATCATTTCGAAAAGAAAAATACTTTATTTGCCCTTATCAACTACAAACAATTTCACACATCAAACATAATTCACTTAAGTCAATTATAGCAATATAATTCTTATTTAACACTTTATATATATATATATATATATATATACATCAAAACAATTAAACACACTAATCTAGCAACCAAATGGTAGTAGTTAACCACTCAACGTTTACCGATTTCATTTGTCACTTACTTTTGTATTCACGGCGTCATTAATTTAACAACACTTTCTGAAATTGTAATTACATTTCCCTAAGTATTATTTAGTTTATTAATTTTATAAGTTTTAACATTTTAATTATGAAATTCTAGAGTTACTAAGTTTCAAGTATAAATTTGAATCAAACATATCTCCAAGATGGTTGTAAAAATACCTAAAGAAGACTTAACTTTCAATTCCTCACATGAACATAAACAGAGCATTCGCACAATTTCTGGTTGTCAACATCGGATTCCAAGACTTATTGAATTCTCATGCTTAGGAATTAAATTATGAAACTTTCTAGTATATTTTGCCAATATGTTAGGAACATTTCATCTTTATCATACCACTCCAAAATCAATCTTTAAGACCCCCAAACATCAATTTTACCAAAACAGATTCAATTAGGACCCAAAAATCACAATCATGACTTCTAACACATCTAAAATATACATAGCATGGAATTAAGACCTGCACCACTCAAGATTTTTCATTTAATATGTTAGGAAAAACTTTTATTCAGATGTCCTAATCTAAATCAAACCATCACCCACAACAAAGTCTCTCATATTGACTGAAGCTTTCTAAAAATCTTACATGGATCTTGCCGCAGTCCAACAGCTATAACGATAAATATACTTGGAACCAAGTTACGAAATTTACCAGATATCATCCTCAGACCCTAAGCTACATTCTCTCTTTAAAACTTATAATTTAATTCAGTCCATAAGACACTCGAAATACCCATTGCTCAAACTTATAAAATCTGGCTCTGCATCCTTTCAATAACCAATTAACTCCCATTTTGAATACTTTTTCCATAACAACTACCCTTTTTTTTTTTTATACTCGCTACTTAATTTCATTAACTCCTTAATTCACAACATTAGTCAACTACTCTTTACTCTTGTTCATGAACTTTTATTCAAATTCAAGTAACAACTAACCACCTAGATTCAAATTTACCATGTTTCCTTTTTTAATTATTACTATCCATCATGATCTTATTCTTTTATCATCCTCCTAGCTTACTTGTATTAAAGTAACTAAATAACCTTTCAATACCTATTTACTCTAAACTTTCAATTCGTATTCAAATAATCCCTAACCATAAAAGTTTGAACATACCAAGTTTTACTCATTCTATTACAACTAGTTTTATTTAGGCATTTTTACAAACATCTTTAGAGCATAATTAATTTTGTTTCATGTGCATGTGCATTATATCTCTACTACATGCTCAACATAATTAACACAATTCCATTAATTCCCCATGTTACTTATATTCCAACATCAAACTTGAAATTAGTTTAGTTAATCAAAGTAATTAAAACTTAAATTACATATACTTCCAATAATCATCCTTCTTACATCAAATTTTCCTCTTACCAATCAACCCTTTAACTCCTACTTTTCTTGTTCTTTGTTCAAGATCCTAATTCAATTTCACTTAACCCTTTTAACTACAACATCAACCCATAAGAATTCCTCCAACATAAAACAAATAAATTAAGAAAACTTGTAGGAGTTAGAATCAGCCCACACCTTAAAATCGTGCAACTAAGTTGTTGTTGTACGTGTGGTGGAGTTGCTGCCTTTGTAACACCCTCCTTCCTTAATCCTTTATTTAATTTAATTAATGTCTTAATTGAGTCATAATCACTTCTTAATTATCATGACACCAAAATCATCTTTTTTTCCTTTAGCACATCCTTAGTGATTTACGTATTAAGTAGACTACTTATCCAACTATTGATTTTTCTTGCTCGTCTTGCTACCTAGCCAATTGGTACATGTTCTTTACATAATTTATTCTAGTTGACATTCTACCATTTGTTACATTTGTCTTTTAGTTAATTGGTACTCTTGTTAGCCTAAATTGACTCATTCTTTCCTTTAAGAAATTGCCTAGCCAAAAAATGAATATGAAGAATTTACAAAGAAGCTCGGTCTTGTAGATTTACATACATGATTTCGACCAAACAAGAGCCTTTACATATACTAGCAATCTTCCTCTTAAGACACTAGATCTAAGTCAAAATTCTAACTACATAATTATATATTAAGGGCCTTCTCACGATTGTTTATTTCTTACCCCTCTTTGCACTAATAATCAACCTCTTGCTCTCTTTCGTTAAATAAACCACGCATCCCTCTAAGGGGAAACAATATACATAGGTGCATCTTATAACATACACGTTTATAGCAATAATCAATCTACATATCAAGATTTAGAAAAATGAGTTGAACCTCAACAAATATTCATACATAAGTAACAAAGGATTCTTGATGACAGTTTTAAAATAGGAATATGTAATGCAAATTAGCCCTTTTTCCTAATTTCCACTCCTTAGTAACCTTCTTGATTGATTCATGTAAACTCGAGGTATGCCTTACAAGGACTTTGATGTAACCATGGATACCAACCTCTCGTATACATGGTACGACCTCTCCATAGTAGGATCCATACTATGGTTTAAGCATTCTTCCTTTGGGACACTTGGTGAACTTCGGCTAACATGAATTCAAGACAAGTTATTAGAACAATTTATCCTTTCCTCATTTCCTTTAAATTTTTCAAAAGGGATTCATACATACTTTCACATTGGAAGAGAATAAGAGTAATAAAGAGATGACTTTTCAAAACAAAGGAATGCATGAATACTTGCCTATCAAGTTTAGTTTTTGATTCCTTCTTTTTGATTTTCCTCCTACTCCTCTTTTTCCTTCCCTCTTGGTTTTCTTTTTCTTTCTTCCTACTTCATGGTTTTTCTTTTTCCTCCTTTAATTTCTCATTATTTCTCTCACTTTCTCTCATTTTAGTGCACACTCACCTTTGTCTATGCAATTTCGGCTACTTTCCCCTCCCCCTTCCTATTTATAGTGCATGGCCAAGGTTTAGGATTTAGAAGAAAGTCTCGTTTTCTATTTTAATCTTTTAGTTCTCTTAAATTACAACCTTCCATTTGTCATTATCTAAGTTAACATATGCATTTTCTTCCTAACACTTGTCTTCCTCCTATTTCCTAGTTTAGATTCTTTCATCATTAGTAAGCCACCTATTTATCTTAAATCTCTACATGTATCCACTGTAATCATTTCATGTACACCTTGTTTCCTTAAATCTCTACACATATCTACCATAATCATTTCATGTACATCTTGTTTCCTTAAATCTCTACACATGTCCTACTTAATCATTTCATGGACACCTTGTTTCCTTAATTCCTTACACATGTCCTACTTAATCATTTCATAGACACCTAGTGTTCTCCTTGTCATCCACTTGTCTAGCCACCTTTCTATGTTAATTATTACTTGCCACCTTATGTCCTAACTTTCTTCCACATGCCCCCTTAATTATTACAAACTTTCCATTCATTTTCCTCCGTTTTACAACTAAGCCCCTTTATTAATTGCAAGTTGTCACACTTATTCTCCTTCTTACACATAAGTCTCTTCAATAATTACAAATTTCCACTCTTATTCTCTTCCTTACACATAGACCCCTTAATTTATTATAGATTGTCACATTTAATATTCTTCTTACATCTAATTCCTTACATTTTCTTTCCTAGCAAGTAATCTATATTTTATTATTTTCCATTCTTTTTCCAACGCCACCATGTAACATTTTACATCTTTGTTCCAATGCCAACACTTGTCCATGTTTTTCTATTCATGCACATATATTTTGCCCTTATACATATATACATGTATACATACATGTATTTATATGTATATATTACTCCGATACTAATACATATCCTATATGTATTTTTATACATATTTTTATACGCACATATATTACTCTTATACATGGAATAATACTCATTAAATTTTAATTTTACTTAACTCGTAAAATAATTACTCATCCTATAATTAATTTAGATATTAATTTAGGGGATGATACAGCTTTCATCTTTGGTTACCTGGCTAAAAGGCTAAAAGGAAGAGGAGAAGAAGGTTGCTGCCACCATGCAAGGCTACTGCACTCCAAAATGAAGCAACTAGCTTCACTACTACTGAAGTTGCTTGAGCACTCAGCCAGTTGAAGGAAAATGAGCAACTAAAGCAAGATGAAAACAAGAGGAAAAGAAGAAAACAACTACCACTTATACATCAAAACAAAACTAAGAAACAGGGAAAAGACTTCAGCCTATTAATAGTTGTCTTGGCCAGGGATTGAATGAAAGAAAATATTGAGTAAAGGCCAAGTGGTTTCACGGCAAGATTGGCTAAATTTCAAGAGATGAGTGGCTGGATTTTCATGGCTTCAAAAGACGTTATGGTGGCTAGAAAAACAAGGGAAGAACAAGGTTAACGAAGTAGACTCGATTAGGAAAAAAAATAAAGGAGTAAAGTCGGTGATACAATATAAAGAAGGAGAAAAGAAAAATGAAATACAAATTAAGTCAAGGTCAAAAGTGAATTTGTGGTGCACATTTTTTCTTATTATTTTGGTACATACATGCACATGTCTAATTGTATTATTTATTTTGTTTATATAAAAGTGACACATTGTGGCTACAATTCAACTTTATCATATTGATTATAACTGTAATAAAGTCAATTGTCAACAAATTGATTAAATTTGCGGTTTATATTTGTTCTTGTTATACATATGTGTGTGTATATATATATATACTAAATATTCATCTACTCAAAATTCATCGTATTTATCGATTTAATTCCTTTTTATACTGATGTTATTTACCACCACTCCTTAACGTACAAATTGATATTTAATTATCATTATAACTAAAATTTCACACTACCTCAAACTTAACGTTATTGCATTGAATATTTCTAACATGACTCCCATTTATTTTGATTTCACATTTTCAATACCGAGTGATAACGGTATGACGTGAGATAATGATTTCGTTTGATTAAGCTATATGTAAAAGTATTGTGAGTAAAAACTATTTTTAAGTAAATTTGATTAAAAGTGTTGTATATGTTTGGATAAGTTAACGTAAAATCACAATTAAAATATATTCTTTTATTTATTTTTTATTTTTTAAATAATGAGAATATATACATATATATGTTTTGTGATTTGACTTTTGAGATTTTTTGATTCTATACATAAATTAGAAATTTATAATAAGTGTTGTGAAAATATATGGGTATATTTGTGTTATAAATCTCACAACTCGATAACGCAAAATTGAATTTTAGATGCAAGGTGTAAATTTATGTTATAAAATAAATAAATTAATTAAATAACAATATAGTTAAATACGTTATAATTTGATTCTAGTGTAACCTTAGTATAAGATTTAAAAATGTTATGTATTGGTTGTGGTAAAGTAAATAATATTGTGATCAAATAAATTGAAGTGAATGAATAATTAATATATAAGTATAAATATATCAAGATTTAATCTTTACCACAAGCAAATTACATATGTAAACAATGCAATTTAACATGTGCATATATATATATAACTAAGAATCAATTTAGACCACACATATTTGCTTTATTTTTTTTACTTTACTTTGACTTTACTTTCTACTTTTTCTTTCTTTCTGAACTATTTGTCCTAGCTCTAGATCACATTAATAATTTTTATTACTTGGCCGATCCTTTAGCAGCATTCTTCCACCACTTTTGAGCTATAACCTACACTGTTTATGCTAAGTCTAGAAAATTCTGATTTCCTTTCAATTTCAGCCAAGTGAATCGCCCTATTTTCTTTTTGTTTGCATGTGACTTTTGTTGATTCATCTCTTTCGTTCTTGTCAAGTGGCTGTGAAGTAATGAAGCAGCAAGCTTGACATGCTTTATTTTTATTTCTAGTGTTTTGTCTGTGGGATCTCGGATGACCGAACCATTCACTTTCCTCCTTTCTTTGCTTCATGCTTTAGAGTTGCTTGGGAGGCTTTGGACTGCTCTATATAAGTTTTATTTTGAACCGATTTTAGTCTCCTTTGGTGCTTCATAGTTTCGGCTTCTTAGTGTTTGATTTTGTTTAGTTAAACCTATGTTGTAACTGCTTTCTTGTTCTTGTTAACCATTCCTTTTGTCTTTAATCCCAAGCCCTGCGATGGCAGCGATCAGTTCCTTTCAGTCAGCAAAATAGCCTTCCTTGTTCCAGTTGTGGGTAGTGTTTCCTTCCTTCTAAAATCGTGAGGTAGTAGCTGGGTCCCTCCTCTTTTTTTTTCTTTTTTTTTATGCTGCTAACTTAATCTTGTTAACCTCCTCCCTTGCAGTGCAGCCAACAACTCCTTTCCTTTGCACCTTTCTCTAATTATGGAGCGTTTCTAGCTTGATGTTGGCAGTCATCCTAGTCGGTGGCAGCAGCTCTAGTCGTTGGCAACAAAAGCTTCATTAACAACAGCCATAACTCCTTCAATAGAAGCCTTATGTTTCTACGACATTCGTGAGTTGGTAACTCCCTTATCCTTATGTAATTTAATTATTTTCCTTCTGATTTGATGATAATTAGTGGTGGGGTTTTTGTAAGCATGATCAAGAGTGTAAGACTAGAAACTTAAAAGTAATTAACATGAAGTTTATAATGAATTGGTGATAAGATTTTCTGATTCAAACCTTTGGTTACTTGGATTAGCTAAATTAGATTTAAGATTGATGTTTGGAATATGAGTAACGTGGAATTGATATGGTATGTGATTATATTGGGAAAGGTATATATATATACCTTCACATCTATAGAAGTAATTTATGCAACCAAAATGTTTGACGAAATGCCTAAATGAAAACTAGTTATAACTTTTTGAGTAAAATTTAGTAGACTAAATTCTTGGTAGTTAGTTGTTATTGGAGTTTGAATAAAAGTTCGTAAACAAAAGCAAATAATGGTTGATTAATATGGTGAGTTGAGAATTTGATGAAAATGGATAGTGAGTATGAGCAAAGAATGTTTAGTTGTGGGGTGAAGTGTTAAAAGGGATGCAAGGAAGATTTGATATGTTAGAGAAATTCAATATTTTGAGTGTCTTCGTGACTGAATTAATTAAGAGTTCAAAAGAGAAAATGTATCTTAGGGTCTTGAGATAATGTATGCAAAATTCTGTAGCCTGGTTCCAAGTATATTTGTTGGTGAAGTTATTGGATTGCAAATAGACCCATCTAGGATTTTTAGTGAGTTTCAGTCAGTCTAGGAGATTTTGTGGAGATTGTGGTTGGAATTAGCTTAGGACCTCTGAATCAAAGTTGTTCCTAACATCTTGAGACACTAGACTGGAGAGCTTAGTAATTTAAATCCCAAGTATGAGCATTTTATAAACATCAAAATCAAAGATTGGCAATTAGGAATTTTACTAGTACTCTATTTTCGTTTATGTGTAGAATCGAGTGAGTTCAAGGCTGATTTTAGGAAAAGTTTCTAAATAAGAAAGTTAGCTAACTTTCTAAAGTTAATGTTTCAACTTAGATTTATTAAATTTGATTAAGTATGTAAGTGAAAATAAACATATATCCATGGGGGTTGTGATATGCCTAAAAGAAGTAAATTTTAAATAATTAACTGTACTAATATACACATCCAAATAATACATATGATACCTATCTAGAAATATATACTTTTCTATTAATAAATCCAACAAACGGAATTGGATTTTCTTTTGTATAGAGAAAGTTATGCTCAAATAACTAAGGTAAGATCAGAGTTTCTAAAATCCTTTATTTTGCAAAAATTGATGCAATTTCAAAAATTAACTGTATTGATATATAATTCAAAAAATTTCAACTGATATACCATTATAAAGCTACATGTGTTTAGTATTTAATAAATTTTACGAAACTGGATTTAGAAATTCATAGAGGAAGATATGACTGTTAGAGCGAATACTGGTCCAAACTTCAAGTTTGGATAGTTTCAACATCTCTAACTCACTAGTATTTTCTATCTTTTCTAATTGTTTTCTTATACCCTATGCATTGTTAAGACATCTAAAATGTCTCTTCATTATCAACCTTACTACATAAAATACAATTCATACTACTTGACATGTAATGGCTTAATAGGAAGCTTTCATAAAGAAATCTATATAAGTTAAGATATAAGCTTAGTAATTAAAAGATTATAACAATAACGTTTATGAACTAAGTATTATTTGGAACTATAAATTTTAGTTCCAGACACTTCTATGGGCTTGAAGATACACGTGAGCACAAGAGAAAATGACGAACAAGATTTGTAAACTGATGAATGGTTAATTGTTAACCTTTGATTGCTAAATTAGTTTATTTGATTGTTTGATATATTTTTGAATTTATATATGAATATATATATGTTACATAGAGGTGAATAATAATTGTATTGTTACGATTGAATTATGTGAATAGTGTTTGATTTTTGGAATTGTTTTTGGTTAATAAGGGCCAACGAAATGATTTTTTAAAAATGATATTGTCTCTGAAAAAGGAAAATTCAGGTGCACCTATGATGTTTTAATGTATTCTAATATGTGATTTTTCTAATAAGTTTTTTTTTTAAATTCCAACAAAACCAATATATATTTTTGCATAAAAAATGGTAAGTAATGGAGCATTACGTTTCGATATGTTAAAAGGCATATAAGTATTGTTCGTTGATATTTTATTTTATTTTTTAAAAAAAGCAAGTCATTTTATAATTTTCAGTCATATTTGTTGAAACCAAGTTGATTAATTTTCAAATATCAAAATAAATAAAGTCTTTTAGATTTTCCTTGATGGTTGGTGAAACTTGGAGTTCAAGTAGTTAAAAGTAGTATAAGAACCATTTTCTTCTTAATAATATTAGTTTTACTAGAACCACTACCAAAATAGGAACCATTCCACATGATATTAACATCATAATAAAGAGACATACACTGGTTGTAAAGTTCTTTACTCAATTACTCTTTTATGAAGACTGGTTATTAACAATGAAAAGAAATTTATCACACATGATACATGTAGCCTAAGTTCACAAACTAGTGATCATATATTTAGAAATTTTTTTATACTCCCTAGTAAAGAATATGTAATCCAGAACTTTAAAAATTGTGGTTTAATGACGAGAAGTGTCATCAATAATTCAATCATATGACACGCCGAAGGGATATATGATGCTAGCAAAGACAAAATTCTAAGGACAACCTTGCTTGGATTGAAATACTTTTTAGTACCTAAAAGAACAACTAATAGAAGATCTTGCCTGAAAATGAATAATATTGTAATTGTAGTTTTCTGATTTCCCATAAAGTTATATCCTAAATGCTCGATGGCTTATTTAATAAAGTTGAAAGTATGAGATTGAAATATATTAATGATTCCTTAGAGGAAAAAAAAATGATTGTAATTTTTCACTATGATTTAGGTTGAATTTCTACTTAAACAATACGATAAACGGTATATATCTTTCCATATATCTGTATATATGTTGAATTTTTTTTTTTCACATTTGTTTATTTGAATTATTATCTCATGAAATAAAGAATCTATCAAATATTCCTTGAAACCAATATATATTTTTGGTAAACGCATGGCGTAATTTTTTCTTTTAAATAATCGTACTCTATTTAATCTTTTCCTTTTAATGCTCGTAGTGTTTTTATAATTCAGAAACAATTATGTTAATTTGTAATTTTTATTTCATTAATTTAGTGTTTATAAAAAAGTAATCCAACTTTTACAACTGTGTTTAAAATATGAGCAACACAACACATATATATCTGTGATAACCTGAACCCGATAGTTTAACATATGTTTTAGAAGGTTGTACGTAACCTGTATAACTAGATAAATAAAAGTTTACAGAAAAAATTAGAATTTAAATGAATGAACGCTAGTGTGTGTGTATATATATATATATATACATACATTTACAGGCAATAAGCTAGAAAATGTATTTCTATCATATTATGTTAGTAAATAAAATTAGTTATGTATATCATAAGGTATAAAACAACAATGGAGTATATAAATATATACTTATCAGTAATTGGTGGCCACAATTTTAAAACATGTGAACTTTGATTCATTTCTTTATTACGTTTATTCTTTTATTATTTTTTTTATTCCTCCTCCTTTTTTACATTGTGGCTGCGTTTTGTTTCCTTTCATTTTCATTCTTCCATTGCCACAACAAGATTGCAATTACTTTCATTATTCTTCCTAGGCAAGCTAAAAAATTAGTGCACCAAGAGTTGCCATTCTTCCTTCCTTACTGTTTGGGTTGTTTTATGGGTCATATAAGGAGGATCAATAGAGGAAAGCTTTGGTAGACATTACAGCCCCTGTTTTCATGATTGTAAGTGGGTTTAAGTTATGTTTGTCTAGGGGTTAAAAGAAGGCAACCGTGAAGAAGGGAGTAATGAAGTGTAGGTGTGTGGGTGGACTTGGTAGAGCCATGGGCAGCAAAGACAACAGCAGGCGTTGAGGACAGGACTGGCCTGTTTCAGTTGGTGCACACGCCTTCTTATTGCCAGCAACTTTCACAAACTCAAGTGTGAGGAAGAATAATGTGGGAAAGGCTGTGTGAACTGCTTTCATCTACTTTATTTCAGCCACCAAAGTAAGTGTGTGGGTTATATTAATTCTAAATGATTTTTTTATATATAATTTTATATTGTTTAATTTGATATGAAGGGTATTTTTCTCATTTGACCAAATTAAATAATAAATATATTTAATTAATTTATTTTTAATATTATTATTATAGTAATATTCAACTTTTTTATTTTATGTGATAGAATGATTTTCATGTCATTTAACTGAACTAAACTTATTTCATAGAAGTAAGAATGAGTAATCCCGTGCCCCTAGGTGGGTTTGAAAATTTATACTTATTGGAATAAAATAACCATAATGGAATGAGTATTTCATGCTTAAAAACATACCAAACAAAAGAATATTCATTCCATAGAATCATGCATGAAATGGAATGGACATTCTCAAATACAAAACTAGCCCTAAGAGTGTCTCAAACCAAGCAAGATTGTTATGACAGTTGTGGCTCTATAAGCATCCTCTAACATTTAGTACACCATATGATTATTCTCTTAATAATTAGTTTTTGCCACTTTCATCCAAAATTTTGAAATCGTGATCTACACCACTTTTACCAAGGAATATAATAAACCTTATAAACATATCACTAGAATGTGAAATCAGGGTTTCAACGTATATCGCTTGAGAATGTTTTAATACTACCAGCATGTGATGATTACGTCATTAATATAAACAAGGTGTTAACATCAGTGACTTGGGAATATTTTAATTCTAGCAACATGTGATGACTACATAGTTAATATAAACATAATTGTAACTTTTGCCGTTGTCAATTACCATACAATTCAATTTTTTTGTCACTCAATGTTTCTGATTAAAATTAGTCTACAGTTGCTAAATTTTTTTAATCCAATGATCTATCTATAAGTTATATCTCTTGTGAATCTATTCTATAATTTAGTTTCACACCACTCTAGTCAAAGACTTTTTAAGCTATGTCTTAACTAGATAACATGAAATATTCTCTCTCTTTATTGAGAATGATAATTCCTTATTATACACTCATATATCTTCACACATAGATATTCACACCAAATATTTACCCTTATATAATTAATGACATATTTAGTTAGCATCGAAATATGATAACTTATTTACAAGATCTCTATGATGCCACAGGTATAAAGATCACTTGCATTATAGCGACTAAAAACTCTCATTGACGATTATATAAAGTCCTTGTTAATGTTATTTGATCGAGTTAATTTAGTAAACTTGTTTTCTAACAACCACTTACATGTTTCTTATATCGAATAGCCTATGTACAGATTGTTTCAAAAAAAAATATATATTTTATGGCTATCTATTATGGTCTTAATATTTTGTCGAATGGTTCTTATTCTGGCAATTGTTGTTGTGAGACTAATATTTTAGAACAAGTATATATATTTTTTTATGGTGATAAATTCTAATCCTTGTTGTTACGGGATTGTAGTTAAAGAAAATGCCTACAAATTATCAACCATAGATCTATTGAATTTGAGAGAGAAATATTACTTCTCATATTAGATATGATAGTTAATTATGATTGTGAGTTAATAAGTAGCTAACTACTATTTCGCAAGAATTGCTTGTAAAGTGAATCAAAGTTAATGTAGTGATTCTGAAAGTGTAACCGGTGATCATTGTAGTTATTCTTTTAGTTTTCAAGGATATTCTTACCTGCATGATGACTATCATGATATCAATGATTGTACTATGTCACATCTTTATAGTTTAAATTCATAAAAAGATTTGTTTGAGGTTTTAATTATTCATGTCCAAATTGATACAAATTAGATAGAATGGAAACTAGAATATGCTTTCATTGTAAAACTAGTGAAAACAACTAGTACTCAAAAGATGATATTTTCTTGATAGTGATGTCATTTTTCTTGTGCTTGTGGTGGCATATTTTTCATATTATTTTAAGAAAAAAAAAATTAGTGTTGAAATATCTTTGATAAATTATATTTTTATCTATTAATATCCAATTTATTTCCTTTATTTTTTTATTATAATATTTATTTATTTTATGGGAAAAAGCTAACATATTCAATATAATTTTTGTTATCACAAAAATTGTTTCTCAATTTTATTAACGAAGTAATCAAATAATAACATTATATTTAAATCTTGTCACAATTTATTTATATAATTCTAGTAAGCATTGCCATATATAATAGTTGATAAAAAATATATTGTTAAATGTTAAGTCAAATAATAACATATATGTTTATGTTACTTACATGATCTTGTTATGTATATAGTTTTTTATGCATACGCATTATACGTGAATCGTGTTACGGTTTATTCATTTATTTTTAGTAAGCATTGATATATACAATAGTTAATAAAATGGATTAGTTTAGCAAAATACTTAATCTATATTATAAATTTATAACATTATTTTTGACTTTTGTCTATTATTATTTTTTTAGTTTTAATTTATAACATATTTTAGTTTTATCACATAAAAAAAAAATATTTAACCTAAATCATAGTGAAAAATTATAGTTAGTTTTTTTATTTCTTTTTTAAGAAATCTCTATATATTTTAATCTCATGTTTTTAACTCTATTGAATAAGCCATCAAACATTTAGAATAAAGAGATCAAAAAACTACAACTACAACTACAATATTTATCTTCAAGCAACAAGTTCTGTTAGTTGTTCTTTTAGCCACTAAAAGTGCTTCAATCCAACAAAGAATTTATTTAAAATTGTGGCTTTGCTAGCATTTTGTATCCATTATGCACATCATATGATTGAACTATTGATTATTCCTCTAGTTATTTTAAACCAAAATTTTCAGACTTGCTGATTACTAATTTTTTACCATGCAATACAATAAGAATTCTAAATACATGATCACTTTCATGAAAAATCTAAGAGAGTTTATTCATTTTTAATTTTGAAAATCAATCAAGTAGGGTTTAACAGATATGAGTAAAGTATATAAAATGACATGTTTTTTTTTTCTTAAAGAAAATATTTTTAACAAGCGATGTTCATAAGTCTTTTTTATATATCAAAACATGATATTACATCACTTACCACTTTTTATGTTGACAAAATTTCTAAAATGGAATTTAAGTTTTATGATAATAGTCGAGATCATCAAGCTCAGAAGTTTATCTTCACACCAATACAAGATGTATTAGCAGAGTGTGAAAGCAATATTTTCTATAAAACAATATAATGGCTGAATATGTTGTGGAGATCTCCTGCTACAGATATCAATACGGACTACAAGTTTTTTCGCATCAAATCAATTCCAACAAAAGCGATTATATCTTCACCAAACGCATGGCTTAATTTTTCTTTAATGCTCGTACTCTGTTTAATTTTTTTAATGCTCGTGGTGTGTTTAAAATAGAGAAACCTTTATTTTTAATTTTTATTTAGTAAATTTAATGTTAAAAAAAAGTATTGTTGTGTCAAATGAATGATATTCTAACAGTGGTGGTTGTTGTGAAATTATATTTCCAAAAGAAGTATGTAATTTTGTATTGTATATCGAGTACTTTGACAATCATTCTGATAAATGACCACCTAATTGAAGGGTAAAATTGAAGAAACAATTGAAATGCAATAGGTTATTATTTTATCAAACAGTGTCTAACAATGTTGAGTCATTATATAGATTTTATTGAAAATCCTAATAACATAAAAGGTAATTATAAAACCTTAATAATAAGGAAACTCTAATTACATAAATATAAACCTAAAATATTTATAAAAATGAAACTAATAACTCATAATAATACTATAACACTATTAATGTATCCTTAATTTTAATAATTAAATTATTTAAAAAAACTACTGAGTTATACATTATAAATCTTATTAAACTATATATCTATACTACTTTTAACTAATTGTAATACAATTTTCACTAGCTTTTAAGGAAAATCTAAGAGACTTCACTCATTTTGACATTTGAAAATTAATCAACTAGATTTTAACAAATATGAGTGAAATTTATGAAATTACATGTTTTTTTAGAAAAAAATAAAAATTATTAACAAGTGATGTTCATATGCCTTTTACACATCAAAACAAGATGCTCTATCACTTATCACTTTTCATGTTAAAAAAATTCATAAAATAAAATTGAAGTATTATAATAATAGTCGATATCATAAAACTCGAAATTTTATTTTCAACACCAAGACAAGATGTATTAGTAGAGCATGGAAGTAATATTTTTGAAATAACAATATAATAGTTGAAGATGTTGTAGAGATTTCCAGCAACAAAGACTAATATAGACAATAAGATTTTTGCATTAAACCAATTCCAACAAAACAAGTTTATATCTTTTGTAAATGCATGTTTTAATTTTTCTTTTAAATACTCACACTCTGTTTAATTTTTCTTTTTAATGCTTGTACTATGTTTACAATTGACAAACATTTATGTTTAATTTGTAATTTAATGATAACTTTATCAAAAGGGACAATAGAAACACAACATGTTATTAATTCATCAAAAAATTTATAACAATGTAGAATCATTATATAGACTTCATAGAAAACCCTAATAGCATAAAATATAATTATAAAGTCCTAATAATAAGGAAACTCTAATTGTATAAATATAAACGTATAATTCTAATAAACATAAGACTAAGAACTTTTAATAATACTAATATAATATGAATTTATCCTTAATTCTAATATTATATAATTTTAAAAAAAATATTAAATTATACATCATAAATCATATTACATAATTTATCTATACAACTTATAACTATTTATAATTCAGCTTTCACCAACCTTCAAGGAAAATCTGAGAGGCTTTATTCATTTTGACTTCTGAAAATCAATCAATTAATTTTTAACAAATATCAATGAAATTTATGAAATGATGTGTTTCCTTTAATAAATAAAAAAATTATCAACAAACGGGGGTCATACGACAACTTTGTAACGAAGCGTTTCTCACAGAAGTTATTTTTTGTATTTTACTCCTTGTGATGGCACTTGGAAACCTTGTCAAGCCTCAACCAAATTCTCATAAATAACCAGAAAAGAGAAGATACAAAAAACTAAATACGATTTACCAGAACTTCATTCCCAACCTTTCATTAAAAAAAGTAATTATTAAGTTTCCACGTAACTGGATACATAATTCTGGTTACAAGTCAACCTGAACATAGATTTGACTACATAACTTACTCTGCACATTGGCAGTTTTGGCAATGACAACCCTACTGCCACCTATGCAATTCGTAAACTGCTACAGCAATTCCACAAATTTCTAGCCATAGTAATACATCCTATCAACTGCTTCTAACTTATGCAACTTCATTCCAACAAGTCCAGCAAGTATGCAGATGCAATAATTAACAATAACTACTGCCAAGTGGCGTGCTGTTGTGCTGCTAGTACTTCAGCTTGCTTTAAAGGTTTGCTGATTGTGTAGCAAGCCTACCACAGGCCTGCTAACCTCAACTAAAGGTGCTTGGACCCAACCAGTGTCACGTTTTTAGCCATGCAACACCAAACCCGAGCCACACTTAGCCAACACGAGCCAAACTGCACCTCTGCCACTTTTCTCTAGAACCAGAAGCTTGCAAACTGACTTGAGATTATGTCCAAGCTCAAACATAGCCCTGTAACCCATATCTAACCTATGCATAACCAATTTCAACATATGACCCACCTACAACAATACACTGCCTGCATGCTGCATAAACTGGTTGCAATATGTGCCCCTGCAAGCACATAAGCTATTGCATCAAACCAACCTATACCATGTCTCCTAGTGTCAAACAAAAAACCTACCAGAGTCCTTCACAAGCCTACCTAAGTCAAGGCACTGCAACCTGCTATAAGATCCCATGTCAAGGTAGTGTTAAGACAGTGTCATGACATGCTACTGATTATGTCAAGATAAGTTTTTCCCCCAATCAGATGTCAACTCTTCACTTTCATGCATGTGTTAACTCTATGCCACCAACCCTACTTAAGACATGTCTTATGCTTTGAGTCAGGTCTAGCATAACACAAAGCCAAGTCATGCTGCCAGCATGTCAAGGTGTCAAGGGTATAACATACTACCCTCACCCAAAGAGTCTGATATCCTCATCGGTGGGTCTACTTTTGCGTCTGTATCTTCATTTGCAAACTCGTTATTTTCCTTACTCTCTGACAAACTTAAATTGTTCACCATTAATAAGAACTCATCCGTTGCCTCCAAGAATTTTTTTTTTTTTTTGGAGTATCCACACAAGGTATATGTATTGTATGGCTGCCACCTTCCAAGATAGCTATATATCCCAAATGATGGATAAGAACCAACTTGTTTCTCATCATAAAATCGATCCCAATGTTCATGTCCATGGTCATACATGAGGTGAACAACCAATCAGTTTCACCAAACCAATCACCCATGTCATTCCTACATTGTATGCAATTGCAGGAATGTCTTTCTTTGCATTGCTAGCCCATGAAACTTCAACTTTAACTGTGTTTAAGTGTATGTCAAGAGAAAGTGCCCCAATTCCATTCATAAGGCAATGTGATGAACCCGTGTCCCCCATAGCTTTTAGCTTTCTCTCATGAATCAACAATTCTAAAAATATTAACTCATGTAAGATAGTAAAACAAGAATTACAAAACACATTCATTTACCTTTAAACTCATGTGCATCACTGGCTTTACTTGCTTTCTTGAAGATTAAAGAATTCAGCAACAGAAATGGATTAACATTTGATATCTCAAGGCCTGAATCATCATCTCTGCCACTGTCAACAACTATTGCATCCAGTTTTTCCTCCTTGGGGCAATCCTTGCCTCGATGAAGGCCACTACAAATAAAACAACTAGATAAAGGTTTGTTGCCTTGTTACTTTGATCCTTTTCCACAATGTTTGCCTACTTGACAAACTGATTTTATTGTTTTCATCCCTATCCTTTCCTTTGTCTTTCTTATGCTTATTGAAGTTTTCAGAGCTGTCTTCCTTAGCCTTGTTTCCTCTAAATTCAATAAGGCCATCTACTGCTGCCATGGTAAAAAGGCTGGTTTTTCACTTCATGTCTCATTAATTCGAGTTGAGCTCACTGTTGCAACCCAAACATAAACTTAGAAATTTTTCCCTCCTCGGACATGCTCTTAATATACAACATAAGAATACTAAACTCATTTACATTGTCAGGTATGGTCCTTATATGTTTTAAATTTTTAAGGGAGTTTCTTGCAACCTAAGCTGTGTTACATGGAAGAAATTGTGCATGGAGTTCTTTCTTCAGTAACTTTCAGTTTTCAATTCTTTGCCTTGCAGCTTCTACATCTCCCTCCATATAGGTTTTCCACTATAACTTAGCATCATCGGCCGAGTACATAGAAGTGATTGACACCTTCTGCATTTCAAGAACCTTAGCAGCCTTCAAATATTGTTCCATCTCCCAAATAAAATTCTCAAGATCTTTAGCACTCCTTGTGCCATTGAAAGGTTTAGGGTCTGGAAGTTTTAACCTTACAAAGGATCATTCACCTCTATCATGTCCATCAACAACAACACGTTTTAGGATGACACTCTCATCCTCAAGATGTTTGGAGGTTTCCCTGAATTCCTCCATCAATTTTGTCACATATGCAACATATGAGTATGCACCCCTTCCCAAAGTATGCAACTTAAACCTCAAGGCCTGTACATCCAACGAAACTGCATCCATATGTAGCCATAAGAAGTCCTTAATGCTTATAGGACAATTTCCAACTAGCTCCTCCAACATATCCAACCTTTCCTTGTGTTTTCCATATTCAATATTCACAACCTCCCAATGACAGAAAGGTAGAAGTGAGAAAAACTTAAAATTTACCAATCTGGTTAAAAATTTAACTTATGAAAATTGCAGGACTTCATTACCCAAGAGTCTGCAACTTTTAACTGAACAACAACCTTGCATAACAGAAATGCATAGCCACCAAGATTTGCTCAAGCTTGGTTGCCAGATTCTGTCTAACCTACGTGATGCTCCACCACTTACTACTTTTCATGCTGACAAAATTCGTAAAGTGAAATTAGGGTTTTATGATAATAGTTGAGGTCATCAAGCCTGAAGGTTTATCTTCAACACCAAGACAAGATGTATCAATGGAGCTTAGAAACAATATGTTTGAAAAAAAATTTAATTACTAAAGATGTTATGTAAATTTCTGGCTACAAATACCAACATGGACAACGAGTTTTTTTGCTTCAAATTAATTCCAACACAACTAGATTACATCTTTAGTAAAGGTATGAGTTAATTTTTTTTTTCAAATACTCGTATTCTGTTTAATTTTTCTTCTTAATGTTCAAGAAAACTTTATGTATAATTTGTAATTTGTAATTTGTAATTTTAATTTGGCAAATTTAATGTTTTTAAAAAAAAAGAAAAAGTAATGTTGTGCCAAATGGTTCCTATTCTAACAATGATTTCTCTATAACTAATATTTCAGAAAAAAGTATGTGATTTTGTATTTTATAGTAAGTACTTTGACAATCATTCTAATGCAAGACAAACTAACAACTGAAAGAGACAAATTGAAGGACAATCGAAATGCAGGTTATTAATTCATCAAAAAAATTCTAACAATGTAAAGTCAATTTATAAACTTCATAGAAAACCCTAATAACATAAAAGGTTATTCTAAAAGGAATCTTTAATTGCATAAATATAAACCTAGAATTCTAACAAAAAGGAAACTAAGAACACGTAATAATACTAAACTATTTTGAATTTATCGTTAATTCTAATATTACATAATTTAAAAACTGTTAAATTATATATCATAAATCCTATTACATAATGTATCTTTACTACTTTTAACAAATTATAATCTAGCTTTCACCAACTTTCATGGAAAATCTGAGAGACTTTATTCATTTTAACTTTTGAAAATCAATCGACTATATTTTAACAAATATGATTGAAATTTATGAAATGACATTTTTTTTAAAAGAAAACATTATTAATGAGCGATGTTCATCTCTTTTTACATATCAAAAAGTAATGCTCTATCACTTATCACTTTTCATGCTGACAAAATTTGTAAAGTGGAATTCAGGTTTCATGATAAAAGTCAAGATCATCAAGTTTGGAAGTTTATCTTCAACACTAAGACAAGATGTATTAGTAAAGCGTGGAAGCAATATGTTTAATAAAATGATATAATAGTTGAAGATGTTGAGGAGATTTCTTGCTACAAATAACAACTTGGACAACAAGTTTTTGTGCATCAAATCAATTCCAACAAAAGCAGTTTATATTTGGCAAAAGCATGGCTTAATTTTTCTTTTAAATATTCGTACTCTGTTTAATTTTTTTTTAATGCTCCATTGTGTTAAAATGCAAAAACCTTTATGTTTAATTTATAATTTTTATGAGGTGAATTTAATGTTAAAAAAAAACAGTAATATCATGTCGTGGTTCATATTTTGACAATGGTTGTTGTAAAATTTATATTTCAAAAGGAGTATGTGATTTTGTGTTATATATCGAGTAATTCATCAATCATACTGATGCATGACCAACTCATAACTTAATCAACAGGGCTAAATTGAAAGGACAATTGAAATGCAATAGGTTATTAATTCATCAAATATTTTCTAACAATGTTGATTCATTATATAGAATCCATAGAAAACTATAATAGCATAAAATGTAATTATAAAGTCCTAATAATAAAGAAACTCTAATTTCATAAATATAAACCTAGAATCCTAACAAAAATGAAACTAACATCTCGTAGTAATACTATAACACTATTAATGTATCCTTAATTTTAATAATAGTTTTTAAATTATACATCATAAATCTTATTACACAATATATCTATACTACTTTTAACTACTTGTAATCTAGTGTTCGCTAGCTGTCAAGGAAAATCTAGAGGGACTTTTCATTGGACATTTGAAAATAAATCGATTAGATTAAACAAATATGAGTGAAATTTATAAAATGATGGGTTTTTTAAAATTATTAACAAGTGATGTTCATATGTCATTTACTGAAACATGATGCTCATTCACTTACAATTTTTCATGCTAACAAAATTCGTAAAGTGAAATTAGGGTTTTATGATAATAGTTGAGATCATCAAGTTTAGAAGTTTATCTTCAACACTAAGACAAGATGTATTAGTGGAACGTGGAAGCAATATGTTCGAAAAAAAAATACAATTGTTGGAGATGTTGTAAAGATTTCTAGCTACAAAGACCAACATAGACAATGAGTTTTTTGCATTAAATCAATTCCAACAAAAACCAGTTTATATCTTTTGTAAATACATCTTTTAAATGCTTGTACTATGTTTACAATTAAGAAACCTTTATGCTTAATTTGTAATTTTTATTTCGTAAATTTAGTGTTTAAAAAAAAATGTAAAGTCGTGTCAAATGGTTCAAATTCTGGCAATGGTACTTGTAAAACTAAATTTTAGAAAGACTTTTTGATTTTGTGCTAGATAATGAGTCTTTCGACAGTCATTCATATGTAGGATCAACTGATAACATTACCGAAAGGAAAAAATTGAAGGGACAATTGAAACGAGGTATGTTATTAATTCATCAAGTTTTTTAACAATGTAGAGTCATTATATAGACTCCATAGAAAGCCCTAATAGCATAAAAGGTAATCATAAAGGTTTAATAATAAGGAAACTCTAATTGCATAAATATAAATGTAGATTTCTAATAAAAAAGAACTAATAACTCGTAATAATACTATGAATTTATCTTTAATTTTAACATTATATAATTTAAAAAAATACTAAATTTATGAAATGACGTCAAGGAAAATCTGAGCAGCTTTATTCATTTTGACTTTTAAAAATCAATCGACTAGAGTTTGGTAAATATGAATGAAATTTATGAAATGTCGTGTTTTTTTCTTATTAAAAAAAATTAATTATCAACGAGCATCATGCATGTCTTTTTACATATTGAAACGTGATGCTCCATCACTTACCATTTTTCATGTTGACAAAATTCGTAAAGTGGAGTTAGGGTTTTATGATAATAGTTAAGATCATCAAGTTTGAAAGTTTATCTTCACACTAAGACAATATGTATTAATAAAGTGTGAAAGCAATATGTTCGAAAAAAATAATATAATGGTTGAATATGCTATGGAGATTTTTGCAAACCAAAATAGACAATAAGTTTTTTTTTTTTTTTTTTTGCATTAAATCAATTCCAACAAAACCAGTCTAATGCCATGTCAACATTGAGTACGAGAAATTTATGCCATATAAGGTTATATTTTTAAAAAAAAATGTAAACTCAATGTGAATTCATGACAAATTATATAGGATATAAATAATAGTAAGAGATCTTTTAGAAATTATTTTACTAATTAAATATTGATTACAACCCAACAAGGTGTGGTTTAAGTGGTAAGGCATGCTTTAGCTCAGTGGTTGAAGGGTCTCTGCAATGTCAGGGGTTTAAGCCTACTACAAAACTCTTGTGAGGAGGGGTAGCTACTATAACATCCCTAAAATTAATACCTAAATTAATTATAGGATAAACAATTATCTTATGAGTTAAATAAGATTAAAATTTAGTTACGTATTATTTCATGTATAGGAATAGTATATGTGTGTATAACAATACATATAAAAAAATGCATAGGATACGTATTAGTATAAAAATAGTACATACATATAAAATACACATATATACGTATAGGAAAAAATACATAGAAAAACATGGACAAATGTAGGCATTGGAACAAAGATGGAAAAATGTTATATGGTGGCGTTGGAAGAAGGAAAAAATGATTAAATATAGGTTACTTGCTATAAAAGAAAATGGGATGAATTAGGTGTAAGAATAAGATTAAGTATGACAATTTGTAATAAATGAAGGGGTCTGTGTAAGGAAGAGAATAAGTGTGGTAATTTACAATTAATGAAGGGACTTAGGTGTAAGAAGGAGAATTAGTGTGACAATTTACAATTAATGAAAGGGCCTAGTTGTAAGAATGAGTAAAAAGGGTGTAAATGTTGTAATAATTAAGGGGACATGTGGAAGAAAGTTAAGACATAAGGTGGCAAGTAATAATTAACATAGAAAGGTGGCTAGACAAGTGGAAGGCAAGGAAAACACTAGGTGTCCATGAAATGATTAAGTATGATATGTGTAATGAATTGAGTAAACAAGGTGTCTATGAAATAATTAAGTACGACATGTGTAGAGAATTAAAGAAACAAGGTGGCCATGAAATAATTAAGTAGGGCATGCGTAGAGAATTAAGGTGACAAGGTGTACATAAAATAATTATAGTGGATATGTATAGAGATTTAAGGAAGCAAGGTGTACATGGAATAATTAACAAGACATGTGTAGAGATTTAAGGTAACTAGGTAGCTTACTAATATTGAAAGAATCTAAACTAGGAAGTAGGAGGAAGACAAGTGTTAGAAAGAAAATACTAATGTTAATTTAGAGAATGACAAGTAGGCGGTTGTAATTTTAGAGAACTAAAAAGGTAAAATAGGAAACGATACTTTCTTCTAAATCCAAGCCTTGGCCATGCAGTATAAATAGGAGGGGGGTGGTGACCTAAAATGCATAGGCAAGGTAAAGTGTACACTAAAGTGAGAAAACAAAGAAAGTGAGAGAAATAGTGAGAAATCAAAGAAAAGGCAAAATCGTGAACTAGGAGGAAAGAAACGGAAAAACTGTATGAGAAAAGAAGGAGAAGGAAAACCAAGCAAGGAAAGGAGGAATGAGGGAGGCGTAGAAAGAAAGAAAGAAAGAAAAACAAACATTACGGGTATTAGACAAGTATTCATGCATTCATTGTCCATTCCATCTTCATTTTGCAACTTAGTTTCCTATTACTCTTATATTCTTCATGCTACTCTTATATCCTTCATGCATATGAAATGGAAAATGAGGAAAATGAATCCCTTTTGGGAAACTTAAAAGAAATGAAGAAAAAGGCTAATTTGTATTGCATATTCCTATATTTCTAAAACTGCGATCAAGAATTCTTCATTGTTATGTATGAATGCTTGTTGAAACTCGAACTACTTTTCTTTATCTTGATGTGCATATTAATTAGTACCATGGATGTGTATTGTTTTCCTTGGAGAAAGGCATGATCTATGTAATGGGAAAAAGGGCAAGTAGTTGATTATTGGTATAAAGAGAGGAATGGTCATGTAAAGGCCCTTATTGTATAATTTGGTAACTAGAGTTTTGACTTAGACTTAATGTCTTAGGAGGAAGATTGTTAGTATGTGTAAAAAGCTCATCTTTGGTCAAAACCATGCATGCAAATAAGTACATAAGTAAATAGGTGTAATATGACTTTGTAACCTTTGTGTTCAATTTGGCTAGGTAATTTCTTAAGAGAATGAAAGAGTCAATTAACTAAAGGACAAATGAAATAAATGGTTGGATGTCAATTAGGATGAATTATGTAAAGAGTATAGGACCAATCGACCAAGTAGTAATTCACTAAGGATGTATTAAAAGGAGAGTCAAGAGTATAGAGTTATAAATCAATCTTAGTTTAATGAATCAATAAAAAATTAATTAAAGATATAAGTTTAAGTCTTATAGGTAATAAATTGGTTAAGTAATGTTCAAGGTAAATATTTAAGAAAGTTTAAGGAAACTAGTTAGGATGTTCCTTTGGAGTAAGCAAAATAAAAAGTAAAATGAATTTAAAGTAATTTGGTTTTAAAAGAATAAAAGTAAAGGAAATTTTAATGTCCTAATAATTAATGAGTAATTACTCTTCAATTAAGGTACTAATTAAGTTAAGTAAAAGATTAAGGAAGGTAGGGTGTTACAATTACGAATCCTAAACAAGATTAGCTCACACCTTTTAGGTGTGAGAAAACTCATGAAAAACTAAAAAATAAAAAAATAAAAAATAATAATAACAGGTACAAATTAAAAGTTGTGGTTAATGACTAAATTATTTCCATTAATTAACATTACTCAACACGACTTCTTCAGTTTCATGTTATATGTACATTTTTTCTTATTCCCACCTCTTTATTCTTTTCTTTTACTGTCATTGAAGACGTGCCAACCCCTCAGTTGCTCTTGAATTCGATGCAGATCGAGTACTTGAAAGGTCTTGGGTAGGTGATATAGCTGAATTTCAGAAGGGTAGGTAATATAGTTGAATTTCGTTTTTCCTTTGTCTAATCTTTGAACTCAAAGCTTTAAACTTGGTATGTGTTTATTGTATTTGATTATTATAATCTTTTTGGGTTAGGAGAATAAATTATTGGTTCCTCAATATATATATAAGTTCTCATTGATTCTTTTTGCTACAATGTATATCCACGAGATTGCCTTACACAAACACCATTCACTACAAGAAAAAGCAATATCAACATTCGTCAAAAGTGGATGCTCATAATGCACTTGTGAATGCTGATATTCATCAGCGTCCACTAAAGGATGCTAAGAAGTAGACAATGATACTATAGCCTCTAATAATATTATCAGTGTCCATGTAAACATTGAAAATAGCAGCGTCTACATGTCAGCGTCCACCGTGTAGACATTGATAAGTGGACGCCACTAATTGGAAGCTGATATGTAGAGATTTTTCTCATACATCAGCGTCCACTTAAAATAGACACTAATAGATTAATTACAGACGTTGATAGTATTATTGTGAATACTAATAGTGTCGTATTTTAATTTTTTTAATTTGGTTTTTATTTTTTACTTTTATTTTTCTTTTATGATATACCAGCTAACTATCAAATCATTCATAAAATTTATAGTATAATAAAAAAATAGTCATTTTTTATTCATTGAAAGTTCAAAATATTTACAAAAATTAACAATATAAATAAAATTATTAAGTTTATTCACAACAAATAAGTAAATCTAAAACGAAGCATCTTCAATAGCTCCTCTTCTTCATCCATTTAATAGAGTAGTTGATGCAGTAGTATCTTGAAAAATCAATGGATAATGAATATAAGTTATCATTATTTTGATTCATGAAGATAATGAAATTGCAAACATTGTAAGGCTAGATCTTATTTATGTGCAAGAGGTAATTTATCGAAATATTGAATTAATTTTATTAAAAAAATTAGTTAAAACATGTTTAGAATATATATAAAAGTATTACCAGCCTAAGCTTAGCTCAATTGTCATGGAACCGGGCTTAGGTTATTCCCTCTCCCCAAGTTTCTAGGTAGTCAATAAGAGGTAAACAACTAAAGATAGACACAAAATATTTTACAATTTATTTTGGTAAAATAATCTAGGGATGAATTTTGTTGGTCATGGATAATGAAATTGGAACCAATAATTTTATTGCAAAAAATAAAAAGGCTTTGAAAATTTGGCTACAAATTAGTTATCTCAATAAAATCATGGTAAACATTATTTTGATAACAAAAATATGTTTCTAGCCAAATGACCATGCAAACTAGTGAAAGATAAAAAATATATTAATAATTTAGGTTTATACGTGATTTATAGATGTTTACATTACACATTTATCTACTTAGAGACTGTTTCGTTTTATTTAAGATTATTTGATTGTAATTGATAATTATATTGTCAATTATTTAAGGATTATAATTGATTTTTAATTTATATAATAATTATTTAAATCATTTGGTAAGAATTATTTATAATTAATTAATATTGTGTCAATGTTTGATAAATTAATTAGTTAATTAACTCTTTTTTATAAAATTATAGAAAATGGCATTGGAGTAAAACGATGGATGATGTGTTAAGAGTATTGGGGTGTTATTTATGAAAATGGCAGAGGATATCATAGTTTTTTAATTGGCCAAACTTTATTTTATGTAACTTGTCTATAAATGGAAAAAAAATAAACATCAAATCCTTACCCTTTTTTTTTTAATGATTATAATCAGAAAATTCTAGAAAAATAATATGATTATAAATTTATTTTTTACAAAAATTATAACCAAACAATCAACATCTAGATTATTGATCATAATCAAATACAAATACCCTCTTAGTGTAATTTTATTTGACACTGTATATGTAAAATACACATAAACCATTTTATTCAAAATCCAGTTGCACAAATAACCAAAAAAAAATAATTCCTATAAAATTTTATATTATAATTTGAGTTTATTAGACCTGCTATTAACATACAAAATAAACAAATCATTTTATTTATTTAATCAGAATAGAAATATAGGTTCATGCAACATAAAACATATATATAATCAAAAGTATATTAGTTAGTTACTTAACATTATAAGCTTTTTTTTTTATTCAATTAAAATTAATATATGCCTATATTTTTTTGAGTTAATTTAACAAATAATTATCTTGTCAAAGTGACATTAAATGTTTGATATCTTAAATGACTTAATAGAGGATGTGTCAAAATATTATCTAAAAATTTGATGATTTGTTAGCATATCATTCTCCTCATCATCAATTTCAAAAATCCAATAACGAAAATAATAATAATTACTAAAACTAAATTCAACACTTGTATTAATAATATTATATTTTCAAAGAGTAAATTTTTATTCTTTATAAATTTTGAAGATTTTAAAGCTAAAGATAAATAAGAAATAAATTGATTTTCTTTGAAAATAATTGTGAATCATCTATATTTAAATTAACATAAATGATTTTATTAAAATATCCAATAGCACCAATGACCCAAAATATATATATATATATATATATATATATAATTTATATTACAATTTGATTTTTTTAGACCCACTATTGACATACAAAATTAATAAATAATTATAATAATTCAATAAAAATATAAAATATAAGGTACATGCAACATAAAACATATAAAATCAAGAATTTTGTTGACAATACTATTTTCTCAAAGTCTATATTTTCTTTTCAAAAATTTTAAAGATTTTGGTGTAATAATTAATTTAAAATAAAATAAGAAATGAATTTTGATCTTAAATGAAGTGTTCATTTTTGAAAATAAGTGTGAATATATGCAAGGGATAAATATATGATAATATAATTGTTATTTGAGAATTAGGAGAATGATATACTAGTACATTAGCAAATCATTCACATAATGTTTTGACACATCAACTTTGTAATATAACACATCAATTGAAATATAATATTTTGATGGCACATAAGCTAATATATCATTTTTTTTTTCTTTTTCTTTTTTGAAAAAAAAAATAAATAAAAAAGAAGAAGATATCCTTATAAAAGATATCTTTTAATAGAGTAACAAGAAAGTCAAAATGGGAGGAGGTGATACTGGACTGGTGCAAGGTGATCCCAATACAAGTGAAAAGTATGAAAAGTGTAACCTTTCATACAAAGATTCAGTGTTAGGTGGGGAGGATGTAATCCCATACGCAACTACGGAAGGGGATGATGAGATACTGGTTAAGAGCGGATCAAAGAGTGAGTATGATCTCGAACATGCAGGTTTTGAAGACAAAGAGAAATGTCCTTATATTCGACTTACTAATGATGAGAAGAGGAGACTAAGGGCCCCATGGAGACACTCCCTTATTGTCAAACTACTTGGTAAGCAAATTGGCTATAATTTTTTCTGTAAGAAGCTCTATTAGATATGGAAGCCAAGAGGAGTACTGAAGGTGATAAAATATTGGCAACAATTTCTTTTTTATTTGATTCTCCCAAAAAGACAACATAGAGATGATAGTTAACGGAGGTCCTTAGCTTATACTGGATCACTACCTAACCTTGAGAAGGTGGGAACCAAACTTTGAACTGTTGACCACAGTAAATGATAAAGTTGTATTTTGGGTTCCTTTCCAAGCATTCCGATTGAATACCATGACAGTAATTTTATGACAAAGCTTGCCTCCAGAATAGGTAAACCTATTAAGTGTGGTACAACTACAAGTAGGGCAGATAGAGGAAACTTTGCCCATATTTGTATTGAAATCGATCTAGCCAAACCTTTGGTGCTGAAATATTGGCTCCAAAAACAAATTTGCTATATAGAATTTAAGGGTCTACATCTAGTTGTTTTTTTGCTTGAACGATATGGCAACATTAAGGAACTATGCAACCATAAAACCACAGAGGTCCACAAAGATCCCGACAAAGCTACGGAGGCTGAAATACTAATGTAAGACATTGATCCACGGGTTAACATGCACCACCCGAGAAGGAGAAATTGTATGGAGAATGGATGATAGTCAAGAAAGGTCAACAACCAGGGAAGGCTAAGGGCTCGGCTGGAATAAGGACACTAAAGGAATTTCAATGCATCATGAATGAAGGAAGGAGAATAATTATGACGCTGATTTGGGAATCGTCAATTGACCACATTTGGTAACAATTATGGGGCTCTAGATTCGAGGTACTAGGAGATGAAATTGGCGCAAATCACCGAAAGTCAAAGAGGACTTTTACCTCCGCATTAGGTTCTCACACGAAATTCAAGGAAAGAAGAGTGGGCTCTAATGTTGACAAGGCACAACAACTGATGTAGAAAGATGCAGGTTATATGCTATCAAGGGATGAGAACATGATAAGTAATGCCTATTGTGGTTCACAATTGAATGGGCCTTTATTGGAACATCATGGAGAAAGCCCAATGACAAAACCAATGTAAATTGCAATGAGCCTCTACAGATAAGACCAATTGATGGGTATTAGGCTATCTCAAAGTAATGTCGAAACCCATGTGAGCTCAACTTACAATGAAATAGCCAACTCCAATCTCAATTCTCATAAACACCATATGCACAAGGCCACATGCAGAAAGGATATTGACATGCACCAACCTATGCCACCAGACGAAGACATGGAGAAGGACGCTACTTCACAGAACCAACCAGCAGTAGACCCACCCATTCACCAAATTAGATGTATTATGAATGATAAGGTTTAAAAATTCGTGTCTAAATGTATAAAATGTTTCCGTATCTATACTACCTGAAACAAAACTCACTTACAGAACACAACCGTTATTTTCGCACGAAGCGGGGTTGTTTCTATCGTTTTCACACAAAAGAGGTCAACAAAAACATGACATTTTAAGAATTTAAAAATCTAAAGTTTTGGTTCTAGTTCTCTTCATATTTTAGGATTTCAAATTTTTTTTTAATCTTATTTGATGCATATTCAGATAGTATAATTTAGCGATGATAATTCTTTTTAAGATTTTACCCATGTTTGGTTTCTTGGTCTTTTATTTATTTTTATACAAATACGTTGTATTAATTTAGTTTAACTTAGTGATGAATAATATTAAAATTTAAGACATATATATGTTGGTTCAAATTAAAAAAATCAATTAAATATGAGTTGAGCACCTGTTAGCTACCCCACTGTTGGTTAGATGTAATTGTAATTTAATATTTTCTCCAATTTGTATGTCTATGTTTAGAATTTTACTTTGCTATGTATTTAATAGTATTTTATGTACTAAATAAATAATGTTGGATACTTATAATTATTATAATATGTATTTTATTATATATTTTCATGCGTTTTCACAAAAATTAGCGTTTCCATGTCGTTTACATACTGTTTCTCGAATCATTTCCGTTTCTGGGCTTATCGAAACGGTATCTCAAAACGAATTTTAGTTTCTTGCGAATGAGATAACCATTGACAAAGCTGAAGGGTAGGGGCAAACTAATGTAGTTTCCCTATAAGCAAATTCAAGATTGGTACCTTATTCAATCAATTACTTATGTGTGTTTTATCATGGAACTATCGTGGAGCAGCAAGTGCGATCTTCATTAGAATCATGAAAACTTTGATGAAGCCATAGATTGTGGTGCTTTTGGAGACTAGAATAAGTGGTTCTAAAGCTTTTCAAGTTGTGAGAAAATTGGGATTCGACAACTTCCATATTGAGGAGGCTATTGGATATTCGGGAGGCATATGGATTTTGTGGAACAAAGGTACAGTTAACTTACAGATAGAATCTACCCATCCTCAATTCACATATTGCCAAATACAAGAAAACTTGTCTGTTTACTAGTATCTTGCTGCTATCTATGCTAGTCCCAGGGAAGATATTCAAATAGAATGTTGGAGGGAGGTTTGGAAAATTTCACAATAAATCAAGGGCCATTGGTGCATAGTGGTTTATTTTATTGAGAATTCTGATAGTATCGAATAGAAAGGTGGAACTCCTAGTAACTCTAACTGGTGTAATCAATTTACAAACTGGATTCTTGACTGTCAGCTTTTGGACATTGGCGCAAAAGGTCCAAACTTCACCTAGAAATAAGCCAAAAAAAGTGGTTATTCAAGAGTTTTCAAAAGATTGGACAGGACCTTAGCCAATATTCAATGGGTGCAAAAATTTCCTCAAGCTATTGTTAAGGTTCTTCCTAAACTAAAATCATATCATAAACCGCTACTCATGGATATGAGTGATCTTCGCTCTGTAGTTGATCACAAACCTTTCCATTTTGAGGCCATGTGGATAACTCACAATGAGTTTGAGACTATTATGAATCGGCATTAGGATACCTTGAGGCTAGTCACAGACATGTTACAACATATCATTGATCCGTTGAAGCTATAGAATCATGAAGTCTTTGGTAATGTGAATAACAGGAAGAGGGGAGCTTTGGCTTGGTTATAGGGTTTTCAATCTGTAAGAGAGCGGTCTTACTCCCACTCTTTGACCCAGCTAGAGGAAAAATCCTTAAGGAAATCATAGAAATTATGGAACAAGAAGAATTACTATGGTTTCAAAAATCTCGAAGTAATTGGATTGTTTACGAGGACCAAAATATCAATTTTTTTCACACTTTTATAGTTAATCGAAAACTAACAAATAAGAGAGTCATGTTGAAAAATAAAGAAGGTAGGTGGGTGGATGAAGCTCAAACTCTTAAACAAGTGCCAATTGATTTTTACAGAAACCTTTTTAAGGATGAGGCCCCTATACGAGTCCCATTAGCCACTGATGTTGGCTTTCCAATTTGCCACAAGAGGATTTTGACAAGGTTCCTAGGCCTGCTACCATAGAGGAGGTCAAATAAGCCATGTTTTCTATTCACCTGTTTAAAGCACCTGGACCGAATGGTTTTCAGGCTGTCTTTTTTCAGTCTCAATAGCATGTAGTCGGCCCCTTTGTCTGTGCGTTGATCAGAGAATGCATGACCAATGTGAATACTATAAGTAGTGCCAATGGTACCTTCATCACTCTTATTCCTAAGGTAGACCAGTCGAGCAATATGGCACAATTCAGGCCAATTAGTTTGTGCAATGTCCTGTACAAAATAATTCCGAAACTTTTGGTGACTCATTTGAAGAAAATTATGCCCAAGTTAGTAGCCTCAAATCAAGTAAGTTTTATTCCGAGAAGAAGGATCCAAGATAATATTATTATCATTTAAGAGCTGTTGCACCAATGACATTGATGAAGGGCAAGAGACAATTCATGGCAATAAAGATAGACTTGGAAAAAGCTTATGATCGTCTTAATTGGAATTTCATTTGAGAAACTCTACAGCAAGCGGAGTTTGACTCCACACTATTCAGTTAATCATGACCCGTGTAACCACCACTACCTTTCAGGTTCTTTGGAATTATGAAATGACTAATCAATTCCTGCCAGAACGGGATATTCAATAAGGGAAACCTTTATCCCCATATTTTTTTGTGCTTTGTATGGAAAGACAAGGCCACCTAATCACAAGTAAAATGAATAAAGGAGTTTGGAAGGCGATTAAGGTTGGGAATTCAGGCCCAAGCTTCTCCTATTTAATGTTCGCAGACGATTTGATTCTTTTTGTTGAAGCTACTCCAGAGCAAGCTTGTCTCATCAAAGATGTCTTGCTTGAGTTTAGTAATTCTTCTGGGTAGAAAGTAAGTATAGAAAAACGAAGATTTTTTTGTACAAGTAGGGTAGAAGGCAGGTGTAAAAAGGAGATTGAGCGTATAACAAGATTCGTATTCACTAGTGATTTGGGTAACGAACTTGGTGTGCCTCTAATCCATGGTCAAGTCTCTAAACAGCAGTACAAGTTCATGGTGAACAAGATCAAAAGGCGTTTAAATGGCTGGAAGAGTGACTTTAGTGCAAACGGTTCTCCAGACCATTGCTTTATACTCTATGCAATCCTCTTAGATCCCAATGGGTATTTATGATGAAGCGGGCAAAATTTGTAAGAAGTTTCTTAGGGGAGAAGAGGCAAGTAAAAGAAAGATTTATAGTCAGCTAGAAAATATAATGAAGAGTAAGCTGCATGGAGGGCTCAGTTTAAAGGATATGCGCATTATGAATTCGGCATCCATCATAAAGATTGGTTGGAGTCTTTTAGTAGAAGATCATAGTCTTTGGTCGCAAGTGATGAACGCAAAGTACAATAAGGATGGGGATACATTTCAACCTCAAACAGCTCGTGCTTATGACTCTACATTATGGAAAGCTCTGTGTAAAGTTTAGCTACATATCTTGCATGGTTCTAGGTGGATTGTTAGGGACAGTAGTTCCATTAATTTCTGGATAGATGATTGGGTGCCAGGAACTAGTCTGTTGCTAGCCCAAGTGATATTGGCTACATATTCCATAGATATGATGAAGAGGGTGAAGGATTACACAACACCGAGTGGGGCGTGGGATATTGAAAGATTGACTATGGTGCTGCCACAAGTACCTGTAAACATATTAAAGCTTTACTTTCCTATACAGCGAATGGAAACTTTGACTGTATAGCATGGGGTCAATCGAATAATGGAGTGTTTTCGGTTAAATCAGTGTATGCTAAGCTTACTGAGGAAAATGAAGTTGCTTGGTTGACTCAGTGGCAAGTAATCTACTGGACCGATGATCTACTCCAAAAATTTATCAGGTTCTGGTCATTAGTTCAACCGGACTCGGATCGATGGTCAGATCGAATAACATCATAAATATATTTAAAATATTATATAATATTTTATTAATTATAAATACTAAATACACAAGAAAACAAAATGTAATAATTCAATATTCATTAAATAATAAAAAAATCAAATCACAACATTCAAGTTTTAACTTATAAATCAAAATAATAATGATAATATCAATATAAAATACATCTGTTTAACTAATTTTTAATATAAAATATAAATATTTTATTAATTCTTAATACAAATAATAGTTTTTTATTAAAAAAATCAATTCACGTAAATCAACTCGGCACAGATTTTATCTTCAGTTCTTACAGTTTTGACCGATCCAACTAACCAAATGGTCTTTGGTTCAATCCAATTTGATTTGTCACCCGAGCAACAGTCCAAACAGTTCGACCAACAAATTTTTTTCTTAAGAATGAAAACTGCCATGGAAAAAATTTCTTACTTTCAAACAAACGTGGACAAATTATATTCCATACTGCTTTTTCCCTGATTAAAAATTCTATTATCTGAACCAAATAGCCCTTTATACTATTATTCACTCTTTATTGTGTAGATATGTATTATATTACTGCGTATCACGGGTTGGGCTGGGTTAAAAGTATAGTATTATCTCTTCCATTTCCTCACCTTGCAATTCCCAAATTCTTTTTACCCTTGAGCTGGATTATGTTGAATACTTAAGGAAGCAATTAAGATAGTTAAAAACTTTTTATTTAGTAAGTAGTCTAGGCAATGTCTACTTAAACATTATCTAATATAAATTTATATACACATGGTTGGATTATGAATATTGATGTAACTGTAAGCACAATCATGCTTGTAGAGCTAGTGGAGTTGAAAGAAGGCCTTTTGTTAGCTTGGAACAACGGCTATTCAAAGGTTATTCACGTGTTTTATGGATTATCATTGTCTTAGTCACATCTTTGTGTTAAATGGAGCGTATAATAATATTTATTACACAATTAGGGTGTGCAGGTGGTCTGCTCAGCTCGATTTTGAGCCTTTATCTAATCAAAGCAACCATATCGATTCTCTAAAATTTTCACTTGCCTGAACTATTGACTAGATCAGTTTTTGGAATTTGCCAATTGTTAGAAAAGTAATCGGTCTTGATTGATTTTGGTTATTTTATCCAAAAATGCAAATATTACATACAAATAGTTAGATTTCTTAAAGCTAAAGACAGAAAATTCAAAAACTAAAAGAAAAAAAAAACCTGATTGGCATAAATAGATTCATTCATTCAAGAATACTTGAAAACGATGGCATTAATAGAAAATTTAAACAAGAATCAGATGCTCCATTTCTCTAAACAACGAAGTTTAGTAACTTAATAATAGTTCAGAGAGAACAAGCACCTATTCAACAAATTACGAAGTCGATCTCTTATAAATCACCATGAAATTCAGTCACGTAATAAACTACATGGAAAAAGAAAGAGATGGAGGGAGAAAGGATACACTAAAACATGGAGGATTCAAGTATACAAGGAGAGAGGAAGAGATAAAGAGAGAGGCAGAGATGAGGCAGTTGAAGTGAAGAGGAAAGTTGCTTAGTTGGGGGGACTTAAGGTTTGAAGTAAAGGGGGAATGAGAGCTGAGAGACGTGAGTTAGGCATATTAGATTTAAATCTAGATTTGTATGGGTTATGGTGTTTTTTTTTTTTTTTGGTATATTATGAGTGCTCAAACTTAGGACTAAAGAATGAGAGAACAAATACTAACCGTTTGAGCTAAATTCTCGGTGGTGATGAAGTACACCTAAATGTTATTCAACACCTAATAAATACATGTACAATAGTATAAAAAATAACAAAATATATATGTATAAGAATATTGGTTGAGCCGGTTAACTAGCCTAAAAAATTTATGGGCCAAAATAATTGAACTAAGCTGACGAAAACTAAGAAACCCAAACTCTTTACTTTCTCAACAGAGTGAGTTAGGTTAGGTTGGTTTTGGCCTAATTCGGTTGGTTTTGGGTTGGTTAATAAATTAAACGGGTCCAATGCACAACTCTATATACAATATCGATAAATAGTAATTTAAAAACCAAAAATTGTATTGTTCGTAATGCTATATTTAGATACAGTGAATTGGAATTTGAATTAAGAATTGAACTGTTCAATTCTAATTTGTCTGTTTGATGCACATTTTAGAATTGAATTTGAAATTTTCAACTCAATTTGCATTGAGAAATAACTGCAAAACACATTTTTATGGATAGACCCTAAAATTTATAATTATTATGTATATGCTATTTTTGAAAACTACTTACATATAATATCGACCACCGCCCACCAACAACCTCCACCACCCAACACTGGGTGTCACCCATCAGTAACTTTGTCCACCCATCATTGGCCGCCACCACCGTTGCCGTCGAATACTAGACACCACCTTCAAAACCCACCAAAGATGACAACCACCACCAAGAACTATCAAAGATGACGGCAACCACCATTAGGATCGGCCTGAATAATGACAGTCATCATTAGGTTTCATAAGAAACAACAATAACTATCGTCGGGATTCACTAGAGATGATGACTAAATGTTGATGCACAATTCCATATGTAATTTTTTTTGTGATCCAAACTTATTAATTGTAATTTTTACTAATTTCAATTATAATAAAAATGCAATTGGTTTTGCATTTTCAATTTGATGCATCCAAACACATTCTAATTGGAGATATAATTAGGAATTATACTTTTTTTCTAATTTTCTAGTTTAACATATATTTTATAATTGAAATTAAAATTTCCAACTCAATTACAAGAAATTAAGAAACAACTAAAAAATATCATATTGAATTCTTATGGATAAACCCTGAAAATTATATATCATCCGAAAACATTTATATACATGATATTATTAGCAATCATCTATTTATGGCGACACATTATGCTATATTATCGCCGAACACCACCCCCATGTAACACACTAGTTGCCGAAAGTTTCTTATCAACAACCTCATCCACCTATCATTGGTCATTTCTTACCAACAACCCTGTCGACCCGCCTTCGATTATTTCTTATCGATAACCTTGTACATTGGCTAATCGGCAACCTCGTTTACCCATTATCGATTGCCACCATCAGAACTTGATGAAGTCAACAATCATAACTGTTAAACTCATCGGAGAAGACGACAAATATAGCTAGACTCACCAGAGATGATGACCAGCACCTTCAGGACCTACTAGAGACTACGACAACCAATGTCATGACTAGTTAGAGGTTACGACAACCACCATCGGAATCTTAATAGACAGTGACAACCACCACAGGGACCTACTGAAGACTACAACAACTATTGTTGAAACCCACCAAAGATGATGACAACCAACATCATGAACCATCTGAGACTACAACAACCAACGTCAAAACCCACTGCCAACGTCGACCAAGTGATTGAAGCTTATTTTGTATTGTAATTTGTATGTCACTAAAACTCATAAATTATAATTCTAACCAATTCCAAATCTAATAGAATTGAAATTAATTTTAATTCAAATTTCATATATCCAAACGTAGCTAAAAAGATAAATATTAACAAAAAGAAAGAATATCGAAGGAACATTGTTTTGTTACTTGTTGAGAATTTATATGTTGAATGATAATTTTTAATTGGTCTTAATGAATTTTGTCACTTAACTCAGGAAGATGATTAACACAGCAGATGTCTTTCAAAGTGATATCATTGAATAAGTCCATAAAGAAGTTGAATATCACGACTTCAGTTGAAAAAAAAAAATTAAGGATAAAATTTTAGTTGATAAGCAAACCTCAGTTGATAAAGAAATGATTTTGACTAACTGTTTTCAAGTGAAACAAAATGTGTGAGTCTCCAACTATCTTGGCAGATGATCCACAATGTCAGTTGACTTATTAATGCACATTCCTTAGCTGACTAATAGTTTTTAGCTGAAAGTTTCTGCTCACTTCCTTTAGTACTTCAGCTGTTGAGCTTTAAAGAAACAATGTGTTTGATATATACACATCCACTGTGTTGGCTCGGCTGATTCATTCATGTGTTCACTTGATTTCGTCAGTTGACTTGTATAGGATGAAATGTTGTCATATTGATTAAATAACTAGCCAATTGATCAGCTAAGTGATTTTCGCTAAGTTCGATTACCACATATAATTCATATTGAACTCAGTTAACACTGTACAAGCAATAAGAGAGTAATTTCCAGTTACTTTCGTATCGTATATAATTCATTTTGTTATCATAAAAAATAAATTAATTAATTAATTAAAAAAAGTTAATGAATCAAGGCAACTGCCCAAGTGATTCAACAATTTGTTATTTTTTTTTTGTGAGTTTGAAATTTGTTGTGTTACTTCAAAGTCTTTTAAGCTAGTAAAGATAATTGTAAATATAAAATATGAGACTAATTAGCATAAAAAATCTATTTATTATAAATTTAAAACATTGGGTGTAACCAAGGTTGTCAAGATCGCAATTTTGGATCGTATGATCTTATGATCCTTTCCACCTCATCATTTTGAAATGTGTTGAAGATCGCTACTTCAGAAACTCAGAAGGAAGATCGCTGGCTTGCTGCAAAAATTGTAAGATTGCGAGTTATTTTCTAGTCCACCGATTGAAGAAAAAAAGGAAAATTGGTCAAAATTTTGAGTGGGATTTTGAAATCTTAGCCACTCATCTCTTCCTTTCTTGTTGGCAGTGAAAGTTTGACACTCAGGAATGCAAAACGCCACCCTTTCCTTGCTCGTTGCTCTCACCGTCGAAACCATTCTCTTTTTGCCAGTCAAGACGACATTTTCATACCGTCAAAGTCTTCGGATCTAGGTTGAGCCTTCAAAGTATGCACCAGTTGAGGTTCATCTTCAATACTTGTTGAAGAGTTCCAGAGCAAATCTACATCTATCCGGCTTCAAAATTTGCATTTGCAGAGGAGGAAAACCTTCGAAACACAACACTAAGAGTAGAGTCGCGACCAACATAAACTTTTATTGTATTTATTTAATTCTAATTTCTCAGTTACTTAATACTTAAAATGTAATTGAGTTTGTTTGAGTTTGTATATATGTGGATTTTGGGTTTGGATATAATTGAATTTATTTTATCTCTAAAAATGATTTTTCATTCTTTATTTATTTATAATTTCTAATAATTAGAATGACTTTCCCATAGAATCAGATGTTTTCACTTATACTCTTTTATTATGTGGTTCTTTTGTAATAATGATGGCATTAATGAAATTTTTACTTTGAAAAATACATATTTGAAGTTTTATAACAAATTATACTTGTTCATAATAAATAAGGTATGTAGATATCTATCTAACAACTAATTTATAAAATTTGTAAGATCTTCCAATCCTACTGAGTAGATCTTGCTACCTTCCACGATCCTTCTTAAGATCTCATTCTTGATAACCTTAGGTGTGACATTTCTTGGTTAGTAGCTTTCTTATTGTTTCTCCGTTGAATAAAGAAAATGTGTCGTTATCACATGTTTCTAAAATGAGAAGTTCAACACCAACGTCTAAGGAAAAAATTGTTGAAAGGGGTGGGGGGGGGAGGGGGAGGGGGAATTGAGTTGCTAAAATGAGGCATTTTCAAAAACCGGATCTAGTTTCACCTCACCTTCACACCACGTGGCAATACTAAATATTATTAATATATAATAATCAATATTAAATATTATTAAATTTTTTTTTTTTATTTACTATTGTCACACCCCTCACAGAGGCATGACTAGCCGAATAAATAGATAACCAAACTTCCGTAACCCTGACTCCAAAACAAAGAAGTAACTATGATTTTTTACCAAACTAATGAATAAAAGTAAAAATTTATAAAACAAAAATTAACTGTAAAAATTTGTTTACTAAAATAAATCATAATTTATCAAAAATTTTGGCAAAAATTCCCCGTAAAGTGGAACATGTCCAAAAATACAAATACATTAACATGTTTTTATACAACAATAACAATAACACTAACACAAACAACAAAGAGCTTCGTTCCGTTTCTTATCACAATAACAAATAATTAAACTACTGCACAATATAAGACCAGACACCACACAGCTCTAGTGTAACTACAAATTTTCACCATTTAACTTCAAGATTGAGATTCTGAAGATTTGCCTTCCTACCAAATGCTCGGCAAAGTCCATTATTAGTAATAGCCGTTCTTAAGGTCCTGTTACTAAAAAAATTAACCACAAAAGAGATCTAAGTCCTATGGACTCAGTGAGTGAAAAATCATACCCAAATGGTACTAGCATCACTCAAAGAACAAATATTATCATTTAATCTCAAGTAACAGTATTCATGTTTTTAATTCAATAGTACAAGCACGTACATGTAATTCTCATAAAGCCACGAACACATGTTTTACAACATATATAACTCAATTCAAATATCTAAAATTCATAATTCCAAACAAAACAATCAAAGCATGCAAAGCAAGTAAAGGGCCAACAGAGTAACTCAACCTCGCAAACCACCACTCACTGGGCAGTTTTATGCCTGCACACCAATAGTATAATCAAAAATAGAATCACTAATTTACTCTGTAGTATGTTAGGAACAATTTTTATTTAGAGATCCTAGGCTAATTCAAATTACAACCTATGAGAAAGTCTCCCAGACCGGCTGAAGTTCATTAAAAATCCTACATGGACCTAGCTGCAGTCCAACAGCTCTAGTGACAAACATACTTAGAACAAGGTTCCGAAATTTTTCAGACCTCATCTCAAGACCCTAAGCTACATTTTCTCTTTTGAACTCTTAATTTAATTCAGCTCCAAATGCACCCAAAACACAAGATTTCTCTCACCCACGAAATCTGTCCTGCATTTCTTCAAAAATCATTCAACTTTCACTTTTAACACTTCACCTCACAATTGAACATCCTTTACCCATACCCACTACCTACTATCATTAAATACTCACTCATCATGCCAACCAACAACTCTTTGCTCTTATTCATGATTTTTTATTCAAACTCAATTAATAATTAACTTCCCAAGAATTGAAATAATCAAGTTTCATTCATTATGCTATAACTCGTTTCTTTGAGGCTTTTCATCAAGCACCTTGAATCCTATATATATATATATCCCACAAGAGTTCACTTAGCCATTTAAAAAACTTGTATTAAGAGAATTCAATACCAATTCACCCTAAAACCTCCATATTAATCACTTTCCTAATGATTACTAACGCACATGTTCTTTGATCCTACACTTTTAATTTCTTTGATTCCTAAATCCAATTATCAAACCACCATGAACATCAAGAGAATTAAAAGTGTAAGTTGAAGGATTCACCTACCACAAAAAATAATAATAATAATAATAAAAATTGAGGCGACAGCAACAACAAGAAGCCGTTGCTATACTTCTAATCCATGCCCACGGCTAATCAAAGGGATAAGAAGGAAGAAACCTCCACTGCCACTACCCTTGCCCACTTCAAAACAGCCGTTGGAGTTTCTTTTATACCCACGGTTGGAAAGAAAAATAGTAGGGCAAAGAGGAGAAAGCTACTTCTCGGCTGAACAATTCAACCTCTCAGCCACCAAGTTAATGTTGCTGCAACTCCAATACCAAATAAGGCCGCCACCATGCCAAAACGCCCAATAGGACTGATACCACGCCAAACAAAGTAACCAACTTCACAGCTGAAGCAAGTGAGCACGGGAAAGGAAGGGAAAGAAGCTGCTCGCCGCTAGAAAAGAGAAAGCTACACCCATTTCACTCCAAGTCTCTCCAACAAACTTAAGAAAAGTCCCCAAGTTAATGGCTGGAAGAAGAGTGATACATGGGCAAGACAAAGAGAAGCTCAAAGTGGCCGTGAGATAAGCAAAATCAGGAAGTAAAGGCCAGGTGAGGCAAAGAAGCTTCCCAAGAATCGATCAAGTGTGGAAAAAAAATACCAAAATCTAGAGAAATCTTGCTGACAAGAAGACCAAGTCGGTCAATGAAGGAAAAAGGAAAGAAAAATAAAGAAAAAGGAAAACAAAAAGGAGTCAAAGTCAAAAGTAAACTTATGGTTCATAATTTTATTTTTATTTTATTGTTTTGTTGCACATGTCTAATTTGTATACTTTACTTATTTAATTTGTTTGTAGTGGACGTCAATTCTATGCAAATATAATATATACCATTTCATTTACTAATTTTACTTCGCAATTTTATTTAGTTTACCATAACAAATTATACACAAATTTGAAATCTTATACTAGGATATCATATTATAACATGTTCAAATATATTATTATTTAATAAATTTATTCATTTTATAACTTAAATTTATACTTTGTGTCTAAGACTCAATATTACGTTATCGAATTATGATGGTTATAAATATTTAGTAAGATTAAATAATATTAATAGTAAATATTTTTAGAAAGATTAAATATTATATAATACTAAATAAGATTAAATTTTTTTAATGTTAAATTATTTATTAATAAACAAGATTGAATATTATATAATAAATAATATTAAATAGTAAATATAATAAATAATTAATATTTTATAAATACAGTTTATAAGAACCAATATTGGTCTATAAAAACCAACATTGGTCAATATAAACCAATGTTGATAAAACGTTAGAAAGTATCATCACTTTACTATGAATATTTACCCACTAAAGTTTTTATTTATATCTAAAACCTTTTTAAACTTCAACCCTAACAGGACCTTAGATTAGTTCTCAATGTTTGGCAAATTAAACCAACATTGATAAAACTTTTCAAAGTACCATCCAATTACTATCAATATTCATCCAATAATATTTTTATTCATATAAATACTAAAATATTATTGAACTCCAAATGAAAAAAAAACTTATGCTAGTTTTTTAATTTAAATATTTAATATTGAATATATGTAATGTTAAATATTAAATAGTTTATAATATTTACTATTAAATATTATTTATTATTATTAAATAATATATATTACTAAATATTAAACAATAAATATTATATTAATAAATATTAAATATTAAATATTAAATAAAGCAATGGGGAATCTTTGACAATGGGCAAAAACCTGATCCAGTAATATCACGTAAGTGAAGAAGGGCAATGTCACTTGTAAAGCTCTTTCGTTAAATGCAAGATCATGATAGGACTCGAGGATGAAGCCCCGGCTAACTCCATCCAACAATAGCGATAAGACGAGAGCAGGTGGGGGCCAAGTGTTCTTCGGAATGATTGGGGGTAAAGGGCACATAGGCTGTGTATCGAGTTGAAAGTGAAATTTGCCAAAAACTAGTAGAATGCTCTCAAAACCAATTCACTTCAGTGAGACAGAGGAAAGTGGAATTTTGTGTGTAGAGATGAAATCTCGAATTTATAAAGGAACGCCAAAAGCGAAGGCAGCTCTCCACCCACGCTGGGATGTGAAAGTATGGGGAGCAAAGAGCAAACGGGATTAGATACCTCGGTAATCCATGCTATAAATGATGAGTGTTCGCCTTTGGTCTAAGCGGATTAGGGGCCCAACTAATGCGTAAAACACTTCGCCTAGAGAGTACGGTTTATTAATATAATATTAAATATTAAATAAATCTAAATATATATATATCAATAAATATTAATTATTTAATATTTAATTATTAATTATTAAATATAATATATTATTTAATATTTAATATTCAATATTATATACTTATAATTATTAAATATTATATAATATTAAATATTAATTATGTAATATTTACTATTTAATATTATTGAATTTTATATATTACTAAATAGTAAATAATAAAAATTATTGATAATTATTATTTAATAATATGGAATAATCATTCTATTCTATTTATTTATTTATTTTACAGTTTTTAGACATGAAATAATATAAAAATTATGTTAAAATGACAAAAATATCTCTCGATAGATAAAGTAATAAAAATGTAACATAATTTATGAATATAAATATATATATATATATTTAATTTTTTTAATTAAATTTTAAAAATATTATATTATATATTTATTTATTATTACTACTTATATTTATTTTATTATTTCTTATTTTTATTATTTATTAATATTTTAGTTTAAAATTAATTAACTAATTTATTTATTTATAATTATATTATTTACTATGATATGAATGGTATGTTTGTTATTAACTAAAATGAATTAATTTAATATTATTTTTATATACTAATTTTTATAACTTGTCACAGCTCTCACAGAAGTATGACTAGTCGGAAGAACGAATAATCAAATCTCTGTAATCCTGACTTCTAAAATAAGAAACGAACACGACTCTTGACTAAACTAAAGTGTAAAAGCAAATTTTATAAAACATGAATTAACTAAAATAAATTTGTTTACTAAAACTTATAACAATTTATTAAAATTTCGGCAGAGATTTCCTATAAAGTAGAACATGCCCATACAATATAAACATACATTCCTGTTTTTATACAATAACAACCATAACAACAAAGACAACAAGGAGCTCTGCTCCATTTTTCATCACAATAACAAATAATTAGACTGTTACATTACATAAGACTAGACTCCCCAAAACTCTAGTGTGATTGTAAATTTCCACCCTTTGATTTTAAGATTGAGATTCCGAAGAGTTACCTTGCCGCCATACACTCGGTAAGTCCAGTATCAATGATTATTGTTCAGTGAGATCTTGTTACTAAAAAAAAAAAAATCAACAAAGAAAGAGATGAGTCCAACAGACTCCGTAAGTGGAAAAGCATATCCAAATGGTACTAGCATCACTCAACACATATATAAAATATATAATCAACTAATATCAATATATCATATATCACAAATAACTAATAAGATTACACATAATCAATTATAGAATTATAAAGTATCGCAAACATAATTCAAGTAACACTCTGTATAATCTAATCACAGAAATCAGAGCGGCTGAATCATACAAATCATACGAAGCAAGCAAAGGACCAACTGAGTAACTCAGCCCCACACAAACCTCCCACCTAGTAGTTTTGCGCTCGCTCACCGAATAGAATCAGAAACATAATCACTAGAACGCTTCTTTGAATCTATCCATCAGGACTAAGCACTACATTCGTTAAAAAAAAAAAATACTTATCAGAAAAATCTCATATCATAATATTAAAAAAAAATCATTCTCGATAAAAAAAAAATACATTTTCATTGGCCCTTATTAACCACAAACAATTTCATACATCAATATAATTCACTTAAGTCAATCATAACAATATAATTCTTATTTACTATTATAATATATGTATATACTTATATATTTTTAGAATTAATTGCCCACCACAAATTTGAAAGCAAATTTGAACCATAAATATATATTATCTTATTAGTTTTGTCATTTCTTTTCCCCTTGAACCAATCTAGCTCATTCCTTTTCTCCTATTTATGCCCATGCTCTACTCTACATGGATTCCGCTGCTTTTCCTTGCATTGATAATGAGCTTTTCAAATGTGTAATAGTCTAATTAGTTGTCAAATTTTGTTTTATATAATAGTCTAATTAGTTGTTATTTGCGATATGACTGGAGCGGAGCTCTTTTATGTAATTATGTAATTATTATGGTCTGGTTATATATAAGTAAGTGTATATGTTTGTATTTTGAGGCATGTTTTATATTACAAAAAACCTCTACCCAAATTTTCAATAAATTGTTATTTGTTTTAGTACATAAACTTTAATGGTTAACTTCCGTTTTATAAAAATTTACTTTTATAGTAATTTTTATAGCACTAGTTTAATCAAGAGTTTTGTTTGTTTCTTTGTTTGGGTGTCAAGATTACAGAAATTTGATTATCTATTTCTCTAACTAGTCATGTCTCCATTTGAAGGTGTGACAAGTTTTTTATATTTTATATGTTTTTATATTATTTGATATAATATGAAAAGTATTTTTGTCATTTGATTAAATAAAATATATTTATTTTTTTAATTAATTAATAATGTTATTATTTTATTAATATTCAACTTTTTATTCAATTCTTTATTTTATGTGAGATAATAATTATTTTATCATTTAACTGAACTAAACTGATTCCATAAAAGTTAAAATGAACAATCCCAACCCCTAAGTAGATTTGAAGATTTCTCTTTTTATAGAATAAAATAGCCAGAATGAAATGAATATTTTAAATCTAAAGATATGCTAAATAGAAGAATATTCATTCTATAAAATCATACATGAAATAAAATAACAATTCCTACGTACTAAACTAATCTTAAATTTTATTTTATTTTTTTCTCTCCCTTTCAACTACTAGTTTTTTTCCCACCCCTCTCACCAGTTTTCCTATATCTAAGCTAAAACAAGAAAAAAAGGAAAGGAAAAACATGTCACATCCACACGTCAGTCCAAATTTCCAAAAGGTGTGTGGCAATGTCCCAACCCATGTAATTTCATTACCATAATGTCACGGACCAATTTGCTAGGACGCAAAGACGTCGGTGTAGCACTTGTCAGCCCATCGTGGGTAACAAGTCAACTTCTCCAATGCCTCTCGAGTGTCAACCTGCAAGACTAGTACACAATGATATAATCAAAATGTAACAAAAATAAATATAACACTGTTTACAAGAAAATGCTTCAACTTCTCATTAATTGGAAAACGATCAAATTACAATGTTAGTAAAATACGAATGACGTATCCTCGACATGACTACGACATGAGCAAATGACTTGGCGTAAGAGAAGTTACAAGTAACACCAAGACCTTTAACAATCATCCGACAAGCTCATATACAATTTTGAATTTTCTCACAGTATACCCCCTAAATAACTTTTTGTGTCATAGTCCCTCTGACAAAAAAAAACATCATTTTTCCCAATTGCCCGATTGTCCTATTTACAAAAATGTTACCATGTCATAACATATGCCTAACTACCCATAATGATAACTCATCACAAAACAAACGACCATGTACGACATGCACTGAACAAGCTTGGATTGTGACACATGAGTCTACATCAGTTTGAATTCTTTTCACTTTAGCAGCATAAGCATAATGTTATTAATGGTAATGAAACTAAAATTAGACGTATATATAACAGATAAATGCAAGACTGAAAAAGTTGAAGTGACATGACGAGCATATTTTTCTAAATAACAAATGCTCCACTAAGCAGAAGCATGAACAAAAGGACAAGTAGATAAAGTTCAATCACCCATCATCACCCACTATTACAGGAATTGGTTGTTGAATGAGCTGTCGGTGATGCAAGTCCATCCATCTGCCTCCTCAATGATGGTGTGGGGGAAAATCTTGGAGATAGGTTAACCAATTCCAGCGCTTGTACTCTCAGCTCAACAGGGTAGTCAGCAACACACCCAATTCTTGGCCCAGCACCTGTTGACCACTTCAGGGACAGCTGATGCCCTAATTGGTATGACTTAGCAGCCTTCTTGGAATTGATTCTTTGTAATATGGCAGTCTTAGGCACCTCTGCTCTCGGGCTCTGAAGCCCACCAGATAGAGTCCTTCTGTATTCACTTACAAATTCAGGTTCAGGAACTTCTGTTGATTCTGGGGATGGGGTTTTCTCCTCTGCCTCAGATATTCCAGACTTGGGCATTTCAGTGTTGGATAAGGCTCCACTAGCTAAATTTCTAAAAGACTTGCCGCCATCGTAAGTATCAGAATCTTCATTTGCCTTGCGTATCTGGAAGCATGAATTTTAAATAATATAGTCAAGGATATTAAGGCTATTGGCATTAAGTCAGCAAAACCAACATATATTTGGAAAATGGAAACTGTTTTTTACAGAAAAACAAATTACACTTCAAACAAGGCACCCTTGAAAAAAGTTCTCCAAGAAGTTGTTGCGAAATAGTTTACACTTCCAAAATGTTGCCGAAATACCTATCAAGACATTGAGAAAAGAAGTTCTTAAGAAATTATTCTAATACTTATTATTTACCTCAACTTCATTAAGATTAACTCCATTTTCCTTGAGAAAGGATAAAAAGGTGTCGAGACTATCATCTTTTGGCCGGTAATGTCCACTATATGCAGAGATAGACTGCAAGGTAAAGCCATAAAAAATCAGATGTTATAGATAAACAAAACCAACAGGAACTTTCATTAGAACTTCCAACAGATTAATTGAGCATTTGCTTTTCTTTCTGTGTATCAATATAAGATAGATATATACTATATCCACCAGCTCCAACAGTGACATAGATATCTCATAAGACTATAACAACTTTTTCACGCCTGAATTCCTCATGAAGTATTCAGAATACTACCCCATTTACCGTGTACACCATACCTTAAGAATACCTTACTCTGCCTCTAACCTCCCTGCAGCTAACGTAGCTCCTCCAGCCAAGAAGCTAGAATGATGAAATATTCCCTTCTGTTTCTGGAAGGTAAAATATAATGTATCATTTTTTTCTGGAATAAAGAGGAAGAATGCAAGAATATCCTGAGCGAGAGAGTGAGATAGACAAGGGGAAGTTCCTTTATTTAAATTCTTACCTCACCAGCATAGAGTTTCTTAGAGGTACTCATTACAAATATGTACTTCAGGCCTTTGTTTGTGTCAAGTAATTCCCCAGTTTGCTTACGAATAATTTTCCCTTCAACAACAATGTATTCATAATTTTCTCTCTCTTGCTAATGGACAACCAATCAGCAAGAAAGCGGTTGGACCAAGGGAGAGGAAAAGAAAAGGAGCAACATGTTAGCATGGCAAAAACAGAATAGAATTTATGCATAATGCAGTAAGAAGATTATAATCAAGAATCAGTGTCAATTTAAAACAAAAGTGATTTTGATTCAGTGAAACACATACAGGTCCAAGATACTTAATGCATTGTTGTCGAAGCTTTGATCTAGGCAAGTCTTTCAAATCAACATCTTTGCCATCTCCTATATCCAACCTGTAGAATGCGAACAACAAAAATGTCAGAAACCACCTTGACCATACTAGCATAGGCCATTCCTTTTGCAAAACAAAAGGACAACAACTGAATTCCCAATTGTTTATGATTAGTCAGATTCACCCTCTTTACTTTCGAAATTCCACTTTACTCCTAACTGGGCAATTATCCATTATCTTTCCAACATTCCCAGAGAAAACTTTGTCTTCCTGCAGTGTCCTTATCTATTTTTTTGAACTAATGAATATGGTTGATCAAGTAAGACTTCAATAACGAACAGTTCACTGTTCAATTATAACGAATGAAAGCTACTCTGATATGAGATGATTGTTTCATTTACAAATTTCTATTCCAGTCAGACCAATAATCTTGCACCACTCTTGAATGTAAAATTTTCTTCTTACCAATAGAAAAATGGCTGAACGGCATCAGCTTTACACCACTCTTTGTAGTACATATGCAAGCTATGCCCATAGCGATGCCGTGGATCAATCTACAGTATTAAGTTAAGATTTAAGAAAATCTAAAAGTTACAGCTTAAATTAAGGTCATTCATTAAAACAAGAAAAGGAAAATAAGATTGAATTAAAAGGGTGGGACGAGAAGTAGTTACAGCTTCAATCCAATGCTGAAAAGCCAATTTTTGTGCTTTGGCGTCTTTGGACAAACCTTTACCGACCTGCCCATGTAGTCCTAATAATAATCAACCAAACGACAAGTAACACTAATTTTAAAGAAGTCCCAACATGAAGCCCATACAAAATTTTGGTACCTTGGAAGCATTCAAGCTAACCCGACTCCATCTAGATGCAGCACTTTCCGGTAAATTGAAGAATGAAATCGTACTGTGGTTCAGTCTAGCAGAGTCTATAGCTTGCCACCTTCATGGAAATAAGTTTCTTTTAGTTGATTTTTCATTTTTTGTTACTAAAGAAAAAAAATGAAGGATGTTAGATTCGTGCACATACCAAAGCTCCTCAGCTATAACTGCAGTGTCAGCTAACCTACGCCGGGCGCGGTAACTCCTATAGACCTTTTGCACCTTTACAGCAGCAGCAGCAGACTCAGACCAGGCGCCACCTAGGGCGTCTTGACTGTCGGCGTAACCGTCGGATTGACGTCACTTACCGGCCAAGACTTCCCCTGAATAGAAGAAAATAAGGGCATTTTGATCCCATTAGACTCCCCATCGCCATTCTCCGGAGAGTCAACGGCGAAACCTTTACCCGGAGGAAACCCAGTGCCATCAGTTAAATGACCATCCGCGGACAGAGAATCGGGCATTTTGGAGCTGGGAAACTCATCAGACTTAACGTCGGAAGGGTTTAAACACATGTCAGTAAGAGAGCAAGAGAATGGTTGCTTTGACTGGAGGTTGAAGTTTGAGAGGCCCTGAGTTTCAACCTGCATGGAACTCGGTGGGATCAAAGAAAAAACCAGATACAGCAAATGCCTGAGAAACAAATAAACTGAGCACTGAGACTTGAGTCTCAGACTTGTAGAGAGGGAGAGAGAGTGTTTTGCACAGAACACGGATGCTCGTGCTAGTGGGGGTGTATATATATATATATATATATATCCGGATGAGACGATCCTTTGGGCGAATGTGAACGAAACAGGCCTTATCTTTTCTATAATAAAATAGTCTTTCCATCAAATATATATTTTTGCAATGCATTTTGCCTTTATCAATAAAATTTTGTGGTGTTATACAGCCATATATTTTCATACGGGTTTTTACATGGAACTTATCTATCAATCTTTTACTAATTTATTAGGTGGAACGGAGCAATCTGTTACGCGCTCGACTGACAAAATGCTTAAAGTACTCGCTGTGTCTAACAGAGGAAGCTAATAGACCATTGTGTACATATAGAAGACGTGGTGTTGTATATTAAAAATCTTTAGAGAGGTGATGATTTCCATGATACTCAGTAGAACATGGTTTTAATATCTAACTACTACTTTATAGTATTATATATTTATATTTATTTATTTTTTCGCACTACTTTTGTTTGCCCTCTTTTCATAAGTTTAGGGTACTGTGAATTAAAATTGAAATATTTTTTTTTTAAGTTTTGGCCCGCTATATGTACAGTAAAAATCTAAATTAAGGTGATAGTAATGTAGATAAAATATTTTCTGCTGTGTTGATATTTTTCCTATTTTTTCATTACTTTATAACTAAATAGATAAAAATTAAAATATTATTTTCTTTCTTTAGGAATAGTTGTGAAATAATTTGATCTCATTTTTTTCTCACAAATCCTTCAATCAATCTAATATGTCCTACATCAAGTGGTATCAACACTAAATCGATTAGCGTCTAATTGTCAAGAGTCACAAACTTGTATTCCCAAACCAAAAATCACATAAATTACCACCTTCCAGTCGTTGCCACCACCATTTCCACTGTAGTCCACCATATTCCACCACTGGAAACCACCTAAACAACTTGAAAACTCATAACCATAACAACCAAAAAATATATTACCTTCATTCTGTCGTCCATGGTCAAAAACTATTGTCTTTCACTGCCAAAACCCTTTGACTTACATCAACATTAGAATCGAAAAGTTTTAATCAACCATCTGCTAAAATATAACAGTGAAAAACCATCGAAGAAGCGCACATGCTCATTATGTGCCACCACATGTGAGGCGTGTACTAGCACTATGTAGTGCACAACCCATACACACTCCAGGTGAAAGAGACAATGTCACGTTAGCCATCATTTATGCCACATGTCACCCACCTGTCGTCCACATCATCATCCAGTCAGCCAACGGTGCCACACAAGTCAAGCCTCATTAACAATGCCATGTCACCATTACTGGCATGTAAACAACATTAGACCTGTCATTGATCGCCATATCATCATCTGATGCAACATAATTTATGAAGTAAACGTGCCATGTTAGCATTTCAGTTAATTGCTTTTAGTAGACCAGTTGACAATTTGACCGATCCGATTTATCTCGTTTCAAATCTATTTTTTGATGATGTCAAACAAGTTTTCTATTGTATTCGACGCTCTAGATCCGATTATGGGGTCTGTTTTTCCAAATTCTAATATGAAAATTTTCATTTGGTACAATCTCTTTACTTTATATCTTTATTTGCTTATTTTTCTTTCTCTTTTTTTGTTAAATATTATTTTGGTTATTTGGTTGTGTTTGTGAAATATTCTAATGGAGATCAACCAAGTCAAATTAGCTAACTTCGCAACTTTTGATTCTCACGTTCAAGCAATTGGCTAAGAAAGGGACTCTGTTTCTTAGACAATGGGTTCCCAAGATCCTAAAGAAAGCTCCTAATGAATTGGTTTGAATGAAATATAACTACTAGGCATGAATTTGTAAAGGAAAATGATAAAGAAAGGCAATAAATAAAGCATGTAAAGAAATGTTGTCAATAAAGCAATAAATGCTGAATATAAAATAGGAATTGAACCAACTCAGCAAATCTAATAGCTCCAATCACTAACTAACCCTCAATTTTGAACCAATTTGAATAGGTCTTATCTTTATCTTCTCATTTGAACCATTCCCAACAACTCTATCATCCTATTTAAAATCTTAACTGAAAATCCCTATTTTAAAGGGATTTGAAACCATTTCATTATCCTTTATTATTTTTGAATAAAAATACTGAATATGGCTTGATTCTAGTAACTAAGTGGCCTACTAAATTGGTCTTAACCCAATTGACATAATTTGAATTAAGCCCAAACTCAGTTATCCGACCTAGTCCATTAGCTAATTAGCGCTCAGCTAATCAAAAATCATCAAAGAGGTCCAAATGAATTTAGCCCACACCTTGCATATTTTTTGGTGTTAACACTTTGTTCCTGTATCATTAAGGTACGAGTGCACCAAATACCTGATTAGATGCATCATATCCCTTTTTCAAATTTGAATTTTCAACTGCCTTAATGAATAGGTGGCCAATAAATTCCATTCACCAGCCTTTCTGTTTTCCAAGGAATTATGCAAATCTCTCCAATTTGAATTCAAATTTCGTGCTTAGCTTGGCTTCTTTATAATTGGTTGACTTAAAAATCTCATTTTTATCTTGCATCTTCTATTTGCTTTTGAATTCTACAAGCTTCCCCGAATTCACTATTTCTGCTCTCTATTTCCACGGCTTATTCAGCTTCAGATTCCTAAAACAAATCCTACTCACCCCTTGATGGTTCAATCAATTCGAGTTCATTGAAATTAACTAGAAATTCTTTGCCATCATCACCATTTGGAACGGTGATCCCGAAAACCCTAGTTCCATAAAATGCTTGCAATTCTTTCATCATTGGGCCAACAACTTCTGATCCTGCCCAGGGCTCTCTAATTCTTCACCCGCTTCATTTCTCCAAAAGTATTTCAACTGCCTATCATCTCAGATTGGTACTCGGTCTACAAATGCCTTTATGAGTTTCAAGTATGGCCTTGCAAGACCTTTGCAGATACAACTTGGATTTCCCGCATCTTGACTGCCCGTGGTAATGATTGGAAGAAATAGGGAATTTTTGACATTATTTCCCTTTCTCAACAATACATTTTCCTCGACACTAACTTGTTCTTTAGCTTCTTTGCATCCTAGTCCACCTCCATCATTGAATTCATCTTTCCATTTGCGATGATGAGTCCTGTGCTTTTTGACGTTGTTGTTGTCACTGTGCTACCAGTTGACAGGGAATAACTTTTCATTTTATCTGGAGAGTTTTCAGGTGATAATCTTAGCATTATCTTCAATAAGAACACTTCTTCCTACTTGGCTTTCCTCATAGCTAATGTCAAAAGCAAAGGCCTCGCTATGGATGTCGAGCACAACACTTTCTTGTTGTATTGGCTTTGTAAATATTTTATGTGCCTAAGTTATGTTACCATTATTTTTAAATTTTCACACTTCATAGTAGCAATAACCTTGTGTAAAGCTTTGGCATTAGCCCATTTATTTATTTATTTATTTATTTTTTGCTATACAAGAGCCTATTTTCAGCCGTGAATTAGCTAAAAAATAACCAAAATCTAAAAACGATACCTGGACCATTATGTTTTTGCAATTATGGATCCACCACTACTTCCCAGAATTCCATGCTGATGTCCAATCACCTGAAAGACCAATTGTTTATGGGCACTTACTGCAGTTGATTCCATCAACTAAGCTCTCTGCATTTGATGTGCAGAACAGGATTTTCAGTTTGCTTGCTAAAAGTCCTTCTTCTTTGTTCCCTTATTTCTTGACACCACAAACCCTGATAATTCTCCTCATTCTTCCGAGATAGTGCTCAGTTGGTGCAGCATGCTAATTGCCAGAGATTTTATCCATAGGACAAAGCCAAATGTTCACCATAACGAGTCTTCTCTTGAACCATACAATGCTCAATGCTTCGGTCAGCAATTTGGGTTGACTCAGGGTATTCCATTACCCTTTACTTCTTTGGCTAAATACTCAGTCAAATTTGCTTTTACCTTAGCTACAACAATTAGCTGAGGACAACTTTCTGAAGTTGAACCTGTTTGAGTACTTCCTTTTTGAAACTTCACTTAGGGAGTCAATTGAATTCATGAATTGGTGGCTGCTTGCTCAGTATTTTTTCTTTTTGGTTCCTGCTGCCTCTTACTTGACAAAGCTGATTGATAAGTAATATGATGAATCGATTGAACCTAAGAGAAAGACAGCAACATTGGCTACCAAAACTCCTCCAAAGAAAAGCAAAACATGTGGTTCTTCCGAAGGTAAATCAAATAATATTAACTTTAATTTCCATCTACTTTCTTTTTTATTTCTCTGACTTTGCAAATTTTTTTTCCTTAGGAACTCACCCATCCGAAGCTGATGATGTGGATACCTTCAAGGAAACTCCTAGAGGTATTAAGGGTGGAAATGTTAAGAGATTTATTCGATAGTCATTGTATGCCCCAGTAGTCCCTGATTCTGCAGCAAAAATCTAAAAGATCTTTAGTCGAACTGGCTAAGGTAGTTTTCGAACAATCTCATTTTGATTACTTAATGAATTTGGTTAACTGTTCCTTTTTCTTTGTTTTTGCAGAAAAAGAAACTTAAGACTCATATGCTTGAGTCTACCAAGGTTCCTGGTACTCCAAAAGTAGCACTTCTAACTGCTTTTTCATCGGCTGCATTCTTTGTGATTTATGATGAAGTTCTGGGCCAATATTTCAAATCTCTAACCTCTTTTTCTAGCCCTACCATAAGGGACACTTCCCCTATCTCTAAGCACCTGATGTTTGTTGACAACCAGTTTCTGAAAAGCTTTCCTTCCGATCCTAAAATAGTTGAAACCCTTAAGCTACCAATGTCCAAGATGGCTATGTCTGTTGATACTTCTTAGGTGTCTCCCTCTATGAAGGCAGCCTTTAACCAGATGGCCTTGCTTTTCAACAATATTGACTTTATTTACAAAGTCAATAAAGAGCAGAAAAAGACCAACGCTTCTCAGCTGACGCAATTAGTTAACCTTGAGGCTAGAAAAAGCATTTTTCAGGCTCAGTTTGAAGCTGTTAAGAAAAATTGGCAAGAAAATTTTCTTGAGGAGGCTAGAAATACAAGAAAATCGGAGGATTTGAATAAAGAGCTGGCTCAGATTCAAACTGAAATAACTTCTCTCCAGTCTTAACTAAAATCAGTATCGGCTATGCTCAAAACCAGCACAAATGTCATAATCAACTTGTACAATAAAAGAACTTCCCTGAATTCTGAGATTGCTTATCTGATGCAAAAGAATACCCTCTTGGAAAGTGATCTAAGTGTCGAAGAAGCTGGTTTAGCTAAAGCCAAAAAGTCATTAGCTTAACTGAAAGAAATGTTAGTTGAAGCAAAGAAGGAACAAATTGTTGCTAGTTCTGATCTTAATATTGTACCCCCAAGCCAAGCTGATACTACACTACCTGCTATTCAAGATCTTTCAACTATTGAAGATGTTCATCCTTTGGCAAAAATTCTTCACCATTAAAGTGAAAAACCCTACCCTACTAGGGGAAAACTTGAGATTTTTTTTTTTCCCAGGCTAGACTCTGTTTTGCACAATAAGTAGCTAGTTTATAACTACTTTTAGCACTCTTTCTAAAGCATTCCTTCCCAAATTAAAGGATAATAAAACTTTAAGTATTTTCCATTGATGTTTCTACTTAATTCTTCCCTTTACATTTTAACTAGCCGATAAACACCATATGGAATAACTTGACTAATAATTAAGGATCCTTCCCAATTTGGCGACCATTTACCTAACTTAGAGTCTTTAGTTTCAATTGGTAAAATGGTTTTCCAAACAAGGTCAACTTCTACAAACCTTTTTGCCTTGACATGCTTATTGTAGTTCTTGACTGCCTTAACTTTGTTACGCCGAATATTATCAAGTGTCATTAACCGATCTTCATCAATTGAATCTAATTTTATGAATAAAGCTTGCAAATACTCCTCAAGTTCCAAGTTATTTTTCTTTGGTACCCTTAAAGACTTAACTGTAAGCTCTAAAGGTAGCACAGTATCTTGGTAATATGTTAGCCGATATAGAGTAAGACCACTTGTCGTGCACTTAGCATTTCTGTATGCCCAAAGAAATTCTGATAACACTTCATGCTTAGGCTTGTATTCTAAAGAACTTTTAATCATATCTATTAGGGTTCGATTAGTAGCCTCTGCTTGCCCATTAGCTTGAGCATAGTATGGTGTTGAATGAACTATTTTGATACCAAACTCTTGTGCAAAGGCTACTACCTTATCCCCAGTGAAAAATGTACCTTGATCAGCTGTTATCATCTAAGGAGCTAAAATATATTGGACTCATCTATGTTACACGAATGTAAGCTATTTCATATTTGTCAATCATCATTATTATGATGTTTACGACTCTTTCTTTCAAATTTTGCAATAAGAAAAGTGAACACATGGTACATACTAATGCGCAAAGGGTCAACGTGAATGTCTTTAACTGTCTATAGCTTTATCTTTTTCATTTTTATCAAATCTGGCAATGTGCATGACTGGCATCTAGCTTTACCAATTAAGAATTAATAAGCGTAATCAACAATGGACTGGTGTAGCAATTAAGACAACAATTAAGAGTAATTTTTCCAAAAAAAATAAAAATTTCAATTCTCTTGACGGCTCTTGTTAAACATAAATCTATGTTCTATGTTACACGAATGTAACCTATGTCATTCACATTAATTCCAAGGAGGCATGGACTTGAATTAATGTGAATTACTGATCTATGTCACATTAATTGGATAAGCAATTGAATTACTGGTCTAGCAATTAAGACAATAATTAAGAACTATTCTCTCAAAGAAATTAAAAGTTTCAGTTCTTTTGACGGCCCTTATTAAACGTAAATTTATGTTTTATGCATGATCATGATCACTTTTAGAAGAATTTATTTAATTTTAACCCCAACATAAGTGTGGTGGGATTCTTTTGGATATAAGATAATAGTGATATACACGCAATATTATTTACCTGAATATATAAAGTAACTTACCTACCTTTCAACTATTTAATGCCCTTTTAAATAAAAGATATAGATACCTTCATATTAAGAAAATTTTTATAATCAATATATTTAGATAACTTGTAAAGGTAGACTAATTATAATTATTAAAAATAATAACTTGTAAGTTAAATAATATTAAAATTATAGTTAATGAGTCCAAATAAAAATTACAAAAAATATATATCTTATTCCATTGTTCTTAGAACACTAAAAAACTCTTTTATGAATTAGAAAAGGCAACAATATGTACATTACACAAAAGTTGTTAGAGATACAACAGAAGTTTAACTCTAAAAAAATATAAAAATAATTTCCAATTAAAAGATGACTCATTTATATACCTAACACGTTTTGAAAGAGTTTGTGTCACTTCTAAAAAGAAATCGCATCTCGTGAGCATAAAATATAGTGCCCATGCACATAATTAGAAGCGCACCAATTCTCTTAAAATTGAAACCTACGAAAAATCTTGAGAGACAGGACACATTCCAAGAAGGATTTAAATTTAGTAACCCAAAGCTCAAGTTACATGAGTTCATAAGATCTAAAAAAAAGATAAAAAATATTAGTAATCAATCTATGCAAATTCTATTTTTCACATGTCTATTTTATTTTAATACAATAAACACACTCATAAGGGTGCAATTTAGGCATGGTTCATTAAACACATAAAAAAAATCATAAATTTGTCTTTAGTAACTAACTATTTTGTGATCGTCATCTCTTTCTCCACTCTATCTATTCTCTCTCCACCATGAAACTCACCTTATCCTCCCCAATATCTGAAATGTTTCTCCCTCAAATACTAAAAAATTAGTAAGTTCTCAACGACAACATCTGTTCTTGTTGATAACTACACCTGTTGTCGTTGATAATTTCACACAAATGGTGCCAAAATTTTACATTATTAGTGACAATGATAAATTTATTAGCGTTGGATAATTACTTTTTATTACAAGTATTATCGACATGAAGATTGTCGTCGTTGATACTATAATTGTTGCTGTTAATACTAATTATTAGCGAAAGCTCATCTACATCAGTGAATAAGTTGTCGCCCGAAAGTGTATAAAAGATATTCGAAGATATAATGTTATTGTGAATAATAGTTTAAGAGAAAACAAACTGAATGATAGAGATGATAATAGATTCTACAATGCCCAATTTTAATTTGAATCATGAAGATCCATATCTCGAGACTTCAAAATTCTATGAATTGTTGGTAACTACTGAAGAGCCTGTGTTGGGAAGGGTGTAAGGAGCATTCAAATTTAATCAACTGTGAAACAACTCTTTAATTATAATCATAGTTTAATCTGTCTAAGAATTGTTTTAACCAGTTATTGTCAATAATCAAGATGTGACAATTCGATGTGCGTTTGAATTGTCTAGGAGCTTGATTTAAACATATAGAGCATTTTGAGTTTGACAACATGATCAAGTTTATCAAAATCTTCAAATCCAGGAGGCTATTCAACATACACTTCTTCATCTATAAAACCATTTAGAAATCACTTATAACATCCATCTAATATAATGTGAAATCTCGATATGTTTGATTCGTTCATGAAAAAACTAGATTAGCAACAATATGAATTATAGCATCATTGTCATAGTAGTGGGATAGGAACATGTGAAGATATGCCCAGATCTCATAAAAGATATGATAATCATGTGAGTTTATAAGTAGTGGTGGCCATTGCTCAGTATTCAGCTTTTGTAAAAATGTGAGAAATAGTAGTTTGTTTAGATTTTTCTTTTTTTCTTTTTTGAACTAGAACTTGATCCTAAAAGGATGCAATAACCTGGTGTAGGATATAGAGTAATAGAGCAATGTCCCTAATCAGAATCATAATAGGCCCTAAAAGATGGAGCAGAAGATGAAGCCAAAAGAATTTCTTGTTCTACTATAACTTTTAGATAACTGAGTAACAAAAATGTAGCATCATGGTGCATGAACTGACGGTCAGGATGAATAATTGTAAGGTAGATAAGACATTTAGCTAGTCGATTGCAACTAAGGGTCTTTGAAAATGTCACCATAAATAGGAGTTAAGTTTAAATTTTGCTCCATAGCTTTTAAGATTTTTTTGGGATTGAGCCTCAGACCCTATTACGAATGACTCATATTGTGATTTTATTTTGTGGGTAATGGTAGAGGGCAGACCCAAAATCCTAAACATGAAATTCATTTTATTTTTGTGATTCATCCAATTAACGCTCGGTGAATTTCCTAACAAGCTCCACGGTATTAGACTATTTTGGCTAGAATGACACTATGACTCGATAAGGCTAGATAGGCTTGGGATGAAACCTATGAGTAGGTTGGTTGGTCATAACAAAGATGATAATCAATGCATCTACGAGTTCAGCCAAAGAATGCCCATTCCCCCAATTTCCTAAATAAGGGATATAGACTAAACCCAAGAAGACAATATAAGAATCTACAAATATATCGTTTCACTTTCTAGAACACAAATTTTAATTTTTTAATCAAACGCATTTTCTATAAAACAATAAATTAAATAAGGATTAATGAAAACAGTTGATGTAGGACAGGGCATGAGATTGAAAGATTTTGGAGAGAATTGAAAAAAAAAAAAAAAAAAAAAAGCTATTCTATTCTACTTCTACTCCTAAGTAATATTGATAATAAGAATTTTTCTAACCGGTATTCATAAGGTACTTTTTAAGGTGATAAATATAAAAATTTTGTATTATTAATTGTAGTGGTTGATCATGATTTTAATATTGAATAATAAATAATTTTCTATTTTTAGAATGTTCCAAATTCCAAAACCCACATTTAACTATACCTTATTAAGTACCATTTGAGCACTAATTAGAAAAACCCATATCTCAATATTGATTCCTCAAAGAGTATCGAAAATAAGAACATAGTAGGCCTTATATAGACAACACCTAAATCCTAAGACATAATACTAATTATTATAATTACTAATTAATCAATAAAATAATTCTAATATTCATAATTACTATAAAACTTAATTACATATATTAATTTTCTAATAAATCCTAACGTATTCATGCTTCTATCAATATTGAGAAAAATAAAAATAAAAACTAAAAATAAAAAATTACCAAATCAAATACAACCTTATATTTTATAATGCATATGAGATTGATGAGTAAGCTCAAACACAAACTTAATTCTACTTCAAAAAAGTGGAAACAAGTTGGGTATAGTAACATACTCACACACGGGAAAGCAATGTGGGACTAAACTCACATGCTGGGACTGCCTGCTGGCAGTGGAAAAATGAGATTGATGAGTAAGAAAGGGCGCCGTGTAACTACTAATCGAGAAATAATCAAAAAGGGTGAAGGAAATATTGAGGGCCCATAAAATTTTATTTTCTTAGGAAACAAACAAATTAGAAGGGGTTGCCAACTGTTTAAAATTGTACTCCAACTATGAGTCATTGAAGGACAAGACTTAAAGAGCTGGGTTCAATTTTCAAGGCCTAAAACAAGGTTTGTACTAGTACAAGAGCAAGTCCAAGTGGCAGTTGCAAGCCTGAGCTGGGCCTAAAGTAGTATACTTTGGGCCGCCTAGCCCATATAACATCTCTCACAATTCGACCCAACTCAGGCTAAACCCTAACCCTATTTATATAATCACATCACAAACCCTCAACTGATTTGTGTGTTTGCAATCGCCGCTAGCTCACTCTTTTCATCCGATCTCGTCTTCTCGAGCCTCTCTCTCAGTTCAAGTACTCTTCTCTCCCTCTATTTCCATGTGTAATTGTATGCATCTACTGATCTGATATTCATGTTGTATTTGTCTGTGTTGTTTGCCAGAACATGAAGGTGATCGCTGCGTTTTTGCTGGCAGTGTTGGGAGGGAACTCCAGCCCTTCAGCTGCTGACATTAAGGATATTCTTAACTCTGGTAGTTTCTCTATTATGGCTTCCCCTTTAAATTTTTTTGTATGTGTATCTGACTTTTTGTTCTATGTATCTTTATGTCCTTCTTTTTGGCTTTGGGTCTTTATGTTGAACCATTCATGCATTGATTTTTAGATGGAAAAAGTTGACTCTGATTTTAAAAATCTAGTTTTTCTTTTTCACTATAAATGTGGTTTGTTTCATGCACCTCTATCTGTCGAATACAATTCATGAAAGTGATTTTGGGTTATGTTCGTTAACTTCTTGGGAAATATGGTATTGGTCAGGTGTAATTTGTGAAAATTGGTCCTTGCTTTATATTTGAATCTTTTGTAGAATTTAATTCTGAGTCAGTGACTGTATGGTTATATTTGGGTTATGTAAATTAACCGTTAAAGTTCTCTGGATTTGAAATGTGATACACAATAAGATAACTTAATCCCTTGCATTTTAAATCATTGTTTTGTAATTGCTCTTTGTTTCATATACTAGAATCACTAATTAGCCTTCCATAGGTTGCCTCAACTTCATTAATGTTGTCAAATTCATTTTCCACTGCGGTGTTGATAAATAAGGCTAATTCAAAACTACTTATTTTTAATCTGTCTCCCACCGCATTCTTTCATTAGGAAGAAGGGCTCCACCAACAACTTGGCTTTGCGACAAAACTGTTTTAAATGAGTTAAGAGCTAATATTGCTGAGCATTGTTTATGGAATTAGTAATAAGTTATTTTAATTTTATTAGCTATAATTAACTAATCTTACAGTGTCTAGGAATATTGTTCTTGTGATATTTTTTGGATATTCTTGATAAGCTGTAATACTCTGTTCAACATTTGTGCTAATGTTAGGATTTTAATTTTTGATAAGAGCTCATGTTAGGATTTCTCTTACATTAAAGCCGTGTATCTCCAAAGCTTCTCTGATGTGGGTTCTGTCGCATTTTATGTACAGTTGGAGCTGAGGCTGATGATGATAGGATTGAACTTCTTCTATCAGAAGTTAAGGATAAAGATATAACTGAGCTCGTTGCCGCTGGACGTGAGAAGTTGGCCTCAGTACCTTCTGGTGGTGGTGGTGTTGCAGTGGCTGCTGTTGGTGGTGCAGCTGCTGCTGGTGCTGCTGCTCCAGCTGCAGCTGAGTCAAAGAAGGAGGAGAAGGTGGAAGAGAAAGAGGAATCAGATGACGTAAGTTTGTGTTTTATCTTCCTTTCATATCTTTACTGGGACTATTTCTATTTTTTATTCGTTTTTGGGATGTAGGAGGTCTATTGTAGTTGGTAGTCCTTAATTTAGCTTCCTTAAGAATTGTTTTGCTGGTTGGCCTTGATTTAGTGAAGTCAGGTCACCTTTCTTCTTGCAGCTTGCACCATTCACATTCAGCTTTCACGTTGCATTTTTTTTTTTTAGTTGTATTGGCTCTTTTTCTTTTTCTGCCCACCCAATCTGAATAAAATTTACATGGTCTTCACGTGTTCACAAGTATGTTATAAATTTAGGAATTGTCTAAATTTCTGATGACTAATTGATTGTCTCTTCTTGAAATGCAGGATATGGGCTTCAGTCTCTTCGATTAAGTAGTGTGTTTCAGTCTCTTACTTGGAACTTCATCTGAATTCATAGCTCCTAATTTTGTTCTGCGGGATAATGTAGCCATCATTTGTATTAAAGATCCACATAGTTGGCAGTTTCAGTTAGTACTTTTCATATTAATTTTTGTTTGATGATCTGGATCTCTATATGGTCAAGAGAAATGAGCTATTTATTTTTTGCAATTTCTTTGTTTCCCCAAGTCCCTTTTTTAACCTAAAGCGTCTACTGCCTGTTTGTATTTACTTGTTAAGCCACTCAACTGTAAATATCAGACTATTGCGTCAACATGACTCCAAATCCTTGTTAGCACGCCATTCTTTACCCACAAGGGAAAAAAAATTAGCTAGTTTAGAACTTCACCTTTGGGTATTAGCAAGTGATAGATATTCTAGAGACAGTACAACAGGTTTTATTCCTGGTGGTTATTTGTGTTCTTGCAGTTGCCTTCTAATTACTCCTTTTATGGGTTGGATCTGCTCATTTTTTAGAAGCCTTATTGTTCTTCAATATAAATGAAGCCTGTGCTTTTTCAGCGTTAAGGGTTTCAGGCACTGAAACCAGGGCCAATGTTTTCTGCTTGCACTATGTTTATGCTAAAGTACTCCAAAATTCAGAGGTAAATAATAAATGACTTGCCTGACGTACAGAAGAAAAATATAAAAAGGCTCAAGATTTACTCTCAAAGCAACGGTTTCTGGATTTGTAGTCTCATTTGTTTGACAGTTTCTCCTCAATTAAACTTTTCCACTTTCTTTAGGGAAAAGGCCGTAAAAAGATGGAATATCCTTCATAGCATGGAGTACTGAGATTGTAAAGGGTTGGATGGGGATGAACAGAGTGCCCCTCTTAAGTTATAGAAAATAGTTCTCCGTTTTTCACAATTGTAGTATCTATCATACATCTTAATTGAGAATTAATGTTTTGTAACTTGAGTTATAAAGATTTTAAAGAACAGTTTAAAAAAGTTCTGAGTTTGGAAATCTAATTTGATCCAATTTGATTATTTTAATCAATCCAATTTGTTTGAATTTTATTGTATTCGAGTTTGTTGGATTAAACTCGAAACTACTTTGAAAATTCTAATTAAATCTGAATTTTGTCCTAGTTCAAATTGATTTTTACAGCACTTCGAAACTATTCAAATATGTGCTGCTTTAACTAGTTGTTTATTTAGAGCTAAACGATAGCATTTTAATTAAAAATTATATCTGACTGAACTCTGAAGAGTCAAAGATAAAAAAGTTGTTATCTGAAGAGTTGAATTTTCAAGAATTTTTTGCTCAAACGCACCGTTTCATTAAACGAACAACTAATCTTAGAACAGATGATTCTCAAGACAAGAGCTGCATTGATATTCAAAAAAACATCATTTCATTTATTTGAAGTTTTGAGTTATAAGAGTTGACAACTGAAAGTTGATGTTTTCTGAAAAACTGAAAACTCAAGAACTAAATTCTGAAAAGCTGAAGACACAAATTATTGAACACTCCTAAAGAGCTGAAGTGATAGAGAACATATATATACATGAAATAGGGTTTATTGAAAAAATAATATGTATTATGGGATTTAATTATAATTATGTTAGATATATAATTTGGGAAAAAATAGAATTATTTTAGTTTTATTTAGGATTTTTGAAGAGTGGAATTCTAATTATATTAGAATTCTTTTCTTCGTGTTTTAAGGTTTGCCTATATAAAGGCTTACTATGTACCTCGTTATGAACTTTTGACCAATTAAATGTTGAAATATTGTTAATATTTTTTAGGAGTAGTTATAGAATAGAAACGTTCCTTTTGATCTTTAAATTCTTAATCAATCATACAGTAATCCTGTAGATTATCAGAGCTAATTTTATAAAGCTGTTATTCCTTCTGCTCTTTTATGCATACGAAGCCAAAACTTCTATACTTGCTAGGTACATCTGTACTCAAGTTGTAAATCACTGCCTCTTTACTTGCTTTGATTGTGCGTTAATCTTGTCTAAGCTTTAAATTTCTAACTATGGGTGTTTCCTTATGAAAAATTATTTAAATCGGTTTTCAAAATATTCACCCTCTCTAGTTTGGCATCATTTTAACCCAGAATTAACTAATTTTTTTTTTTCCTTATTCTTCTTACACTTATCCACTAATTGATCAAAACTCAATCTAATCCAAATTCAATATAATTTACGGATGCTTTAGGCACAATATTCAAATACCCAATCGGACACAAGATGACATGATGCGTCAAATTACCATTCATAGATGTTTAGTAGGTTATCAAACAGGTTAGGAAAAAGAGGGAAGGATTTGGTACACTAACAGCTTGAGCAGCTTATGTATGTAAATATTGTATGGCCAGTGAAAATTCTCGTTGCCCATCTAAAACAATCCATGTCCATGATTCACTCAGACCCGCTGCTAATTCCAACTAATTAAAAAATATATATATACCTTTTTATTCCATTTCTGATCCGTATCTTATTACTTATGATCATATATACATGCATGCACTTCTCATCTCTCAGCAAAGATTATTACATTTAACTAGGATTTGTTGTCTGCTTTTTGCCAAACCCCTTTCCTGTGCTGTTTCCTCTTCCTGTTTTTGTTCAGTTTTTTATATAAAAAAAATACCCAAAAAATGAGGAAAATGAAAAGGAACTTCTTATTTTATTAATCTCCGTTGCATGTTCATGGTATACCAACAGAGAAATAGCAAATAATTAGTTCAACAGTGATATGTATGATCAACAACATGGGATGGAGAAGAAGACAACAAAAAGTATTCTTATAATTCAATCAAACAGAAAGTTCTATACTGGCTTCTTCGTATTCTCAACAAGAAAAGGTTTAGTACCATGAAGGCAATAAACATGCATAACTCATAAATGCAACAATCAAGGAAATCATATTTTACTAGCAAAGGAAAGACCTTCCTTTGCAAGCTGATCTAAATTCTCAACTGGTGGTTGGACCCTTGCAACTTTGGCAATAGCCTTGTTCTCATCTGGAGTTCCACTCTCCAGAAAGGCTCCAACAACCTTCCCATCTTTGATCCAGTAAGATCCAAACTTAGGCTTTGGCGAAGCAGGATTGTTGTCTCCAAATAGTACCGTGTCCCCAACATTGTCTCCATAGAATTGCCATGACAGATCAAACGCACGAGAATAGAAGTATGGAAGATAGTCATATTCCTCAATTGTCTTCCCTTCTTCACTTGCCTTGATGGCCTGCATAAACAACATAGTATTGCAACTTGTAAGAGGACAGCAGGAGATATCATTAAGCTTAAGTTCATTCAGTAACTCAGGAACCCTGGTGCATCATGCATGTATAATGAAAGTCAGTGTTCAAGAGTAGAAAAGAAACACATCCAACTTTGTCCATAATTTAAAATATTGACAGAAAAAAATAAACTGCTCACCCTCACAGCTTGCTCAGCTGATTTACGAGAATGGTCAACATGTTCAACTCTTCTCAACTCATTGTACAATTTCAAAGGGAACGTGGCAACATCACCCACAGCATATACACCAGGAACACTTGTTTTGAAGAAGGCATCAGTCTGCAAAAGAAACGAGGTTCCATGATAAAAAGTTCCGGGGATATCATTGATCATGTAGCGGAGGAATAATTTCATTTTCATGGACTGCAAGTAATGCCGTGAAGCTTGTTTCACAAATAATGGTGGCACTAAAATTCAAGGAGAAACAAAACACTACAGATATCAAACCTAATGTCCACTATCTAGTAGGCAATACACAAAATGAGAAACTCGGGGCTAAAACTTAGATTGAACTGACCTTGATTCCACCCTTCTCCTCTTCTACCTGACCTTTGAATAAGGTTGTAAGAGGCCTTCCTCCAATGCCGACAACAACAATATCAGCTTCCAGGACCCTGCCATCCTTTAGTTTGACTTCCTTTACCTAAATTATCGATACAAATTGTGACATACACTTCAAACAGAAACTTAAAAATGATATGCATAAAGATTTTATGGATCATTGCAATTATACCTCTCCTTTTGAGTCAGCATTAAACCCCACTGCAACAGTTCCTTTAATAATGTTAATTCCTTCGTTTGCATAATATCCCTCATAGAAAGAAGCTATACCAGCAGTGAAGAGCCGTGGCACTGCAAGTTCATGGACTTCAGTAGGAACAGATGGTCTATGAAAAAATTCGTGATGAAGAATGACCATGAAGTATATGCAACAAAGTTTATCAATCACTTACTGCACCAAGGTTCTGGGTACACCATGATCACATCCAAATTGTTGAGTTTCAGCACGGCACTAAGTTCCAGACCAATGTACCCTCCCCCAACAACGACAGCCTTTCCATTCTTCTTTGCTTTGATTGCTTCATATAGTTTGTCAGCATCTTCAACCTCTCTCAAGTAAAAGATGTTCTTGGCATCAGCTCCTTGTACACCAAAGTCTGACAACCTTATAACCTGCAAAACATGGTAAGCAGTATCTCTATGAGCAAAAGAGACAGGAAAAATAAAATGAGAAAGGTATTCTCAAATCTCCAAATGATACTTACAGATGAACCAGTTGCTATAATCAAATTCTGGTACTTAAATGTGTCTCCACGTGCACTGCTAAGGGACTTTGAAGCAAGATCTGCTTTTACTATTTCTGTGCTAAGAATCAACTCTATCCCTGAAAACATAATAACAGTAAACTCGTTAGAAAACGGTTTCCCTATTACTAACTTCATCTCACTTTTAAAAAGAAACCATCTCATAAACAATGTAAATAAAAATTAATATATAATGGGTGAGAGAGTCAGCATCACCTTTCTCTTTGTACCACTCAGGAAGCAGTCTCTCTCCTCCGCTTCCAACAGTGACATTGAACCCAGGAAGTCTAGCAGGAGCTGCAAGACCCAGTCTCATGGTTATGGTTCTAAATCACAGAATATGACAGTTGATTTTGATGGGATAGGTGTACAAAGTTGTTTCATTTGATCTTAGCTCTAAAACATATGTATGCAACTAGCTGAAGCGCAACTTACACTCAGGAAAAAGGTAAGCCTTGCTAAGAGCAGGACGTTCATAAGGCGCCACCTGCAATTACAAGCAGTAAATTAGGGAAAGATAATTACAGGAGGCACAAAAGGTAAACACAAAAAACTTGCAAGGAAACAAACAACACCAAGAGAAACACTATTTCAAGCACATTTTGCATGATGATTACAATACATTGAATAACACAGATAGCAGAAGAATATACTTTACAAATTTTACTTATTACTTTTCTTTTGAAAATACTATGCAAATACAAATACAAGTCGTACGCCCCAAGTGGGCATGACATGCAGAAAACCTCCACCTTGGTGTAAAGGGAACCTATATACTTCTTCATCAGAACACAGAATATAATTTCAGCAATATCCAAATTCCATTTATGACTAACACCAAGTGACAAGCATGACATAAGATTGGAAAAGCAAGCTAATGGAAGAAATCAGATCACTAAGAACTCCTCCCAAAGGTGATCATTGCAAAGGAAAATCATCATCCTAATTTAATCAGGCAACAGTATCTAAACCTTCCTACATACAGTTTAAGTTCCAAAAGAGTATTATATCGGGCAGTGTTCCTGTGTTCACACCTATGATATACACATAGAAAAGATAGGAAGCATACCGCCTCTTTGGATATGATTGCCAGCTCTCCAGGCTTAAGCCCCTGTTTGGCAAACTCCCTAGCTGCATAACCCTGCAACATAAAAGAATATCAGTACAGCACATGTAAGTTTTCCTTTTTATCTTACTACCAAAACAGTGCTCTCTATGTCAATAGAAGACCAGCAGAATATCTTTTCAACATTAAGTACTTTATTAAATATACATATATATATACATTCCATTCTACTTTTAGCTTTCAAATCATCAAATTTTTAAATTTAATTAAAAAAATTAAGAACAGATTAATATATCGCATTAAAATTGAACTGGCGACCTTTAGGACATAATTCAGAAAACTTACAGAACTAAATCGAGTGATTTTTTTTAAATTACAAAGTGTTGGTATTCTGTATTTTGATGTAGTATTCAATAAATAGATGATAACTCCTCTAAATTTAACACAATCATCCAAAAAAAAAAAAGAAGTTTCCACTGAATCCAACCAGTAAGTGGACATCGATCATAAAAAATGAAAAATGAAATGTACACATAAATGGTTGAAAATTAGAGATCCGAACAAAGGAAATGAGAACTGGAAAAGTAGATCGAAATTCAAAGAAAAACACGAGAGAAGGAAAATTGCAAGTAATATCACATATTTTGCTGGAAAAGTAAAGAAGGAAATCCATGTCGCACTCTCAAACAGATAAGATAAGAGTAGATGAGAGGAAAACTCACAGCAGCAACTCCTCCTCCGGCGATCACGTACTTGAAGCTCTTCTCCGCCATCGATGAAGTGTAGCAATTGATCAAGCTTTACTCTCTCTGAAAGAAATGCTGTAGGAGCTGTTTGAGAAATAATTGGATTAGGGGCTGACAATGTAATTGGCCATATCATTTTTATATAGCCACCACCAGTCTCCTCCTTTTTTGGCTGACTTTGTCTTTTCTTTTTAGGTTCCTGTGAGTAACGATCTTTTAATTTTCAGATATTTAATGTGAAAGGAATAATACCTACGTTTACATGATCAGCTATCGTTCATCACTGCTGATTCTGACTGTGCAACGTAGTCCTAATATTTCCATTAATCTATCTATCTTTTGATTTATTGAAAACAATTTATTTAATTCAAAATTGATTGAATGACATGATTTAAATCAAAGGTTCAAGCCATGATAAACTTTTAATTCTCTTATTTTTCAAATAAGATTAGGTGAGATATTGGTGATAATATCAAAAAAAAAAAAAAAAATTTAAGTGATAAATTCTTTTTTAATAAATGAAATAGGAAAATGAAACTTCAAATCTTAGAGTTTTCAAAAGGATTGAAATGAAAAACAGAATCAATATTAGGAATCAAAATAATAGCTAAATTTTTTTTTTTTTTATTATTATTATTAACATTGAGGTCATATAGAATTATTGAGATATATATATATATATATATATATATATATGTTTTTTTTCAATTAGCCAAAATGTCGTTCTTTTAGAGCTTGGAATAATGCCGAAAATATGTCTTGGTTCGTAGAAGGGCACCACAGACATCAAATTTTGCAATAAATAAAATATTAAAAATTATCGGAGTAGGTACTAGGTACTCCACGTCTCACGCCAATGACCAACGTCATTGATGACAAAATATTCTTTTACGGGAGATAGATGAAAAAACATTAATAATCAATATTAAACTATTTGAGTATTTTCATAGTAGTAATAAAAACTAAAAAGTGGGAGTCATTTACTATTCAAAAGAATGATTAATTAACGTATTGAGTTTTTGTGTTGGTTCGAAAAATAGAAATATATTAAATATGAATAAGAAACATTATACGTTTCCAAATTAAAACCTACTTGTATATAATTTATTTGAAGTGAATATAAATATATCATGCTTACCTAAATATATTTGAAGCTTGCAGAATTAGTTATACTAAAATACATAGGTACACAAAAAAAATACAAATTATACATCAATAAAATAATGAAAAGGACAGGATAGAAATAAATTAATTAATATCTGACTTTATTGAAAATAGAATAGGTCTTTTATTTTAAATATAAAAAATGAACTTTATTTTTATTTTTATTTGGACTATTTTATTAGGATGACTTAGATATTATTGGGCTAAACTGAAAGCCCAGCGCCAGACCCCAAAAAGAGGAAAGAGAAAGCCTAACAAAATCCTAATGTTAAATGATTTTTAGGGAGTGTTTGTTTCGGGTCACAATAAATATCTCTGTGTAATATATTACCTAGGTAATATAATTGCGTATAAATATTTTCTAGAAAAAAAACATTGTTTATGTTTTGCTTGGTCATTTTTTATTTGAGAGATAAAAATAGATTTCAATATCCTTGTTTAATTATAAAATTCTATTTCCTAGAAAATATATATATATATATATATATACACACATTTTGATCAAAATACTCTTGGATAAAATTAAATGCTGCATACAGTCAAAAAATTTAACACAAGCTAATATAGTAAAAAATTCAATACAATCAAAAATTCAATATAATCTTCGAAAGTAGAATCCCTTACCCTTTGAATGATCACATCCTCACACCTATTCCAATTAAGACCATATCCTCCGCTGTTTAATTTGTATTATTTGTAAATGACATACCATTGAATAATGCCCCTATTTGGTTTATTTTTTAAAACAGTTTTTGGATTTAAGCTTTTCTACAAAACTGTTAGGTAATAGATGTTTTATTTTTTAAACTTTACAAAAAAAGCATTTTTAGGCTTGTAGAGTCCAAAAGTTGCTAAAAGTTGAAGCTAGAGTCCAAAAGCTGCTAAAAGTTGAAGCTAGAAAAAGAAAAAATTTCAAATAGAAAACAAGAGCTGCTCAAATAAATTTTAATAAATATTTTATTTAGACAAATATAACCATAAAATTTGTCAAACTGTCCTTTTTAGTAATTGTACTACTTAATATTCATTTTTAAAAAATAAAATCAATCAACTTTTTTTTATCTCACAGTACTTTTACATTAACTGGTCCAAACTCTTTTTCAGTTTTTTATACTACACTTTTTAAAAAATTCTACTTGAAAAGTATTTTTACACAAAGCACTTTCATACACAACTTAACTAAACAAGACCAATGTATCCTAGTGGTAACTATAGAGAAATCAATTTATCTTTCAAGCTCTCTGAAAGTTTACAGCCAGACATGCTATTAAGCAAAAACAACCTATAAATATGAGAGAAAAGTACAGTAATTTCACTTTTAACAACTAGTTACTAAGAATTTTACATAAATCATACACATAGATGAATACTACAGTTCACAATTTTATTATTCTTCTACCTTCTTGTCATTGTAATTAAATGCAAGAATCACCTCTTATCATCCAATGACAATAATACATGATTTCTCAAGCTATCATACTTTGCACTTCTATTGCTACTACTATCAGCAGAGGTGAAAGGCTTGGGTGCTTCAGCAAGGATTGCATTTCTATTGAATGATCATAACCAAATTATATATCAGTCACAAACCTTACTATACCAAGTAAAATGCTACATACATACATGATTTATCTTTAAAACTAGAGCATCCTAACTACTATACAAAAACCATACCTAACAAAACTTGCTACTTTAACTACTATATAACACACAGATATGGAGACCAATTATCTGCTTCTCAGACAAAAACCATAGTCTTAATCCTCTGTTCCATAACCATAATACCAAGTAGTAAACCATAGTCTTACACTTTTGGCCAAAACTTGATAAAATATAAATCATGCAGCAAATCAAATGATTATTAATCACATACTATCAAGCAGGAACATTCAGCCAATGAATATAGACTTATTACATACTCATCAAGCTATTACAAACTTACATAGCCACATTGCCAGTGAATTAGTTAAGAGACAAAGCATAACCCTTAATGAAAGCATGCTTAACAATAGAAAAAGGCTAACCAACCAAAAGAAACATGAAAGGCCTAAACTATAATGTAGACTACAAATCAAAGTATGCTTAACAAAACAAAAATAACAAAAGTATAGCAGCCATGAATATTCAAAACAATTTTAGATCTCATTTAAAAATGACATTATCAACTTACAAAGATCATAAGAAACAATTGTCCATCAATATTCATTAACATGAAACATGAAAGGCCTAAACCATAATGTAGACCTAAAATATACCAAAAAAAAGATATTGTGTCTTTCTCAAAATATTTTTTATACTGTCTAAACTGAAGCTACCTACTGTAATCTAATTTGTACTGGCCTAATGTCCTCTAAAACTTCAAAAAATATGCTAGTTAGATAATACTCTAAGGTTAACTTCACACTTTTTCCATCAGCATCACTCAATCCCCAACAAACTCTATAAATACAAGGGCTTCTGGTCATTTGACAGAGAGAAAAAGAAGTTTTTTTTTACTACTATCCGAGCTCAATATCTTACTTACTCTTATCCTCTGGATTGGACTGATCGCCTTTTACCTTGAATATTGCTTCAAAAACATTCAACATCTTCTCAGCTCCATCTGCCACAATCTCAAAACATTGCAGCTGCCTCTTCATACACCTTTCCTAAATTTTTCACAACATTCAACAAATCTGCCACTGAACTATCCATCTAGTTAATTTCTTACCCCTATTTTGCTGTTGCCTACTATTATTCACATTAGCTGAGTTTTGGACACCCACATTAATGTTTTCTCCTCTGCCATAGGTTGAGAAATGTCCACATACTTATCCACCTCAACACCATAGTCTGTAGCCTCATTTGCAATCACAAAGTCATCCCCTCCCATTGTATCTTTCCTTTCCAATAACTCTTCTCTATCCATTGTCTCTACTACATCTATAGAACCCACTGCACCTCCCTTATTAGCTTTATCTTTGACAAGCGCATTCCTTAATTTGTGATTAAAAAAGGAAACACTTCCCTCTTGATCCCTTTATAGTAAGATGGTTCTATCACACATAAAAAATGAATATCTAATGGTAAATTGACACTTGAGATAACATAATTCAACTACAAAATAACTTAAACTATATATACCTTACACTATTCATTAAAGATACCCTACTCCACTATCACACACATTTGCTTTTCATTCCAACCAACCCCACTTGCATTAGGACCTAGCATTTCAGCAATAGCCAAGTATTGTTTTTTCAATTGCTTCACTATAGAGTCAATGTGTGGATTGGCTCTGAGCTCAGTATCTGACAATTTATTATGCAGCCATTTTTCCAGTTGACCTGTATAACCTACTCTAAAAGTCTTGTTATCTAACTTTCACCTCCCTGAATTTGCCAAGTCTTCCAAGTATTCTATTAGCTTAGAATCCTCTACAACAGTCTAGCGGTGCTTGGTTTTACCAGTCCCTTTCCCCTTTCTTTATGCATCCATATTTAAACAGTTACACATAATATATTTAAATACAAATCTAGTAAACAATAATAGAAAAAACCACATAAGCCAACATTACATAGTTGCCAAACAATTCTAATGGTAACCAACCATATTAAACTATTTTTTGTAATGTATTTAAACAAAAACTAATTTCAATAAAACTAATAGAAATCAAGGTAAGAATGCAATCCAAAATATATTACATAAATAAACAGTATAAAGACACCCAACCATATTAAACAAAAACTTATTATATAAATAAAACTAATACATATAAGTCATTTATTACATAAACCATTTATAAGAGTGTTAAGTATTGAATTCTATTAAATAAAGCAACAAATATAAAAAATAAATATCCATAACTATGTATTAATACATTATGAAAATTGCAAACTTAATTGTTTAACATTCAAATTAGGCCTCTTCTTGCCCTCCAATTATTGAACATATCATTTACCATGTTTTCTCTCATTTCAATCCAAGCCTCACTTGCTTTCACATATCTAACATTGTCTTCATCTCCTTTATCTTCGTCATTTAGATTTTCATCATCCTTTTCAACCTCTATATCATAAATTGCTTCATAAGGGTCCACATGCATCTCCCTTCTAATGTGATTATGCAGTAAGGCACATGCTTTTATAATTCTACATTGTATCTTGAAATGATAGTAGGATTTCCCCTAAGTATCTCATATTTACCTTTTAGCATTCCAAATGCCCTTTCAATGATATTTCTAGCTAAAGAATATTTCATATTGAAGTACTTTTATGCAATATTGGGTAAATAACATATCTTACATTCCTTCAAATTGTACCTTGTACCTATATAAGGTGCAAGGAAACCATCATAATTCATGTACCCATCATTATAAAGATAATAAGTATCTAATAAAAAAAATTAAAGCATTGTTTTAGTATGTTATATATAAATACCTATATACCTAGTATATTAACAACTGCACCATTTAGTTTGTTTATCTTGAGAGATAATCAACCTATTCCTTCTAAAGATTGCATATCTTAATACCCTAGAGATAGTAGCAAAACCCTCCTATCCATCCAACAAATATATGAATTGCATATCTCAACACATTCACTTTGATTTGGGTGCTATCAGATGCATCTAGACAATTTTAATAAGAATATAGAAGTGATTAAATTAGTAAGACTATTTATGACTTATTTTAGAATTACTTATTAAAATACAAAGTTATTTCAAAATGGATTTACCTTAAAAAAAATTTACCTATCATTATTGTTGTCCTCTTGAATGGGATCCGTTGCTTGAAAAGGAGCCAATGACATCTTAATATAGAATGTATGACATTTATCATTTCTCTACTTAAGGTCTCAGTTGATCTCATTAATTGCCTTTTAATAGTTCTATATTTTTCATTATGAGTCATTACATTGAGCAAAATTGCTACCATCTCTTCAATACCCATATGCACCTCCAGGCCCCCTAAGCATATAACATAAGTTCCTAAATGTTCTCCTATCCATCCTACATTTTTCTATGTAAGCTAAATCACTTAAAAAGACAATCCTGTCAAAATTCATATTCCTAATAATACTTTTACTGTAAGCATCCCCCTCATTTATTTATTTATTCTTAACGGACATTTTAGAAACTATTAGAACTATGCAAACCAGTAATAGCAAGGTCAGACTGTCTAACATGTCAAGATGTAGCAACAAGAACAACATAACCTTTCTATTCTTTGTCAATGGTATCAAATTCATTATCTAACATTACAAGAAAAATATATATAACCATATAGTTTATAAAATCTTAGTATAATGTATAATAAATAAAGATACAAAGTCACTGATAAGCCACACAAGACATGATGGTTGCAATATATAGATGCAATATAGTTGTATACATAGTAGTGATAGTAGAAAATGCCAATACCCTTGTGGTCTAGCGGCACCTAGCCTTCCCCACTATCCAGGAGGTCCAAGGGTCGACTCTCCTAGAAGCCTACTTGAGAGCTTATTCCCTCCTTCTCCTTCCCCTTCCCTTTCCCCTTCCCTTTCCCATTCCCCAATAATAATAAAATTGGATCACCAAAGTAATTCTAAGACTAAGCTACAAAGTAGATATTCCATTGGAGCCAAGAATAGACAAAGTTGAAGTAAATTGTGTTATAGTTTGTGAATTATGAATTAAGACATGGATTTGGTTTAAAAATTGTGAAATTTGATCTTATATATGTACGTATTTATACCTAATTAAATTTCTTTTTATAAATACATACATATATAAGATTAAAGTTTCTCAACTCCACTTCGACAAAACCAGCTTCTATACTCCAGTATCTATACACTTAATTAAGCTAGTATATATATATATATATATATATATATATATATATAAGAGTTTTATGATTTAAACCCCTTCCCTCACCCTAATAATTAAAAAAAAGAAAAAAGAAAAGTGATAGTAGAAAGTTTACATGTCTCAAAGAGAAGTTGAGCTAACTATAAGATATAAACACAATGTTATAATTTTAGCAAGGGCAAAGCAAACTTCTTATAGATACTACTACTAATCTACATCTTATCTCTATTTTATTGAGTAGGACTTTGAATTCTAAACATCTTGGAAGCCTCTGTTACATAAGACTTGGATTACCAAAATAATTCTGAAACTAAGTTACAAAATAGATGTTCCATTAGAGCCAAGAATAGACAAAGTTGAAGTAGATTGCATTATAGTTTGTGAATTATAAATTGAGACATGGATTTTGGTTAAAAGTTGTGAAGTTTGATCTTATATATGTATGTATTTATACTTAATTAAATTCCTTCTTATATATACATACATATATAAGATTAAAGTTTCTCAATTCCACTTCTACAAAACCAGCTTCTATACTCTAGTATCTATACACCTAATTAAGCTGGTATATATACAAGAGTTTTATGATTTAAACAAAGCAATTATAAATAATCTCAAAAGTTTTATGATTTAAACATATAATATGGCATTACTATTACCAACCCAAAACATATCAGGAAAAGTTGATTAAGTATACCAACTTCATCATCCTATAAGATGGCATATATGGAGAAATTAGCTTTTTGTTTTAGATTAACTTGTGAGTACCAATTGGATACATCTACCACTAAATTTGTTTTGGAAACTGCATTCTTGGAAATAAAAACGAACAATACCTTGAAAATTTAAACTAGAAGTATCTAACAGAGAGTACCTTGTAAGATTTTCACTAATGCCTACTTATTAGCAATGACACAAAGATTCAGAGGGATCCACGCACATCTATTTCAGTAAGTTATGTGGATAATATAACTACACAGCACAATAATATAAAGTATCATTAATAGTTTACGCAAACAGAAAGTCTACCATATTCAGAAATACAATTGACTTTGGCCTTCATTGGAGGAGGTTGTGCCCTATAGACTATCTACGAGCAACCAAGCCATCATTCTAACAAAATCCTACAATCCTAATTTCAAAAAACCCTATAATCCCAATTTCATAAAATCCTAAATCTTAATTTCAGAAAACCTTAACCCAAATATGTACATTTAGTACCAGTTTCACATATATAAAAGGGCAGAATTCAGTTACTACTTGATTGAAGCCCTAACAGCAAAGACGAATTCCTCTTGTAGCTTGGCGAAATACCAACTGTAGAAATCAACTTCGAGCTTCTTTACAGATAGAAGGATGAGCTTCGAGCAGTAATGAAGGCCTTATCTCTTCCTTTGTTAGTTGGGTTGGGGATTGATATGGAGAAGAAAGTGAAGGTGAATAATGGAGAAAGTGAACGCGAATAATGGAGATAGTGAAGACTATTGGGATTCGACTTATCAGATTTGGTACTGTAGCATTAAGTGTAGGAAAAATAGTCATTTTGTATACCTTGTTTTCCTTTTTAGTGTGGGAATAAAATATAGACACCTTTCACGGAAGTAATAAAATTTTCATGATCTTGGATAAAAACGGCTAAATTTATACTTATGGAAAAGATTTTGTCCAAGTAAAAATTTCAACTCTTGAAACAAATATTGACATAAACTATTCTAGACCATGTTTTCTTGGGTAAAAAAATTTATTACCCTAAACAAACGCCCCCTTAGCCTTATAATTTAGCAACAAAATCACTTTAATTTCCATTTTTCAAAATCGGCCATTGTTATTCCTCTAATTTTCAAAATCACACAAGTTAACCCCTGCTATCAAATTTCACTTAACAGAATGTGACATGGCTAATTGCGCTTACGTGGCTTATATATATATATATATATATATATATATATATATAAGAAAAAAACATAAAAACAAAAATTGAAGTCATTTATCAAAAACAAAAAACAAAAAACAAAAGTTAGAAATATTTGTAGAAGAAAGCCTTGCAACAGAAAAGACCCTGGGATCTACAATGATGAAACTCTTTACTATCAAAAATCCCATAAGCTTCTACATGAGATTTCTCTTTCTAAAACCTATTCCCTTTAGACAAAATCGTAAAGATCAAATACTATCACTTCGCTAGCTTTGTCTGGTCAAGCATAAGAAAAAGAAAGAGGACCAATTTAAATCCATGGATGCAATGTTTCTTATGAAATCTTTATATAGGTCACCATCTCAATTATTTGCATTGACTATTTGGATTCAAGTAAGATCATTCTTAATTCCTTCTGGGATTTTGAGTACTTTTTCGGTGTTAGCCTTCGATCTTGAAAAGGAGGAGAATAAAAATTGAAAAATTTTATTTATTCAATTTGGGATTTTTAAGCATTATAGGTTGAAAATTTAGGCTAAATTATATTGCAATTATTGATGATGATAAGGGTTGGCAGGGGTGAGATGGAAATGAAAGCAAGCAATAGACTTTTTCATTTCTCTTTTAATTTTTTTTATAGTGTTTTATTTTTGTAAATTTTTTTTACAATAAGTGTAGTTTTTTTTTTTAATTTATTTAATTTGAGAACATACCACATGGAAACTTTTTGTTGATACTTTAATACACGTGGATAAGTCATTTAAGTAGCCATTAGACACGTCATTTTTTGTTAAGTTAAATTTGACGAGCAGTAACGACAGAAACAAAATTACGTGATTTTGGAAATTACATAGATGACGTTGTCCAGTTTTGAAGTATAAGGACAAAAGTAATTTTTTCACTAAATTATAATAACTAAAAGTATAATTTAGCCAAGCCATAATAAGTAAAACATAGCATTTAAGTCTTGTTGTCCATCAACACATCTTGCTGTCACCACAACAATGGCTTCTAGATCCGCAATTGTTATGACCTGACTTGAATACAGGGTATATTCGTAATAATATTAAATGTAACAGATAAGGATGCAGTTTCCTTTTATTATTCTGGTGGCACTTAGCTCGACATGTTGACATGTGTAACGGATTGTAGTCGTTAGACTCTTTCCTAGCTACTTATAGTCAGTTGTGAGAATTGAACCATTATCAATTTACTGAATAAATTCTTATTCTTTATGTATCCTCTTTCTTCTTTCTTCTTTCTTATTTCTCTTTTCTTTACATTATTCTTCAAATTTTAGCTAACAATTCTGGTACCAGAGGTGCAATCTTCCCAAACACTAGCAACTAGGCAATTCAAAAATAGTTAAATCACCAATTGGAAGAGACGCAGATGTTAGATGGTTGAGTTGCAATAGTTGATGGCCAATTGATTAACCTAGAAACCAAATTGGATTGATCGAATAAGAGAATGGCAGGATATAATTGAGTTTAAGAGAAAGTTCATAAAATCCATCAACAGTTGGATGCTTGGTTTAATTGATTACTGATTCCACCACCAAACCCACCATTTGCAAATCCATCACCACTAAATCACCACAAAGTCCAGTAGAGTTACATCAAGCTTGGTTTTACCAAGAAATGCAGCACTAAGGATAGGAAGGGACATTCACCAAAACCCATAAGCTAATCGCAAAGAATATGATTATAATATGTTTGCTAGATTTCCTCTTATGGATTTGCCCAGATTTAATAGAGATAACTTTCTTGATTAGCTCAATCAGGTTGAAATATCTAAGATGAAGCTAACCTCTATTAACAATGAAGGTCGTGCCTTACAATGGCAGAAAGCTTATATGTGCTTGGAACTAAGAAAGGTAGTCTTATGGAGGCACTATTTGACACACATGACTTTGAGGTTCGAACAAGTTGATGGAGTTGACCTACTGGCTAGACTAACCAAGCTTAAATAATGGGGTAAGATACAAAAATTCCAAGAGCAATTCGAATGCCTCTTAAATAAGGTAACAATCCAAGAAAACCATGACATAAGACTTTTTATGAGTGGATTAAACAAAAAAATTGAGAATGTTATGCGTTGCTTTGAATCCAAGTTCATACTCAAAACTATAAATCTAGCTAATTCCATGAAAGTACCTTCAATGCCCAGTATAAGAAAAATACAAGCCAATTCAAAACACATAGTTCTCTCCTTATATCTAAGCTATCTCCTCTATTATCCACACCCAGACACTTCACCCCTAATCCCATAAATAACTTACCCAAACCTACCTTCCCTATTGCTGTGAGATCCAATGCCACCTTTAAATCCATTAAGAGTTTATCTCAAAAGGAGTGGGAGGAGAAGAGACTTAAAGGCATTTGTTATTATTATGATGAAAAATATGCACTTGGCCATAGGTACAAGAAGGCTCAATTATTTTAGGTACTGATTGATTTTGATGAGTATGACGTTAGTAAGGAAGAACTAGGGGAAGACTTGATTAATCTATATAATGATGTGCCTGAAGATGTCAAGGAGAATAAAAAGCAAAAGGGAAATGCTAGGAGAAGCTGTGGTAGCACTATATGTAGCATTTGGCACTAAAAACTTTAAAACCCTAAAATGAAAGGCTATATTAAGAAACATATAGTTATAATGCTAGGAGGTTAGGCCATAAACTTTTACCTATAGCTTAGATGAAAATCTCAGTTGCTAATAGTGAGTTTGTCAGTTTCTAAGCTAATTGCAGAAATATATAATGACAGATGCAAGGAGAAAAATTTGCATATGATTTTATTGCTATTTCGTTATAAGGATGCGACATAGTTTTGGGCATGTAGCATTTCTCTTCAAAAATGAGGATTGTTAGGATTATGAAATACTCCAGATGGAGTTCCATAAAAGCTAGAGAGCTGTAGTTCTACAAGCACTTCAAGAGAGCCCTGGGCAGTTGGTTGGGGTTAAAACATTGTCCAAACTAATGTTTTGTCATGCTTAAGCAATGATAGTTCAGATACACACCTTTAATCGTTAGGAAACTCAGGATTGGAGCTGTATAGGTGCTTGCTTACAAATTGATACTCGGGTATTGTTTAGAGAACAATTGGAGCAACTGAATTATTACTCCTTAAGTATCAAATGTATCTTTGTAGAACCTACAAGTCTACCTTCTCACAAGTCTCATGACCATAAAATTTGCTTGCAAAAAGAGACTAATGCAATGAAAGCTAGACCTTATAGATACCCCTCCATACAGAAAGATGAGATAGAAAGACATGTTAATGACATATTAGCAGCAGAAGTTATCATAAATAATACTAGTTCCTTCTTATCATCTATAGTCATGGCCAAGAAAAAGGATAGGACATGGAGGTTATACATTAACTATAGGCAATTCAACCAACTGATAATTAAGGACAAATTTCCCACACCCATAATGGACGAATTATTGGATGAGTTATATGGTGCAGTGGTTCTTTAGTAAGCTGGACTTGAGATTTGGTTATCACTAGAAAAAGATGCATGATAGCGATATTCACAAGACAGTTTTTGGATCCCATATTGGTCATTATAAATTCCTGGTTATGCCTTTTAGCACTACTAGAAAAAAGCAGTTTAGCGATGGGGCTTAATTCGTCACAAATCCATCTTAAATCCGTTGCAAATTGGATTTGCAACGAATTTGTGACGGATTATGTCTATCGTAAATTTCTCGATGCAATTTTACGACAAAAATAATTCGATCGTAAATCCGTCGCAAATATATAACGACGGGAGTATTCTGTCGCTATTCAACTATAAATAGTTCGCAAAAAAATTCAACAAAATCGTCGCTAAATTGCAATAATAAATTTCATCACAAATTCGGTCGTAAGTCCGTCGCAAATTTCACAATGAATAACTTTTAATTCTATCTCAAATCAGTGGCAAATCTGGCCCAAATTAAGATCATAATTCGATCCAAATTCATCACAATTCCTTCTCAGAATTCTATTACAAATCTATCGCGATGTTAAAACTTAAGAAATTTCAATCTGTCGCAAATCAGTCACAATTGTAAAACTTGAGAAATTTTAGTCTGTAGTAAAACCATCATAAATCCGTCACAAAATTTAAGTTAATAAAGAAATTTATTTCCCTCACAAATCAGTCACAAATCAGTCACAAATCCGTCACAACTTCACAAATTTGTCCCTAATCTAAAAATATAATATGCATATTCTGTCACAAAATCGTCACTATTTAGTTGCTAATTATAACAGTTTTTAATATATTTATGCATTTTAATTCATTTTTTCATATTTTTTACACATGCTTTGACCATCTAACATCAATAAATTCATAAACCAAACTATAATGAACACGTCCCATTAATAAAAGAAAATTACATCAATTCAACAAAAATTCAACACATATTTAATAAACTTTCAACACATATCCAAATAACTTTAGACGCATTCAACATTTAACATATCTAAATATATAATAAAAGTAAGCTTAAAAGATAATAAAACCTTGTCCAAAAACTAAGTAAGAAATTACATCTTAATCATCGTCACTAAGATCCTCATCAAATTCATCATCATCATCTTCATCTTCATCTTCAACATTATCATCCTAAAATGTATAACATAGTAAATTTGTATAATTTAATTAGTTTCTATTTTTCATAATTGAAACAAAACTTACAACTTGTCGCCTATATTTTCTTTTTTCTTTCCCTTTCTGATGCCTACATGCTTGAGATGACTGAGAGAAAGAAATTGTCAACTGTTTAATTGCACCCACAATACTTTTTTGCGTATTATCAACATAACTACATATCTCTTGATTTTGTGTTTGAATTTCAGTATGCAACTTGGTACGCATCTCGGTTAGCATAATACTTAAAAAATGTTCTTCTGAGACAGGCGCACTAGATGATGAACTAGCGGGAAGTGAGCTAACGCTGGCTGAAGATGAGGAACATGAATAACATTGGTCAAGAGTACGACCATAGCCATAAACTCTACCCTTCTCTGGCTGACTAATAGAATAAACCACGCATCCATATATATAATCAGTTCAGTAGACGAGAAACTTTTATCCTCTCCATATTTTTGTAGTAACTCTACAGGAATACCATTCCTATATATTAAAAAAAATTAAGTTATATAAATTTCATTGAATATATAAAAAATAATAACTTATTTTAAAGGTTAAAATAATAACTTATTTTAAAGGTTAACACTTACGCTGACATTCTGTGAATGCGGAGAAATAAACTCTCCAATCTTTCTCTTGTATATCCGGCCAAACAACTCCTTGTATCTGACGGGTCGTTTCAGCTCTTTTTCTTACAAAATAAACATAACTTATACATAATATTAAAAAATTATAAGTTGGTAAATTAAATGATTCATTTGTTTACCATAATCTCCTTATGAAGAATGAATGTGCTTGAACACTAGCCTCTAGCATTGAACTTCAATTTTTCATAGTAACTGCTTGCTTATATTTCCATTTCTCTGTATTCCTTATTGTTTCACATAACTTATTAAAATATTCAGATTGAATAGATGCTGGATCGAATCCTCTCTAATCCTATGGGTTTTATGATCTACTTTTTATGCTAGCCATATTTCTCAGATTATGAATTAGTTGATTGAATCATTCTTATATAGTCTTTTCCCACACAATGCGAGCTATAAATCTATCATATTTAGATGCAAAATGACATCTTCTCTGAAAAGTAAAATATATCATAGTTAGCAAATAAATTTCAATCATGTGCAAATTGTAATTATACATAAATCTTACCATAAATGAGTCGAATAGTGAATCCTTAACGTCCTGAGGATATAATTTATAAGTTGCTATCGGGCCAGGCGTATAAGAAATAATTTCATTGCCTATTTCATGAGTGACAATCGATGGATGGAACCTCCGACTATATGCATATAAAAGATTTAGATAAAAAAATTGAAATCAAATATTAATTTATATATAAACAACAAATAAGTGTATAACTTACGGATTTGTTCCTAACTCTATATTGATGATAGGGCATGGATCTACACTATCAATATCATGTGAGACTAATGATAGACTCTCGATTGGAGTAACGGGTGATGGAGAAATAGTGTATGAGGTGGATGGTGAAAGAAGTATAGGTGATACAAACTCTTTCCTAGACAATGATTCTGGTATGTTACTCCTTGATACTCTAGTAGGCACTGCAGGTTTGTGGCTCCATGGTAGCATACTTTAAAATACAAACAGTATACACATAATAACATATATTTGTAATAGCATACAATAAAATTTAACTATTAATATAAAACAAATATTATATTAAATGACATATTAATAACATACACATTACTAGAAGAATTTTATAAATGTTATCTGTATGATCACTTTTTGATTGCCATTCTGCCTTATCTTCCTCTTCATTTATATCATCATCATCACCACCCACATCAACATTTTCTTTAGGTTCATTTATTGTCCTTTTTTTCATACGAGATATTAACTCATTCAGATTCACTTCTTCTACGATGCCTTCATCAAACAAAACAACTGGTTCATCAATTTCATCGAACTAGAATTTAAATGACGAATAGGTAGCTCCTACATCATTCTAATAGTAATTATAATTTTCTTCCTCCATATACACCTCAGAAGTATGTACCTTGATTTTAACTTTGCATGCAGCCCACCAATCAACCCTATCTTTATTTTTTGAAGCTGTATATTTCGTGTAGTACACTTGTTGGATTGCTTAGCTAATATAAATGGCTCAAATGACTGAAGTTTGGACTTGTGATTGATTTCTACAATTCCATATTTTTTATCATTTCGAATCCCATTAATTGGGTCAAACCACTTACATCTGAATAGAACCACCATGTAATTGTCACCTAGGAAAATGAATTCTAAAATTTCTTCGACTATTCCATAATAATCTAATGCATCATTACCATAGTTAGTGCCTGAAGCACAAATACCATTGTTTATTGTTGTCTTATTTTTCTCATAATCCTTATTGTGAAACCTGTATCCGTTGAAGATGAAAGTATTGTAACATTTAACATAATTTTAAGAACCACAAGCCATATCTTGTATAAGAGAATCGTCAATGCAATTCTCATGAGCCTAATTAAAAAATCATTAGTTAAAAGAATATAATTAATTATATGTTATTAATAGCATAAAATGTTTAGTAATAAATATGTATTAAAATGTCATACTTACAAGTTTTTTCATCCATTTTGAGAAACCATTCTCCCTTTCCTTCTCAATTTGTTAAGCAGTGATAAAATAATTAATGACGCTCAACATACCATCAAATTTCTTGTTAAAAGATATATTAATTTATATAAATGAATAATTTATATTTAGCTGGTTGTCAGTTAGGAGGTGAATTAAAAGAATTCTTACTCAATGTATGAATCAATCTCACTACAATTTAGGAGAACATATGTCTTTGCAGCTTCCATATCTATATCTAGTAGATTTTTAGTCCAACTCCTACCGAAATGTCTCTCATAATATTCAAAAATTGAGAGACATGGAGTAGTCCAAGGAATCTCTTGATCTCCAACATCATTTATGGAGAGTTTTGTGCATCTTATACGAATGTGTGGTCCAAAATACATTGAACAAAAATTTGAAACCTTTTTTAACATGTGTTCATCACAAATAGACCTTTCTATTCGTGCTTTATTGTGATTCTTTTTTTTTTTTAAATCATGCATGCACCTAACATTTAAAATCAACATTAGTATCGAAAAAGATTTTCAAATTATGATTTTATAAATGATATATCAAGTTATGTAATTTCACCTCTCGAATGGGTACATCTAAGGATATTGTACAAGGCCTCCAACTCTAATCTCGTATAGTATATGGATAGTTAAGTGCTCCATTGAATAAAAAAAACTAGGAATGTATATAATTTCCAACCTACATATGATTTCAACAATGTCAGCTTCTAGTTGGAGCATATGATCAGCTTGTATTCCAATTGAACGTATATTCACAAAAAAATTGGCTCAATTTTGTTAGTACTCCCCATATTAGTTTAGGCAAAAAGTCTCGTATAGCCAATGGCAATAATCTCTGTAAGAACACATGACAATCATGACTTTTCATGTCGTATAATTTATTGTCGGTAACATTAACGCAACGTGCTATATTGGATACATAACCATCTGAAAAATGCAATTGTTTTAACCACTTATACAAACTTCTTTTATTTGATCATTTGTTAAAATTTATGCAACTTTTGGTTTCATCAACTTGTCAACGTGCTTGTATAGCTCTAATTCTGGATGCTTCGAAAACCATCTTAAATCCTCACATTATCAAAAATATTTTTTTCAATATGCATGTTATTCAAATTATGGCGAATCAAATTAGTCTCTCAATACGATAATTCCCAAAAGATACTACGCTTTGTCCAATTATGATCTTTACCAAACCTACGATGTTTTTACCTGTCACTCTTTCTGCCAAATGTGATTTAAGGATGCTTAAATACTCGTGTCTTGACTTCTGTACCACTTAATCATAAGGGTGGGGGTGATTTCTCAACAATTTCCTTTTTGAAATCATTCTTGAAGCCGATGATTCATTAGCAAAAATTGTCGATGGAAAAAATGTTAATGACAAGCAAGTCTCCCCTGCGTACTCCACTTGCATAACATCCCATATGCAACAAAATTACTGATTGTCCATAAAAGTGAAGCCCTCTTTAAAAAAACATCTCAGCGTTTTTTTGGTGAATTAGGACCAGAAATAACCAATCTAAAAAATATTGATATTCATTTCATGCATATGCTCAACGGAAGATTGTATGGAGTAATGAAAACGGGCTAACAAGTAGCTGGTACACTTGAATTTCCAAACGGGTTAAATCCATTGGTAGAAAACCCAAGGTAGATATTTCAAATCTCACTAGCAAAATCAGGATAAGAAACATCAAATTTCTTCCAGGCTTCAGCATTCGATGGATGAGTTATTAAATTTGGGTCACGAAGAACACCTTCCATATGCCATCTCCTAAGTCTTATAGTCTTATCTGATATATACAATCTCTGAAGTCGTAGAATAATTGAAAAGTACCTTAATACCTAGTAAGAAACATCTTTATGTTTTGAATTACAAGCTTTTTTAGTCTTGTACCGTTGGTGATTACAAATAGGGCATATTGTCTTATCTTCATCTTTATTATAGTATAAGGTCCAATCATTTGGGCATGCATTTATTTGTTTATATTCCAACTCCAGTTCATCAACCAACTTCTTTGGGGCTTAGGCTCACCCAGGTGCACAAAGTGCTCCCCGGCTATTGCGGGGGTAGGGAGAGGGTGGGCGCACATGTACTCAGCCTTTCCCTTACATTTCTGCAAAAAGGCTGTTTCCACGCCTCGAACCCGTAACCTACAAGTCACCAAAGGAACAACTTTACCGTTGCGCCAAGGCTCGCCCTAAAAAAGGCTCACCTGGTGCACAAAGTGCTTCTCCCGCAACCAGCGGGAGTAGGGGGAGGGTGGGCGCACATGTACGTAGCCTTTCCCTTACATTTCTGGTTGATCGGTAAAAATTATCAGGTAAATTATCTGTTTTCTGTAGCATACTCTTGATAATCTCCATAATTCGATCATAATGAGTTTCACTCATATTGAACTCAAATTTTAAATTTAATAGCTGTGAAACTACAAACAATGTAGTGTGTTTATCATAACCTTCCCATAAAGGCTCGTCAGCAAACTTTAATAAGTCATAATATTTTGACGCTTATTGATTTAGTTTTTCATCATGTACATCATCATCATCCATTTGAGATTCAAAATGAACACCGTCCATGACCATGTCTATATAAAGGTTCAGATTAACCAATGATGGGTTAATCCACACAAGGATACCACAGAAGACCCTTATCGTTCACAATTCTTCTAAAATTTTCAGCTGCAAATTTTATAAACTCCTCAACCCTATCTCTAAATTCATCTGTTATCTCAACAGAATTCCTCCAATTAGACATCTAATTATGATCCGGCAACATTTTTCAACTAAAACATAAAAGACGAATTTTACATCACTTAAACTTCATATTCTAGGTAAATAAATAATATGTGCATGATTTTTGACACCTTTAACTCATTCTTAAGGGTAAGATGATCATATCTTATTCAGGAAAACAACACACTCGTTCCAATAATATCTCAATCCTTCATTCCAACTTAGCAAAATTTCGGAAGCATTTTCTTATGGTCTCCTAAGTACACGACATAAACACAACAAATACTCTGTGTCTATGTATGGACCCCAAAAACATAGAGAAATGAAACTAAAATTTAAACTAAAGGAAAGCTAAATTAAGATATTACTGTAGTGAAAGATATGTGTCACTTTCCTAAACTGTCCACTTAGGACAATTCAAGAATCGTTAACTAATGGTAATTCAATATTGTCAAACTTAATCAGCAACATAATTGAATTTTGATTAGCAACGATTCTTGAACGGAAATCTAAGTTTTAGGTGTTTGTAAAATGTTTAAAATATTAATTATCTCACTGATTATTCTAAGAATATATATAGTCTAATTAACATCTATATTAACAAATCTTAATTCTTGCATAACAAATTAATGTACAAATTTAATTAAAAACTATTGACACACCATGTCGCAGTCAAGTAATAGAACTGATGCAGACATATTGGAGAATGTAGATTATACCTAATGGAACATGAAGAATCATGATTGATAGATCATACCACAACAAAGAACAAAAATGAAAAAGAATGATTGTACATATTACCTTTTCTGAACTCTTTATTATATATTAAATTCACTAAGGTACAATGGCTGAATAGTCACGAGCAAGTTGTTATAGTCTAAATACTAATGCAGTAATGCTCACTGCCTACTACAAATGAGAGAAAAACAAATTACTTTGTTTTCAAAACCTAGATATTCTTTAGATCAAAATCACCCTAGCTATAATATTTGTATAGATACTAAAATTGATAATCACATCACATATTGAATTAGATAATAAGGAAGAAATATGCCAAATAACAATCATTTTCAATAATCATTAGTACTACTAAGTTTTTTTGCCACCATCTTTTGTATAAAGTAATCAAAGATAAAGTTGGTAATCTTTTGAAAGCTGATTATTTGAACAATAATCTAGGCCTATTACCCTTGATAGTTGTCCAGATTATTCCCATTTAAGAGAGCTTCCTCCTTTTGTATCTTAGAGTTAGTAAGTTGTTAAGTCTGCTTAAATATTACAAACTTAAGTTAAAAAATAATATCACTTTCAAGAGAACAGAACAAGTGGGATTTTTGTCATTGAAATATGCTCCTTCTAAGCGTCATCTTGGTATACTAGAATGCTTTACATACTAATTCGTCCAATGGCCTAATCTGCAACCGTAGAGTTAAAAGCGATTTATGCACTGATGGCAAATCATTGGATTATGGAATGAAAGTTGAAATTAATTTCATACATATGCTATGCATAGAGAATGTTAAAATTATACATGAAGCTTGATTAAGGATCCTAGTGTTTAGGATCTCATTTTGAATTTCTTATTCAATTCTTCCCTGCCAGCACTTATGGATTTACTTTTCACTATAACAATTTGACCTTTTCCTTATAAGCAAAATATATTACATTAGAACGTCTCAGAGATTTATACTACCTTCCTCTTGTTTGTAAAGTAAATCAAATTAGCAAACAAGATAACAATTCCTAGAGATTATGTATGGGGTTGTAGCTTCTTAGACAAACCAAATTCCTTGCAAACATCCCAATTTTAGTTAACAATCCACAAGCCATTTAAGCTTGTTAATCATTCATGAATTAAGAAATAAATAACATAGGTTGTTAGTGTAGAAGAATACTTTACAGATCCATCAAAGAGGACAAGTCAGATTGACTAACCAAAACTTACATTAGGCTTATGTAAATGCTCCTTAACATCTCTCTTAGCCCTTATTATATGCAACCATCCTATAAACCTTGCTAGCCCATTTAACCTACATTAAAACGTCCTTCTTTGCATAACAGCTGACTAATGTTATCCAACTTGAAATTGACAGACTTTTTAATTGACGTTTCAATTTAGACCATGCAACTAAAATTGAACCATATACATGAGCCTAGGAAGAAATGCCAAAATCAATTTTTCCCAAAATTAGAATTGAGACCAAATTAAATCAAACACAAGTGGATCGTGAAAATTTAGGCACCATTGCAGCTCAATTTTTTTTCCTATTTCAAGCACCCACAAAAAAAAAAAAAATACAAAACAAAAAAATCCTATTTGAATTCAACCAAAACCCATTACACCAAAACTAAAAAGATAAACTAATTTGAAATAAAATAAGTCTAAAAATTTATGCACTATTGCAGCTTCTTTTTTTTTTTTTTCCCAAAGTCATAGAGAGAGGTGAGGGATTTTTTTTTTTTTTTTTTTTCGCAAAAAATGGAATAAACTAAGAGAAAAAGGTGTTAAAATGGCAAATTGTTGATTAGCGATGGAAATTCCATCGCAAATCCATTGCACCATATATTTCTTTTAACGACATAATATTTTATATCACAAATCCATCGTAATATCAAAAATTTTAAATTAGCGATGGATATTCCATGTCTATTCCGCCACTAAGTTTAGCGATAGAATAGCGACAGAAAATTTATCACTAATATGTCGCAATGTTTGCACGCCACTAATTTAGGGGCCAAATTGATATTTTCCTACCAAATTAGCCAAGGAATAAGATTTCGTCGCTATTCCATCACTATATAGCGATAGATTATATTTTTCATAATTTCGTCGTTATATAGCAACAGAATTATGACGGAATAAATCTGTCACTAAACTATTATTTTCTAGTGTTTAGGCTCACAAATACGTCCTCAACCTTCCAAAGCTTGATAAATAAGGTGTTTAGAGAACACTTTAGAAAATTCATATTTGTTTTCTTTAATAATATCCTAATCTATAACAGAGGATGGACAGATCACCGCTAACACTTAAGCAGACATTCTAGATATTATAGGAGCATTAACTATATGTTAAGAAGAGCAAGTGCTCATTTGCAACTAGCAAGGTAGAATACCTATGCACACATTATACTAGCAGATAAACAAAAGATAGCATGTATCAAGTCCTAGCCAATACCTCAAACTGTAAGAGAACTCAAATGGTTCCTTAGCCTCATTAAGTACTACAGGAGATATATAGCCAACTATGATAGGATTACCAAAACTCTCACTGATTTGCCATGTAAAGATGAGTTCCATTAGAACAGGGAGGCTCAAGGGGCATTTGAATAGCTTAAAGTAACAATGTGTTCAACTCCAATCTTGCCCATGCCTGACTTCACTTATACCTTTATAGTAGAAATTGGTGCTTCAAGTCAATGAGTAGGTGTAGTTCTGATGCATAATAGAAGATCGCTGGCTTACATAAGCATGATTATGTTTCCACTTATGAAAATGAGATGCCTGCAATTGTGTTTGTTGTTAAGAAATGAAATGCTTATCTAGTTGGAAGACACTTCATCATAAAAAATGACCATAACAGTCTGAAACATTTGCTGGAACAGAAAATGGTAATCCCAAAAGAAAAGGAGAACAAAAGGTGGTAATTATTGCAATTAGTTGTATCTTTACTGATTTACCGGATCAAGTACAGTTAACTAATTATGACAATTAGTGGTATCTCCACTAATCTACTGGATCAAGAACATATAACTTTGTAACTAACAATCATTTGCAGGACATTATCAAGAGTAAGCAAGAAGGCCTTGCTAATTTTCCAAAGTTTACATGGGAAAAAAATCAGCTTAAGAGTATGGGAAGCTGGTGGTTAGGAAACATGTGGAACTAAGGAAGGAACTGTTACACTATTTTGATAACAATGCTCTTGCTTGGCACTCTGGATACCATCTTAGTAGGATGAAGACTGTACTTTTACTAGAAAGGAATGAGGATGGATATTAGGCAATATATTAGGGAATATGACATCTGTCAGAGGACTAAGTATATGCCAAGTGCCTTACCAGGCTTGCTACAACTCTACCAATTCCTACCAGAGTCTGGTTAGAAATTAGCATCGACTTCACAAAGGGACTACCTAGATCTCAAGGAAAAGACACCACACTGGTGGTAGCAGATAGGTTAAGCAAATATGAACATTTCATTGCCTTGTCTAATCCAATGTATGCAGCCACGGTAGCTTAGCATTCTTAGAAATGACTTTAAACTACAGGGCACACCTGAAACCGTAGTCTTTGATAGGGACACAACTTTTATGAGTCATTTCAGGGAATAATTAATGAAAAAATTAAGGAGACCTCAATATGTCTACTACCTACCACCCCCAATCTGATGGACTATCTTGAGTACTTAACAGGTTCTTGGAGACTTACCAAAGATGCATGATTGCAAACAAGCCTAAGTAATGGGTCAAATGGTTACCAATGACTAAATACTTGTACAACGCAAATTTTCACTTTACTACCCATACTACTTCCTACGAAATCATGTATAGTTATGTACCACCACTGCATTATCCATACATACCAGGTGACTCTCCTAATAAGTTACTAAATAGGTCACTCATTACCAGGGAAGCTGCCCTTAAACTGTTAAAGTATCATCTGAAGAAAGTTCAAAATAGAATTCCAATTGAGGTGAACAAGAAGTGGTCTGACAAAGAGTTTGATGAGGGAGACTGGGAGTACCTTAAGCTGAAGCCCTATAGCAGTTTTCTAAGGCTGACAAAACTTTTTACAAGCTAGCTTACAGGTATTTGGCCTTTATCAGATAGTGAGAAGGATTTGGAAGGTTGCCTATCAATTAGCTTTACTTGTTAGTGCCAGAATCCATCCTACCATCCATATCTCACAGCTTAAGAAACAAATTGAGAACACCCCTACTCAGTCTGAATTGCTTGAGTTTGTAGAACATGGTTTGGTCATCCTCCAACCCCAAGTCATTCTTGGCACATAAGATTTTTCAAATAGAATAACAGAACTAAAATTCACGTCTTACTGGAGTGGGCTCATCCTTTTCCTGGGAATGCCACTTAGGTTGATTTGTAGTAGCTCAGCTACCAATTTCCAGAATTTCCACTTAACACTTGGGGACAAGTGTGTTTGTAAGGGGAAGGTGATATTAGGACCTAACTTGAATGCATGGTATATTAGTAATACTATTAAATGTAAGATTGGGGGGAGGTAAGGGTTTAACTTCCTTTTATTATTCTGTTTTCAATTTTGTTGAGGCACTGAGCTGGACACCGACGTGTCTAACTGATTGTACCGGTTAGGCTCTTTCCCAGCTACCTGGAATCAGTTTTGAGGATTGAACCATTATCGATTTACTGAGTGAATTATTTTTCTTCTTGAATCCTCTTGCTTCTCTCTTATTTCTCGTTTACTTCTGTAACCTTCTTCAAATTGTAGCTAACAGTAACTAGTAGCAAAAAATCATTAGAATATACTATCTATTATAGATATTTGTCGATAAGTGCCTTATTTTCATCAACTTTTATCGAAATAGAAATTCTTTCGATGAAAAGATTAAATTTCGAGAATCAAAGTATGAAGCATATTTGTAAACTCAAGAATCAATATATATGGTTGAGACGATATTTATTCCTTGCTCAAAAGCATTTGTAGGGTCTATTATCATATTTCATCTTATGTATTCTTTAAAATAAACTTAAAAATCCATATTAAAAAAAAAGAAGGTGACAATTTGTTTATATTTTTTAATAGTGAACATCTTTCAATCTTATATGAAGAATGTAATTGGAAGTTTTTTTTATATTTTTTTTATTCAACTATCAGGTGTGTTTGGCTTATTTATGATCTAATTAAAGACAAGTTCTTCCTATGGGCTCTTTCAAAAAGATTCAAATCCAAAAACTTAATACAGAAAACACAATTTTTTGATCACCAAACCAACCCTTTTGAGTTTATAGAAGTTTCTTCTTTCCTGTCTCAAAGATAAATAATTTCGTTACTGAATGATAGTAAAAAGGAATGACATGCTCAAAATAGCTCTTATTCAAATTAATTAATTGTAAAGTACATGAAAAACTTCATAAAGGAGGAGAAGAGCAGAAATAAGAAAAAGAACTAAACTATTAAAAAAGAAAAAAGAGTATGGAGTTGGGAGTATGAATAAGAACAAAAATAAAGAAAAAAGAAACAAAAAACAAAAATGGAATAGTGAATGTATTATATGAAAGCTTACATTTTAAATTTTATTTGTTAACTGAAGTCAGGAAGTATGAATTATTGGTGGTTGTTTCTATTTGTGAAATTAACATGTTCACTATTATTATTTAGATGACAATTAGTTTATCGGTTTGCATCAGATAATCAATTTAAACGTATTAGATTTTTTTTTGTCTAATTGATTGACGATTATATTTGTATTCAAGATTCGTTTAGTATGGGTTTGGTTCGGATAGCACAATAGATAAACACAAAAATCATGTAAAAAGCTAAAAAGATACAAGATAAGCTTAATATGGGTTGGGTTCGGATAGCACAACAGATAAACACAAAAATCATGTAAAATTCTATAAATAAATAAATAAATAAGCTTAACTTTGATTGGGTCCAAAGCGAGCCAAATTTTGTTTATCGAATCATTTTGAACTATGTCAAATTTGACAGGTTCGGTTTTCATACATTGGATCATAGTCCAGTCTATTGTCATGCCTATTATTATTATTCCCATAACTTAGATAAGTGTGTGTACATGAATTATATACAACTAATTATTTTCTAATTATAAATGCTCTAAATTTTATATATTTTTAAGACTTAAATATACTTTTGTTAAATTTCAAGGGTCGGCATAATGGTAAAAAATGTGTGCTTATTTTAATGATTTCAGGGCCTCGAATCTCCTTAAGAAAATGTACACTATTTTCTAACACATACTAAATCCTGATTCCTTTTTTTTTTTTTAAATAAAAAAAGGCATACTAAACTACTAATAAATTTCTTAATTTTCTCCTAATTTATTTCTTAAAATTTTGAATTTCTCAAATGACATCTACCGTTCTTAAATTACTACACTTTTGTCTATTTTTCCCAAAAGTATTATTTTCGGTCAATTTTGTCCTAAAACTTTGCAATGTCTTCCTTCACTCTAACATTGTTAAAATTTTGGATGAAAATTGCAGATATGGCATAAAATATAATATATATTTTTTGCCATTTTTGTGCTAAGGTACTGGCCAAAATATATATATAAATTACTCCTCTCATGCATGCTCTCCTATTTTCATTATATCTCCCTAAAAATTATGAAATTAAAGTTTTGTTTGGATTACAATATTTTAAAATTTTTGAGTAATTTGGTTATTTTTTTATTTTTTTTAGAGAGACAAATGAGTGAGAAATGAATGTAAGAGAATAAAAGTAATAAATAATTTTAGGATGAAAATGACAAAAAATTGAAATTTTTATATGAAATTAACTAAAAACTATATTTTAGGAAAAATTATTTACATTTTTTACCAACTCAACAGACATGTGCCACCAAATAAATATTTCAAGACATATCAGTATTTTCTGTCCAAAATATTAATAGTGTTAGATTTAAGCAATACATTGCAAGCGTAAATTGTGATTGTAAAAGTCGTTTCGTATAATTTTTTTATTTTTAATTTTCAGCCAATTTTCTCAATTTATTAGTTAAAAATTTTTAATTCATCAAATTGAGAAAAATTATGATCCTTAAATTATGGTTCTTGTTATTTCCACAACCATTATTTCTAAATCCATAACCTATTATGATTTAAAACTTAAATTGACTGTTTTGTACATCAGAATATTTATAATTAGTAAAATTTACTCTTTCTCTCTTTTATCTCGCTTATAAATTCTAACATATCCCCATACATGAAATAGTGTTATCTGCATTGCTAATGGTAAACATAGAAGGTGACAATGCATACGCAGTTAATTATCGGCATCTGCTCTCAGACGCAATATCCCTAAACTCATCTACTATTTTTTGCGTCTACGAAGATGCAAAACTTATCGACGTCTAGCTTTTTGCGTCTAAGTGGTGGATGCAACATGTAGACACAATAATTGTTTGCTTATATCGGAATTTGGCTTCCAGACGTTTAAGGGGGTTATGGTAATTATGATTCAAATAAGAGGTTATGTGCTTAATTAATAGTTCATGTAAGTTATTGTAAAATGGGTAGTAGTTCATGAAGGTAAAGTACAATTGACCTTTTTTTATTTTCTAAAAAAAAAATCATTATTACAATATTATTTTGAGAACCTTAAAGGGAAAATAGAGAGAGAAAAACTCATTGAAGTATGAACTAGAAAAGTTTAAAATATGATAGGCCAAATTCCATGTGATGACTTCATTTCTCTCACTCTTATAAAAATAATTCAAATGTCTCTATCAATATTAAAATCAAATAAATAAAAATGATCTCTACCATTTATTTTTCAATTTAAAAAAAAAAAAAAAAAAAAAAAAAAAAAAAAAAAACTGATATAGAATCCTTCATAAATTTATAACATAAATGGAGCCAATAAATTGTTACGTTGGAAATTTTATTTTATTTTTTTCATTTTAAGACTCCAAAATGATTTTTTACAAAAGAGTAAAATTTTTTTTGAAAAAAAAAAAGATTTATAAAAATAAATAAATCTAGTTAGTTTGTATACCATGGAAAAGGTTGTTTTTAACTTTCAACTTACCAAAGGAAAAAAGGAAAAGCAAAAGAGTGTTTTCGAAATTGGTTTTCTACAACTTTGAACAAGTGGGCAGGAAGACAAGCCCCAACCATGTCTGTCGATACGTAGATACTTTTGAAGCTGTGTAACTTGGCTTTGAAGACAAACCTCAACCATGTCTTTCTAGAAAAATGGAATATTAGTTTATGCCGTACCATGTGATCAGATTGTGTGTCAAATGTCCTTGATCAAATTATTATATCTAGCTACCCTAAGTCCTCCCAAAATTTTGGTGAACAATTATAATCCCAAGCCAATGACCCATTTAAATCTAGAATACTTATGATGTGCTATAGACTTCTAAGTGATGAAATTCGATTCAGACCACGATTAACCAACTATGCGATGCAGATGTCTATCTAGAACTATCTCAATTAAAACAAGTATTTTTATATAGTTTATTAGGATTTCTATTTCATTATATTTTTATTGGTGATTGTTGTTATTTACGGTGAGTTACAATGGTTGTTATCGTCATTTTCAACTGGTTCTAATAGTAGTGGTTATCATTCTAATGATAATTGTCATTTTCTTGGTGGATCCAAATAATGGTTGTCATCATTTTTGACAAATTCAAATAGTTATTGTCACTGTATTCAGTGAGTTAGCGATGGTGACCGACGACAGATGAATGAGATTGTTGGTAGGTAATAGTCAGTAGCAGGTGAAGGAATTTACCAGAAGAAAAATATTAAAATTAGATAATCTAATTCTCAACTCCAATTTAAATTTAAATTCATTACATCCAAACAATTATAATTCATCTTGGTCTTCACTTATAAAATATAAAGTGGTGGACTCTCACCTATTAAAACATAAAACTAAAGGCTTGTTTGGTATACTGATTGTAAAAATCAGATCGACTATAAGTCAGATTGCATAAGTCATATTACAAAAGTCAGATTGACCATAAATCAAATATGTATTTAGTATGCAAATGAATAAGTAAAGATGGTAAGTCTAACATGTGTTTGGTATATATGGTATAAGTTAGTTTTGGTGTAAATTACAATAAAATTTATACATATCAACAAATATTATGTAAAACATTAATTTTTACTTACCAAAAAAATATTACTCTTTAGAATTAAATAAAATTTATTAATTTTCTATTCTATATTATTTATATATTTTTTTTATTTCAATAAAAATGTGACCTTACAATAAACTTTAAATAAATGATATTATCTAAAACTATTTAAATATACCTATAAATTTAAGTGGAATCACAAAATTTTATATTTTAATACTATTATTTCTATTTTTTTTTTATTAAGATTTAAATATAGATATTTTTTATTTACATGAATTAATTTAAGTAAATAGATAATTATTATTAAAATTAAATTTGAGCCTAGGAGTAAAAACCGTAATAATAATAAAATTTTAAGGACAAATGTATCTATTTGTATGTGAGAATGTAATCGAATTTTCATAAGTTGATCAATAGCAACCTATACAAATTGTCGATTTGGTTCAAATTAAATCAGATTGTGATTGGCTCAATCTACAAATTAGAAAATTCAAACACACCCAATCTATAATTATAACTTTTTAATCAATAATTAGAGGTGTCAAATCATGTATCAAACGGGCTCTAAGTGTCACACCCTTCACGGAGGCATGACTAGCCAGAAGATTAGAGAACCAAACCTCCGTAACCCTGACTCCAAAGCAAAGTAACAAACATGACTCTTTGGACCATCCAAGGGAAAAATAACTTTTATAAAACACAAGGTTATTGTAAAATTTTATTTTCTGAAACCATTAATAATTTACTGAAAAATTTTGGCAGAGGGTCCCAACAATATGGAACATGCCTTGAAATACAAACACACATGCTCATGATCTCAAGCAACAATAACACCAAGACAACAAGGAGCTCTACTCCGTCCACATCCTAATCAAGATAAATAATTAGACTCTTACATCATACCAAAATTAGACACCTCACAGTTCCAGTGTGACTGTAAATTTTCATCCTTGATTGCAAGTCTGAGATCCTGAAAATATCATGTTGTACTCATTCAGCAAGTCATAAGCTCGGCGAGGCCATGTATCAAACTCCTGTCACTAAAAAAAATATCCGAGAGAAGGATGAGTCCTATAGACTCCATGAGCGAAAAAACGTACCCAAAGGATACTAGCATCACACAATACAAATGTGCAATACATAGATAGTAATATCATATAATATTGTTCATATAACATTTCACATGACACGTATACGTGGTAAGTTTCACAATTTCACAATTTAAAATAGAGCACAATATCACGCAAAGCAATCAAAGGGCTAACGAGTGACCCAGCCCCGCACAACATTATCACCCCCTACCAGATATTTAAGACACAACAAGTTGATCTCTATATACAATCCATTCCACCGAGGCTAAGCACTCAATTTAAAAAAAACATTTATTAGAATCAGAATTTTCTTATGATTTTAAATCAGAACATCCTAGGTACACCTAGACTTTTAATTTCGGAGATAAAAATCATTTTTTATAAAAATATCACTTTGTTGGCCTTTATCAACCACAACCAATGTCAAACAAAGCAACCAATATCAAACAAACATAATTCAAATAAATTACTGAAATACTTTACTTGCTTACTTTCCATATATAACGTATATTCAAATAAACATACAATTACACATACTAATCTAGTCCCTAAAGGCAGCAATTAACCATTCACCCGTAACCGATTTCATTCGTTGCGCACACTTGTGTCCACGCATCTCATCAGGTCACATTAGAATCAGGAACTGAAATTCATATTTCCAAATAATGCTTATTTCATAAACGTTATTGTTATAATCTTTTAATTTCTAAATTTATATCTCAACTTGTATAGGTTTCTTTATGAAAGTTTTCCATTAAGCTATTACATGTTAATTAATAAGAATTGGACTTTATGTGATAAGGTTAATAATAAAGAGACATTTTAAATGTCTTAACAATGCATAGGGTATAAGAAACCATTAGAAAAGATAGAAAGCACTTAGTGAGTTAGAGATGTTGAAACTGTCTAAATTTGGTGTTTGGACCAATGTCTACCTTAACTATCATATCTTTTCCTAGGAAATTTCGAATCCAGTTTCATAAAATTTATAAAATACTAGACACATTTAGATTTATAATGGTATATCATTTGTAATTTTTGAATTTATACATTAATACAATTTATTCTTTGAAGTTGTATCAAATTCTACAAAACGCAAGATTTTTGACAGCTTTGACTTTATCTTAGTTATTCGAGCATAACTTTCTCTAGGAAGAACGAAATTCAATCCGTTTATTGGTTTTATTAATAGAAAAGTATATCTATCTTTATTATTTCAAAACTTTTTCTGAAATTAGTCTTGAAGCCACTCAATTTCTTACGTGAACCAAAAACAAGGCAGTACGAATCCTGACCTAGCCAGAGTCTAACAGCTACAACTAACAACATACTTGGAATCAAGCTACGAAATTTTTCATACAACATATCAAGACTATAAGATACATTTCATCTTTTGAACTCTTAATTTAATTCTGCCCCGAAGACACTCGAAATACTGAGTTTCTGTTACTCAGGAAATCTGCCCCTGCACCCCTTCAAAATCTACTTAACTCTCATTTTCCAACACTTTCAAGCTTCAATTCATATTCCTCACTTCAACACTAATTCACTAACATTACTCCTAATCTAATTAAATTCAAAGTTGTATTAGTGATTTAGAATCAATCAAGAGCTAAGGTTGACACTTTCTAATATCAATTCAATCAAGTTTTATTTATTATTTTATAACTAGTTTGTCTCAATGAATAACCAAGAAGGAGATGTCACTGGAAAGCTATACACCAAGCTACTAAATTCGACTGCAAGGAGGAAGATTTCACGGCCAGCCCAAGGCAAAACAGAGAAGGAAGAAATAAGGCACGACTAGCAAGATATATGGAGTAAAAAATAAAACAATTCTCATAACATCTGTTTACTTACTCCTAATAATACCACACTCATGCTTTATTTATGTTCACGTGGATTGGGGGTTTGATGATTTGTAAGCCATACCTTGCATTTAAAGTTTAAATATCATTTCATTTCTCCAATTTTGCACTAGACAGTAGCCCCATGGCCGACAACACAAGCTGGAACAAGGGGCAAAGTCAGCTGCTGAAAGCTCCTCCATAACTCTTCTACAAGGCTGAACAACTGAGGTATAACTAACACAAGGAAGGAGAAAAGGTGGTGACTCTTGAGTACTTGAAATTTTTTTTTTTTTTTTTTGGTTGAGCTAGAGAAAAGTGCAGAGAATTCTACGGTCATCTATGGCAGTGAAGGAAGTGGAAAAAGGAAGGAACGTCCACCACCAGCAAGAAAAGAAAAAGAAATAAAAATCTTAAGAAAGCAATAAAAATTCAAGTCAAAGTCAGCATGTAAAAATTGTGGTTATAAATTACTCTTAGTTGTAAGTGTTATATATATATATATATCAATATTTATTTATTTTTTTTAATTCACATTTAAAAAAAATTATTGTTCACTTTGTCGCAATCATTCACATAAAACATCCTAACACGTACATTAAACTCTCAGGTTATAACAACCAGAAGAATCTCAGGTGGAAAAATAAAGAAGAATGAGGAAGCGGTGGACTGAAAGGAAAAGAAAACAAACAAATAGAAATTGATAGTCAAAGAGTTAATGTTAAAAAACTTATGATTTATAAATTTTCATACTTTATATATATATATATATATATGCACTTATATAATTAGCTCTCTTTCTCATCTCACACTTAGTTAAAATTTATATAAGACAAATTTGATATTAAAGTTTAATTGTGTGGTGCGTGTTTAAACTTGAGTTATATATAAAGGTATAGATATTCATTTATTCAATTTAATTGGTCAACGTCAAGAATTATAAAATAAAGTGCTTATATATATATACATTTATCATTTCATCACTTTAATTTACTTGATCATAATTTTATCTACTTTTGATCAATTAAGTTGTACACAAAATTTTAAAATACACATTTAAATATCGGCTTATAACATGTTTAATTGTATTATTATTATTTAATTAATTTGTTTACTTAAGATTATTTTATAATTAAAATTTACACATTACCTTAAATTTAACGTTATTACATCCAATATTCTAAACGTTACAATATCAAATTATAACACTAAATTATGGTTAAGGGCCCAAAGTCTTCGATTAGTTCTTTAAACTTTTAATATTGGTAGCTTTTGTACTTTGCTTATGTTTCCAATTTCGCAACCATTAACAATTTTTTTCATTTTCTTTCGCTAACGAAGACGAAAAGTTTTAATTTATTATATGACACGCAAAAAATTGTGAAACATTCTATTACTAATCTCATCATAGACTCTACCTTCTTCTCTTCTTCTTTTTTTTTTTTTTTTCTAAAACGAATTAAGAAATATTGTGTAAGGTTTTATTAAGAAGCTTACATTCTTGTTTAAACATTTAGAAACAACACATTCTTTACGTGTGAATTGTGTCAAAAAAATTAAAAGTATACTATTTGAAAAACTTTACACAAACAAAAAATACAATCTTAGGAGAGTTTTCCATAATATCTCTTAAAATTAAAAGGAAGCCTCTCAATAAATGCATGCATCACAATGAGGTTAATAATATATATATATATATATATATATATTTAATAGAATATTATATGTGTAAATGCGTGTGTTATTATTTAAAAAATCTTTTCACTTGAACTTAGAAATTCATGAATTCCGTGACATATCGGAATCCTCAATCCTAGCTTTTTTCTTTTGTTAATATTTCAGCAGACCTCTTGAATCTAAAATCCATACTTCATCCTCTTAGTTATTCAAGGTATTATTTTGATTGATGGGAATGGTTCAAATGTTACTAATATAAGTTTTATGTTATTGGGAATAATTTGTACGATTGGAGGGATTAAAGAAATAGAAAAGGCCATCGGATCCTTGGTTAGTATATTAGTTGCACGGTGACATATCAATAATATTTCTCAATATAACTGATCAAATTAAGAAACAATATATTATATACATGTTACCACATGTGTTTAACATGTGATTGGTGTCATCAAAGTTATATTTATTACTTGTATAAAGATACAAATAAAATATTTTTCGAGGACATAATAAATCAAGAGAATTGAAAACTATTTCCTTTTTTCATTTTACAAAATTCTGTGTCATCACCATTCAGAAAAAGACGAAGAGGATTTGGCTGGAGGGACATGCCACAGCAGATAAGCCAAAAATTGTCAGACTGCTTCTCAATTATATTGATGTAGTACACCTAATATATTATTATCCATTGTATTAATACCATCTCATTCTATGGGTACAAGGTTCTTACGTATTGTTTTGTATTGTATATTAGTATTGTATTTTTTTTCCATAAAAATTGTATGTATTGTAGGGTGATCAATCCATGTATAATAAAAAATAAAAAAAAATAAACCTAAATAGTAACTATTTATGAGTATATATGTAATACTCATTTTCATTTTAAACCTACTAACTATATATCTATCTATATATATATATATATTACATGTTTCGAATATTAGATAATATTTTAACATAAAAGATTAGTAACTAATTAATTGTGATTTAGTTACTATTACATGCTTCTAGATAGAGTTATGGGTGCCACATGTCATATGCGAGGATTTCCATTAATAATTGAAAAACATAATTTTAAGAAGCATCAAAATCAATTTTTAGAATTTTCATTTTAACAACATTTGTATTACTACATATGCGAGGATTTCTATTAATAATTGATAAATATAATTTTAAGAAGTATCAAAATCAAGTTTTAGAATTTTCATTTTAAAGACAATTAAGTTAATTTTAATTTTAATTAACAACATTTTATTTAGTATTGCTAAATCTAATTATTACATGACTCTCTACAACTTTTAATAATTAATTATTAATACAAATTTATATATTTTTATTAATAGTCTTGTCTGAATTAATTTATATGTTCGATTAATTATTATTATGTTATGTATCTGAATTAATTTATATATTCTTAATTATTTTTATGTTGATTTCAAATACATTCAAATTGAAGCTAGCAAGAAATAGTTGGTTTTAACTTAAGGCTGAAAAGTTGTTGGCAGAAAGTCAAATCGTATAGGTTTTGGGATTTACCTAATCATCATGGCAATAATGGCATGGACCATCAAGTTCAGTTGAAGAGAGATGACCAAAAATTAATTGTTATTTTTTGTTAACGTACGCTTTAGAAAAATTCTAGGGTGGGTTTTGCTACTTTTTTTAGTTCATGAAGGCATGAAGGGAATGTAGCCCCTTAAACTTGTAAGTTGGTTTATCAACTATCAAAAGTTTTATGTTTTATTTGGAAGAATTGAAAATATGCAAAAAATAATAATAATAATAATAAACAAATGACTTAATAAATGTGTGTTTATATTAGTTCAGACATTAATATTATAAACCAACTTATTTTCTTTTAAAATAATAAACATGAAAAAAAAAATTACCGAGAGTTTAACTCAAGTGTTGGTATCTATTTTTTTTATTTTTCAATGTCGAGTTCAAGTATTCCCAATATATCAAAAAAATTTATGAAAAAAAGTAAAAGAAATGATTTTTTTTATTACTTGATTAGGTGTTGTTTAGATAGATTAGTTTATCTATATTTTAGCTAATTTACTTTTTTTGATCTAGTCAAAAATAAATTATGTGAAAGAAATAATTTTTAAAAAGAAATTAAGGAATATGTTGTTAGAATCACACAAAAGCTAATTCTCTCATAGAAGAAAATTGAGATAATATATATAGTTTTCTCGTTGGTATAAGATATTAATTTATAATATTATATTACTTACCTAAATTTGTGTTACATTACATAATAGTTGGATTCTTTTCCCATATATAAAAGAAAAATTTGTACATTAGACTCCATCTCTTTTTAGTCAAATGATAAAAATAAGTAGCTTGCTTAGTTCTTAGCAAAAGAAGAAAAGATAATTAGCATAGTAAAGAAAGTGTAATTACCAAATATTGTGCATAATTTGTCCATTATCATAGGAGGAAGGGGAAAATCAAAATTTAAATCCTTGAATTTTTAAATTTGGTGAGATATTATTTCAATTTCATATGCCACTCTCTCAATATATATGGGCACAACGTTATAAAAAAAAAAAAAAATTAATAATAATAATTATGAATCACATAACAAAATTGTAGTAGTAGAATGAAAAATCCATTAATGAACACTAAAACATTTTGTGTTATTTCAATTAGCTATTGATTTTAATGGTTGGGATACTATTTGTAAATTGTACTTCAAGTAAGAGTATCATATGTTCAATTTAATAAGTCTAAGGGAGATAATGTACATTAAGTGATACTTTGACATAGGAAAATATAATTAACTTAATTATGATAATTATTTTATTTTTCATATAAAAAAGAAGATAAATATTTTTATTTCTTGTTCTTTTTGGTAGGCATCCTTGGTTCGTCTTTTTTTATTAAGTTAAGGGAGTTCAGATTTTGAGCCAAGATTTGACAATAATTTAAAGTTTTGAACTCCGTATTATCCCGTTTGAATTATATTCGTGTAATACACTCATATCTATTTTTTGAAAGATTTATTGCCGTGTTTAGCCAAAAAAATTTATTTTATTTTTATTTCCGTCCCAGGATTTGGTTGTTATACACATCAGGGACCCAGGCATATACGGTGGGCCCTCTTCCTGCAAAATAATCAGAGCCAGTCAGCCAGTATTGAAAGAAAAAAGAGTAAAATAATATACACGTTGAGGTAGATGTGCAGTGCTCTCTCTTTCACTTTCTCTCTCTGTATCTCTGTATCTCTGCCATCCCATTAGGACCATCATCTCCAACCCCATCTAGGGTTTTCCAGTCTTAAAAACTTTTGATTCAATCTTTCTTTACAGATTTGAAGCTAAGCTTTCATCAATGTGTCCATGTTCTAGACCCTGAACCCTTTTCAGGTACTGCTTTTCTTTCTGATCTCGTAGTATTTGGTTTATGCTAATTGATTTATTTTTACAGGCAGCCACGGATAAATTAAATGTGTATGAATTTGTTTGTATTTTTTTCTAGCATTTCTTGTTGTGATTCATCCTTCATACTTTTATTCTTTTGACAGTTTGAGTACTTTGTAGTACTTTTCTGATTTGGATTTTGTTATCAAAGCTATGGTTTTTGGATTATGCATCTAAAAACCAGTTGTATTTTTTATTTTTCCACTTTCGGGTGTTCATGCTGATTGTATTTTCTCTCTGGGTTAACCTGCTCATGGGCTCGGGCTTGGGAAGTAATTAGATCCAAGACTTTCCCTCACATACCCTTTTCTCTGTAGAAGAACTACAACTTCGTTTTGCTTCTCAAATTTATAATCTGATTCACTGTTTGAACAAATTGGTGAAAATTAAATAGATGTGGAATGAGTTCTCATTTTGGAGTAGTTAGATTAGGTTCCTTGCAGTTTTATTTTACTTGAATATAGAAATATAGTGACCAAAGGCATGAAAGGGAAATTGTTATGTTCGGAAGGCACCAGAGCCGGTGGGCGAACTAGATATCTGAGCTGGATGTTGAACAGAACGATTAAGCTACTGTTTATAGTTTTTCCTTATCATCCTCAAATTATCTGAGTGCTAGAATGGCTATCGGAGCTTAAGTAGTTGATGAAGTAATGATGTGTCCTGTTTGCAATTTAAATTCCCGTAGTTAATGCCAATAATTGACCTACTTTTGTACTTCAGTGGTTGATGCCATTGCCGAATTAAAGCAGTTCTTTTGTTCATACTGCATCTATAGTCCTTTCTTTCTGTTTCTCTCTTTCACCCTTTTTTATTCGTATTTTTCTTTTCTGAAATTTAATTATCTAAATTTTCATTTCTGCTTATATTCTAGCTGATATTTTTCCATTGGTGTTATCAGGATATATTTGTTGTTGAAATTTTGATGCTTGTGAATAGGGTAACCTTCAGAATTTTATAAGATTAAAGGATAGCATTAGTAATGAAGTTGGATAACTGATCTCTGTTCCATCCAAGGTCATTGTGTCTGAAGTGCTTCATGGGAAATAAATTGCAATTAACTTTCATGTTAAAAGGGATCTAGCAGTGTATCTAACCTTGTAATGGGTTCATTCTCTGCTACATGTGAGATTGTTGAAGCAAGGGAAGAGATGGATATAGGTAACCAATCAGGTGCACGTTATCAGCAGAAATATGGAATTAGTGTGGGTGACAGGAATCAGAAACTTCCCGTGCTAAAACTGGGTTATAAGGATGTTTTAGAAGATGACATTAGTAAGCTTTTTGATTCAATTGATTTTAAAAACTCATCAAAAGGTTTGGGTCTTTCACAAGTAGGTACCAGCCCAAAAATGAAAAAGGCCTTAAAGAAGCCAATTACAATGGGTGTGTCTCACTCCCAACAGATTGGAAATTCGGGGCCAGTGACTTTGAAGCAGGCACTAAGGGACCTAAGCATCTCCAAGGCATCAGAAATGGCTGCTATGAAACGGTTATCAAAGTCAGCGGGTCCTTCAGGAGTCTCTGAAGCTGGTAGGATAAAGACATTGTATAATGAAGTTGTAGCTGATGCCAGCAGACCACAGCCTTCTTTTATTGAGGCTAATGGGAGAGTAGTTGAAATTTCACTAGTGCCAGAAGAAAGCAAATCACATGCTTTAGAGAATGTGCCCCAGCCTCTTGATACACCCAAGATGGAATCATCAATCCAACATATTCATCCTGATCCTGAGTTCACAAGTTCAACCAGGCCAAATGGTGCTGGGCCTTCTTTGATGTCATCAAAGAAAGTTGCTGTTGAATCATCAAAAATGGAGGCAGCACAGACAGAGGGACAAACATCTGCACCTTCTTCATCTTGTTCTGATACAGTTCGCAGCATATTAGAGCTGGCTGATGAAGATTCTACCACAACAAAGTTAGCAAATAAAGTATCAGTTAGAAAACCAGTGCGGAAGGGCAAGTTGCAGACATTATCTTCCTCTTCTATATCAGTAAATGACAATAGAGTGTGCAAGCTGTCCCTTAATAATCCTCCCAAAGCCAAACCTGTCATCAGGAACAAGAACTTGAATAAGAAGAAACTAAAGGGGGCTTTAAGTTCCGCTGCTTCTAATAAATGCAATGAAATAGATAAAGATTTGGATCCTGGCACAAGTCAACTGGTCTGTGAGAGATGCCATTGTGCCATAACAAAAGTAAGTAAGGAGAAGAATCAAGATTCTCTAGCAACCCTTTCTAGCAGTTCCAGTGTTGGAGTTAACTATAGTAATGTGCGCTCTGGTGCAGATAAACCTGGTCTGACATCAGATAGCTGTAACAGAAGCAGAGGTGTTACAACAGTAAAAAAAAACACAAAATTGAGAGAGCAGGTTGAATTTTCCCAAAGTTCAAAAAGTAGCCAAGGTGAGTATAGTAGTAGTACAAGTACCAGTGAAGAGAGTAATATGAGTGGGTCCAGTTGTGGGAGTAGACCTCACATGTCAAAGGATGTTAGGTGGGAAGCCATTCGTCATGTTTTCATGCAGCATGGAGTTTTCGGATTGGAACACTTCAATCTGTTAAAGAAGCTTGGTTGTGGAGACATTGGCACTGTATATCTTGCTGAATTAATTGGAACAAACTGCCTATTTGCCATCAAGGTCATGGACAATGAGTTTTTGGCAAGAAGGAAGAAGATGCCACGGGCTCAAACTGAAAGAGAAATACTAAGAATGCTGGATCATCCATTTCTCCCCACATTGTATGCTCAATTCACTTCAGATAATCTGTCATGTCTAGTCATGGAATATTGTCCAGGCGGAGACCTTCATGTCCTTCGGCAGAAGCAGCCTGGCAGGAACTTTCTTGAGCCAGCAGTGAGGTACGGTACTGACATTATAACCTCATTCAAATTATGTGATTGTCTAGTAGACAGAAATTTTTCTGCAACCTTACACATATGAAATCAGAGTTGTGTTATAAACAACAAAATATAACTTAAATATTCAGTTCCACTTCATGATGCAAACAAATGTTGTATTTGTCTTCTTAGCCATGCCTGCCTGAAGTTAAAAGAAAGTACAGCCTGTAGCTTGCCAAAATTAATCTTGTCATATTCTATATGCTTTAATGTTGCTTTTAATCAGTAGGGATGAAGTCTGAGATGTTGCATCAGTTAAGTAAGTGCAGGTTTTTAACACGAAGAAAAACAATTGAATTTTAGAAGTCTTCTTTGGTTTGATTGAATTTTCAATAATTTCAATAACCAATTATCAATGCTGTACCTTTTCTAATCATCTGCTCATTCATTTGGATGCTTTCTTATTCATTCCTTATGTTAAATATGCTTAATGATAAAGTTCTTGCAGTAGTGAAAGAATATACTGTTGGATTTTCTAATTAAAAGAATTATCCCTTGCCATTTTCATCACTTCACTTAAAAGTTGATCTCATATGTTGATCATCCATCTTATACGTGAAGGTATGTGATGCTACGTATCTTAAGCTTTTCTAAACTATTCCGTGTGCAGGTTTTATGTTGCTGAAGTCCTTGTTGCTTTGGAGTACTTGCACATGCTTGGAGTTGTTTACCGGGATTTAAAACCTGAAAACATTCTTGTTCGAGAAGATGGTCATATTATGCTCACAGATTTTGACCTGTCACTCAGGTGCACTGTCAATCCAACACTTCTGAAATCACCTTCTGATGCGGCAAAGACATCCCCTCCTTGTGCAGAAACTAGTTGCATCGAGCCATTCTGCATTGAACCATCCTGTCAAGTACCATGCTTCAGCCCTAGATTCATACCTGCTGCTGCAAAAACAAGAAAATTAAAAGCTGATCTTGCTGCACAGATCAGATCATTGCCACAACTTGTGGCTGAGCCTACTGATATGAGATCCAATTCCTTTGTTGGCACCCACGAATACCTTGCTCCTGAGATCATTAAAGGAGAGGGTCATGGTGCTGCGGTTGATTGGTGGACATTTGGCATCTTTCTTTATGAGCTTTTATATGGTAGGACACCCTTTAAAGGCTCTAATAATGAAGAAACATTAGCCAACGTGGTGCTGCAGAGCCTTAGATTCCCAGACAGACCATTTGTTAGTTTTCAGGCGAGGGATCTCATCAGAGGGTTGTTGGTAAAGGAGCCTGAGAATCGTTTGGGTTCAGAGAAAGGAGCTGCTGAGATTAAGCAGCATCCCTTCTTTGAGGGCCTTAATTGGGCATTAATACGTTGTGCAATTCCACCAGAGCTTCCAGAGATTTATGATTTTGGAGTTTCAGATATTCCCTCCCAGGGACAGAGTAACTACCTTGAGTGTAAAGCAACAGGACAGCATGTGGAATTTGAGTTGTTTTAGAGAGCATAAACCTTAGGGGGTCTAGGGTCTGTGAGACATGTCTCTCTGTTGATATGTAGCTCATTACGTAAATTAGACAATGTCATGGTAAAACTTGATAGTTATGGCATACAAGTTGAGGTCCAAGCAGAAAATTTTGGCATGATATTAGTTAGACACGCTCAAATTTGAGATTCCCGCTTGTTTATTTATAAATTCTACAGAAAATGGGGACCATTATCACAAAGTAGACTCGGAATGGAGATTGTCAATGTGGACGTTGCTTCAACGTGAAACTATAATATAATACATAATAATATGGGCTTATATTCTTAATACTCTAACATGCTATTAAAGCTTCTTTCTTTAGAAAAGAAAGTGTTTTTAAAAAAATTGAATTCTAGCAATCTAAGATCATAGGCATTGGAGAAGTGGCCATGGCTTGCTTTCCAAATTATGTCCCAATGCAACTCATTTTTCACAGTCCAAGTGTTGGGTTTTCGACTATGTAAACACATTTTAGTCCCAAATTAACATATATGAAGCCCGTTTGCCGCTTGGGACTGCAAAACAAACGGGTTCTCGTTCTCAAACATATTCCAAAATTTCTTGACCAAAGCAGAAGTTTCTAGTTTCACACCAAATTAATGTCGTTTGTGGAATACCACAAGGGTGGGAAGCATGAAAAAAGGCCAAATTATATATAATGATAATCGTTGTTGTTTTACGGAAGATAGATTAATGTCATAATTCAAACATTGTCGTTGTCGCTGAGCTTTTTTATTTGGTATGAGGTGGTGATATACTCAAGTTCACATCTATTTTATATTATAGTGTATATAAATTCAAGCATTCTAACGTGATAACCAAAATTTGGCAGATACATATTCTAAAATTTTGACTTCATTAATAAGTGACACAGATGAAATCTTAGTTTAATCGATTAAAATAAAAACATTAAAAAAGAGGTTGAGATCTGTATATTATATCTAATGTAACGAATCTATTTTTTGTTTTATAAGAAAAACTGATTAAGATAAGAATATTCATTCATATTACAAGTATAGTTATTCAGTTCAATTTTCATTTATTTATTGTCACTAAAATTTAAAAAAATCCACTTTTGCAATATTTGTTTTGATTGGGCAAAGAAATTCTTTTGGGCCTTTTATTCATATTTGGATTGGGAGTTACAAGGTTTGTTTTGATTGGGCAAGGAAATTCTTATAATTAATAAGGAGTGTGTTTGGGGCCATTTATTCATATTTGGTTCTAAGGCGTAGGACAAACCGACTCGTAACTGTTATAAAAAAAAGGTGGCCACTTCAGCGCTCCGTGCATGTGGAGGCATGGAATGCCAAGTTCCTCAAGTACGTGTTATACACATACAGAGGACAGTTGGCAAAACAAGTTTTATGTCCGGCTAGAAATTTTTTTTTGACTTTTATAATACTGCCCATGAAGTTTATATTAATTAACTTTCAGTCCAATTTGAATTTTTTATTTTTATTTTTCATACGATTTTTCTTTTGGTAATTTTTAATTTACTCTCTCTCCCCTCTAGGTTAGCTCTCTATTCTCCAACCCAATTCTCTTGCTCCTCACTTCAGCGTGTTTGGAACACTTAAAAAAAATAAATAATTCAGTTCATTTGAAATAAATTTTACTTTTCTTTCGTGTTTGAAATAAGTAAAATAGTATAGATTTTAAATAAAATTTATTTGAAATCTACATTCTATTTAATTATAAATTTCACACCAAATAAATTAAATTTTATTTGTAAAATTTATTTAAAATAAATTATTATTTTATCCACCTCAAATAATATTTTTATCTTTTATATTACTCATATTTTTAATGTAGATAAATCGATACAAGGCCACCACTATTTCATCTCAAATATTCAACTAACCAACACAAAAAATTGTCTCAACTGGTCTTTTATTATTAATTCAATAATAATTACTATCTCCATATTTATATTTTTAGCTGATTAATATTATTTTGAATTAAAAAAATTATGAATAGTATAAAAAAAAACTTAAATTAAATTATAATTTTTTTTATCTATTTTAAATAAAAGAATTAGACTGAATTCATAAATATAATTTTCATTTCAAATAAGAAAATTTATATAAAAAATAAATTACAGAATTCATCCAAAAATGAATCGAACTCTATTTTTTATGTTGTATGAAACAACAGTTACAGTTCTCTTTTTCTCCTTATTACACCCTGGATTCTACGATAAACTATCGAACGTTGTAAAGCCCATTCTCCCATTACAACGGTCAATTTTTCTGTATCCTCTGATAGATTAAAATCTTTCCCTCCTAATTCCTTATTTTCGTTCTTTTGAAAGTCGGTGGTGCCGATGAGAAAAGCTTCTGATGTCTCTTATGAACGTCAAAACTGGGAGAAAATCGTCAACGGTTTAGTTCAGATGTTACGGACCCAATAAAAATAGCTCAAGACTCTCATCAAAGAGCGGAAACTTCTTGAAGATCGAAGAATCATATATTCGTCTTTATATGGATCAGATCTTCGAGGTGACTTGCCCTAATTGTTGCTCAAATTTAAAATTTTCAGCAAATTTTGATTTAGTGTTTTCAGAATTATTTTTTTTTCTTTTGGAGTACTGGAAGTTTTCATAGTTTCATGTAATTCTTGTGAGACGAAGAGAGCATTGACATTTGAGGAGAAGAATCTCATGTTTAAGGCAAAGTATGCATATTTGATATTGTGTTCGAAGCAGAATGAGGCGTACCTAGCCAAATGGCCCATTTTGGTGATACTACACACTACTAACCAGTTAGCATATCGCCAATTTTGAACACAATTGTTCCGTTCTGAGAGATCAGAGATCGCAAATCACAAAATCCATTAATCGAAGCATTTTTTTTCCACATCAAATCGGTAGTGTCAGTCCTTTCGTGTCGTTTTTCAGAAGAGAAAAACAAGGTATTCTTTACTCACTAATCAGTTTGATTTCATCATCGCTTTCATGGGTGTATTTTCAGCTCTTCAATGAAGGCCTTTGTTTTGATACTTGTTGCTTTCCTATTTCATGAATCTTTCTAAAATTTTACCGCATGACATAGGAAGTACGTATTTTGATATATGGTATATTGAAACGAAATGAATAACCAGTAAAACTGCTATCAATCCCTTGAAAACCAGGACTCAAAAACCAGGACCAAAAGGGTATACGTTTCTCTGAAAAGGAAATCCATAGCCCTAGTTTAGATTTTATTTTTGTGTTCAATATTTCCTGGTTAAGTTTTTGCCGAGTTTATTAACTGCCCGATTTGGTGGTGACTAAATGTAAAAAATTGCGTTTTTGTATATCAATAACATTGGTTGTCATGGTAGTGAGACTTAGCCCTTCTTGTTTGGCCTTATCTCAACAACTGTAACATTCTAAATATTTTCCCAAACAAATAGCATTAATATTGTAGAGGAGAGTAGAATGTTTATACAGTTAAACCTTAATTGGACCTTGTTGCAATTAAAGGTCCTCTACTTTATGACTGAGAAGTTTCCATATATTATTCCTTTTGAACTTTCTAATTGGATTTATAATTAATTCCTTGTTCCTGTTGCTTATGTATTTTTATATCATAGATTTGCTACTCTGTGCATAGGGGATATCATTATGAGTCTGCAAAGTAGATTGGATATAATCTGTAATGGGGCAGATGGTAATTCAGATGCTAGTCTTGATATTGGTAAGGAATTGAGCAACGAAAAATCAACTGATAAGCCTGTTTTCTAGCTCTTCCTGCACTTCCTAACGTCTGTAAGCTGTAATATTATTAATATTGTAGCTGTAATATTGTGTTCAATAATAGAAGATCAATAAATTAAGGCCATTCTTTACATAACATTCTATAGTGGTAGGTTGCTATATTCTAATGTTTATCCATCAACAATTGTGAGTGTGTTCATTTGTGGCATAATTCCTCCATCTTATGCTTTTATCTATTATTAACTGCACAACATCTCTTATATCTTTCACAGGTTCGCACTGGTAACTGTTATAGCTACATTGGAGTTCTAAAGGAGACAAGCAATTATTTGTTACATTACATGTCCATTCTTGGCAGGTTGCCACACAGATGATTTTCTAGTCTTGCAACAATTTGTGAGCCTTGTGTTGACATTCATTAATTAATGTTCAGGAGTGTAAAGCATATTAATCTCAAATCTTTACAAAATACTTGCTCGCCCTTAACATCACTTATAAAAGAACTCCATTTCTTGGATTATCAATTTGTGTCTCTGCATAACTAAAAAAATTGTAGGTCAATCTTCCTTTTCTTGATGCCCATGTTCAAATAGCTAAATCGCCATGTGTACCTTTAAAATAGTCATACTTATTCATTAATTGTTTTACTTTAACTCATTTTTAATTGCTAAATGCAGATTTAATCTCAGTCTTTTCTTTACTAAGCTCTTCCCAAATTTAATCCAAGTCTTTTCTTTTAATTATTTTAAAATGCAGGTGATGAAATTAAATTTTTGAACTATAAATTTCCTTCTTCTTTTTTCTCAATCCTCACATGTACCTTTGGGTGTGAATTTCCATTTGACTGCAAAAATGGAGTAGGCTTCTGTCTTAATAAGGACAGAATTAGAAAAGAACAGACCTCTTGTTTGCTAAGTACAAATCTTGGAAAATTTTTAATTATGGTTCCTTCTTCTTTTTATTCTTGTTCAAGAAGTCTACAGTTTTACTGTTGGGTATCACGAGTTGACAGGATCAAAAGTGGCCTTAAAGAAGCCATTGTTGGTACTGAAGAAAATAAAGCACCACCAAGAAGTGGACCAGAGCTCTGAAAACAATAGCAATTGTAGGGTAGAATTGGAAGTTATTGGAATCATTAGGCATTAGATTATGTTCAAGACCAGACCCAAAGTACTTAATATCAGGTAAGATTTTTGTGGATTTACGAATGTGTCCATGAAAGCTAGCATTGCTAGTCAGTATAAGCCAATTGGAATTACTTTCACTCTTGGAATTTGTAAACATGCTCAACTGTTAATTAGTTGTGCTGTCTTTCTTCCCGTGCTAGATTCTTTCATTTTGATGTTGTGAGGATACTTCCTAGATCTAGCACTTGTTAATTTGACCTCAAGCAAGGCTGATATACTATTCTTTTTAAAGTCATATTTGACATCTTTCATGAATATTGCAGGGTTCAGCACCTTCATGTTTCAATTTCAAGGGCACATATAAATAAATGAAACATGAATAGTGTTAGTCTCATTACTACCTAGTTGAAAGATAAAGAGTAGTAAGTTGAGTCTGTACCTATGATTTATATAACTCTCTTTCATGATTTGATTACTACTGTCTTAATTCTTTTGACACCTTTGTTGCTTTCTATACATTTTCTTTCTAAGTGACTGATGGTTCTCGATAGTTGTTTGCAGACAGAATGCTCTCATGAACTTCTTATCTATTTATATGTCTATGCTATTTAGCTATCTATATTTTTATGTTAAGAGATTGACTGTATTGGCCAGAATCAGCTATTGAGGAGGAGGTCAGATATCGGTATGATAGTGTCAGCATGCATAAAATAGAAAGATAAGGGAGAGAGACAACATTTGTTTAGTTATATGCTTATAATTTGTTGTTAACTAGGCTATGAAGAAGGGAGACACTTTTTTTTGTCAGTACCTATTTATAGGAAGTGAGACTACTTCTGTGTGCACTTACTAATGCTCATTTTATGTAGTGTGACTCTCCCTATGGGCATGAGTATGAATATTGTCTTGGACTATGCTTGAATTAAAAATAAATTGCATAGCTAAGCTCTGGATTTGAGGACTATTTGTATTTTTGTTTCTTAACTGGGTTCAAGAAAAATAGTATTTTTACCTTATTTAATTTGAGTCATTAAGAGCTGATTCTATACTTAAATCTAGATATGATAACCATATGGTGCTTAATCATGTGCCATATTGGCTTGGCCAATAATGGAGCAGCTGCTTTAATGTTAGTGAGTGGAGAGAAGGCATTTAGCTTTGATTGCAGCCCAGGTTCTGAAAGATTTTATCTAGTTTAGCTTTGTTGTGTTGAAATTGAGTACTTAAGCTGAGACAAGTCAGGCACCTGAATTGTTTATAACTGCTCCGACCCTTGTAATACTGAAAGCTATATCAAATGCTGGTTTGGAGGCTTCTCAATTAGATTACTACAAAATAAAAGAAGCTTTTCTTCTGTTCTTATATAAGCTATATCATGTTTTGGTCTATGATGCAGCATCCCTTTCACTTTGAGCACTTAGACACCTCTCTACAGGTTGTGGCTCTTGCCTTGATCCTATAAGTTTCAATGCGGCTCTCTTTGGTCTTACTCTTTTACATGAAACTCCGATTCCTCTAAGTTGTTGTATTTTTAAATATTTGTTCTGTCTACATCTGCATTTCAGTTGCTCCATTATGCCCCAGTATAATGTCTAAATATTTTGATATTCTTGTGCCTTTCTTATCAAATGCAGGAAAAAGTAAATATGCATGGTAGAGCAGTGTCTTGTCCAAGGTGGTGAGGTAACTACTACTTCTTCAGCATCACAATATTTTTACATGTAAATGTTTCTTCTGATTCATGCTATTGAAATTTAAACTTTTGCTAATCTCCAGGAGGAAGCTTATCAGATGGTTCTTCATATTTATCTTGGGAGCTTATTGCCTTTTAAAAAAAAAGAAAAAAAAGACCAAAGGTCAGTATGCTGAAGACAACAAAAATTACAGGTATCTGAAAAATCTAAAGAAGCGAATGTTGTTTTCAGAAAAGAACTGCTTTTATCACACCCAGTATGGCAACTTGAATTCCTAAAAAGTAAAAAGCCATAGCTTATAACTATATTCATAATTGAAAGAACCAAGCAATTAAAGCACAGGCAGATGCACTCATAGATTATCATCTTTACAATATTAAATAAATTAAAGTTTATATTAAGTCAGGCAAGAAGAATTTATTTTAGAATGGAAGTAAGCATTTGCCTCCAAGTTTGAGAAATTTGAACAGTAATTCCCGCTTACCATGCTTAGGTGCCTGGTATTGTAGTATGATTTCAATGAAACAAGTATCTCTGAACGATGTCAGAAGGCAAATCTTTGCCACGAACTACATATGAAACAAGCAGCATCATATTAAACACTGACAGTCATGTACAGACTACAGTTACTGACCTTATACAATTAACACCAGGAAAAACATGAAGCACAAAATTATATAGAAATTGAGATTTACAATAATTAGCATCACTGCACGTGCACGATCAACATTCAACACAATTATCTTAATAAATTTAGAACATCATAATTCATCACTCATATTGTATTTCCTCCTATATTCTCCAATATAATAAGTTATTGTTCATGAGTTTGAATTGTAACAAGTGGCCATGCCAATAAATTATTTATTTTGAGGAATAAACAAACCTTTTGTGTTTGGATTCTCGCTCTCTTACTTTGACTGAATTGAAAGTGTCCACAATGGATAGCATATAGCCATTTGAAAAAGTTGAAAGAAATTATATAGTATTGATTAAGTTACAAAACTCATTTTTCCTTCTTTAAACTACCAAAATTGCTCATCTTGTCTCTGGAAGCTTATGGAGTACAACCTCCAATCAAATGAAAAACCCTTCTACTTTAGAACACAATGTGAGGTTGATAATTACATTATGTTAGGACAAAGAAGATATCCTAGAGAAGTAATCACAGTCAAGCTATAATTGTTCAAGTAAAGAATATTTCTGATGTAAAAGGATGACAATCAACTATTTGTCTAACTCTAAATACTACTTAAGTATCTATATATTTAGAATGTGCACTAAGCCATAAAAAATCACCCATGTTTAAAATTCCAAATATCAAAACTCTGAAAAGAAAAAACAGAAGATTAAAAAAAAAAAAAGATGTTGCAATAAATTACCAGCATGTTAGAAATGTGAAACTTACTATTTCGACACAGAATTACAAACCTTATTAGCAGCTGCTTGTAAAGTAACATGGTCCCCCCATTAAGCTGGGAAGCGACACTTCAGGCATCCAAACCTCTTATCGAGTACTCGCTTATGCAGGGGAAAAGGAAAAATGAGTTGAAATTGAACTACAAAGAAAGGAAAACATTGAACATTGAAAAACATGAAAAATAAGAGACTAACCTAAGAAGAAGAGCATGTATGACTTTGTTAGGATTTTCTGCTAAAAATAATTGGGAACATATAAACAAATCCTCAATTCCGCAAATCAATTCGACGGTTGAGATTTGGATTACCAGGGAGCAGGTTCAAGAGGGAGGGGATGGCAGAGATGATGATGATGATGAGCTTCTGAGTTAGCTAGGCTTTGGCCTTTGGATGAGTAGAAGTAATCTGAATTTTAAACATCAAGTGAAATTTAGGTATGAATTTATATTTCAAAAAAAAAAAAAAAATATATATATATATATATGAACAGCTACTGATGTGTTAATTAAAAATTTTTGCATTTGGCGGGAAAATTTTTGGGTCGGCAAAAAAAAAAATGGAAATTACAATTTTATATATTATACTTAACACTTATATAGTTCTATTTGATATGTTAATTAAAAAAAAATCATTTAGCTTAATTACAAAAAATTAAATTTATAAACTTTTAACAAATTATAGACTTGCATAGCCTTTTAAATTATCTAATTAAGCATCTAACTAAATCACTAAATCATTAATGATAGTCATTAGTCATATATGCACTAGTAGTAATGTGTGAATAATTTTATTTAAAATAATTAAACTAAACATTTAAATAACCACTAGATTATTAGTGATAGATCATAGGTGCACTACTAGTATATTTGAACAATTATAACATTCAATTAGAAGAATTAGGATTAATAATTTTGAATAAAAAAATAAAAGAAATTTGAAGTAAGTATATATATTATGTCATTAGATTATTAGTGATAGGTCATACGTATACAATTAGTGATGTGTGAACAATCATAATACTCAATTGTAGTAAATTAAGGTTAATAATTTTAAATTTTAAAAAAATTGAATTATGCATCTGATTAATGATCACTAAATCATTAGTGATAGTTCATATATGCATCACTAGTAATGTGTGAACAATTTCAGTACTCAATTAGAATAATTATGATTAAAAAATTTATTTAAAAAATTGAACTAAATATCTAAATAACCACTACATCATTAGTGATAGGTTATATGTGCACTACTAGTGATTGTGATCATAACGCTAAATGAAGAGAAATAGGATTAAAAAATTTCATTTTGTTTTTTTAAGTAAGCATCTATTTTTTCATTAGATCAATAGTAATATGTCATGTGTATACTACTAATGATAGGTTATGTATTCAAATTAATCAGTAGATCATTAATGATAGGTCATATGTTTAAATTAATCATCTTATCACTGCTGAAAATTATAACTATCACCACCAAAATATATATTATCACTAGTGATAACAAGATTCACTTACATATCTAACTAATGAAAATAAGATCCACTTTATATTGACGTCAATATATTTTGCGTTAATTTAAATAAGTTCACTACATATTAATTGTCTTATTCTAAGTGATTGCACTAGAACAAATATATATCATCAGTCAGAGTTGTTTTTGTTTAAGTGGCCAATACAATCCATATCACCTAAACTACTATTGAATATTCTTCACACTAGCACTAATGTATCATCACTTGTTAATATAATATAATGATATCTAATGAGAGCGTGCCACATGACGGTTATCCCTCTACTTGGTAGCTTGAACAGTTCAGGTAGCCTGTGATGGTGCTCTCCTCCTTTATATATACATGTTATGTTCCTTAGAGAATGGGCAAGAAAAGAAAAGAGAAAGTTAGGTGAAAAGTCTAACTTATTCCTTCTCAACTTATTTACTTAGCACTTCTTCTGACTTGATCATCGGAAGGTTTAGGGAGTTCACCTAGGACCTGGCTCCCGTTCTCTATTTTGCAGGATACGAGGTCGATAGGTCGCCTGATCGCTATAACATCGCCAAAACACGTTGACCATAAAGACCATTTCGAGACAGTCCTTTCCAGTTCCCAGTGCTGATTAACTCAACATTAATAATCACCAAGCACAAAAAAGAAGTTATCTAGGCGTCACACACGTTTTGAACCAACTGTCACCCATATTATTTGCACCATCATGTATTAGTAATACACTTCAAAGCCACCATTCCATTAGTGTGTCTCTTCCTCCATTGCTAGCTTCCTATACAAATTATAAAACAAAATTAATAGCTAGATGCTAAAAAGTTAAGTGTTGGCATCATTCAGCAATAGTGGTTGTATTAGAACTTTATAAATGGGAAACATACCCCCACCAATTGACCCAATATGTGTCTGCTTAGTATTATAGCATAGATTTAACAATGAGTAAATGGCATCACTTTGGTTTGACTCCCAAAAAAAAAAACATTAGTTATTTAATAAAAAATAAATAAAAAATTTAGTTCAACTTTAAAATCACCTTCACATTACCATCATATATTCTTTAATCCTAAAGTTAGAATTTTGAAGAGATGAATGAAACTCAAAACTTGAGTCAACAAATTGGTTGTTGATAGATGGAGATTTCATTTGTTAATAAAAACAAATGATAAAAAGTTATAAGAATTTTAGGCTATAATATATTTAAATTAAAGACACATATATGAAATGAAATAGACAACAAGCAATACCAATGATGGATTCAAAGCAAAAAGTTATCTTCATTTGAGGAGAAAAATTCAGATTTTCTAGCTCCCTTGATCTTAAACTTAGGATAAGAATGTTTCATATGGCCTACGGCATGACATACTTCACAGTGTATTGTCTTGCTTTTGCTTATCTTACTAGCTCCAGGATGCCCTAAAATTTCAATTTTAAAGAACCGTACAAAATATTAAATAAAATATTTTCTTAAGAATGTGATGTAATAATTCCTTACCCTTTGTCCTAACAATGACAGGATCATAAATACGTGGAGATTTGTCCTTTGTATTTCTTGACGGTCTAACATCAGATATAGGTTCATATTTGGCTATCAATTTGTTGATCTCGTTGCGTGCTTAATTGAAACTTTCATTCGATTGAGCAACATAGTATGACATTCTTTTGCAATTGTAGCATAACATGCCATAACAAATACTAATTAGCCTTTCCTCTATCATTTTGGATGGTTCGATAAACCATCATAATTTACCCACCTATTTAGGATTCAAGACTAAGGAATTTCAAATATTCGTTGGTTTTTCATCACACCAATCATGTGACAAAAAGATATACCAATTGCCTCATAATGCTTACAACTGCACTTTAATACCATTTCAGACTCATCAAAAGATATTATCGTATGAGAATCTCCATCAATATCACAAAAGACATATCCATGCATCCCTTCAAGCTCATTATGCTATACAAAATTTATACTATTACTACCCTCAATCTCAGAAATGAACAAATGAAATATCGCTAGCGTGTATAGTTTGGCTACTTGTGTTTCTAGTCGGCAAACTCAAGTCGTAAGTACTGGTGTAGAGTACATTAATATAAGCACCAGGCCAAATATTGTGCTTCTTATATAACTTTTAGAGCCACTCATTTTCTACAAGCCCAAATTTGTCAAGAGTTTCATCCCCCATGGCATCAAATTGATGGATAGAAAAATCTCCATATTATAAGTTCACAAATTCAATGGCAAATCTAGGATTAGCAATGTAAGACTGCACATTACGATAAAGATGGCATCCACAAAGTAATAACCTCATGAGCAACAACCTTAATTGCCTTTCGCATTGCCTTATCACCATCCATTATAAATAAGAGCAGCTTTTTTCCATGCATGCAATGAAATAGTGTTTCCAATACCCATATGTAAGTTTCTAACTTCTTATTGGGAAGCAATGCACTAGCAAAGATGATTGTGGCCTTATGGTGATTTACACCCAAAAAAATAACAAGCGGCTTCTTCTGAACATTTGTACAATATGTTGCATCAAAAGTTGCCACATCAGAAAAACATTCATAATCTAACCTAGACATTCCATCAGCCCAAAAAATGTGCTTCAACTAGCCTACATCATCTGTTGTGTGGTCCAAAAAAAAAAAAATTGTTCATCTTGTTCTTTTTTTTCCTTGCAAGTATAACATGGCAGCATTGGTATTACCATCCACATTCTTACGACGACTACTGTTGATATGGTTATGAAGATCCTTACTAAGAAACCCAATCTTACTATAACCCCTTGACTGTTTGATAATAGGCTCATTATTTGACATGGCTTCATTCCAACACTACAAAAACTGTCCACTGGAGCAATATCATTATCATTCATATTTCTATGAGAGCAATTGAAATAAGCATGGTTAGGATGTGTAAGGTCATGATTGTGGTCTTTGACAAAATCTTTTACTATCCACTCTAATGTATCCATATGTTTTTTTGAATTCATAATTGGCAAGACACTTGCATATTATTTCATTCCTATGAGCATATTTCCTATATGCTTTATTTTTCCACTTCTTGTAACGTTTACCCTCTTTGTCACAAACCCAACGACAACCTACCTTTATTCCATCCACACTACTATGATAAAACTTATCCTTTCGAACACCAAATCCACAAGCCTTGGCATATGCATAGTAGAATTGCTTTGCTAATTTAATACTTTCAAACTTTTTAGTCATTATATCTGAATCAGTTAGCACATGCAATGGTTTAATACTATTGGCACATTGATACTCACTACTACATATATCAAAATCATTTGGAGTCTCACTCAAATCAAATAATATTTGTCACCTATTGAACCTATCTTCAACCTTCTTAAATTTTGTTGGTGTGGCTCACTGAAATATAAATATGTTTGTTCATTTTGTATTCATTGGAACTAAAGCCATGAAAAAAATATATAAAGAAACTAACAAGGTAAAATTTCTCTTTTTATTCGGTCACCATGAATCAGTTTCAACATTAGCAAAAAAATGTTCAAGATTGCCTAATTATCAAAGTAAAGGAGAAAAAAATGTCCAAGATTACCCATTTGAGTAAATCAAAGTGAAGGATAACTCCAAACCAAAGAAAAAAGACAAATTTTTCTTAAGTTACGAAATAGTTGGCAAATAAGATAAATAGAGCAAATAAAAAAAACTAATAATTTCGTACATTACCATAAACTAAGGCACTGATTTTTTTAATTAAAAAAAACTAATATTTATTTGATTATTCTAAGCATGAAAGATTAATCAATGTTTACATTAACAGTAATAAACTTTAATAATAATATAAAAGGAATAACTAACCTTTTTCATGAAAGTTTCACAATTTCTTTTTCATATATCAATTTAAAAATGAAATTCTGGTGAGAAAGGAGTAGATGCAGGCAATTTCAAGGGAGGATGGTGAAAAGGTATAAACCATTAATGAGTTGTTAGATGTTTAATCACATTTACAGTTTTTCAAATAAAATAATATTTAAGTTGGGGCAGTAATCAAATAGTAAAAAGTTTATGGACAAAAATTATAAAACTAACAAACTTATACTTTTTGGTTTCTTTTACACAATAATTCGTTGAAGAAGTATTCATTTGATGTGATTTTTTTTGTCTTAAACACTTGTCACAGTTACACCATTCCACATTATTAAGGCATTTAGTACTCCTACCAACCAAGAGCACCAAAGCAAAATCCTAAAAAAAATAAATATATGGCTAATTAATACTTCATCTTTAAAATCAAAAGCTTTGTTTTCTCAATCAATAAGTTTAGAATTCTATGGTAGACACTCTCTCTCCTTCTATCAAGGTCAACTCTTTTTCGGCATCCACATCTCTGATCATACCTTGTGATTTTTCTACTTTTTATAGCTGGGGTCCACATCTCTGATCCAAGCTATTTCCTTCATGATGTATATGTTGAAGATGAACTTCCTAATCTCTTCCAAGCAAGTCATGGAGCAATGAGAATAGGCTTGTGAACATTAAGCTTAAACTCAGTTTTCCTAACCAGATCAATGAGTGCCTTTGAATCCACTGCCACCACTACTTTCTTAAATCCTTTATTCCAAGCAGTCAGGAGACCTAATCTCAAAGCCAACAATTCAGCTCTAATGGAACAACACCAAAGTTTCCTTCCGAATCCCACCATCCATTCACCTAAGTAATTTCGAATGATCCCAGTAGCACTAGTTTGCCCTGGATTTCCTCTTGAAGCACCATTGGTATTAAGCTTGACCCAAGGATGCAAATGAGCTGTCCACTTAATCCACTTAGTAACAATCTGTTGTCTAGAGTTAAGAAGCATAGTTGTTTCATTAGCTCCTTTTACTTCTTGGACATAACGTAGAATAATCTTCTTAGGGTCAGACGGCAAAACAAACTCTTCATTCAAATCAAACCCATTACTCCATTTCCATAAGTGCCAAAATAAAATCCCAAAAGTGATATGTCAATCACTGTTCACCAAGTATTCCCTCAAGTTGCTCAATAACTATTCTTGAAGATTTCCTTCAAAGAAAACTGCCTCTTGAAAGGCACCTTGTAATTTTACCCAGACCTCCTGTGCTTGTTTATAATCCCTAAGGACGTGCAGTATAGATTCATGATGCATTGGACAACCTATGTAGAAAGGTTCAGCCCCTTCAATATATTTTACTCTTTCTTAACTGGTAAGCAAACCTTCATTCATAGCTAACCAAAGGAAGCTATGAATACGATATGGACCATCCCATATCCAAATTATCTTCCAACTAGAGCTAGCCGTCATATCCTCATCCTCTAGTGAGATGTTATACGCAGACTTCACAGAAAATTCACCCGAGGCACCGATACCCTAAGCCATTGCATCAACAGTAGTGTTATAACCTGATGTTTCAGTACTACACTTTAGAATTGTCATACGTAATTTTTATTTACATTTTTAGAATTTTAATGTTGATAAATTCTTTAATCAATTCTATTCTAAAAAATAGTCCCATTGATATAATAGGATCTTTGAGATTTAGTTAACTTAAATAGTTATTGATATTGAGCATAAATATATACATATATAGCTAAATTATTATAAATATAAATAACATGATGAATCAATAATAGAACTTGAGGTATGTAATTTAAGCTATAATTTAACATGGATGTGGTCCTTAATTATTAGTTTGTGAAGTATTGCCTCCTTATTTATTGTAAATTTATAACATTACCTTAACGACCTTCCTTTTCAAAGTGTAAATCATTAAATATAAATAATATTTAATGACATAAATATACTACACAGCAACACAAGCTGGCACTAACTAGTTAGAATGTTAATATAAAACTCACAAGAAACCACCACAGAAATCAGAGATTCCTACAAAGACTTGCCAAATTTCAATTATAATAATGCATGCTACGTTTAAACAAAACAAAGGTGATACATATCCAATATAATAATAATAAGAAGAAGAAAAATTTTGTACCATAACTTTATCACTTGACCTTGACTTTACTTTTAAGTTTTGGTTTTTTTCATCCATTCATTTTTCCTTCACATTGATTCTTTTCTTGGACCAATTCCTTCCCCTTTTGATACCCGACTTTTTTTTCTTTTTTTTCTTTTTACCTCTGTTTTAGTTCTCATTGCTCTACCTTTAGGAAGTTCTTGCTGTCGAGAACCTCCATTCTTGGGTGGTGTTCAATTTTTTTTCTTGCTTGGCGTTAAGCTGTTTAAGCCATCCTTGAATTACTGTGAGCTTCCTCCCTCCTTTTGCTTCAATTCTTATAGGTTGCTTTGTTTTGCAACAGCTTCCAGTCTTGCCATGGTGCTCATTGTCCAGTTGCTATCTAGTTTTGTTTCAAGTCATTTTCAACCTTCATGGCCTCTGGATGACATAATAGCTAAAGGTAGCAAAGAGTTGGAAAAGTCTACCCACAGGTAAAACTTGAAGCCCAGTGATGATAAAAGTGATAACTCTATTTTGAACTCTTCTCTTGGTCTTGCACTTAATTTAATTTTGATTCTTCCATTAAAATATAGAGTAAATTAACAGCGTATAATCTAGGAGAATTACATCTAAAATCACTTCTTCCTCTCCCTGTATTTCAACTTTTAAGTGCTACTGATTTTATTTCCAGCATTTTCATCATATGCCCAATAAGATTTTGTAGAGTTATAGCAATTTTTTAATGTGTAAGATGCCTCCATTGTAATTCCACACTTTCCAGTGTAAGTACTAGCCATGGTATGATGCTCTATCTTGATATAGCCATCCTCCCCCAATTGTGCCCCATGAGATTGGTTTTTTTTAATGATTATTTAAGGTTCAGCAAGTCAAATAGATTTAATTGTTATCATTATAGTCAATTCACCTTTTTTTTTTCTTTCTTACATTTCAAAGCCTTGGTAGACTAGAGACTCTCGGATAAGGTGGTGGAAGTTGAAGCAAATAGTATTTAAGGAGAGATTATTCAAGAAAGCTAGGTAGGATTTAGATGAGGACAGCTATTACTAATAATGAACTTTGCCGAGTGTTTGGTGGCAAGGTTATTTTTTGGAATCTTAATCATGAAATCAAAGGATGAAAATTTGTAGCCACACTAGAGCTATGTGGTGTCTAGTATTATATTGTGTAATAGTCTAGTTAGTTGTTATTATAATGAAAATTGGAGTTGTACTCCTTGGTGTCTTTGTTGTTGTAGTTGTTATTGTATAATAATAGGAATGTGTTTTTAAATTATATGGGCATGTTCTACTTTATGAAAAACCTCTACCAAAATTTTCAATAAATTGTTATTTATTTCAGTAAACAAACTCTTACAGTTAATTTTTGTTTTATAAGTTTTTACTTTTATTTATTGGTTTGATTATCCACATAAGTTGGCAGGGGTCCAACATCGATCACCCATTTATCTATCCAAAAATTAGTGTCATTACTATATCCAATAATCTAATGGGTACCATAGAAAATGTCTGGCCAAACCCTACATATTGCCTTCCAGACAAGGGAATCAATTCGTTTAGCACTTTGTGGTTCACACACATCCTTGCCTTTCAAGTATTTTGACATCACCTGAGTTCATAAGCTACCAGTATCCATCATCAATGCCCATCCTAAATTCATCATGAAGGCTGAATTCATTGTCTTCAAGCACTTTAAGCCTAAACCTCCATATTCCTTTCTTCTCACCAAAGTGTCCTACATTATCATATGGAACTTCTTGCCCTTTTCAGAATCTCCTCAAATGAAACTACTACTTAACCTGTCAATCTCATCACACATTCCTATGGAAATAGGCAAAGATTGCATAGAATAAAAGGGTACAGACTAAATTACGATTAGATTTGACCCTAGGCAACACCTTGACACCAGCTTTGAAAAAATTAGAGATCCAACTCCCATTATTAAGTGCCCTATCAAGCCTCTTGAAAACCCTTCCCAAACCTTCTCATTTACCTCCTTTCCATATGAACCTTGGACATTTTGCTCCGAAGTCTACAAGTCGACGTTCATTAATCCACTTGTTGAAGGAAATAAATCTAGCTTAGATGCACTACGATCCTCCTTTTTTTCACTAGTCGATGTAATTTCATTGAAGTCACCAAGAGCACACCACGGTCCATCAATTGCTTGTGAAGTATGCCAAATTCTTTCCTAATTTCACGCCTAATATCAAGTCTTGGGCTTGCTTATATAGCTGCCAAATACCAATGGACGGAGTTGGACTTTTGAATTCTAAAATGCATGTATTGGGCATGTGTTTCCATCACAATCAAGTTGATCACATTTTTATTCCATAGAACCCAAATTCCACACAAAAAACCCATTGCATCCTTTAACTAATAACTGTCAAAACCTAACCTTGAAATAATTTTCAACGCCTTGTCTTCACTCACTCTTGGTTCTAGTATCATAACAATATCAGAGTGATGAATCATAATCATAGTTTTCATTACTATCCAAAAAATTGCACATGTAGCTCCTCGGCAATTCCATGAGATAACACCCATAACTACATTCCATTTAAAGTAACTCAAGCTTCACTTGAGCTAAATCAAGTCTTTTAGTAACACTTGCCCCTGCTACTTCTATAGCTGAGTCAGTACATTCATTCATCAAGCCATCTAGGCAACTTATCATCTCCATGTAAATCCATCTCTCTAGGCATACTCCTATCAGGAGGTTTAGGTTGGTGTATTCCAATATCCTCCTTACTATTTAGTACACTTTTGGCATTGCTCTGATTAGGAGGCATGGAGTCCTTGTGTTAGGGATAAGTAGAACTCACCTAAGAATTATCACTCTCTTGTGAACAGTCCAATTGAGTATTGTTGGTTTGGTTACCCAAGCCCTTATGATGGGTTGTGTGTTTATGAACCGCATTAGAAGTAGTCACCCTCAAATCCACCGTCCTCTCCTTGCTCTTTTTATAAGTATCACCGGATAGCAAATAACAATCCTCATTTTCTACTAGAACTTGTGTTGTGCACCAACGTAAACCCCTTTTCTTAACTTCCACGATATCCTTCCCTCATCATTCTTAGGGTCAACCCTTCCAGATGAATTTCCATATCTACCCTCAACCCTAGCTTGTTGTTTACCCTTGCGAACCAACAATCATTCGCCCACTGGTTTCTTGGTTTATCTTAGGTCTACATTATCTATCATAATGATGGCTTCTGACTGCTTCTCACCCTCTTGATGATTATCCCCTCTATAATGCTTTTTGGAACTTAACTCAGGACAAAGCTCACTAGAATGACTGTATTTCCTATAATTGAAACAGACAAGGTGCAACCCTTCAAATTTGACATATCTAATCTGCTTCTTAATCTGTATCTAGAGAGATTAACTTCAATACAAACTCTTGCAAAGTTTTCCCTGTCAACCCTATTTATTATTGTGTCATTTTTGATAGGCTTGCCTATTCTCTAAGCTAATCGATGCAAAAATTGCGAATCATTGTACTCGATAGGGATACCTGGGAGTCTTACCTAAACAACAACCTTATCATTTCTTGCTACTAATGGATCAAAATTCGGTTCCCATTAATGAAGTCTAAGGTAGTGATCAAGAATCAACCATGGTCCTCCGTTTATCACCAACTCCATATCATTCTTAAAGGAGAATTTGACTAAGAAGAAATCATTCCCTAGATCTATGAGTTTCAAAACTCCCTTTGGCTTCCAAATCTGGTAGAGCTTTTTGCATAAGAAATTATAATCAATCCTCTTCCCTAGGAGCTTCACTATCAGCGAGTTTCTCTAGGGAGCCCTAAGTCTTCTTTTTTCATCTTGAGATAGAGTGATAGCAGGGCATTGATGGCTGTCTAAAACCTCCTTCTCATCCATCTCATCATCATCACTCACCTTCATGTCCTCAAGATCCTCTTTATCACCTTCCACCTCCATAGAGTTAACCGCATCCACTCCCCCATGACTGTACCTTTGTAGGAAACCTTACTATGCCCTTCTTTCTCAACCGGGATATTATTCTCCAAACCTACCTCTCCTTCCTCCCTCTCTGATTTGACCTTTTTATTACTACGTTGAAGGATGTCTCCTCCTCCGATGATCTCCCTTTCTCCGCTCTGGTTTTGACCTTCATCTTTTTGTTGCTGTTTATTTTTCACTTAGTATATATTTTTTTAAACAAATTTTTTTTTAGCAAATAGAAAGATGATATATATGTGCAATTTGAGCCTGGCCAAGAACATAGCCTTGTATTGTCTTTGCTGGACTGGATTTATATTGAATATGTTGGTATTGACATGTGGTATGATTAGTTATATGAACTTGACATTAACTTTAATATTATGGTGTCATGGCCTCATAGGAGATTTTCTTTTATGGGGTAAAATAATTAGATTGTATTGTTATAATTTATAAGGCCCTGGGCAATTTACCTTGCATCATTTTTTAGTGGCATAATCTTGAATAAGTTTGTATTGGCAAGTGGTGTGTGTGTGTTTTTTTATTTATTTTTAATTTAGCATTAAGGTGTATATGAGTTAGCTTATGCACACCTCGACTAATCACATCTATGGTCTGATCAAGTGCAAGTCATTTTTACCGAAACTAGGGAATTAATGGGGATTTTAATTTTCACGGTCTCTCCAAGGATATTAGAATGAGTACACATTCATTGTCACTATAAAATATATATACATATATAGTATTAAATACATAATAATTTATAATAAAAAAAGAATATTATACACCTAATAAAATATTTTTATTGATTATTATTAAATATAAATAAGATAAATATTTAAAAATTATTAATAGAAAAATAAAGAATGGTTAGATAATAACATATTTTTAGAAAAGTAATAATATATAATAACAAAATATTTGAAATAAACAGGAAATATTTTTATTTGAAGGACAAAAAACATAACACTTAAGCCCAACCAATTATATGTTCTCAAAAGAAGAATAAAGTAAGCCCATGGCCCAACAAAATAACCCATAAAACACTGATATTAATGCTGCGTTTTGAGAAGAAGCAAGCAAAAGAAAGAGGGGCTGCTGGAAAAGTTTCTGGTTTGGGGTTTTCATCACTGCTGCAAGAGGGACCTGCAATCTGCAACGGGAACCCAACTCGGACATTCGAAACATCTACGAATACCGTAAGGGGTTCGAAGGCAGAAGAAGAAAGGTTAGTTTTATAGTTGTTTCAAGATCTCTCTCAATTGTGTTTTGTGAGCTCATTCTTCTGTAAATCTCCCTCTCAATTTCTCGATCTCTCTCAACCTGAGTTACTGCGAACTTGTGGGAAGAAATCTTTTAAAAAAAGCTCAGGTAGTCCATCTAGCCGTATCCAGCCTACTTTGTACCGGATCCAAGCCGTATCTGAAATTAAAAATAAAAATAAAAATAAAAAAGTTTATTATTTTATATGTATTGGGTACTCTGGATACGTATGTCCAGGTGCCGGTACGGCACGTATTTGTGCTTCATAGTGTCATGGCCTCGGGAGGTTTTCTTTTATGTGCTAAAATAATTAGGTTGTTATAAGGCCCCAGGAAATTTACCTTGCATCAGTTTCTAGTAGAATAGTTGGATTGTGGTTTGATTAGCATATGAACTTTACATTGAATTTAATATTATGGTGTCATGCCTCCATGGGAGATTTTCTTTTATTGGATTGTTATAACTTATAAGGCCCCGGGTAATTTGCCTTGCATCATTTTCTAGTAGCATAATCGTTTTGTTCTTACACTTATTTTTGGGAGATTTTTCTTTTGTTCTTATTCTTAATTTTGAGCAGTTGTTTAATGAGTTTGTGCTTGATACTTTGGAAAGAATGTATTCTCCAACACTAGTCACTTCCCACTCTTCACAAGCTAATTTTGTGACATATTCTCTCTGTCCACTGATTGAAGCAAACGATGAGCCTACTGGTATGGAGATGAAGAAGAAACAACATCCTAAAGTCCAAAAAAAATAAAGGACATGTTTAAAGTTTGGGATCTTTTCATAGAAAGTTTATTTAAAGCGGAAAATGATGTATAGGTGGTAGCTAGGTGAAATATACCCTAAGAGCATGGGATGAAGCTTGTTAAATCCAAAAGTGAAATGGCTGAACGTATGCATCTATGTTGTATTTATTGTGTGTATCTATGTATTGGATGATTGGATCTATATGATACAGGGTTGGTGTTTGAACCCAAGACAAATAGGAATGTGAAAATTGGTTTCTAAGCCGAATTTGAATACAAATATCTAGGTTTTCTATTCGATTCCTTGTGAAGTTCCTGCCCAGGTGTCTGAAAATATTAGAGGAAGACAATATCAGATTTAGGTCTGATGTTGGATTACAGCATATGAACTGTCTAGAATTGATTATGATGTTTGTTTGCAAATTTGAATTTGAATTCTAAATGTATAGTGTTTTATTTTCACGTTAACTAATATAAATTCTGCCAATAGGGTATTATAAGTTTTTACGAGCATATTGTTTGAATTCTAAATGTATAGTGTTTTATTTTCATGTTAACTAATCTAAATTCTGCCAATAGGGTATTATAATTTCTTACAAGCATATTGTTTCCCGAAGTTATTTGTGTATTTTGAATTTGATTTTGGAAGTGGTTTTCAGATTACTAGATGGAATGTGTTGCAATTGAACCTTTTTCTTATTCATTGTAGTTTTCCACTTGACAGGTAGAAAAATGCCAAAAGTAAAGACAAACCGTGTTAAATACCCAGAGGGCTGGGAGTTGATTGAGCCAACTCTTCGTGAACTTCAAGCAAAGATGAGGGAAGGTTGATAACTCCCTTGTTATGTATCACATTACCTATTGTTAACATATTTTCTGTTGAATTTTGTGAAACTGACATTTATATCCTTTACTTTGTGGAAGCTGAGAATGACCCACATGACGGAAAAAGGAAATGTGAGGCGTTGTGGCCTATTTTCAAGATTGCACATCAGAAGAGCCGCTACATATTTGATCTATACCACCGGAGGAAGGAAATTTCTAAGGAATTGTACGAGTTCTGTTTAGACCAAGGTTATGCTGACCGCAGTTTAATTGCTAAATGGAAGAAGGTTTTTCTCATGAACTCTGTTATTTGAATCTTCTATATGTTCATCTTACTGCTCGTTATGATATTCTAGTAGGAAGTAAATAAACAACATTCTAATAGTAAGTAAATAATGGTTGTTTATGGGCCTATTGGACATTCATTCCAAACTTCTGAGCTGTCTTTCCTTGTGTAGGAAGTTATTTCAGAGATAAATAGGATTGCATGATTATCATGAAGTTGCAAAAGATTACAAGCATGTTTTCATAGTGAAAAGGAAACTGTGTCAAGAATAAATTGGGAAATCAATGCATCTGAAATTAAAGTTTGAGATCCTAAGTTTGAATTCCCTTTTCCCAAAACAGTGTTGCAAAAAGCGCACCTTAGGCACGCCTAGGCGCTAGGCGCAGGTGAGAAACACCTAAAAAGCCTTGCTTGGTCTAGGTGAGGCACTGATAGGTGAGGCGCACGCTTCACCTGAAGTGCTAGGCAGCTGATGCAAACGCCTGGACTGTTTCAGCTTAATTTTTTTTTTTTTTTTTTTCAAAGCCTGTTTGGTTGGAACATAATAACATATATAGTAAATATATAATAGGTTTACAATTTACAAAAACCATACAAACCTTAACCTCCTACTTATAAAAACCACAAGACCTTATCTTTTCCACAAAAAAAAAAAAAAATATATATATATATATTTAGGATTTGAAATGGCTCATGTGTTATTCTATAAGTTTTAAATCTTTAATACAATATATTTTGTGATATATATTAAGTTTAATCCCACAGTCCCACTGTCATTATATATATCATCTCTTAAAAATATTCTAATTTCTTTTACTTAAGTACTCTTAGGCATGCACCTAGGGCCTAGCAATAGAACGCCTAGGACCTAGACAATAGAAGCCGTTATCGCCTAGATGCGCCTAGCGCATTTCAAGACATTGCCTCAAAAGCATTGGTTTTATTGGGAACAAAAGAATAAACAAGAAGGTCACTGTTAAAGGAGTGCTTCAAATGGTAAAATGCTTGGGAGGAAAACAAGTCTTTCGTATTTATGTGTTTGTATATATCTTACCGTTGTGGTTTTTGTTCATATTTCAGCCTGGTTATGAACGTCTATGTTGCTTGAAGTGCATTCAGCCTCGGGATCACAACTTTGCGACCACTTGTGTGTGCAGAGTACCTAAGCACCTTAGGGAGGAGAAGGTTATAGAGTGTGTTCACTGTGGCTGTAAGGGCTGTGCAAGTGGAGACTGACTGGGGTTGGTTTGTTAACATTGCTTGAACTTTGTAAACTGTGTTGTTGCTCTCCTTATAAGGCTTGACCTTCCCGGGTTGTATCATCGTCCCTATATGAGTATATTCTTCTGTAAGGCCTGTTTCGGGGACAAATTGTTGTGATGATAGACTAATTTAAGGAATATTTTGAATTCTGACTATCTTTCTACTATGCCATGGGGTGCAATTTGCTCACTTTTACATTGGTTAAATTTTTGCATTAAATTCTGTTTTTGACTGGAGCAAAAAGACAATTTAGTTAAGGTGTGTGAAATTTTGGCAGAGTACCACCCGATTGTAATAAAAAGAAATCACTAGTTTTGCTGTTAAGAAGAAATAATTGAGCTTAAATTCAGATCCAGCTAAACATGTAGATTTAGTGGAGAATACAAATTACAAATCATGTTTAATATTCACAAGTTGATCTGTTGAATTTTCGGCTGGTTTACTAGCAGAATAGACGACCCCATGGGTTAAACTAAAAATTTTAGGAGCATAAAATAGGATTAATCCACCACTGGTTGACATAATTGCTAATAACAGTTGTTCATTCCAACTTGAAAAGGTAGGTACACGATCACTAGGTCGAAAGCCCATTGTAACCGAATTTATCTTCTTGCGACCAAAAGCAGTATGAAGACCACAAAATATAGGGTTGGGTGGTGGAGAAGGTAAAAGGGCCAAATGAGGATCATTAGGCACCTTCACTTTTTTGTTTTTTGATTATTTATCTTAATTAATTATTTTATTTTATTTTATTTTATTAGAGACATATCATCTACACTAAGAATTAGGAAATTTATGAAGATTCAAACTCAAGAAATTAATGATAAGAGTACACATTCTTAACTATCAGGCCAACTTCATTTAGTTTAGTACCCTATCTTTGCTTTTAGGGAGATTTACCAATTTGAACTTAATATTTTAGATAAAGACATATAACTATGATTTATAAGTAATAAACAAATGATCATCACATTTTTTTAACTTAATTGAAAAGTTAGATTTAAATATGTCTTTTTAGTTGTTATATAAGATTCCTTATTTCTAAATGATAGATTTTGAATGACCAATGGGTTAAATGATGATTTCAAAACACATCTGCAAATTACCTTTCAGTCTCAAATGAATTTTACCTCAAACGACATCCATTGATTTCATAAATCTTGACAAAACTAAAGTATAACATTAACTCAATGCTCAACTCAATTAACATTAGAATTATGCTGTTGCATCACTCTTTTCGCTTAGTACTTGAGTTGAGGTGCTTAATTGAACATTAACTCAATGCTTGCTTAGGAAAAATAATTATCAACACCTAATTCTTTTTCTTTTTTCTTCTTAACTGAATTATATCTTTATAATTGATTCTACCACAGCAACTTAAACTGATCACCCTAAAGAGGAAAAAAGAAAAGAAACTAAAATAAAACCTGTACAAAATTCAATAGAATTCTCCTTTAATTGACACTTTTTGTTTCTTTCTATTTTATAAAAATTTAGAATTATAGCAAGAACAAATAAAATAAACAAAGAGACATAAAATATATGTGGTTTGACCATTGGTATTCTAATCCACACAATAAGAATAACAAATTTATTCCAAGAATGTAATATTTAGAGGTTTTTATGGCCCAATCCATTCCGACAAGTTTGGATAATCTGATCAAATTGATCCAAACTTATTGGATTGGATTAGAAATATAATGTTGCTTAGTTTTGGATTGAATTCATTGGATTGGACTGGTTCAGAATTTCAAAAATTAGTAATCCAATCTAATTCAACACAATCCAATCATTTATACTTATTTAATATATCCCCATAAAATATATAATTCCTAATTAGTCCAATTATTTTATAAAGAGTTGGAGCTTACTTTTTGTGTTTATGTTGATAATGAGCTTGTAAATGAAAATAGGTTGCTGATTGTAGTTTTTGAAATATATTATTACTTATTAAAAATTTAAAGTAGGTTAATCTTTTCAAAATATATATGTTAGAACAACATTTTGTTTAATATAAGTGACTTTAGAAATAATAGGTCTAAATAAAAATTAAAAAAAAATCTAATCCAATGAACCCAATCTAATTCAATATGTGTCATGGATTGGACTTGATTAGTTTCAAGCCCTATATGGATTGGATTGTTTTTAACGCAAATTGGAACCGATTAAGTTGGATTGATCCAGGACTATCCCTAAAACAGAACCAATCCCGTCCGACCATGAACAACCCCTAGCAATACTTATAACTCACTTGATACAATGATATAACCTCTTATTTATACGCTAAAATATAATCATGGGTCTTAAAAGTAAGACATAATTATGACTAATTATACATATAATTATTCTCTAATTATACTTAATTAACTCTATCAATTATAATATTAAATACACGTGATAATCTTAATTGAGGTGATTGGAGATGTAGTTGGGATAATACAATTAATTTCTATCAATTTGGATTAATTATTGTTAACAGTCCTGCAAGATTAAGATTTTAAGAAAACATTAATTCATCTTGGACTATAGATGATGAGTGGTCACCATTGTGATTTTGTCTTTTCTCTTGAAATAAATCATAAGAAGCGATGAGAAACATCATTTGATACAATAGCGGCTAGTTTGGTACACATAAATAGTCATTCCATTTCATTCTATGCATGATTTCATGGAATGAGTATTCTTTCGTTTGATATATTTTTAGCTTCAAAATACTCATTCTATTTTGGCTATTTTATTTCATAGAAGTAGGAATTCTCAAACCCACATAGGGGAGTAGGATTGCTCATTCCTACTTCTATGGAATCGATTTAGTTCAGTTAAATGACAAAAAAATCATTCTATCATATAGAATAAAAAGTTGAATATTAATAAAATAATAATTTTATACATACATAAATAAAATATATTTATTATTTAATTTAGGCAAATGACAAAAATACCCTTCATATCACATTAAATAATATAAAAATAATAATAAATTAATTCATTTTAGTTAAATGACAAAAATACCCTTCATATCATAGTAAAAAAATAAATAATTAATGTTAAATAAATGAATTAGTTAAGTAATTTTAAAATAAAATATTAGTATTAATAAATAATAGAAATAAGATATAGTAAATAATAAAATAAATATAAGTAATAATATAATTAATTAATTAATAATAAATAAATAATATAATTCTTTTTAAAAAATTAATTAAAAATTAAGAAATATATATTTCATAAATTATGTTACATTTTTATTACTTTATCTACTAAGGGATATTTTTTTCATTTTAGCATAATTTTTTTTATTATTTCATGTCTAAAAACTATATAAAAAAAAATTAAATTGAATGAAATGATTATTCCCCACCAACGCTACCAAACAATAGAATGGAATGATCATTCCATTCCACCTACATTCCTTTCCCATTCTAATTGCGCAAAAACCATTCGTGCTTACCAAACTAGCCCTAATAATTGTGACATCTTACTGCATTCTAGTAGTGTTTTGCCACGTACGATGCATAAAACTCGTATACTTTTTTATGTGATTCTTGTTACACAACAAGACGCCATGAGAATATTAGTTGTAAAACTCTAAAAGTAGTTGCATATAATTCTTGATGAACAAGAAAAAAGAGTCTTTTTCGTGGTAAAATGTCTAATGAAAATTGTAAGTCATTCGACTTCGTTGCATATAATCAATTGCTAGTTGGAACTTTAAGGCTTTAATGCCACATAGAGTTTTATAATATGATCAAATGAAAATAAATAGAGACACATATAAGATATATGTGGTTCATCTCTCAGCCTAGTACATACATGAGAAGAGAATAACAAATCTACTTCATAAATATAATATTTACATCTCACACACTCACTCACTCACTCACTCAAATACAATGATACATAGCCCCTAATATGGGTTTTTATTTTTTATTTTTTATTTTTTTTATTAAACCTAAGATGGGTTTTAGAAGTAAGGCATGATTAATTATGGCTAATTGTACCTCATACGTCTCTTTTCCATATAAACTTTATAAGGCAAACTAGTTGATCCCAACTTTAACTTGTTTGTGTTAAAAAAAAACACTTGTGCTACTAGCTCAAAATTCAAATATATTGGCTTCCAAAGATTCCTTCAACCATTAATCATCCCTATGCACATTGGGTAAAAATTCTACATCCTTTTGATTAATCTCATAATTGTACACAAGTAATAATGAGAAACAAGTGAAATGTAATAGTTTGCAAGAATTAATTCTGGATTCATGGCCTCAATTATTATTAAAGTCAAGCACAAAACAAAGTACGGCAATTAATGTCTTCCATAATTGGGGCATTGAAGATTGTGACTGGGATCCCATTTGAGGTAGTGATGATGTTCTATTTGATACATTACTGTCTTTTTTTTCATGAATGAAGCCCCAGTGGGGGGATAAGAATCAATTGTCTGATGGTTACCCTCCATAACCCTAAATTCTAGTTCTTGCTGTCGTTGATCCTGACTAATACATATTCAAGTGGTGGCACCTAAGTGTCCTTTTTCTTGTGGGTTTGTCTACAAGTGGGACAAACAAATATTTGTCATAACCTAAACTCAATGCCCGCAGCTTATAATTGTGTTTCTGTCTCAACTAAAATTTTCAAAAAGGCATTAATTTGTTTCTGATGACTACTTGGAATATTTAATTTGAATTTGGATTTTCATGGTTGCTTCTCCTTGTTAGAGATCTAAAATTTATATTTATAGAGCACTAGTAGGGCAACATGAAATGTGAGAGAGAAGCTTGGTCTGCTCATGAAAAGACTTTTATATATATGGTTGAAATTCTAATAATTGGACTAACTAATTTTTTTTTTTAACACGATATATATTTTTTTAATTTTAATTTTATCTCAATTCTAATTCATAAATAACTGTAAATCTATATAATTCAGTAGATTTAAAAAAAATTCAATTTAGTTTCATCCTAAATCAGTTTGTAATTTTGTATACGTATATGTCATTATCGGGCAGCAACCACCCATCGCAGCACCTCGCATGGCTTGATCATCGTCCACCGGCTGCCAACTACAACTGATCTCAATCATCCGCAGGAAATAATGTCACCGCCACTATGATCCATTTAACTAGAGATTAGAGATTAAACCAAATTTAATAAGAACTGATCACAAGCTAGCGATTGCATCCACTAACAATCTAACTTAGTGTCTGCCTAGGGTCATAATTTCCCTATAAATTGTTTTGACATCATGTGTGACAAGATATAAATTTGAGAAAGAAACAATTAGTAATACATTATATATATTACAGAATTATCTGTGTCTGTCATTTGCGTTTGCGTCCAGATGCATATAAATAGACATAGAAAACCTAGAATTTTTGCGTCTACATAGTAGACACAACATGTAGATGCCAATATTTTTTTACCACATGGAGTCTAGCATCTAGATGGTAACACGCAGTCATAAATCCAATTGTGTTTGCAACGTAGACGTTGAAAAAAAGATGCATATATTATTATTATTTTTTATCTGCATCTGCAAATAACAGACACAGTTAATCAAAAAGTAGACGCAGATGGCTAAAATAATTATATTATATATTTTTAAATTTAATCTTTCATTTTACACTTGTTAAGCATATTTTATTTTTGAATTCCAAGTTTTATATAAATAAAAATATATTATATAGAAATCATCATAACAATGTTTACAATAAATAAATAAAATATATAAAACTAATAATCATCTCCTAATCCTAAGTCTTGGTCATCTCGAGCTTGCTCATCATCTTGATTGAGAAAAGAAAACCCGGATGTACAAGGTGTAACATGAAATAATCAAAATAAATAAGTATAAGTTATATTTAACTTAATAAGCATATAAGTTAAAATTCAAACTTGGACAAATTAAGTGAAAATTTTAAAGTTTTTGCTTTTAAACTACTAAAATTTTGGCCTAATATCCTAACATTTGACTCAAATAGATTTTTGTTTCTTCCTACATGTCTTAGAGCTAATTTGGCATACTGATTGTAAAGCTCAATTGCCAATTAAAGGATCCAATCGGTGGATTATGAGTGTTTGATTTACCAAAAGATTGCGATTGGCTCAATCTCAATCGATCCAAATTGGAAAAATTCCTTAATTGTCAAAAGTAGCTGTAGAGGAGCTTTTGACGTTTTAGATTATATGTGACACTAAAACTGTCCAATTTACCTCTTATCCTTTTATGTATTAACAGTTATCTCGAACCCAATTCTCCTTTTATCCTTTTATGTATTAACAGTTATCTCTAATTCAATTCTCTCTCAAAATTTTTTTTGGTTAAAAATTTGATTTGATTTAATTTATTTACTTAATTATATTATTTATTAATGTTATGTAATATGATATTCATATAGTTTATTATTGCAATGCATCATTTAATAATGTAACATGCATAAAAACATTTTATTAATAACTAAATAATATTAAAATATTAAAATAACTTATGCAATACGCAAACCAAATATCATTGTTATGCATGTCTTTAATGGTAATTTTATATCTAAACTGACTTTTGTAATCTGCATACCTAACATTTATTTGACTTATTTACAATATACATACCAAACACATATTTGACTTATGACCAATCTAACTTATGCAATCTATATACCAAAAGGATCTTTATTCATCCACACATTTGTGCTAGTACTCCTGAATCCAAAATCAACTTGTATTTGACCGTTTTACCCCCGAACCAAAATTTTCAATTTTTGCCTTGAAACTAAAGCGATGGCCCAATATCCTAACCGTTGATCCAAATGGATTTTTGTTTCTTCCTACTGGTTTTATTCGTTCTCACAATCATGTCAATACTTTTGGAATCCGAAACGGACTTATATTTGACAGTTTTTCCTCCCAAACTCAAATTTTCAAATTTTTTTGCCTTGAAACTAAAACATTGACCTAATATCGTAACCGTTTATCTAAATGGACTTATGTTTCGTTCTAAAGGTCTTATTTGTACCTATGGTTGTGATGATATTCCAGAAATCCAAAATAGACTTGTATTTGACTGTTTACCCACGAACTCAAATTTTCAAAAATTTTGCCTTGAAACTAAAACTTTGGCCTAATATCCTAACCGTTGATCCAAATAGATTCTTGTTTCTTCTTACAAGTCTTATTCATCCCCACCGTTAAGCTGGTAGTTCTGGAATCCAAAATGGACATATATTTGCTATTTTACCTCCAGAACCTAAATTTTCAAAGTTTTTGCCTTGAAATTAATTTTTTTTCCTAATATCCTAACCGTTGATCCAAATGAATTTTCATTTATTTCTACAAATCTTATTCATCCTCACGGTCATGCCAGTACACCGAAATCAGAAATAGACTTGTATTTGACCTTTTCTAGCCCCCAAACCTAAACTTTCAAAAGTTTTGCATCTAAACTAAAATTTTGGCCTAATATCCTAATTGTTAATCAAATGAATTTTCTTTCTTCTTACAGGTCTTATTCATCCCCATGGTCGTGTCAGTACTGCTAGAATCTAAAATGGACTTGTGTTTGACCATTTTACCTCCCAAACCTAAATTTTCAATGTTTTTTCCTTCAAACTAAAACTTTGGCGTAATATCTAACCGTTGATCCAAATGGATTTTTGTTTCTTCCTACAAGTTTTATATGTCATCGCAGTAGTACTGGTACTCTCAGAATCTGAAACGGATTTGTATTTGACCGTTTTGCCTCCTAAACCCAATTTTATAAAAAATTGTATTTGAACTATAATAAACTAAAACTTTTGTATTATGAAAATAAAATTAAACGCATACATACCTCATATGGTTTAAGTGGTGGTGTTAGAGGCAGTGGATGTACCCTACCTCTCTCCTAATTGACTCATGTATTAACTCTATCTGCTCTAGAGTGAATCCTAAAGAAGATGAAAATGTGATAGAGGTCGTTCTGATGCTACAAGTAACGGTGGCAGAAGCTGTGGACCCAACTTCATCCAATACTTGTTGGGAGTTAATATAACCCCCGAAGCTGCAAATGAGGTCCTTCTTCTTTTCGTCTGCTAGCTTCACGAACAAAGATGGCTCATTCACAGGGGGCTCAGCTAGTGTATTAGTATTTTCCTATTAGCCGATGCTAGATTGCCCAATCTCCTCTTTTTAAGCTTTAAACTTTTCATGCAAATGAAAAACAGTTTGGTTTACAAACAATCAAACATTTAATTAATTATGTTATGGAAGGCATTCGATGATAGAAATTCATAAAACCTTTGCTACTATAGGTCTTACTGCATCGGTTTCAGTATGTTTGCTTGATTTCAAACATATCTTGATTGTGGTTTTAAATGAGGAAGACAATCAAAAGCTGTGGTGTAGAGCTAATCAATCGTTTGGACATTGGATTTTAGAACTAATCAAGAATCACCAATAGTTCCGATATGGATAAATTTGTTAACCTTCCCATTCATTTTTATTCTAAAGAAAGCTTGTTTATCATTGCAAACATGGTAGGTAAACCACTTAAATTAGATGCAGCTTCGGCTTCAAAAACAAGACCAATCTTGGCAAGAATTTGTGTTGACCTTAATCTTATGCAACCTCTTGTAGGTAAGGTTTGGATTGGATGTGGTGAGAAAAATGGATTCTTTCTAGAAATTGGGTATGAAAATATACCTAAGTACTACACTCATTGCTTTCGACATGGTTATGGTGTAGAAGGGTGTAAGGTTAGCCAAGAAAAGTCAGAAGGTGGTGGTAGTGTGGCTACCACGACCCAAGAACATGCTCAATCTTAGCAAGGCTCATCAAGAATCAAGAAAGAATATTATCTTGGAAAAGGATCCATGGTTGATGAAGGAGTGAAAGGTAAGAAGTGGGTTTAGAAACAAAAACAAGACGAAGGCTATTTTTCAAGATGATGAACACATACTTTCAAGAGTAAGTATGGGGACGAATACCTCTCTTGGTTCGGCAGCTTTGTTGCTCAAGGGTGATTCATCTAAGGCTGTTCTATTGCTTGCCATAAGAAGTGTTGTTGATTTGGTTGATAATAGGGAGGATGATCATGTAAAGGGGAGTTTGGTTGTATTGGATTATCCCATGGCCTTGGATACTAAAAGCATCTATCAAGGTGGGTTATTTATTCATGACCGTGTGAGGGAATATAGAAGAGACTAGGAATAATCAAGAATTGGCTTCATCTATTTCAAGACAATATGGAGTTTCTAATAATAAGTTGTTGGGTTGTATTGAAAGTGTGAGGAAGGAGGGGTTGGTTAAGGTGACTACAAGCTATATGGAGCATTTAAATAAGGTCAAGCAAGATCATGGTTCTTTTTTAAATGGGGGTATGCAAGAGTTTTAAGAAAAGGGACAAGAAGCTGCAACCTTTGATATTTGTGTACAAGATTCAAGAACATGTTGCTTCATTATGTAGCAAGCTAAACACATAAGCCTTGGATGCTTCAAAAACTCATTCTGACTGTGAGGCTCTTCCTCAAAGGCCGAGTCTAATCAATCCTTTTCATGATCAGAAAGATTTTGAAATAAACATAAGGGAGGAATTGGACAAGGTATTACACACTTTGAACTTTCACCCAAGAGTGGAAATAAGAGCCCTCATGCTCTTGATAGTCAACCTTTGAGCTTTACAGTTGACTGAAACACGGTTAGTTCAATTAGAAATGGTATTGAACGTATGTAAGCTTTCATAGGTAAAACTTATTCTAAGGTAAGTCAAAAGTTGTCTATTTCCAAATCTAAATGATGAATTTATTATATTGGAATGCCAGGGGTATTAAGAATGTCAAAACAAGACATAGGCTTCGTAAGTTGAAAAGTATGCATCATTGTTCATTTGTGGCTATTTCGGAACCTAAAAGGCGATTGGCTGATTTGGATGGTCTTACTCATTATTATGGTTTTACTCATTCAATTACTAATGTTGATAATAATTTGTGATTTTTTTTGGGATGATTCTCTTGTTTGTGAGATTATCATGAATTTAGCGTAGCAAATTACTTTGAGGGTGTTATATGATATGTTAAGTACACCGATTTTTCTCACTTTGGTGTATGCTCAATGTAGTAGAGTGGGTCATATGGATTCATGGAATGATTTATTAGAAGCAGGTAGTTTGGTGGGCTCAAGTGGTTTGTTAGTTGGTGGCGATTTTAACTGTGTGCTTAATCAAGATAAAAATTTTGGTTCTTAAGCTTGTTTTAACTATGATTTAGCCTTTAATTTCATGGCCACATTACCTGTTTGTGATCTTCAGGAAATGGCTTTCTTAGGTTCTACATTTACTTGGACTAATAAATAAGAAGGCTTAGCTCGAATTTTAAAGAGGTTGGATTAGTTTTTTAAGAATTCTTGTTGGACTTAAATTGATTTTCATGTCACGCAGCTTAATAGAAAATATTCTGATTATAATCCTTTAAAGGTGGAAGTGAAATCTCAAGGGTCTATCTTTCATGCTCCTTTTCGGTTCTTGAATATATGGAGTAAACATCATACGTTCTTCACAATTGTTTGTCAGTCTTGGGAAGAGGGTCTTCTTGGTAACTCGATGTATGTGTTAGGAGTTACGTTAAAGAGGTTGAAAAACATTTTGCATGGATGGAACAAAGGGGTGTTTGGTCGGATTCAGTTAAATGGTTGCAAGAGGGTGATAGATGCACTAAGTTTTTCCATGCTACGGTTAAAGCAAAGAGGATTCAGCTTTCTATTCATAAAATAAAAAATGCTTCCAGCTCTTAGCTAGTTTAGAAAGATGATTTTGAAAAAGTAGCAGTAGATTATTTTTTGAATCTTTTCACCGAGCCGAATAATTCCCTTGATTTGAGATTCCATGATTGTACTCCTTCTTTAGTCACATCGAAGAAGAATGACATCCTCTGAAAGTTTCCATTGAAGGATAAGATATGTGAGGCAGTGCTTCAATTAGATAAGAACAGTGTAGCATACCAAGATGGATTTGATGGGCATTTTTTACCATTTGTTGGTCAATTATCTCTGAGGATGTCACTCGAGTTATGCAATTTTTCTTTGCTGGAGGTGAGTTAACTAAATTTATTAGTAGTACGGTCATAGTACTTTTTCCTAAGGTTGAGGCACCTTAATCATTCTTTGATTTGAGACCTATTAGTTTATGCAAGTTCATTTCTAATATCATATCTCGTGTCTTGGTTAATCGTTTGAGTTTTCTATTGCTAGCTTTAATTTATGGGGAGCAAAATGGCTTTTTAAGGGGTAGAATATTATTGACAATGTAGCTTTGCCCAGGAAATGGTTAATGATTTACATAAGAAGGTTATGGGTGGAAATACTATCTTTAAACTTGATATGGCTAAGGCTTATGACCATGTGAATTGGTTTTTCTTTATCTCAGTTTTACACAAATTTGATTTTTGTGAGTTGGATAGATCTTATTTGGCGTTTGATCTCAAGCCCTTGGTATTCAGTCTTGGTGAATGGTAACAACTCAGGTTTCATTATCCCTTATATTATTCATTCTTGCTTCTGAAGTGTTAAGTCACGGACTTAAGCAACTCATAACAGTAGGTATGGGTGATTATTATTTTCATGATGTTAGTACACAAAGAGTTTCGCATCTTTCTTTTATAGATGATATTATAATCTTGTGAGGGCCTAATGAGTTTTCTGAGAGCTTATAAGGCGAATTCGGGTCAATTGGTTAATCTTAACAAGAGGTGCTTTATTGTATAATTACATGATCCTTAGTGTCTCCTTATGGTTAAGGATAATCAGGAAAGCTACTGGGCTTTCCCATCAGTATCTTTCGGTGGTATATTTAGGTTGCTCTCTATTTGTTTGACGCAAAAAGGTATCTCTCTTATCTAACATGATTGCAAAAATTCAATTATGCATAGCCTCTTGGTCCTGTAAGTTCCTATCTCAAGGTGGAAGGTTAATATTAATAAAGCATGTTCTTAATTCTATGCCTTTGTACATTATGAGTGCTTTGGACCCCAAAGGCTATTTTTACTAAAATTGAAAGTGTTATGGCCAAAATCTTTTGAGCAGTGAGTGAAGGAAAACAGAAATTTCGCTGGTGCTCTTGGAAGTATATTTACTTACTAACATAGGAAGAGGGTCTTGATATTCGGTCTCTAAATGATATGTCTCTCACCTAATCAATGAAGCTATGGTTTGGCCTTCAAAAGGTCAGTCCTTATGGTCTCGCTTTATGCTGGCAAAATACTGTAAAAAGGTATATTATGTTGTTATTAATTCCTCTTGTTTATCTCCTAGGCTTTCCAACGTGTGCCATTAAATTACAATTTATCCAACAATCTTCCACTAAATTGTAATTTATAAGTTCCATTTCCTAATATCATGCTTCATAGAAAATATATTTAAGATTTAAACTTTTCTACTAGTATAAACACTTTAAAGTCATAATGAAGTATTTGGTGTCTGCAGATTAAACCAACATTCCTTATATTAGAACCGAAAATGTATACACACATTATATTATCCAAATGTCTTTATATCTTGTTACTGGCTTTAGCATGTATATGGTCATGTGCTATTCTTGGATTCATGAATATTTACAAAGATAACCCTTAAATCTTTTGCTAGAAAGTGGCACCACTTCTAAATTCATATAAGTGAAATCACAATACTTTTATTTCTTTAAGAGTATAATACTCATCCTTCATATATATCAATTTTGCACTGACATCCTAGAATAGAGCTATGTTAGTTATAATTCAGTGCTTCTACAAGATATGGTAACTTATTATTACCCATTAAACTTTAAAAAGTTTTTACCAAGTCAAAGTTGGGTTTCCATTACTAATGTCTCATTAGAAAGAGTTTCAGCCCCATTCCACTAGATGTTGAATGTACTGCATCTCTTGGCAGTCCTTTTGTGAGATGGTCTACTAAATTCTTGTTAGACCTCACATAAATAATTGAAATTACTCCGTTTGTAATTAATTCTCTCACATAATCATGTCACAAACTTATATATCTAGACTTCCCATTATAAATATTGTTATAAGCCTTAGACATCGTTGTCTCACTATCACAAAATAAGGAAATTGCTGCCATTGGTTGTGGCCATAAATCTATATCTAGAAGCATGTTTCTTAACCATTCTGCTTCCTTTCTAGTAGCTGCTAGCGCTATGATTTCTGATTCTATTGTAAAGTGAGTTATACAAGTTTGTTTATTTGATGCCCAACTAATATCATCACCTCCTACTGTAAAAATCCATCTTGTAATGGATTTATTATCACCAGTACTTGTTATCCAACTTGTATCAGTATATCCTTTTAACATAGTAGGATAACCATTATAACAAAGTGTCAAGTCTCTTGTTTTCTTAAGATAACCAAAAACTCTGGTTACAGCTTTCCAGTGATTACAACCAGGATTGCTTGTGTATCTTGGAAGTTTACACACAACAAATACTATATCCGGTCTAGTGCAATGTATTACATACATGAGGCTTCCAATTGCACTTGCATATTCAAATTGTGCTATCGATCTTCCAAGATTTTCTATTAACTTCATACTCGAATCAAATGGAGTATTTGCTTCTTTTATTCCAAGATGATCAAATTTTTGAAGCAATTTTACAATATAATGAGATTGAGTCAATAGAAAACCCCTACTATCTCTTTTTACTTTTATTCCTAAAATAGTATCTACTTCATCAAGATCCTTTATCTTAAATACCAAAGTCAGATACTTCTTAGTTTCAATTACTTCAAGCATATTAGTCCCAAAAATCAACATATCATCAACATAAAACATACAATTACGCCATAGTCTTAAGTAAACTTAGTATAAATATATTTATTAGCACTTTTATGAGAAAAATCATTCTTTAGAATAATATTATCAAACTTTTCATGCCACTGCTTTGGAGCCTGCTTTAAACCATAAAGAGATTTAATTAATTTACAAACTTTACCTTTGTAATCAGGAAGCACAAAACCTTCTAGTTGCTCCATGTATACTTCTTCTCTTAGATCTCCATTTAAAAATGCTATCTTAACATCCATTTGATGAACATGTAAATTATCTATTGATGCCAAAGCAAAAAGTAATCTTATGGAAGTAATTCTTACTACTGGAGCATAAGTATCAAAATAATCAATACCTTCCTTTTGAGAAAAACCTTTTACAACTGATCTTGCTTTGAATATTTGTACAATACCATTTGTATTGTATTTTATTCTAAATACCCATTTGCATCCAATTGGTTTTGAACCAATCGGTAAATCTACTAAAACCTATGTGTTATTGGACATAATTGAGTCAATTTCATCATTTACAACTTATTTCCAAAAAGCTGCAACTTTAGAAGACATCGCTTCTTTAAAAGTTTTAAGATCATCCTCCACATTTAATACCAAGGGTATTTTATTAAAAACTTGTGTTCTATTTTCTTCAACAAGGAAAACAATTGACTGAGAGTTAATAAAATCAGAACTTAGATGTTTTTCTTTTCTAGTTCTTTGACTCCTTGGTTCAAATAGATCATTATCATATATTCTTTTTTCAGGTATAATAGGAGGATTCATGACCAAATCAGAATTAACATGATTTTGATTCAGTTCTATAGAAACATTATGCATAAATTTATTTTCAATAAATTCACCATGTATAGATTCTATTTTGACATTTGATTGTAAATCCAAAAATCTATATGCTTTTGAATGCTGTGCATATCCAACAAAAATACTTTTAACATCTCTATGTCCTAACTTAGTTTTATGTGAGTCAGGAACTTTATAATATGCTACACACCCCACATGTTTAAATAGTTTAAGTTAGGCCTTCTACCATGCCAAAGATCATATGGAGAAATTTGTATTTTCTTAGAAGGTATTCTATCATGAAGATGACATGCAGTTAAAAAAGCTACTCTACATAAATTATTAAGCAAATAAGCATTCAATAACATTGCATTAGTCATATCAACTAGAGTCCTATTTTTTCTTTCTGTCAAACCATTCTGTTGTGGTGAATAATGAGCACTTTTCTGATGTATAATACCATTTTCTTCACAATAGTCATTACACTCATTAGAAAAATACTCCCTCCTTTATCACTTCGAAGAATTTTAATTTTCTTCAATTTCTAATTTTTCACAACAACTTTATAATCCTTAAACTTTTGAAAGGCTTCATCTTTTGTTCTAAGTAAATAAACAAAAGTGAATCTTGAATCTATAAATGTTATAAAATATCTTTTTCCACCTCTAGTTAAATGCCCATTTAACTCACATATATCAGAATGCACGAGATCTAACAACTCAGTGTTTCTATCAACCTTAGGAAAGGGTTTCTTGGTCATTTTTTCTTATATGCATATTTCACATTTATCCTTATAATTATGTTTACATGTAATATAACCACGCTTAGACATAAAATTTAAAGATTGAAAATTCAAATGTCTTAATCTAGCATGCCATAAAGAAAAATCAGACTCAACAATATAAATAGAAACCTTATTTATTTTATTACTCTTTATTACATTAGCATTAAGCTTAAACATGCCAACATAGTTATATCCCTTGCCAACAAACACATGATTCCTAGATATTATTACATTGTCAAATTCTAAAACTACCTTGAATCCTTTCTTACAAAGCAAAGTAGCAGAGACTAAATTCTTGTGAATTGAAGGAACATAAAAGACATTCAGTAGTGTAAGTCTTTGTCTAGAAGTATAGTTTAATTCAACAATTCCTTTTCCCAGAACTTTTGCAGTAACATGATTTCCAATTAGAACTTCTTCTAGTGTATCAAGTTCTGTGAATTCCTTGAAACAATGCCTGAATTTGCACACATGAATTGTTGCACCAGAATCAAGTCACCAATCTTGATTTGTTAATGCAACATCAGCCATGTTTATTTCAGTGATCATTCTAATGTTCATGTGAGACATCATGGTTACAAGTTCCTTGTCAGCATCTTCCACCAAGTTTGCTTTGTTTGAATCCTCATAATTCTGAAATTTTCCTACATTTTTAAACCTGCACTCACGAATAACATGACCTTTCTTTCCACAATGAAAGCATGTCAGATCTTTCTTTTTATTATGAAATTTCTTAAAGCCTTTCTTTTTTGCTTTAAGATTTTGCTGTACTTTTTTAGAACCACCAGAATATTTTTCATGACTAACATAATTTACTTTAGAATTTGGGATCATGAAATGTGCCTCCCTTGCACGTGTCTCATACTCAATTTGTAAACGAGTTTGAAATTGTTTTATGGAAATAGTATCAGCAGAATGCATGACTTTCTTTCTGTAGTCATTCTAAGAGGGAGGAAGTTTTCAAAGTATTGCTCCAATTTGGTGCGTATCAAGAATCTTAACTTCAAGGTCTCTCAATTTAGATACTAATACTTGCAATTCATGCACTTGATCCATGATAAGCATGTTGTCTGTCATCTTAAATTCAAAATATTGTAAGGCCAAAAATTTATCAGTATCTTGTTCTTCATTTTTGTAATTGGTCTCCATAGCTATCCATATTTCAATTTGAGTCTTCATATTTGAATAGAAATCATATAAACGATCTATTAGAGCATTGAGAATATGTCCCCGACATACCAATTCATCTTCTTCACACTTTTTTCTCTATGCTTTGATCTCTTCTGAGTCATTTGGACTAGGTTCTAGCACTGGTAGCAGATTTGAATCCAACACATACTAAATTTTTAGAGCAGTGAGTAGAAAAACCATTTTATCCTTCCAGCAGGTGAAGTTTGTTCTATAAAATAGATCAAGTTTGATGAAATCTTGTTTCATGATTTGAAAAGCAGTGTTTGAATCTTTCTCCATAAGTAATAATATCTCTTTAAGATTGTAAGAAAAATAATATTATAAATGACAGACTATTGCCTTTGAAGTGTATTGTTGAGACAATACTATCCTTAAAGAGATATTCTCTGCATACAATTGGGGTGTAGACAAGTCTCTTCCATGATTTCTACAAAGCCTTAATAGTTTTGTACTAAAAGATAACTGCTAATGGAAGCTTTCTTATATAGAATGAATATATAGAATGAAGAGTCATTGTTAACAGTTATGTCTAATAATAATAAGACACATAACAATTATACTTGTAATTTTAAATTGAAATAATTAATAAAACTGTTCATCAATAATAACAAAAAAAAAAAATTATTATTATTATTATTATTATTATTTTCTTTAAACTTTGCAATGTGGGACGATAAATTACAATTTATCCAACAGGTTCATGCTTCTGAATAAGGTTTAATTAGCAAGTTGAGCAGCAAGATGGTTTGGTTGCCATACGTGTCAATATCCCCCAGTCTCTTTCTCATATATATTTAAGTATTTTGTGGCCTGCTCCTCTGCTGGCCCCAATCTGGATCATGCACCCGTGAACTTATTATAGATTTGATTTTGGTATTCAAACTTAAGAACTTGTCCTTCTTTTTCTTTCGTTATTTAACTTATTATAGATTTGATTTTGCTATTCAAAGTTAAATAAAAAACTGAAAAGAAAAAGAACTGGATCGAGTCAAAGTAGGAGGACATGCGTGCATGCTAGCTCCATATATAAAGAAAAGTTACACATGTGAATAATTTCAAGTACATGCAATACAGAAAAGTTATTGATTACAGATTTATATTTATGCGGTTCCTGCACTTGATTGTTACGGTTATTTATATAGTTCAGATCAATTTAATATATTAAATATTCTTAAAATCATTTATATAGTTCAAATCAATTTAATATATAAGACTTAATATAGGTTAATTTCATACATCACGACTAACAAAATAAATAAGTAAATATGTTTTATATATATAAATTGGCAGAAAAGTAGAAGAAAGGGAGAGAACAAGACGACGAAATATGAAAGGATGGAAACTTAAAAGGTTAGGGTTGTGAATTGTGGGAGTTATCGATCTTTTGATTTTGAACCCAACAAGAAAAAAGAAATACTGATTTGTCTTTGCCTTCTATGGTTGGAATTGGTCTCTGTCTTGGAATATCTTTTCTTCTTATAAAATAAAATAAAACCTTTAAAATATTTTACAAGAATAGGTAGATGATGTATTCTTCTTTTTGACGAAAAAGCATATAACTATAAATCAAATTGAATATATAATAGATTTATTTGTATAAAAAATAAAATAAAATAATTCCATAATAAACTTAAACCGAGCTAGCTACCACCACTAACTATTAGAGTCGTGAATTCATACCTAAACTTAGTTCATCTGCTTCTCCGTAATTTAAAGTTCGAACTTTAGAAATTCTGCTTCTTTATATTGCTAAAAAGAATTTAAACCTTGCCAAGTAAAGTAAACCAAAGAAGATGTTGAGCATTAATTTAACATAATTTTTATTTTTTTTGTGTTTTAAAAAACTAATTAATTAGGTTATTAGATTAAGGATGGAAGAACAAACAACCTTGACCAATTGATTAAAACTAACGACGAAGCCGTCCTAATATTCACTTGGGAGAATCACAAGACGACGTCAAAACGAATATGCATAAGTCAATACTTAGAGTTGCAAGTTTCAACATGGAATATTGGCATTGTTGAATAAGAATTTTTTTTCTTTTAAACTAGAAATTATAATTAAAAACAAATTGAGATTAAGACAAGATATTATATCTTGGAGGTAGACTTTTTCTTGATACCATGTGGCTTAATTAATTTCATCTTAATTGGGAAAGAAAAAAAAAAAGAATTATAAAACTACTCCAACTTTATATTAGTTCCGTAGGAGCTAATCAGCTTGTTTATTTCTAGAAGCTTCAATCCATTTGGCTAAATTGTAAAAACAGACGTGATGATGAGCTTATAATTAAGTCATGGAATAAAAGGAAAAGAATAAAAATATGGACAGATTACAGTTCATGCTTTCAAGGCATTTTCAATTTCACCGTAACTTTTTGTGGAAACATTCTCTCTACAACAACTAATATCGGTTTTTTGGCAACTAGCTTTTATATCTTTAAGTGGCAAGCAACAGCCATGCATGCCCTATTAGACTACTAAAGCAATATTTATATGTATAATTTTATGACTTCAAATAAATATAAAAAAATTTAATCAAAAATAAAAATAAAATTTTTCATTAATATCTATTTCTTTGCTTTCTTTTCCCGTTCTAAAGAAATAGGATTTTCCATAATAAATTATTGATATTCAACAACTCTTATTAAAAAATAATCACATAAATCTAAATATTTATCTATCCAGCTATAAGGTAGATCAGTCGCTATTCCTCTGATACAAAAATAATTATGCATCATGAGAACTGGATTAATATCATCATAGGAACTGCTTAAAGAGACTAAGATCATATGTAGCTGTCATAACTGATTTTTAGTGACATATTTATATACATCATTATCATCAACACATTCATATTAATTGTAATTAATACATTCAAAAAATTATAGATTTTCCATGATCGACATATTCTATGGCATCTGCTTTGGGATAAGATTTTTTCTTTTTACTTCTCTTTGGTTTTCTGCTTTAAGAGTTTTTCAGGAGTGTCCCTTTAGTAGATATGCAACAATGGCGAGCATTATTCTTCTAAACTTGCATTTTTATTTATCATTTTAATTTTTGCTTAAAGAGGACTTCTTGTCGTCTTCTATACTTTTTTTCTTCCTTAGTAAAATTTCTTTTTTCTATAAAAAAAAATATTAGTAAAATTTGAAAAGCAATTAGATTGAATTTATTTTATTTTCTTACTTGTATTGGTTGTTTATCAAGCTGCTTTACCCTTATATTAATTTAATTTTTTTTATGCTGAATAGATAGATTGAAGATAAAACTTAACTAGGGGCATGGATCTTATAAATTATTCTAGTGGTGTTTAGTATAGTTTCATTTTCATCAAACTATATACTTGATTTTCATACAATTGTGCCTATCATTAAATGAAACAGGCAGCTTTCCATAAAATGAGAAGTACATGATCCTAACTCATATAGAAGGGACTGAGTGAAGGGACCAAAACACTCCTGAATTTTTCTTAATTTAAATTAATTTTATGCATGTAAAACAACTTCAAAAAGTGATGCGGTCATAATTCAAATTACAAATCGAAATTGTGTAAACAAAATTTTCTTGCACTACTCATATTATCTTGTTGTCTTATTCTTTCATATTGCACATAAGATTTAATAACACATTAAAAAATTGGATAAAATTGAAGAGGCCAGACTTGAGGGTAAAATATTTAGTTAGAAAAGGCTTTTAGGCAAAAAAAAAAATTTAATTAATTAATTAATTAAATAAGAACATTGGAGACAGTCACAATGAACAAGTCAAAGGATTATATGAAAACTAAAGACATGTGTAATTGGACAGAGAGATAAGTGAAACTAAAGACATGTGTAATTGGACAGAGAGATAAGTGCAAGAAGGAGTTGAAAATAAAATAGAGAGTACAATGACTCAATTAAGAAAAAAGTAGAACAAAATAATTCAATTAAAAAATAGTAAAATTACAAGGACCAATTATAAATTGGCCTGTGAATTATAGTTACTTTACTTTTTAGATATAATATATGTATGAATGATTGTTACTTTCTTAGCCAAAAGGGAAAATTAGATTCTCGAAATTTTACTGCATCTTCTACTCGATCATTATCATTAATAATAGTACTTACTTAATTATGTAGTGACAAAATTAGCATAATTGAGAATTACGAATACTAAAATTAATTAACAACATTAATGATACGCACTTGGAGTTTGCTTTAGGGAAAACTTTTTCTCTTAATAATACATATTTATATTTATACCAAAGCAAGCTTAGCAGATTGAAATGAATTTTATTTTTTTTGGTTTTCCAAGAGGTAATCTCCACATGCTACTAATATAACTAATATAATGACACTAATTATCTTCGAGTGTAAATAGTGATATGATTATTGACCTTCCAACTCTTCACAAAGTGACGGCTCTAAGATTCGAACTTGGCTAATGAAATCCTTTTCTAATAATCCATATTTAAACCAGCATGGCTGCCGCTCTATGTAAAATTGACTCTATCTTCCTTTATACTCTCAAACTCACAAAAACAATGAATATATTTCTCTCTTTCTCTCAATCAAATATTTATAAATTCACCCACTAATCACTATACCAAAATTTCATAGATTTCCCTCTCTCTCTCTCTCTGTCTCTCTCTTCCTCTTTTTCTCCTCAAAATTTTTTCACACACTCAAAGAGGCTGCAAGACCAACTTTCTTGGTACATGCTGATTGATTTTTGTGTTATTCAAGAGTACTTGACTGTCAGACAACAAAGAAAAACAGTAGGAATACGTACAGATAAGTTGATTAAATATTACGTATTTGCATTACAGTTTTGGTGGGTGTCTGTTTAGATAATTTTTGAAATGGCGGCTGCATTGGTGGGGGACGATCTGGGAAGATCATCAACAGGCAGCCGGAGGAGTTGGTCTTCGGCGAGTTATAGGGAGTTCTGGGCACCTGCTACGGATGTGTTCAACAAGAGTGGCCGGGAGGATGATGAGGAGGAGCTGAGATGGGCTGCTATTGAGAGATTACCGACATATGATCGGTTAAGGAAAGGGGTGTTGAAGCAGGTCCTTGATAATGGAAAAGTTGTACAGAATGAAGTTGATGTTACTAATCTTGGGATGCAGGAAAAGAAGCAGTTGATGGAGAGTATACTTAAGGTTGTTGAGGATGACAATGAGAAATTCCTACTTAGACTGAGAGAGAGGAGTGACAGGTGTGTCTCTCTCATGCATGCTCTTTAAATTTATGGTTGTGTGTGAGAGAGAAACAGACCACTGTGTTTTTTGTGGGAAAATTTGTTTTCGTTGATTATTTCAATGGTTTTTAACTGATTATGTTTGTATTTGTAAAGGGTGGGGATTGAAATTCCGACAATTGAAATCCGGTATGAGCAGTTATCAGTGGAGGGAGATGTGTATGTTGGAAGCAGAGCACTTCCTACTCTACTTAATGTTACTTTGAACACATTTGAGGTACTTCTTGGCTTTTGTTTTTTGGAATTTATCTAAAAGTTATTAATCTAACTTGTATTAGCAAAATCTTATTCCTTAACATACACTAGAAAAAATAGATTGCCTTTTGCTTTGGTTTAGGTGCTTATCAATTATCACCTTTTCTCTTTTGGAATTCTTCATTTCGTTTTTTGTTAATGTTACAATTGTTTTATGTTAGTTAAATTTTGAGATTTAAGGCTGTTTCTGATGAAAAAAAATTCTGTGTCTTTATTATGAACATCAGAGTATTCTCGGATTGGTACGACTTGCCCCTTCCAAGAAGAGAAAAATTCAGATTCTTAAAGATGTTAGTGGAGTTGTCAAACCATCTAGGTACTCCAAGATATAAGATTCTATTGTTCCTTTTCCAGCAGACTATCTTTCTTTCACATGAAAAGAAGAAAGAAAACACAAATGTTGATGAGTGAATTGTGACTGTTTTTTTTTTCTCTTGTCTCTTTTGGTATTAAATTATGACGTTCGAAACATTTATTGATTGACATGGCTATTTCAGGATGACTCTACTTCTGGGTCCTCCAGGTGCAGGAAAAACAACATTTCTCCTGGCACTTGCAGGGAAGCTTGACAAGGATTTGAGGGTTTGTAGATCTCCAGTTCTCTTAACTATTTTCTATTTGCTTTTCAAAATCCTTTCTTGTGCCTTAAGTATTTTTTTCTCCTTTTTTACCACCTATTAAATGTTGGAGCTGTGAACAGGTTTCTGGGAGAGTCACCTACTGTGGTCATGAACTGAATGAATTTGTTCCTCAAAGAACATGTGCTTATATTAGTCAGCATGATCTTCACTACGGAGAAATGACAGTGAGAGAAACATTGGATTTCTCAGGGCGTTGTTTAGGTGTTGGCACTAGATATGAAATGTTGGCAGAACTTTCAAGGAGAGAGAAGGAAGCAGGGATTAAGCCAGATCCTGAGATTGACGCATTCATGAAGGCAACAGCACTTTCAGGACAAAAGACAAGTTTAATAACCGAATATGTTCTTAAGGTCTGCCGACTCTGCTATATTGTGATACGTACTTCTACTTGTCAAACCAATTGCATTTTGCTGATCTCTATTGAATTTCCAACAGATACTTGGGTTGGATATTTGTGCGGATATAATGGTTGGTGATGATATGAGAAGAGGTATTTCTGGTGGACAGAAGAAGCGTGTCACAACCGGTATGCTTCAAAAAGACAATCTTATCCAGCTACTTTGCTAGCATCATTTTACAACTTCAATTTTTCAGGGTTGCTTTCTGTTATTAGCTCCTGACTCCTGATCTTATGTTGGTTAATTGTTTATATATTTCTTAATGCTAGTAATACCTGTTGATGTGCTGCTTCTGATATTCGATGAATGGCCTAAACCTTCCAACTACTGATAGTTTTATATTACTATTAACCACTCTTGGCTGCTTCTATTCTAACTTGGTGCAGGGGAAATGTTGGTTGGACCAGCAAAGGCACTTTTTATGGATGAAATATCAACCGGATTGGACAGTTCTACCACTTTTCAGATTTGCAAGTTCATGAGGCAAATGGTTCATATTATGGATGTAACCATGATAATTTCTCTTCTACAGCCAGCACCAGAGACATATGACCTCTTCGATGACATTATTTTACTTTCGGAAGGTCAAGTTGTCTACCAAGGTCAACGGGATAATGTCCTTGAGTTTTTCGAATACATGGGTTTCAAATGTCCGAATAGGAAAGGAGTCGCTGACTTTTTGCAAGAAGTAACATCCAAGAAAGACCAAGAACAATACTGGTTCAAGAAGACACAACCTTACAGATATGTTTCAGTTGATGAATTTGTGCAGGGCTTCAGTTCATACCACATTGGACAACAGCTTTCAGCTGATCTTAAAGTTCCTTATGACAAGTCTAGAACCCACCCAGCTGCATTAGTGACAGAGAAGTATGGCATATCAAATTGGGAATTGTTCAAGGCATGCTTTTCGAGGGAATGGCTGCTTATGAAGCGTAACAATTTCGTATATATATTCAAAACTACGCAAATAACAATTATGTCTGTAATTACATTCACTGTGTTCCTTAGGACACAAATGACAGTGGGAACTGTAGAGGGTGGAGGAAAATACTTTGGAGCACTATTTTTCAGTCTAATTAATGTGATGTTTAATGGGATGGCAGAACTGGCTATGACTGTTTTCAGGCTTCCTGTTTTCTATAAACAAAGGGATTTCTTGTTCTTTCCTTCTTGGGCTTTCGGGTTGCCTATTTGGGTCCTCAGGATCCCAATCTCTTTTATTGAATCAGCAATATGGATTATCCTTACATACTATACAATAGGATTTGCACCTTCTGCTGGCAGGTAAATTGAGCTCTTTTTTTAGATACTTCTTTGTCATTAATTGTTGATCACTGTATTGATTCCCCACTAAGTCCATTTTGGAATTTTATTATATGGATTCAGTGATGGTTAAATTTCTTTATCTCTTCAGGTTCTTCCGCATGTTCTTGGCATTCTTTGGCATACATCAGATGGCTCTCTCCCTTTTTCGGTTTATTGCTGCAGTTGGCAGAACAGAAGTAGTTGCAAATACGTTGGGTACCTTCACCTTGCTGCTTATTTTTGTACTAGGAGGATTCATCATTTCCAAAGGTAAACCATTTAACACTTTCAGATTTTGGAGGACTGTTGTAGTTATCAGTAGGTCTTAGTTTCTTTAGATTTGTTAGGATTCAAGTTTTCCTTAACAGATTTACTCTAATTTTGAATCAACTTTTTAAGTCCAAGCATGTTTTTTCCTCTATACCTGCAGATGACATTCAACCTTGGATGATATGGGGATACTACATTTCTCCTATGATGTATGGACAGAATGCCATAGTCATGAATGAGTTCCTTGACGAAAGATGGAGCAAGGTAAGAGTTCAATTGTCTTCTTTTTGGCTTTTCACTCCTATACTAATAATTGCATATGAAAAATGAATTTGCACTGGGAAAATATGCATTGTTTTCTTCACCATAAGTATGCTTTAACAAACTTTTATCTTATGCAGCCCAATACAGACACCAGATTCAATGAAACTACAGTAGGAAAAGTTCTTCTGAAATCTAGAGGCTTCTTTCTAGACGATTATTGGTTTTGGATTTGTATTGGAGCCTTATTTGGGTTTTCTCTTCTCTTCAACATTTTCTTTATAGGTGCATTGAAATTTCTGAATCGTAAGTTATCCTGTCCCTGTGTTGAATTCTTTTTTGGAGACAAAATTTTATTGTTGATAAACCCTTTTAACATCAAAAACAATTTTCAGCTTTTGGCGATTCAAAAGCAGTCATCATGGATGAAGAAGATGACGAGAAGATTATCTCCGGTCAACATAGAATAGAAGGTTTTCACCTTTTGTTTTTTCCATTCTGTTTAAATTAGAAGAACTAGAGAAATTATATTATGTAGGATTTATTGTTTATCTTGAAATCTACACAAAAATAAGAAATTAGAGGGACATTCTGTTAGACTATAATAACTCTGAGAATGGTTTCTGCTGTGTCTACTAGCCTCTTGCCTTGCTTATTTAGCAGTGAGAGAGGAAGAAAAAGGAAGTAGCTAGAGACGTTTCTAGTGGGAAAAAATAATAATTCTGTTTTAGAATGTATGATACAAATCTTGCAGAAATTCAAAGTAATTCAGAAATAACATCTTATAAAGTACCTAATCTTTCCTAAAAATTACAGGTATTGACATGGCAGTGATCAGAAAATCTTCAGAAATTGTTGCTGCTTCCGATCGTGCATCAAGAAAAGGAATGATTTTTCCCTTCCAACCGCTTTCACTTGCATTCAACCATGTCAACTACTATGTGGATATGCCTGCAGTAAGTCACTCAGTTCTGAACATTTCATCTTATTATTAACTTTTTATGATTTATGATTAAGGAAAATCTCCTTGTAGAAGTTCCCTAGCAAATTTACTATTTTCACTTAATCTAATAGTAGATTGTTCACAATGAAACTTCCCATATTCGGATAGTGCCTTTTGTTTTTTCTCTCATTTTGTTTTTTTGTTTGTGAGTACATGTTATGGATGAACACCTTTCTCAATCTTCACATTTACACAAGATTGCCTATAATTTATTTTTAAACTGTCATACAGAAGTTCATTTTATTTAACCCTCTTGGAAGCAATTTTCAAATAAATTTTTTGGCATCTTTCCATGTTAATCAAATAACATAAATTTTGACCAAACAATTAATGAACTTCATATGACCAAATAAATATTCATTGCAGAACTATTTAGTCTTAACAGTAAATATTTTGTTTACCTTCTTTTGATCAGGAAATGAAGAGTCAAGGAATTGAGGAAGAACGACTTCAATTGCTACGAGATGTTAGTGGTTCTTTCAGACCAGGCATATTGACAGCACTTGTGGGTGTTAGTGGTGCAGGAAAGACAACGCTTATGGATGTCTTAGCTGGAAGAAAGACCGGAGGATACATCGAAGGAAGTATTAGCATCTCAGGTTACCCAAAGAACCAAGAAACATTTGCTCGTGTTAGTGGTTATTGTGAACAGAATGACATTCACTCACCAAATGTTACTGTCTGTGAGTCCCTGGTGTATTCAGCTTGGCTGCGTCTTCCTTCAAATGTGAAGACAGAAACACGAAAGGTATTCCTTCCTGTTGTCAATGTTTGTGAAGATAATTAATTATTTTCAATGTTCCTATTGCTGTTGCTTTACAATCCAAGTTATCTTTGATATAGATGTTTGTTGAAGAAGTTATGGAACTGGTTGAGCTTAATCCAATCAGAGATGCTCTAGTTGGACTTCCAGGAGTGGATGGTTTATCAACAGAACAAAGAAAAAGGCTAACTATAGCTGTAGAGTTGGTGGCTAATCCTTCAATCATCTTCATGGATGAACCAACATCTGGTCTTGATGCCAGAGCTGCTGCAATTGTCATGAGAACTGTGAGAAACACAGTGGATACTGGGAGAACTGTTGTGTGCACAATTCACCAGCCAAGCATAGACATTTTTGAAGCTTTTGATGAGGTGTGTCTGGATTACTATATAGATTCCTAAGTAATTGTTATCTATTTGATTGACTTAAATTTATATTTCATTATTTCAACTTGAATTCATGGTTGTTGCAGCTACTTCTAATGAAAAGAGGAGGACAAGTCATCTATGCTGGACCTCTTGGCCGCCATTCATATAAGCTCATAGAATATTTTGAAGTGAGTATTTCAGCTGAAAAGCTTTTCTACAATGTTTGTCCTATTAAAAGTCAAACATCATAGTTCTAATATATAATCTTTTCAGGGTGTCTCAGGGGTTCCTAAAATCAAGGAAGGTTATAATCCTGCCACATGGATGCTTGAGGTTAGCACCGCTTCAGTCGAGGCTGAACTTGATGTAGATTTTGCAGATGTGTATGCCAACTCTTCCCTTTATAAGTAAGTTCTTTTATCACAATTACCAATTGATAATGTTGTTTACTCTTATCAAAAAAATAATAATGTTGTTCATTTATATGAACTTAAGTGATAGCTTTCTAAATCCTCTTGTTGTTTCTTTTCCTTTTCCAGGAGGAATCAAGAACTTATCAAGGAGCTTAGTACACCAGCACCAGGTTCCAAGGACTTGTATTTCCCAACCAAATTCTCCCAATCATTTTTTGTTCAGTGCAAAGCTTGTTTCTGGAAAATGCATTGGTCTTACTGGAGAAACCCTCAATATAATGCAATTCGATTCTTCTTGACTATAACGATCGGGCTTTTGTTTGGTGTTATCTTTTGGAAAAAAGGAAAGAAGACGTGAGTCTTTTACATTATTCATATTTTCATTTAATTTGCCCTTATTTTTATAATCTTGGAAGTAATTGAGAAAAAAATGAGTTGTCAATGTATGGCATCTTTCTTCTCAAAAAGCTTTAATGTTTATAACTTCCATTACTTGACAATGTTGACTAAGCATATCTGATGTTTACCAAATTAAATTTGTTTAACAGTGAGAAACAACAAGATTTGCTTAACCTTTTCGGAGCAATGTATTCTGCTGTGCTTTTCCTGGGAGCCACCAATGCAAATGCAGTGCAATCTGTTGTTGCCATAGAAAGAACTGTCTTCTACCGTGAAAGAGCAGCTGGGATGTACTCTGCCATTCCTTATGCGTTTTCTCAGGTAAACAAAAATGCAAAATAACACTTCTTCCAAACAATACTACATTGTTGGTTTAGAGGGTCAAAATTTTTATATTTTAAAAATATATATATATATATATTATGAATCTATTCAATGCTTGCTTTAGTTCATGCTTGAGTAGTGCGTACTAAAGGCCTAATATTTGACTGGACTAAAAGAGATTTCCTTGATTCTGCAGGTGGCCATTGAGACAATATATACTGCCATTCAAACAGTTATTTACACTCTTCTCCTTTACTCCATGATTGGGTTTGAGTGGAAGGCTGGAAAATTCTTCTCATTCTACTACTACATTGCTATGTGCTTCATCTACTTCACCTTGTATGGAATGATGATTGTTGCCCTGACACCAGGCCCTATGTTTGCTGCTATTGTAATGTCCTTCTTCTTAAGTTTCTGGAACTTGTTCTCCGGTTTCCTGATTCCTAGGCCGGTATGTTGTCTCAAATACAAGTACATTATTAGTCATTACATTCACATTATTTGTTACTCAATGATTAACAAACTCAACTTCCTGCACATGAAACGAATTAATATTATTTGCACATGCATACAGCAAATCCCTATTTGGTGGAGATGGTACTACTGGGCCTCCCCTGTTGCTTGGACACTCTATGGCCTTGTGACCTCTCAAGTGGGTGACAAAAATGCTCTATTGGAAATACCTGGTGCTCCTTCCAAGTCAATCAAGGATTACCTTAAAGATAGCTTTGGTTTTGACTATAATTTCCTTCCAGGTGTTGCTGCTGCTCATATAGGCTGGGCTCTCCTCTTCATCTTTGTGTTTGCTTATGGTATCAAGTACCTCAACTTCCAAAGAAGATGATTATCTTGTTTTCCTTCAAGAGCTAGCTAGAATTATTTATAAAATAGGAATTTGTGTTATTAAGTAGATGAAAAGGAAGACAAAGTAGTTTCTTTCTTCTTTTTGTTTTTTCCTTTCGTATTTGTGTTTATATATTTTATAGTTGTATCATTATTCTGTTTTCTTCACTTCCCATAAATTAGTTGGTATATTACAACTATAACATAACTCTGCTAGAGGTTACTCTGCCGGTCCCAAGCCCGGATAAAGGAGGAGGGTTGCGATAGGTTGACGGCCAGCGTAAAACTAGTCAAACCCTATGATGATGAATCCTACTGAATATTCGTTGGGGCGTAACCCTCTTAGCGACGCGCTGCATCGGATCCCGGGTATAGTGAGAAATGAGCAAGGGTTAGATCGTCACATCCTTAGTGGCGCGCCACATCGGCGCTCGGGTGTGGTGCAAAATGAGCAAGGGTTCTTGCATCGAGGGCGGGTGCGGGTAAAGAAGCTAGTCCATGATAAGATTCGCATAGCTATTTGGAACATAAGGACTCTTACTGGTAAATTGAGAGAGCTTGTAGATACTATGAGTAGAAGGAGGATTAATATTGCTTGTTTGCAAGAAACTAAGTGGGTAGGAGAAAAGGCTAAAGAGATAGAGAGAACAGGATTCAAGATGTGGTATACCGGTAAGACTAGAAATAGGAATGGAGTGGCGATTATTGTTGATGGAAATTTAAAGGACGAGGTTGTTGAAATCAAGAGGAAAAGTGATAGAATAATTTTAGTAAAATTGATGATAGACGAGGAGGCATTTAATATCATTAGCGCCTATGCTCCCCAAATAGGATTGGAAGAATCTACTAAGAAAGCTTTTTTGGAAGATTTAGAGGAGATAATTCAAGGAGTACCATTAGGTGAGAAATTGTTTATTGGTTCTGATTTGAACGGTCATGTAGGAAGTACTAATGAGGGTTTTGAGCGCGTACATGGAGGATATGGTTATTGCGTTAAGAATGAGGGTGGAGAGTCTATTTTAGATTTTGCAGTTGCGTATGACTTGATTTTAGCTAACACGTTCTTTAAGAAACGAGAGTCGCATTTAATCACCTTTAGTAGCTGGCCGAATAAGAGCCAAATAGATTTTGTTCTGACTAGAAAGGTTGATAGAGCGGTTTGTAAGGATTGTAAGGTTTTACCCGGCAAGTGTTTAGTGTCTCAGCATAAACTTATGGTTGTGGATGTTGGCGTTAAGTGGCAGAAGCAAAAGCATAGAAGTAATAAGTGTATTAAGACTAGATGGTGGAATTTGAATGGAGGGAAGATGACTCTTTTTAAAGAAAAAATGTTACAGGGTGATCCTTGAAGGGTGAGCCTAACATGATTTGGGATGAGATGACGAGTCGTATCAAGAATACGGCTAGAGAGGTGTTAGGAGAAAGTAGAGGACGTGCACCTCCGACTAAGGAGACATGGTGGTGGAACGAAGAAGTTCAACAAGCTATTAAAGTTAAAAAAGAGTGTTATAAAAGATTATATAAGTGTAGAAATGAAGATAATTATAAATGTTTTAGACAAGCTAGGAAAGATGCTAAGAAAGCGGTTAGGGAAGCCAGAGGCAAGGCTTGCGATGGGACTTTACCAAAAGTTAGAGACAAAGGATGGAGAGAAAGATATCTACAGGATTGCCAAGCAAAGGGAAAGACGAACTAAAGACCTAATTCGTATTAAGTGCATTAAGGATGAAGCTGATAGGGTTTTAGTTAAGGAAGAAGAGATTAATGAGAAATGGCGAACTTATTTCGATACTTTATTTAATGAAGAGTCAAGGGGTGATTTTGGAGACCTTAATGATACCTTTGATGATACGAACCATCGATTTGTTCGTCGGATTAGAGCTCAGGAGGTTAAAGAAGCTATGCATAAGATGAAGAATGGTAAGGCATTGGGCCCAGATGATATTCCAATAGAAGTTTGGAGATGCCTAGGAGATATTGGAATAACTTGGCTTACAAATCTTTTTAACAAGATTTTAGTAACCAAGAAAATGCCAGATGAGTTGAGGAAGAGTACGTTAATCCCTATTTATAAGAATAAAGGAGATATTCAAAGTTGTACGAATTATCGAGATATAAAACTTATTAGCCATACAATGAAACTGTGGGAGAGAGTGATTAAGCGTAGGCTTAGGAATGAGACTTTAGTTTCTAAGAATCAATTTGGCTTTATGCCAGGAAGATCTACAATGGAGGCTATTTTTCTATTTAGGAGACTAATGGAGAAATATAGAGAAAAGAAAAAGGATCTTCACATGGTCTTTATTGATTTAGAAAAAGCGTATGATAAGGTGCCAAGACAAGTCTTGTGGTGGGTACTCGAGAAGAAAAAGGTCCCAACTAAATATGTAAAAGTTATTAAAGATATGTATGAGGGAGTAATGACTAGGGTGCAGACTGTAGATGGTATGATTGGAGAGTTCCCGATCACGATAGGTGTTCACCAAGGTTCATCCTTAAGTCCTTACCTATTTGCTTTAGTCATGGATGAACTCACCTATAATATTCAAGATAGGGCTCCATGGTGCATGTTGTTTGCCGATGATATCGTGTTGATAGACGAAACTAGGGAAGGTTTAAATTCTAAACTAGGAATGTGGCGGAACGCGTTAGAATCTAAAGGCCTTAGATTGAGTCGGACAAAAACTAAATATATGGAGTGCAATTTCAGTGAAACTAAAGGAGGCCCGAATAATATAATTTTAGATGGTGAGACAATCTCTACCAAGGATGTGTTTAAGTGTTTAGGGTCATTTATACAAAAAAAATGGTGCAATTGAACATGATGTAAACCATAGGATTAAGGCAGGGTGGGTGAAGTGGCAGAGTTTTATGTGATCCTAAAATCCCGAATAGATTGAAAGGGAAATTTTATAAGTCGACAGTGAGACCAGCTATGCTGTATGGTACCGAATATTGGGCAGTTAAGAAGCAACATTCGCATAAGATGGGAGTAGCCGAAATGAGAATGTTGAGATGGATGACAGGACATACAAGAAATGATAGAATAAGGAATGAGAAGATTCGTAAGAAGGTGGAAGTAGCACCTATTGAGGAGAAAATGAGGGAGAATCGTCTACGTTGGTTTGGACACATCCAACGTCGGCCAATGGACGCAGTAGTTAAGCAAGGTGACTTGGTCCAGGTGCCAGGTGTTAGACGGGGAAAGGGGAGACCGAAACTTACACGGGGGGCAGTCATCAAGAAAGATATGGCTGTGATAGGAATTAATGAAAATCTTGTCTTGGATCGATGCGAATGGAGGAAAAGGATTCATATAGCCGACCCCAACTAGTTTGAAATTATAAGACTTAGTTGAGTTGAGATATTACAACTATAACATGTAAATGCAAACAAAATATGTCAACCATTTGATACCATTGTATCTAGTGGAAACTTCCTTTCTTTTATTTTTTCTCTTTTGTGGGCATATTTCAAAATAAATAAGCAAAGAAAATTACTAAAGTCAATTATAATTGAAGTGTGCATGTAATATTATTCACATATTTGGTAATAAATACATATATAACACGCAATTTTAATTACTTTTAATGTATTAAATTTTTTGTAGAAAAACAAAAAGCCATTATGATTTTAGAATGTGAGGTTGGTATTCTTTATTGAATAACTAAGGCTGAAAAAGTTTTTTGAAAAAAATGAACTGTTTTTCCTAAAAGTATTTAAACTTTCTCATGAAACATTTTGAAAGAAGGAGATGAAAGTTTAAACAGTATGAAGAATAATAATTTATGTTAAATAAACTAAAAATAAATATATAAATTTTTTTTTTATCTTTTTTTTTTTTTTTTGTTTTTGTTTCCTGTGGTACAATGAACGTGTCTAAAACTAGTTACATAAGAATTGATTACAGGTAAAGCCCAAAGCGTGAACCATATCCACGACTCACATTCTGTAGAAAAATCTATCTTCTTCTTCTTCTATGCATAAATGGCGGAGACGGGACCAACCAAACCCAGAGTAGTCTGCTGCATTGGTGACATCCATGGCTACATCACCAAGCTCCAAAATCTCTGGACCAATCTTGAAACAACAATTGACCCTTTAGATTTCCAGTCTGCCCTCGTAATATTCTTGGGAGATTATTGTGACCGTGGCCCCGACACAAAGAAAGTTGTTGATTTTCTGATCAATTTGCCGTCAAAATACCCAAATCAGAAGCATGTTTTTCTTTCGGGGAACCACGACCTAGCATTTGCAGCCTTCGTTCGAGTTCTGCCTCCTCCGGTTGATGGGTCGGAGTTTTCGGAGGGATGGAAAGAATACGAGGGCAATGAGCAGAGAGAAGGTTGGTTCAAGGGTGACGGGTATGAGAGGATGCATTTGCAAGGGAGGAGATGGGGTGGTACAATTACTGTGAAGAACAATGTTGCAAAGGGGACACAGTATAAGGGTTCCATTTATGATGCTGGAACCACATTTGAATCTTATGGGGTTCCACACGGATCTGCTGGTATGATTTTATTGGTATAACTTTCTCAATGTTAATATGTTTATTTTGAGTAGTATAACTCCTATAATAGGATTTTTAATTTATGATCCTAACAAAGCCCATCCCGTCATTCAAAAATGTTGCAAGATTCTAGTTGAATTTCAGAAGATACAACCAATATTAGTGATATTTAATTGTCTTCATTATGCTTGGATATTTTCCCTTAAAACAACAGATATTAGAAAAGAACGTGAAAAGTTGTGAATTTTGATATTATCACTTTGATTTGAAGAACTCATATTAAGTTGAATCTTGCAATGTATTTATTTCTGAAAATGTATTTCGCGCAAAGCTTATACGGATGTAATTAGTTGTTATTTAAATGTCGGCGTGCTGTCCTTATAGATGTTATGGGGTGAAGGAATAATCATTGCTTTTACAGATTTGGTTAAGGGAGTTCCTGATGAGCACAAGAAGTTTCTTGCTAATTTGGTTTGGGTCCATGAAGAGGTCAGGCTTAACTTATTTACTTTGTTGTTCTTGTCAGAGTAAAGAATTGTTTAGCTGATTATAATTTATATGATGTAATATGCAAATTAATTTTAAAGAAACAACTGCTGAAGCTTTAGAGAGTCTTCATGATGTGCCTTTTTTCCAGGATGATGTATGTATTGAGACAGACGATGGAATCAAACATTGTAAGTTAATCGCAGTGCATGGTGGTTTAGAGAAAGGGAAAGATGTCAAAGAACAATTGAAGTTTTTAAAAGCCAGGGACACCCGGGTGCCTAAGGTAGAAGCCCTCAGTGGGAGGAAAAATGTATGGGATATTCCAGAGGTGACGGCTCACTGCTTCTTCCAAAACTGCGTTAACTGAACTTTTTTCTTGTGCTCTACTGGTGTTAACTGAACCTCTCTTATGCTCTACAGTTCTCCGTATGTATGTCTATTGTCAAATATATTTACATATTGATTTGTGTTATCCCTCAGGAACTTGCTGCAAGTCCAACCATTGTGGTTAGCGGTCATCATGGAAAACTTCATGTTGAAGGCCTTAGGCTGATCATTGATGAAGGGGGTGGATATGAAGATAGGCCAGTGGCTGCAATCGTGCTTCCCTCAATGAAGATTGTTCGTGGTAGAGATGATTTGACAACATAGCTTCAATTATGTAACAAATTATCATAATAAAGTGTACGTGTACATTCTAAAATCTGGTATATGATCAAGGCTGGGATTACACTAAGCTTAAGAAGATTACACCTTTTTTGTTATACCTCAATTTTAATTGGTTTAAATAAATATGGAATAATTTTATTTCTTTATGAATGCATTCTTTGGCGGCCGTTTTATTTTTATGCATACTTGTACATACTTAATCTCTTTTTTCCTAATGAGCCTACTTATCCATCATGGCATGGCAATGCTAGTTTATTAGGTGGAGAATTTATTTTGATCAAATTGGATGGATTCAGCCTTGGGGTAGGAAACATCAGGCAGAGGCAGGTTAATTAACTTGCACACAAAATTGCTGGATGTACTTATCACAGTGAAATGAAATGACCCCGTTACAAAAAATAAATATAGAAACGAAATGGCCCTCTTACATAGTTTATCCGACTGCCTGCGAACATCAGGCAATAACAGCCACAGGATTCAATCCAGCTCTGATTTTCCGTATTCATTGGAAACAAGGTGGTCATGGACACATCTTTTATGTTGCGGCAGAATAATCATTTTTATGTTTTTTTTTTTTTTTTTTTTGCTAACACATTTTAATGTTTTCTTATACCTTGCCAAATATTCTATTCATGCATACCAACTTATGTGGTATTTGATAAAGAAAAAGGAAAATGAAATGATGAGGTGAAAATGCAGTGGTAGCATTGTCCTCATTTATGTGTTCCAAGCAAAAGTAATAAAAAAGGGGAGCTGGAGGACAATGAAAAATGGAAAACACTTAAAAGCCTTGTTCAAGGCATTAATCTTCAGAACCTGAACTGCTGCATTCACCATGTGGATGCCATTTGGAATAACTCCATTCCTCTTATTATCCTTTTCATCATCATCATCATCATCATCTTCACTGTATTCACTGTCATAATCATCATAGCCATCTTCTCCTTCCTCCTCTTCCTCAATTTTGTCTTCCACAGTGGTACCCTCCTCAGCCAAGGCACCTAGCCTTGTACCAGCTCGACTCCTTTTCAAGACTTTTACCTTCAAGATCGTCCTCTTGTCGCACCCCATCCAAGAATCACACAGGCAGTAACAAGTCAGATTATAATTTCCCTCAGCAGGAGCCTGAAATTTCCTCATCACTAGCCTTGACCCATTTCTCACTTTCTCTACTGCTTCTTTAACTGCTGCATTGATCTCCTTTAAGGTAGCCCCTAAACCTTCCTGTAACTCTTGTATTGCTTTAGATGCAGTTGTAGTTGCCCTTGTCTCATCCATAAAATTTACCTTTTGCGATATCCATATATCATTGGAGACAGAGTCTGCAAGCAACAACTAATAATTTTCTTCCTTATCAAAGGGGAAGAAAGGAGCATGAGGAAGGGCACCAACTAAGCCGTTCCTCCTCTTCAATGTGATCCAAGCATGTATTGTGACTATGTCACCCTCTTGTATTCCCTCTTCACCTTCTGTCTCACATTTGATGTCCATCATTATAGAAGGCATCATTTCAAGAACCATCTCCACATCTTGAGACTCAGCAGAAGTAAACCCAGCAATTTGAGTCAGCAGCTCAGTACGCTCCTGTGCTGACATGTCCTGAAGCTCTTGAAATGTTTGCATTTTCTGCATATATAAAGCAAGATTGGATTTTCAGAAATTGACAGCTAATGAATAACACCACCACCAAACCCCTCACCCCCAGTCTGCATACATACAGAAATAAACATAAGAAAAATAACAGCAAATAATATTTAATAGTAGACGAGGATGCCTGTAGGTAGTAGGAGATGAGTAATATGGTAAGTCAAGCTAGAGTGCCTGAACACTGATCTCCAAAAGATGCATCACTGGTGGACCTTCATGAACAATAATCGTACTGCTGGAATGAAACGCAGCAATAGAGAGACACGCTAAAAAAAAACACAACAGAAAATAAAAGTTAGGGTTTTTTCTCCCTAAGCTCTGATACCATGTTAAATAAAATAGAATAAGGAAAAGATTGTGGCCTTGATTGATATCTCAAAGCCTATACCCATAAGCTTTATTTATAGTAAATAATAAAACATAGACTTCCATATTTAAATAATGTGGGACTACACAATACAATAATATTATATTCTTAATACTCCACTTCAAGATGGAGCATATAATGCTCAATCTTGTACAAATAAAACCCAATTACCAATCTCAACACTCCTCTTTACTTACAACAATCTAGGTGAAGTTTCAATTTGTTTGATGAACATACTAGTATCCATGAATAGTACTCGTATTGGCTGGAAAGAGACACAACTGAATTTGCCAGAAAAATAAAAAGAGCACCGTTGAAAAAATACACAACGGGATTTTCTGGAAAAATAAAAAGAGAACCGCTGAAAAGAGACACAACGGAAAGTTCATGAAGGTACTGTTGAACTGTCAAACTCTTTGAGCCATCAAACCCTAAATAGGCTTAAAAAAAAAAGGGAGTGAGCCGTCTTTTAGATGAAAAGATAATTAGGGATAGAAAAGAAATAATGAGGCTTGAATGGAAGAAATAACTAGGCTTAATGATAGCTGGTGGCAAAACCCTTTTTTTTTTCTTCATGTGGTGGCCAGATAAAGAAATAGAAGATTATGGTTCTTTTCAAAATCAGGCCAAGATCGGGCTTGGGTTTCAAACCCGCTCTGATACCATGTTAAATATAAGAAGAATGTATATTCAGATGATTTTAAATGTACAAGAGGGAGCCTCTATTTATAGGCTAAAGTGTTTACCTAACATAGTAAACCTAAACTAAATATCAACCAAATACGTGTCTACCTAATATAATGAATGTAGACTAAATATCAGCCATATACATAATAAATTACAAATAAATAAGGAAACTATAAATAAGAAAATTTGACCCACTAATTAAGCTGTCTACTCTAACAGATAACTTTTGACAAAAAGGAAATTAATACTGGATTTGAAAACCACATTGACACCCCCCATCTCTTTTCTTTAAAAGAAAATATAGAAAAAGATAGTGCTTTATTTCTGAGTTTGTTCCACTACAACCAGTATTGTTAAAAGCACTAGGCACCCTGAACACTCCAAGACTTCATATTGCCCAAGGCGTTAGGCACTTCCCCGAGTGAAGTCGGGAGCTAAGTAACAATGATTGCTTGTTTAGCTAATAAAAGTTTCTTGCATCTAACTGTCAGTAGTAGATATAAGAGTGCAACAAATCCTTCTAAGGGGGATTTAATTATTCACTGTCAAGCTTTAGCTACAACAAATCATTCTATAAGTTTTTTGTGTGCAGGTGATGCAACAAATAGAGCTTTTGTACTGTGAAAATGGAACACAGGAGGTTAAAAATGTAATAAGAAAAGAGAAAATGGCCTTCAAGAACAAAGGCAAGTGTGAACAGAGGGACGAACAAACACAAAAAATGGAGGGAGAAAAAAAGCAAAGGAAATTACCAACAGACACAGAGAAAATAATGCAGAATAATAGAGAAGTAAATCAACAGATATTCAAAAACAAAGATAAAACAAAATGAGAACGACAAGAGGAGAGAGTGATAGTGATAGAAAAGAAAACAGATTTAGAAAGCCAGTAAGAAAAAATTGAAAAATAAGAGTGAAAGAGAAGGATTTGGAAAAACATGTGGTATTCCTCTCCCTCGCTGTATATATAATATATAACATACACTCACGTGAGTAGAGGTTATCAATGTCTACTCTTTCAAATAGATCAAAAACTCAATTTCATCTTTTTATAAAAACTAAAATATAAGAATATACTAGTAATTTAATTAAAAAAATTATAATTTCAAGATTTTGAGTTCCAATGAGTTTTTTCTCTCCTTAAATAGAGATCCTTCCTTCCTCAATTTGCTATTTTCCTGGTTTGGTCCTCAGAATGATAAATGAACAATGCCCATTGATCATGGTCGTTTGGTACTTTTGCAAAATGCAAAGCCATAATTGACCTCTTTAGAACAAAATTTTCCAGTAAGCATGGATTCTCATTTTCCACTAATCATGGGCAAGGATCATGAGAAGTTGAATGAAGACTGATGAGGAGGAAATCGATGAAGAGGATGCATGGGCTGTGATTTTTGTTGGAAAATACTTAACAATGGATGGATGTAAAGAGATGGTCTGCTTTGTAGAGAATAAGAGATGGAGGGATGACTGAACTAGGAAAATAGAAAATTGAGGAAGGAGGGATCTCTACTTGAGGAGAGAGAAAATTACACTGGACTCAAAATCTTAAAATTATAATTTTTTTTAATTAAATAGCAAGCATATCCTTATAATTTAGTTTTTATGAAAGGGTGAAATTGAGTTTTTGGTCTATTTGAAAGAATGAACATTGATAACCTCCAACTTACATGGCATAGGTTAAGATTCTCATATATATATATATATATATCTTTTTTCCCTTTGATACTTCTGATTTTGTAGTTGTTGTAGGTAAATATAAAAGGCTATGAGAAAACAACCAAAAAAATGACAAACAGGGGATTTTTTTGCTAGGCGAGTGCCTGAAGGGCCTAGGCTTCAGTCCATGTACTCCCCTAGTGTCACGGGCCGACTTTGCTAGCACGCAAAGACGCCTATGTAGCACTTGCTAACCCCTCGTGGGTAGCAAGTCAGCTTCTCCAATGTCCCTCGGGTGTCAACCCGCAAGGCTAGTGCATAATAATGTAAACAAGAAAGCAAATACAACACAGTTTGCAAGAAAGGGCTTCAACTTCTCATTAATTGAAAAACGATCAAATTACAATGCTATCAAAATGCTCTCGACATGGCTACGACATAGGCAAATGGCTTGGTGTAGGGGGAGTTACAAGCAACACCAAGACCTTTGACATTCATCCGACAAGCTCGTGTACAACTTTGAATTTTCTCACATATACACCCCCCCTAAAGAGATTTCTGCACCATAGTCCCTCTGGCAGGAGGGAACATCATATTTCCCAGTTGCCCGACTACACCTGACTACTTATTTACAAAAATGCCACAATGTGTCATGACATATGCCTAGCTACCCACAATGTGCCCATCACAAGGCAAGCGGCCATGTGCGACATGCACTGGACAAGCTTGGGTTGTGACATTCTCCCCCACTTAATTGGTCGACGTCCTCGTTGACTCAGCTGCTTGAAAGTCTTCAATCTTCTGCTGGAACTCTGACAGATCTTTGGCTTTCTCCCAGCTGATTTCTTCATCTCCAAGACCTTTCCACTTGACTAAGAACTAAAGTCGTGGGCGTCTTCTGATAATCACTCTCCTTTTAGCTAGAATCTCCTCTGCTACTCTGCTTAGTGGCTTCTTGAGGTTGACTGCTGGCCTGGTTGACTGGTTACGTGCTGGATCTTCTGGATCAGGATGATACGGCTTCAGGTTGGAAACATAAATCACTGGGTGTATCTTCATCCAGGGTGGAAGGTCGATCTTGTAGGCAACTTTCCCAACCTTGGAAACAATTAGAAGTGCACCTTCATACTTACGAATAAGCTTGTGATCCTGCCCCCTCAGTCCCTTTAGTTGTTCCTTCGTGAGCTTGACCAATACAAGATCCCCAACTTGGAACTCCAGCTGTCGACGTTCCTTGTCTGCCCATTTCTTGATTCTCTTAGAAGCTTTTTCTAAGTATGCTCGGGCAATGTCAATGTTCTGCTTCCAGTCTTTAGTAAAGTGATGTGCTTTAGGACTTTTTCCTGTATAAGGCCCATCAAGTGTGTGTGGTAGGAACGGCTGCTATCCTGTAACACTCCTGTTTGTCGCAGAACTTTTCTGAGCATTAAAGCAAAACTGAGCAGTGTCTAGTAGCTTTGATCAATTCCTCTGGTTGACACTGGCAAAATGGAGCAAATATTCCTCAAGCATGCCATTGAATCTCTCAGTCTGGCCATCAGTTTGAGGATGATAGCTAGATGAGATGTTAAGTTGTGAACCAAGTAGGTTGAATAATTCGGACCAGAAAGTCCCTGTGAACCTGCTATCTCGATCACTGACAATGTTCTTGGGCACACCTCAATATTTGACAACATATTTAAAGAACAATTGTGTTGTGTCTTCTGCCGAGCAATATTTTGGTGCCGAGATGAATGTGGCATACTTCAAAAACTGATCCACTACCACCAAGATAGTAGACAAATCTCCCACTCTTGAAAGACTGGTGATGAAGTCAAGAGACACACTTTCCCACGGACGAGTAGGCACGGGCAACGGCTCCAGTAGCCCTGCAATCTTCTTTCGCTCAACTTTGTCTTGCTGGCAGATAAGACACGTTTTGGAGTAGTTAACTGCATCTTCTCTCATCTGAGGCCAGTAATACCCCTGTTTTATAAAGCATAAGTTCTCTGCCAACCCGGGTGACCGGCCCACAAATTGTCATGACACTCCTTCATGAACGTCCTTCGCAGGTCCCCTGCTTTGGGAACGAACAATCGACTTCCCTTCACCATCAGAAGTCCATCCTCCACCCAGAACTGACGAGTCTTCCCTTCTTGGGCTAGGTTTATGATAACTTGAGCAACTGGATCCTTATCCAAGTTCTCTCGAATGCGCTCTCGCATTAAAGTAGCAACACGACTAGCCGATATGTGTGCTACGTAGGTCATTGTCGCAAGCTCAGCCTTGCGACTAAGGGCATCAGTTGCCTGATTACTTTTCCCCGCCTTGTGCTCAAACTCAAAATCAAATTCTGCTAGAAACTCATGCCAACGGCCTTGCTTCGGTGTCAACTTCGGTTGTGTAAAGAAATGACTAACTCCCGTGTTGTCAGTCTTCACAATGAACTTTGACCCCAACAAGTAATGTTTCCACACCTGCAAGCAATGAATAATAGCAAGCATCACCTTCTCTTGAGCTGTATACCTCATCTCGGCTTGTGGTAACTTATGACTCTCATAAGCAACAAGATGATTCTCTTGAAGCAAGACTCCCCCAAGGGCATAATCAGATGCATCAGTCTGAACTTCAAAAGGCTTCAAGATATCTGGCAAGGCTAAAACAGGATCATTAATCATAGCCAACTTCATGCCTTCAAACGTAGTTTGACAAGGCTCACCCCAATGCCAAACTGTGCCCTTCTTCAATAACTCTGTAAGGGGCGCAGCTTTCCTCGAATAGCCTTCAACAAATCGCCTATAGTAATTTGCTAAACCAAGGAAAGAGCGCAGTTCAGTCACGCTAGTGGGAGTCTTCCACTCTTGGATGGCCTTCACCTTGTCCAAATCCATTTGGACACGACCTCGCTCAATAATGTGGCCAAGAAACTTGATCCGCTTCTGCGCGAAAGAACACTTCCCCCTTTTCACAAACAACTGGTTCTCTCTCAGCCTGTTGAAAACCAGCTGCAAGTGCTATTTGTGATCTTCCAGAGTGGAGCTATAGATCACAATATCATCCAAGTAAACCACAACGAACTTGTCTAAGTAGCAGCGGAAAACCTGATTCATGAGAGTGCAAAATGTGGCTGGTGCATCCATCAACCCAAATGGCATCACCAAGAACTCAAATGCACCATATCGAGTGGCACAAGTCGTCTTCAACTCGTCCCCCTCTGCAATTCGAACTTGGGAATACCCGGACCTCAAGTCCAGCTTTGTGAAGTACTTGGCACCACTCAGTTGGTCAAAAAGATCAGCAATGAGCGGTATAGGATAACTGTTCCGCACTGTGATCTTATTGAGTGCCCGATAATCAACACACATTCTCAGGCTCCCATCCTGCTTCTTCTGAAACAACACCGGTGCTCCAAACAATGCCTTTGAAAGTCTTATGAACCCTAACTCTAGTAGTTCATTTAGCTGTTTTCTGAGCTCAGCCAACTCAGGTGGTGTCATCCTGTATGGAGCCTTTGCAGGTGGCTTGATGCTTGGCACTAACTCAATCTCATAATCAATACCCCTGCGCGGCGGCAAGGTTTGTGGAAAGTTGTCAAGCATGACTCCTTCATATTCCTTTAAAACTCCTTGTATGGTTGGCGGCATTGGCTCTCCATCCCCTTGATCCTCAGTAACCAAGGGTACCGCCATAAAAGTAGTTTAATGTCGCTTCACGCCCTTCTTGAACTAAAGAGCCGACAGATGCTTAGTCTCACCAAGTTATTTGATCACTGCTGGCACCATGGCTGGCTGCTCTCCCATTATCATAAGAGAACTAGCAGCAGGGATTGGAATTGCTTTGTGAGTAAGCATGAACTCCATCCCGAGGACAACATCGAAATCGACAATCTTGGCCACCTCAAAATCGACACGGCCTTCCCATGTCCCAAGCTTTACAGACACTTGCTTGGCTTGCCTCGCAGTAGGCAAGGATTTAGAATTCATAGCTTTCATCTAGCCTGAGTCTTTCTCCAACTTTAAGCCTAGCTTCTTAGCCTCCGCTTCAAAAACAAAGTTATGGGTAGCCCCAGTGTCCAGCATGACACTCGTAGCCGACTTCCCACCAAGATGGCCCTTCACAAACATGAGACTCTTATCCCCGCTATTCTTGGAACTCTCAGCATGCTTCTTGAGTGCCCCAATAAACCGCAATGCCCCCATCCTGGGCTGATCTTCATCAGACTCGTCCTTATCTTCATCCTCATCAGCATGCCTTTGAGGTGTTTTACGAACTGAAGCTTGCAAAGCATTGAGTGCTGTTTTCTGTGGACATTCCGCAACTCTATGGGGTCCATTACACAAGAAACAAGAGATTGTCCTTGGTTTGGAGGTTGAGACAGACCCTCGTGATGATTGTGGACTGTTGGAGGGGTAGGAAAGTTTCCTCTGATCCCCTCCCCCGCTTTTGTTCTTTCCTGGCTTGCCAAACTGTCTGCCATTGCCTCCACTAGAAAATTGTTATGGTTTTTTACTAGCAGAGCTTTCAGGAGCGTAGTCTGTCAAGCGCTCAGCTGCTTCCTGAGCTGTGGCCAAATTCTGGACCCACTATCGTTGAAGTTCGGCCCTCGCCCATGGCTTTAAGCCTTCAAGGAAATAGAACATCTTGTCTTTCTCCGACATGTCACGATTGTCTAACATCAGCCCACAAATTTCTTCACATACTCACGGATAGTCCCCGTCTGTTTCAACTCCCTTAAGTTACGACGAACGATGTACTCGACGTTCTCCGGAAATAATTGGGCCTTCAGCTCTTGCCTCAAATCTTCCCAGGTGTCAATTACGCATTTATCATCTTGTATGTCAATATATTTTGTCCTCCACCAGAGTTTTGCATCTCCAGCAAGGTACATTGTAGCTGTTGTCACCTTTGCTTCTTCCGAATCCATTCTCACTACTCGAAAGTACTGTTCCATGTCAAATAGAAAGTTTTCCAACTCCTTTGCATCTCGTGCTCTTCCAAAAGCCCGAGGTTCAGGAACTTTCATTCGAGGTTGCCCCACACCCTCAGCATACGGGTTGTGGTTGTCATTACCCACCACTCTCATGATGATATTGACCTTGGTGTTCAGCTCACCAAGTTCATCTTTCATGATGGCCATGTCCTCCAAAATTTCACCACGCATGGTGTGGACCGCACCCTCCAGTTGTGCTTGGGATTGGTCGATACTATTAACTCGCTCTTCGAGCTCAGCAGCATTGTCACCTGTGCCTTGGACATTCTTATTCCTCTCGAGTGCCCGCACACAGCTGACAAGTCCTTCAAAGGTAGTCACCCTTTCAATCAATCCGGGTATGTCAAACTCTTTCAATGACGCCCGTATGTCTATCATGGAGTCAAACACTCCAGCAAGCTAGCCCAGCTGCGAGTCAATCCATACGAATTTTTGTTGATTCGTCATTCCCTTCATCATGACAACAACCAACTGCTACTTCCTCAGCGGTTCACCGACTTTGCTAGCACGCAAAGACGCCTATGTAGCACTTGTTAACCCCTCGTGGGTAGCAAGTCAGCTTCTCCAATGCCCCTCGGGTGTCAACCCGCAAGGCTAGTGCGCAACAATGTAAGCAAGAAAGCAAATACAACACAGTTTGAAAGAAAGGGCTTCAACTTCTCATTAATTGAAAAACGATCAAATTACAATGCTATCAAAATGCTCTCGACATGGCTACGACATAGGCAAATGACTTGGTGTAGGGGGAGTTACAAGCAACACCAAGACCTTTAACACTCATCAGACAAGCTCGTGTACAACTTTGAATTTTCTCACATATACACCCCCCCTAAAGAGCTTTCTGTGCCATAGTCCCTCTGGCAGGAGGGAACATCATATTTCCCAGTTGCCTGACTACCCCTGGCTACCTATTTACAAAAATTCCACAATGTGTCATGACATATGCCTAGCTACCCACAATGTGCCAATCACAAGGCAAACGGCCATGTGCGACATGCACTGGACAAGCTTGGGTTGTGACACCTAGGCAGCACCCGGCTTGAAGGGCCCTCGCTTGGTGCCCCTCATGTGCCAAGGTGGAACCTAGGCAAGGTGCCAATGGGAATTTACAAACACTGGTATAAGGAGAATTTCCTAAATTCAGTATCTACTCCACAACAGGCTTGGATGAATTGGACACAAAAACATGGCTGCACTGCAGCACATCCTTGTATAACAGGTAAAACTGAAACTGGACATAAGTATAGTGTAAGCACTGAACTAGAATACTAATTTGTTGATGATGGTAACTGAGGGCAAACACCCAAAAGAAGACAATGTCATTACCTTTCGTGCAATCTTTTTAACAATGGCATGACTAAAGTGAGGCAACTGCAGAAATGGTGCAATTCCTTCACTGGATCCACCAGCTGCTTTTCTTGCACTTAGAGGAACCGCCTATATCATCACATTAATGAGAGAAATGACTATTTTGATGAGATTATAATGAAATATAACAGTTTCATAATGAACTAGAGGAGGTGAAGAAAATCTAAAATTTCAAATGTTTAGAAAAAATAATTAGTACATGGCATAACAAAGGATCAGCGTCCTAAGAATATTCACAAGTAGGAGGATGCCAAAATAGATCCTGAAAATCTAAACTGGCCATTGTGTTAGAATATAATGATCATCATCGAGAGGCATAAAATGAGTGTTAAGGTACAGCTGACCTATCCCCAAGATCTTGTTAGTACTTAGTACAATAAGGGGATCACTTCCAATTTATAAAAGAAGCATTTCAAAATAACTTGCATAATGATGAAAAATAACAATAACAACAATAACAACAACAAGCTTTAATCTGAAATCATTGATGTCAGCTACATGGATCCTCACAAAACTAGTTGGTATCCTTCACATGAATTCTTTTCCGCCATGCATTCATGTCCAGGATTAAGTTCTCTTCTAGACACCCTTTTTATCTAAATTTTACAAGCCTATAAATATTTTTCTTTCCATCCTTTGTGTCCAGCTTGTTATACAAATCATTGTACGCCCTAAATATGGTTTCCCTAACAGCCTTCTTCGCTTCTTCTTCACAACTTTGTACTCTCATCATAGTTATCAGGAATGTTGAAAGTCCCTGGAACTGCATTTTGGATCTTGCGTCATGGTTCGCGGAACTTTTTAGTTTTGGATCGTTGTGGTTCGTGATCCGGATCATAAAAACTGGAGACCCTTTTAGTTTTTTTAGCAATTTGTACAAAAACAATTGTATTTCTTTTGCTTCACACGAATAGCTCAAAAGAAAAGAGAAGAGGAGAAAATTAGTTTCCGAGTCGAACTCCACCTTGAGCAAGAAGTTGCAGACTTGCTGCACCGCACCTGCAACTCTGAACGAAGAAGTATGAAGGAGCTTTAAAATTTAAGTTGAAACACATCATATTAGTTATTGCTTGGGTTATTATTAATTTCGTTTGGGCTAATTGAGTTACAGGCTTTAGTTGGACTGAGTCATATAACTAGTCTATTCGATAAAGATAAGAGCCCAAAAAATGATGAAACAAGTTTAAAATTGCAAGAAGCAAAAGGCCTAATGTCTAATAGTTTCTATAACTTAGATTAATATAAAGTTAATATATTATTACTTTTTTATATTAAAAGATTAATACAAAAATAAATTCTAGTATGTGTAATCTAACTTTTATAATTATTAAAAGGCCCAATATCTAATAGTTTCTATGACTTTGATTAATATAAAGTATAATATATTATTACTTTTTTATGTTAAAAGATTAATATACAAATAAATTCTACTATGTATAATTTAACTATTATAATTATTGCAACTTATGTTAGCAAAGTGACCCAAGTAAATATCTTAAGCGTACCCTGATCCAAAGTAACAAACCAACTAAGACTACACTCAACGAATATTTTTGGCTAGGTAGCATTTCGCGTTCCTATTCTTCTTCCCATTCCACGACCTAAAACGTACTGTATTCTTGGTAACTATGCTCTTCATAACTGACATCCATTTTATCCTTTTCAAGTCTCAATAACATTATCTCTTTGCCTTAATAGATGTTTGGACCTCCTCATTCCACCACCAATGTTCCTTCCCTATGGCACGCCTCTCCTAGGTTCTCCAAGAACATCCTTAGCCACTTTTGTAATACAAGCCACCATCTCAACCCACATTGAGTTAGCATTCTCATATAAGTTCCACCCAGTTTCATTAAATAATCACTCCTTACATGTTGCTTCTCTCCTTTTAAATTCCACGACCTAAGCTTAGAATCCCTAGTCGTTCTACCTTTTCTTAAGGCGAATGTCTAGAATCACCTTTCAATAACTTCAATCCACCCTCCTCGTGACTCGTGTAGATGAAATCTATTAGGCTAGTAGCGAACCCACTTCTAAAGGTAACTAAGTGTAACTCTCTCTTCTTCAACCAAGTGTTAGCTAGAATTAGATCAAATAACATTGCAAATCAATGATAGCTTCTCCTTCATTGCTATCACCAAAGTCAAAACCACTGTGCACGTCTATGAAACCTCCCATAACCTTTCCAACATGTCCATTTAGATCATCTCCAATAAATATCTTTTCATTACTAGGAATCACTCACACCACCTTATCTAAGTTATCCTAAAATCTCCCCTTGGTAGAGTCATCTAGTCCTACCTGTGAAGCACAAGCATTAATAACATTAATAACATTAATAGCCTCCACTTCTAAAACTAGTTTAACAACTAGAATCCTATATTTGTTCCTTGTAATAGCTACAACATCTTTAGAATGTTTCTCGGAGACAATATATAGTTATTCCTCTTCCTATTTCTATCAAAACCTGTATACCAAAGCTTAAAACCTCAACTTTATATCTCCCTAACTTTTTCTCCCACCCATTTAGTAGTCTCATTGTAAGGATAGGATATTGATGCTACGTCTAATCGTAACATCTGCTAGCTCCAAATATTTACCAATAAGTGACCTTATGTTTCAAGTTGCTATTCGAATCAAGAGCTTAGTTATCTTTAATTATTATTTTATTACAAATAAACTTTTTTTTCTTTCTAATTTTTCTAATTATATTTATATATATATATATAATTTAAAAATGGTGGATCCATTGATACCCATGTAAAATTATTCAGTTAATAACTTTTTGTAACATGGATTTATCTTGAATTTTATCATTAGATGATAAAAACTTATTACATAAATCACACATGCCAAATCTCATTTCAATTTCACCTCGTTTAATAATTTATTTAGTAGCTAGAAAAATTATATATTAAAATTTTATAAATTATTCATTTTAAGTAATGTTGATGAGGTAGCTAAAAATCTCCTCTTAATATGAAATTTGGTGGCCATGACTAATATGGTGAGATTTTTTAATCTAATGGTGAGATTTAAGAGAAACTTACTTTACATAAATTTATTGACAATATAAAATTGAATTAATTTCATACCGTGTCATTGGATCTCCACCTATTTAAAAATACATCTTTTATTGTTAGTTAGTTAACTTAAAAAAAGACATCATTTTGTGTCAATTCATATACAAGAAAGAAATTTAAGACTGTAGATGGTGAAATCATCTACTCATCCCTCATAATTTTTTAAAAACCACGATCAATGTTGCTTAATTAACGAGAGAAAATTTGGATTTGTTAGAGTGGTGACACTATATTCCAATGGAATAGAGTCTTACATGGGTCACATAAAATCAACCAACATAATCGATCCCACAAAAAACCAAGTTGGTTCCGAATAACTTTCAAGGTCGATTTCATTTCAATTTTTCTAGTCATTTTTTCTTTGGATGGATTTTTTTGTCAATTCTAATTGAAAATGAACCTTTTCCGTACTTAACATATTTATCTATTACCTACACAATGACTCAATTATAAATACCCTATCAGCCTCATTCTCTTCCCAATCTTAAATCATGTCACTTTCCTAACATCTACATTCTCTTCCTCTCAAATATCTCTCACTCTCAACAAACCCACACAACAAACTCAGTTTTCCAGGAGTCATAATCTCTCTTAGTCTGAGGTCTCTCAGTCGTCGAGCCTTCTTTGAAAAGGTTTTTGCTTTCTCTCTCTGCAACTTCATTGTGTCTTTTTAATCAATGCAAGTGCAATGATTTCAACTTTGATCTTTTCATTGATAACTCAACTTCTCTCCATTAACAACTCGACTTCTCTCAATCGATGACTCTGCTTCTCTCCCTCAACTTTGATATTTTTTATAAAGGTACTTTTAACACATTTCTTTTAGGTTTCTTGTTGAGTATGAATAGGAGACTTGCTTGTCTAGTTTGTATAGAAAATATTAAGTTAACTATATTGAAATTGGTAGTAAGCAATGTAGGTTTGATTATCACCAACACATTGTACCAATGAATCATCTGTTTTGAAAGAATAATTATGAAAAAAGAACTATTGAGAAATCGAATGGTGCAAAAGCGAAGAGGCAGGTGTTTAAACATAAACAATTAATTTTTGGGACAAAAAGCGAGGAGCAAATTCTTGGATATGGAAAGGATTACAACTAGACGAAGCATAACATTTTTTGTCAATTATTGTAGTGGGAGAATAATTTGATTCGCCATAATCTAGATGTTATGTATATTGAGTAGAATTGTTTTGATAATATGTTCAACACTCTCATGAATGTAAAAGGTAAAACAAAAGATAATCCAAAGGAGCATGATGATTTTACGAGTGTTGTGTAAGCATCCTAAATTTGGGTTGCAGTTAACGAGTGGTAAGTTCAAAGCCAAAAGCTATCTATATCATAAATGATGATCAAGTTAAAGAAGTCTGTGAATGGATTAAACAATTGAGTTTTCCAGATGATTATGTCTTCAACATTTCTCTTTTTGTTTTCAACATTTCTCTTTATGTTAATGTTGATAAGAAGAATACGATATGAAGAGTCACAATTGTCATGTGTTTCTTCAGAGGTTTTTATTATTTATGAGTAAATTATCACCTTCTTTGTTGAATTTGAAATTATTATTATCATTATCTTCTAAACTAGTGAATTGTAATGGCTTTTGGTAATATTTTTCTTTATTTAAGAGAAGTAGTCAAAATTCTATATACAAGGGTTATTATTGGAAAAATATGTAGTATTATGCGGAATGAAAAATATGCAGTATTATGAGAAATTAAACTTAATAACCAAATTTCATAACACTTAGCAATCTTGCTAATATTTAAAGTTGTTCTCTCATATCATCTACACTATTATCATCACTTCTAATTCTTTATTCCCCTTTGTTAGTTTGTCTTAGTTGACTATATTCAATGAATCCCATTTTTATCTATTCTCATCACCTTCCTCTTGCCTGGGTTGAGTTATGTCAATGAACTCATCAACCTCTACATCATTACAACTTCATCAGTTGTGACAAAATCATTAAGCCCTATCCATGTTCATTGCTTCTACAACATTAGAAGCTCCCTCTACCCCTGCACTATTGGCTTTGTCTTTACCAAAGACCTTGCCAAGTGTGTGGTAGAAAAGGAATGACTTCCCTCTTAACTCTTTAGCGGTAGGGTGACCCAGTCACATACTAAATGCAACGAACATTATAATAGTCTAACTTAGACTTAATTTTAAAATTTCAAAGTATGAATTTACTATTAATATCTTACACCATTCATCCTAAATGGTATGCTTAACAATGACACACACTTGATTCTCATCCCAATTAAAACCACTTGATTTGGTTGTAACATCTCAACTTTGATTTATTTTTTTCTTTCTTTTTCAGTTGTTTCATTTTTAAATCTACGTGTGGACTAGCCTTAAGTATGCAGCTAGGTATCTTTTGATGTAGTTAAGCCTCTAGCTACCCAGTATAACTAGCTCTAAATGTCCCATTTTGTCTGATTTTCATTTCCCAAAATTAGCCTAGTCTTCCAAGCATTCAATTAGCTTAGAATTCTTAGCATTGTCCCGTGATGCTTAGTTTTTATATTCCCAACGACCATTTCTAATTAATATCACCAAATCCAAAGACTTAAAAGTTATACAAGCAAGCCACAACTGTTCCAATAATTAAAATCTAAAAAAAAAAAGTAATCAACAAATTTAAATACATTCAATAAGCTTATTAAAAATGCAATAATGCAAATTACAAATCCAAATCCATTCTTAGTCAATACGTGAAGTAATAATCAACTTAACAATATATGATAGTTAAAAACAATATATTATTAATACATATATTGAAATTTAAAGTCAACCCTTCTAGCACTCAAATTATTAAACATCTCTTTTGTCAAATTAATTCTCATAACAGTCCATGCCTCACTTGGTTTAACATATCTTATTTTGTCATCATCATCTTTATATTCCTTATCCAAAGCTTCTTCTTCTTTCATGCTCAACATCATACTTAGTTCCATATGGATCCACAAGCATCTTTCTCCCAGGTCATGCAAAAGGGAACATGCAATTATAATCCTACATTGCACTTTAAAAGGTTAATATGATTTGCTTCTAAGTATTCTCTATCTATGCTTCAACATTCTCAAAGCCCTCTCAATAATATTTTTAGCTAAGAAATACTTCATGTTGAAGTATTCCTAAGTTGTGTTGGGCAATGATCCTCTCTCTCATTCCTTCAAATGGTACTTTATGCCTCTATAAGGTATAAGAAAATCATCATAGTTCATTACCCAGCATCACAAAGGTAATAAGTATCTAATAATAAATATAATAGAACTAATTTAGTTTATTTTACGAAAGCTTATGAGCCTACAATTTTATGATATACATTTAGTTACCTTGAGGAATAACCAATATATTCCTTCTAAAGATTGTATCTCTGAGCACCCTAGAGTAAGCAACAGAACCTTCCCATCCAAGCAATACATAAATAAACTATATGTCAGGTGCATAGACACCCAATACATTAGTTGAAATCTCATTCTTCCTAGACCTGAACCCATGTTAATCATAGCTCCGCACATAATATGGAAATTGCATCAAATGCACCAAGCCAATTCTTGATTAATGACGTTATAGAAATTCTCAAATTAGTATGACAATCCTCTCAACCTATATTATTTAGTTTTAAAAAGTGACAAAAAATTTAAAGTATCAAAATTTTTTTAAATCTATTATCAATGCAATTCTCTTACATAGGTCCAGTTTACTTGAAAAAGATTATGTGGCATCTCAAAATTGAGGGTAACACATTTGTGGTCAGTCTGCTTAAGGTTTCAGTTGACCTCTTAGTTGTCTTTTCATTATTCTAAATTTTCACGGTAAGCTAGTATATTCAATATAATAGCTACCATCTCTTATACTCCATATTCCTAATAAGGATCAAATCTCCATGACATCTAAGCATACAACCCAAACTCCTATAATTCATGAAAATTATTCTTTCAAAATTCATGTTACTAATGACATGGTAATGCATCCATTTTATTTTTATTTTTATTTTTATTATTGTTATTAGACATTTTAATTACAATTAGGACACAACACACAAGTATCATAAGTGTTAACTTGCCTAACATGTCAAGTACAACAATAAGCAAATCAACACCTTCTTGTTCTTTGTTAAATGTATCAAATTCATTGTTTGAGATAATGAAAAACAGAAAACAATATAACTATCTACACAAACCAAATAATACAACAAAAAAACCAACAATCCATTCAATTAACAGGAAGAAATTTAACCAAATCTACAACAAGAAGCCAAAATTTGGTTTCTCAACTATTAAACAATGTAACAAATCGACCAAATTCCATCAAAACCAGCAAGCACTATAGTGAAGAGTTTAAAAAATTAGCAATGCTAACATAACATTATCAGCTAACAAGAATCCCTCCAATCCATCAAACTAAAAAAGAATCAAATCCTGAAACAAAATCAAACTAACAAAGAATGAAACCTAAATAATAAATCGATCCCAGGAAAACACCCAATTATAAACTCAATTTTTTTTGAAAACCGATAATAGATATCTTAGAATTTGAGTCATTCTATTTTAGCAAAATCAAAATGCAAATGGGAAATCCAAATTTGGGAATGAAACAAACTAACAACGAATCAAAAAACCCTAGAATTTTATTACTAAACTCTCAAATGGAATCAAAGATTTAAAAAAACCCTAGAACTCTATCACTAAACTCCTTAGCAAACTAACAACAATCAAACAATTTTTTATTTTTAAAAAACAAAGCCCCCAATTATAAACTCAATTTTCCCAAAACCTAAAATTGAAAAGCCTAGAATTTGAGGCCTTCTGATTCAACAAAATGAACATACAAATCAGAAAAACTAAATTTTCGAATGTAAACAACAAGAAGAAGAGGACCACAAAACTAACTTTCACAAGTTGCTGCAAATAACCTTTCTAGAATTTTGTATAAGAATCTGACAACAAACCAGAGCTGAGTGAACCATCAAGTTGAGTACTGAGAATCTGTCGTAGAAATGAGAGATAAAAGGATAAAAAATATTTCGAAATATTAACGGCAATTTTTTTTTTCTTCTTATTTTGAAACAGACATGGACATAAGTTGAACAGTGCCTTTTTGAATAATTTTTTTTTATAATCCACATCAAACAGCCCTTAATATTGAACTGAGATGTGGATTCTTCATTGGTCACACAAAGATAATATCCAAAGCATATCCTTGATCCAAAAGAACCTTTTCTTAAGTGATTTTTCCTTCTTCCTTTTTTCTTTTCCCTTTCTCAAGCAGAAGACTCATGACACATACAGCGAGGTCAAAATATCTAAACCACACGCCCATTCTTCAGCCAGCCGTTTCATATCCTCAAAAGCCACAACTCACATGGCGGGTCTTCATTATTTTGGAACCCGGAATATGTTGGTGATGAACGACGGAAAATGAGTTTTGCTGGGCCCACCGGCCCCACCTCCATGCAACTCTATCTATCTCTCCGATTTTTTTTTTTTCTTTTTCTATTTTATTTGAATTTTCCCTTATCACGATTCTCTCGGCACCTTGAACTCAACACTCCTGATCTGTACTACTGCACTACTACTTCTTTCTCTTTCAACAAATATTTTTTCCAACCAATACGAAAGAAAAATAAGAACCCTAGGAAAATGGTTTATACACTCTCAGGAATACGCTTCCCTCTTGTTCCATCAGTGTACAAGTCTTCGCAATCGAGCTTCAATGGTGATCATAGGAGTACAAGTCTGACACTTTTGCTGAAGAAAGATGCATTTTCTCGTACTATATCTGTCTCCCTTTCATTTTCTTTCGTCAAGAGTTTGTTTTACTGTTTTCTGTTCTGAAATTTTGTTCTTAATGTTCTGTAATAGTCAGAATTGTAGTGAATAGAACCATATGTGTATAGCTCTATAAATATATTATAACTAGATGGGGGAATGGGTATTTTAAGTATGTGCAATGTCGTGAGGTAGAGAAGTCAAGGGAAGTTTTTTTTTTGATTGGAAATGAACTTTCTAAGCAGGGTGTTTCTTTTAATGGAAACTTATTGAAGAACCGGATTGCAATATTGGTCATGTTCAGTGCGTTAAGTGTTTGATGACTTCTTTATATTTGATTTGGGATCTTAAATTATTCAGATTTCGGGTTTGGGTTCATAAATACATCGGTTACAGGATTGGAGTGCTAGAGAATCATGGTCATGGATCAAAACACCATTGAGAGTTTTATTTTGAGAAGAAAATGTACAAGGCGTCAAGTAAGCAATAATGGAGTGATTCTAATTTGTAATGCCATTGGCTCCTTTTTCCTGGACTATAAAAATTGGTTGGGATTCTTCATGTAGCACCAAAGACAACTCAATTTCAGAGCAGCTAAAGCTATCGCATGCAATCAATCCTGAACAGAGGATGTTTAGTTGGGCGTAAAACAAGCAAACCGATGATGGGCATGTCATATTATCAACTAAAAGACCAGGGACAAGATGCAAATAGCAGTGAATATTCTAACCGTGGCTGTTCATGCACAAAAGAAACATTTCACTGTTTCCACCTTTAAATGTAGATGATACTCATTTGCTTCATATTCTAGCTCAATTACAGTGTAGCAATTCAGTTTCTGTAGGAATTTTTTTGTTTTTTATATTTATGTAAGCTCAATTGTTGAAGTGACTTGGATTCTCTGAACCTTTTCATTTTGTTCGTTGGAAGAACATCAAGGTTAATTTAAAGTTTAACTTTGTAAGAATTTTAACCTTGGCAGAAGTTTGGCTTCTTTATGTACTATACCAATTTTTAGAATGAAAGATTATTTCATGACAAACATTGAGCATTTGCATTTGGGGATTGAAATGAAAAGGATATTGAATTGTTGGGTGATTTGCAAAATTGGCTAACAACGTCTTGTGAGATTAAGTGCCAAGCACATTAATGCAATCTATTTATTCTGCAAAGGGATGAACTTAATATTTCCCTTTAATTTGTATGAACAAATAATCTATCTATTAGGTGATGACTTTTTTCTCAATGATACATTGGTGATTAATTTTGACTTCTTGTAGGGAAGATCTTTGCTGGAAGCATTTCTCATGATTCTGACTCTTCGTCTTCAGTGGTTTCTGCATCTGATAAAGTTCTTTTTCCTGGGGGCCAGGGTGACGGCTCTACATTCTTGACAGATCAACTTGAAACTTCTCAATTGACATCAGAGGATCCGCAGGTACTGGCACTCATTTCTATTTTGCAATATTCCTTGAGATCAAGTTGGCATGTCATGTCATATGCATATAGAACGGTGAAGGAAATTTTCTGACATTTTTTGTTGCAACAAGTACTATACCTTTACCAATCAGCATAATGGAACCCATATTTATTGTGTTACTTTAGAAACAAAGAATCTGGAGAACAAAAGTATATTAAATTACATGCTGTGCATGGACAAAAGAAATGTGACACGAAGCCATGTTTTAGAACTTTGAGACTCATATTCTATATTTATCATATTTTGTATAGGGATGGTTTTTGATAAACATTCCTATTTTATCCAATAAAAAAGAAAAAGTGAGGCCATATCCTACTATTGATGTTAGTATGATTAATTATTTGATTATAATCCCGGGAAGCATATTTGAAACTTTGATTACATCATTAGATTGTTGTCATCTCTTGGTCTACATTTAATGATGTAATTGATTATGAGTATATCATCTTGTCCCACTTCCTTAAATTCACTTGCAAGTTTAGATGATACAGATGTTATCCAAATGTACTAATTCACAATCACTTTTTCAATGTAACCCCTCTCTCCAAAAGTAATAGTAGAAATCAGTGGTATCACAACCATTTCACAATAGAATTACAACCATAGTATTGTTATACTGGTACCGAATGATGTGGCATTTAATTCCAGCATGCTAAAGTATACTAAAATTTAATTCAAAAAGGAGAAATAGATTAAGGATACGAATCTATCTATATTGAATAGTGTTAACATAGAACTATAGATGTGGAAGAAAAGAGCCCCTTATTTATTAAACTATACACTAGATTATTAGAAGTATTTAGTTGACAAACAAGTATTATGGGGAATTCTAAAACTTTCAAAAGTCTATGAACAAGTCATGTATAGTACTGATGAAGAAAAACAGAGAAGCAATATATTATGTATGGTAGTGAAGTTGTGGTTATGACATCCGTAGAATGAAGGAAGAGGTTAAGATGCCCTATGGGTGTTTTAAAGGGAATATTGTTCAAGCCTATGAAAGGTAATACTTATCTTGTGGTTCTATTTTTGCCTGTGAGCCCATATAATGTTGGTTCTTGCTAAATTTAAATATGATTTAGGTGCTTATGTGTAATTAGTGTTGTTTTAAATTGTTACTATATTTCTTCGCAAAGAAGAATGGGAATGAAGGTCTTTTGTAAGTTTCTTATGCACAGATAGATGATTTAAATCTATGAACTTGTATATGTATTAGTCTTTATGTCTGTCCTCACTTCCCCCTAAGAACCTCAAAGAAATTTGTTTTCTTTAGACATCTCTAAATTTAGGTATGTTCTTCTTCTGAAAACTTTATTCTTAATTAGATTTGGTTATCTCTTAATGAACTTCTTCAGGAACCTTCGAGTGTACGCAATCTAGCTATAGAAGATGACAATAAGCTTAAGGAAACTGAGACTTATGAAGCAATTAGTGCTCATACTGAGGTTGAGGATGGGCAAGAGTCTGTTCCGTCATTACCTGTAGGCGTTATTGATAAGGCTCAAAGTGAGGTGGCATCAATTTCTGCTGATGGGGAATTACATATGGAAACGGATATAGTTAGACCTAAGTATGTTTCTCCACCTGGCACTGGGCAAAGAATATATGAAATTGATTCACTATTGAGAGGTCACCGTGGACATCTTGAATACCGGTATGTAAACTCTGAATCTGTAGCTTATTTTAGTGATAAAGAATAATATATTCAATATAACATGGATGGGGGACTGAACAATTTTGGATGCTGAAATAATTGCTTACGATTTTTACAATGGAGCTTTATTTTCATATTTATTAATTTTTATTTTTTGATGTGCGATCCTACTTGCTTTAGGGTCATAGGAGCCTTTGTGCTATGTGTTGTATGCATTGAATTATTTAAGCCTTTTATTCTCATTCATTACTCAAGTTTCTTATGATTTGATCTACTTTTGTCTTTGTTTTTGGACGGTTTCCTAGAGATCTACTTTGCTGATATTCTCTTTAAGCATATTTTATGATCTTCAAATTAATAAAATGTCAGCCTACTCTTATGATATTTAATTTGTAATATTATTCTTTAAAAGTATTTCATCTTCTTATATTTTGATATCTTATATTTGTTTTTTTCACATCATATTACAATTTGGCTACTTGTCACGTGTGCATCTCATTCCTGTCTCCTTTTTGCACCCATGATTTTTTTTACTACATCGCTTCTCATCTTATTTCTTATGTTGTGTGCTTCCCTTATCACCAATTTTAAATAGTTTCTGCACTAAGGCAAGTTATACTCTGATGCAAATGTCTTATCACATCTAGTGGTCCGTGAGAAGAGACCGATAAGATATAGCTGGTAATTGTGCCACTTGTCAAAATTGTGAAAATTTATTTGAGGGGTTGCACTAATAATTGTAGTTGATTTTGTTATTCAATTATGTCACTATTGTTTCCCTAGTTTATTTACGTGCTTATTTTTTTCTATGAATGTTGATTGAGATTGAGATGTGAAATGTTCACCTAATCTTTATTGGAATACATATTTTTTTCCTAATTACAGTTATGGAGAATACAAAAGATTACGTGCAGAAATTGACAAGTATGAAGGCGGTTTGGAGATGTTTTCACGTGGTTATGAAAAATTTGGTTTCACACGCAGGTAATATGCCGACAATTATTGGTTGATGCCTGTGCATTTATCTTGCTTTTATGTTACATGAAAGTGTAGATCCTCATTGTATGTAGCAAATGGAATTTGAGGCAATCATAATTATGAAGAGAAGACAATAAAAACATTTTATTTTTCTTGGTAGTTGGTATCAGCAAGCAAACCTAATTTTCAAATGTTGCAAAACTGCAGTTCTTCAGTCGGTTCCTTATAGCATATTGGCTACCTTATAAATACCCTGTTAGAATGTCATGAACATATGCAATTATAGTTATGCTGTTTTGGAATAATTAAGCACTGTTATACTCTTAGGCACCTCCTACTTCTCTACTCTCCTCAAATGTAAGGTTGTGTTTGGCACACCAGATAAGGAAAGTCAGATAATATATTTTTATCTATCCAGTTTAATCAACTGTTTTGTGCATGCCATTAGATAGGACAAAAAAAAAAAAAAAAAAAAAAAAAAATCCAAAATAGGGCTTTATTCCTGTTGAAGCAAGATTATTCTGTTTGTAAATGAGTGATGATATTATGGCAGATAAGATAAGGAAGCAATGAACCAACACAGAAAATTTTAAAATTGTCTCAATCCCATCCTCTTTCTTTGTCTCTTTCTTCATCGAAAACTCTTTTTTTTTTTAAATAAAAGTTTTTATTTTCTTTTATAAAAAGATATAAAATATGTAATTTCATTTCACTTGCAATAAAATGTATTTTTCTTCTTCTTTTTAACAAAAATAAATAAAATAAAATTTAAAAGTCAACATTATATAAAATAAAAACTATTATAAATATATTATTTTAAGAATATTTTGTGTCATTGTGTCATGATATTTAAAAATAGTTATGATCATATATAGTGGAGGCTTAGGAAGGAGGCCTTTCTTTTAGAAAATCAATTTGGGTTTATGCTGGTAAGATCTACGATGGGGGCTATTTTCTCAGACGATTAATGGAGAAATATAAAGAGAAGAAAAAAGATCCTCCATATGATATTTATTGATCTAGAATAATCATATGATAGGGTGATAAGACAATTTCTATGTTGGACTCTTGAGAAAAAGAAAGTACCAACTAATTATGTAAAAGTGATTAAGAATATGTATGAGACAGTAATGACTGGTGTTTGTTATGATTGGAGAGTTCCCAATCATTATAGAATTTCACCAAGGATCATCTTTAAGTCTCTACCTACTTGCTTTAATCATGGATGAACTTTTATATTCCAATAGGGTTCCTTGGTGGATGCTCTTAGCTGATGGCATCATATTAGTAGTTGAGACTAAAGCGTGTCTAAATTGTAATATAGTATTATAGTGAATCACGTTATAATTTAAAGGTTTTAGGTTGAGTCGGACAAAAACTGAGTATACGAAGAAGTGTAACTTTAGCTGAGGAGACTCGACTGAAATAATTTTGGATATCATGAAATCCCGGCGAATGAAGTGTTTAAGTTCATAGTTTCTTTCTTACAAAAATATGACACAATTGAGCATGTAAATCACATAATTAAGGTAGGATGGATGAAGTGCTTTTGGAGTTTTGTGTGATCCTAAAATCTCGAATATGTTAAAATTAAAATTTTATAGGTCACCCGTCAAACTTGCTATGTTGTATAATTATGAATGTTAGGCAGTTAAGAAATAATACTACTAGCACAAGATGAAGTAGCTAAAATGCAATGTTGAGATGGATGACCGAGGATACAAGAAAAGATAGGATACAAAATGATGAGATACGTAGGAAGCATGAGGTTGCTCCAATTAAAGAGTTGATTTGTACAGGTGGAAGGGGATATGGTGAGGAAGAGTTGTTTAAGATGGTTTGGCCTTGTGCATCTTGGAGATGTAAATTCTGTGGTGCAGAAGTTTATGAGTATTCAAGTAGACAAACCAAAGAAAACTAGAATATAAAGATCAAAATTATGTGCGTATAAGTGATAAGGAAAGATATGAGTATACAAGGATTACAAGAGAACTTAGCGTTGAATAGGAATGAATGGAAGAAAAGAATTTAAATGAAGGACACCAACTAGTTTAGTAAGGATCTATCTAGCAGATTTTAATGATTGGGGATTAGGCTTGTTTTTGTTGTTGTTGTATTTAATATAAAAGTTGACTCATGATTGCTATAAGAACCCATCTTGTTTGATAAATTTAATGGGAATAGTTGTAATTTGGAACCTACATGTCTCTATTTACTTATTTTTTTCCTCTTATAAATAAAAAATTACTAAAAACCCCAATTCACTAAACACAAGGCAGCACGAACCTTTTAGTCAAGTAGGGCGAAGGAAAATACAGGAAGTTAAAACAAAAGCTAATGAGTGGAAGGAGGACCATTGAATAAGTCCTAAAAAAATCTCTGTTTATAGTCCCCTCAGCTGATTCTTTTCTTTTTTCGTTCCTTTTTTTTTTTTTGGTATAAGTGAAAGAACTTTGTTACAAAATAAGATACTAGAGGATGGTGAGGGACCTCTTATAAAACATAAGCAGTAACCGAATAAAAAAGAAGAGCTGCCAATTTTGTTATATTTCTGAAGAAGAAACCTAACTCCGCCAGAGGGTAATCTGCCGGTCTCAAGCCCGGATAAAGGAGGAGGGTTGCGATAGGTTGACGGCCAGCATAAAACTAGTCAAACTCTATGACGTGAATCCTACCAAATATTCGTTGGGGCATAACCATCTTAACGATGCGCTGCATCGGATCCTGGGTGTAGTGAGAAATGAGTAAGAGTTGGGTTGTCACATCCTTAGCGACGCTTCACATCGGCGCCTGGGTGTGGTGCAAAATGAGCAAGCGTTCTCGCATCGAGGGCGGGTGCGGGTAAAAAAGCTAGTCCAGGATATGATTCGAATAACTACTGGGAATGTAGGGACTCTTACTGGTAAATTAAGAGAGCTTGTAGATACTATGAGTAAAAGGAGGATTAATATTGCTTGCTTGCAAGAAACTAAATGGGTAGGAGAACAGGCTAGAGAGATAGAGAGAACAGGATTTAAGATCTGGTATACCGGTAATACTAGAAATAGAAATAGAGTGGTGATTATTATGGATGAAAATTTAAAGGATGAGGTTATTGAAGTCAAGAGGAAATGTGATAGAATAATTTTAGTGAAATTGATGATAGACGAGGAGGGCTTCGACATCATTAGTGCCTATGCTCCACAAATAGGATTGGAAGAATCTACGAAGAAGGCTTTTTGGGATGATTTAGAGGAGATAGTCCAAAGAGTACCATTAGAAGAGAAATTGTTTATTGGTGCAAATTTGAACGTTCATGGAAGAAGTACAGTTGGATATTAGGAGAAAAATCTTGTTGTATTATCAAAACAATTATAACCTATGGTATATATGAACTTCTAAACGATAAAGTATTGAAATATCCTTATGTAACTAAATATTTACATCCAACACTCCCCCTCGAAATGGAGCATAGATATCTCTCATGCCTATCTTGCAAACAATAGGATGAAAATCACAGTTACCAAGATCTTTCGTGAAGACATCAGCTAATTGGTTCACAGACCTTACAAAAGGTATATAAATGAGCCTAGAGTCTAATTTTTCCTTAATAAAATGTTTGTCAATCTCAATGTGTTTTGTACGGTCATGTTGAACTGGGTTGTGAGTTATGTTGATAGCTGCGGTGTTGTCACAATATAGCATGAGGAGTTTTTCTACAGTTAATTTGAGATCTTCCATTAACCTTTTAAGCCATAACAACTCACACGTCACATGAGCCATCGCTCTATATTCTGCTTCAGCACTAGATCTAGTAACTACAATCTGTTTCTTGCTTCTCCACGACACTAGATTCCCACCAACAAATATGCAGTATCCTGAGATAGATCTCCTATCATCAAGTGAACCAGCCTAATCTGCATCTGTATAAGCTTCCAACTTCAGGTTTTTATGATTTTCAAAAATGAGTCCCTTCCCAGGTGCAGATTTCAAGTATCGCAATATACGATGAATTGCATCCAAATGAGCAGAATGTGGATCATGCATAAACTGGCTAACCACACTGACAGCATAGGCAATGTCTGGACGAGTGTGAGATAAATAAAGCAACTTTCCAACCAATCATTGGTATCTCTCTCTATTAACACATTCTCCATCATCACTCTGTAACTTGTGGTTTGCTTCAATAGGTGTGTGTGCATGTCTGCATCCAAGCATACTTGTCTCCTCTAGCAAATCAAGGACATACTTTCTTTGAGATAGCAATGAGCAACTTCGATTCCAAGGAAGTAACTAAGCTTCCCTAAATCCTTGATCTCAAATTCTCTGGCAAGATGATTTTTTAACTTGGATATCTCTGTAGGATTATTTCCTGTCACAACTATATCATCAACATAGACAATAAGAATAGTATTCCTCCCATGACAATGTTTTACAAACATGGTGTGATCAGCATTGCTCTGTTGGTACCCAAAAGAAAGCATTGCTTTTCGGAATCTATCAAACCAGGCTTGGGGTGACTATTTGAGGCCATACAAGGACTTCTTCAGCTTGTATACCTTCTTTCAGTCTTTTGATAAAAGAAGCCTGGGGAATTTTCATATAAACTTCCTCAGTAAGGTCTCCATGCAAGAAAGCATTCTTTACATCCAGCTATTGCAAGTCCCTACGAAGATTCATTGCACAAGAGATAAGAACTCTGATTGAATTTATCTTGGCATCAAGAGCAAAGGTTTCTTGATAATCCACCCTATATAAGTTTGAGTGAATCCTTTTGCAACAAGTCTAGCTTTGTATCTCTTAATTGTCCCATCAGCTTTCGTCTTAATAGTAAAGACCTATTTACAGCCAACAACTTGTTTTTCGTGAGGAAGACTAGCAAGTTCCTAAGTATTATTTTTAGATAAAGCTTTCATTTCTTCAACCATGGCATCCTCCCATTTAGGATCAGCAAGTGCTTATTTCCAATCATGTGGAATAGACATAGACAACAAAGAGGACACAAAAGCTCTATAGGATGGAGACAATGAATCATATAAGATATAGTTAGAGATAGGACGCTGAGTACATGCTCTAACTTCTTTTCTAGTTGCAATTGGAAGATTAATATCATCAATATTAGGAATATCACAAGGTAGATTTGAAGAGTAAGGAAGAGTAGGATATGTAGACTTACTACTCAAAGTAGTTTGTGCTGGTTGTGGAACTGAGTTCGGGATTGCCTCTTGGCTAGGTAAAACACTTTCGATTGTTGTAACTCTATGTTTTTTTCGACTGTATGTAAGTAAATCATCATTATCCTGCCTCATAAGACCCTTACTGCCATTAAGAAATTCGCCATCATTCCCTTTCTCAACCTTCATTACATTCTCCTGATTTACAGTCTCTTCATTTTGTGCTCCGTGTTATTTTCTTCTTCTTCCAAAGATGATATTCTCTCCCCCTGATTTCTATAAGTCAACTCCAAGGATAATATCCACTCCTTCTAACCTCCATGAGTTAACTCCTCCTCACTATAGCTCTCTCCCTGAATAGATGACGAAGAGAAGTAAGTCTTGGATTCTCGAAAGGGTGACGTCCATGCTGACATAAGTCTTCCCGGTAGGTGGGTGGTAGCACTTATATCCCTTATGAGTTGCAGAATACCCAATAAAGATATATTTAAGAGCTCTCGAGTTAAGTTTATTGATATCCTTTTTGTGCTCATGCACAAAACAAACACAACCAAAAACTTTAGGAGGAATGAATGAATAATTTTGGAGAAGAAGATCCAAAGGAGTTTTAAACTCGAGCTTGTAACGGCATTCGATTGATAAGATAAGCAGCAGAGAGAATTGCATCCCCTAATAAGTTTTTGGAACATTCATAGTAAATATCAATGATCTTGCTACTTCCAATAGATGTCTGTTTTTGCGTTCTACAACACCATTCTGAGCAGGTGTATTAACACAACTAGTTTGATGAAGTATACTATGATCACAAAGATATTTTTGGAAGGATTCCTCAATATACTCAGTACCATTATCGCTTCTCAAAACTTTAACTTTAACATCAAATTGAGTGTAAATCAGCTTGTGAAACATCTGAAAGCACTGAAACACTTCATTCTTTGCACGCATTAGATATACCCAGGTAGTTCGACTATAACAATCAATAAATGTAACAAACCATCTATAACCAGATATTGAGAGAACCCTGCTAGGACCTCAGATATCAGAATGTATAAGCACAAATGGAGAAGCACTCTTAATGTTCTTTGGAGGATAAGAAGAGCGTGTATGTTTTGCAAAGTCACAAGCATCACAACTCAAATTGCTCAGAGTACATTGCTTGAGTAAATTAGGAAACATATTTCCCAAAACCAAAAAAGATGGGTGTCCCAAGCGATGATGTCACTGAACCAACTCTTGCTAAGAAGAAGTGGTAGAACTACTATGAAGAGCCTGACCACTAGTATTATCTTTAGACAAGATCTTAGGACCATATTCTAACAAATACAACCCATTGTGCTCTTTACCATAGCTAAGTATTTTTCCCGTTCCCAATTCCTAAAATACACAAGAAGATGAATCAAAAAATACTGTACAATTTAAGTATTTAGTAATAGTACTAATAGATAAAAGGTTCATGAAAAACTTGGGAACATAAAAAACAGATGACAAGGTCAACGAAGGAGTACAACGAATGGAACCTTTTCCTGAAATAGATGACAGAGAACCATCGGCTACTCAAATCTTTTCTTTACCAGAGCAAGGGAAATATTAAGAAAAACTACTAGAGGTACTCGTCATATGATCCGAAGCACCGGAGTCTATAATCCATGGGTTTGAATCAAAAGATGAATGTGCATGGAGAGCATTAGCAAAACCAGAAGAAGATCTCATATGAGAATTGCAACCTAGTCTAGCCAACAAGTGCTTAAGAAATTGCAATTCTTTTGTACTAAGAGGAGCAGAGTTTGTGTTTTCACATGACAAGAGTTCTATCTCATTAAACTCCATAGCAACAACTTATAGTCTTGTCCCCCAACAATAACTCACACTCAGGCAGCTTAACCAGCAAACAAATTGCAACAAAAGAGACTCTCCCTTTCAAAATCAGCCTTTAGGGCAATTGTATCACTCAAATTATTTTTGAAAAGAACCCAAGAATTGTAGATACCAGCTGAAAACAAGGAATACAGCCCAAATCAATTTCAATCCGCAGCAGAAAAGAATCACAACAAGGAAATAAGACAATCCACAGCCAAAATAGTCAACAAAGCACCCAATGAGCCCAGTAAAGTACTACCCACAGCCTGCAAATGCAACCAACATGCAAAACTCTGCCAAATAGAACACAAAAACGCAGCTACAGTACCCTGAATCACAACCCGTGAAGAACAAATCACCCAAATAGGTTTCTCCTTCCAAATTGACTTAAATGATCAACTCAACCACTCAAATCGAAGCCAATAAGGGCGTAGAAGTGGAAGAAAATGGCTGAAAACCTCCCAAATTGAAGAATTTCAGAAAAAACAAAAAACAGAGCCACGAACTGAAAAACTTAAATTACTCCCTAATCTTGGGTCCTTTTTGAATGAAAGTTTGGGGGTTTTGGTCGCCTGAATGAGGCGATTCTGGATCTGCTGGTTGATTCCGGTGTGTCTCGCCGGAAAACACTGTTCACAGCCGCGGCAGCGGCAGCGGTGATGGCTGATACAGTCAGTGAGGTAGTAAAGGCTAATTTCACTCTGGAGCTCTGATACCAAGTTGGATTTTAGGAGAAAAATCTTATTGTATTATCAAAACAATTACAACCTATGATATATATAATAAACTCCTAAAGGGTAAAGTAGTGAAATATCCCTATGTAACTAAATATTTACATCCAATAAGTACTAATGAAAGTTTTGAGAGAGTACATGAAGGATATGGTTATGGAGATAGGAACGAGGGTGGATAGTCTATTTTAGATTTTGCGGTTGCATATGATTTAATTTTAGCTAACACGTTCTTTATGAAACGAGAGTCGCATTTAGTCACCTTTAGTAGCGGGCCGAATAAGAGTCAAATAGATTTTGTTCTAACTAGGAGGTTTGATAGAGCGGTTTATAAGGATTGTAAAGTTATGTCCGGCAAGTGTTTAGTGTCTCAGCACAAATTTATAGTTATGGATGTTAGTGTTAAGTGTTGGAAGCAAAAGCATAGAAGTAATAAGTGTAGTAGGACTAGATGGTGGAATTTAAATGGAGGGAAGATGGCTCTTTTTAAAGAAAAAATGTTACAGGGTGATCCTTGGAGGGTGAGTCTAATATGATATGGGATGAGATGGCGAATAGTATCAAGAATATGGATAGAGAGGTGTTAGGAGAAAGTAGAGGACGTGGACCTCTAACTAAGAAGACATGGTGGTAGAATGAAGAAGTTCAACAAGCTATTAAAGTTAAAAAAGAGTGCTATAAAAGATTACACAAGTGTAGAAATGAAGTTAATTATAAATATTTTAGACAAGCTAGAAAAGATGTTAAGAAAGCGGTTAGGGAAGCTAAAGGCAAGGCTTTTGAAGGACTTTACCAAAAGTTAGAGACAAAGGATGGAGAGAATGATATTTATAGGATTGCCAAGTAAAGGAAAAGATGAACTAAAGGCTTAAATCGTATTAAGTGCATTAAGGATGAGGCTGATAGGGTTTTAGTCAAGGAATATAAGATTAATGAGAGATGGCGAACTTATTTCGATATTTTATTTAATGGAGAGTCAAAGGGTGATATTAGGGACCTTGATGATGTCTTTGATGATATGAACCGTCAATTTGTTTGTCGGATTAGAGCACAAGAGATTAAAGAAGCTATTCAAAAGATGAAGAATGGTAAGACAATGGGACCAAATGATATACCAATAGAAGTTTGGAGATGTCTCGGAGATATTATAGTAACTTGGCTTACAAATCTTTTTAACAAGATTTTAGTAACCAAGAAAATGCCTGATAAGTTGAGGAAGAGTACGTTGATCCCTATTTATAAGAATAAAGGAGATATTTAAAGTTGTACGAATTATCGAGGAATAAAAATTATAAGACATACAATTAAACTGTGAGAGAGAGTGATTGAATATAGGCTTAGGAATGAGACTCTAGTTTTTGAGAATCAATTTGGCTTTATGCCAGGAAGATCTACAATGGAGGCTATTTTCTTATTTAGGAGATTAATGAAAAAATATAGAGAAAAGAAAAAGGAACATGACCTTTATTGATTTAGAAAAAGCGTATGATAAAGTGCCAAGACAAGTCTTGTGGTGGGTACTTTTGAATAAGAAAGTCCCAACTAAATACATAGAAGTTATTAAAGATATGTATGAGGGAGTAATGACTAGGGTGCGGACAGTAGATAGTATGATTGGAGAGTTCCGGATCACGATAGGTATTTACCAAGGTTCATCCTTAAGCCCTTATCTTTTTGCTTTAGTCATGGATGAACTTACCTATAATATTCAAGATAGGGCTTCATGGTACATGTTGTTTGCCAATGATATTGTGTTGGTAGACGAAATTAGAGAGTGTTTAAATTCCAAACTAGAAATGTGGAGGAACGCGTTAGAATCTAAAGACTTTAGATTGAATCGGACAAAAACTGAGTATATAGAGTGCGATTTCAATGAAATTAGAGGAAATCCGAATGAAATAATATTGGACGGTCAGACAATCCCTACAAAGGATGTGTTTAAGTATTTAGGTTCCTTTATGCAAAAAGATGGCGTAATTGAGCATGATGTAAACCATAGGATCAAGGTAGGGTGGGTGAAGTGGCAAAGTGCTTCGGGAGTTTTGTGTGATCCTAAAATCCTGAATAGATTGAAAGGAAAATTTTACAGGACGACAATGAGACCAGCTATGCTGTATGATACTAAATGTTAGGCAATTAAGAAGCAACACTCGCATAAAATGGGAGTAGCTGAAATGAGAATGTTGAGATGGATGACCGGACATACAAGAAAGGGTAGAATAAGAATGAGGAGATCCGTAAGAAGATGAAAGTAGCACCTATTGAAGAGAAAATGAGAGAGAATCGCTTATTTTGGTTTGGACATATCCAACGTCGGCCAATAGACACAATAGTTAAGAAAGGTGACTTGGTACAGGTGTTAAGTGTTAGACGTGCTAAGGGGAGACCGAAACTTACATGGGAGGCTGTTATTGAGAAAGATATGGCTGTTCTAGAGATTACTAAAAATATTGTCTCGGATCGATGCGAATGGAGGAAAAGGATTCATATAACCGATTCTAACTAGTTTGGGATTTAAGACTTAGTTGAGTTGAGTTCTGAAGAAGAAACCCCTTGAAAGAACTTGTAGTGAAAAGACATTTTTATTCCGAAGGAAGTTTCAAAACTCCACTATTTTTCTCAAACCATGAAGCAGGAGCCAGTCTCCAAAAGGGTAAACTCTTGAAACAGCGAATGTTCCTTTTTTCAAAAAAATTGAGCGAATTCATTTCAGATTAGGCTAAGATAAATCACATTCCATGGGAAAAATCACAATATAAGAGTAAGTGATCAACATAAACCCCCTCCCTGCGATTTTTACATATATATTTACAATAACTGGTCAAGTTATTGGCAGTCAAAATCTTCCTCAAAGCTGCTGTCAAAACAAAGAAAGCTTCACTGGAAGCAAACTGTGAACGTCATGTGATGTTACTAGGTGTATTTGTTGTTCTTTCACCTTATAGCTTGAATACCTTTTGGAAAGAAAAGAAAATAATTTATACGTTGATGACAACACTACTAAACAAAATATGAGCACAGTTACCCCCTTGGAAAAAGTGTGCTAATCAAACTTTTTATGATGCCGTTACATCCTGATGATAGTCACTCTTGAGATGGCAGGTAAAAGATTTCAATTTAACTTCTTAAAAGTAGTTAACTTTTTCTGCAACTTAGAGCCAAGCCTATAATTCGGATGAAAATTCAAGCAACAGTTGTATGGTTAATGTTGTATACCTATTTATGGTCAAAGTAGTTTTTTTTTTTTTTGGAATACTGCATATGTTTTATGCTGAGTAGCAAATTATACATTTCTAAAACACTTAGCAGAATTCTGTATTTGTTATATTTAAAGTAATCCTGTTATTTTCTGTCTATTATTTTCTAGAGGTTATCAAGATACCAGCACTGTTTCATCTGTAATCTGATTAAAGCCTTTTATATGATATCTTTCCTTACCCTTTATTTCTTCATGTAACTTTTTTTTTTTTCAATACTGCCTTTGTTTTTATGCTGAGTAGCAAATTATACTTTTCTAAAACACTTGGCAGAATTTTGTATTTGTTTTATATAAAGTAATCCTGTTATTTTCTGTCTATTATTTTCTCAAGGTTATCTAGATACTAGCACTGTTTCATCTGTAATCTGATTAAAGCATTTTATATGATATCTTATCTTACCCTTTATTTCTTCATGTAACCCTCAAACCCTAAAGTCCTTTCAAGGATATATTAAGCCTTCACAAGGACCCATCACATAAGTGGAATTTATCTAGGTCAAACTCTTAAGTTTTATATCCTTACTTTGTCTATGGCTAATTCTTACATATTTTATTAAGTTATTGTTTATACACCCTTCTCATTTGGAAGTTTACTTTAATTCTAAATTACATAGGTGTCTTATTTTGTTGGTTCAACTTTTATTCCTTTAAAAATGTTTCATGAAAGGATCTTTGCTGGTGCTGATAATAATCTAAACTGGCTTTCCAGCGCATCAGGTATTACTTATAGAGAGTGGGCACCTGGAGCTAAGGTATTTCATACTCATACCTCAATTCTGATATGAAGTAATTCATTTTTTATGTTTCTTTTGCAAAAGCTGGGTTCTTTTGGCAAGAAATTTAATATAGCTGCTGTGTCAGTTTTATATTAGAATTCCATTCTGCATTTCTGCTTGGTTTTGGCTCCTATATGAAGAGGAACAGTTTTAGACACATGTCCTGCCTGTATCTTGCAATATGTCCAAAATATCATTTGTAAGATCTGGCCAGAGATACAGTTGTTAATTATTATTTTTGTGAAGCAATGATCTCTCTCTTCCTCTTCCCTCGCTCCCCATGCACCGGTTTGTTGACATTTATACACACAAAAATCATTTCTAATCGAAATATGAGTTTTAGAATTACCATTACATATGGAATAATATACAGTTTTGAAAGTTGATATTAGGTGGTTTATTGCTTATTCTCAGGGGAAGAAAGAGCTTTGGTTTAGAAGAAGGGAGGGTGCAAATTATATGTTGAGATATAGTATTCTTTCTTTTGTTCGTATTTCTAGTATTAAGTTATGTTGGGTGTTAAGTCCCACATTATTTAGATAAGCAAGTCTTATGTAATTACTCTGTTATAAATTTAAGGTCCTGGTGTAGTCTTGGAATTATCCAAGCTGCTACTATTTCTTTCTATATATATTTTACTTGGTATCATAGTGGGTTTGATCTAAACCCAAGTTTAATCTTGGGGTTGCCGCCTCTCCTCTTTGGTGGCAACCTTGAATAGTTTTGAAACTTTTGATGTTGTTAGTTTTGAAGTTTTTGTAGAAGTTTGTCTTTATGTTTGTTGGTTGTTTAGTCTTTTGACACAACCCCCATTCAAGATTGAAGAGTATTCAACATTCCTTGCTCGTTATCACTGATTCGGAGTTGCCTTATCTTGGTTTCCGACTAGAGAAGTTCTCGGCAGAAATTGTTGCCAATTTGGCATTTTATGTTGGTTATGAACCAACAATTCTGTTTGAGACACATGTTTATATAATTTTCTTTTAGGCATATGTTTGTGCCGTTCTCATTCTCTTAGGCACAGTGTGAGTCGAGTGAACTTGATGTAATTTATTTTTTGTTATAGGGGAGTGTTGAGAGTTTTGATACTTGGGACTATATTTGCACAAGTTTGAGCATATATATGCTCTAGCTTGAAGGGGTGTGTTAGAGAGTATATTTAGTATTAAGTTATGTTGGGTGTTAAGTCCCACATTGTTTAGATAAGCAATTTACTATTTCTTTCTATATATATTTTACAATTTACTACTTAATAATATAACGTGAAGAAACACCTCATCCTAATTGTTTCTTTCAGTGTCCTCTATATGAAACTATGTATCAGATTATCAGTTACCTAGGATGACATGATGTTGGAACTCAAGACCCCCTTCGTTTGTGATTAATATTTTTGGTAATGGCCTATGGGTGGGCTTGGGAATGCTGTTCGGAAAGGTTCTGTTGCTTTTTGGCAGCAGAAGCAACAAATTAGTGTTTGGTAAACTGTGGCTTTTTGCAGCAAGATGTTTTTTTGGTGCCTCTTCTGTTGTCTGTTAAAATCCTTAGGTGCTTTTGAGAAGCACCCAGGGGATGCTTTTCAAAGCAGCTGTGTTCAAAATTCGGATACCAAAAAGACCTTTTTAATTATATAATATTCCAACATTATTCATTTCTTACCAGTTTTCGAAGTGTCCTCTGATATTTTACCAAATAATATTGTTCCAGATTTTCTATAGTAGCTTTTGCAAACTTCTAAAAAGCCAAAGTTACCAAACCGGTCCCAAGTTTGCTCCTTTAATATCTCCATTTAAACCAAAAGAGTTTGCTTTCATTCTCATTTGTCCCTGTGGTCGGACTGGCACTGGTTACTGCATTACAGGAAAACTCTTGTTTTGCGAGTTGCAAGTTGTGAGTCTGGAGATTTCTGCTACAGGGCTAATATCAAGATTCTTTTTTAATTTTTATTTTCTGATTATGTTTAGGGATTAAATCTGTGCGCTCATATGCGGTAGGAGCTGAGGGTGGTGAAAGATAGTTTATTAGTGCAGGTGATTGGTGAAAACGGAAAATTAGTACTCATATAGGTTACTGGCTTATTATTAGTATCAAGTTTTCAACTTGAAATTATGTTACAGGAGTGTTTTTTTTTTTCCTATAATTTTCATAAGCATATTAGATTTAAGTCTTAATGTTTACATCATAACGTGGTGCTGACTGTGTATTTTCATATTCAATGTGGTGGTTTGTATTATGAGAACACTGCAACAATTCAAATGCTATTGTGGCTTTTATCTTGCTAGTGTGTTTTAAGCTTGATATTCATAATTGGCCCAAAAAGAAGCTTGATATGCATTCTTGGCCAAAAAAAAAAAAAAAGGAGCTCCATATATATTGTTTAGTCTATTTCTTATCAGCTTAAGCTTTTGGTACAATTGCGAATTGGTATCCAACATTGCAGAACATGGATATTCAAAGAAGATGCCAATTAGAGTCTTTTAAATTGACTTTTAACAAATTGTTTCATTGTTTTGTCTATTTTTGTGTTTTCTGTTTAGTCATCTATTTGTTCCAATGGTGCACATTTAGTCTGTGCTAAGCTTCATAAGGATTGCTGGGTCTGATTCTCATCACTTTGAGTTTTTGAGACAAGTGGTAATACAACTCGCCTGGTTATTATAAATGCACAATTTTCAATAATAACACCAAGTTCAATATAAAAATGTTTCAACTGTCAATAATGTCCCATAGTTATTGTACTTGAAAATAAATGTTTTCATTTGAAAGTTGAAGGAATTTAATTTTAGTATATTTTCTAGTTACTTACTTAAACTATGGTACTTAATGCAATTTCAGTCAGCAGCATTGATTGGAGACTTCAACAATTGGAATCCAAATGCTGATACAATGACCCGGGTAGGCTACGTTTTTCTTGGCATTTGCGAATTTTGAACTCTATGATGCTGCTTATAAGAAAAAAGTGCTTAGCTTTTATCAGTTATTTGAGTAAGTTCCTGACCATGGATCTGGTGGTTTCTTCTTCTCCTTATCTGTTTCCTTCTAATTATCTGAACATGGTGCACCCTCACCCCCCTTTCTGCACTTGGACATTGCTCAATAAAATTTATGAATTATATAATGATAATATATAAGATTGTCTTCTTTGCTTCTCTTTGGTGTTCTGCTTCAGGAGCTTTTCGAGGTGTTCCTTTAGTAGATATGTAGCGTGATTGGCAAGAATTATTGTTTTAAGCTTGCATTTTTATTTATCATTTAAGTTTTTGTTTAAAGAGGACTTCTTGTCCTCTACTGTAATCTTTTCTTTCTTAATAAAATATCTTTTTCTAGCAAAAATAATATATATATATAATGATAATATAATTAATTGATATTGATAAAATTGAATCTACTTATTTACGGGATTTTGTAAATTCAAGATACATATACATGAAACTCAAAAACAAAATATTTGTAGACATAACTGGTTATTATTTATTTGTTTAAGAGGGAAAAACAGTGTAGGATAAGAGGAGGAGGCCCCTAGGCTCCTAAACAGAAAAATTAAATAACAAAGGCAAGAAAAAGGAAAGAATAGAAGCAACAATATTCATTATGTGGAGGCCCTTTTGTGCATTGACCATGTACTTATTTTATCCTTTGTCCTTTACATAATTTATTACCAAAACCTATCTTCCCCTCACCCCACACCACCAAAGGAAATGAAAACAAAGGAGAGAACAGTTATAAGGCTGGAACTCTGTTGTTAGCTTCCAACATTCTTCTGGGTCAACAGAATATGCTCAACTAACTGGATTGGAATAGCTGACTTTTTTGGGAATTTGCTTGGATGCCCTATATTTGCAACCCCTATCACTGACCAAATATCTTTATTTCTTTTATTCATTAAAATGCTGAAAATAGACTCGTTTTAAAGAGATAGCATGTAACATCTAGTGATGGATGCACTTTAAAAGGGTAAACACTCTCTGACTTCTATATGATGATGATCTTTCTTGCGCAATGGTGGCAGTTGCTGTTTTTCTTCGTTTGAAATTCTCTTTTTCTTATATTCTTTTTCAAAATCCCAGAATCTCATTATTGTATGTGAACAGAATGAGTTTGGTGTCTGGGAGATCTTCTTGCCAAACAATGTGGATGGTTCACCACCAATTCCCCATGGTTCTAGATTAAAGGTAACATCTATCCGAAATACTTTTCTGTACGCTTTGCTGTTTTCAGTGATATCCATTTGTTCCTAAAACAGTGATCTTGATCTATTAATCTGCTTTTGACCAAAAATTAATGTATGCTTCTGTTTTCTCTGACAGTTCCTAAGTACTTACTTTTACATAATTACATTATTGTACAATAGATTGGATATTTTCTGTGTGGGATTTGGTTGTGGAGTCCTATTTTAGCTGTTGTTTTCTACAATTTCACTAATGATGAAAGCAGACAATGAAGCTATGTCAGCATGCTAACCTTTATAACAGCTTCTTCTAGCTGTCCTCTTATTAGGATAGCTAGCATTGCTAATGTTTTTGCATCTTGTTTGTCTCAAGTTTCTGAGGAACAATCTAATTGCTACACCTGCACAGGATTTAATTGCTGACTTTCATTTCAGATATGAAAACTTGACATATAGTAATGTCCTCCAATTTCTATAACACTGTTAACATCATGGAGAAAAGAGTGAAATGGCCTGGTTCTTTACTTAGCCTCTTAATATGTCTTCTTGTAATCTTTTTTCAGCTTGCAGTTGTCCATATCTTTTTTTCTAGGAACATATCAACCACAGGTTCTGCAACATGAAGACAATTTGAATTAATTTCTTAAATCCATTTGTCAATTGTTGGTAGTGTTTTATCTGCTAGCATTTTTATCAAAAGAAGCTTAGCTGATTGAAATTAAACTCAAATCTATTAATTTTTAATGCTCAATAAATACACCATTAACTGAAAGAAAAGCATTTGGTGTCTTTCTATCAATTAATGTATTAACATGGAATTCCAGATCCGCATGGATACTCCATCTGGTATCAAGGACTCAATTCCTGCTTGGATCAAGTTCTCTGTACAGGCTCCGGGTGAAATTCCATATAATGGTATATACTATGATCCACCAGAGGAGGTATGGTTCTGAATTTCTTCCTTCTTGTGTTTAGCGAATAACTCATGTTATAAAGGTACTAATACTGAGAATTTTATAGTGTAGTAAATCCATTGAATTTACATTTCAAGAGAAGACAGAGTCATGGATTCGGTAGAGAAACTATGCAATGTTTAATAAAGTTTGGCATTATGATGGAGTAATTTCCAAAACTTTCAGAATATTGAAACTTTTTGGCAATAAAGAATCCCTAGTACCTCTGCAGCCTGCAAACCTTCTACAATCAAAATAGCAAGTAATGATTGTTTTGTATCATTAAATTCTTCATAGGGAAAATTAAATATGAGTTGATTTTGTTTTACTATGGCTGATTTTTCTTGCCTGTGTCTGTGGTTAATGGCTCGGATGATGATCTTTTTACAGGAAAAGCATGTGTTTAAACATCCGCAGCCAAAGAGACCAAATTCACTTAGAATTTATGAGGCGCATGTCGGAATGAGTAGTACGGTGTGCATCTCCTCTTTTCTTTAATGTGATATGTGGATCAATTTCTTTTGCAGGTTTCTGTATGTTCAATTCCATGCTCTAAATCGTACCAATGCAGTTTCTTATGATTTATCTTGAATGCTATAATATTCAGGACTATATAAATATCGATAAAAAAAATACAGAATAGGTACAATGCTTTTCCAAAGATGTTTTTAACATCTCAAGGATTAAAGATAACAGGACAATGGCAACATTATTTGGATCATCACATTGAAAAGTTTCAGTTGATGTTTACAATGTGGAATTGCATTGCATCTTTAGGAGAACATCCTCTAGATTAAGGGCATTTTTCGTCTGAGGAATTGATGAGCTTCCCTTCCAATTTGCTGAATATTAAAGGTAGAAATCTTTTCGGAAGTTTTTTGCCAATGGAAACATGAAGAAATTTGTTTTCAATATTCATTTGAAGGCTTCAATTTTTTTACTTAAAATCTCTGAAAAGCATTATAATTAAGACTATAAGATTCAGGACCTCTCTTCTTTCTTACCTTCGGAATTCCAAAATGAAAACTTGAATTTTCTTATGCACAAAGATAGAATCGTCAGTTGTTTCCCATAAAACTTTTTCCCTGAGAACTTTTTGCAACACTCTTTCTTTGTGGATGGAGGATTACTTAGGAGTATTTTCAATGTAAAACTATTTTGCCTCACCATTGGAACTATACCAACCAAGTCGGGAAATGTAATTCGTATTTCATCACAGTCCTTACTTTATATTCTGATGTAGGATGGCTTAGGGAAATAAGAGATGGGATTTTTGGGGCTGATGGGCATCTGTCATTTTCAGATGGTAGCAAAGGTCATTAGAAGTTGGGGCTTGGGTTAGGCTTTATGGTGGGGAAGAGATTGGGAAACTTGGCGCTGTTATGGGAAGCAACAGAGGGGAAAAGAGAGCTAAGTTGTATTTGTGTCATGGGGCTGTGAATATACCCAAGAACAGTAACTTTGGATTTAGAGTTAAGGGAATAGTAGTAGTAGAAGAGAGATAGCCTAGGAATCACACTTAGGGTTCCATAGACATCACACCTATTGATTAGGGTCTCTTAGAAATGGCGGACCTACCTTGGCCTCTGCAGGATTGTGGAATTTTTTAGCTTTGCCCTAATAAAGTTTGTATCTGTAATTCTAACAATAGAAAGTTGGGAAGTTCTTTTATTTGGCCCCTGCAAGATTTTTAAATTTTGTAACACTACCTCTTATAAAATAAGTATTTGTAATTATAACCCTATAAAGTTTGATAGTTTTGGTACCAAGAAAATATATTTTTCTATGAACTTCTACATTTACACTCAATTGAAATATAAGAGAAAAAAAAAAAGAAAAAAAAAGGAGCACAAAATTAAGGTAAATACATGTCATTGTAAAGAAATTTAAACATATTAATACTTTGGGTAGAGTTATTATTTATTTATTAAATTTGACATTTTATTTTAGGTAAAAAGTTTACTTAATTAATTTTTTCTCTCGGAGATATTTGTTTATGATAATCTAACTTACATTATTTATATAAGTAATACTTATATTTGTAATAATTAAATCTTATTATGGAAAAAAATATTTTGTATTATAGTGTATATACAATCTGGCTCCCTGAAGCTAACACTCTAGGTCTGCCACTGTCCCTTAAGCATCACACCTAGGTTTTAGTTGCATACAACAAATTTCTGCTAAAGCTTTCATTTGATAATCAAGACTCATATAAGAAGCATATAGTATTCCTTTATGTAGACAACCCAATAGCCTAGCTTAATGACCAAATAATAGAATCATCCAACTATAATAAATCTCCAAATTTAATAGTAATTTCTAATTGACCCCAAAATACTAGATGCTAAAATTCTAATTCCAGAATGGCTAAACCTACCCTAATGTTTAAATAATGTACAATCAAATTACAATTAACATACAAATAATTGCTTCATCAATCTCCATCATATTCGTGCTTTACAGTTTGTTTTCATTATCTAATTCTTAGTTTTATCAACTTGGACATGCAGGAGCCATTAATAAACACATATGCCAGTTTTAGAGATGATGTGCTACCCCGCATTAAAAGGCTTGGCTATAATGCTGTTCAAATCATGGCTATCCAAGAGCATTCTTATTATGCTAGCTTTGGGTAGCTTTTCCTTGAACTCTTTGGATGTATTCCTTTCCTTTTGTTTTCTTTAGAACAACCATGCTTCCACAATTCCACTATAATTCTGCCTATAGTATCTGTTCTAATAATATTAATATAATTGGTCTAATATAATTCCATGTGCCGCAGATACCATGTTACAAACTTTTTTGCCCCTAGCAGCCGTTGTGGAACTCCTGATGATCTTAAGTCTCTGATAGACAGAGCCCATGAACTAGGTCTGCTTGTTCTCATGGATATTGTGCACAGGTAATGATTGGATTTTTTGGGTTATTTTTTATGTTACTTGAAACTTGTATAGGTTCATTATGTTGTTGCTATTGTATGTTCCATATATATTTTTTAATTATCATTTCATGAATGTTATTAAATCTGAATTCTCTTTAATTCTATTTCAATGACTGTTATGTTTGATTTTTGAATATTAAATGAATGTAGCCACTCATCAAATAATACGTTGGATGGACTGAACATGTTTGATGGAACTGATGGTCATTACTTCCATTCTGGGTCACGGGGTTATCACTGGATGTGGGATTCTCGCCTTTTTAACTATGGAAGTTGGGAAGTATGTGCTTTTTGAATAAAATTTAGTGATGTCAATGTATTAGTTTCTTCTTTATCTGTTAGTTAATAGTGATTGGTTTCTTTTTACCAATTTAGGTACTAAGGTTTCTTCTCTCTAATGCAAGATGGTGGTTGGAAGAATACAAGTTTGATGGGTTTCGATTTGATGGTGTCACATCTATGATGTACACTCACCATGGATTGCAGGTAAATTTTTATGAAATCTATAATTTGCTTGGTATGGTATGATGAATTGATTACATTGATTATAGTTAGCCTTCAAGGATAAAGTTGGGGGAAGGGGGATGGAGGAGGTGACAACATGGAAAAGAAGATCAAATTTAATATTTACAGAACTGTGAAACTCAAGTGAATAATGTGGAAATGTGTACGATGTCTTATTGAGATGATTCTAATATGATTTCTATTGTTGTGTTATCTCACATCTCAAAGGTTCGGGGCCTTCATACTCCTTATAAGTCTATAGACTTTTTCTCTTGACACTAATTGATTGGTTTTAAGAGTGAGGTTCTAAAAAGGTAACAGAGCTCGGCCTAAGTTTTCACATTGAGCCCCATCACGTATACATCTCAGCCCTAGCAGCTGGGCTCCACCTCCACCTTACCATACCAGATCTTTACGTTCTACTTGAGGGGGGTGTCAATGTGTAATGCTATATTGCTATGATTCGGGGCTTCATACTACGTATGAGTGTATGGACCTCTCTTGTTGGCACCAATTAATTAGTTTTAAGAGTGAGGTTCTAACAATTTCAAAGGTCAAACTATTAGTAGGTAGGGTTAAAATGGTTTCTATATGTGTATTTTGATTAGGCGTTAACAGCATTTTAATGTGCAATTACAGACCTTTAGGGTCTATTTGGGAGTTTGAGGGAAAGGGAAGCAGAGTAAATGGAGGGAGGAGAGTGGAAGAAAAATGACATTTTATATTTTCTCTCATTTGGAGTCAAAATGGGTACCAGACTCTAGACGCCTTTCAAAGGGGGAGATTTATTGGATCCTATCATTTGCTAGGCTCATAGTTAAAAAACCTACTTTTTTACGAAAAAAATAAAGGGAGAGGAGAGGAAATGACGTACATTTCTTTTTTAGGAGTTGAGGAGAAAATGAGAGTAGATGAGAAAATATTTATATTTTTATAATTTTACCTTAAAATATTTTAATTGAGTATTAGTAGATGTTTAATGGAAAGGATAAGGGTATATTTGGCTTTGTAGTCAAAGATTATAAAGTACTTATTCTCTCCTTCCAAATATACATTACCCTCTCCCTCTATTCGCCTCAATCCAAATAGACTCTTAAGTTAAGAATAGTCAGGAAATTATATTATTTGTTATTTATCCATAGAAATAGCTATTGCATAGAAATGAAGTCAAATTTTAGGTAATGGAATATTAAGTGTTTAAATGTGAGGCAAGCAGCATTTGTTTCCCCCTGTCCTGTAATTGTTCTCAAGTCTCTGTGGTTTGTTAATGTTGTCACATGTACTGTTTACCCCCCAAAAGACTAAAAGAAAATCATGTATCAGTTCAGACAAATCCATTATTTGTGAAATAAGAGATAAATAAATTGAAATATCATGGCCTTATTTATCCGACCAGGAAAAAAATTACTATGCTAAATTACTAATTTAATTAAATCCTAAGGAGTTTGAATTGATATAGGTAGCTACATTTCTAGTTTATAGCAACGTAATTGTGAATTTGCATAACGTGGAAAGTCAGAGAGTACCCTAATACCCTTATTGCATTTAGTCATGCACGTGCAAGTGTCTACATGCTGTAAACATATTGAGGTTATTCTGAACTGGTTTGAAATTTAGAAAAACTGCTTGATCATTTTGACATTCTACTAGAAACCAATACTCCTAATAATTATAGATCATTTCTGTTGATAGATTTAAGTGTATAAGGTTGGTTTTATCCAAACATCCCTACTGTTCACGTTGTACTGTATTGATTTAGACAAGAGCTTCATTCATCCATATAGTCTTTTCTTTTCTTTTCTTTTTTTTGTATTTTCTTACTTTTTTGTTTGGATAGGTAGCTTTTACCGGAAACTACAATGAGTACTTTGGACTTGCAACTGATGTCGATGCCGTAGTTTACCTGATGCTGGTTAATGATGTCATTCATGGGCTCTTTCCGGAGGCTGTTTCAATTGGTGAAGATGTATGTTATCCTATCCAGAAGTCATCATTAGTATCCTTGACATTTACCAATTTATTATATTTTACTTCCTTTTAAATATAAATACTTAAATTCATTTTACTGGCATAGTAGTATGTCTAGGTAACCTGACAGATTCTGAGGATCTTTACTGGTGGGTTTCAACTTCTTATCACTTAATAGTTAAGCCTACACTTGTTGTGCATATAGAGTGACTTTTGAATTAATTTTACATGCATGTGTGAGATACTAGCAACCTCTGGGCCTTGGTTATTTTAGTTTTTACAAGTATAAAAAGCTAAAGGAAAAGGAACAGATCTTGAATTGCACTTGGTGCTTTGGTGGATGACCCACTAAGAAAATATGATAACAGGTGACTTGATGTCATCTTATCAATTCTCCAAAATATAAACTGCAAGTTTTTGGTTTTAATAAATATGGATCATTTTATGCGCCTGGATTTATTTGAATTCTATGTTGATTCAAGTGTACCTGGACCGTATCCCGCGTATGCTGTTCCTTATAAATTGAGCTAATATGGAGGATGGAATCTGAACTACTTTGACTTGACTGCATGAAACGGTTGATGGCATTTTCAGACAGTAACTGTGTTATTGCAATTTCTTGATGTTTACAGGTTAGTGGAATGCCAACATTCTGCATTCCTACGCAAGATGGTGGGGTAGGCTTTGATTACCGCTTGCACATGGCTATTGCTGACAAATGGATCGAGCTTCTTAAGTATTTTTCTTTCACAACTCTAGCTTCTAAATAATATTTGTATCTGTCTTGTCTTGTGTTTGTTTTCTTTTCCTTTTTCTCTTGACATGGTGGAGGCAGGGGAGTTAGTTTTTCATTTCAATAGAACTGAGAGTACCTTCTGCCATCTTTCAATTAAACTTTTATATGAAGTAGTTACAGTTATTGATGAAGATGGAATCTATGAAGCATTGCCTAAAACTAAAAATTGCTTCTCAAACTGATACATTGTAACCTGAGGACATGAGCAGAACTGAGAAAGGAATACCAAAATAGTTACCAGATAGAAACAATAAGGAAAGACCTCACATGTAGTGAAACTCTTCTATGATGTTAATTTTTCATGATAAAATGAACTGGAAGAACAATAAGCATGAAGCTAAAAACATACTAGCCGATGCAAATTGAATAGCAATATAGTTTTTGGCTTCATTGAGATTTAAAATGCATATTTTAGTTTCTGGGCCACTTGGAGGTCAGGGCTTTTGATTAGACCAGCTTCAAAGGCTTGCTAAAATTAGTATCCTTAATTTTGAAAGGACAAAAGAATGTTAAGTGGTTGTGAAATCTTAAAAATTTCTGCAAGAGTAAATAAAAATGCAATTGTTTGTTTCAATTTTCTCTCGGGTAATTCAGTTGGTAATTTTTTCTCTGTTTGTCAGGTGTCAGCATGATTGTTAGTATCATAACTCATGGCATATGTAGTTATTTCTGTTGCCTGACATTGATTAATCGAACACCCCCCCCCCCCCTCTTCTAACTTCATTACATGTTAAAAATGCTGAGATTGAAACCCTAAACAGTCTCTAGTTCCTCATGACTTCTACACCATGGACAATGCTGTTATATATTCTTAATGTAGTTGACTAGTTGTCATATTATATTTTGGACATAAATTTGTTTACTACTTACCATAACCCTGTGCTTAATGTAGGAAGAAGGATGAGGACTGGAAAATGGGGGATATTATTCACACGCTTACCAACAGAAGGTGGTCAGAGAAGTGTGTTGCATATGCTGAAAGTCATGACCAGGCCTTGGTTGGTGACAAGACAATTGCATTTTGGTTGATGGACAAGGTGGTTAAATTGTTGCATACCTTTTCTGCCTCACTTATCATGATGGAATCATTCTACAACAAGGATATTTATTATTTGTCCTAGATTGAATGTTGAAATCAATCCATACAAAACTGCCTTATACATATTCTCTCCTCACATTTGACTTATGAGAATAAACAGTCACATATATACATAAATTAACTTCTTCTTAATATGCTTTCTGAATGATCTCTATGCTTTAGAAGATTAGTGCTTCCTTGTAGTCCATGAGACTGTTATGTTGTATCCCTACTGTTTCTCGACACCCTTGTGTTGTGGCTGTGAAACTAAAGCATGTATTATGTTGTCAAAGTATCATCATACAAAATTTGTATGTATATTACAATCCTTTAGGGTTGTCACCCACGTTATTGATGCACTTTATAATTGTTGGCCTCTTTCAGGATATGTACAACTTCATGGCTTTAGACAGACCATCTACTCCCCTGATTGATCGTGGAATAGCATTACACAAAATGATCAGGCTTATTACAATGGGGCTAGGTGGAGAAGGATATTTGAATTTCATGGGAAATGAATTTGGCCATCCTGGTGAGCATTGATTGTTGCTTGGTTCAGAAATTTTTGAATTGTCGCTATTGAATTTGATGGCTCTCACTAAAGTTTTGAGGGTTATTATTCCTTTCGTGTTCTGTCTTCAGAATGGATTGATTTTCCTAGGGGTGATCAGCATCTTCCTAATGGCAAAGTAGTTCCTGGGAACAATAACAGTTTTGATAAATGCAGGCGTAGATTTGACCTAGTAAGTTCCTGCACTATTTCAAATCACAACTTGTTTTCTTATTACTGTGGAATCATTGTATGCCTGTCATACTTCTCAAGTTAATGTGTAGTACAACAAACTGTTTTCCATTACAAATTATTGTGCTTACTGATTGAACACCCCTCCCTTCTGCCGTGTAGATGATTAGTTCCCCTTTGGTGTGATTACTTCCCCTTTTGATGATTTCTCAAAACTAAATCTTTGAGGACATAAAGTTTGCCTTGTTGGCAGAATTGCCTAATTGTTGTGCTTTTAAATCAAAAAATCGATGCATGGGAAGACTGTTGGTGTAAATACTATTTGTATAGGGGTATTTGTGTCTTTACGTTTTAGGAGTATATATAGGTTGTAATTGTTTGAATTAATACAAAAAGACATTTTCTCCAAATTCAACTAAGACAGAACCCTTAGCATAGTTTGTTCCTCCTCCTCTTTTTATAGTTTGAAGTTTTCATCTAGTTTCTGAGGAAAATGTGTTGCGTATATATTGTCTGTTTGGCCCAAAGTACCTTATCAAAATACTGTGAGAAAGCCTGTATAGCATGAAGCATAAGTTGATCTTTCTTAAAAGCATCAGCGTGGTCAATGCCATCTGCCGCCATTTTCTTTGCATCCGTGACAATCCAAGAGGGGTCAATATGACTCGACAAAAGCTGAAGCTTATGACACAAAAGTTCCGGCCTACTATGATGGCTTTTTGGCATAATGTGATATTAGCAGCACCTTTAGTTTTTCCATTGCAGACTATGGATATAGAGAACATCATGGTCTCCTTTTTCATCTTTCCAGATAATAGTTGTGAATGCTAGAAAGAGAGAAACCCGGATTATGATGGTGAATTGAGTGAGTAACACCTTGATATTGTATTTATACTATGGGAGTGTGTGAAGTACAGGAAAAGTCAACTGTACTGTATAACCTAATTAAGGCTAATAATAAAGAAATGGAAACACTAATTAAGGAAATCCTATTTACACTTTAGCACTCCCTGTCAAGCTGGGGCATATAGATTATATGTTCGTAGGGCAGAGCATTCGGTTGGGTCAGTCAGTTTTGGGACTTTTGCCGACTGACCTGATTAAAAAATTTCAACCGAATATTTCGGTTTCCCAAAATCAAAAACTGCTAAAAATTTCATTGTTGAGGATGGGTCAGTTGGTTTACAGCATGAGATGAACAGAGAATACAAAGACAAACAGAAAAAATTCTAAGAGTACACAACTTCTGAAAAGATGAAGCCAAAGTCTAAATCTGATGCTTAAAAAATTACAATATATACCAGAATTTGTGGACATATAAAATTGAACAATAACTATATCAGATCTACGAAATCTAAGACACTTCACATTTGGACAATTGAAAAAATGAACCTTCAACACACAGATCTTAGAACCTTAAACCATCTTGGAACCTTAAACCCTCTGCTTGTAGTGCTTTCAATTCTCCAATTTCTTGACAAAAAACAGAAAATAGCATAGTAACTAGAGAATGAGATGGATGAGAAGCTATGGCTGTTGATATGGACACCAATTGTTGAAGGAGGCTCTTGAAGCTCTGGTTCATTCTTGGATTATGCGTGGTGGCATATTTGACCCGTGAATTCGTAGAGATTTTGTATTTTCATGTGCTGTTGATAAGGTAGAAAGAAGAGCTAAGAATGGGCTCTGCGTAAATGAAAGGGAAAGGGAGAAGATAAGATTGTATGTGGATAAGACTCTGAGAGAATTGTTACTGTGGGAAGCTCTATGAATGTACTCCATGTGAACTCATAACAATATTGTGCCACCTCATGAAAGCTATCTAATATTAGAACATATTGGTTGGTTTCGGCTTTTCGGCTACAAATTCTGCAGCAACCGACTTCTTTAACCGACCCGAATTATTTGACAATTTTCCAACCGATTTTGTTTGCTGTTAATTTGGTTGATTTCGGTCGGATTTATATTGGCTAACGGTTCTACGGTTATATTGCTCACCCCTAGTTCTGCTCTTGTTACATAGTGACATTAAAATTCCAGAGCAAAGAATTTGCATGTTTTCACATTTATCTTTTGCAGAAATATACAACTAAATTATCTCTTGGACGCATGAGTCGCAAGTTACAACAATAATCTGCTCTTATTTGTTAACCAGGGGGATGCAGAATATCTAAGATATCATGGGATGCAAGAATTTGACCAGGCCATGCAGCATCTGGAAGAAACCTATGGCGTAAGTCTCATCTATGCTGATATCTTGCATTACATGTCCGCCTATTTCTCTCTGTTGGATCATAGAAGTTTAAGCATTTCCTTTCTTTTTTGGTGTTTCCTAGTATGCAAAATTAGATTTTGACATTTATATTTTTTTTTTTGAACTCTTCTTTTATATTTCTTGGTGTGTGGAAGCACTTGTTTTGTCAAAGTTATCTGGGACATGCTTTACTTGCATTATGGTGGTTCTGTGTTTTTTTTTTTTTTTTTTTTCTCCTTCCCATTGTTTATGCAAACTTACTTTTAAGATTTTCTTAGGGTGAAGAAGTCCTTTAAGAATAAAAAACTAATATTACTTTAACTTTACACAGTTCATGACTTCTGAGCACCAATATATATCACGGAAGGATGAAGGTGATAAGATTATTGTCTTCGAAAGGGGAAACCTTGTCTTTGTCTTTAATTTTCATTGGACTAATAGCTATTCAGACTACCGAGTGGGTTGCTTAAAGACTGGGAAGTACAAGGTATGATATCTTCAATTATTATGTGAAGGGGTGAACATTTAGCAGAACATGCTGGTACCATTTAACATTATATCATTGATGCACTTACCATCTAAACACAATTTGCAATTCTCAGAAGTACCAGAATAATATCTGAAACATTGTTTTGAGGTTATTTTCTTCGATGATTGAGGATAAGTCTTTAATGGCTGAGTTCCTTATTCAAAAAACCATGGCAATATCTGGTATTATAGAATTACCCTAGTAAAAAGAAAGTTTCAAGTTCTAATCACTGTTGTTTCTGATGTCCTTTCATAGCTGGATTTTTATCTTGGGACCTACACACCATCTATAGATGCATCATATGATGGTTTACTAACCATTTATTGTTTCTGATGTCCTTTCATGGTTGGATTTCAATCTTGTATTCATTTACATTGTGGAGAACAAGTAATGGACCATTTAATAGACCTTAAAATATGATAATGTTTAGTGCAATAATAATAACAAGTAGCTAACTCGTCAAGAGTCAAGAGTCTCCTCAAGTCTTACACACATGAGCGTCACACATACTTCAGCAATATATGCCTTAATGTTACGAAATATCTCCAAACTGAGATTCCAATTAGGAAACCATCACATGGTAATATTGACTCCAATTTGAATTGCCTATTTTGTGATTGTATGTTACTTGATTTTTATCTCTCATTTGGTACATATCATTATCAGACTTTGCTTTATCACCTCCTTTAAGTTTATGAACCTTCTAAGGCCAAATTAAGGGTGTTCAATTTTTTAATATACCCATTAATGCAGCATACCTTTTATCACAATAGTAATGAATGTACTTCCTTTATTAACTCATGGAAGTGTATGCCTACATGGCCACTAAGAGCAGATCTTCCGATACCATTGTTATTAAAGGCTCTAGGCACACCTAGGTGCAAAAGGTCTTTGGAGCCTTGGTTCTAGCGCCAGGTGCAGGCATGTGCTTGAGGAAAGCCAGGCACCCTACTAAAGAAAACAACAAAAATTGTTACAAGCAAGAATTTCAGGCTTCCATCAATTAAAACCTATTGTCACTTTGTTTTGGAAGAGTAAAAATAGAAAGAAAAAATAGCTATAGGCAAGAATTCTAAGTAAAAAAGGAAAAAAATTAGCTAAAGACAAGAGGTTCATAATGTAGTTTACCAAGTTCAGCAAGTAAAAACTATCTCTAAGCCAAAAACAGTAAAATTAGTGCTTTTGCTTTCTAAATTCCTATTAAGTCCAACAAGTAGTCAAGTAAGAGCCTAGGCGCGCGCCTGAAGTGCCTAGGTTGAGCTTGAGTGAATGAGCCTCGCCTGAGGGATGTCGAGGTGTGACGGCTGGAGCCTCTTGCCTTTTGAGCAGGAGGCGCGCCTTTAATAACACTGTGTGATACAACTTCTGTGTCCATGCAAGGCTAAGTGGTAGTGTTAATGCTTGTGTGGGTTGATCGTTGCTAATGTTTTCTTTTCCTGCAATCTGATGTTAGTTATTTCAATTAAGTTTGTTTCTTTCTTCCAGATTGTCTTGGATTCAGATGAACCATTGTTTGGAGGCTTCAATAGACTAGATCACACTGCCGAGTATTTCAGCTTTGTAAGATACTCATTCAAATATACCGTCAATTTTTTTGTTTTCCCTTTATTATCCCTGAGCTCTAGATTGCTTTGTGAAGTTTCTTTTGTAATTTATGCAGGAAGAGTGGTATGATAACCGGCCATCTTCCTTTTTAGTTTATGCACCGTGTAGAACGGCAGTGGTTTATGCTCTTGTGGAGAATGAAGTAAAACCAGTCAAAGGCTGATAGTATCATTAGATGCTATCTCCTAAGTGAGAATGACCCCATTGGATCTGGAAGTATAAGACAACTGCTATAGTGCCAGAACAGAGGCAAAATTACGTTCAGAGCACAAAGATAGCAAATGTCTATGGTGTCTTGTACGTGCTTCTAATGTACCATATTACTGGGTAAATTTTTCGTAACTTTCTATCGATATCAATAAGAAATTTTACCTGATGTATAGTGGTGCACAATATATTCTGATGTTATATCAAATACAATGTAAAGTTAAATAGATCGAGTGGAAATATAACAAACCATAAGATTGACATCTACCATATTTTACTCTACACGTGAATGACAGTTGTTTATTATTCAGTTGAAGCAACTTAGACATTCCATATAATTCACATAAAGATTAATCCAAGAGATATACTAATACGGTGATACCAGCAATAGAAAATGGTTAAAATAAAAATGTCATTCCGAGTACCAGCTCAATACTTTATTTTTTAGGTTCTACTGCTAATGAAGTTAGACTGAGAGGCAGCACCGCGCGGCAATTGATTTAGAAGTAGAACACTGGTGGGGGATGAAGAGGAGGTTGATGATCTTAGTGCCTCTGCAAGTGGTCCTCCCATTGAAGGCACTGGATTAGTTGATGTCCACCCTGCTGCCCAATTCAATTGAGGTTGCTCTAACTCCATATTTCCACCACTCCTGTCACATGGATCCCCTTCATTGCCAGTGGACAATTTCAGTGACACATCTGAGGATGGATTTCCAGGCATTGAAATGGAGAGACTTGTGGCTGAGTTCATCGTACTTGAGTTGCTTTCGGCATTATCAGATTCATTGACCGGTCGCGGCCAATCATCAAAAAAATGACGCAAAACATGGCCATCAGATCTACCATCCCCACTGCCATTATTTTGGGTTTCGAACGCCTTGTTCTCGTTTCTTAACCCAGAGGACCTACAAAGGGCACAAGAACATTGCAGCAAAAGATCAAATAGGGACGGGGGTAAACTGAAATGTGAGAATCAACCAAAAACAAAAACATCTACCCTATTGTTTTATTCAATTGAGAATCAACCAAGCTAGCTTTTAGGAACATCAATGAATTTTTGTTTTTCAAGCAAAAAGGACATCGATGAGATAAAATCTCAAAAACAAGATGCCCCACCAAATAAATCAAGGCTATTGCCATATTCAGATGCCGTCTTTGACGTTGCTTCCGTGGAGCATTAAACACAAGAATAGAAACATTACCTTTGATTAAGTTGATGAAGATCAAAAGGGGATTTCAATGATACTGTTGTCATAGACTGGGAAGCAATTGGGGTTGTCACACTCAGAGCACTACTACCGCCACCACCACCACCACCAGTTGCTAAGCCACCCCCAACTGGAGTGGATAATGGTGTGGGAAGTTCCACAGGCTTTCTTGAACGGTTTCGGCCACGATGCAGATGGCGTTCACAGTACTTCTGTCCAGCCACAACGTCCCTTGAGCACCGCCATTTTTTGCCGTCAGTCCTTCGACACCGGCCTGGCTCTGGATCCATGGCAGCTCTACTCCAATACCCAGATTGTAATACTAATTCACCAAACAACTTAAATAAAAAACTACAAAAGTACTAAACTGCAACATGTCTAGAACCATCAATATAACAAGTAAAAATTAATCCCACTAAGACATTAAACTGACAAGAACATTTACATCTTAAGCAGGACGATAGACAGAAGCATAATCACATGTAAGACAAAAATAAAGGTAACAGAATCTAGGGAGAACTTACAGGCAGGCTGAAAATGTGAGTAATTTTGTAGAGGATGGGGGAGGAAATATGGTGGGGAGTGAATAAGGCTTTTCTTAATTGGCTGAAGGAGCTCAGGAGGAACAGCAGCACCAGCCAACATGTACCTGAATATCATAGCCTGCAGCTCAAGTTCCTGCCACTGAGCCAAGCTGAAATAGCTTCCCATCTCTAACAATACAAACAGAATTTACAAGGCAGATAAAAAATCAGGACATTGATTAATTGATAGGTCCAAAACCAAAATAAGAAAGGGTATGCCTTGAAGCAAAAGCTTGCAAAGTGGGACAAACAGAATATGAAAAGCTTTCAAACCAAGAATGAAACTTTATGAATTTTGTGACATACAATTATGAAATGGATAGAAATCTTACTGGTATATTTGGTAGTAGCTGATGTTGAATCAGAAAATGCTGACAAGGCGTTGATTTTGCTGTTGGGTTCTGATACAAACAAAGGGAGAGCAGACCCTCCAGATGGTTGTTGATGGGGCTCAACCAGAAGTTTTGGTATCTTTGCAGGATATGGTTGTTCTGACTCATGCTGGTATCTCCATTGCTTCATATGGAAGTCCATAGAGGGAGAGAGAGAGAGAGAGAGAGAGAGATGGGTTTGAGTTTGATTGCCTCTGGTTTAAGTTAATATCTTCGTTTGTTGTGTTGTGTAGATGTGAAGAGAAAGTTTGTAGGAGTAAAAGCTTTTTACAGAGGCTTCTGTGGGTTCCTTTATATCTTTGGCAGATACCTCCTTGAGCGAAAGAGAGTTCTGACAGTAAAGCCTGCAAAGTTTGTTTTGGAGCCAGTGGGGAGAGGTTAGGCACTTGAAATAAAAGACAGTCAGACAAGACTGTTGATTGGAAAAAAGAGACAGGAAAATAATAAAATAGTAGAACAACTAGATAGGTAATAGCTAATTAGCTAGAGAGAGGAAATAGTAACCTGCAGACTTTCTGTCTTTCTGCTTTGCTTTGGAGTTAGCACTTCAATGAAGGAAGCAGCTATCCCACATAGGGCAATGAGATAGAAATTGAATATATTTTTTAATTCTTATTTTTTTCCTTATAAAATGAAAAAAAAAACATTTCTGTTCGGTTTTGGTATATTTTTATGTTCTTTGGATAAATACATTATGTAAAGCCAGAACTCGAAGCAAATAGTGTGTATGCACTGGACTGAACTGTAGAGTGTCAGATCACTGAATTTTAACTGACAATGCAGTTCTATTGCAGCCTAGAGCCAACCAGCTAAAGGATTTTTGCCTTCCCTTTCTGTGTAAGTTCCAGCTCCCAGGGTGTTAAGTTTATGGCTCTCATCAAGGGACTTAGCTAGAACCACGAGGAACTTTTGAGAAAAAAACATTTTGTCCTACGGATTATAATGTTCGTTTAGTGGAGAAAATAATGTACTGCTAAGAGGTTTTGCATTTATTATATTTTCTGGAAATAAATATAAGACAAAGATAAAAGTTATAGCACATGTTGTGACTACAAAATATGTATGTGTTAGGAACAGTTAGGAATTTTATGTTAAATTGCTTTGTTTTAATATAAACAACAACAAAATAATTTTTAAATGCGAGGGACTATAAAACACATTAGTTAGAAGAAAGAAAATTAAAATTTATGTTATAACATTACATCTTCTCAGTATTTATTGATCTTTTATTTTTATTTTTTTATAAGTTCCATTAGGCTTTATTAATGATAATTTTTTATTTCACTTTAAAAAATTATAATGTTAAGTTTTAATAAATGAATAATCACTTGAATATTACTAATGGATAAAACTTGGATAGAGACGTTAAGATTGTTTACCAAAAATAAAAATATATAGATCATGAAACAACAAACATAAAAATTAATAAATAAAAAATATAAATACCACATTCAAACTTTTCAAAAGAATTATGGGTATTAAATATGTATTATATTTATTATAAACTAACATGAGTTTACATTTTTTTTTTAAATTTAACTATTTTATTTTTCAAGCAAGTTTGACTTGATAAAATTAAAAAAAAAAATCTAGGAAGGATCATAATTATATATATTTTTTAAAAAAAGTATCAAAATTATTAAGGAAAAGATAAATGTTTAAATTTTAAAAAATCAAAATACAATTTGTTCAAAATCTTGAAGAGACCGAAATAATAAAAGTTAAATTTTTTAGGAGTCAAAGTAAAATTTTCTCAAAATTCGCAAAAAACAATCCGTCATAAGAAGATGTACGCAAAGATAAAACTTCAAAAGTACCGAAAGGGATCCATATTCTCTCATATTCTAGTTGTAATATAATTTGGTCTTATGTGAGAGAGATTGACTCAAGCAAAAAATAAATAAATCAAAATTTGAATATGTTTGTGAATAAGATACACTTTGAAAAAGAATTAGTATTTCTCTCTTACTCTAACATGACTCATGTTGCACATACGAAAATTCAAATCCTCCGTGAAGTCAAACTGTTTTTGACACAAATACTTTCTCTTAGGAGAGGAAATACCTTGATTTGATATTTCTAAGACATTGAGGATCTTCATTCGTATATTGAATGAATATTAGACATTACTAAAAACCAGAGTGAGTCCATGTCTTATTACTTATTCTTCGTACTTTAAGATATCAAAACCTAATTTTGGAACCCACCTACTAGTTAATGTTTTTAGATTGAATCAATTAATTATGTCACATGGATTGCTACATAAAAATTAGTTAGTCTCATCAACATATGTTAAGTTAATTTTAAACGAAGTTGACGATAAAGAATAAAGTGACCTGATTTTAAAACTATATGTATTTGATTGTAACTTTTTAAAATATATGAATTAAAGTGAATTTTGATATAAATTATAGATATTAAGATAATAATTTAGCCAAGAAAATTCATGTATCTTAAGAAAAAAGACGCGAGATAAAATGAAATGAATTGAAGAGATTTAGATTTAGATTGGAATTGTCATTACTTTATGTTTTTTTTTTTTAATATTTAAATGAATTACAAAGTTTTTAGTGAACAAGCTCATGAAAAACATGACTTAAACTCGATTTATTTCTAAATGATTTGAGCTTGAGTTTTATAATAGTGCTTATTAAATAAATAAGTCAAATTCAAATATTACAAAATTTAATTTATAAACTCATGAACTGATTTATTTAATATATTATTAATATTTTATATAAATTTATTGTATATATTTACATGCAAAAGAAAACTTAAGAAGTGCTTTAATTTCGGCTTGACAGGTATTCTTCTTGTTTGCTATTTTAACCAGTCAAACTTAATAAATATACAGTTCGGTTGTTATAGCTTTTTACTAGTTTAAATGGTCAAACTAGTAAAAAGCTTTATGATCTAAATCAAAACGAAATATCAACTCACCTAATAATTCAACTGATGGGTTCAATATGGTTTTTAGAACTATGTAGAAAGTACTTTCCATATATCTTATTTTTCTTACCTTTCCTCGATAACAACAATGTTTAGCAAGAAAAAAAAAAAGAAGAAAAGTTCTCACTACATCGGAGAAGGATGATCTTATTGTTAAACTAGTGAAGAGTTTAGATCACTGAACAAAGTTAGTTATAAAATATAAATTGTGATTATCCATTCTTCATCGTAATATTTCCTCCTTATTTCTAGTAAAATAATAAAATTATGTCTCTTATTAGAAAGAGAAATGAGGACATAAAAACAACAAATAACAGTGTAACTAGGTGTTTATGTCTAATGAGACCAAATTATAAAATAAATATAATATAATATAATATAAAATAATATTTAATTATTTCCAAAATGAAGTATTAATTATTTAATATATTTTAAATATAAAAAATTATGAATCAAGTATTTAAAATCAATCGGTTAAAATAATCATGAGAAGCTAAGATAAAAAATTATTAATAATAAATCAAGTAATTTTATTTAAAATGGAATTTCAAAAAAGTCAATTAGGTTTAATTGATGCAGTAAGAATGAGTAAAGAAAGGTTAAGCCGAGTCAAGTGGAAGCCGCTCAGTCACATCCTCCCGCTAATATGGTCATTAGACTCTAACAACTAAAAAAAAAAAAAGAGAAGGCTATTTGGATTTTAAGCAAAACAACATTTGTAGTAATTAAAATATCTGTTTTTTGGGTTAAATTTGTGAAATTGACAATAAAATATATTTTACGAAATTTTTTATGTAATATTTCATTAACTATTATATATTACGTCATATCAATAATTTTTATACAAAATACTAATAATATTAGGCCGAGGGTACACCCAATTTAAATGTTATGGGATAAAATTAATAAAAATAAGTAAATTGTTGAGATAGAATTAATAAAAGGATAATATTTTAATGATATTAACTTCTTTTTTAATTTTTGAAAGGGAAATATGTCTGAGAGAACATACATTTCTTTCTTGCATGGTAATTTTATTTTTTTTTTGCATTTTATTTTCTGAAATTAAAAATGTAGATGTAAACGAGTCCATACCAATCCACCATTTGTTTCCCTTCCCTTTTCTCCACTTCCTCTACTTTCTATCAAACAAAGTCTAAATCTTCAAATCAAAAATTTGGAAGCCAATGACCAAAGTATTTTCATAGGGAAATAAGCTCTTTAGGGCCTTTTTAGTTATGGGAAGTATAATTTCATTTTTCAAAACTAATTTTATGCAAGGATATGACATCTCTCAACTGAAATTTTAGAAAATAAACTAATTTTCAACTAGTTGAATTTTAGTGGGTCTTAGAAACCATAAATAATAAGTTTCTCAAGGTCTATAGTTTATCACTCATTTAGAAAAGTCTTTTTTTTTCAAATCTTTAGAAATAAACCACACAATTTATATGTATAATTTTTTTAAAATTATATTATTTAAAATAATAATAATAATAATCAAATAAACCTCTTTCTGTATGTATAGCTTCTCTGTTGTTTTTGTCCCAATATAATTCCCTTCAAAGATTGCAAATTGTTTTTAGTTACCGAAATATTCTCCACTTATTAATGACTGGTGTCTATCATGCTCCATCTCATGTCTTGTCGTTTGACTTTAAGTGCAACTGAACACCATCACATGCACCAATGTGTTTTGTGGTATAGATTTTTTTAAACAAAATATATCAAATAATAATCCTACGGAATGGGTCTTATTCATGATGGAATTGTACATTTTATGACGTTAATACAAGGGGTCTTTCTAGCCGTTAAAAATGTGTATTTTTTTATTTACTTTATATGTGTATACATAAATCGTGAGCAATAAAATTTTCTTAATTCTTTAGTTATAATATGAATGAATTACTTTTAATAGGACTGTAGAAGTAGATTAGTTGAGATGATTTTACCTGCTAAATAAATAATAATAATAATATTGTCATACTAAAATGATAATAATGAGAAAATATATATATCACATTTGTCTACTGTAGAAAACTGTAGTATCATCAATAACCGAATGCTGTCATTAATAATCACATTCATGTAAAATGAATGAAAAAGTGGTATTTGCATATATTGTTATCTATTACAGTCGGATGCAGATAATTACCATTGACAGTTTATATGAGTTTAAAAAAATAGATGAAGATAATTGCTGACGCTTATCCCTAATATTATGTGGAATTATTAATGAGAAAAATGTTGACATAGATAATTAGTCACCAATAATTATCTGCAATATGATTTATTTTCTCAAATAGGTGGACGCATATATTTTTACAATTTTACAAGTTGTTAGCATATGCATGTTGTCGCATAAAATTATAGGGTGGTTGCAAATTACTTTCCTAATTTGATCTATTCTTCCACGGGATATTACTTGATTTGTAAACCAAAATATATATAAAGATATATATATATATAAGGATTAAAATAACAAAAACAATACATCAAACATGTTCATTGTAAGAATCTGTAGTATTATTGACATCCAAATGTTGTCAACAATAGTCATTGGCATCAATGTCACATTCATGTTGTTGATAATTATGATACAAAATGATACAGATAATTATCAACAATAACTTACTTTGAATATAAACGAACGCATATGCTTATCACTAATATTTTGTAAGATTATCATTGAGAAAAATAAGTAAACTAATAGTCTATATAATATAAAATAATACAAATTTAATACCTAACTCAGTGTAATAAATTTAAATGAGATAATTATATATTTAATTTTTTTATATTTTTCTTAATGCGTTATATATTTTTATTTTCTTCTTAATGCTTTATATATTTTTATTTTCAAAAATTAAGTTAAATATTAATACTCATATTCTATATGTTTTATTTATTTAAGCTTTATGAACATTTTTTAATTATTTTTGTGTTCTCGATGAATATAGGTTTCTAAGTGTCTCATTTATTTATCCTCGATAAGTGAGGTAAATTTAATGAATTAAGAATCATTGTAGCGTATATTAATAGAGCTTAAAGACAAAATGCCATAGAGTGGGAGGAGAGTTGAAGCTTCGGAAAATGAGCAAGACGTTTAAGATATTAATGATTAATATTGATGAATAATCATGATTTTTAACAAGTAATTTGTATAATGTATTGTATTTAATTCAACAATCAACCATTCACACACAAAATTTAATTTAACAATTAATTTATAGTGTGGTTCCACCTCACTACAACAAATTACGTTATTAGTATCCTTAAAATAATTATTTATGATTATAAAATTACTCTTTTAATAATTATCATAAAAAAAAAGTGGCTATCAAATTATTATTTTAGTGAAATATTTTTAAAAAAATAATATGATTTATTGATATGCTAGAACCAAGAGATTCCTATTTTATTAAAATAAAAAAACCATCACATGAAATATTATCTTTACCTTAACTACTGAGCTAAGATCATTGTTTTTATTTATTTATTTATTTTTTTGTTTATGTTCAAAAAAGCATATTTCAATAATGGAGGATTATTTGATACTCCTTCTGATTTGTGGAGCTTTTTATATCTAATCTACATGGCTGTTATATACACCATTAACTGTATTAGATTGCCTCACAATCCTCCATTGTTGGCAACCTACTACCAGTACTACTGAAAAATAGAATAATTATATTTTAACCCTAAAATATGTTTTAAAATTCTCTTTCTACTACATCCACAATCCATTACAAGTATTGCAAGAGGGGTTGGGTTAGTTACTGGGAGAGAAACACATGGCTAAATTGATAGTAAGCAGTATGATTGCTTTGATGCCTCAAGTTGAAAACTAACTGTCAGTGTATTGAGGAACCAGGTGGTTAGACACCAATGTCTAAGTATAGTTTGGAATTACCAACCTTGACAGCAGGTGAACTACAGTAGTTAAATGAATTATTGTGTGAATTTCAAGAGCTATTTGATGAACAAAGGGATTACCCAAGCAGACCACAAGACCATAGTATCCTTTTAAAGGATGAAACACAAACTGTGAGGATAAGACCATATAGGTATCCTTCTGTTCAAAAGGATGAAATAGAAAAACATATCAGTAACATGCTTGATCCTGGGGTTATCTGGAACAACACTAGTTCATTTTCCTCACCAATTGTAATGGTCAAGAAGAATGATGTCTCATGGAGGCTTTGTCTGGATTACGAACATCTTAATTAGATGACCATCTAGGATAAATTCTCAATCCCAATAATGGAAGAACTGCTAGACGAGCTACGTGAGGCTGTCTACTTCACCAAGTTAGATCTAAGATCAGGGTACCACTAGATTAGAATGCATGGGAAGGACATTCCCAAAACAACCTTTAGTTCTCATAATGGCCGCTATAAGTTCTTGGTAATGCCTTTTGGCCTTACCAATGCACCCTTAAATTTTCAGAATTTAATGAATGAATTTTCAGAGCCTATCTTAGGAAGTTTATCTTGGCCTTCTTTGATGATATTCTTATCTACAAAAGCACCTAGTCACTCCATTTACAACACTTAAAGATTACGTTCGAGTTATTGCAAAAACAGTTTGTGTGTCAAGAAGAGCAAGTGTTCTTTTGGGGCTAAAAAGGTAGAGTACCTGGGTTATATAATCACTTATAATGGGGTAGTTCCTGATGAAAGGAAGGTGGAGTGCATGAAATCATGGCATGTCCCTAAAATATAAAAGAGTTAAGGGGTTTTCTCAGACTCACTGGGTACTACAAGAGATTCATAGCAGGTTATGGTAGGATTGCCAAGCCTTTTAACTAACTTACTCTGCAAAGATGGGTTTACTTGGAATGAGACAACTCAGAGAGCTTTTGAGGACCTAAAGTTGGCAATGAGTTTAGTACTTTAGCCATGCCAGACTTTACTTAGACCTTTGTTATAGAAACAAATGCTTCATGTTAAGGTATTAGGGTAGTTTTAGTATAAAATGGGAGGCTTTTGGCTTATCTTAGTAAAGCATTATTCAGTAGACACTTAGCACTGTCCATTTATGAAATGCTTGCCATTGTCCTAGCTATGAAGAAATGGAATGCTTACTTAGTAAGAAACACTTTGTGATCAAGACAAACCACAAGAGCCTCAAGTATCTACTGGAATAGAAGATAATTGCCTTTGCTTAACAAGAGTGGCTTGCCAAGATGATGGGATATAATTATGAAGTGAGGTAGAGCAAAGGATATAGCAATAAAGTAGTTGATGCACTGTCCAGAAGAAACAATTATGAAGGGGAGGAGGAGATAGTGATTATAGCTATCAGTGGCATTAGTACAACTTTGATAGATCAACTGCAGCTTACTTGGCTCATAAATCCACAATTGCAAGAAGTCATTAAATCTAAACAGTAAGACCCCACTTAATTTCCTAAGTTTCAATGGAAAGTTGATTAGTTGAAGAGGTATAGGAAACTGGTAGTGGGTAAAAACCAGGAGTTAAGGGCTGCTTTATTACATTACTTTAACAACAGTGTCTTTGCAGGCCATTATGGCAATCAGGCTACATTGAGTAGGATCAAGACAATTTTTTGGATGGGTATAAGGAAGGATACCAACCAGCACATAAAAAAGTGTGATATTTGTCAAAGAACTAAGTATATTCCTCAGGGTTCTCAAGATTTGTTATATCTATTGCCTATCCCTAGAAAGATCTGGACTGATATTGCTACAGACTTTATTAAAAGGCTGCCTAAATTCCAGGGTTATGATGTTATATTTATAGTGGTAGGTAGACTGAGTAAGTACAACATTTCATATCATTAACTCATCAATTTACTGTAGCTACAGTGGCTTATTCATTCATAGATCAGATCTTCGAGCCACATGGAATGCTGAGTCAATTATGTTTGATAGAGGTAAAATATTTTTGGGCTCATTTTGGAAGGAATCAATGAAGAAAATAAGAGTGAAGTTGAATTTGTCCATTGCCTATCACGCACAATCAGATGGACAAATTGAAGTGCTAAACAAGTATCTTCAAATCCACTTGAGGCAACTTTCATTCTATATCTAAGACAACCTGTTATGAGGTAGTCTATGGTCAAACCTCATCCATTGCACTTGTTTTATATTCCAGGGGATTCTTCTAATGCCATGGTTGATAGATCCTTGAGGGCCAGAGAGACTGCTCTTAAGCTATTGAATTCCATTTAATGAGGGCTTAAGATAGGATGAAGGTGCATGTGGATAAGAAGAGAAATGACAGAGAATTTATAGAAGGTGATTGGGTTTATCTCAATTTGCAGCCATACAGTCAACTTTTCTTGGCTAACAGGTAGTTCCATAAACTGCCTTACAAATACTATGGACCATATCAAGTGGTAAGGAGGATTGATAGAGTGGCATATTAGTTAGATCTACCTAGCAGTGCAAAAATCCACCTCATATTCCATATATCTCAGCTGAAAAAGAAGATTAGTGATACTCAATCTCAAGTGGAACTACTAGAGTTCTCTGTAGATGGCATTATCTTGATAAAACCTACTGCCATCATTGATAAGAAGTTTATCAAGAAAAACGACAGGGTTTTCATATAATTGCTAGTGCAGGGGGCTCACATATAATTGCTAGTTCAATTGGTATCACAATGCAAGAAGTCTAGTTGATCAAGCCCAAAATCAGAGAGCTTGGTGCCACCACGCTACAAAGTTGGCATTGGAGCGCCAAACGTCCATCACGTGATCTTGTAAATCTAAGGAAGTGGCATTGCAGCGTTGGAAAAGTTAGTGTCGGGGAGCTCGTACGATAAAGGTACCTTCACACTTGATGCTCACACAAAACAAAATTTCCTAATGAAGCTTCATTTTTATAGATAATTAATGCATTTTTCTTCTGCACCTCAGAGGGTCCGTGGAGGAGGTCCATCTAGTGACATTATTTCTACTTCTCATCGCAGGATAGCAGTTAGTGCATGAAGCACCATCAACTTTTGAGGCTGCATCTCCACCAGGTCTCCTGCCTGCTTTACTAATATTCACTACTTCTCCAATTCCTCTGTCATCACAATCTCCAACCCTATATCAATCATCGGCTTCACGACCTACCCATCCACCTGATACATGTGGTTATCATTGTGTACTCATATCTATTAAGCACAAAGATAACATGTAAGTTTCACATTTTATTCTTTTTATGTTTTACGGCTATTTTATCATTATAAATACTAACATCATTTGTTTTTGTTGTAGCCAGAGATTCGTGCCTGATAGTGTAACAAGGTACATCTATGACTAGCTCCTTCTTCATTTGCCTAGGCCTTATACTCGTTACCATGATTAACCCGTGGAACTTAGGGATTCATTATTTGAGTCCTTTAATTGTATATGCTAATTTGTATAAATCATTTTTGATTCATTTTTAAACATAGATTTTTGTGTAACTTCGCAAAATTAACATTGTTGTCTAATTTTTTTTTGTAGAGGAAATACGTGTTCATTGAAGGTGTTAACATGAGTTTGATTCACTCGATTTACTGGGAGGCTGTACACTATTCAAAAGACCTGTATCACGAAAAAATGTAGTTAAAACCTAAAGGATTAGAAGGGTAAAGAACCTTTGTCCATGAATAAAGAGCTCTTTGATTCTCTCTGCCAGTGCACACTCTGGGGCTCCCATAAATTCGCTTGCTATAAAGAATTTTGGTAAGTAAATGATTCACTTTGAAATTTAATACTTAATGATTTTTGTTACTACTAATTTTTTTTTCTTGTAGGCAAATAATTGAAGCGCCTAGTCTTATTCAAAGAGAACCAATTAAATTCTTTACTTTAATCCAATTTTGTAGTTAGGGTAAATAAAGATCGATCCCACGAAAAGTTGAATTTAACCAATTTGTGCAAAATATAAATTCTTATGACAATAAAATAAAAGTGGTTTTATATTTTGAATTTTGAGAGTAACTTTGAAAGTAAAATCATATTTGCAAACAATTAATAGAGAAAGCTACCGAAAAAAAGAAAATATTCACCATGGGAATTCGACGTTGATAATTGATCACAATTATTCCATTATAAATACTCAGCCTAGAATATCATCAAACTTTGATATTCTGAATCTTTCCTTAGTTTGTCGTCAATAAAAAAATAGCTCTTTAATTAATCTCTTGCTATTAATCAACCTTAAATAAGCTCTTAAGATTTAGTTTAACAACATGTTTAAGAATTAGAAAGATAGCTGAAGCTAAGCAACAAACACAAAGGCTCGATTTATTTATCTTAGTCCATGTTCATCATAGCAATTATAAAATACTATACACTACCTATATTAGAATCATCAAGCAATTACAGACTTGATTATCCTAAACTAGCAATAGGTAATATGGTCTAATCAATTAGTTGCGCACCTAATCAATAGAACATACAACCATGACAAATATAATAGAAAAACATAAGACATTTGAATTAAATAATCAAACTAAAATGAATAACAAACTAGATCTTACAACTCAATCTCACGACTTCAATCCTCATTTTTATCGGTAAAAGGGAATTTATTAACTCATAATAAAAGTGAAAACAATATAAAAATTAAAATAAAAAAAACATTTTTTGAGTCTTAAATAATTAATATCAAAATACTCATAAGCTAATTGTATTTATAGGCTAATTAGAAGAGAAAAGACCTCTGCAATTCTAATCTAACTTGAAGTCCTTCTTGGATTGGAGTCTTTGGTGGCTAAGATTTCTTCTTGGATTAGAATTCCTAATCCGTCTTGAAAATATGTCCAAATACAAGTCCTTCTTGAGAGCTTGAAGTGAGAGAAGAGGAGAGTAAAATGGAAGGAGAGGAGATGAGATGAGATGATAGGAAAATTGACACTTATCATTTGTCTCGTTTAGGAGCTTAAAAAAAAATGAATGTTGAGGATAGGAAAGGATAAGTTATATTTTCTGTTTTAGAATTGAGGGGAGAGGGGAGGATAGGATATATTATTACATACTTTTACTATTACACATATACTAGTAGGTATTCTATAATAAGAATAAGGATATATTAGTGACAACAAACAAAAATTATAATATATCTTATCTTCTCCTTCCAAATCCTCCTAATTTGGAGAAATTAAAAAAGTAGGCTTTGAAGGCATTTGGAGGGATACGTGTATCGCTCCATTTGCACTCCCTCCTTTAAATATATATATATATATATATATATATTAAACGAAGGAAAATGGTATGTACCATCTTCCATCATTTTTTCTCCCATCATTTTTCTTAATCCAAATAGACCCTAAGTATGAAAGCTTACTTTTCATATTAAGTTAGTGAAATTGTTGGTTTTTAGTGGTTAAATGCATTGTATGAGACTAATGCATATATGAAAAAACTACTTGAAGAAAGAACTCACTAAAGATTTTTATATCTTGGATGATTATTTATTCAAAATCAATAAGCTTTTGTAATCCGAGGGTGCGTCTATGAGAAAAGATCATTCGAGACTTACACGGAGTAGAACTTGCTGGCCATCTTGGTCATGATAGAACCTTAGCCAACTTGAAGGAAAGGTACTATTGGCCATTATTGAAGATGGATGTTGGAAATGTTCCCGAAATGTGCTTGGTATGTCAAGTTGCTAAAGGATAGTCATATAATATACATGATTCTAATCCGTTGCCTACTTCTAAAGATATTTGGAAGGATTTATATATGAATTTTATTTTGGATTTACCAAGAACTCAAAAAGGAATAGATTATGTGTTTGTACTTGTCGACAGTTCTCACAAAATTGCTCATTTTACACCTTATTGAAAGACTTTTGATGAGATGTACATAGTTAAATTGTTCTTCCAAGAGGTGGTCTACTTTATGGGGTTCTTAAATGCCATTAGTTCCAACAAAGATTCTAAATTTTTGTCACATTTTTGGATTACTCTATGCAAGTAATTTGATGTAAGTTTGAAGTTCAGTAGCATAGTCCATCCATAAAATGATAGACAAATTAAAGTCACAAAAATGATTTTGGAAAATCTTATATACAACATATCATGTGATAAACTAAAGCACAGGATTTTGCACTTGCATAAACTGAATTTTCCTGCAACAGTGCAATTCATAGTACGTTGTTTGTAGAAAGGTTTTAAATTGTTGGCCTAAGAAGGAAAACTGGAGGGGGTGAATAGTTTGACTTACTAAAAACTTAAGCTTTTCAGTTTTAAATCAAACACACAAATACAACAACAAGCAATCATAAATTAACCAAGTAGAAAAAAGTTGAAAGAGTAAAGGTTAAAGAGATTACTCAGTAATTTATATGGTTCACCAATTCCACTTGTTATGTGATTAATAAGATCATAAGAAGGTTAGTGTTTTTGGATACGAGACATAGTATGACTCTAGACCAATAAGGTGGCCTTTTCTTTTCTTCTTATGCAAATGACAGAGCTAATAAGGTCACATTATCCTGATTGTCTTCTTGGGTAGGTGTCATAATAAAATACTGCCATTGGTTGATCCCAGAGGTCGGCCCCTAGTTCAGGAGGTATGTACCCGAGTTTACTTCTTAGATGAAAGGAGAAGAAGGATCTCTATTACTCATCCATTTCTCAAACTCCACTTGAGAGTTCAAATTAACTATTAGCTGAATTCAGAGGGCTCAACTAAACCTTTACATAAGCTAAATTACAAGGCTTAACTAACCTTTTGAAGTTCAGCAAAACTACATCAAGTAGAAGTTTACTAAGCTGAATCCTAAACTCTAGTTTCTCACTTGATTTCTCCAAATAAAGAAAAATGGTGATTTCACATAGAAGTGTGTAAAATTCTTGAAATATTGATACTTGATTCGCTAATTAATTTTGAGCCCATTCTATCAATATATATAGCCTAAACTAGAAAAATAGTCGTTCTCAGAAAGTGATTAGACCTTTGCTTTGAGAGTCAATAGTAGGTAGCAACGTAATGTCCTTTCTCTAAAAGCTTGATTATGGCCCAAATGTTTTAACTTAGCAGTCATCTTAGGTTTTGAGTAGAGGTAGTGGTGCTTTTCTTATCCTCAGAGTTGTTCTTGTTTGTCAATATCTAAGTTTTGGAGCGAATGACAATTTTGAAGTTGTTCAGCTAAGGAGGACGATGAACAATCATTAGCTGAACAATTGAATTCCCAGTTAACTGTCTTTTAGAACGGCATCGTTTAACTAATTGCAGATCTACTTTAGTAAACATATAGATCTTCAGCTTTGATCTTTAGTTGATTATTTCAACTTACTGATCTTTAACTAAAATTGTGCATTATAGCTCTAACTCTTATCTTTAGTTGATATCCAGTGTATGACTTTAGCTAACTAAGAATTTAATGAAACATTTCTTTTTATACTTTTAGCTGACTAGTCTTGATCCACTGAGAAACTTCAGCTAACTGAGACATAAAAGAAATGCTTCATTTTCTAGCTCCAGTTGACTAGTTTTGATCTATTGAGAAACTTCAGTTGACTAGTAGATCTACTTACAAAACTTTAACTGACTGAGAGATCTATTAACATAGCTTCATCTGTCTTTCAAATGATGTACTATTAAGATTCAACTGATTGAGTGATCCATTAAATCTTTTCAGCTGATTAACTTTATTGCTTCCAGTTGTTGACTTTAGTTTAACTCAGTCTACCGTACATGCAATAAAAAAAAATTATTAAAAATTATTTATTGTTGTTGCACTTAATTTTTTTTAAGTTATCATTAAAATCAAACAAAGATATTATTAATTAAGTTGACATTTGATTCGACACAAAACATACTCTAGATTTAGTTTAGCTACTTAAGGTCCATAAGGTTAGCATATTTGCAAGGAACATGGTAATTCAAGTCCAATCCGTCCAAGCAAAAGTGAAGAAGAAACTTGAGGTTTCCAACGTTAAGTATAATACTACAACTGACAAGCATAAAAAGGAGAAGATATTTAGAGAGTGTGATAGTTATTGTGTACTTTCGAAAAGAGATACATGTTGAGAAATTTAGGGTCATGTATCATATGCATACGCAGCGGAATTAAAAATTTTTCTAACCAAGAACCTAGGTATTCAATTATATATATATTACAAAAGCAAAAGATTAAAACTAACCTCATGAAGCGTTCCAAACAATGCCTAAGAGTCTTCTAAACCCGCCTACCATTTTTCAAGGTGTCTTTCAATAAATAAAAAATTAATATATAATTAATATATAAATTTCTATTATCAAAATTTATAATTTTTTTATTTAATTGACAATTAAAATAATATTTTTACACAATGATTTGTACAATATACTAGTAAATGTATATCACTTATGGTTATGTCTGAATTTGACCAGGCTGAGGTGTCATAGACGTGGTTGACCTACAAGGTAAGAAGATGAGCATTCCTAGGGAGGTGTGAAAACTTTAATGCAAAAATCAATATAGATTATGGAGATAACAAGTTGTAAAGCTATAAAAGAAAGGGGGTTTAGTTGTGTAGAAAACAACCTTCTTTACCTTTTGGGTTTTAATTCCCTCTTTTTATAGGATTATGTGGCCAATAAAGATGTGCCATGTGTCTCAGTAATAATAAGGCAGTTATGAAGTCCGTTACAATCACATTGAACTAATTATAAGGCCATAAATGATATTGATGACGCCAGTTGCATTTATGATTCGATTGTTATACTTTGACTAAGTCACGTGTAATATTATGATTGGACAATACAATACAGTATTTGCACTAGTCCTCCTATTTATAGGGTGCATTTATTGAACTTAGCATGATTATGTATTTGTGAAATTTATCATTGTTTTGATGATTTTAAGGATAGCTTTGTTATTGTTATGATGCTTTCCTAGATAACTTTATCACTATTGTGATGTTTTAGTTTTAATGGTGGTATATTATCACTTGATGTTTTTGAAATTATGCATACTAACAAGCAATTGTATTAAATTGTTGATTTTTGTTCAGTAAGTAAATTGCATATCTTGCTTGAAGGTTGATCATTTTAGGTGAAAACTTGAGAACATTGATTATATGTGTTGGAGCTTTCTAAGTGAAAACACAAATTTGTTGATGTTGTATACCCTTTCTTGAGTGTGACTTTTGATTGAAAAGACAAATTGCAATTGTCTTGAGCTCTCTCTCTCCAAGTTAAGTGAAAATCTAGGACCTTTGGTAATTTAGATCAGAGTGTGCCTAGCTAAAAAGCTGTTTATCCCACACCTCGAGATCAAATTGTTTGTTTGGCCTGGACCTTTATAGTCGTGAGGTTGAAGTATAAGAGATGCATGTGTTCTTAAGGATTGTTAGCTATATGGGTAAAGCATAAGAGACGCTTGTGCTCCCAACGACTGGCACATGAAAAGTTTTGTATTAGGTCATGGAGCTATTTGGTGGCATTATAACGATGGGCAATAGTCGCTTCCATGTTGAAAGATGATGAGCTCTTATAATGTTGGAGTTTGTATGAGAAAATTCTCATTCAATAATATGTGGCTGAATAGCCAATATCTATAACAAAACTTTTTATGTTTGTATGTGTAGTAAATATACAATATAATCTAGCTAAAAATAATCGTTCAATAATGTCTTAAATAATGTATTTGCCCCAAGCTATGTGTAGACTGAGAAGTGGGAAAATATTGGATTTTTGCTGTCTTTATTTGCTTTCAATATGCTATGTTTCTTTGTGGTACTTGACAAACGACACTAGATTGAAGTAATTTTAATCTTGATTTATCCTCGACAAAGAAGTTATCCATAAGAAAAAAGTTATCAAATATATATTAGATATAAGAACCATGCATCATAGATGACATTTAAGGTAATTAACTCAACAATTTCATACCACAATTTATATGAACACTAACCACCAAAGACCAATCCCAGTCACTTTCACCCAACCTTGAATCTAGGGTTAGCCCCTACTACAAACCCCGGTCATTCAATTGGCCCGTGAGCCTGACCTTTGGTTTAGGATTGACCTTCCATACAGTCTCGCGACTTTCCAACTCAGGCTTGATGGCCCAATCTAGCTTATCCTTTGAGATGCCAAATTAATTTAAACACATCTCTAATTTTATGACAATCTGATTTTTGCAATACGACTTATAATCCATCTAATTTTTACAACTTGTATACAAAATAGACCTTAAGTGACATTAATGATAGTATTAAGCGATACAATTTGCTTCCTTTTCTATGTTTTATTATATCAAATAAAAAGAGACTACGTCATAATTTATTTATCTATTTGTTTGGGTTCACTTTCAATCTTCCTATTTCTTTTTCTATTAATTATTCCCGAGCAAACTATTAAAGTAAGAGAAATGTTACAATTAATAAATTGTATAAATATGTTCATAGCAATGTGGCATGGCTAAAAGAATGAGTGGTTCGAATGAATATTTTCTGTTGTTATTGATAATGTCCATGTATAAGGAAAAAAAAGGAAAATGAAAATTAATAATTATACAGTATAAGTAGTAAGTTACTATGCTCAAAACCAGTCTTGGATACACAGGTGGGACTGGTCACATCAACAATCCACGTCACCTAATTCGTCTCTATTTGGGGATGTGTTCTTTTAGATTTTTGAAATCAATAAAAAAAATTAAAAAAAAAATTAGAAAAAGGTGTTTAGTACAGTTGGGTCCTCACATGTCTGAGGACGCAATGCAATACAAAATTGTCAGTAAAGTGGGTCAGTTGTTTTATAGGAAGACAGGAGGAAGCCAGTAGTAGTAGTAGTAGGGTGGGAAGAGACAGCTGCTCATGTGGGTCCCACCCCTTTACTTTTTAACATTTTCTGTAGGATAAAGCGGGGCACGCCGGCACGACCCTCCTTTTTCTCCTATCACGTTTCTTCACGTGACTTATTTTCTCGAGGTTTTCTTATAACATTAGATTTCCCATAAATATATAGAGACAAAATTCTAACTTTCATTTACCTGTGTGAATGTTATTTATGCTGTCTTTTTAAGTTAATAAAAAATTCATCTTTATTATTTGTTTTTTAAAAGTTAAAAATAAAAAATATATTGGCAATCTAACTAAATAAAGGTACAAATCTTAATTTTTTTCTTAATACAACTCTTATCTCCTCATCATTCTCCTTTTTTTTTTTTTTTTTTTTTTTTTTTTTTTTTTGAGCATTAAACATTCTCCTATTTTTTATATCTTCCTGAACTCTCCTTTCCCATTTTTTTGTTTATATTACGTACACTCTAATTCCGAATTTAAATGTTATCATGTTGCACTAGAGAGATGCAACAATTTTCTCTCAAAATGAATTTAATTCAAAAAAAAAAAAAAAAATCATAATCAAATTCTGTTCCACCTTAGATATGATCCCTCTAATCCCATCCTCATTTAATTCAAAAAGTAAGAGATAATAGACCAACTAATATTCCTTTGCTTGGAATTTGCTTTCACTATATTACAGGGTTCCTTGAGAGCTGGGTAAGAAAAAGATTCAGAGAAAAGTAGTCACAGAAACTAAGTCATAATGGACCAAATTGTTGGACATATATAATTCATTTCCTACATAAATCATGCACCATCGAAGCAAACACATGTTCGACATGGTGTCCAAATGGCCCAAATTTCTACGGGTCCAACATCTAGTACTTTTGTGTTCAATTTCTGAGCATAAACCAATAAACATCATCTATAAACATAGATAGACCTTCAAAACAGAGCCTACAAAAGGTGATGTCTCAAAGATTCAAGTTTTTCTGTAAATGGAGGAGGTGGGTCTAAAACAACACCAATACTAATAATTGTTAGATTTGAGAATAGTGTTTATTATTAAGGAATCTTAAGAGTTCATCAGCAGCAAATTTTGTTAGAACAGAGCTAGGAGTTTTATTTTTTATTTGTAATCCGGAACAAGTAACAACTATTATGTAAAATGAATTCTGTAGAAGAGGAAAGAGGAGGGAGAAGTGTAAATGAACAAGGAAGGGGGAGAGAGGCTACAAGTTAATTTATGGTGAATTCAAAATTTTCAATTTTCAATTTTCAATTTTTTTTTGAAATCTCTAAATTACCATTAATCTTATGTTTTGTTAAAACGGATATATGAGTTATTTGTCCACGTAAAAAAGGAAATAAAAAAAAAATAGATATTGATAAATCTACACGCATTGGTGTGCATTAGAATTCTCAATATATCTTATTTTTATACATAAATCAATTTAGCATGACAAAACTACCAATTTGTAAAAAAAAAAAAAAAAAAATTAAATTAAATTATTCCATTACGTTTTTCAAAATAAAATAGAATATTAGTATATGTAAGAAAAAAGGAAGAGAAAATTTATTTATTAGTAGAAAAACAATAACAAAAAACATAAATTAAGAATGGGTTTATTCCGGAGAAATGGAGTACTAAAATCATTTTTTTTTTTTAACAAATCGTGAGATTTTCATACTAAATTAACCTTATGGATAAAAACTAAGGTACTACATTGCCGTTATTGAAAAGAAGAGGTTAAATGTAAAAACATACAAGTTATGCATAAGAAAAACATGAATATAGTACATGTGTGGGACACATGGACATTATTTTGTTAGTTTGGATGTGAAAGTTAACTTTTAAACTAGATGGAGGTATGTTAGTATTAGTTTCCAAGAGTCAATCAATGGTTTATTGTAATGATACTTTATTTATATTTAATATATGTAATAATATTCATTAGGCATTTTTTATTATATTATTTAAATGAGATTTAGTATAACGATATATAAAGTCTTTAGAATAAATACTGTGTATACATAATTATGAAGTTGATTATAATTGTGAGAAATGACATGTATAAAGTATAATTCTAAAAGTATTCTTAGTTAATGAATCATCAAAAATAGGGATATTGATGATTCTCTGAGACTAGCATATATTATGTTATTCTCTTATAAAGAGAGTAGTGACATAAATTACAAGCATGGTGGTGCTGAGACAAGCATATAGGTGCTTGTTAGTTGAACAAGTATATTGAATTAACCTTACACGAGAAACTATGTGGAGTCTTTATTCACGTGTCAACGGAAGTTCTCAAAGTGTTGATGGTGTAAGTGATCCTTTGACTTGAGATCGTCTTATTACCTTATATGTGAATCTATGTAATTTTGATGTCATTATCTTTATCTTATAATAAGGATAATACATAGGTGATTATTGGACATGTAGTGAAGCATATAAAGGTAGATGAATGATGGATAAAAAATTCATCATCTTCAGTAAATAGGACAAATATCCTATAAACTTTTAAGACAAGAATGTCTTGTTTCGAGAATCTTTACAAAGTGAAAGAGAATAGGAAAAATATTTTTTTTGAATTTCTTTGAGAAACAAAACATAAACTTGGTTTCAAGTATTAATGGATTTAGACAAATATGGGATTGACACTAGAATCCATGCCTTGTGTCTATCTTGGGATATGTTTTATGAAATGATTGAATTACATAGTAACCAAGCACTAAAAGATTTGATTAATGATCTTAACTTCACTTGTACTTAGGTGGTCATGACACATTGCTAGATGTCAATATTGATCTATGAATATAAGTTAGTAGATTTAGTAAAACCAAGTTTTAATTTAACTATACTTCTTAGGAAGTGTTCAATTACATTTATAGCCAACTTATGAAATAACCTAATGGATTACACACTTTAATTTACTTAGGTTAAGAACTCAGATGGATTAATGAAGTCTTGGAATTAATAATTAACTTCCAAGCATTTAAGGGTAACAAGGTAATCATTACCTATACACATATGACAAGACTTCTTTTCTTGAAAATCAAGGAAAAGTCTAGTGAGAATCTTAATTGGATTTGGATTCCTGATTAGATTTATGCTATTAGGAGTCTAAAGGCCCATTAGTAATCATAATAGGATTATGGACTACTAAAGGAGCTTTGGGATTTAGGCCTTGGGCTTTAGGTTTAGTCAAATTCTAAACAAAGAATGATTATAACTCCTAAACCCTAGTCACTCCACCTATAAATGTAACACAAAGGGAATTCAACCAAAGAAGTTGTGAGCAAGCAAGCAAGAGATTGACATGCAGCCTTGGAAGAGATTTTCAAGCGAGATTGTGAGCAAGAGTTCTTGAAAATCTCTTCCGTTTAGTCGTGACCCCTATTGTTGAAGCAAAGCAATTTTTACTTCAAGAAAAATCCGCCATTAACTATTCAACCAAGTGGAAGCTAGCATATATCCTAAGGGTAAATTGATTCCTTCAAATCTTTTACAAAACGGTAAAGGGTTTTTAATCAATCAATTACGTGAACTATTTCATTGGAGGCTTATTTGTTTGAATAACTTACTAATCATTGATCATACTTTGTGTTTGTTTAGGAGAATCGTTTTGATGATTTGTGGAGGAACTCTAAGCATCTGTACTAAACAATTAGACTAGCTTTGTGAGGAAATCTTCAAGAGCTTAGTTTTAATCTTTAGCTTTCGTTATATTTAATTGAGTACCTATGCTCTTGGTTTGGAACAATTTTATTTCCTCTACGTATGCAAGTGATGTATAATCCTAGATTTCCTAACAAGGTATAGTGTTACAATTCAAAATACGTTTATGAAAAATTACAAACAATTAAAACATAGGGAAGTAAAGTGTAAAAATCCACCCACAAAGTGTGGTTTAAGTGGTAAAATATGCTTGAATTTAGCAATTGAAAGGCTTTTGCAATGTCAGGGGTTCGAGCTTGCAAAAAAGAAAACACTTGTAGGGGGAAAGGGAAGTCACAAACTCCAAATGAGATCAAGATCACACCCAAAATGGTGTGAGGATACTCGTGAAAAACTAAAAATAAAAAAGTTTAAAAATTATTATAATTTTTTAGTGGAACTACTATTTCATCGGTGTAAATAGTTGGTTCCACTCTAAAACAATATTATAAAATGATAAGTTACGTAGGACTCACTTCATTAGTCTAAAATTGGGTTGAAACAATAGTTTTATGAGTGGGAATATTATTTTCTGTCTTTTTTAATTTGTGATATGTAGTGTTGGATCACATTATTTTTACCTCAAAATTACATTTTTTTTTTCTCTTGCGATTTACTGAAAGAGTAATGCTACATGCCACGTCAGCTTTTGTAACCTATAACCAAACACCCCAAATTCTTTATTTTCTTATCACCCTATTATTTCCTCTCTTTTATTCTAAATTTCTCTCTCTTCTAGTCTCACGTACTTCTCCAAAATCTCTCCTTCTCGCATCTCCCCCTCTTTGAATACATCGTAAACCTCAAGATCTTTCTCTCTAGGTACTACTTCAATTTCTATTTAAACTCAAATCCCTAATTTATTTGATCAGAACTATTTTAGAATTTTCAATTTGAGTCCAATATGCAATGTTGGCTTTTTTTCCAATTTGACTCCTAATTTATCCTTAGTTAGTGTTGATTGTTATATTTCTCATAATTTTTCAAGGTTTCTTGTGCAGGTATGTGTTTAGATACAAAACCTTGTTATTTAATTTGACAGGAGAACTTATCCATCACACTAATAGAAATACAGGGATGAAACTGAGATGAGGAGAGAGAGAGAGAGGAGACAAAAATTTAGTATAAAAGAGAGGAAATGGGAAAAAAAAAAGAAAAAGAAAAAAGAATTTGTTATGTTTGGTAACGAGTTTAAAAAGTTGATGTGGTATGTTGTGTATATATAGCACTACTCTTATTGAAATGATAGGCAAGAACAAAGTGTAGAAAAATTAACACTCACCTCCCTATAGAAAACTAATGGTATTAATAAACCTTTTAAGAAAAATTATTATAAAATGCCAATTTCATCTCACTCTGACATATTCTTCATATGTCAAATAAGTTATACTTTCTATTTTATCTTTTTAAATGAGTCTTAAATACTTAGTATTTTTTTTATCTACTTTTTATTTTCTTAATAGCAATACATATTATGTTAACTCTAATTTGTAATTGTAATATATTTTTGCACTAATACAAATATTTTACAATCTACTTCAGATGACATAATCTTAATGGTACATAAATAAAAAATTTTTTTTAGTACTACAGAATATAAACAAGAAAATTACATAACAAAATTTAGTCCAACAGCATTAGCTAATAAAAGAGTATATCAAGAGAGTGTGGAGGAACATCCCACAAAAAAGCCCCTAAATCTACATTGTGTCCAAGATTGGGAAAAGAATATGCACAAGACTAACAAATCTTAATTACAAGTATTTCTTCGCAAATAAGTTTTAACTTTGAAATGAAAATTTTTATACCACTCTCATCTTTATTTTAAAAATTTTGGTTTACAATATTAATTTAGAAGTTAAAACAATAAGATAAACATGAATTTAAAAAACAAATTTAGTGGATAATACCTATAAAAATTATTAAGATATTCCCATCATCTGCTTCTTTCATATTTTTCTCTAAAAAAATTACAGAATTATTTTTCTATTTTATTAGAAATATTATATTAAAAATTAAAAAATAGAATTAAAATAATGTATTGCAATTTAGAAAATTAAAAGTAGAGAAAAATAAAGCATTATTTTTAGATTCATTTAAAAGTATATGAAAAATATGACGTATTTATCATGTAAAGAATATAATAAGGCTTTTGATAATTTATAGATAAAGTTAATTGTTATTTTTTTTATTCAATTCAGAAAGAAAAGTGTCAGTTTTCACAAATTTTAGACTTAAAATGTATTTCAATAAATCTCAAAAGGAGAAGTGTAATTTACTTAAAAATTTATCTCTCTAATTATTTTAAGATATACATTATATTCGAAGACTAAAAAATTAATAAGAATTTTCATGCTCCATGACCACCGCCAGTCCTGACAGTATTTGTATATGTTGTTCTCGTTCTTAATTCCCATTTTATAAAGTCTTTTGTAAGTGAATTATTATTTTGTTTAATATAAAGGGGAGGGTACTGATCCATTTACAGAAGAAGTTTAAAAGGATGTATTCTCCAAAATTCAAACTTGAAACTTTTCTCTTGTCTTATAATCCAAATTAATCGTCAAATATTATATCCAAAGGTTGGAGAATTATATTATACTTCATGGAATATATTTTAAAAATAAAAATGTTACGCTTAATTTTTTTGGTTGAGATAATAAATATATGTTAAGCTTTAACTTTTTAAGTATGAATTATAATTGAAATATTTTATTGAGTTAACTACTATTTTAGTCTTTTGGCTCTGTTTTTAATTTAATTCTCTAAAAATATTTTTGGTCAATTTCATCCTCTAATTAAGATTAAAAAAATTTCTATCAAATTACATCCTCTCATTCTTATGTTATACACAAATAAAATAATTCTACATAATTTAATAATAAAATCACCAAAAAAATTTTGTAACATAGAAAAATAACTTATGTACATTATTATCTTTATGTAAACTGTGATATTTCATTAATTCATAACTTGATTGAGAAATTTTGAATTTGAAAGGATAAAATTGATTGAGAAAATTCTTGAAGGACTGAACTGAAAATTAATATAATTTTAAAAGACCAAAATAGTAAATAAGACTTTTTTATTTTATCTATACATAAAAAAGAAAAGAAACTCACTTCAAACGTAAATATCCATCGGACTCGGCTCCTCTTCATAATATATGTCTCTCAATACTCTCAAGTACACATTTGGATGGGTGACATGTGTATTATTAATAACTAACGATTAAAATTTAAGTAGGATAAAAACTCTAATTAACTTAAGATGTGTACTCTTTAGAAGAAACTTAGACTCTCTTTCCATCTTCTTTCTTGTACAAGAAAGAAACCCAGTCGCCTTCTCCATCAGAATCTTAAAAGAAAGTTGCACTTCCTTAATGCCATCACCACTCACCAGCATCATTCTGACCTTTATATCCGAGTCCAATCCACATTCGATGAAAATTTTTCACTTGTTCTTTGAGTGCTTAAGGAGATGCGGATCGAGAATGATTTCTCATAGACATTGTTTACAGCTCTTGGAGGCAACTAGATTTCCTTTATTGTACAAGCTCCTGGAGGCGACTTGTTAAAAGAGTCCAGCGTTTAAGTTAAATTAGAGTTTTTATCCTATTTAAATCTTAACAATTAAATATAAATAATACACATGTAATCCATCTAGGTGTGTACTTGAGATAGATATATAATAAAGAAGAGCTGAGTCCATATGGAATTTTGGACACAAAGGTCTAACTTCTAATATTTTTGTTTGATATAGTAGGTTTTGTACTTTAATAGGTAAAATGAGATAGCTTTAGAAACTGGATTTTCAAAATCCAGTTTCAAGCTCTACATCACCACCTCATGGGCCATCACCACACACCCACGGGCCCACCCCTGCAAAAAATTGAAACCGGATTTTGATATCTGGTTTCAGGTCATATATTTTAATTAAAAAAATATTATATAAATTTAAAAATTATCTACACTTTTAAATTTTAAAAATATCATAAATTTAAAAATTTAACATATCAAACACTATAAATTTAAAATTATTATATATTTTAAATTTTAAAAATATTATTTACTATAAATTTAAAAACTATCATAAACTCTAAATATAAAAAAATATCATACACTCTAAAATTTAAAATTATTATACACTATAAATTTAAAATTATTTTATACTTTAAACTTAAAATTTAAATGACTGATACATATATTAATTTAAAATTCACCTCCATACACCTTTTCACCCAATACAACCAAGTATACATTTAAATGACTGATACATATATTAATTTAAAAGCTCAGATTAAAAGTTCAATTTGACAAAAACTCTTCCTCTAAGAAAATGGGGGCAAAAGCCTAACTTCTTCGGTTGTTTCTTGCTTTTTATATGTCAAGATCAAGAAAGAAAGCATACTGACAATGAAAACATGAGTTCAAAATTATCATTCCCTCCTTAGAATGGGCCTTTGTAAAAACAGGCCTTATGTAGTCAGCCCAGTTCCACATAAATTTCACATGGAAATCACAAGTTCGAAAATATGTGAAGAGAGGGATGTTTACTTAAATAATTTCCTTCTACTGCCTTATTTTACTTAATAGTTAACCTCAAAAAGTAAGAAAGGAAAACATAAAAGGAAAAAATTTCTAAAATTTCATACCCAGATATTGTTCCCTCAAAGTAATCTTACAAATTCATCTATTATTGCTTTATCAAAACTCGAATATCTCTCTAAAATCAGTTCAACAAGTAGAACCCTATCTTGAAAGCTCATCATGTCCAATGACTTGGGTGAATGAAAAGAGTATTGCAACCCTCACATACGAGATATGGCTAGTTGTCCGAGTAATTATATTAGATGGGACAATGCTTTCAATGTTAATGGATATTGAATTTGTACAAAAGATTATATAGAAAATAAGTCAATAATAAAGATTGGTGTATGTGTATTAGATAGTAACTATGTATACTATTAGAAATAATGTTATCCGTGACGGATTTGACATGTAACGGATACTGACATAAAAATTCAGATTTTTATAATTATTTACGATGGCCTAAACCGTAAAAAAATAATGACTATTAGAATTATTGTTTTTAATTTGGTAAATTTAAAACCTTATTGATGACAACATATGCCTATCATGGAAAATATTTAACTGTCTTAGATAATGAAGCACAAAAAAAAAATTCTTGAAAGTTGAAACTATCATTTTGACACCTTATATCTTCTTCGCCTAATCCTAAACAAACCTCTGCTGCAACCCAAGCCTCTTACCACTCTAAACAACCACCTAGATGTTACCTTCCCGATTCTTTTACATAAATTTTCAGTAAACAAACAAGAAAGTAAAAATAAACTAGAGAGAAATTGAAAGATTCAAAGTGTATTTCAGATTCAGAATATGATTGCTTACACTTCCCAAGCACCTAAATCAAAGCCCACATCATCTTTTAGTTAATAGGTGGTCGCAACTAATACCCAATCCAGCTCATCCTAACTGAATTACAACAGCTAGCTAACGGATCACTCACACACTGGTGCTATTCTAAAGGAAAAGAAAATAATTGAAAGAAAACATAGTGGAACTTTTGTAATTAAACAATCCCCAAACGATGACGTTTTGAGGAAGATTATTTGGCACGTAACAAGTCTCCCCCTCTAAGCAGCACCCTTGTCCTCAAGGGTGAAATGAAGGAAATCATTGCTGCAAGCTCTGCCAGTCCTCCCAAATGGCATCTTTGACATAAGCAGTGGACCATTTCACTAAAACTTGGGTGACTAGCTTGTTTCCCCTTTTAAGGGTGTGTCTGAGCAATGGATTCTATTCTAACCAAACCTTCCTTATCACAGTCAGGTAACACAATTTGAGTTACTTTGTCCCCAGTGGCAGCCTTCAGCTAGGAAACATGGAACACAGGGTGGACCTTAGTTATAGGAGGAAGGAGCAGTTCATAAGCAACCTCGCTCCCTTCCTGAAAATGAGATAAGGCCTAAAGAATTTGAAATTAAGCTTGATATTAGCCCTGGTTGTCACAGTTGTTTACATATAAGGCTGAAGCTTGATATACACAGAATCTTGAAACACTATGTCAGTATGATGCTTATCCACCAATAATTTCATCATGTTATGAGTACAACCCAAATGAAACTTTAACAACCTCAAATCATCTTCTCTAACTACAAGACTTTTATTTACAACTTCACATTGCAATTCCCTACTAAATATGGAACGTGAATAGGAGGAGGTTATCCATAAGCAATTTGGTAAGGTGTAGTGTTGATAGCATTGAGGTAATTGGTATTATACCAATATTCTGCCAATGACAACCATTTTGCCTAAGCGATTAGTCTTTCACCTGTCATACAATGAAGATAAGTCTTAAGGCATCTATTAAGGACCTCTGTTTATCTATGAGACTAAGGATGGTAAGCAGTAGACATCCTTAGCTGAACTCCCATGTCCCCATGAGCTCTCCCCAAAATTTGCTCAGAAAATTCTTGTCCCTGTCAGATATAATGGATATAGGAGCTCCATGTAGCTTAAACACAAAATCTATAAGCCACAATAATTGTTGAAAAATGGTATGCAAGTGCCACAAAGTGAGTATATTTACTTAACCTATCCATAATTACCAGTATCACATCTTTACCATTTGATTTGGGAAGACCCTTAATAAAATCCATTGCTATCTCAGTCTACACTTTATTAGGAATATGCAATGGTTGGAGAAAACCATAACTTGCAGCAGTATCATACTTAGCTTGCTAACATATATTGTAGAATTTTATAAATTCCCTGACATCTGCCTTCAAACCCTTCCAATACAGACTTGTGCCCATTCTTTTGATGGTTAGCCAAGCTCCAGAATGTCTTATCATCACCCACCACTAATTTATTCTTCCTTTTGAGTAAAGCCTGCTCCCACACATTATGCTTACCCCCCCCCCCCCATTCCCACATCACAAGCATCTATCTCTATGAAAAATAATTCATCAAAATCAGGTATAGCTAACATAAGCGCCTGAGTCATGGCTACCTTGAGTTCATTAAAGGCAAATTCAGCTTCAATAGACCATTTGAATCAATTATTCTTCAATAAATCAGCTACGAGTTTACTGATAAGTTCATAAAACTTTTTAAATTTTCTGTAATACCTTGTTAACCCCATAAACCCTCTTAATGCTTTGATGGTCTTAAGCGTGGGCCAATCTAGCATGCTCTCAATTTTCCTGTTAGCAGATACTCCTAATGTGCCCTAGATATTCTACTTCAGCCACCCTATATGAACATTTACTGCTTTTGAAAAATAAAGTATGTGATTTTAATAACTCAAAAGTCAGCTGCAAATTATGGCAGTGTGCACTCTAGGTAGGATTATACATTAAGATATCATCAGTAAGGACCAATATAAACTTTCTTAAATAAGGCCTGGATACCTCTATCATTAAGCTTTGAAAAGTTGACAGAGCATTAATCAAGCCAAAAGACATGACTAAATACTCATAATGGCTTGCATGTGTTCTAAAGGCAGTCCTTGGAATGTCTACTTCTGCCATACATATTTGGTGATACCCTGCCCTTGAAGCCAACTTGGAGAAAACTTGAGATCCATGTAGTTCATCCAAAATTTCCTCTATGATTATAATAGGGAATTTATCCTTTATGGTCAATTGGTAAGTTAATGATAGATAATACACATTCTCTATGTCCTATCATTCTTCTTGACCATAACTATAAGAGATGAAAAAAGGCTGTTACTAGTTTTGATTATGCTAGAGTTAAGCATTTCTTGTATCATTTTCTTTATTGTGTCTTTTTTCAATGCAGAGTTACTATTTGGCCTTATTTTGACTACTTGAGACTTATCCTTTAAAGGAATCCTATGGTCATGAGACCTGTTTGGAGGTATACCCCATGGTTCCTTAAATATATCTTTGTATTGAGACAACAAACTTTGAATATACAGTTCTATTACCTCTTTAGGTTCATTGTCATGGTGTTGAGTTCCATATGTTTTTAGCTGCAGATCATAGCATTTCCCTGTCTTGTTGCTCTTTCTAACTTTAGTTTCTTACATTATATTGATTCCCATGGTCTGTTTCCCTTGTAACTTCATTTGGTATTGTTTAGTGAAAACTACATAGTCATTCTGTTGAAGTCCGATAATATAAGGCTTAACTTGGAAAGCCATTGCACTCCTAACAACATTTGACACCCTTCAAGAGGCATTACCAGGAAATCTTTCTAGAACACCCCTTCCTACATACACCATTGAAACTTCTTACAAGTATATTGCACCCTCATCCCTTCTCCATTAGCCACTGTCACTTGGCACCCTTCTAATTTCTGCATATAACACCCCAATGTCCAATCTATACCCAGGAAGTTATGAGTACTTCCACTTCAACCACTATTAGTACAGATTGTTTCCTTACCTTTCCTTCCACCTTCATAGAATGATATTCATTCAACCCCCACAATGCATTCAAGAATATCTTGGGAGGTGGCAGTAGCTCCTTTTCCTCCTTAATCTCTATTATTTTCATTTTGTTACTGAGTTCCTCTTTTTCCTCTTCCATTACACCTTCAGGTTCTAGCAAAATCTGGTACAATTGAGACCTCCTACACGTATAACCAGGTATATTTTTTCGTCATACTAGTAGCACAGTCCATTCATCCTTTTCTCTTCCCACTATTTTTTGTTCATGCTTCTGGTTGGTTTGTATAGGTGTATAGTTTTGGTAGTTGAAAAGTTAGGATTAGCTCTAGGATGTGAGCTCTGGTTAGCTACATTTGTGAGGTATTTAGGAGTTGGTGGCATTTGTTAGATTGGTAAGTTTCTATTTGGTTACTGGTATGGTGAGTTTTTAGGTTAGTGTTTCTTGGAAAGTTCCATGGCCAGTTACATGGCCTAAGTGTCACAACCCAAGTTTGTCCAATGCATGTTACACATGGCCGCTTGCCTTGTGATGGGCAAATTGTGGGTAGCTAGGCATATGTCATGACATAGTGTGGCATTTTTGTAAATAGGTAGCCAGGAGTAGTCGGGCAACTGGAAAATATGATGTTCCCTCCTGCCAAAGGGGTTATGGCGCAGAAAGCTCTTTGGGGGGGGGGGGAGGTGTATATGTGAGAAAATCAAAGTTGTACACGAGCTTGTCGGATGAGTGTCAAAGGTCTTGGTGTTGCTTGTAACTCCCCCTACACCAAGCCATTTGCCTATGTCGTAGCCATGTCGAGAGCATTTTGATAGCATTGTAATTTGATCGTTTTTCAATTAATGAGAAGTTGTAGCCCTTTCTTGCAAACTGTGTTGTATTTTCTTTCTTGCTTACATTGTTGCGCACTAGCCTTGCGGGTTGACACCCGAGGGGCATTGGAGAAGCTGACTTGCTACCCACGAGGGGTTAGCAAGTGCTATATAGGCGTCTTTGCGTGCTAGCAAAGTCGGCCTGTGACAGTTGGTATTAGAGCTACGTTCCGAACCGCTGAGGAAGTAGCAGTTGGTTGTTGTCATGATGAAGGGAATGACGAATCAACAAAAGTTTGATTGGATTGACTCGCAGCTGGGCGAGCTTGCTGGAGTGTCTGACTCCATGATAGACATACGGGTGTCATTGAAAGAGTTTGACATACCCGGATTGATTGAAAGGGTGACTACCCTTGAAGGACTTGTCAGCCGTGTGCGGGCACTCGAGAGGAACAAGAATGTCCAAGGCACAGGTGACAATGCTGTTGAGCTCGAGGAGCGAGTTAGTAGTATCGACCAATCCCAAGCACAACTGGAGGGTGCGGTCCACACCATGCGTGGTGAAATTTTGGAGGACATGGCCATCATGAAAGATGAACTTGGTGAGCTGAACACCAAGGTCAATATCACCATGAGAGCGGTGGGTAATGACAACCACAACCCGTATGCTGAGGGTGTGGGGCAACGTCGAATGAAAGTTCCTGAACCTCGGGCTTTTGGAGGAGCACAAGATGCAAAGGAGTTGGAAAACTTTCTATTTGACATGGAACAATACTTTTGAGCAGTGAGAATGGATTCGGAAGAAGCAAAGGTGACAACAGCTACGATGTACCTTGCTGGAGATGCAAAACTCTGGTGGAGGACAAAATATGTTGACATACAATATGGTAGATGCGTAATTGACACCTGGGAAGATTTGAGGCGAGAGTTGAAGGCCCAATTCTTTCCGGAGAACATCGAGTACATCACTCGGCACAACTTAAGGGAGTTAAAACAGACAGGGACTATTCGGGAGTATGTGAAGAGATTTGCGGGGCTGATGTTAGACATTCGTGACATGTCAGAGAAGGATAAGATGTTCTATTTCCTTGAAGACTTAAAGCCATGGGCGAGGGTCGAACTTCAACCACAGCAGGTCTAGGATTTGGCCACAGTTCAGGCGGCAGCCGAGCGCTTGACAGATTACGCTTCTGAAAGCTCTGCTAGTAAGAAACCACAACAATCTTCTAGTGAAGGCAATGGCGGACAGTTTGGCAAGCCAGGAAAGAACAAAAGTGGGGGAGGGGATCAGAGGAAACCTTCCTACCCCTCCAATAGTCCACAATCATCACGAGGGTCTGTCTCAACCTCCAAACCAAGGACAATCTCTTGTTTCTTGTGTAATGGACCGCATAGAGTTGCGGAATGTCCACAGAAAACTATACTCAATGCTTTGCAAGCTTCTGTTCGTAAAGCACCTCAAAGTCATGCTGATGAGGATGAGGATGAGGATGAGTCTGATGAAGATTAGCCCAGGATGGGGGCATTGCGGTTTATTGGGGCACTCAAGAAGCATGTTGAGAGTTCCAAGAAGAGCGGGGATAAGGGTCTCATGTTTGTGAAGGGCCATCTTGGTGGGAAGCCGGCTACGAGTGTCATGCTGGACACTAGGGCTACCCATAACTTTGTTTCTGAAGTGGAGGCCAAGAAGCTGGGCCTAAAGTTGGAGAAAGACTCAGGCCGGATGAAAGCTGTGAATTCTAAATCCTTGCCTACTATGGGGCAAGCCAAGCAAGTGTCTGTAAAGCTTGGGACATGGGAATGCCGTGTCGATTTTGTGATGGCCAAGATTGATGATTTTGATGTTGTCCTCGGGATGGAGTTCATGCTTACTCATAAAGCAATTCCAATCCCTGCTGCTAGTTCTCTTATGATAATGGGAGAGCAGCCAACCATGGTGCCAGCAGTGATCAAACAACATGGTGAGACCAAGCATCTGTCGGATCTTCAGTTCAAGAAGGGCGTGAAGCGACATGAACCTACTTTTGTGGTGGTACCCTTGGTTACTGAGGATCAAGGGGATGGAGAGCTAGTGCCGCCAACCATACAGGGAGTTTTGAAGGAATATGAATGAGTCATGCCCGACAAACTTCCACAAACCTTGCCGCCGCGCAGGGGTATTGATCATGAGATTGAGTTAGTGCCAGGCATCAAGCCACCTGCAAAGGCTCTATACAGGATGGCACCACCTGAGTTGGCTGAGCTCAGAAAACAGCTGAATGAACTACTAGAGTCAGGGTTCATAAGACCTTCAAAGGCACCGTTTGGAGCACCGGTGTTGTTTCAGAAGAAGCAGGATGGGAGCCTGCGAATGTGTGTTGATTATCGGGCACTCAACAAGGTCACAGTGTGGAACAGTTATCCTATACCGCTTATTGCTGATCATTTTGACCAACTGAGTGGTGCCAAGTACTTCACAAAGCTGGACTTGAGGTCCGGGTATTACCAAGTTCGAATTGCTGAGGGGGACGAGCCGAAGACGACTTGTGTCACTTGATATGGTGCATTTGAGTTCTTGGTGATGCCATTTGGGTTGACGAATGCACCAGCCACATTTTGCATTCTCATGAATCAGGTTTTCCGCTGCTACTTAGACAAGTTCGTCGTGGTTTACTTGGATGATATTGTGATCTATAGCTCCACTCTGGAAGATCACAAATAGCACTTGCAGCTGGTTTTCAACAGGCTGAGAGAGAACCAGTTGTTTGTGAAAAGGGGGAAGTGTTCTTTCACGCAGAAGCGGATCAAGTTTCTTGGCCACATTATTGAGGAAGGTTGTGTCCGAATGGATTTGGACAAGGTGAAGGCCATCCAAGAGTGGAAGACTCCCACTAGCGTGACTGAATTGCGCTCTTTCCTTGGTTTAGTAAATTACTATAGGCGATTTGTTGAAGGCTATTCGAGGAAAGCTGCGCCCCTTACAGAGTTATTGAATAAGGGCACAGTTTGGCATTGGGGTGAGCCATGTCAAACTGCGTTTGAAGACATGAAGTTGGCTATGATTAATGATCTTGTTTTAGCCTTGCTAGATATCTCGAAGCCTTTTGAAGTTCAGACTGATGAATCTGATTATGCCCTTGGGGGAGTCTTGCTTCAAGAGAATCATCCTGTTACTTATGAGAGTCATAAGTTATCACAAGCCGAGAGGAGGTATACAGCTCAAGAGAAAGAGATGCTTGCTGTTATTCATTACTTGCGGGTGTGGAGACATTACTTGTTGGGGTCGAAGTTCATTGTGAAGACTGACAACACGAGAGTTAGTCATTTCTTTACACAGCCGAAGTTGACACCTAAGCAGGGCCGTTGGCATGAGTTTCTAGCAGAGTTTGATTTTGAGTTTGAGCACAAGGCAGAGAAAAGTAATCAAGCAGCTGATGCCCTTAGTCGCAAGGCTGAGCTTGCGGCAATGACCTACGTAGCACACATATCGGCTAGTCGTGTTGCTACTTCAATGCGAGAGCGCATTCGAGAGAACTTGGATAAGGATCCAGTCGCTCAAGCTATCATAAACCTAGCCAAAGAAGGGAAGACTCGTCAGTTCTGGGTGGAGGATGGACTACTGATGGCGAAGGGAAGCCGATTGTTCGTTCCCAAAGCAGGGGACCTGCGAAAGACGCTCATGAAGGAGTGTCATGACACTTTGTGGGCCGGTCACCCGGGTTGGCAGAGAACTTATGCACTTCTGAAACAGGGGTATTACTGGCCTCAGATGAGAGAAGATGCAGTTAACTACTCCAAAACGTGTCTTATCTGCTAGCAAGACAAAGTTGAGTAGAAGAAGATTGCAGGGCTACTAGAGCCGTTGCCGTTGCCGGTGCCGACTCGTCCATGGGAAAGTGTGTCTCTGAACTTCATCACCAGTCTTTCAAGAGTGGGAGATTTGTCTACTATCTTGGTGGTAGTGGATCGGTTTTTGAAGTATGCCACATTCATCCCGGCACTAAAATATTGCTCGGCAGAAGACACAATACAATTGTTCTTTAAATATGTTGTCAAATATTGGGGTATGCCCTAGAACATTGTCAGTGATCGAGATAGCAGGTTCACAGGGACTTTCTGGTCTGAATTATTCAACCTACTCGATTCATAACTTAACATCTCATCTAGCTATCATCCACAAACTGATGGCCAGACTAAGAGATTCAATGGCATGCTTGAGGAATATTTACGCCATTTTGCCAGTGTCAACCAGAGGAATTGGCCAAAGCTACTAGACACTGCTCAGTTTTGTTTTAATGCTCAGAAGAGTTCTGCGACAAACAGGAGTCCTTTTGAGATTGTTACAGGAAAGAGTATACTAGACACACTTGATGGGCCTTATACAGGAAAGAGTCCTAAAGCACATCACTTTACTAAAGACTGGAAGCAGAACATTGACATTGCCTGAGCATACTTAGAAAAAGCTTCTAAGAGAATGAAGAAATGGGCAGACAAAGAACGTCGACAGCTAGAGTTCCAAGATGGGGATCTTGTATTGGTCAAGCTCACGAAGGAACGACTAAAGGGACTGAGGGGGCAGGATCACAAGCTTATTCGTAAGTACGAAGGTCCACTTCCAATTGTTTCCAAGGTTGGGAAAGTTGCCTACAAGATCGACCTTCCACCCTGGATGAAGATACACCCAGTGATTCATGTTTCCAACCTGAAGCCGTATCATCCTGATCTAGAAGATCCAGCATGTAACCAGTCAACCAGGCCAGCAGTCAACCTTAAGAAGCCACCAAGCAGAATAGCAGAGGAGATTCTAGCTGAAAGGAGAGTGATTATCAGAAGACGCCTACGACTTGAGTTCTTAGTCAAGTGGAAAGGTCTTGGAGATGAAGAAACCAGTTGGGAGAAAGCCGAAGATCTGTCAGAGTTCCAGCAGAAGATTGAAGACTTTCAAGCAGCAGAGTCAACGAGGACGTCGACCAATTAAGTGGGGGAGAATGTCACAACCCAAACTTGTCCAGTGCATGTTGCACATGGCCGCTTGCCTTGTGATGGGCACATTATGGGTAGCTAGGCATATGTCATGACACAGTGTGACATTTTTGTAAATAGGTAGCCAGGGGTAGTCGGGCAACTGGGAAATATGATGTTCCCTCCTGCCAAAGGGGTTATGGAGCAGAAAGCTCTTTAGGGGAGGGGGGTGTATATGTGAGAAAATCAAAGTTGTACACGAGCTTGTCGGATGAGTGTCAAAGGTCTTGGTGTTGCTTGTAACTCCCCCTACACTAAGCCATTTGCCTATGTCGTAGCCATGTCGAGAGCATGTCGAGAGCATTTTGATAGCATTGTAATTTGATCGTTTTTCAATTAATGAGAAGTTGAAGCCCTTTCTTGCAAACTGTGTTGTATTTGCTTTCTTGCTTACATTGTTGCGCACTAGCCTTGCGGGTTGACACCCGAGGGGCATTGGAGAAGCTGACTTGCTACCCACGAGAGGTTAGCAAGTGCTACATAGGCGTCTTTGCGTGCTAGCAAAGTCGGCCCGTGACACTAAGGCATGCTCTATGGTGAGCAACACCTGACAGCACTTTCAATTTCCATATGCAATCCACCTAAGAAACAACTGATGGCAAAGGTTTCATGGATAATAGCTTGACTCAACATCCTTTCGAATTTATCCTGATACTCCTTTGCCATTCCTCATTATCTCAACTTCACTCAAAAGCAGCATTGGCGAATCTGTGGCTCATGTCAGTCACATACTGATTCCACATTATCATCCTTCCTGCCAAAGTCCTCATCTAAGCTTAATGGCAATGTAGTGCTCTCCCTTCTAATATTACACTTATAGTCCCGACCTTGTGGATTTCCAACACACCTTCAACTTCGAAGAATTGTTCTATCTTGTACTGCTAGTCTTCGAAATTTTCCCCTTCGAATCGTGGACACTCCATTCACGCATACCTTGGATGAGGGAACAAATTTCCTTCTAGCATGGCTGGTTTGTTTCTAAAGAACCCAAGTACTCAGATATTAGCTGCTTCTGGAACAAATCCACCATAGATTCATCCTTAGAACCCCATACCTCTGCTATGACCTTATGACAATCGATTTACCTCAGGGATTGCCCCATATATTCTAGGATTCTGCACTTTTAGAATTGAAGGAAATCCTGGTGCTCCATTGGTAGTAGGAACACCACTGTTACTTCCTCCAACATTGTCGTTTCCTGCAACTTTTCCTGGTGTTGGATTCTGATTCTGATCCTACATCATTTGACGAAAATCCTCCGTCATGTGTGCCAGCCTTTCATCAACCCTTTAGTTCTGAGTTCTCAACTCATTCTAAAGCCCTTCGAGTATCGTTATAATTCGTTGATTTTCACCATTAGCTTGTTGATTCTTCGTTTCGACTTTGATTAATGATTGAGCTCTGATACCAATGTTACGTTCCTAATTTTTATACATAAATTCTCAGTAAACAAACAAGAAAGTAAAAGGAAACTAGAAAGAAATTGAAAGATTCAAATTGTATTTCAGATCCACAATTAGAATGCTAACACTTCCCATGCACCTAAATCAAAACCCACATCGTTTGCTAGCTAATAGGTAGTTGCAACATATTCCTAAATCAGCTTATCCTAACCGAATTATAATAGCTAGATAGTGGCTAGTTGACTAAGCTAACGGATCACCCATATAACGATGTTGTTTTAAAGGAAAGGAAAATAATTGAAAAGAAATAGAGTGGAACTTTTGTAATTAAACAATGCGCAAACGATGACGTTTTGAGGAGGATTATTTGGCACTTAACACTAGACCCCCTCCTCCATTGGAAAATCCTCTTATGTTTCCTTAAATTTCTTCGACAAAGAGAGAATGAAGGATAGTAACGGACTACTTGTGTTCTGAGATGAAGTTCTCACTGCACATGTTAGTAATCATAGAGGTTAGTATGCTTTGCCAGAGTTGTGGCTGAACTTACTCTTGGTCTTATGTCTTTGGGCCTCATCAACCTCGAGGTGCTCATTAAGTCCAGTCATCTTCAAGATCATATTCAAGATGGCACTTGTCCTAGATTCATTTTACCATGTCTCAATTTTTAAGTAAAAGCAATAATTTTGAGGATTTTGAAATTAGGCTGAAAATGTGTTGCTTTGAAAATTATATTGGTTCAGAATATTTTGAAGAATGTTGAACTCTAACTTGGGATAAATTCTTATAAGTTTCTCCTTTTATTATCTAATTTGGTTCGATTAGGGTTTTAGGAGATTTAAGGATTTTGAAATGGGATCTCTAAAGAAAGAGGTAGGATTTTGTGCTCTATTTTTTGTTCATGTAAGAAATTGAGTGGATTCAAGATTGAATTTAGGAAAAGTTTCTAAATAAGAAAGATAGATATACTTGTCTATTAATAAACTCAATAAACAGAATTGGATTTCGTTTTACCTAGAGAAAGTTATGTTCAATTAATTACAGTAAGGTCAAAGCTGTCAAAAATCCTGCGTGTTATAGAATTTGATGCAACTTCAAACAATAAATTGTATTGATATACAAATCCAAAAATTATAAATGATATACCATTATAAATCTACACGTGTCTAGTATTTTATAAATTTTATGAAACTGTATTCGAAGTTTCCTGAAGAAAAATATGACAGTTAAAATGGACACTGGTCCAAACCTCAAGTTTGGACAGCTTTAACATTTTTAACTCACTAAATGCTTTCTATTCTTTTCTAATGGTTTCTCCTATCATATGCTTTGTCAAGATATTTAAAAGGCCTCTTCATTGTTAATCTTATCACCTAAAGTCAAATCCATATTAATTGACATGAAATAGTTTAAAGGAAAACTTTTGTAAATAAATCTATATAAGTTGAGATATAAGTTTAGTAAGTAAAAGAGTATAACAATAACGTTTATGACCTAAGTAGTATTTGGAATTATGAATTTCAGTTCCGGATTCTAATGTAAACCTGATTAGACGCATGGACGCTAGTGTGAGTGACGAATGGAATTGGTAACGGGTGAGTGGTTAATTGCTGCCTTTAGGGGTTAGATTAATATGTGTGATTATATGTTTATTTGAATATGCGTGATATATGGAAAGTAAGCAAGTAAAGTATTTTAGTAATTTATTTGAATTATGTTTGTTTGATATTGGTTGCTTTGTTTGACATTGGTTGTGATTGATAAGGGTCAACTTGTGAACATTTTCTGGAAAATGATTTTCATTTTTGAAATTAAAAATCCAGGTGCACCTAGGATACACTGATTTAAAATCATGAGAAATTATGATTCTGATAAATGTTTTTTAAATTGAGTGCTCAGCCCCGGTGGGATGGATTGTGTAAGGAGAATTAATTTGGTGTGCGGGCGCGTAAATGCCCGACAGGGGGTAATACTGGTGTGCGGGGCTGGGTTACTCGTTGGCCCTTTGGTTTCCTTGCGCGATATTGTTGCGCTGACTTAAATTGTGATCTTGTGTGTCATATGAATTGTGAAGTTGTGAAAATTACAATGTGTACGTGTAATGTGAAATGTTATGTGAATCATGTTACATGATGTTAATATATATATTATATGTTTGTGCTGAGTGATGCTAGTACTCTTTGGGTACGATTTTCCACTCACGGGGTCCGTAGGACTCACCCCTTTCTTGTGGTTATATTTTTTTAGTAGCAGGACCTCAAAAGAAGTTAACCTCTAATACGAAGTTTTGCTAAGGATTTGATGACAAGGTATGCCTCGGAATCTCATACTTAGAGTTAAGGATGAAAGTTTGTAGTCACATTAGCATTGTGGGTGTCAAATGTGGTATGATGTAATATTCTAATACCTGTTTTGTTGATGGTGTGAACAGAGCAGAGCTCCTTACTGTTTTTGTATTGTGTTGAGTAATAAAAAGAGTTTATAGGATTATATTTTAAGGCATGTTCTATATTGTAAGGAATTTCTGCCTAAATTTTAAGTAAACTGTGATTTGTTGTAATCAACAAGTTTTTAATGTTAACTTTTGTCTTTATAATTTCTTGATTTTATTCATTGGCGAGTCAAGGGTCATAGTTATTCCTTTATTTGAGTCAGGGTTACGGAGATTTGGTTACCGTTCCTCTGGCCAGTCATGCCTCCATGGGGGTGTGACAGTAAGTTTCTATTTGGTTACTGGTATGGTGAGTTTTTAAGTTGGTGTTTCTTGGAAAGTTCCATGGCCTAAGGCATGCTCTATGGTGAGCAACACCTAATAGCACTTTCAATTTCCATATGCAATCCACCTAAGAAACAACTGATGGCAAAGGTTTCATGGATAATAGCTTGACTCAACATCCTTTCGAATTTATCCTGATACTCCTTTGCCATTCCTCATTATCTCAACTTCACTCAAAAGCAGCATTGGCGAATATGTGGCTCATGTCAGTCACATACTGATTCCACATTATCATCCTTCCTGCCAAAGTCCTTATCTAAGCTTAATGCCAATGTAGTGCTCTCCCTTCTAATATTGCACTTATAGTCCCGACCTTGTGGATTTCCAACACACCTTCAACTTCGAAGAATTGTTCTATCTTGTACTGCTAGTCTTCGAAATTTTCCCCTTCGAATCGTGGACACTCCATTCACGCATACCTTGGATGAGGGAACAAATTTCCTTCTAGCATGGCTGGTTTGTTTCTAAAGAACCCAAGTACTCAGATATTAGCTGCTTCTGGAACAAATCCACCATAGATTCATCCTTAGAACCCTATACCTCTGCTATGACCTTATGATAATCGATTTACCTCAGGGATTGCCCCATATATTCTAGGATTCTGCACTTTTAGAATTGAAGGAAATCCTGGTGCTCCATTGGTAGTAGGAACACCACTGTTACTTCCTCCAACATTGTCGTTTCCTGCAACTTTTCCTGGTGTTGGATTCTGATTCTGATCCTACATCATTTGACGAAAATCCTCCATCATGTGTGCCAGCCTTTCATCAACCCTTTAGTTCTGAGTTCTCAACTCATTCTAAAGCCCTTCGAGTATCGTTATAATTCGTTGATTTTCACCACTAGCTTGTTGATTCTTTGTGTCGACTTTGATTAATGATTGAGCGCTGATACCAATGTTACGTTCCTGATTTTTATACACAAATTCTCAGTAAACAAACAAGAAAGTAAAAGGAAACTAGAAAGAAATTGAAAGATTCAAATTGTATTTTAGATCCACAATTAGAATGCTAACACTTCCCATGCACCTAAATCAAAACCCACATCGTTTGCCAGCTAATAGGTAGTTGCAACATATTCCTAAATCAGCTTATCCTAACCGAATTATAATAGCTAGATAGTGGCTAGTTGACTAAGCTAACGGATCACCCATATAACGATGCTGTTTTAAAGGAAAGGAAAATAATTGAAAAGAAATAGAGTGGAATTTTTGTAATTAAACAATGCCCAAACGATGACGTTTTGAGGAGGATTATTTGGCACTTAACACTAGACCCCCTCCTCCATTGGAAAATCCTCTTATGTTTCCTTAAATTTCTTCGACAAAGAGAGAATGAAGGATAGTAACGGACTACTTGTGTTTTGAGATGAAGTTCTCACACATGTTAGTAATCATAGAGGCTAGTATGCTTTGCCAGAGTTGTGGCTGAACTTACTCTTGGTCTTATGTCTTTGGGCCTCATCAACCTCGAGGTGCTCATCAAGTCCAGTCATCTTCAAGATCATATTCAAGATGGCACTTGTCCTAGATTCATTTTACCATGTCTCAATTTTTAATTAAAAGCAATAATTTTGAGGATTTTGAAATTAGGCTGAAAATGTGTTGCTTTGAAAATTATATTGGTTCAGAATATTTTGAAGAATGTTGAACTCTCTAACTTGGAATAAATTCTTATAAGTTTCTCCTTTTATTATCTAATTTGGTTCGATTAGGGTTTTAGGAGATTTAAGGATTTTGAAATGGGATCTCTAAAGAAAGAGGTAGGTTTGTACAAAATTGCTTTTCCTTTCTATTATTTAGTTTTTTACTATGTTCCATTACAAATTAGTTTTCTATGCTAGCACTAAATAAATTCAAATTTTCATCTGCTTTGCCTGGGTTTGATCGAGCCAAAACTTTAAATCAATGGCTCAAAGTGAGTGCTACTGAGATGAGAGGGACTGTTAATTAGGTTTGTTAACCAGTTGTTAGTTAAGTAACAAAATGAATTTTCAATTGTAGAACTTACTATTGACATTACCCATTTTGAAAAATCATTTTCTTTTTACTACTCAATTTGTTGAGCATTAATGATGTTATTATTTCTCACCATTAACATGTCATCAAATTTCATGTTGAAAAAAGAAAAAATCATTTGTAAAGTGTGTAACATTAATATTTGTATATTATATATTACTATGCATTGATAAAGAAAACATACTTGAAATATGGTTTAATCTCACTGCAATTTCAGAGCACGTACGTCTCTACAAAGTCCATATCTATTTATGTAAAGTTTTCTTGTCCAAATCCTACCAAATGGTTGACTAGGATATTCAAAAATTAGAGATGCATGGATGTAAATGAGGATTCTCCTTTCCAACATCATGCTGGGAGACTTTAGTGTGTCTTACACGATTGTGCCGTTCAAAATACATTAAACATTAATTGGAAACATCTTCTAGCTGCATGTTGTCCTCACAAATACACCCCTTAATTAATGGTTTATTGAGAATATTTTTTTAAATCATGCATGTTCCTAGGAAGTCATATAACATAATCCTTATAACCCAATATCGTAAAGTTTAGTTTTAAACATAGTGTAAATTTTAGTTAAAAAATAAACAGATTAAATGAATAATAATGTAATTGAACATGATATAAATCAATATGTGTAATGTACATTTGGAGTGTTCGTGTATATTTTAAAATAATTATATGTAAACTATCGTAATTCTGTAAATACTAATTTTTACGAAACAAATTAAGTTAAGATAGTATATATATATATATAAAGGTGAATTAAAGTCCATCACCAAATTGATTACCTTAGACTTAGAATTTTTTTAAAAGAAATGAATAAATGTGTATTATAAACTATTATAACAAAGCTAGTGTATTAAATTACTAGGATTCAATTTTTCATATATAAATATATGGATAGGAATTTTAAATTTTAATAAATAAGTAAATATATATATATATATATATATATATATATGTGTGTATATACATTATATTTGAGATTTATGATTAGCATATGGATATATGTAATTAAATAGGATAATATGGAAACCAAATAACAACCACTAGTTATATTAAAATAGTGTTTTTTTTTTTATATATACCTATACATCACTATGCCACCAACCGACCTTCCATTCTCCATTCTTCTTTCACCGACTCTGCAGGGTGGTCTTTTTCTTGCTGCCAGCCTCGATGGATCTCCATAAAGTCAAGCAAATTCAGCAACTCATCTCTTGAAAATTTTAGTACTTTGGTCATTCTCAAGCCTTAAGTTGCACAAAATTTTCCTTCCTTCACGCCCAGCTGAAGATCGCGGACAAGTTGGCCATATTTCCTTCTCTGTTTTGGCCGTATATTGCCTGGTGTTGGCTAAGACCGATAGATAGAAAGCTTTTGGTTTATACTCGGGTATGAGGGACTTGGCGAGGTGAAGTGATTCAGGCAGTCTTGCTTCCATCAATTTGAGGGCGCTGCTGGAATTGACTTGATGGTCCACGAGCGCAGCTTCTTGAACAGGGGCTAGAAGCGGCTCTGCGTCAGCTAGGCAGGACGAAGCAGTTGTAACGGGCTGGCAGAGCAGCTACATCTCACAGTCACTGGAAGTGCCTGCAACAGCCGTGGATCTTGGCAACGTGGATGGCAGGGTGGTAAGTGGTGGAGAGGCTATAGACGACAGTAACAGTAGGAATAGGGACTGTGTAAAAATTTGTTAGAAAATTGTGGAAATGAAGAAGTAATGTGGTATAATGGTGGGAGGTGGTAGTAATGAATATAATAGGATTAAGGCAATGAAGGAATCCTTGGTTTTAGGCACTAAGTAATCGTTCATGTACTTAGTTGATATGCGATTATGGTGGGTAATTTTATGGTATTAATGGAATAATTAGGAAGATGATAATAGAGGATATTATGTAAATAATTGAATGATAATGAGTTGACATGTAGGTTAGTGAATAAATCCTAAACAAAGTAGGAAATCAAAAAGGGAAGATAGTATAAATGTTAAATTTATATATAATTTTTATTAGCTATACATTGAATGAGGGAATATAAAAGTTAGATGAGTATTGTAAATTAGAAAATTTAATGTCTTGAATAGATTAGAATAACTAATATTGTTCCAAGATATTTGAATATTTTCTAAATAAGATGTTAAATGAATAATTTAGACTACCGAATAATCTCAAGTAACAATTAAATCTAATTTAGGCATGAAACATACTCAATATAAGAAGTTATTAGGATATATTTGGTTTATGGACATTTGTATATAGGTAGAAGGAAACCTAATTGGTTAGGGTTAAACAAATTTCTTAAAGAACTTAAATATAACTAAGTATATAGAAATTGATTTATATACAAATATAGATAGATATAGTGAATTTAAAATTTTAAAATTTATCATGAAATGGACATAATAAAGAATATATGAATTGGTAATTTTCAGTTTCGGATTGTGTTGAGGATACCCCGACACCTGCACAAACTAGAAGGACTGACGAACCTTATTCATAAGCCTAGTGAGTGAATTATGTACTCTTTGGTTGCTAGATTCTTATGTGTAATTATATGTGTATGTGAATAGATGTGTTATATGGAAATCTAAGTAGAGACAATATTTCAATGATTTATTTAAATTATGCTTGTTTGACATTGCTTGTGATTGATAAGGGCCAACAAAAGATAATTTTTTTTTAAAATGATTTTTATTTCCGAAAATGAAATCCATGTGCACCTAGGATATGTGATTTGAAATTTTGAAATACTCTGATTCTGACAAGTGTTTTTAAAAGAAAAGAAAATTAAGTGCTCAGCCCCGATGGGATGGACTGTGGACGAAGATTAATTTGTTGTGCGGGCGTGTAAATGTCGGGTAGGGGGTGATATTACTGTGCGGGACTGGGTTACTCGTTGGCTCTTTTCTTACTTGTATGCTTTGATTGTTTTGTATGAATTGGTTGCTATATTGAAAAATGTGAGATATATGAATTGTGATTGTATGATGATTATAAGTACATACAAGTGCAATTAAATTTAGACATGAGATTTATTAGTGATATATGTGTTGGGTGATGCTGGTACCCTCTGGGTACGTGGTTTGCTCATTGAGTCTTTGTGACTTATTCTTTCTTCTGTTGTTTTTTTTTTAGTATCAGGAGAAATCCAGTTCGCTATGTCAAGATTTATTACCTACCGAAACTATTGTGGCAAGGTATATCCAGAAGTCACATACTTGAAGCTGATAGGGCAACACTTGCAGTCATTTTAGGTGCCATGCTTTGTTATGTATATTGAGTTAACTATGGTAATTCAAGGTGTGGTTAGGAGCAGAGCTCCTCTGAGTATTCTGATATTATGGTTTAATAGTGAATTATACCAGATTATTGGTGTATATGAGGTTAGGCAGGTTCCATTTTATTGGGGATCTTTGCTGAACTGAAAGTAAATATTTATATTTCATAGTCCGATTATGTCTATATTTTGATTCAGATAAGTTTTCTTAGTCTTAACTATAAATTGTGTAAGACTCAATTGTGTTTGGTCATTGTGAATTCAGGATTACGGAGGTTTGGGTATCTATTTTTCCGGCCAGTCATACCTTCATATGAAGGTGTGACATCATACTACACATAAGTTTGTTCAATTAATGAAAACTAAATGAACTAATAAAATGAGAACTCATGTTATCAATGATATTTTACCTTTCAAAAGGATATATTTAGCGATATTAATTGTACGGGATCTCCAACCTTAACGTATAGGTAGTTGAACAATTAAATGCTCCATTGAATGAAAAAAAAAAACCTAAAATATATATCCTTTTCAACTTACACAATATTTCAACTATAGCATCTTATAGTTGGAGCAAATGATCAATATCTATTTTAGTATAATAAATAAGCACAAAAAATTTGCTCAATTTTGTCAACGCAGGTCATATTGGTTTAAACAAGAAGTCACAAATGGCCAATGTCAACAACCTTTATAGGTATACATGACAATTATGACTTGTCATCTCATAAATTTTTTTTATCATCAATATTTAAGCCACGAGATATATTGTAGACATAACCACCCAAAATTTGCAAATGTAAAATATGTTCTCAAGCATCCTTAATTTAATAATCTATTAACATACATAAGCGGCCTTTGGTTTCATCAACTTGCCATCCTTTATCTGCAAGTCTAACTCTGGACACTTACATAAATTGTGCAAGTCCTCTCAAGTCTTCGGGTTGTCTTTTGTTTTTCCCTGAACATTCATTAGAGTATTAAGCACATTTAAAAAAAATTCTTTTCAATATGCATCACATTCCAATCATGACAAATCAAACTTGTATGCCAATATGGTAATTCCTAAAATATAGTTTGCTTCACCCAGTTGTGTTCCTCGTTCAAGCATGAATTGCTTGTTTTTCACTTTTTTTAGAAAATTTTATTTGTTTATGCTTAAACACTTGTGAATTTACTTGTGCACTAGTCAATATAGAGATGATCTCGATTTCTCAACAGTTCCTTTCTTCAAAGCATCCATATTTATTATTTGAAAAAAAGTGGTATATGACCAAGAATTGTCTATGTCAGTCAAACCAATAACACTTTCCTCCATGTTTAAGGGAGAATGATATTTTTTTCCCTTACATATTAGCCAAGTAAGTCTCCCATGTGTACTTCACCCAAACAACATACCAAATGAGTAGTGATTTAAGCAACTACGTATTGGTATGAATAATTATTTGATTTAAAAAATTGTCCACTTTGGACAACTCAAGAGTCGTCAACAATTAATCAATTAAAAAATGTCCAACTTTTTGAAGAATGAAAATATATGAATTCATTTGTAGTAATTCACAAACTAGAATCTAAGTTTTTAATTAGTTTATAATGCATCCATGTATCAGAATGCTAATATAAATCTAAACTGGTAATAGTGATCACTTTGTAAAATAGAGTTATTTCACTCACTTGTGAGTCTTAAATTATCTGAATCTCTAAGTTTAGAGTTAGAATTCAATTAAATTTGTTGTTTTTAAGTTAAGTTGTATGTGTTTAGGATTTTAGTGTTTATAAGTGTATTATTTTTATTATGAGTAGTTTTGTTTAAGTTTTAGTTATTTACTTTGTTTTGAAGTTTTTTTGAGTAGTGTCCTAATCTAAATAGCTAACTAACTTTTTTATTTCCTATGTGGTACTAAAGGAAAACATAAAATAAAGTTGAAACTAATAACCAGTGTCTTTAAAACAATACCAGATCGGCGTAGTCTAGACGAAAAATCGGACGGAGTTGGACCTAAGAACTATTTTGGTGATTGGACAGTCAAAAATAGGTAAAAATTGAAAAATCCAAGAGAACCGGTAGAAGTTTTGTATAACCAAACCGTTTTGTATTTAGACTCAAATGAATTGGGTGTTTTTCAAGACCAACTCGAAAAAAAAAAAAAAAAAAAAAAAACTTAAACTCGAGTTTTACTTGTATGTTTTGATTTTCCTATGTGGTTGTAATTAGTGAAATATTTGTATTTTATGTTAATGTTATCTTATTATTTTGAGAAATGTTGTAATGCAGCCAATTGATTGTCTTATTAACTATTATAAATTATATTTATGATGTGATTTTCTTAGTATTTAATGAATGTTGAATTATTATTTTTTGTTTCATTATCTTTTTAGTATGTAAAATTAATAAAAAAATTAAATATTATGTATAATATTTAAAATATTAATTAAATATATTTATGATATTATATTAATTTGATTATCTACCTAATCTTGGTTGAACTAGTAACTGATAAGTCGAGATGCAGAATAAAATGTTGTTGTGATTTAAAAGTCAATCATAAAATTGTTGAGATTTTGGCTTAAATTATAATTTAAAGTAGACGTTTTCACGGAAGGTTTATTTTTTGGTTTTGGGCAATTTTGGTTTTAGTTTTTTGGGTGACATTCAAAAGTAAGCCCATAAGATTCAATTCGGGCTCAATATTACTATCCACTCCTTAATCCACAGTCGTAAACTGCGAACTATGCCCTCACTTTCTTTAGGTTTTTAGGTTGAGGGCAGTTTAATAGGCTTTGTAACTTGACCAAAAAAACTTGACCTCATCTTCATATCAAAATAAAAAAAACTAAAAGAAATAAAAATGGACCAATCTTTTCTTGACTCTTGTTTGATCTCTTTTTTATACATATATCTCTTCAGCTGAAATAAAAATTAACATGCTGCACTTACAACATGGTAATACAAAATTCAAATTAAGCAAAAATAATCATTAACACATTAAGAATCCTCGTCGTTATTTCCTTCTTTCATTAACTACATATTTAAACCAAGCATCAGATTCTAAAACAAAGGAATTCTTTTAGTTTACTCTTATTACGAAAATCCCTGACTTTATCCATATGCGGATGAATTTAGTCAGGAAAAGCATGAGATGTCGTTTCATATATATATAATTGGTATTTTAGCGATCACATGCATATATGGTTATTGCAGTATGGAGGAACATACCGAACTTGAACCAGTCAAACCAAACGAAATGGTTCATTCATTAATATTGTCCCGTTGCTCAAATTTTGGTCAACAACACTTTACCAATGGACAGAATACATTTCAATCATAGGAAGATTTTTTTTTAGAATAAAAGACAGTATATATCAGTAATCACACCTAAGAATGTATGCTCACTTCTTTCTTTCTTTTTCTTTATTTCTTTATTTATTTTTCTAGGTTTGAAACTTTAGAGGAGGTTGTGAGAAGTTAAATTTATATAAATTTTTTAATTCAAGTAGGGATGACCTGAGAGATATGTTATTCGAAGTCCACATACCTTGGTCTGGGACACCACACTATAAAAGAGAGAAAAAAACTATACCAAATAAGTATGTATCTATGAATTCATAAAAGATAATCTATGATTCGAATATTTTGTTCTCATTTTCCAAATATATATTGAGATGTCAAGTACTCTTACTTCTTAAACAAATCTTCCTATATCTATGTATAAACGGTAGTTCATTATCTAATGAATTTTTCTGTTCTAATACTCTATTCGAGAGTTATCATTATTTATCAAATATGTTCCTCTCTAATGGAACATTATTGGATCAAATGACAAAAACATTGTTTAGAAAAAAAAAAAAGAAAAGGTTTTCTTTCCCCATATGAAATGAAAATTAGATTCATGTAACAAGAGAAAGGTTTCCCATTCCTTAACCAGATATATATGTGGCCATGAAATGAGGATTAAGTGAAAGAGAATTGACTAGGTGTTAGAGTCGTGGAAACACCTGTTTCTTCCTTATTTTGGACCTTCGCTATATGGAACAATATGCTATTGTGGAAACATGAAAGAATTAAAATTTTAGATCAAAACATTATGTATGGATGGTATGAATTGCGTAAACAAGAATTCTTGAACAATGAACAACCAGAGTTATTACTCACTACATCAAAAACATCATTAATGAAAGATTTAAATCCACTGAAAAATTAAAACTTTGTATATCGAATGAATTGGTTGTTGCTATCTACTCTAATAATGAATCATTGGTTTAACTGAATAACTAACTAAAATAGATAGACTTTTCTTTCTCTTTGTCTCAAGTCGATATAGATCTTCTTAATGGAAAGATCCCCTTTATGGATAATACACATTCTAGTTGATCGAGTCTAATTTGAAATATTTTATTCCGAAGATATCCATGGGGTGGTTTATCTTATTTAGATATTCACAACCAATTAGTATTGAATTCTCTTTTGGATAGGCCCAGAAAGGAGAAGGAAGGATGGAATGCCAACATGCATCTATTATGGTTTACAGATGGACATTTTACAAGAGGTTTCAATAGTATCAGTCTATCCCTATGTGACTCTTGTTGAAGCATATACTCGGGGTGAGTGCAAGGTGGATGATTTAAAATATATTACTTTCCATTCATAAGAAGATTAGTAAGACTTCCTGATTTGATACCGAACTTATTCTAATTCAATAAGAGATCTCAATATTATTACTTGAAGATGACTCGAACCTCCACTCTCTTTAGAACAAGATTTTGAATCTCGCATGTTTATCATTTTATCACCAATTCATCTTCAAATTGAATTGTACGTATTCAATGAGTAGGATATCTATCTAGTGTGATATATGGAATTGTTAACACCAAAAAATATGCAAGGTATGGGTTGAATTCATTTGGACTTGTTTGATGACTTTTGATCAGTTGAGCGCTAATCAGCTAATGGATTGGGTCGACTAACTGAGTTTGGGCTTAATTTAAATTACGTCAATTGGGTTAAAACCAATTTAGTAGGCATTTAGTTCTTAGAATTGAGCTATATCCAGTATTTTTATTCAAAAATAATGAAGAATAATGGAATGGTTTCAAATCCCTTTGAAATAGGGATTTTCGATTAAGATCTTAGCTGAAAGGATAGAGCTATTGGAAACGGTTCAGAGGTGAAGATAAAAAGAAGACCTATTCAAATTGGTTCAAATTTGGTCTTTCAACGGGTCTGGACATTTATTGGGCTTATGGACTCATTGAAGCAAAATCGGGTCATCAGTTGATTGAAGTTATGGCATCTGCTAAGTTAGACCAAGTCAAAGGTAGTTTGGTGCACTTAGACCATTTTCAATGCCTAATCCTATTTTCAAGGGATTATGAAGATATGGGGCATCAGAAAATTGTTACTTAGACTAGCTGAGACAGAAATTGGTTGTTAAATTTTCTGGTAAGTCAGCTGATAGAGACTGTAACTAACTTTGGTTGTTAGCTATGCTCCTACAATGGTGGATGCTTAGTCAAGAGGTTAAGGGAGAACATGACACACTACAAGAAAATTGACCTTTTCCCACAAATAATAGTTTGTTGGTATTAACTATATTACCCACAAACCTAAACATAAACCCACCAATTTTTTTAATTATCAATTTACTGACCAACATTGTGTCGGTAAGTTTGTTAGTATTATGGCAGGAATTAAATTTTTTCCCCACAAAAGTTTACCCATAAACTATTTTCTGTAGGTAAAAGTTAGAAAAACTTTTACTTACAAATTTTTGTATGTTAGTGAGTTTTTTTCTCGTTACTCGAGAAATTGAAACTCACCATTTTGTTATGTATTACCCACGTATGCTTTCTTATATGCAAATCTTTTACCTTATACCCACAAACAAACATTTATGGGTAATATATATATATATATATATATACACCCACAGAATATTGTTTGTAGGAACGAAAAACACACTGTTTTGTTTACTTATTACCCTTAAACTCTTTAAGTTTGTAGGGTGACTTTTAAATCTCTAAAACCTTAATTAACTTTTCATTTCCCTCAACAAATTTAGAATCGGTGCTCCTTGTTACTGTCGACCCACGATCTTGCTTATATCGAACTTCACCTCCATTGTAGGTAAGCTTCGTTCTCATCTTCTCGTTACTTACACATCTCTTTTAGGATTTCAGATCTCTCCTTTCTATTTACTTTGGGTTTGCAGGAAAATCTCTTGGTGCTGTAATGGATTGAGATTGTTAGTTATTTGGGATAGCTTGTTTAGAGGTGAGTTATTTGTCTCCAACTCAGCTTCAGAAATCATGCTATCCTATTTTTATTGTAAAGATAGAAAGCTAGCCAACATATTTGTTTATGAATATAATAGCAGTAGCCATCCTGAGTTCTGAATTTATTCATCGATTGCTCAAAGCAAGAATAGTAAAAAAAATTTGCTTACCTATGTGCATAAACCACCTTTCTGCTATTTTTTTGTTAGTAAGGGATGAGGGAGTCCATGAATCCATTTTGGATCAAAATACTAATCATATTATTACAGTACTTTGTAAGATCCAACCATGTTTTAAACAGCCTATATTTCAATCCAAAATTCAGGAAAGATATATTCACTTCTTATTTGAGGACCTAAGCATAAAGAACAAAAATATTTTGTACAATCACATCTCAGCAAAATATTCCAAACACCTTTTTTTTTTTTTTTTTTTTTGCTAAGAAAATATTATGTACACTTAATATTTCTTTTCTTAGTATAGGATAATCAAATATGAATATTGATTTTTCATCACTTTGTGGTGATATCCCGAAGTCTTTTATTTGTACTGATACTGTTAGCTAATCCTACATTTGATTTTTTCAATTTGATCATGGAATTTATTTTAGGTGATTTTATTCAATTTCATGGGATTTAATTTTTAACTTTTAATCTTTTGATTGTTTGATTGTTTGATTGTTTGATTTATGATTTTCTACTGGTTGGCATCATTTTCGTTAATTAGATTAAGAAAGATAAAATTAAGTTTTAGAGTAAATTATATAATGTTAAGGAATTGATTTGGTAGTAGCCAAGAAGGTGTGCTTTTATTGATCTTAATCTCTTCAGCGAGGCCTTGAGATTAAAATCTCCTCACAAGGAAGGTGATGGATCATCTTTGATAAAGCGGAAGGTTACTGTAGAAGGGTTGGGTTGGAAAAATGGTAATTTTGTTTATATATTTCCTCATCCCATGGGTAATTTAGTTATACTCCTCTTTCGGGGAATGGATTTCTCGTTGTGAGAGTTAGATCACTCAACAGCATCTATTGAAAACAATTTCAAGCAAGAAGGCGCCTTATCTTTCAATAGCAAGCTAAACAAATTGTCTTCTACATGGCTTCAATTTTTTTTTCCTGTGATTGCAAGAGTTTTAATTAGTCCTAACATGATCTAAACTTTCTAGTGCTTTTAAAAGTGAACTACCTTTTTTGTGATTGGTTTGAATGATTTGACTGAATAATCCTGACCATTTGATGTTTTTTTAACATAGAAAAAGATGGGAAAAGTTCTATGTATTTTGGGAATTTTAGCTTCCCTTATCCTATATTAACACAGCGAAATTATGAAAGAGCCTAAGCTAGCATAAAACTAAGCTTAGAAAAGATTAACACAATACTAAATCTTTAACGAATAAACTAGAATCCACCAGCAGAATATCAAAACACCTTTAGGTATAAACTTTTATGATAAAAACTACTTTTTACAAACTAGCAAAGCCTTTCTTTATAAAAGGCTAGGAGAAATTCTAAGAGATTAAGGATACTTGCTCAGCAAGCAAAGATTTCTAATAAAAGACTAACTCCTAATTAATAGGAAATATTAAAAAAAATGTAACTTCTAATAACATACTAACTCCTAATAAAATACTAAAGTGATAACTCCTATTAAATAGAAAATACTAAAGCCTAAGCCTATGACTTGCTCTTTTCTTCTTCTTGCTTCGGTTTTGATGCTCTAGGAACTTCTCTGTCTTAAGTTCTGCATCAGTCTCCTCCACTTGGAAAGAACTCATCCTCGAGTTAATGTCGGGATAAAGAGGGTCTGATTCAGCATGAAACTCGTATAAATCAACCACATTAAATCTCTTTAAAATCCCCATTTCTTCGACTTCTCCTTTAATACCTTGTTTTCTCTAGGATTCATGTGATAATGAGGTAAATTTGGAAGCTTAGCACCCGAAAGAGGATCTATATGGTGCTGGATATCTCTCATTGGAGGCAACTCATTAGGTAAATTAGATTGTATTAGGTTTGAAAAGTCCTCAAACAATGGTTGCACCTCTCTAGGCACTTCACTGTCGTCTTCTTCTTTGCCCATCAACACTTCCTTAACTACAACAGTAATGACTTTCTTTGTTTCTTTTGTTGTCCTTTCAAATTCTCTCTTGGTTTTGGCAATAGATACCAAAGTTTTATCTTCTATTTTAGAAGTTTTAGGTAGTTCTTGATTCTCTATTATCGGCCTCATAGCAATCTTGTGATCATTCTATGTGAATAGGTAGACATTATCTCTTCCTTTATGCATAGCATCCATATCATATTGCCAAGGTCTACCCAATAATACATGGTTAGCATCCATGTCAACAACATCATACAAAATTTTGTCTTTATAGTACTTCCCAATAGAAATTGGTACTAAACAACTTATAGTTACCTTTACAGAGGGTCCTTTCTTGATCCATCCAATGGAATATGGTTGCGGATGAGTTTCTGTAGGTAGTTTCATATGGTCCACCAATTGTTTGGCAACTATATTCTCTCCACTACCATTATCAACTATCACTTTGCACACTTTTCCTCTAATAGTGCACAAAGATTTAAAGATGTTTCTTCTCTGTGGTGGTTCTTCTTCCCTAGGAGTATACAACAACCGCCTAACAACATACACATACTCCTCTCTTGTTTTAATAGCAACTTCAATCCCATTATATTCTTCAATTTTATCAATATCCTCCTCTAAATTTCCTTCATTCTCTATTAGAATTACCCTCCTTCTCTCGGGATAATTATTAGATAGATGTCTAGGTTATCTACACCTAAAACAAACCCTCATATTTGGTAGAGCATAAGGATAAAAAATTTTAGGAGCTTCTTTCCCATTGGTAGTTGCTACTGCCCTTTGTCCCTCTATATTAGGAGCTTCTCGAACTTACATTGGTTGATTTAATTGCATATTTCTTCCATTATTAGTTGCTGGTTGTACATGCTCTTGGTAAGTTTTAGCTTTCTCAGCTTTCCTTGAAGAACTCTCCAATGATTCAGCCTTCAAAGCAGTATTATAAACTTCATCAACTCTCCAATAAGCTTGCAGGCTTATCTTCTCCTTGATTGAGAGCTTCAATCCACTAATAAAGCTTGCTACCTTCTGATTTTCAGGTTCCTAGTAGTTTGGTCTAGCTGACAACCTATTAAATTCACTCATATAATCTGTCACTATTTTGTTTCCTAGGGTACAGTTTTGATACATTTGGAAGATGTGCTGTTCATAATCTGGTGACAGAAACCTCTCCATTAAAAACTACTTTATCTTCCTCCATTGTCTCACTGGACTCTTCCCCCTTCTATGTATCCCTTTGCAAATTATCCCACTATACAGTTGTCCCACTTTTAAGCTTGAAGGCTATTGTTTTGACTAGTTTCTCTACTAATACTTCCATCATCTCACCAATCTCTCAACCTTGCCTATCCAATCAAGAAAGCCTTTAATATTTAAATTTCCATTGAAGCTTGGAATCTCAGCTTTCACTCTATAGTCTTTAAACTCTTTATTCCTTCTTCCTTGTTGCTGCCTATAATATTCATATCCTCTAACCTTTTCATCTGAATCTCCTCCTTGGAAATCAGGTTGGACAAGTGTTAGAATTTGTTGGATAGGTATTTAGTTTTGCCTATTTTGCATAGCCTATTAATAAGGTGCTCTATTGGTGAGGCCACTCCCCTTCCTTGCTACCTATTAATTGCTGTTGTTCCTCCATTAAATTCAACCCTCAGATGTTGTAGAGTCCCCAAAATCTAGTTTATTTGACCTTGAATAGTCTCAGTTGCTTCCTTTTGTGCATCTCATATTTTAGTGATTGCTTGCCAAATATCCTCCAACCCACAGTCCCTGTTTTAATTGGCCATTCAGTCAGGACAGATGCTCTGATACCAACTGACACAGCAAAATTATGAAAGAACCTAAGCTAGTATAAAACTAAACTTAGAAAAGATTAGCACAAGACTAAATCTTTAAGGAATAAACTGGAATCCACCAGCAGAATATCAAAATACCCTTAGGTATAAACTTTTATTATAAAAACTACCTTTTTACAAACTAGCAAAGCTTGTCTATTATAAAAGGTTAGGAGAAATTTTAAGAGACTAAGGATACTTGCTCAGCAAGCAAAGATTCCTAATAAAAGACTAACTCCTAATTAATAGGAAATATTAAAAAAAAAAAAAAAGTAACTTCTAATAAAATACTAACTCCTAATAAAATACTAAAGTGATAATTCCTATTAAATAGAAAATACTAAATCTTGAGCTTACGACTTGCTTTTTTCTTCTTCTTGTTTCGGTTTTAATGCTCTAGAAATTCTTCCGCCTTAAGTTCTGCATCATATATAGTGTATTACTATTCTCATTTAAACAAATCTATAAGGAGAAGTCTTACATGGTAGGACTAGCTCCACTATAGTCTGTCCCCCCTTTAATTCTAGTACTGCCTTATCACTCATTTCCAAATTTTGGCACCACCATTTGGATGAACTTGGTTTTCATCTTGTAATACTAAATCTTTCATAAAGAAAATTCCAATTAACTAATTTTTTTCTTGTGTAATTCTTAGAATTAAGTGGTGTCCTACTTGTTTCTCTATTGATAATGGGTAAAGATATTCTTATGGGTTACAAGAACAAGTAAGCAAAGTTAAAAAATGGAAACCTAAGATTTTTTTGTATAGTTTCTTAGAAATTTATAATACATAAGAGTTACATATATGATTTTACACATCTTGCCTTACAATCCATTATCACTTAACTTTCATATGTAGACAATATGAAAGACAAATGCTAAGTTTTTTTCATTATTTTTTATTTTTTTTTATCATAGTTACTACTTTGATAGCTTGGCAAGCATGTCCTACATCTTTATTCTGCTTTTCAACTTTCTGAAAAAATTGATTGTTCTTGTATTTTCTATGATTGTAACCAAATAAAAGATAAAAAACAAGTTCACATTGTAATCCAAGTGGGCTTTTTTTGGAGTACATAATCAATATGATAATTTGTGATATTTTAACTTAATTATGAGCCAAACTACAAGAAGCATTCGTATGCAAGTTACCAGTTTAAAACGATATGAGTTAGTTTCCTTAGTTGGCTTCTTTAACTTAATCAAAAACTAACATAATTGCACTTATGTTTCCTATTAGACAAGTAAGCCCAATTACAGAGAAACTTGTGTCTGTCCTCTCATCTTTTTTGATGATTTTGAAAATTCAAAAAAAGTAAAGCCAAAATGGACTTACTGATTATTTATATATTGCTTAAAATGGCTGAGTTGTATTGTGTTGTACTCTTTCATTTCTCCCTTTAGTTTGATCTAGTTAGAATATTGCTTGAAAAATTATAAATGATATAATATCATTATGCAGTTTTGAAATAACTTGGCAAATTAGCTAAGATTATTAATCGCTTTTTGCTAGTAAGATATCACTTCTTGAACCTGTCACTCAATTTTTCTCTGCTAACAAGGTATGCTTTTAATTCCCATTCTATATTGGTCATGATACTATATTGATGTTACACTAGCTTGAGAACATGAAAACTATATTGTATTAAATGCTATAAATTGAAATAGGTTGACTTAAAAAAAAGTTAGATGAATATGAATTAGTTTCTTGAATAGTGATCATGATTACTCAATGAATGAATAGAAGAAATTAGTTTAGCAATAAATGCTTAAGCTTGTGACTTAAAACATAGCTTGTTTCATATTCACATACCTAAGTTCATATGGAGTTGGCGAGGAGGATCTTTATGAGGATGATGACAATAATAATGTTTTGTAGCTAGATCATAGTTTTATTAAGATTAGTTTAATTGTTTAACTACAGATGTTGACATTGTGTGTTTATGTGATGCTTTTTTATTAAATGTTAACAAAACTTTAAATTAATGATGAATTTGTTTTATGGATAATATGGATGGATATTTAATAACAAGTTTGATTCATTTATTAAAAAAAAAAAAATCAGGAATATTTTACCCACAAATCAAGTTTATGGTAAATTCTAAATAAGCAAAATGTGAGGTAATAATACACAAACTTATGTCTGTGGCAATTACCCTTAAACTTTATAGTTTGTGGGTAATGCCCACAGTCAATAGCTACAAATATAGGAGTGTGGATATTACCCATAAACCTCTTAGGTTGTGGGTGAAATCTAATTTTACCGATAAACTTTCCATCAACTATTTCCCACAAAAGATACCTACAAAAGTTTGCGGGAATTACCCATAAGCAATTTCCCATAAACTATTACACATAGATTGTTTGTCTGTGAGCCTTTTCTTACAAATTTGGTTTGTGGGAAAATGTCATTTTTTTTGTAGTGGCAAATAGGCTTAATGGGTTAAAGACTAGTTTTTCTTGTATAAATAGGACTAGGGTCATCAATTGTAAACACATAACACTCAATGTCACAACACAAACGTATCAATTCAATTCATTTCAATTCCTATTTTACATTCATTCTTTATTTCTTTATTTACAACATTTCTTTATATGCTTTATTCATCGCATTTATTTATCACTTTTATTTATAAATTCATGCCTAGTAATTATATTTCAATCATACCAAATAACTAAGAGCTTTATTTAGTATCTTAGGAACCCATTGTCTGAGAAATAGAGTCCATTTTTTAGCCAAATCGCTTGAACGTAGGAATCAAAAATTGAGAAGTTAGCTGATTCACCTCAGTTGATCTCTATTAAAATATTTCACCTATATATTTTTTGGCATGCCTGGTAAGACCAAAACAACTAATCTCCAAAGAGATTTGTTATTGTTCACAATTTTTACTAGCGCATGCAACTACATTATGGGAAGAGTTTATCCGATATAAACACTTCACAATCAGGAGCTAGGAAGAATAGTGACTGGAGACAAGATAATCCTTAGGTTTCACAACCTACGGAAATTCCTACTTCGGCAATACCATCTCCTTAGCAGAGGACTGTTGCACCAAATGTGGAAGGAGTATCATCTCCTTAGCTAAGGACTACAGCACCAATTATAGAAGAAGATGAAACTTCTAGCCAACCTATAGTGATGATCACTTCTTTTATCCGTCAGCAAATCGATTTGGGGCTTAATGATTTGATGTACCAAATATCAAAATAGTTAGCTTAGATCATAAAGTCGATAGTTCACAATAAGATACGCAATGTCCAAAAACAAGTCCAAAGGACTTCCCAATAGCTGAATGAGTATTCTACAACCTCTTTCAACGGTGGGCAACCAGTTCAACAGCCAGAAACAGTCCTTTTCTTAGCTACACTTAGGAGGCAAGTGGTTACTGAACCTATTAGTCAAGTGGCACAACCAATTCCATAATACGAGCAAATCCAGATAACCAGAAGACCGCCAATTATGTCAGGTATTCTCGGATGACTATCCATACCAATTGTTTCTAACCCAACAGTTTTCAATGCTATGCCACAGACAGGTTCGGCTGCGGCTCAGCTTCCATATCCAATTACTGGATGTTGGGTAACTCAGTACAAAAATTAGGATGCTACGGAGTAGAGCAGTCACGGAGTCAACCTCTACCTATTACTCCTAAATAGCCAGGGGACGCTGAATAGCCGAATTACATACAAAACCAAGGGCCACCTAAACAGGTATCACAGTTAGGGTCAGCCACCACTCAGATGCAATATCTAAATGTTAGATTTAGAAGTTAGTATAGAACACCTGAAAATTACAGAGTAGAGCAGTCATGGGGTCAACCTCCACCTATTGCTCCTAATCAGCCAATGTATGTTGAACAGCAGAATCGAGTGCAAAATCAAGGGTCACCTAAACAGACAGGACAAGTGACTGCACAATTACCAAACGTGTATCCATCAGAGATGGCTGAGGTGAAGTCTATTGTGCCACCCTTGATTGATCCTAATATGATTGCTGAAGTAATGATAAGACACTTCGATGTAGAACTGAGGCCTCTCCACAGGCTAGTTTATAGAAAATCATATCCTGAAAAGGTGGACAAAGTCATGTCCTTGCCGAAGGGTTTCAGAACTCAAGATTTTACCACCTTCTTTGGCGAAGACAGAAAGTCTACCATGAAGCCCATAGGAAGATTCACTATCTAATGCGGCAAGGCAAACTAAAATGAGTATTTTAAACTTTAGTTGTTTCCTTTATCCTTAACCGGTACTAATTTCACTTGGTATTCTTTTTTGTCTTATAATTCTGTACAGAATTGGTCAAATATGGAGAGGTTCTTTCATGATCGTTTTTATAGGCCACTGCCAGATGTAATAGTAGCCGACTTGATGAACCTAAAGCAGCAAGTGGATGAACTAGTAGCTAAATATATGGAGAGATTTAGGAAGCTGAGAAGCAGATGGAATATACAATATTAGAAGTAGAGTATGCCATTATGGTAATAGGAAACATACATCTGCAGTTGAAGGAGAAATTGGTTGCGCAAGAATTTACTAATTTGACTCAGCTAGTATCTAAAGCCACTAAAATCGAGCAATTCATTTCAGAAAAAAGACCAGAGGAGAGCCAACAAAAGTGGAATAGGTCCACACATAGTGTCAGTGGTGAATTCAGCTGACCTTGATCCAGGCGAGACAGTTGATAGTGAAGAAGAGCCATCAACAGATATGTTAATGACTGAGATCTTAAGAGGAAGACCTTATTCTTACCCAGCTCTCAGACCAAACAAGGGATAGGAGATCCTTAAGGTAGACAATAAAGAAGAGTATTTATTTGACATCTCCAAAGATGATCAAATCTTCGACTACATGTTGAAGGACATACAAATCAAGTTGACTGATGGACATAAGATCCCATCAACTATTGAGAGCAAGGACAAACGGTACTGTAAGTGCATAATTTATACAATCATGCTACTATGAATTGTTTAATTTTTAAGAATGCTATCTAAAAAGCCTTGAAAGATGGAATGGTCAAACTAGTGATAAAGGAACATATGATATGTCAGTCAATACTAATCCATTTCCAGCTGTATCCACCAACATGGTTGTTGTATCAGGTCTATTACCTAAATCTAAATCATATTCAAAAGATTTGGAGTGGAAACAGCCTGTACAGAAGTAGTGGAAAGTCAAAGGAAAGGCAAACGCTGAGACATAGGTTACCGCTAGGGGGCAACTAGCTATACAACCAAAGTAGCTGAAGTTCGTAGTCAAAAGGTCAAACGTATTTGAAAGACGTCTCTTTATACAAACTCAAAATGAGGCAGAAGTAGAGTCTTTGACAGGTTAAAATTCTTAAGGATTAATAATGAGCCGATTCCAGAAAGGAAACGAAAGTAATCGAGTTCAACATTGAAAATGGAATATCTACACTAAGGATATCTACTCGAAATGATGAGCAAATAAAGTCTCAGAGAATAATCAAGCCAAAGGCCAAAGGCATCTGTAGAAAAAATGGCAATAGTTCTTAAACAAGTACGTTAAAAGGGAGTCATTTCAGTGGACCTCAATAGAAGACCTGACTTGTACTTAAAAGTGAAGAACAAAGGCAAAGATCCAACTAGAAGTTGAAACAAATGCTAAAAATACTGGGAAAAACCAAAGCAATGGTAAGGAAAGAGGTGGAGTCTCCCAAGAAAACTAACGCACCCAAAAATTAAATAGCAGAGGCAAATTCAGTAGGAGCTGATAATCTAGTTGCAACAGTTGAAGCAAATTTAGCAGAAGTATCTAATTTAGCTAAAATAGGTAAGATAGACTCCGCAAAAGGTAATGATCGTAAGGTAACATCCATAATCAATTTTGATAAAGTTAATGACCTAGTGATAAAAGGTACCGAAGAGCCCTTAACAGATATTGACATCATCAGTATGCTGTTAAGAGAATTCTCAGTTGAAGATGAGGCATTAGTGGAGCTAGAAGGAGATGTTTTCATAAAATAAGCTAAATTGTTTACCTTACTAGAGAAGATGGAGACTGGGCCATCCATGATATAATTTGAGAAACCTTTAGAGGCTATGACTAACCATCTGAAGTCTTTGGACAAGCCAGTCAGCCGAGTCTTCATAGATAGTGGAGTAGTTTTAAACATTATGCTTATTGGTACAATGTTAAAATTGGGTAAATCGAAAGCCGATCTTATATCTACCAATATGAGGATGACTAACTTTACAAGAGAAACAACCACAGCAATCGGGATATTGTATCCAAGATCACTGTTGGAAGCAAAACCACAAGTTTAGATTCTTTATGGTGGATGTTAAGCCCACTTACTCTGTTTTGTTAGGCAAAAATTGGATTCATTCCAATAACTGTGTTGCTTCTATGTTGCACCAGGTGTTAATATTTTAGGAATATGATAAGATAGAAGTGGTATCAGTTGATCAGAATCTATTCACAGCTGATATTAAGATGGCATATGCTATTTTCTACTCACCATGAGTAGAGACAATTAAACTGCCAAGCAATTATGAAGAAGGGTCTCTGGAATCTAGCAATTTCACTATTCAGGGTTTCTAGATAAAAATCTAGTCAGCAGCTAAGGCTCAATTACGGCTTCTCTTATAAGGTTTTAATGGATCAGAATATTAAAGTAGTAAAAAATGTCATGTAATTGCTTGCTGTGCTCTTAGCCGAAACCAAGAATAAGGATCAAACCCCTAGCATGCTTGGAGGCATGAGGAAGAGCATGATCAACAAACAGACTAAATGCAAAAAGAAGAGTTGGAGGCTCCGTTCATCCTTTAGTTGATGTTAACTTGGATATTGAAAAAGAGCCAAGAACAACTAGACTCAGTGGTCTATTAGTTGAATCTGATAGATATCGGCTGACCTAGCTCATTTAACAGTACAAAAACTATTTTTCTTGGGAATACCATGAAATGCTAGGGTTATCTAGGCAATTAGTTGAGAATCGATTATTGATAAAGAAAGGCTTCAAACCTCATAAACAGCCAGCTAGAAATTTCAACCTCAAGTGGATGCTTAAGGTCAAAAAGAAAATTGAGAGGTTTTTGAAAGCTAGATTCATATGCATTGCTACAATATGGAATGGCTATCCAACAAAGTCTCTGTTATATAGAAGAGTGATCAAGTCAGAATCTGTATAGATTTCAAAAACTTGAATTTGGCTACCCCTAAAGATGAGTATGTTATCCCAGTAGCCGATATGTTGGTAGATGCAGCTCCCAAGCATGGAATTCTTATTTTCATGGATAGATATTCAGGATACAACCAGATATTTGCAGCTGAAGAAGACATCCATAAGACTGCATTTCACTGTCCAGGAATTTTTGAATGGTTTGTCATGCCATTTGTTTTAAAAAATGCAGGTGCAACATACTAATGGGAGATGAATGCTATTTTTCATGACCTAATTGGTTATAGCATGGAGATTTATATAAATGATGTGTGATGTTGTGGTAAAGTCAAAAGGGATTGATTATCATCTAGCCGATTTGGAGCAAACCTTCAAAAGAATGAAATCTCACAATTTGAAGATGAACCCAGCTAAATGTGCTTTTGGAGTCTCGGCTAGTAATTTCCTCAGCTTTTTTATGCATCGGCAAGGAATTAAGATTGACATGAACAAAGTTAAAGTAGTGTTGGAAGTAAGACTACCATAAAACAAAAAAGAACTGCAAAGTTTAATTAGCCAAATCAACTTTATAAGAAGGTTTATTGCTAATTTAGCGGGCAAAATAAAAGCTTTCTCACCTTTGCTAAAGTTAAAAAGAGTCGAGCAGCAGTCTTGATGAGAAAAAGAGCCGAGGAGTTTATCTGGGCATATGGACTCATTAAAGCAAAATTAGGTCAGTGAGCTGATTGGAATTATAGTATTTGCTGAGTTAGACTAAGTCAAAGGTAATTTGGTGCACTTAGACCACTTTTAAAACCAAATCCTATTTTCAAAGGATTATAGAGATATGGTGCATCAGAAAATCTTTATTTGGACTAGTTGAGGTAGAAATCAATTGCTAAATTTTCTAGCAAGTTAGTTGACTAGGACTGTAACTCCCTTTGGTTGTTAGCTATGCTCTACATTAGTGGATGCTTGGTCAAAAGATTAAGGGAGAAGGTGACAGATAGGCTTAGTGGGTTAATGGCTAGTTTTTCTTGTATAAATAGGACTAGAGTCTTCAATTGTAAACACACAACACTCCAACGTCACAACACAAACTTATCAATTCAATTCCTATTTTACATTCAGTCTTTATTACTTTATTCACAGCATTTCTTTACATGCTTTATTCATCATATTTATTTATCGCTTTCCTTTACAAATTTACGCCAAGCAGTTACATTTCAATCGTACCAAATAATTAAGAACTTTCTTTAGTATCTAAGGAGCCTATTGTTTAAGAAACCGAGTTCATTTTTTAGCCAAATTGCTTAAATGTGAAAATTAAGAATTGCAAAGTTAGCTAATTCGCCTCGACTGATATCCATTGAAATATTTTGCCGATAAGAATTAAGGCTGAGCATATGGGCGGTTCAGCTCGATTATGGGCCTAGGCCTAACAGAACCGCCCAGGTAGGATGACTAAAATGTGTACCCGAAAATTTGTATTTTTTAACAGGTTAGGCTTTTAATGATCCGTTAATTATTTCGAGTAGTCGATTACGGGTTGATCGGTTTGGGCTTATTGATGGGCTTTTAAAAATTTCTGCCCATTTAATGTTTTTAAGCCTATAAATTAATTTTAAATTTAAAAAATATATATATATAATCATTGTCACTAAAAGTATAGCCCAAATTACAAGGGGAAAAAAAAACCAAATTGAATAAAAAAAGGCCAAACAACAAAAATTAAAAAACAAAGTCCAAATTTAATCAACAATTAGTTTTATGAACGTAACAATTCCTACATACAGTATACTCAATAGACCATTCTCCAATTTTTCACACAAAAAAAAAAAAAAAAAAAAGAATGAAATCCTGCATAATGCATACACTAGCACCATATACTTACAAAATAAAAAAAAATAAATAAAATAAATAAAACTAGCAACCTGGTATCCTGCATTAAGTTCCAATGTTCCACACACTAACACAAATTTAGCAATGAGTTCTCTGAACTCTACAATTCCTGCAAATCTACATCACAACCATTAAGTTCTACACACCCAAAATAACATTCTAATCAAAGTCTGAATCTAATCACATTCTAATCTACAACCAGTACTTAAAAAGTAAAAACACTAAACATGTTTCAAGTTTTCAGCACTTAAAATCATAAGACTAAAACTAAATGCAACAAAAGGCACCCAAAAAAAAAAAAAAAAAAGCAGAAATCATGTCTTCCATCCTATAATCAACAAAACATAATGCAACACCAACAAGTATGCAACCAACTAGTTAACCAGGTTCTAAAAATCAAGCCTGCAATCAAATAACAAGAGTTTAAATACAAAGTATATGAGTGTTCCAATGAAAATCTGAACACCAAAACTAGAAAAGGCATAACATTTAAAATTTACCACAATAAATGAAACACATAATAGTAAATCTAGTTCGCATCTCCATCATTGTTCCACTAAAAAGCTGAAATCAAAATAGAAATAAATGTTTATTTAGGTATAACTGAAAAACATGAGATTGAAAGGAAACATTATTAAAATAACTTAAAAAATACCTGATTCTATTTTTCAAGATGTTCAATTGATTCTTCCATATCTATAGGCATGATAGTGCAACAAAGCCAATTTTGTAGACATAGAAGTGCCTCCAGTATCTTTGAGACAACGAACTTCTATAAGGATCAAGAACACGACCACTAGTAGAAAAAGCAGATTCTGAGAGTACAGTAGTGATTGGAACAGCAAATAGGTCCTTTGCTAACTTTCCCAAAACCTTGTACTTACTAGAGTTCACTATCCACCAAGTTAGAATGTCAAAATTATCAGACATTGCTTCGTGAGACTCCATTAAATACTTGTCAACCTCATATTTTCCTTCCATAGACTATTCTTGGCTCAATTCTCTCATAAAATTCTTTGGAAAGTTTGAAGACTCATTTTCAGTGGAATCTTTATCCAAAACAGTAGTTGTTTGTGCAGATTCAGCACCTTCAAATACTCTATCATCGGGACTTAGTTTAAAAATATGATAATAATCATATAAATGAACAAATGTCCCCTTCACCCTACCAGTTAACTCTTCAGCCACCACTTTTCCAAATAGGCTCTCAAAACCCATTTAACAAACTTCAATTTATATCTACGGTCAAAAACCACTGTCACACACATTACTTTATCCAGCCCCCATTCTAACAAACAACTTTCAATGCAGTTTCTAATTATCATCAATAGCATGACAAGTTAAACACAAATAGCTTTGATTTTAGAGAGATGTCCAACAATCAGTGGTAAGAGACACCCTAAGTTTGTTAGACTTAAACCACCTCTTCAATTTTTATTTTTCTATAAAATACTGTTGAAGGATATCCCTTGCAATTGTTCACCTAGAAGGCAATACCATTCTTGGACAAACAATATTTACAAGTAACTTAAATCCTTCTCCCTCAACATGCTTGAATGGCAACTCATCAATTACTATATATTTAACCAATGCATCCCTACTTGCCTTTTCATTAAATTTCTCACTAACAGTAGTCACTCCACCCTTTGCATTTTCGACATCATTTTCTAAATCATCCTTTTTAACAGGTTGAAGACCAAGCACTGTTTGACCAACATCCCAGTTTGGCAGTAAGTGCTTAGGGAATTTCTTGCATTAATTCTTTAAGTGATGGATTAAGTTACTTGTTCCATTATTTTTTGTATGACTAGCATATGAGACCCAACAATAATTACAACCAGACCTATGATATACACCAACAGTCCCTTCTACATGAGAAAAATATTCCCACACCCAAAAACTATTAGCTTGATTCCTTACCGTGCCTTCCATATGTGCATTTGCAGGTCTACTGTTTCTGGAATCTTTTGAATTCTTCTTCCTCTTCTTAGTAGAAGCATCACAAGGCGTTTCAACAGCTCTTTCCTTCTTTGTTTCTTCATCAATGATCACCATCTCATCAGCTTGAGAGACATCAAAATCAATGGTATCCATCTACTAAGAAAGTATATGAAAATGAATTACAACAATAACAATATGAATATAAGATAAAAGAATGTAATTTAAATGAAAATAAAACTAATATAAGGCAGAAAAAAAAAAAAAAGGCTTAATAATTAATTAATAACGCTCACAATACATCAAAACCTCAAGAGGTCAATATACATAAGTCAACATACAACATAGCATAACAAAAGTTACATAATACTTGAAGTCTTAACCAGCACAACTTAAAATTAAATTAAAATAGTCTATACATTCCTCTACTAATGCTTCATCTCATTTCCATAAATCAGATAACAAGTTTTTAGGAAAGTGTACACATCGATTCATTAAGTGATTCTTCAAGTTTGAGGTTCCATGTGTTTTAGGATTAAGAACATAGCTGGCACCACATAAATTGCATTCGTATGTGTGTGCATCTCCAAGAATTCCCTCTTACTTAGTTAAATATCTTGTCACCCATGTTCTTTTTTTATATTCCTTTTTCTTTGAAGAACCCTCTCTATTTGTTCCTCTTGTACTGTCCATCTACACAAACAAAATATTTAATTTATTGACTTATTAACTCTAAAAAAATAGTGATAGACAAATCTAGTTGACTAATAGTTATATAAGAAGTATATAAAAATAGTATAAATATAACATTGACTCTTACGATTACACTGAACCTAATCACTCTAGTGGTGACCACTCTGCAGCATGTGTTAGGTAATGATAACACAAGCAGTTGTGTAATGGTAGAGTCTAAGAAGAAAAAGTTTGGTGTCTGACTTGAAATTCTCTTTCCTAGAACTATTGACTTTTGACACAGTATAAATTTTTAAAATAAAATTTTAATTTTAATATTTATAACTGGACATTTAACATTTACATTTTGTGAGAAATAGTCAATTTTTATTATTATTGTTATTAGTTTAATTGATTTATTTCTTGTTTTTTAGGAAGAATATAAAAAAGTATAAGATTTTACATTTGAATTAAAAATAAGGATTGCTTCTATCACATAAAACTAAAATAATATCAATATAATTGAATAAAAAAAATAAAAAATACACAACTATTTCTTAAAACTAGAGTTATAAATGAAGAAGGACTATTATTTCAGTTTATTACATCACAATTGAGGTTGCAATTTCACGTACAAGGCTTGATGATTTCACTGACATCTTTGAGAATAGTCATGTAATGCTTTTTATTAGGAAGAATATTGAAATAATTCAAAAATATCTTGAAAAGCCAATGCATAAACATAGTCAGAGAACTAATAGATCACAGACATAAATAATAACAACAATAATTACATACATGATAACTTTTAGTCTATGATTTGCATATCCTCACCTCAAATATACCAACAGAGAAGTTAATGAAAGTAGGTAGAGCTTTACTTCCCACATAAACCTCCATATACCCATTATACTATATATATATAACCTCTCTAATTCGTTCACGACCACACAAATACACAATAAAACCCTTGGTCATGATAATAAAAAATTGAACACTTGCAAACAAATAGCAAAAAGCAGAGAAACAAAGTGGCCAAAAGAAAAGCTGAGAAATGAAGAACGGAAAAAACAGAGAAAAGCAACGAGTTTCAGGGCTCAAAAAGATAAAACAGAATCATCTATGGCCATCAAAAGGTAGAGAGGAAGAAGAATAACGAGCTTCTTAGTGCTTCCCTTTAAAAAATTTAAGAAAAAAACACAACCGAAGGTCGCATACCTTTTTCAAATCTAAAGCTTCAGACTTCAAAAGCTTTAATTTTGTTTTGGATATTTAGCAGAAAGGTGCTGTCACACCCCTCACTGAGGTATGACTGGCCGAATGAGTGGATAACCAATCCACTGTAACCCTGACTTTGAAACAAAATAAAAAACCTGACTCATAACCAAACTAAAGAATAAAACTAGCTTTTTCTAAAATCGAAGTTCACTATAAAAGTTTACTTCCTGTAATAATTAACAAGTTACTAAAAAATTTGGCAGATGTTTCTTGCAATACGAAACATGTCTCAAAATACAAATCCATAGTCTGATGATTTTAGACAACAGTAACATAAAAATAAGAAGGAGTTTCGCTCCAACCACATCATAATCAAGACAAATAACTAGACACTTACATTTTTAGAAATTAGACACCCCACAGTTCTAGTGTGATTACAAATTTTCATCCCTTAACTTCAAATTAGAGATTCTGATATTACCTTGCAGTACTCAATCGGCAAATCACAAGCTCAGCGATGCCATGTAACGAACTTCTGTTACTAAAAAAAAAATTTCACATAAGAAGGATGAGTCCTATGAACTCTGTGAGTGAAAAATCGTACCCAAATGGTACTAGCATCACTCAGCACAAATGTATAATATATATATTAACATCATGTAACATGATTCATATAACATTTTACATTACAAGTACACATTGTAAGTTTCACAAATTCACAATTCACAATTCATATGACACACAAGATCACAATTTAAGTCAGCGCAACAATATCACGATTTAAGTCAGCGCAATAATATCACACAAAGCAATCAAAGGGCCAACGAGTGATCCAGCCCCGCACAACATTATCACCACCTTCCGGGCAATTATGAGCCTTCACAACAAATTAATCACCCTACACAATCCATCCCACCGGGGCTGAGCACTCAATTTAAAAATAAAAAATATTTATCAGAATCAGAATTTTCTTATGATTTTAAATCAGACATCCTAGGTACACCTAGATTTTTAATTTCAGAGATAAAAATTGTTTTTCATAAAACCTTATTTTGTTGGCCCTTATCAACCACAACCAATATCAAACAAACATAATTCAAATAAATTACTGAAATACTCTACTTGCTTACTTTCCATAGATCACGTATATTCAAATAAACATTTAATTACATATACCAATCTAGCCCTTAAAGGCAGCAATTAACCACTCACCTGTAATCGATTTCCTTCATCATTTACACTTGCGTCCACGCGTCTCATCAGGTCCACATTAAAATCTGGAACTGAAATTCATATTCTCAGATAATACTTAGTTCATAAACATTATTGTTATACTCTTTTAATTACTAAACTTATATCTCAACTTATATAGGTTTCTTTGTGTAAATTTTCCTTTAAGCTATTACATGTCAATTAATATGAATTGGACTTTAGGTAATAAGGTTAATAATGAAGAAGCATTTTAAGTGTCTTGACAAAGCACAGGGCAGGAGGAACCATTAGAAAAGATAGAAAGCACTTAGTGAGTTAGAATTGTTGAAACTGCCCAAACTTGGGATTTGGACCAGTGTCCACTTTAACTGTCATATCTTTCTCTAGAAAATTTCAAATCCAGTTTTGTAAAATTTATAAAATACTAGAAACATGTAGCTTTATAATATATCATTTGAAATTTTTAGATTTGTATATCAATACAGTTTATTGTTTGAAGTTGTACCAAATTCGGCAACAAGAAGGATTTTGACAGCTCTGACCTTACCTTAGTTAATCGAACATAACTATCTCTAGGAAAAACAAAATCTGATTCTGTTTGTTGGGTTTATTAATAGAAAAGTATATATATCTTTATTACTTAGAAACTTTTTCTAAAATCTGTCATTAACCCACTCAATTTCTTATATGAACCAAAAACATGGCACTACTATTCATGCCTGACCTAGCCAGAGTCTAACAGCTATAACTCACAACATATTTGGAACCAAGCTACAAAATTTTGCAGAAAACCTCTCAAGATCCTAAGCTACATTTTATATTTTAAGCCTTTAATTTAATTCAACTTGAAGACACTCAAAATACTGAATTTCTTTCATCCACCCTGTATCCCTTTAAAAAGCCATTCAACTCTCACTTTTAACATTTCACCCCACCAATAACATCTTATGCCCATACTCACTACTCAATTTCATTAAATCTTTAAATCACAACATTAATCCACTATTCTTTACTCTCGTTCATAAAATTTTTATTCAAATTCAATTAATCTCTTATAAGGAAACTCTAAGAATCCCAATTCTATAGTTAGCATTAGCACGGTCAAGTTTCATGATTCCTAATTAACTATTTAACTAATTAATGAAACCTATGTAAACCAATTTCTATGTATATACTAACATTAAGTTTCTCTTAAGGATTTTATCGAACACCTAGTTAACATGTTTAACTCTTAATTCATACGTATGAGTTCACAAACATAAGCATACCTCCTAATTAATTCTTCAAGCACCAAGACTTTTTATAATCATACATATTTTCCAATATAATCAACATAATCTCATAAATTTTTATATTACGCATGTTACGTTTATTGAATTAAGTTAAATCATCTATCAACTCTTGATACTATTTATATTTTAAACATTGACTTTATTTAACTAATTATTTAGAGTTTCTTAAACTTAAAAGCATGTAAATCCTAAATTTGCATATTGGAATCCTAAACTTTCTATTTTTATTTAATTTTATTTTTTCTTATATGCTTATTATTATTTATTATCAAACTTTGATTTATGCATTACAATTCCTCTACCCTCTTATGTTAAAATCATTAGTAACTCATTAATCATAAGACCTAGTCTAATGAAATTCCAATTACTCACCTAAATTAAAAGTTTTTCCCCACTTAAACATTTACTACCCACAGCAAGGGCAAAATAAGGGAGGGATGCTTAAAATTTGTAAGTACACACTCTATGATAAATTTAAATCTAAGCAAATTATTGTCCACCATAACAAATACCCACTTACTTAACTCACCACATACCCTTTAAAACAGCCCACAAGTCATATTTAAACACCCCCTGCACCTACGGCTGAGGCATGTCAATTGTTTTCAAACTCAACACCCACGCTGCCTACCACAACCTACAACACACACACGCTGGTAAAACACAAGAACTTCATACGACGAAGAAAAAAAAAATAGTCAAAGGAGTAAAGGGCAAAGAAAAGGAAACGGAACAGCAACAGCCTTGCCGTCCTTCCTTGAGCCAATTTTCAGCTCTTAAACTCCTACTAAAAGACTCCTATCATCTACAAGAAGAAGAATGGAATGAAAAACTTACCAACCACTTGAAATTGTCTAATTCCGGATGAAGGACACACGGCTAAGGCAAGGAAAGGAATCAGGGGACTCAATGAAGAACAAGACACGGACAGGATGGGAGAAAGAAAGAGTCTAAGTCGGTGGAAAAAGTAGAAAGCAAAGACAAAACGACAACCATAAAAAAAATGAAAGGAAAACAATTACTAAAACAAATAGGACAAATAGAAAAGTCAAGTTTTTTTTTTTTTTTTTTTAAATTTGTGGCTACAATTATAGTAAGAATCCCAATTCTATAGTTAGCATTAGCACGGTCAAGTTTCATGATTCCTAATTAACTATTTAACTAATTAATAGAGGAATTTTACTAAAACAATTTTCATTCTAGTTCTTCTTCTTTCTTTTTTTTTTTTTTTTTTATTTAAATTTGTTGCTACAATTATATATATCCTTATGGTTAGGACTTATTAAAATTTTCATACACTAAGATATCGGAATACACAAAAAATTTTAAAATATATATTAGGATATCGGATTATAAGATGTTTAATTATATCGCTATTAATTAATTTGTTTACGTATTCATTATGTTATAACTAAAATTTTATACATTATATTTAAAACTCGATTTTGTAATATTGGGTTATAACAGGTACGCAAGAAGGAGATGAAGAGTTTTTTATTTTTTTATTTTATAGTTTTATCATCACTTTCAGAATTTTGGTCTGTTTGAATCGGGCTGATTCGGTAAAAATTAATTCGCTTACCCAACATCTTAAGTCTTTGACAGTAACAGACCCATCATCCAAAATAAACAAGGAAATAGAATAGAAAGCTGAGCTTAAGAGATGGAGACATAGAGTAATAAAAACTAACATCAAATTCTTGAATTTTCTGGCTCTGGCCTTCTGGGTCGAATGGAAGCAAGCAAAATCAACCAATCAGCTGCCGGTTCTGGGTCGAAAGCTCAAAATCAGATGGCGTGATGTTCATGTCATGATGTGAGGCAGGCAAGAGGGACTAGGTCTGGGGAGGCAAAGGGAACTCGGGATTTCAGGAAGAGTCGAGAGAGAGAGAAGGCTGCCTAGGGTTTCATCTATGTCTAAAAAGTGAAAAGTGAAAAACGGTTGTGAAGGGCTGAGGTCTGAGAGGGAAAAAAATGTATTTGGCTCAAGTATTTTGTCTTTATAAAATGTAAAACATAAAAAAAAAAAAAAAAAAAAAAAAGAAATATATATATATATATATATGTATATAACTTACTTACACCTTCGGTCGGGTCAGCCCATTTCAACCTGAAAATTTTAAGACCCGCAAAGCCTAACCAAATTGCCTCATAGGTTGCATTGCCAACCGTTTCCCAAATCTGCAACTTCCAACCATTCTGTTTCGGCTCATTTCGGTCGGCCTAATTGCAATTTCTCGATTATTTATGCCTATATGCTCAGCCTTAATAAGAATATATGATAAATATGGAATGTTAGAGTATTCTTATTGATTGGTAATGTAATGCCCGAGTCAAACTAATTGGTTTGATTTGAATTATCCAAAAGATAAATTATATATATTGTATAAAAAAATAATATCAATACTATTTTTTAATTTTATTTAAGTGGTCATTTTTTATTCAATAGAAGGCCAATGGGGTGAGTGGATACCTCATGACTAGATTAATAGAACCCTCTTAATTAATCTCCAGAGAAGAGAGATACGGGTAGCGTGCTGTCGTTTTCAGACATTAAGAAGGGATTTGTTTGCATTAAGGAATAGTTTTTTTTTTAAGAGGTGAAGATTTGGCTATCTGTTGTGAGAGGGATCTATCGGAATACAAATAAAGACTAGTTGCATGAGATTTTGTACCTTTCCGAGCATCCAGGTGAGTTAAATGTAAAACAATGAGAAAAATGCGAATAAAAAACATACAAACAAAAAATTGTTGTTTTCACAATTTCGTGTTGCATTTGGGATCTGTTAAGAAACACATTTGGTTGCTATCTTCCATATTTCATGATCCATCCCTATCTAAAAAATTAACAAAAATTTCACAGTAATATCTTGGGTGCATGCAGTACGTTTAAATTCTCTGTATGAAAAAACATCACAGAAATAATATATATTTCATTTTACAATTTTGTGCTACCGGGTTTAAAACCCAAAAAAAGCTTTCACAATACTTGATGGGTTTTTGTTTTTGGAGAAGAAAACCAAAGTTGATGTATGGATTGCTTGTTATAACAAATCATATTATTCACACAATATATATATATATATATATATACTAGAAAGAAAATGTGATTCATGATTTGCATTTCATTTTGACAATCATTTATGATATTATCTATCATAAAGTGAAGTTTTTGATAAATCAAAAATTAGAATATATATATTTATTAATCAAAAATAAACCTTAAAAAAGGAGAAAATATATTTCTTGGTGGGCTTAGAACCTACATAATTGCTCATACTTTGCTAGATTCGTTCAATCTTTCTACTTTTGCTTGCCCCGTTGCCAGATTTTTGAAAATATATTTTCTTCAAAATTTTTAAGCTTTCCTATGTATATCTTAGCCTTTCATGACACACAAAACACGCGTAATTCATATTTATGATATATATACATTTATGTTGAACAAAAATTGATATAAATATTATGAAATTATTTTTTTAAAATAATTTAAACATATAATTATTTTTAAAAAATTCTAAAAATAGAGGAAGAATTAATACAACAATCTTATAATCATAAAAACTATATTCTTAATATTTCTTTTCATTCATAGCATTTAAAAAAAATTAATTTATAATATTATAATTATTTGTAACTTATTAAAATAAAATAAAAATGAGAAATTCAATATTGATTATGATTGATATATAGCTATTGACAAATTGTAGATTTATTAATATTGAAAACCATTAGGATAAAAAAATATCAATTGTCATATAATAATTACAATTATATTGATATTAAAATAAAAATAAAAATATGAAACTAGTAAAATAAAAAAATAGAATATTTGAAGCAAAATAACAATGAAAAAGTATTTATATAGTAAAAACTCATAGGATATTTAAGAATATATAAACATGAAAACTATACTCTAAATATTTTTTAGTTTATAGTATTTAAAAAAATTATTTCATAACTTTGAGAAGAACTGAAAGATCATTATAATTATTAGAAATTTATTAAATAAAAAATTTGAAAAATTAAAAATTAACTAATATTGACATATTATTATTGATTTTTTTTTTATGATTTAAAAGTTTAACAACAATTTTATAATCATAAAAAATATACTCTTAATATTTTTTTTAATTCATAGTAATTTTTAAAATATTAATTCTCAAATTTTAGAAGAACTACAAAAATTAAGATTATTAAGTACTTATTAAATAAAAATAAAAAATCAGAAATTCAATTTTAATTACTATTGACATTTAATTATTGAAAAATTATAAATTTATTAATATTAAGAAGAATTATTAGAAAATAAATCAATAGTACTAAAATAATTATAATTCTATTGATATTAAAATAGAGAAAAAAAATAGTTTTCTATTTAAATCAAAATAACAACTAAACATAACTAAGTAATAATACAAACTTATATTGATATAAAAAAAAAAAATCAAATTTTTTTGTCTGTAAGACACTTTATATATAATTTAGATAAATATTAAAATAAAAGTTTTTCATTCTAGTTCTAACATGTGTCGGATTCAAAATTTCCACGTGACATCGTTAAAGGGTTTGGTTAAGAGGCGGGCCAATAAAATCATACAATGTGAGTATAAAAGTGATATAATCAAAATTCATGACCATGAGATAATTTTTAAATGCCATTTAATATCCATTCCTGATTTTAATTAATATAGTATAACTCTTTGTATTCTTTTATTTCAAATGAATATAAGTAACCTTTTGATTTTTATTTATTTTTTACTATTTTATGCTTCAATATTGTCACAAAGAAAACTATTGCATTTTATTCAAAAATATATAGTCTTATTGGCTACATGTCACAAAAATTAATTTATATTTTTATTTAACAGTAACAAGAGAAAAATATTTTTAATAAAAAGAGAAAAATTAAAACAAAATTATAATTATAATATTTAAAAATAAACAAAAAATATGCACGAATTATACACTAGTTTCATCTTAAGTAGAAGATCAAATTAAGATATCACTGGAGATCCTCGTATCAATATGGTTAAAAAAAATTCCACCCATACAAAAATTTTATAAAATATAAAAATAACTTATGTACGTTATGATCTTTATGTCAAGTATAGTTATTTCGATAATTCACAAAATGTAAATTGAAGAATTAAAATTGATTGAGAAATCTAGAATTTTAAAAGAGAAAATTAATTGAGAAAATTCTTAAAGGAATGAATTGAAAACTGATATAATTTTGAAGAAGCAAAACAAAAGATAATATATCTATCTATACCATTGTTGTGTTGTGGAGGTCAACACAGTCACATATAATTAAATGTGAGGTATGTGTCAACTAATTTCTCAAATTATTGAAGCCCAGCTTGTTAATTCAATGCGATAGCAATTAGGGTGACTTATTATTGATGTTCTCCCACCATCACCATCCTTATGAATCTCTGCATCAGTATACACAGCAATAAAAAAAAAACCTAAACGCTTGCTAGAAGCACTATAACTTAATTATGTCTTTTTTTTTCTTTTTCTACAACAAAAGAAAGAAAGATACGAGATGAGATGAGAGAAGGAAAAAAAACACTAGAATATCCACTATATAGTTTAGTTTCATTAATTTAACTAAAAGCTTTCTTATGTATCTATATTATATATATTAGATGTATTTATTAATTTTCGTGCATGATGTATGAATTATTTTTATTATTATATTATTTTTTTTTTTTCAATCTTCAACATTTATAATTTTAATTTATTTTATAGTTTTTGAGATTTAGTATTAATTAACTTTAATTTGTATCCCTAAGGGATTAATATAGTTTTTTTTTTTCCTAATAAAAAAAGGTTTGACTCAATTTGCGACCGGTTGATGGTGTTACAACATTCAAAAATGGACAAATAATTTCATTTGACATTCAAAAAATAACGTTAAATCTACTCTATTCTGTTTGTCTTGGATTGATTAACTGAGGCTCATTTTTCATTTGTTATTTCATTAATTAAACTTATTTATTGATTTTTTTTTGGGGAGAAGAGAAATAAATTACAAAAGTATAATTTTATTTATAAATAATAAATTAATTAATTTGAGAGATGAGAAATAATTAATTCATAATTTGTTAAAATATTAATTAAATGAATATCGAGAGTTTAGTTCAAGTAGTTAATATCTATTTTTTATTTTTAGTGTCGAGTTTAAATATTTAGTATAAAAATATTATATAAATGAATTATATTATTATTATAAAAAAAAATTAAGATTCCGCCAATGAATAATGCGAATAAGGCATCCTATGCACTCTAAGCAGAAAGTGCCACGTCACAAAAAGCTGAGTCAGGTGTGAGAGGAATGGACTCCAAGATGAGGCTCGCAACAACGGAGGGACAAATATCAGACCGTCTCTGACACGTGGTTAAGGGTTTATCCACAATACACACGTGGGAAATAAATTGGCTGTATTATATGGGATGCACCGAATGACGGTGCATCAATTCGACTTGTCGTTTAAGTAGAGTGCCGGAGTTTTTTGCGGGACCCATTTAGATTTTATATTTTATAATTTGCCAACTTTGGTTAATGGTTAGGGATGATGTTTGTTTGTAACGATTACGACAAATTAAGTAGGTCATTGAAGTGACGATTGTATCCCTCCTTGTCGTTGACCCAAGACCAGATGTTGTTTTTCTATTAGTTTCACTTTTCAGCTTTAATTATGCCACTAATTAACCCCATAGGTTCATAAACCTCTTCCATCTCATGTGAATAAAGGTAAATTCAATTTTAAATTCCTAGATAATAATAATAAAAATTGATCAGTTAAATTAACTGTATATTTGTCATAAATAATATTTTAAAATAAATTTTATATAAACACGGTCTAGAAGTTGCTATCAAAAAAAGTGAAATATTATTAAATATTTGACTAGAAAAAATTCTCTATAAACAATTAACAAATTTAGTTTTTCTTTTCTCTTTTTGTTTGTGAAAAATCCAATGTATACAATTTTACCATAACTAGGCTCCCAAATGGTTCAGTAATGTGCTTAATTTAAAACATAAACTTCAGTTACCTTAAAAATCATCATAAATTGGGAAAAATTAATGATAATAAGACAAGAGGAATGTAGTAATTAAGATTACCACCACCCCCCACCAACCAGAAACAGAAAATTAAATAAATAATATTCTAGAATAAGAAACTGCTGCTCGTTGCCAAGATCATTAATTGAGTAGAATGATTATATAATTAGATAAAACCTACATCATGTCCCTTCCAAATCAGACAATGTTTAGCTAAATTGCTTTGCTAGCTGTTCATAGAAATTTTACAGTAAAGTTTTACTATTTAATTTCAATGTACCATTAACATTAAAGAATTGAATATATATCCATGATTTATAAAACTATAGTGATCAGTTGTTAGAGTAACCATCGACATCTTTTGTCCATTTCTTTTTGTAAAATCTTTACTTTTATTGTACGTGTCACATATATTGAAAATGGGGTGAACTTGGACAATGTGGATCGTGTTTTGGAATTGAGATTGAAAAGGGATAGATACAACTTCAGATTCTGAACATTAATTGAAAAGAAAAGAAAAGAAGAATAAGATGAAGCAAAACAACCCAAGTATATATATCCAAACCACTCTTAGAAAGAATTGAAAAATAACTATAAAATATCATCTTTAATTTTTATTGTTGACCCTAGTAGTTATAATTCCATATAATTTTTTATTTTAAATTATATATATATATAACATAAATGGCAACCACTTATATGATAGGCAACATATCATGTTATATGGCTGGCTAACAACTAGCAGCAAAGTCCTCCACCCGTTGCCGCCCGTCACCCAACAACAACCTTGTCTACCCATCAGCTAACATCCACTGCCACCATCCACTACCACCATCGACCTGCCGGAGTGATGATGATAATTATCAAGATTCGTTGGAGACAATGACAATTGTCAAGAACTACCAAATACGATAATCACTATTATTAGGATCTGTCGAAGATAAGGACAAATATTATAGGTACATCAGAGATAACAACCACAATTGTCTGGCTAGACCTGTTAGAGTTGACAACAAAACCACCAGGATTCATCGAAAATGACAACCACCACCATTATGACTCATCAGAGATGACAACAAACACCTTCGATACTCATTAGAAATGATGACCACCACCATTGTGATCTGCCAAAAGCAATGCAAAACACTGTCGAACCTAGGTGAAAACATCGATAACCACCATTGAAATTGTCGAAAACGCAGACCAAGTGCTTGAAGCATAATTGTAATTATAATTATTTATGTGTTCCAAACTCATAAATTATAATTCTAATAGAATTATAATTTATTTTATAATTTCAATATCATTTTCATTTTCATGCATCTAAACACAGCCATGAAATTAAATATAAATGTGTATATGAGCATTGGGGATAAGGTCCATTTGGAAGATTGTTAGTGCCAAGTCTATAAAGCATGTATGTTATGAATTATGATTAGCAATAATCATCCAAACATCTTTTAGGACAATTAGCATGGCCCACAATTTCAACTACAACTGTAACGTAGCTACTGCCGTCCAAATCCAATTGTTTTGCCATGATTTATCAACTTGTTCATGGGACAAATTGTAAGATAATGCTTAATTTCACAAAGAATAAACTGCTCCACTTCATGCTTCATCATCATTCTTATTTTAGAAATGATGATTAATTATAAGATATTGTAGAAGGTAGATGATGAATTTTATAAATCATGGTTCATCGATCATCATCATTCATATTTTAAATTATTTAATATTGACAGCACTTATTCCGTAATTTACTTTACAGCAGGAAAGCAAGGAATGAATTGACAAAGCAAAAAGAAAAAGAGAGTAATAGAAAAAATCACTTTCAAATTATTGGCAACAGATAAAGTCTTAAACAACTTTAAAGTAATTAGCATGCGTGTATTGGTGCAAGATTAATTAATTTAACATAACAAAGCAACAAATTAAGACGGGTGGACCAAGATTCTCACTATAATTTTATTTTATTTTGAATTAATCTTTTAAAATACTGGTAAGTTCTTTAATATTTATTAATATACTTGATTGTTTTATAAGGCCATAAATAATACTGCAAAATTGAATTAAGATCAGAGTTAGCGTGCGTGCATATATATATATATATATATAGAGCGAGAGAGATAAATTTTAACACACACTCATATAGGTGTAAGTAATCAATATTCACCCTCGTATATAAATAAAAAAATTACAACGTAACTTGCATGTTAAAATTAATTAATTAGTAAAAAATATTTTTGCAATTTAAGATTAAAATACATGTAATGCTGGATAAATGTTTATCTCTTCGTTAGTATCCTTTCTCTTTCTTCAAAGTCTTACTAAATTAATATTCTCTCTCCCCTCAAACCAGATAAATTGTAAGAATTCAATTTTCCTGCCATAGCTCCATCAATGCCATTCAAGTATTCCGATGGATTTAATATGTTTGGTAATTCAAGTACTCCAATTACGTGTTTGCATATATTTGTTACTCCATACAATCTTTCACACAACATGTGCGTGAAACGAATTTTCACATTACTAACATTGGTTAGTCTTGGTCATAAAAGCCCAAAGAATAACTTGGATGTTTATTTGATACCAACACAACCCAAAAGGCAGTGTTTGGTGGCCATTTCCAATGGATACCAACGATGGTGGAGTCGTCGTAATATATGAATCTCGATACTGGTCGTCATTTCTATGGTGTCCTGACAATCTCGACAATGATCATCATTATTGTGATAGGTTGATGGTGGTCAGAATGGAGGTTGACGATAACATGATGTGAGATCATATAAATTATTGTCAGTTATAACATATATAAAAAATAATTTAGGATAAAAATAATTTAAAAATTATAATTATTAAATTGAATTTAATATGATATTTTATATTATTTATCAACTTTTAAAATTTTAATTTTAAAATACACACCAATTTATAAAATTGAAATTAGAGAGTTCAAGTTTTAATTACAATTCTAATTTGAATTCAGTGCATTCAAACTCAAAGGATGTCCATGTGGGAACATGGATCCATGAGTATAATAATAATAATGAAGGAAGCATAGAAAGGCAGAAAAAAGGACGTGCATGTAGCGTGGACTTACTGAAACATGAACACTTGCTGTATGGGCTTTCTGTCTTTTTGGTACAAAAGTAAAAGTGCAGGAGCCTTCGTGTCATTTGTTACCATTATCGATCCCATTCATATATATATATATATATATATATATTTTGTAAGCTCTAATTATTTCAGATGTTTTCAAAATTTAACATCCAGTGCTATAAAAATAAATGGACTACATCAAAGATTAAATATGATTATGACTTTTTAATTTTTGTTTTACTTGTCAGTATCAATATTCATAGGTTGGCGTTTTCTATGAAAATTTTCTAGAGAATACCAGCTGCCATGTCTTTTGTTTTGTGGTCAATATAAAAGCAACATATTATTTGTCTTTTAAAATGCATCATTTTATCTGTCAAAAGTGTTTACAGTGTACTTTGTGTTTGTATAATAATTTATTACTGCTTGTTAGTATATTTGTAAATTAATCATCATGAATTTAATTTATCCAATTAGATTACTGTTACCTTATTGCTTCAGAACTCTTATAGTTCCAGAATTTGAATTACGACTTTTATATATGTATAAAAAAAAATGTACAATCTCTAATAATTCAAATTTTAAATTAAAGGTGAATCATTAAGTAAATATTAAAATGGACTGGACAACTGAAAGAGTGAGGAACAAAAATGTGCACGATCATCAGGACGCATTCGATCGAAGTCACTATGTTTTATGACTGACTACCAATTAAACTTTCTTCTTCTTCTTTATTTATTATTCAAATAATAATAAACAAAAATATATTTTTCTAACAAATAATAAGTAAAATAGTTAATTCATGAAAAGAAAAATTACACTTTACTCTCTTAAGGTTTATATAAATAACATTAAGATCTAAAATTTGATGAATTTAATTTTCCTTTTGAATGGACGAAAAAAATAACATCATTACAAAATAATTTAGAAAAATATATTTTAATTTTCTCTTTTCATTAGAATCCTAATTAACTACTTTTTTTTAATCTGATATATTACCTTATATTTTAATAGCATACACTATGCTAACATAAACTTTAAGTATATTTTAAATATATTATTTCTAACAAATTAGAAAATATTTTGCACTTACATATTTAAATTGAATTTCTTAGAGATATTTTAAAAAGTCACTTTAATCCTTGTATTTATTTAAAAATAATAAATTTTAGGTTTAAAATATTTAATTGAGTAATTTAAAAAAAAAATACAGATTTAGTAAACTAAATTAACTTTATATCATCATCTCTTTTCATATTTTTCTACCAACAAATAAAGAAAAAAAAAAATATTTTCATAAGTATATATAATCGGCTTTTTCACAAGGGCTTGCATATCTTTCAAATTTATGTATTTTTAAATTTTACTTCATAAAAAGTTCAAATTTATTTTATTTAATATTACTTATTTAAGTGTTTTAAATTTATTAAAAGAATATCTTAACAATAAATAATTAATGTTACTATTAATAAAAGAAACTAAAAAATAAAGAAAACTAAGAATATGACTTTCTGAATTTTTTCCCAAATTATTTTGTAACAGTACAATTTCAACTCAACAAATGTAATTAATAGCTATGATCCGCTTCGTTGTCTTATTATCTCTTTGTTATACAGATTGGTGCATCGATTGCTGATTATAAAACCTTATTAACTGATTGGGGTCCGAACGCAATCGAAGCAAATCTGAATATTTGTCCAATTGTAATTAATAGCTATGATCCGCTTCGTTGTCTTATTATCTCTTTGTTATACAGATTGGTGCATCGATTGCTGATTATAAAACCTTATTAACTGATTGGGGTCCGAACGCAATCGAAGCAAATCTGAATATTTGTCCAATTGTCGTAAGTAGCTTTTTAATAACTCCGTTGGTGGTATGTATGAGTAAAATATCTTACATATCCTCACATTACAGTTCTCCCTAACCTGCATCTTCCCTTTCTTACTCATCTCTCCCATCAAACTATTTAATTTTTATATGATTAATTTAATATTCTATGCATCAGTTTTAAATAATAAATTTATAATATAATATTTCAAAATATTGTGTTAATAATTAAACAATAATTTTTAATGGATTCAACTTATATAATATGTGAATAAATTATCCTAATTTATTTATGTCCTTGGTGGTAATTCTATATACAAATTGACTTACATATTTAACATATATTTAACATATACCTGAGCTACAAATACTAAACACATATCAAATTTTTGCTAATATGATTTTTTACCTTCTGTATGCTAAAGAAGCCTAAGTCGTCTAATAAATCAATAATGACAATAACTTATGAAGTAGAAAAAGAATCAATTCAATGTAACTAGTTTCTCCATTGATGTATTGAAAACATAAAATAAATATGCAAGTAAATTCTAATTTGTATGTCACTCAATCATTCAATAATACTCGATAACACCAAGGTTTTTGAATTTTGGCCAATAGTTTGGTAAGAGAATATATCAATTCACACTAGACCGAATTTAATTTGTTCTAAGTTTGGTTTTGTATATTATAAGTTAGTTTCAAAAACTTGAAAGTAAGTACAGGAAGAAATTTGTAATTAAATTAGTTTATGAGTACCAAAAGCTCACTGGAAGATATAATCAAACAGCTTAAGATCATTGGTAATAATACGCAAACTAAGGAATTTAATACGAGGCAATTGCAAGTTTTGCAACTACGTTACATAAAAGTTTCAGAATCTCGAAGAAGTGAGAGCTACGGATACGCGGCAAGCTCCCTTTGGTCCAGTCTCCGAGTCCAGGCAGGCAGTGCCAGCTCTCAAGGATCCAGGCCGTCCCTGTTTTCTTTCTCAGTAATCACTAATGTATTTGTAATATTCTATAATAACCACAACTCTCACATAAGAAACAGACAGGGTGAGACAGGGTATGTAAATATGCAAGACTAAGACTATTCACTTGCCCTCAGCTACACAAGTACGTTGAAGAAATGCTAATTCCATTTCTTAACCCATCCAGATTTCAATCAGGAAGTCTCCTAATTCTTCCTTACTCTCTCTCTCTCTCTCTCTGTAAAATGTCCATGGAGTAATATATATTATATTGTACCCAACTTCTCCATCTTCAGCCTCCCCATTTTGAACCATCACAATTCTCTAGTATATATTAGTTCAAAGTTGAAACTTCTTCAACTGGAAATTTGTCACAACAACATATATAAAGACCCACCCAGTTTGGTCTTCCACTTGAATTCTGTTGATGATGATGTCTCAGAGGCATTTAAGCGAGCTATTGGAGGAGGATCAAGAACCATTTCTTCTCCAGAACTATATTGCTGATAGGCGTACTCAGATCAAAAGGCCTTCCACCAAAACTCATTTGCAAGTGAAGAAACGCAAGCCCATTTCTGAAACCTCAAGTTTTACTGGAAATTTGTGTAAAAATGCTTGCTTTTTCTCCTTCCAAGACTCACCCGACATGAAAAAATCCCCACTCTTTGAATTTCCATCCCCAGTTGCTAAAAGCCCCTGCAGATCCCCTAATGATATTTTCCTCACCATACCTGCTCGAACAGCAGCTGTTCTTCTTGAAGCCGCTCTTAGGATTCAGAAACAGTCTTCGTCTTCAAAAACGAAAACTCAGAATAAAAGTCATGGCTTTGGGCTATTTGGGTCCTTATTGAAGAGACTAACACATAAAAATCGGAACAGAAAGAGGGAAATAGGACATGATGGAGTTAAGGTCTCCTTAAGGGATACCTTGAGGTGGGATTCATCTGTTGGGCATAGAAAATTTTCCGAAGGAAACAAGGAATTGCAAGAGAAAACGTTGGATTTGAAGGAGAAAAGTACTTGCGAAATAAGTGCTTTTGATCAGCTGGGATTTTCTTGTTCTTGTAATGGTAGTAGGCCTAGCAGTGCTGTTTGGTCCGAGACCAACGAAGATAAGTCCATGGACGTGGAAACCTCCAGTAGTAGCCAATCCGAAGTCTCTGAGGAGACTGACTTTGTGTCCAAACAGAGACTAAATACAACAACAGATTGTGCTTGCTGTGACAACAATGGATTCTGTGAAAGCCCATTTCGTTTTGTCCTACAAATGAGCCCATTTCCAGGCAGCCGGACGCCTGATTTCATGTCTCCGGCGGCCTCTCCGAGCCGCCGCGCAACAGAGGTTTGTCTTTTTATTGTTAGAAAGTATAGTATATTTCTTTTTGTTTCTTCTTGTTAACATTACTGTGAGCGAGTTCATACCGTGTTGACCCGTGAGTCAACTGGGTTCAGTGGATGGGTATGAATTGTCGGCAATACAATCTGGGTCTGAATATTTGGCCGGAATGTCGTTATTAGGTGGCCATTGTTCCACATCAATCCTGCCAAAAATTGAGTAAAGTTCAGCCATTTGAGGACCTTACATGTCAATTCAGTAGCTTTAACATCAAATCCTCTTAATTTCTCAACATTCATAATTGGACTTGTCAATCGTGTACCTGCCATGCAAATCTTTTCTATTTCCTCTCTAATCGCTTCCTGCGAAATAATTTTCAAAAAGGACAAATTATGCTTTTGTTCCATCTCTTGTATTGTGTCTCATCATTAACTCTCTCTTTAGAATTTAGTTTTTGGTTTGTATTTGTCTTCAAAATCACAATAGAAGTCAACAACAACTGGGTCTCAATCTAAATTCATTGATGTTACAAAAATTATAAATAAATCATTACCCAATTATTAGGATTATATATAGTGTAATAATTAATGGAAGTTGTTATCAAATTTTAACAGGAAAAAGTAAATAATGGAGCAAAGGATTTGAAGAAGTTCCTATCAGATGAAGAAGAAGAGGAAGATAAGGAACAGTGTAGTCCAGTCTCTGTATTGGACCCTCCATTCGAGGAAGATGATGATGGACATGAAAATGAAAATAAAAGTGAAAATGATGACGAGGATGATGGTTTTGATTTGGAATGCAGCTATGCAATTCTACAGAGTATGTAACAAATTTTAAATTTTGTACCATACTTTGTTGTTGTTGTTGTTGTGGTGTTGTCCCTTTCCTGGAACAATTTCACTGTCCTTCATGCTTTCATCAAACTTCATTGTTTGTTACTAAATATATTGAAAAAGGATGGGCTTTGGTTGTAACTTATTGCATTGCAGGTATCTCATCCAAAAGTGTGGGTTAGTAAACAAGTAATTGTATAGTACACGGTACACACACATCAATTGTACACGGTACACACACATCAATTGTTGTCATAAGAAGGTGACCCAACATTTTTGATGTTAGTCACTTCAAATTTATTGGAATGGGATCGGTCATTCAGCTCAAATGGATTTTGTTCATTTTTGGTGAAACTTTTTGGCAACATGGTGTGGTCTATAATTGTATCCTTCAACTTGAATTTGGTGGAACCCATATGGGCTTAATTGTTGTACTGAGATTTTGCACCTTAACACTTAAATTCTCTATTCTTCTATATCTACTACATAACTTTCTCTTGTATTTGGAGTCTTTTAAGTCCTGTACATAATGAGTCAGTCGTTTGTAAGTGAAAATGATGCCTATTTAATTTACAATGCTAAAATTTAATGGACAATGAAACTTATTGTGGTTTTCCCTTTTGCTATGTGTATAACAGGAGCAAAGCAACAGCTGTTACACAAGCTACGTAGGTTTGAGAAACTTGCAGAATTAGATCCACTTGAACTTGAGAAAAGAATATTAGACCACGAAGAAGATGACAATGGAGACATTGACGATCAAGAGAAAGAAGAGGATTGTGAAGATTATTACATGGAAACATCTGATAAAGAAAGGAACTTTAAAAGGCTTGTGGCAGAAGCCCTCACGAGAATGTCCAGTTTCGATAACATTCAGCTAATCCCAGAAGACTTAAAGAGATTAGTTTCAGATATCATTCTGGAGGAAGAGACAGAACTTTCTTCCTTAGATGATAGGGAGGTGGTGATGAAAAGGGTATGTAAGAGATTAGAGTTGTGGAAAGAAGTGGAGTCTAACACCATCAATATGATGGTAGAACAAGATTTTTGTAGAGAAGAAGGTTGGAAGAGATGTCAAGAGCAGGTGAGAGAGATAGCGGGGGACCTTGAGTTAGATATCCTTAGTTTTTTGGTGCAGGAATTGTCAGAGGAACATGTATGTTAAAATGGAATGCAAGTGGAAAATGTTTTGTAGCAGCTTGAAATTTAAATTTCTTAATCGAGTTATGAAAGAGGACAGCCTAACTTGCACCTTGAAGTAGGCTAGTTAGAAAAATTATCCCATGAAAGCAAATTTAGAATTTTCTGGGTTTCTTTTTATGATAACCATGGCATTATGTATATGATTGTATCTAGTTGGGGATGGTGTAGGTACCCTTAATGAAACAGTATATGTAGAATTCTTCATCCTTTGATATTCATCTCAATTCTCATTTTGTTTGCAACTTTTGGTATGTCAGAGAGAGATTGGAATCTAACTAGTTAATAAAATAATTAAGAGACTCGTTTGATGTATCGTATAAGATTATACAATGTATTAATCTGTATATTTATTAAGTTGTTATATTTTTATTTTTATTTTTTTCTCTGTTCACTGTATAGTTATATATTATTAGATATATCATAAGAGGGGGTCAACAATATAAGTTTATACTATCTTGTTATTGTCAAACGTTGTATAACAATTAACTGAACAATCTTATATTATCATGTTATCTCTATACAATATGTCAAATGAGCCATTAAAATAAACTCTGTTATAAGAAATCAACACCAATTATGGTGTCACATATCAACACCAATCGCATCTATAATTTTAAGCTTTGGATTTAAATTATTGAAAATTTTATATCCTACCTACCTCATTAGGTATAAAGATAATGAGGATTCTACTGAGACGAGTAATCCTTTCATGCACAACTTATATACAGGCGAATGAATAATTCACATTCTTATCTTATGCTTGTGACATAGTTCAATCTAGCAATTTGATCACAGTTTTTTAGTTTTCTTCTACCTTACTTAATGAGGGTTGAGTATTCTAAAAAGATATTTTCATGAAGCATACAATAAAAATAGAAATCATAATTAATATATGTTCCATTCCGTCATTTGTTTTTTATCAAACACAATTAAAACATATTAAACATTTAACTCATAAATTTAGACATCTCTAAACCTCATACCAAACACACTCTAAGATGATTAAATCGTTAAAGCTACAAGCCAAATCGTGGGCCGGATAATGGCCCCCCTCCATCAACTCATAATGGGTCTATTGTCTTCCATTTCTCATATTTTACCCTTCCTCAACACATGATTTCAATCCAGGGCTTCTAGAACAAATCCTAAACAACCATCCATTTGTATTTTTCCCCTTTAAGAGTCATTTTTGACATTTCTCTTTTCTTTTATTTTTTTTAATGAGTTAATATTTGATTATCAGTAAACAGGATTATAAAATATCAATTCATTTGATTAAAATCAAGGGTAGTGGCTAGTATTTAAGACACGTGTTGTTTATTATTTGCTGATGGTGTAATACTATAAGAAAAATCATTATTAGTCTAAAAAAAAAAAAAAAAAAACGAAAATAAGTGGATATTATTGTTCTATTTCAATAAAAATGAAATAAATAAAATTTATTAGGTGATTTATTGAAATCATAAATTTGTGGGAGTTTCAGAAGTTTAGAAGTTTAGAAGTTTTGAATAGTAGGGTTTAAAATTTAGCATTTTATGACAATTGAATTTTCACAATTCAATATTTGACTTTGTAACTTATATCACATAGTTCTATATTCATTTCAATTTTAAATTGAATTTCTTTCAATTATTATTTTCATATAAAAATTACAAAATCCTATGACTATATAGACCCTTCACTCCTACACTTTCTTAAGTACTAAAATGTAATGCTCTATATACACACAATTCTCGTTTAATTCCATCTTTTATATTCTATTATATTTTGGGCAATAAAAGGTGTGGGTAGGAAAAACTTGTCTCCTTTCTTGTGAATGGAATTAAGAGACAAACAATGTATAGTGGCTGAGCTGTTATCCTGGGGGCAACATGTCAAGAGATCTATGTATTAGTTGAGCAATCTCCGTGGTGGCACAAATTATTTTAAAATTATAGAGTGTTGTATATATGTTACTGGTTAAGAAAATTTGAAAAATAAAAAAAGAGTTTTCCCTACTTCTTCGTTTGAAAATGAGAATTTTCTACTCCTTCATTTGAAAATGAGTTTATGACACTAAAAAGGAGTAAAAGTGAGTTAAAGAAAAATAAAAAAAAAATGGTCTAAGCATTTGCTTGAAAAAAATAAATTGACATGCAAGACACGTAATTTTTTGCTTAGTGAAAGCATCAACTTTGTTCTATATATTTTTGAATTAATAATTCCCATATTAAAATCATTTATTTTATAATGAGAGGATATGAGTATTTTGTTGGAGAATACTTTTGATATTAAGATCATCGTGGTACTAATTTCACACAAATTGGTGAATATTAATTTTGGGACAACTCAAAAAATTTGAGATACAAATTGATTTATTTTTAGGCATCTTTATGATTGCCCATGTGTTTGAGAAAAAAAGAAAAAGAAAAAGGCATTCCCATTATACAACAAAAGGCATAATGGTGTCAAATATTATCATCTATAAAGCATTCCTATTATACAACAAAAGGTATAATGATGTCAAATGTTATAATGTATTTTAAAGCATTCCTGTTATACAATAAACGTATAATGGTGCCAAAGTTATTATTTATTTTACATGAACTAATAAAACTCCCTTTTGAGAATGAAATTTCTCTACCATTGATGATTTATTATCATTGTGAAATTTGCGATTTACAAATTTTACAAATTAGATGAGAATACTTTTCCACTATATGAATGAATGTGGAATTATTTTTTTCTTGAAATTTATAGTGGAGTGAAATTTGATTTACACTATATTCAACTTGAATGATTTGAAATTTAGAAGGTCAATATAACTAACTTAGTGCATGTGTGGGAAAAAAAATAATTAATAATATTGAGATTGTCATTGGTCATTCATAATACTATACAAAAAATGAGCCAAGACAAATGAAAAACAAATTGATAATTTTATGAAAAAAAAACCACTTGTTTTTATTTTTATACATATGTGCACTATTGTAGCAAATGGGTATAATGAATAAGATTATCTAATCTTTTGATATTTAAATAGTGCAATATTTTTAATAAAAAAAATAGTGCAATATTTAAATATCTAGCTAGAGTCAAAAGATTAGATTGATAAATTGAGGGGGATTGGTCTTAGCCAAAAGAATAGAAAACTGCATATAATGATAGCCAACCTAGTATTAGAGATCCTAAGAGCTAGATTCAAAGGGAAAAATGAATTTGATAGTAGTTTGGAGGTGGGATGCACATTGAATATATATATATTTATATTAAAAAGATCATCCCTATGGTATAGGTGCATCGATGAAATGTTCAGTTATTTTAACTATTAATGAAATCTATATCTCTTATGAGTGGAGTGTAGAAAATTGCAGAAACACTTTTGATGGGTTTCACCTATATGAGTGTTGGGAGTGGGGGCCGCTCTAATGAGAATTAGGCTAATTCTCTATAACACATATGAAAAAGGGATAAACACAAGGTAGTAATGTGCTGGCTTATAAGTTCAAAATTTACACCTATATTATTATGTGCTATATACATTTCTTGAATCCTTTAAACAGTCATAGTTTAAGGTCATATTATCACTATTAATTTTGGACCAAGTTTTGTAGAAATACTAAGTGAAAACCCAAGGCAATGCTACTTTCATTAAGAATGGTAGTCTATCTTTGCCTAATATTGTAGAGAATGTTTTTGATTATTTTATTGAAATAAGTGGGGGATTGTTATTATATTTCAATAAAAATAAAATAAATAAAATTTATTTGTGGTTTATTGAAATTATAAATTTGTGGGAGTTTCAAAAGTTTAAAAGTTTTGAATAGTAAGGTTTAAAACTCATCATTTTATGACAATTGAATTGTCACACAATTCAATATTTGATTTTGTAACTTAAATCACTTAATTCTATATTCTTTTCAATTTTAAATTGAATTTATTTTAATTATTATTGTCATATAAAAGTTACAAAATCATACTACTATATAACCCTTCACTCTCACATTTTCTTAAGTACTAAAATATATGTACGATTCTTATATAATTCTATCTTTTATATTTTAATATATTTTGGGCAGGGAGAACTCATCTCTTTTCTTGTGTAAGGAATTGAGAGACATACTGTATGTAGTAGTAGAGCTATTATATCCTGGGTAGGGGTAACATGTCAAGAGACTTCTGCATTGGTTGAGCAATCTCCATGGTGGCACGAATTGTCTTAAAATTGGCTCCATGGTAAATTGTCTTAAAATTGTTGTGAGTATTTTGTCAGAATTGTAATAATTAATAATAAAATTACAGTTAAAATAAATAAATAAATGTAGATAAATGGTTAAATTGAAATTGAGTCAAGAAAATGTAGAAGACTGAGATGAGGCATGGATATATTATTTTCTTTAAGATAATTAGTGTCACCACGGAGATTGCTTAACTGATGCAGAGGTCTCTTAACACTTTGCATCCAAAATACAACAACTCAGCTATTACACACAATATGTCTCTTCATTTTCTGCACAAGAAGGGATATGAGTTCTCCATACTCACACATTTTCTTGTCCAAAATATAATAGAATATAAAAGATGAAATTTTATGAGAATTATGTGTAACTTTTATATGAAAATAATAATTGAAATAAATTCAATTTAAAATTGAAAATAATAAAGAATTAAGTGATATAATTTACAAAATCAAATATTGAATTGTGTGACAATTCAATTGTCATAAAATGCTGAGTTTTAAACATTATCTCCCCATAAAATTGTAATATTTTCTCACCATAAATATTATCAAGCAGGTCCCAAAAATAATTAACAGTATATGCAAAAAAATAATATATATATATATATATATATATATATATATCAATCGAATAATCATACATATGATACATCCGTAATTATTAAACATTATATGATATAATTAATTATATCAAAAATTATGATAATATATAGGCATAAATAAAATTGATATATGCCAATAACATAATTGATCAAAAGTTATATATATTTTATATATCAAAACTGTAAGACTTTGTTGTCAACAAAATCAAAAGTTAAATCATAACTCAAATACACACACATATATTTATAGCTTAATCAATAATTTACATGATTATATTAAAAAACTCATAAATCCATTTAATTTTATAACTCTTATAATCTATATCTTTACATATATAAAAAAATAAATAACTTTATTATGTTACTTGATTGAGTTAATTAAATAAAGCATAATCATGTGTATGTTATTTTTCTTTATACTGAACAAGACAACCTGAAGGAGGCTCTGATACCACAAGTAAGCATATTCTAATTAATTCATGCAAATATACTCTAAATTAAATACATTAACCAAGTCTCATAATCACATTGTAAAGAATTAGAACACACACCTCACATAACACTCATAGAGGTATTCTGGCCTATGTCTGAGGAATGCTAGATGCACTGTATTTGATGACAACATAAGCTTTTATAGACTAGGCTAGGGAACTTGCACAGTCCTACTTAAATTGTTACTATCATCAAGGAATCAGTTAGCAGAGTAGGATAAACTCTTATCCTTATTTAAAGAGATAATTGAAAGTGGTTATTATCTAATATTATCTTAATTGATTTATCATTTTAAAATTATCTTTAGTTAAAGATAATTGTAATTTATTTTTATCAATAAGATAAAACTGATTAGTTATGGCAAGTGGGTCACACTTAGTCTCCTATTAGAAGACGTGTGTTACAAAGCATTCTTAGAGCTAACATTCCTTTGAATTTTTGAGAGAAAAAAAAAGAATAAAATTGAATTTTTTTCTTGTTAAGGAGATAAAAAAAAAAATGAAATATGTCATATACACTCCAAGAATAAAGATTCTTAAAATTCGCAAATAAGTCTTTACTAAAATTGTTCTATCATCATCAAAAACCTATAAAAACACGGCATTAGAATGGAACCACACATTTTTGTTTCATGCAATGGAAGTTGTAGATAAAATAATATAGTTCTATTCTAGAATTATGGCTGAAATAGAAAAAAGACCAATTGGTTATCAAACCTTGTCTTCATTGAATCTTGCCTCACTACAAATTCGCTCAAATAGCTCTTCACCTATTGTGTATTCCATGACAATTGTAAGATGTGTGAGAGTCAAGAGCACCAACAAATCCCAGAACTTCATTAAACAACCTAAAAAGGATAGACGTCAAGTTTAGCTTCTTATCCACAATAAGATGATAAATAAGAGCACTGGCATGACAATAATTATATTAAAATTACGAAGCGATCTATGATTTATGATTTCCATTACTACATTTGATAAGCAATCTAAAATAAATTAATACCACTAACTTGTAATATTGTTTAAGTTTAATTTGATTCTTGAAAAATCAACAAACTAATTGAGATAATAGTAAGTTCATGGCATGTTGTTCTCAGGTTCTTTTTAAGTTTTATATGTTCTTAAAAGCTAGTTATATCTACACCATGTTCGGTGAAAATTGATCCTAAATGAACTATATAGTTGAAGACTTACCGTAAAAATGAGTTGTTGTACATACATGACTCATGACCAATATTTGTAATCTTAAAGTTGTGGTTACTGATGCAAACACTATGATAAACAAAGATGTTATATCCACAACACGCAATTCTTAGCTTAATTAGCATAATAAGTCATTAAAAAAAAAAAAAAATTTCACAACTACAAAAATATGAAAACAATCAAAAGTCAAAATGCTCAAAATTAACAGATGTTTACCCATAGTAGCTTAGTAGTGATTTTTCGCTCGAAACTTTCCATCACTGGAGGTGTAGCTATATTAGAAGCCTTAAAATTGGCAATGAGTCTTCCAAATTGATACCATGGCTCCAAAATGTGAAGAAGAATTATATTAGATATACCCAAAAAGGAAGAAGATAAATAATTGAAAATTATCGACCAAACCATTCACAAATTCATACAAAATCCATTGTTTGATCCTTAAGTTAAAAATTGTGTGCTTATTCTTGAACAAATAGGAAATGACAATTCATTTAAAAAGAAAGTACATAATGTAAAAAGACCCACCATTAATAATTTTCAAATTTTCTTTCTTTGAGAAATCGACAACATGTTTATCTCATGTAATTTGATAGTTGTAATTACAACATGTTCATAAATGTCCAGTTCTTAACTCAACAGTGAAATCATAAGGTATGAAACTTTTTTTATGAACTTTGTTAGGAAAATAGGAAGTGGGAATTTGTTATAAACAACTTTTGATCGGTTAATGCTAAAGAAAAAAATTAGAGCAAAACAATGTCAAAGACAGCTAAGCAAAACCCCAAAAATTCCATGCCTAAATTCGCTATTAAAAGTAAACTTGTTGATTCTAATCATGCAAGTGCATGTATTGCTAACAAGTAATATAATGAAAGTAGAGTATCGTTCTCATAGGAAATTATCACTAAAAGTTTGCCAAGTACTAAAACTGAAACAACCTAATCTTATTCAAACAACTAAATTGAGTTTAAGCAATGATTATAAAGTAAAATTGACTAACAAAACAAATTTTAAGAATCAAACAAGGAAACCCAGGCTCATAATATCCCTTCACACTTCACTTGACTCTTCTTTACTCTTTCTTAACTTACCTAATGGGTCAAGTTGTTAACCTAGAGTTCTAAGTCAATTATAAGCATCTTCCAATGTTATTATAATATTATCCCTCCTAACTAATTCACTATATTTCTATGAGAACTAGATTAAGAGAACTTTCATTAAGTTTAGACTCTAATTTGGTTACATATGACATGATAATATATTTTCATCTTACATGCGAATCAAATCATTCAACTATATGAATAATTCAAACATAAGCTATTTCATTTATGGCTAACCCTAAACTCCCTTTTTCAAGTTTATTTAGATTATCTAATCAATAATTGGTGATCAAGCAACTGGAAGCATTTAGAACAAGATGAAAACAAACAACTATAAAACCATTAAACATAAGAAATTGAGAGGAAAAAAAAAAGAAAAAAAAGAAAAAAAAGAATTCAAATTACATGTTGAGTTTAATTTCAAACTGAGAAGAATAAATTACTCCATACGAACTAAGGAAAACATCAAGAAAAAGAAAAACATGACTATCTTTACAAGAAAGTTTAAAAAAACAAAAGGGAAGAAGAGAAAACTAAAAGTTGTAAAGGTTTCAAGTCTTCTAAAACTTCCAAAAATCTTTGTGCTTCCTTGCTATAATTTCCTCCATTATTTTCTAGCCTTTGCCTTTTTTATAAATCTTTAAAAATCCTAACCTCAGCTAAATACATTGCAGAATATTGTGTGGGCGCTACAACACTAGGTTTCTAACGTTATGGTGCCAAATCCTCAAACTTAGGCATCACGTTGTAGACTTTGGTGCTGTGGCACCAACTTTCCTGTGCTGTGGCGCTAGACTTTCGAGTGTCTAGGCCCCAGCTTGTTGGAATTTTCACTCTACATTTTTCTTCACGATTTAGAGCTCTTTTCCATTGTGCACATTCAAAACAAACAAATTAAATCACTAACACAATAAAATAGATTTACTTAACATAAACTTATAAAAATTAACAAATATCAACAACCTAAAATAACTAAGACTAAACTAAGAAACAAACTAAAAACTATAAAATTCCACTCCAAGTTCAAGAACTTAACTAACTTCAATGTTCGAAATTTGATAAAATAACTCTCTTTTGTAGAGTTATCACATTCCTAAACTTAAGATTTTGCTAATTCTCATGCAAAAGAGTAAAAGACAACAAAACACAAACAAGAATTGCAGATGAAATATATTGAACTAATGACTTCTCCGATAAATCCTTAAAAATTATCTCTAAATCATGACTCAAAGTAAAACATAGGTATCATTCAAGTTCATCATTCTTGGATGGATTTCAAGTGTGTACGCTCAATGTTTTTACAAAGTATCTCATCAAATCCTGATAACTTTATAACTAAGCAACATGCGGACTAGTACTAGAATCTCAAAAGTTCACTTTTCACCTCTCTCTTTCTAATAATGTAGGTTTGCACTTAATCAAGGATCATTAGGACTTATTAACACTTGTATGGCTAAGGTAGAGGTGAGATAAAAGGAATTTCAATGTAGCTTAAATCACTCCAAGCACAAAATATCATCCTAGGACCCTTGCAAGAGCTCATATATTTCAAGTAACACCCTAACTCGACTTCAACTCTTCTTTTGTCTAATAGTACTTATTCTTTTCTTTTCTTTTTTTCTTTATTCTGCTAGTTTTTTTTTTCCCTTAACAAAACAACATAAGCAACTAAACTTCCACCCTTTCTTCTATTTTTTTTATCAAAGAAACTCATGGTACTTCCTAAAATGACCAATATGCTTAACATAAAGGGATACAAAAGTAGAATTACACTAAAACTAGGCCAAAAATGTGTGTGATAAAGAAAAAGTGAAATTAGGCTCAATGGGGTATACTAAGGATAAAAATATTACAAGGTAGGCTTGAAAAGCTCAAACAATCCAAAGATAACCTAAATTATGTCATTAACTAACTATCATTTAGGATTTAGCCTCAAGACAGATTTAAGCTATTTCTAGGATTCATGACATAACCAAAAGTTCCCCTCAACATAAATTGTCATAAAAACTCTTAAGTATAAAATCATGTGCATAAGTGTTTGAAGTCATATCCTAACAATAACATAACAGAAAATACCTATATTTTACAAAAAAAATTAAAATGAACATATAATTAAATTCCTATCATTGAATTGGAAAAATCATTAGAAAAAAATAAAACATCTCAAGTCAATCATTAAAAAAAACTTTTAAAAATAAGCATCATAAGATAAAAAAAAGACACACTAAGACAAAATAAAACATACTACAAAACAAAACAAAATAATTAAACCCTCTCCCAAACATAAAATGAGCATAGCCCTCAATGTAAAAATTTAAAAGGAATAAAGATAAGAAAACTCCTTCATTCAATGGTAGCCATGTATAGATAACATTAATCCTCTTCCTTTTCATCATCATGATCATTGAAGTTTGTAAGAGGATCCGATAAGTTAGTGAAAGTCCTTTGTTTTGAATTGAAGAGACCTTGGGATGGTGGTTTGGCATTACAATGCTGAGCTTGTTGATTTCTTGTTCTAAAATTTGCAAATGGCGCCGTGGCGCTGGCTTTCTGGCATTGTGATGCCACATTCTCGGGTTTGACATCTCTGCAGGCTGACTACCTGGTGACGTGGCAACAGGCCTTCTTTTTCCCTTCCTTTATTTTTCATTATTTTTAAACAAATTAAGTTCCTACATCTTAGGTTGCCTCCCAAGAAGTGCTTGATTTATAGTCATCGGCATGACTTCTTCATGGTCATCCAATGTCACCTAACATTATGGAGGGCTTATGGTGATCAACTTCACCCCAAAACTTTCTTGAGATGCTTGCCATTTATCTTGAACTGAGATTAAGCTCTTTTCTGCTACCTTTTTAGTTCCATAAGGAAACCTTCATGTCAATGAAATGCCTTAGATCGAAGTCGCATTCAATAATCTTCTTGTCATACCAACCTTTTGTCTTTTCATTGTTAAGTTTAGTATTTTCATTGGTAATGTTAGTCACTGCATCAATTGCAAGGCATTGATCATGTTTCGTTGGAAGCTTCATAACTTTGAAGACATTAAAAGTTACCTCTTGGTCTTGAACCCCTATGATAAGTTCTTCATTTTGCACGTTAATAAGAGTCCTACCAGTAGCTAAGAATGGTCTCCCCAAGATAATTAAAATTTCATGATCCTCCTTCATATCAAGTACAATGAAATCAGCAGGAAAAACCAACTTATTCACTTTGACTAGCACATTTTCAACAATATCTCTTGGATAAGTGAGAGAACGATTCACAAGTTGGGAGGTGACAGAGATAGGCTTGAATTCCCTTAAACCAAGTCTACAATAGATAGATAGTAGTATTAAATTGATGCTTCTCACAAATCGCATAAATCACTTCCAAAGAACTGAGTTCCAATTTTGGATAAAATGGTGAAGCTATCTAGGTCCTCGAGCTTTGGTGGACTAAATAACTGTAATGTACTTCTCAATAAGTGCAATTGTCTCAAAATCACCTAATTTTCTTTTCTTGGAAAGGATGTTTTTAATGAACTTGACATAACTTGGCATTTGTTTTGAAGCTATAGTAAAATGAATGTTGATATGAAGCCTTTTAAATATCTCGAGGAACTTTTTAAACTGCTTGTAAATCTTTTGCTTCTGAAAGTGTTGTGGGAAAGGTGGTAGCAGGTTTAATTAAATCTTCTCTTGAGCTTTTTCACCCTTTTTTCTCACCCACTGTGTCATTTTCAACAAGCTTGCATGAAGATTCTAGTTGCTTGCTAGTTTCTTCTACCTCTTTTCCACTCCTGAGTGTGATTGCTTTATTATAATCCTTTCTCTGATATCCTCCATAGTTTTCCAACTTTTGCCCTTTTTATAAGTCTTTAAAAGTCCTAATTTCAGTCAAATATGTTACAGAATATAACGTTGGCACCGTTGCACTAGGTTTCCAGCATCATGGTGCCATATCCATGGACTTAGGCATTATGTTGTACATTCTGGGCCCAACTATCTAGCATTGTAGCTCTAAACTTTCCAGTGCCGCAGCACCAGCTTCCTAATGCTTAGGCTCCAGCTCAGAGCCTCAGTCCATGCTTTCTAGGGCCATAACCTTAGCTTGCTGGAATTTTCATTCTGTGTTTTTCTTCATGATTTGGAGCTCATTTCCATTGTGAACCTTCAAAACAAACAAACTAAATCACTAACAAAATAAACTAAACATTGCTTAACATAAACTTAACAAAAACTAACAAGCATCAACAACCTAAAATAACTAAGACTAAACTAAGAAAGAAACTAAAAACTATTAAATTTTACTCTAAGTTTAAGAACTTAACTAACTTCAAAGCTAAAAATGTGATAAAATAATTCTCTTTCATAGAGTCATCATAAACCAAATATGTTATCTTCATAAAAAAAAAAGTTCCATACCTTACGATGTCACTGTTAAGTAGGAATTGGACATTTTCCTCTACCAAACCTCAATCAAACTGAAAAATTACTTTGAATCTTGTAAAAAATTGTTAAGAACCCATTTTGGGTACAAGGATAAATAGGGAATTTATGTAGGAAATTTTCCTATAAATAAGGTGTAAGAACATATCATTTTGGATAATGAGAATTTCATTGGTTTGTTTGTTTTGGAGTAGTTCTAAATTATTATCTTCCTTTTCCCCCTTAATCTCTCTTGGCCACTCCCTTTTAATTCTCTCTTCTTTTGTGATTATCTTTAAATTATCAAATAAGACCAAAGGGTCACATCAATTAGTATTAGACCTTAGCCACGATATAGGAAATAGTAGAGCATCAATCACCATGGAAGGATTCAAAGAACAAGGTCAAGAAGGGTTTCAAAGAAAGGAATCAAGAATTCAAGGGTCTTAAGATTCAAACATGGGAGTTGTAGATGCAGTACATATAAGTGAGGGATTCACACCATATGGTACTATTTTGGTTTCATACACCTGAGTGCCTTTAACCTCACCCAAGTATAACCCTGATTAACGAGGTAGCTACCACAATCTTAGGCATTAACCATAGCAAAATCTATCAAGACTTATTGCACACTATGTGTTTGATAAAATTCCACAAGACAAAATATTCAATTCTTACATTTACAACGTTGACTATAGAGATCCCTGCAATTTTGAAAAGTTTGGAGATGAACAATAGCTCAAGATTTCAGACAAGTAGTACAAATGAAAGATCAAAAACCTATGGTAATTGTTCTTTTCCCAATCTCTACAATTTCAATTTTGCTTGCTTCAAACCCTATAGTTCAAGTTCTACTTACATTGTGTATGGAAACAATTATTATTATCATTACCCTAATTCTTACTCTTATTCGTATCACTATGGTTATCTGTATCAACAACCTGCATGTTCAATCACTTTCCCCTTTGTTTTCTATCCTAAATTACTAAACTCTAGTTTTTCTTATTATAGCTACCAAAACTAATATCAAAATCCTTGTAGTTATCAGTCTTCAAGCTTCGATCCTAGAAATTTTGAAATCCAGTATACACCTCAAACTTTTGATAATTATGGCCAAGATTATAATTCTCCCAAAGAATTATTAGTCCATCATTTGAATTTTTGAACAGTTTCTCAAACTATAAAAAACTCGTCTGTTATGATTTCTCCCTAAAGAGAATTATAAAGTAGGTACAGGTCAAGAATCAAGGATTCAAAGTAGTAGCAAAGAAATTCAAAGATTAGAAATTTAAGGGTCAAGTGATACATGCTTGTAGTTGAAGCAGAGAACCATGGAAGAAGACAACCATGGAGAACTTTTAAGGTCATCAACTCCTCAAATTTCAAATATTTCTTCAGTTGCCACTTACAAGAAGGCCATTTCTTGCTTCCATGGTGAAGATTCTGCAAGTAGCAAGGAAAACAAGGAAAGCAAGAAACAGACCCATTCATTGATGTTAAAGGAACAACCAAATTTGATACTTCCTTTAATATTAATGCTCTAGTACTTAATTTGGAAAATGAGTCTACTGAAATTGAAGAAATAGATTAAAGATTTTAGAAACATGTCCAGAAACTTGATCAAGAAAGCCAAGGAACATACGAATCCATAATTTGGAAGCTTCCACCTTGTTATAATGAATTCAAGAATGATTCAAATTCCAAAATTATTTTTCTGCAAGTTATTTCTTAGTTGATGGAATGGGCTACTGAGAAACTATCTCTGTATATAGGTTTTCAAGCTCTCATGGCAGGAGTTTACTCTATTTCCAGAGAGGGCTTGAGTTTCACACCCTTGAGGAAAATGGTGTTTTCAAGGTGAGAAATTTTCCACGAATTCATTTTGCGTATAAGGGTAGATAGGAAATTTATGTTAGAAAATTTGCCTATAAGTAAGGTGTAAGAATAAGTTATTTTGGATAATGAGAGTTTGGTTTGTTTGTTTTGGAGTAGTTACAGATTGTTAGCTTCCTTTTCCCCCTCAATCTCTCTCGGTCCCTCCCTCCTAATTCACTCTTCCTTTATTAGACCCTGTAAATTACCAAATAAGACAAAGGGTCATATCAAAAATCAGAGCAAGATGGGTATGCACTTGCATTTGCAGAGACAAAAGCGGGGTGGAGAGAAGAAAGGAGTTTTATCTGCCTTACTTGCTTTGTAAATATGACCAACAGCTAAAAATAACTTGATTTAATCTTAATATTTATGGTTTTAAGAGGCGAATCATTGCTCAGATTTAGAGATGGCTAAAAGATGTTGCATGCAGAGATAAAGACAGTGTTGAAGGCTGGAGTAAAAGAAGAAAGGGAGCATCGGAGTGTAGCACCATCAAGTCTTATAAAATTGGAGGCAGAAGGAGTATAACACCATTAAAGATTAGAAGATTGCAGAGCTTGTAACTTTTCTTACTCTGGCTGAATATGAGAAACAAAGCAAACTTACAAAATAGTCTTAAGGTTTGTCTTTTTGATAAGTTTTTAGATTAGTTGGGCTGGAAGTTAGTAGGGATACCAGGTGGGTTGGAATTAGGTTGGGCTTGTAGAACTAGAAAATAACACATATTAGTTTCAGACATTAGGTGGACTCAAAGTTTAATCATACTTTCAATCGGCCCAACCCAATTCAGTCTGGAAATTGTAAGGCCTGAAAAGCCCAACCAAATTGCTTCGTAGCCTGTATTGTCAACCATTTCTCAAAGCTGGAACTTTGGCCTATTTTGGGCAGGCCAATTACAGTAAATCAATTTCTTGGCCTGTGTGCTCAGCCCTAATTATGACAGTGAAGAGATAAGGCATAAGTAAGGATGGCTGAAAAGAAGATATAAAGAATATAAGGTGAATAGATAGTCTATTTTGTGAGATAATTAGAATTGTTCTATGTACATGAGATAACCTCTCACAAAACTCGAACAACCGCATAGTTAATTTTAGCAATATTCTAAAAACCGGATCAATGATTGATTTGAAAATTTTACTAGGTTTGAAAAATTTACTAGGTTTCGAATCAATGGTTCAACTAGCTAGGATTGATGATCGAATTGAATAACGTCATAATTATATTTAATTCTATATTTTAAATATTATATAAATTTTAAATGTTAAATACATAATAAAACAAAAGATAATAATTCAATAGTTGTTAATTAATACGAAAACCACATCATAATAGTCAAATATAGTTCTTACTAGTTAATACGACAACTGATAGATTTATTGTTCATCACAACTGTCATGCCCTTCACAGAGGCATGACTGGCCGGAAGGTTGGGTAACCAAACCTTCGTAACCCTGAATTCAAAACAAAGTAACCATCATGATTATTGACTCAATGAAAGAATAAAAGTCCAATGTAAAAGTTTGTTTTTCTGAAACAAATAGCAACTTACTGAAAATTTATATAACATGCCTCAAAATACAACTTATATGTGTCCCTAATCCCACACGACGACACAAGGACAATTATCTAGACTATTACATCATACAAAATTTAACCTCCCTCCATTCTAGTGTGACTACAACTTTCATCCTTAACTTCAAATCTAAAATCCTGGATAATACCTTGCCGTACTCTGTCGGCAGGCCAACAAACTCGGCGACGCCATATATTAGATTCCTGAAAAAAAATATTATCCACGAGAGGGATGAGTTCTACAGACTCCGTGAGTGGTAAATCGCACCCAAAGGGTACTAGCATCATCCAATACAAACATATACATATATCATAACCGCATGTAACATTGTTCGTACCTTAATTCACATTACACGTATACATCATAACCGTTATAAGTTCATAATTCACATAAAACACAGGATCACAAATTAATCAAAACAATAATATTAAACAAAGCAACCAAAGAGCCAATGAGTGACCTAGCCCCGCACCACATTATCATCCCCTACCGGGCATTTACGCGCCCGCACAACAAATTGATCTCTGTACACAATTCATCCCACCTGGGCTGAGGACTCAATTAAAAAAAACACATTTATCAGAATCAAAATTTTTCTTATGACTTTAAATCAGAACATCCTAGGTGCACTTGGATTTTCAATTTCGGAGATAAAAATCACTTTTCATAAAAATCTCACTTTGTTGGCCCTTATCAACCACAACTAATGTCAAACAAAGCAATCAATATTAAACAAGCATAATTTAAATAAATTACTGAAAAACTCTACTTGCTTATTTTTCCTATAACACGTATATTCAAATAAACATATAATTACACATACTAATCTAGCCCCTAAAGACAGCAAGTAACCACTCACCTGTTACCGATTCCATTTGTCACTCGCACTTGCGTCCACACGTCTTATCAGGTCCACATTAAAATCCGGAATTGAAATTCATATTTCTAAATAATATTTAGTTCACACACGTGATTGTTATAATTTTTCAATTACTAAGCTTCTATCTCAACTTGTATAGGTTTCTTAATGAAAGTTTTTTTATTAAGCTATTACATGTCAAATAATATAAATTATACTTTATGTGATAAGGTTAATAATGAAGAGATATTTTAAATGTCTTGACAATGCATAAGGTAGGAGAAATCAATAGAAAAGATAGAAAGCATTTAGTGAATTAGAGATGTTGAAACTGTCCAAACTTGGGGTTTGGACCAGTGCCCACTAAAACTGTCATATCTTTCTTCCGAATCCAGTTTCATAAAATTTATAAAATACTAGACACATGTAGCTTTATAATGGTATATCATTTGTAATTTTTAGATTTGTATATCAATAAAGTTTATTGTTTGAAGTTACATCAAATTCTGCAACACGTAGGATTTTGACAGCTCTGACCTTATCTTAGTTAATTGAACATAACTTTCTCTAGGAAAAATGAAATCTAATTCTGTTTATTAGTAGAAAAGTATATATACCTTTTTATTTACAAACTTTTTCTAAAATCAATCTTGAACCCACTCAATTCCTTACATGAACCAAAAACAGGGCACTAGGAATCTTGTTTGACCTAGCCGGAGTTTAACAGCTATAACTCACAACAAATTTGGAAACAAACTATGAAATTTTGTAGAAAACATCCTGGGATCTTAAGCTACACTTTGTATTTTGAACACTTATTTTAATTCAGCTCCGAAAATGCCCGAAATATAAGATTTTTCAATCCCACGAAATCTGTCCCTGCATCCTATCCTCAACCTTTACACTCTCAATTTCCAATACTTTACTCACACTAACATCCTTTTTCTATACCTACTACATACCTTCATCAAATCCTTGATTCACCACCTTAATTAACCATTCTTCGTTTACATAAATTATTTATTTCATATTCCAAATTATGGTAAAAAAAAATTACAATTAACTTATTTTTCTTATTCTTTATCCTGTATCTAAATGGGAAATGTACACTTCTAATCTCCATATACATATCTTCTTTAAAACACATTTAAGATAGAAATATAACATTCCGACTCCTAATTCCACTTTCCTAACTACAAGGAATTCCCAGCAAATCACCTAAATTAAGAGATTATAACATTTAATTTAACATGAGTACTTGAGTAAACTAATGTTCTAAGACAATAAAATTTATGAACCTATGCCCTTATTACTAACACCTCATAACATCAAGATTAACTCTCAAGAAAATCCTTCCAATATCTGAATTTGGGAGTAGTTAAGGTGGTCCTAAAGCCCACGACATGTAGGGTAGTTGTTGGCTGCCAAGCTCATGTAACTCATGAGACCACATAGGTCCCTTTCACTAAGAACTCAACAACCCTTGACTGCTACATGCTTCCATCTTCCTCACGGCAGCACCCAAGTTGAAAACAGGGTATGTGATAGCTATTGTTTCAGACATTCACCAACTTGCTTCCACACACACAACACTTACCCACAAAGAGCTCTTAAGTTCACGGCTATAGAACACCCTACACCATTATTACCTAAAATTTGCCCACATAGCAAAGCAGCCACAACTAAACTAAGAAGGTAGTAAGCCTAACAAGAAAGAGAAGTAACCATACACGGCTAAGGGAAAAGAAAAAAAATTTATGTTAAACCTGACTTGAACAAAGAGGAGCTGAAATTTCCCTAACTAGTTTGTGCAACGTTCACTGGCAGAAACAAGGGAAGCAAGTTAACAGCCAAACAAAGCTAAACTTATAAGGTTTAGGGAGACCAAGCAAACGATAAAAAGAAGAATAGAAGCTGGGCTGCTATGGAAGGAACTAAGCTTGCCTACACAAGGGGACTTACATGGCATAACCAGGAAAATGAAGCCAAGAAAGGAGAAGTTCAAAAGCGGTGAAGGAAGGAAGAAGAAGGTTCGGCCAAGGCTAGACAAAAGAAGGATGTAGACTTTTCAAAAAAAAAAAAAAAATGGTCCCAGATAGAAAAGAAAAGGAAAAGTAAAAGTAAAGAAAAACAAAACAATATGAGCCAACATCAACGTCAACAAATAAAGTGTGTGTGTGGTAAATATCTAGTTCTTAATTATCTATCTATATATATATATTATTTATAACATGTTTGACTATACTATTATTTAATTAATTTACTTATTTCATAACGTAAATTTACACATTGTGTCTTAAAAACTTGATTTTTACGTTATCGGGTTATAATAGCAACATTCAAGTTCAAGTTATGCATGAAAGTAATAAAGACAACATCAATATAAAATACAATTATTTCACTAATCCTTAATATAAAATTCAAATATTTTACTAATGCTTAATAAAAATAAGATATATATATATATATATATATATATTTTTTTTTTTTTTTTAAAAAAAAATCAATTTGGTTCAATCAACCCATCATCAATATTTTCAATTTTTTTTTTTAATTTTTACTATTTTTTCAGTTTTGACCAGTCCAACCACCAAAATGGTTCTTAGGTTTAACTTAATTCGATTTGTTACCAGATGAATGTCTAACCAGTCCGACTAGTCAATTTAGTTTGATTTTTAGAACATGAAATTTAAGTTTATCCTTTAATTTCAACCAAAGAAGAAATTTCATGACATTTACTTAAGTAGACTGCTACATTTTGATCACCTTTATTTAACTATCTCAAATTTTAGTCTAGAAATGCACAAAGACATAGAAAAAGAAAGTACATAAAACCCAATGTGATCAACATAATTTAGTGGTCATGAAAGAAAACCCAATTGATAATATTCAGTAAAAGAAGGACTTTTAACAAATTAATAAAAAGCCTTTTGGCAGCTTCAATTTCATAACCAAATTGAAGTGTAGGTTGCTTTAAATCTTCGTTATCCTTTTCATAGATCTTTTTTTAATAGAATTTATATCTCAAACAAGAAAGCTTATGGCACAAGAAGATATAAAATCACCAAAAAAACTTGTTGGGGTTTTAAAAAATCATTTGGACTAATTGGTTCAATTCTTTCCAAAGAATAATAATGAGTTTGGAAGTATATTTACAAGGAGATAGAGTTGACTTTGTATTTCATATCAAGTATGATCTTAGGGACTAGAAAATGTAGACATTACATAATTTCAAGTTCCAATTACTTATAAGAGATTGTAAAATAAAGTCTTTAGCGATATGATTAATAAGTATTAAATCTGGTTATGACTAGTTGAGGTGTTAATCATATGACTCTTGAGCAATTATGGGGATCTGGGAAAACTCTGATGTGAAAGTCAGTATAATCAGAGTAAATAAGCTAAAAAAGCTATATAAAAAAAATGAAAGTGTGAGAGAACAACCTAATTTATTGTTAGGTTTTAGCCCCAATATATAAAATGATGTAACTAATAGAATTGTGCCATGTGTCATAGTATAATTAGATAATCATGGAGACAGTTACAATTATAATGGGACATGATAACGTCCATTCTAATATTAATAGTATAATTATGGTGGCAGTTATAATTCGTATTAGTCCGTTATACCTTGACCATATTACGTATAATAATATAATTGAATTTGTATAATATGGTATTATCAATAGGAAAATATAAAGATGTTTCTTGAGTTTTGAAAAGATGTTAATTTTGATTCAGCCTCTGCTTTAGCAAATTAGTGATTTTTGTAAGTTGAGTTGATTATCAAGTCCTGGAATTGTATAAATAAATTTATTGTTGTTTGTTTTCTTCTTCAATGCAAGAATTTGGCTATGAAAGTTTGCTATTTGTGATTTTCTCATAATTTTTCGAAAACCTATGTTCAACATGGGTTTAAGAACTATTTTCTCTTACTTTTCTTCTTTCAATGATAGTACATGCCAAGTAAAGGAATAGAGTTGTGATAGGTTGAAGACCAGTATAAAACTAGTCAAACCTTATAAGAAGAATCCTACCAAATATTTGTTAGAATGTAACCTTCTTAGTGATTTGTTGTATCGAACCTCGGGTATAGTAAAAAATGAGCAAGGGTTGGTTCATTATATCCTTAGTGGCGAATCACATCGGCGCTAGGGTGTAGTGCAAATTAGGTAAGGTTCTCACATTGAGAGTGGGTGCGAGTAAAAAAGTTATTCCAAGATAGGATTCACTTAGCTACTTGAAACATAAGTACTCTTACGGTTAAATTGAGAGAGTTAGTAGATACCATGAGTGGAAATATAGTCAATATAGTTTACTTGAAAGAAACTAAGTAGGTAGGAGAAAAAGACTATAGAGATAGAGAGAACGAGGTTCAAAATATGGTATAATGTAAAGGATAGAAATAAGAATGGAGTTCTGATTATTATTGATGGAAATTTCAAGGATGAGGTTATTAAAGTTAAGAGGAAAATGATAGAATAATTTTAGTGAAAATGATGAAAGGCGAGCTTTTAATGTGATTAGTGCCTATGCCTTGCAAATTGGACTAGACGAAGCTACAAAGAGGGCACTTTAAGAAGACTAAGATGAATTAGTTCAAGGTGTATAGATTGGAGAGAAACTTTATATTGGAGGATATTTAAATGGCCATGTAGGAAAAACTAAGGAGGGTACATGGGGATTATGGTTATAGAGATAGAAATGAGGTAAAGAGCCTATTTTGGATTTTGCGGTTTGCATATGACTTGATTCTAACCAACATCTTCTTTAAATAAAGAAAATTGCATTTAGTCACCTTTAGTATCGAAGGACCTAATAAGGGCAAAATAGATTTTATTCTAACTAGGAAGTATGACAAAGTATGTTGTAAGGATTGTAAAGTTATAGCCGACGAGTGTTTAGTGGCTTAACATAAACTAATGGTTGTAGAAGTTTGTGTCAAGCATTGGAAGGAAGAGTAAATGTGTAATTTGAGTAATACAATGAGATGGTGAAATTTGAATGGAAGAAAAATGGTTATTTTTAAAAGAAAAGATGTTAAATAGTGACTCATTAATTGTAGAGGGCGAGCCTAACAAGGTTTAGGTTTAGATGATGAGTTGTATTAGGAATACAGTCAGAGAGGTGTTAAGAGAAAGTAGATTACTTGAACCACCAACTAAAGAAACATGGTGGCAGTATGAAGAAATTCAACGAGTTATTAAAACTAAAAAAGAGCGTTACAAAATATTACACAAAGGGTATAAATGAGGATAAATAAGAGCACTTTAGATAGGATAGAAAAGATGCTAGAAAGCCGTTAAGGAGGCTAGAGGCAAGGCTTGTGAAGGAGTTTACCAAAAGTTAAGGACAAAGTATGCAAAGAAGGATATTTATAGGTTTGCCAAATAAATGAGGGGCTAAAGGTTTTAGTTAAAGAATATGAGATTAATGAGAGATGGCAAACTTACTTTGATACCTTATTCAATTGAGATTCAAATGTTATTGTTAGAGAACTATATGACACTTTCGATGATATGAATCGTAGATTTGTTATTAGAGCACATAAGGTTAAAAAAGCTATACAAAAGATGAAAAGTGGTAAGTCAATGAGAGCAGATAGTATCCCTATACGGGTTTGGAGATGCCTAGGATATGTAGGGATAACTTAGCTTACTAATCTTATTAACAAGATTTTAGTGACCAAGAAAATGCCCGGCAAGTGAAGGAAGAGTATGTTGATTCCTTTTTATAAGAATAAAAATACAAAATTGTACAAATTATAGCAGGATAAAACTTACAATTCATACAATGAAACTTTGGGAGATGATGATTAACCATAGGCTTAGGAATGGGACTTTAATTTCTAAAAATCAATTTGGATTTATGCCAGGAAGATCTACAATAAAAGCTATTTTCTTACTTAGGAGATTAATGGAGAAATGTAGAGAAAAAAAAGAAGATCTTCATATGGTCTTTATTGATCTAGAAAAAATGTATGATAGGATGCTGGGACAGGTTTTATGGTGGGTTCTTAAGATGAAGAAAGTCTCAACTAAATATGTAAAAGTTATGAAGGATATGTATGAGTGAGTAATGACTTGTGTGCAGATCATAAATGGTATGACTGGAGAGTTTCCAATCCCAATAGGTGTTCACCAAGGATCATCATATTAAGCCCCTACTTATTTTCTTTAGTAATGGACGAACTTACTATGCCATTCAAGATAGGGCTTTGTGGTGTATGTTGTTTGTCAATGACATCAGAGATGATCTAAATTCTAAGCTAGACTTATAGAGGAACATGTTAGAATCTAAAAGTTTTAAGTTAAGTTAGATGAAAACCGAGTATATTGAATGTGATTTTAGTCACATTATAGAAGGCTCGACTGAAATAATTGGATTGTCATGCAATTCTTAAAAAAACATGTGTTTAACTATCTAGGTTTATTTCTACAAAAATATGATGCAATTTAGCATGATGTAAATAATAGAATTATGACAGGATAGATGAAGTGGCAAAGTGCATCAGGTTTTTTATGTATTCCTACAATCGCGAATAGGTTAAAAGGAAAATTTTATAATACAACAGTGAGTTTGGCTTTTTTGTATGGTTCTAAATGTTAGGCAGTTAAGATAGGAGTGGATTCGAAATGTGAATGTTGAAATGGATGGCTGGACATACAAAAAGGATAGAATACGAAATAAAAAGATACGTAGGATGGTTGAGGAAGCACCTATTTAAGAGAAAATAAGGGAGAACAGTTTACGATGGTTTCGACATATCTAACATAAGTCAGTGGACGCCCTAGTTAGAAATGGTCACTTGGTCTAGCTAGAAGGTGTTAGACAAGGTAGAGGGAGAAAAAAATTTATATTGAGAAGGATATGATTGCTCTAGACATTACTGGAGACGATTCATTGGATCAATGCGAATGGTAGAAAAAGATTTACATAGCCGACCCTAACTAGTTTGGGATTTGAGGGTTAGTTGAGTTGAATACTTAATATGGATGTATACTAAATTCATTTGATGATGATTCTTGAACTGTCCAAAGAGGATAGTTTGGAAAAGCAAATACATCATTCTTCATAATGGTAGTCTTAATTTTTCATTCTTTTGGTTGACATTTCTATATATTTTTTAAGTACAAACTCAGACATTGTGACAATATTGCACCTTGTTCATGTTGTTTATTTAGGAGACTATTGAAAAATATTGCTGAAATGTTGCAAATTTGGGATGAAATGATTACAATACTCACTTATGAGTTTTGCTATTATAAATGAGATATAAGCATCTTATCTTAGGATGAAGTTGAAGGTTAAACATCATACATGTTTAGCTTGATCATTAGAAATTTAAATTAAATTTATTTTTTTATTTTTTTTACCATAGGTTTATCTATTAGAGTTCAAATTATGTATCATTAGTGTAAAAAAAAAAAAAAAATGTTAGTTGATTGGAGTTGGATGAAGCGTCATGTGTTAAGTAATGCTATTTCAAATTAATTTAGGGTAGAAGTTAATGCTTTCCTTGATTTTGCATATTCAAATGTAAGATTTGTGCTTTGTAGGACTATTCGTTGTCCTTACAAAGTTTGTGACAACGAAAAATTTCTAAGTAAAGACGAAGTCAACGTACACATGTTTAAGAAGGGTTTTGTCCAAGGCTACACGTAGTGGACTTTATATGGGGAAGGATGTAATAGTTGAGCTTGACAATCCATTGTTATTGGGAGAAAGGTTTAGAAGAAACAAACTAGATGATGTATAAGATAATGAATTCTGTTGAAACTAATTACAATTGGAACACATATAATCCAAACCTGAAACTTCCAAATTCTATGAAATGTTGGCCGCTGCTAATAAGCCAGTATGGCAAGGGTGTAAGACGCATATTGTTTATTGGTTGTAACAGAACTCTTGAACTATAAGTTGGAGTTTAATGTCACTGAGAAATTCTACAATAGGTTCTTATAATATTCAAGAGCTTATTGCTTGAGACTAAAAAGTTACCTAAATAATTTTATGTGTAAAAAAAAAAAAAAAACTAGAAAATGGGATATGACAAAATTGATGTTTGTAGAATCAATATCAGTTTTTATTTTTTATGACAAAACCAACATAAAGATAAGTGAGATGTTTATAAGGAGCCTTGTTTCAAACCAAGGGATAAAATGAATATACCTTGCAAGATATCACAACAACTTCCATTCATTAATAGGTTTAAAGGATTTATATAATCGAGGTCACTACAAATGACATGAGATGGCAGGAGAAAAAATGTGAAAAGCCCATGTGATGATACATCCGTCAGATGGTGAGGTGTGGAACACTTTGATGAAAGTCATCGGTCGTAAAGACAAGAAATACTTAATGTTAGACTTGGACTTTCAACAGATTGGTTCACTACATTTAGTAATGCTGGTTTTCAATATTCTTGGTGGTTGGTGTTTGTCACTCCTTATAACCTACCACCTATCAAGTGTATGAAAGAGAATAACTTGTTATTGACTTTGTTAATTGCCATTTCATAACATTCAGGCACAATTTGTTCTTAACTTTGTTAATTCCCAGTCCTCGGATATGGTATAATTTCTAGATGGATCACCCATAGTATATTGACGTGTCTTTATTGTATGGAGCATACAAAAGTAGTCACACTCAAACATGATAATAAACAATGTTAGTTTGATGATTATCGTCAATTTTTTTATGACAATCATGCTTTCTAAAGACAGTGAAACACTTTAACAAATTGTATTGAGAAAACCCACCACAAATAAGATTGACTAGAGAAGAAGTGTTGGTAATAGTTATGTCTTTTGATCAAATCACATTTAGAACATTTCATAGGAAACAAGAGATTAAAGGAGTTAGGGAATGATAATAATTGGGTGAAATGGAGCATATTATTTGAATTTCGTATTAGACTATAAATCTTATTTTTCATAACTTAAATATCATATGTGTTGAGAAAAATGTGTTTGACAAATCCTTCAATACTATCATGGATATCAATGGCAAGACCAAGGTCAATCCAAGCGTGTATGAAGATTTAAAAATATTGTGTAATTATCAAGAGTTAGAACTTTGTTTGCACAAAGGGAAAAGATTTTAAACCTAAAGCAACCTATATGTTGGACAAGGCAAGTAGTTTATGAATTGGTTAAAAATTATCTTAAGTTCCCATATGGTTGTGCATCAAATTTGTCTTATTATGTCAACTTAAAAAACTACAAATTCTATAAGATGAAAAGCCATGATGGCCACGCGTTTGTGTGAAGATTAATACCCTATCATATTTCGTGACGTCATTCCAAAACTTATTTGGGATCCTTTGATATAACTTAACACATTCTTTAAAGACATTTATGCAACAGAGTTGAATATGATATATTGAGCTACTTGAGAGTAAAATCTTTTTGAAATGTAACCATATTTCTTTCAATCTTCATTTATTATTAAAATTCTTGCCTTAAACTATGTTTTTGTTCAATAACTGCATTCATAGCCTAAAAAAAATTCCACAATAAAGCACATGTTAAAGGCTTTATTATTGAGGCTCACATTCTTGAAGAAACCTCAATTTTTTTGTTCTTTGTATTTTGCAAGCAATGTTCCCAAAAACATATGACAAGTAGGTCGCAATGATTACATGGGCGATGTGGATCCAAATAGTTGTGTTTCTATATTTTGTTACCTCTATAAAATAATTTGGCAGCCTACAACAAATAAGTTAGAGGAAAGTGACTACAAGAACACATTGATCTCTCCTTCTTAATTGTGGAGAGATCATACATTATCTTGAGTAATTTCTCAATTACATTTCTCAAGTCATTTCTAATTTCTATTTTTGTCTAATATTCTACGTAGTTTATTCAAATTTGTTTGTATGCAAGTTGTTGCAATGTTGAGAAATGAGCAACTAACTGTCATGGATTAACAACTCAAGACATTTCATCAGAATATTTTTGCTAAATGGCTCAATGTCCTAGTACATGAGATCTTGCTTAAGCATACAATTGTCAATTACTAATATATAATAATATTCATTCTTATAGTATTAATACTTTCACATGTAGGTTTTGAAAGATATAAATATAAATGCTCGTATACAATATATAACACTCGGTGCAATTGAATATGTGAAGTATTACATTGAATACATGAACAGATATATATTTCACAACCATAATTATAGACAACACAAGAAAACAATGTACATTGGTGTTTGTGTTAATGACAGATGATGCATGTGAACTTGGCTTCTATGGTATGTGACTGATGTTGTTGAGTTGGAATATGAAGAACCTAATAACAAATTTTTTTTTTTTTTTTTTTTTTAAATGTCACTGGAATGATTCTTCAGAGAAATAAAGTTGATGCCTAACATGGTTTAATTGAGATTAACTATAAGTCAATGCTTAACTCAAATGAACTATTTGTATTGGCATACCAAGCAACTCATCTATTTTGTGCACGATATTCATCCAAAAAGAAATAATTACTTGATTGGTAGGTCATTTGTAAAATGAATGCAAGGAGGATTAATTGTTAACTTACCATTGAGTCAGGATGACCATGAAGATGTATTGCCCTTGGTTATACATATCTTTCAAGATGATGAAATCCCATTTCTTGTAACAGTTAATTTTGATGATGAATTACCAAACAGAGAGGTTCTTGTAGATGATTTCATTGATGAAACAATTGAGGATGCTAGTGAAGATGATAAGGAAGAGGAAGAGGAAGATTTTATTTTTGATGTTGAAGGTGACGGAGAGAGCCACAAAGAGAAGAAGATGAACATCACAAGGAGCAAGATGAAGAAGAGGAAGATAATGAAGAAGAATAATTGTTTCAATTTTGTAACTTTGTATTTGTATTTGGTCATCAATATTCATTTTGTTCCATGATCATGTATTAAGAGGTTATATTAAAGAAGAAGTTTTGTTGATGAGTTAAATTTTCATATTAACAACGCTAGTTCTTAGAATTATTACTCACAAGTTATTGCACTGAACATACAACATGCCACTTGGACGACTTCAGTGTAGACCACTAAAGATGATCGTGGCATATCTAGTGACCCTACGGAACCCTTATCTCCATCTGTTACGCCACCTCTTCCTTTGCCTCATGTTGTGCATGTCCACCAACTCCTGTTGCACCCGATATAGCATCTATGCCTTACACATCTACTATGCATGGCTCCTCATCGACCATTGAGTCCTCTGCGGATATTAAACATAGAGATAAATATTGTAGTTATATATTGCTCTTTAATTTTTAGTAAATTTAATGTTATTTAATTACTTATTTTATATTTTCGTAAGTGCAGAGGAAGAGGAAGAGGAGGATGGCAGCGACACCTCCCTGAACCGTATCCTTCATACACCAAATTTTCAAATGACACGAAACTGTTGTGTTTAGATGATTTTTTGGTTAGTTCTTAGAGTTATAAGTTAATATTTTTAGTTCTTCAAAATCATATTTACTTATAACAAGTTACTTTGATTTTTGAATGCAGATGCATTTTACGTTGCTAACCTTAATGAAACACAGAGGTTAATAAAAATTTTCAACAAATCACTATCAAACGTTTAACAGATGCCTTCCAAAAATTTTGAACTCTTTTGAGAAAGAAAATCAGGTGGGATATCCAAGCTTAGAAGGTGACAGGTCAGCCATGCTAGATCTTACTGATGAATTGAATAAGAAATTTAAGTTTGCAATAGAGAACATACACTATGATGATAATCATATTCACCATGTTAGAGGGTCAGTTAATACAATTGTGTATATGAAGTGCCTGGTAATAATTTCTAATTTTTAATTTAAGAATCTCATTCTAATTGCCTACGTACATGGCTACTAACAAAATAGTTTTTTCTCTTAACTGTGCATACAACAAAATTAGGTCATCCACCTACTCGCCTAGAGCTTTTTGACCATATTCACAAAAATAAAAAGGTTTAATTTGTTGATAATAGATAAATAAGAACAAGAGCAAATACAAGATTTTAAAGTTTCTTATTATTATGCTATGTAAATTTATGGATACATTTTTGAAATCAATTTGCAGGATTTATTTGAAGATGCTAAGGCGCGGGCATCTATGAGTACACCTTCAAAGTCTCTGCCCTAAAGCTTTGTAGGTACAAGTATATAGTGGGAAAAAGCATGGATACTATTATGGATTTAGTGGATGCATCAACTTTGAGGCTATCGTGTAATGTAGCTCCAACACTATCTGTAACACTAGGACTTCCTACCCACCTCCTCCACCTGTGATCACCCTGAAAATAACTACTTTGTTTAGGAAAATAGAAGGGAGGAACTCACGTCATTAGGAGATCTCAACTTCCATAGTCGTCTTCTCATTATGTAACTTAAAACTTGACTTCGAAAATTAATTTTTGTGTGTTAAGAGGAAAAATCATCCATTTGACAACTAGTGGATGATCCAGGAATACTAGCTCATATGTATGAAGAATAAGACATGTAGGAGGAAACATTTTTACATTTGGAAAAAAGTTGTTCGTTTTGTGCTTTAGTGAACGTTTCTACTTAAAGACTTTAAAATTTAGGCATTAACGGAAAAAATCATCCATTTGAAGACAAATGGACGAATAGGACATGTAGGAAGAAATGTAAAACCATTGTATAAAAAGTGTGTTTTGTGCATTAGGGAGTGTTTCTACTTTGAAACTTTGGAATTTAGGCTTTAAGGGGAAAAAGTCATCAATTTGACATCTAATGAATGAGTCAAGGATACCAACACATCCGTGGGGATTAATAAGACATGTAGAAATGAAACAATTTTACTTTTGGATGAAAGGTGTGCATTTTGTGCATTAGGATGTGTTTTTTACTTAGAAACTTTGAAACTTAGGCTGTAAGGAGAAAAATCATCCATTCAATGTCTAATGGTTTAGCTGAGGAAACTGGTATGTCCGTGGGGATGAATAAGACATATAGGAGAAACAATTTTATAATTGAATGAAAGGTGTTCGTTTTATGCTTTAGGGAGTTTTTTTACATAAAAACTTTGAAATTTAGACATTAAGGTCTAAAATCGTTCATTTGATGTCTAATGTATGAGCCAGGGGATACAAGCATGTCCATGGAGATAAATAAGACATGTAGAAGAAACAATTTTACATTTGGATGAAAAATGTGCGTTTTGTGCGTCATGGAGTGTTTTTACTTAGAAACTTTGAAATTGAGGCATTAATAGGTAAAATCATCCATTTGAAGTCCGATGGAGGAGTTAGGGATATCGGCAATCCTTTGGGGACGAATAAGACATGTAGGAAGAAACAGTTTTATATTTGGATGAAAGGTGTGCATATTTGTATTTTTTTTTTTTTTTTTGGGTGTTAGGGTGCCTTTTTACTTAGAAACTTTGAAATTTAGTGATAACGGGCAAAATCTTCCATTTGACTTTTGATGATTGTTCAGGACGCTTCTTCATTAGACCTTCAAAGTCGCATCACGATCAGCTGGATGATGATTAAGAGAAGAGAGATATGGACCTTGGGGACACATAGTTTAGATTTAGATAATTGTTATAATTGAACTAACTTTGCTTTTATGTACCTATTTTGTTGACCTTTGGTACTTGAATGATTAATATATGGGAAATAATTAATTTCAAAATGTAATATCAATTGTATAAATTAATTTAAATGTGTCATATAACAAGTTTTATAAAAAAAAAACAGTATTATCAGCTTCAGTGTTACTAGTATCAACTCTCGTAAAATAGTGGATAGCAATAATTGTATTAATGTTACATTTACAGCATCCATCATGTGGATGCTTACACTATCAACTTCAGTTAAAAGCATCAGCCATGTGGATGTTGATATCTATTAGTGTCAAGTTTGTGGATGTTGATAATATTAGCGTCCACTTTCCAGCTTCATTGTCTTGCTCACAAATAAATTCTCATATTATTGGCGGTAATTATCTACGTTCACGCCATGGACATAAATAAACAGATGCTGATAACTATCACTGTCCAAGTGGACGCTTAAGATATTACCATATTCTAATTTTTTACATTGATTGTGAATCAATTATTAATTCTTTGAATAAATAAAAAACAAATTCAACAACTTTAGATGTCGGATACAACAGAAAAACTATTTCTGCTAGCAAGGGGCTCTGGATTCAACTTCCTTTGCTAGACTTTTGCCAGCCTGTAACTCCATCGGTTTTTCCTCTAATGTTAATGATGTTGAATGAGTATAGTTCTTTTGGCTAAGCATGGCAATGAATTGGAATGGGTCAAGGTCTAACTAAATTTATAAAAAGTTAGTGTCTTTCATTTCAAAATTTATCTATTTCATGTATATATATATATGACCCAGCAATATGAAATCGATTTGTCTTGCAATTTTTTCTTCGAGTATTTCTACATGTTTTTATTTTTTGTTTATCCTTCAATGAATCCAAACTAATTCTGTTTAAATTATTATAGTTCGACAAATAAAATTTTTGATATGATTACACTATATATCATTAGTCACTATTTTTGATAGAAGTTTTATCCCATGGAGTCAACTTTTCCCATCAGGATGAGTCAATTTTTCTTGGCCTCATTGTCGATTGCTGTACTAACTAACAATAGACATCAGCTCCACGTGTTAGGAACAGTCAATACCATCATATGCTGATTAAACTGTATATATTATATAATACTGCCTTTTGAAAATTTGGGTCTTCTTTCTTCTGTTCCATTATATAATAAATTACCAAATTGTATAACGTTATATCTTTCAATGGACTCGTGCCCACGTCAGTGTTGTTATTTTAATGCAATTTAGGTTAATATTTGTTCTTCCTACCAAAAAAATAATAATAATAATAACAAGTTTATATTTGTTCTTATCTTATTAAGCGACTCAATTATATCAATTACCCATTGAGTTCCTTATTACTTAAAAAATTAAAAAAAATCAAGCAAATCATTGTTAATTCTTTTTCTCCAAAGTGACTTTATGGACACCCACCAGTTGTTGTTGTTCCACCTGGATAATATAAAACAGCTTTAAGCAATACACGTTTTAAACATCCAACCAAATATAGTTCTTATATTCCCACCTCCATGAAGGCATGGACAACTACCACTTTCTTATGTGCTTCTCTATAAAAACCCAAAACTCTCAATCTCCCAAACCCACTGCAAGTGCGTGCTAGCTAGAGAAGTGTCGTCTGCTACATAATTTCTTGTCACTGATGCTTATGGAGTTCACAACCGGCGGCCGTATTCACAAGCGAAAGTCAGGAAGGAAGAAGTTTCAGGAGACACGCCATCCAATCTATAAAGGCGTAAGGAAAAGAAATGGAAAGTGGGTGAGTGAGCTGAGACAACCTAATAAGAAATCTAGTGTATGGCTTGGGACATTTACCCACCCAGACATGGCAGCTATTGCTTATGATGTTGCTGCTTTGGCCTTTAAGGGTGAGTCTGCTTCCTTAAATTTTCCGGATACAGCTTCTGCATTAATTCCAAGCCTTAGTTCATGTAACTCTACGAGGGATGTTCAGTTTGCTGCTACGGAAGCAGCTGAAAAGTTTTCTTATCAAGTCAAAGGCACTGCTTCTTCTTCTTCTTCTTCTTCTTCTAATTCTTCTTCATCCAACTTGTCGGAGACATCAAATGAAATATTGGTTGGAGAAGGTTCAAGAAGCTTCTATTGGGATGAAGAGGAGTCGTTTAACATGCCGGGATTGCTTGATAGCATGGCAGAAGGATTGATTATCGCGCCGCCTGCATTGGAAAAAGGTTTCAGTTGGGTTGGCTTGGAAACTACTGTGGACTTGACACTATGGGGAGACTGATCACTTTGTTATATACAGGTTTGTGTGCGTTCATAAATTAGTGTGAGGTACGTCGGAGCATGGATTTAGAATTAAATTGAAATTGAAAAACCAGATTGAATTTCATTAGATTTGAAATTTGTTACAATTACAATTTATAAGTTAGGATCACATAAAAAATCACAATCGGAATTGTGCTTCAAACACTTGGTCATTGTTTTCGGTGGTTCTCATAATTTCTGACAGTGATGGTATTTATCTCTGCTGGTTTCAAGCAGTGGTTTTATCATCTTCAGTGGTTCACGATATGGTAGTATCCTCGTCTTTGACGGTCCTATCAGTCATCATAGTGATTGTCATCATTTCCAATGAACTCGACGGTGGTGATGGTCATCTTCAGCGGGTTGACGATGGTGGCAAGTGGAGAAGGTTATCAATGGGTGACAACGGCAGGAGGAGGATGCCAATAGGTGGTGGCTGGCGGTATTGTATGATATATTACCATAAGTGGCTGGCATTGTTCACATGTATACAAATGACTTAGAATGAAAATTATTTTGAGTTGTGATTTTTATGGTCAATCTATAAGAATTGAGTATCTTGTTTATAGTTGTTTCTCAATTTTTTGAAATTGAGATATGAATTCCAAAATTTTAATTTTGAAGTATACACCAAGCTGAAAAATTAAAATTTAATAATCTAATTTTCTATTTCAATTTCATTTTTATGATCCAAACAGACCCTATCTAGAATCTCCATTTAATTGAGTGATATAATTAAATATGAATTAATATTTGATTCATAGCGTAAAAGTTTTACTTTATCAATAAATATAATTTAACATATAAACTAATTTGAGACTCAGCGTATTTTTACTTGCTCAGCGTGTAAAAAATTTCTTACATGGACAGTCCCACCCTAATTCCCATGCTTTTACATTTCTACACTTGAGCCATGATTGGTAAAAATCAATTTTAGAGAAAGAGTAATTTCAATCCATTCTTTTATTTATTTATTTATACATTGAAAAATACAGAATTTATTGAACCGTCAGCCCATAACTCTTATGAATTTTGGTTGAATTTTATTTTAAATATTTAATTGCCTCACCTTTTTTTTTCTTTTTTTGTAATTAGGCGTAATTTTAAACTTTAATAAAAAATAAATATTTCTTCTAATTTGTTACGACCATTTAGGAGAAGAACAAAAGATGCTTATACTTAGGGGTGCATATTTGTTGGTTCTGGTTCGATCTCAAAATTCAGATCGGTTTTTTTTTTTTTTTTTTTATAAATATTATTTTTTTGGTTTTATTAATTTTAAACCGAATTTTTTGGTTAGGATACCAAATGTATTCGGTTATAACCAACACTGTTAGATAGGGAGAGGAATTTGATATTTTATCTTCGCGGAAGGCTAATGCTAGCAAATATATAGGGTACTACTAATGATTTCTCATGATGTTTTAGTAATTTTGATTTCTATTGTGACTTCTGGGTCTGTTTTTAGCACTGGGGATGGTGTTCTATCAGATTTTTTTTTTAAGTTCATTGCATTGGGAAGATTGCAGAATGTCTTGTATGCTTGTGAAATTGTATAGGCCCTACTACTAACACCATTGAAAATAAAGAACTTCTGGAGGAGCTGATACACTTAAAGGAAGGCGGGTAGTTATATTTATATTTTCAGTTGTAAAATTTCTTTATAAAGTCCTCAAATTCCAACAAGAAGTAGTCGGATCCTATGATAATTGACTAGTGGTCTATTGGATGAGAGATTTGTCTATAAGTCTTTTGAATTTTCCTTGATGCTTGCTACTATAAATAATTTTATTGTATAATTACAGTATCATATCTGTTAAACGTCCAGCTGGATATAAGATTGTCACTTTGTTTTATATCTTCAAACAATCTTCTATAGAAGCAGTGCAATGTCAGATCTATTTTGTGAATTTACCTCCTGATTTTGTTTTTTGCTTTATGCTGGCTGCTGATCTTTAGATTCTTGAAATAGTAGTAATCTCAATTTTCATATAGCTTATTGTGTTTTCAGTAAACCTACTATTTTGTCACTTTTCTGGTTGTCATTTATTTGTTCTGAATCTTTTGATTCTATCATTTCATATGGCTTATTGTGTTTTCATGTAGTTAATATTTGGAAGGTGCATTTCGGCTAGTGCGCCCAGCATACTGTTTATTGATTTGGGCTAATTTGGGTCTGATTTTGTGGGCCACATATACAAACAGGTATCTGTATTTGTTTTTTAAAAAACACAAGCAGCAGGTTTTTGGGCCGAAGTCATAAGTTTGTAGTTTTTCTTTAAAAAAAAATAAAATTATATATGGGCCTATCTTTAGGGCTTAGTTACTAAGGCCCACAAAAACCAAAACTAAAACCGAACCCAGTATTTTCGGTTTGGTTCGATTTATTCATGCAAGTCAAAACCGAAATAACCTATTTGACTAAAAACAGTTTGGTTGTCACTACCCTTAATAACTGAGTCAAACCAATCTAATTTTACTCCTACTTATGCTTACCAAAAAAAAAAAAAACATATGCTTGTTACTAGAGCTTTCTGGTCAACCTGGGCTAAGCAATAAATAGGGTTAACGATTGGGCTAAGCTAAATGAAGATCTAGCCTCCAAGTCCGGACTAATCACAATATGCTATCCAATTACTACTAAAAGATTATTTTGTTTGAAGATCATTGATGTCTTGCATGCAATGTTTTGAAAACTGGCTGGAATGGTCAGTTGGACCGGTTGTATTGTTAATAAAATGGGAAATTGAACCGAATTAAAATAAAAAATTGTTTTGGTGGTTTTGGACTAGTCAAAACTGGTAAAAACTGTAAAAGTGTCGGATTTAACCGAATCATTTAAAATATATATATATATATAATTTTTTTTTTCTATTAAGACTCAGTGAAATATTTGTATTTGATATTAAATATTAGTAAAACAATTGTATTTTATATTGATATTGCCTTTACTTTATTATTTTCATGCATACATTGAAACTTAAATTTTATGATGTATAATAAATTAATCATTTGTCATATTAACTATTAATAACTATATTTGACTATTTGTGATGTGATTTTTTTTGTTTAATGAATATTGATTTATTATCTTTTGTTTATTGTATATTTAGTATTTATAATTAATAAAAAAATCAAATAATAATATGTATATTATTTAAATATATAATTAAATATGTTTATGATATCATTTGATATGATCATTGGTTTGACCCCGGTTGAATCAATGAACTGAGACTCAATAAATTTTTTGAGGCAATCACTAGTTCGATTTTTAAAATATTGCTTGCTTGTCCTACATATACAATTACAATGTATTTGGAATAAAATAAAAAATAAATTTTACAATTTAGTTTATTTGAAATAAAATTATAATAGTAAAATTTTATATTTTCTCATTTTTGAAACATATGAAAGATTGAATTTAGTTTAAGTATTTCTTACATACTATCCTCATTTTTTTTTTATATTGAAACTACCATTGAGCTAGAAAGATAAAATGATAGATTGAATGTTGGCTCGAGAAAAAATAATTTATATTTGGTTGAGTGAAGATGTGAGAGAGTTTTGATGACCATTTATTGACTTAAGATTAAAAAAGTTTAAGAAATATTAGGGATAAAAACATAATTTAATGTGATATTAACTAATAACTCATCTCAGATAAATTCTACAAAATAAAATTTAACCTATTTTGTGTTTGAATAAAATGTGCATTTCATTTGAATTTTACAATAATTAATTCATTCCAAACATTAAAGTATTAGACAAAGAAGCTAGCTAGTTATGAAATACACATTTATTTGTGCACTTTTGGTCTTTGTAATTTAACTCATAATTCATTTTAATTTTTACTTTTTAATATGTTGCAACTAAATCCATTTAATTACAAAATTATTTCAATTGGTTTATCACCGTCACATTTTGTCCAAATTAACTTTGATAGATTTGACGTAGATAGAAAAAGGATAATGACATGGTTAATTAAAAATTGACATGTGTCTTTTTGAAAATAAATTAAAACATTAATTTAATAGATAAATAAGAATCCAGCAGGTAAACTATTAAAAAATTAATTATTATTATTTTTTAGAAAAATGAAAAATTGGTTTTAAAGTGACATATTAATTTTTAATATTTTAAAAAATAACAAAACAATTAAAAAATAATAATAATAAAGAAAAACTATTTCTTTTTTCCGTCAAGTAACATGAGTCGATTTAAGTCAAAAATAATTTAATTTGAGTTGACAATTGAAGGAGAATGAGATAATGATATGACATGGATTAAAGCAATCATAACTACTATTTTGAAGACCTATGACATAGTTCCTCCGAGATTACTATTTTGTTGTATTTTGTCTTGAAATTATTGATGAGTCCACTGGGTAGCAATTTAGGGAGTTGAGTTCTTGAATGATTTAGTGACCAACTTCCTCATTCTAATTTTCAAGCACTGAATTGTTGGGTACTTTTGTGGATGATTACCATGTTGTGGTTAATTCACTTTGTCTTGATATATATTTTATTGCCTCTTGATCAAGACAAAGAGGATGATATATAATTGTGATGTTCCATTGGTTGAAAGTTGTAATGTTAAAGATGACATATCAGAGCTAGAGTCGATAATTTGACAAGCCATAGCTATTAGTTGAGACTATATATATCTATTTTAGTTCAAAAGTCAACAATGATACTATGCGTCTAGTTGGTAAGCATAATGAAATTTTATCATCTCGTTCAAGTTTCAGGTGTTTAAGATTTTAGACAAAATTTTATTACTATTTTCTTTGTCGATATTGTCGAAAATCTTGCCATTAGAATTTTACTTTTGATATCTTAATTTTCCTTTTTTCCAAAACTCAAAATCGAGTATTTTATAATTACAGAAGAATGATGAGAAACGAGATAACAACATTATATGTATGTTTATATGTGTAATGTCATTTAATTATAATTATGCTAAATATAGACGTAGAGGATGAAATGATAGTATTTTAGACTTATTTGCGAGTAATAATAATTGGGAGGCGATATGCTCACGACTTGAAAATTTTTGGTGAATTGGGTGGTCCCACCTTGTTTGGCTTCATTGTCTTAATTTTATCACAAATACTATTTCAATTTCACAGCTTGTTCAGTTGTTTGTTCCTCGAACAAATTACTTGTGTGGCTTCATTGCCTTAATTTTTCTGTATTTTTCCTCTCATCTTGAAAGTAAAATGAGGTTTCAATAAAAAAATTAAAAAATAATAATAATAATAAAAAAAAAAGTAAAATGAGGCACTTGATGAATGTAACCCTGGGTGATCAAATGCGAGACTTGGTACTCTGGGCAGGTGGGTATTGCTTGGCACTTTCGAAAATTCTTTTTCAAAAGCTTGAACAAGGGTATTAGAAATTTCTACGAAAAGCACAGGCTGGGCCAAAGTGAATTCAGTGTGACAAGAATTTCTAGGAAGAAAGACTATTTCTTATCTGAGCTCGTCACAAATTCTCACAATCTGAATTTGTGCACTCTAGCGATAGTTTTTGTGCATTTCTTATTGTTCTGGCTGGGCTTTTGCAAAGCAGCCACAGAAGCAAAGCCCATCATCTTGGACAATCATTAAATTATAAACACCCAAATTCAAATTAATCTTGAATTTATCTGAAACTTTTGAGGAAGAGAATGGCATAGAAAGTGAGAGAAAGAATCCAAAATTTTGATTTGAGTGAGTCGAGATTTTGATCTTTGCTCAAGACTACTCTTTTTTCATGGTTTGTGCATGGTGTGGAAATTGAAGATTTTGAGCTCACACTCCTAAATAAACTAAATCATTGTGACCAAGAAAAATAATTTAAAGTAAAAACATAGCTTTGATATTGATTTGAGACCCTATAGAGATTTAAATCGAAGAGATATAGATCAATGAAAATGGCTTCTCTATTCTCCTTGTCTGTCCTAGTAAAGTGCTTAATTTTAATTATATATTTATTCATAAATTGTTAATTATTTTGTTAATTAGATGATTTATTACAAGATAATCATAATCTAACCAACAATCAATGCGTGTCACTAAATATTAATTTTAATGTAAAAAATAAAAATAAAATTTGATTCTATTATTTCATCTCTTTTTAGCTTAGTTATCCAAACAAAGCTTATATAAGTACAAAAAAAAAAAAACATATTATACCTTTTTTAACAAAGTAGAATAATCCGTTCAACAAACCTTTCAAGTCGTGCACATATCACCTTCCTAATAATTTAGGATCTTATGAGTTTTAAGGATTAGTGTTGTATCTATAAAGCATACTATATTATCTTTTAAATTCTTTTTTTTTTTTTTTTAGTAGTTGTAGAATAGCTTGGTTAAATCCTTTTTACTCACAACTCTCCTACGTCTCTACCTAAGAATTTGTCGTCAAATTTAAACCTTGACCCCTAAAACAATTTATGACTTTCAAACTCTTCAACTTTATTGAGCCACCTCTATCTTCCTTTAGAAAAATAAAAAAGTAACTTTCATTATTAATTTTATAGGATTAGCACTTGGACAATTACATGACCCGCAATGCGTGCATGACAAGGGACCATTTTTATACTTAAAAATTGGTCCTTTTCACTTATTGGACTTGTGGCCTCTCAAAATACCATCCAAGATTTGGAAGAAAGGAAAAACACAGAAACTGAGAGATGGGAAGCAATTCCATTGAAGAAGAAGACAATAATCATGTAATAGACATTTGGGAGGTAAACAATGAGCGTCTGGCCTCTATGCACCGCAAAATCTCTGAGCCCCCAAGATTGCTAAGCAGAGCTGCTGGTAAGAGCTCTTGTTGCATTTCCAGAGTCCCAAAGAGCCTAATTGATGTCAATGGCAAATCATACCAACCCCAAATCGTCTCCATCGGACCATATCACCATGGTCATCCCCAATTCAAGATGATTGAGGAGCACAAATGGGGTTATTTGGGTTCTTTGCTTTCCAGGACACAACCCAAAGGATTGGGTTTAGAGGACTATTTGAAAGCCATAGCAAAACTAGAACTCAAAGCCAGAGAGTCCTACTCTGAAAATATCCGACTTAGCAGCCATGAATTCGTAGAAATGATGGTTCTTGATGGCTGTTTCATAATCGAATTGTTTCGCAAAGTGGGTAAATTGGTACCATTCGAAGTCGATGACCCAATTATCTCTCTGTCATGGATATTACCGTTTTTCTACAGAGATTTTCTTAGGCTTGAAAATCAGATCCCCTTTTTTATTTTGGAAAGCTTGTTCGAGCTATCAAATTTTCCTGAAGACAAATCTTCTCCAACCTTATCAACTCTAGCCATGGAATTCTTCAACTACTCAATGCAAAAACCTGACCAAGTCATAGCCAAGCATACCAATCTCAAAGGCAAACACCTCCTTGATTTAATTCGTTCAAGTTATATCCCTCCCCTTCAAGAAACAGAGCCAAACAGAGTGAATACACCAACCCACATAATCCATTGCATCTCTAAGCTTCGCAAGGCAGGTATCAAGCTCAATCCAGGTGATGACGATAGTTTTTTGGTTATAAAATTCAAGCATGGCGTAATTGAAATGCCCACAATCACAATTGATGATTTCATGGGCTCTTTCTTACTTAATTGTGTGGCATTTGAGCAATGTTACAGTGGCTGTTCAAAGCACATGACCACTTACGTGACTCTTTTGGATTGTCTTATAAATAGTTACAGGGACGTTGAGTACTTGATTGAGTGGAATATCATTGAGAATTATTTTGGGACAGATGGAGAAATTGCACATTTGATCAATAATATGGGAAAAGATGTGGCATTTGATATAGATCTGTGTTACTTGTCGGAATTGTTCAACCAGGTGCACGATTACTATCGGAAAAGCTGGCATGTACAGTGGGCGAGCTTTAAGTATACTTATTTTGATACTCCTTGGTCGTTTATATCAGCATTCGCTGCTTTGATTTTGTTGATTCTCACTGTGGCTCAGACCTATTTTACCATTATTTCTTATGTTCGACCTAGTTGAATCATTTTGAATTGAGATATAAGTATTGCACTCCTATTAATATGTGTATAATGTTTTGGTTGATGAGGAAAAGGAGTAGATGGATGATCATGTTATATTTATATATATATATATATATATCCAATTTTGCATTTATTTTCTCACATTTTGAAAATTTTATAATTAAGTTATTTGAGGGTAATCGAAATGGTGATAAATTTGTCATACCAAGTATTGAGTCAAATCGAATTAGATTCTTTTTGTTGTGTTTAAACAATCTTCGAATTATAAAATGCAATAATTAGATTTGTAATGGGTTAGGTCGAACTGAATTTGAATTGATTCCCATATAAAACATTGTTGAAGCCCTATTTTTAAAATCAATTAATTTGTTTTAAAAATGAAGTTCCAACATGGTATCATGTTTGAGTCCATCAAGCCCCTGCATGGATAAATCTTAACAAGTGACGCCTCTAAATGGCTAAATCCTTAAGAGACGCCTACACCCGACAAATGATATAATATATAGTCCTGAACTACGTTAGATGGACCGACCCTGACGTGTTTCTGATATAAATTACTACAAGAAATTGATGTATTTGTATTTACAATTTTGCAGACTCAGATAACAGCTATATGCATCTACAAAATTGCAAGCACAAACAATCTCTAAAATATTTTGAACGCAGAGCAGACGCATATTCTGATTTAATTTTAATCTTGTTTTTTGCGAGCTTATCTATGTTTGCTAGTTTATTATCTATGTGTACCCTGAGAGATGCATATATGAATATATTTTATTTAAAAATAATATATATTTACATCTATCACTTAATATATCTACATCTGGAAACACAAATGCAGATACTTTTCCTCTAATTGAAACCTATCCTGTGAATTTCCTTCTCCTTCCTCCTCTCTTCTCTGCAACTAGCCTTTTGGAAAACTCTCTCCCTCTGAAACCAAGCTAGCAGCATCGAAGCTTACCACCGCAGTGCTCTAATATTTATACCCACCTCCATCTTCAACTTTAACCTTAACTTTCTCTCTTGTTCTGACAAGATTTTATGTTCCCTTGGGGTTTGTCATTATCTCTTTTCCTCTTCCTCTCTTGATCTCTGTATCAAGTTTTGATTTTTTGTCATTGAAATTTGATTTTTGTTTTATTTTAAGGAGAAAGAACTATATCTAGGTGATTTATTTGCTAAGGTTTTTGCTTGAAGCTGCTAGATATTGTATTGGTGAACAGGTCAATTTTAGTTTTATTTTTTTTTACCCCTTTTATTCTTTTTATTCTTGCTGTATGTATATGTGTGTGTCTGATTATTTCTTTTGTATTTATTTAGAGAGTGTACATGCTGTGTTTGTTTCCGCATGAACAATCTCTAAGATGTAACTATTCCAAGAGATATAAAATTTTAGTTGATCTATAAATGTACCCATTTAAAATTTGAACAAAAACCTACCTAGAAATTAATTGAACTGCTAATCACAAACCTTTGTTTTTCATTTGAAATATCTTTGTCAATAATTTTAACATAATAAGATAAGAAACTCTTCAGATTATCTACTCTCTGATGTTTGTTATTTACTGCAAAAATCTTAAGAAAGAGATTTTATTTAATATTTATTCCAAATTTTGAACAACATATACATTTACTCCTAGACTCCTTTTTACTTTGGTCTAGCATCAACACATAGAGCTAATTCATTTTTTTCCTTTGAATGTTAATACAAGTTTGGGGAGTAAAACGATTTAATACAAGTTCGTTTCAGATTCCGGTACTATCGGAATCTGAAACGAACTTGTATTGAACAAGATATACATTTACTCCCATACTCCTTTTTACTTTATTCTTGCATCAACGCATAGAGCTAGTTCACTTTTTCCTTTGAATGTTAATACCGGAATCTGAAACGAAATTGTATTAAACAACGTACACATTTACTCCCATACTCCTTTTTACTTTGTTCTAGCATCAACACATAGAGTTAGTTCGCTTTTTCCTTTAAATGTTAATACAAGTTTGGGGAGTAAAACGGTTCAATACAAGTTCATTCTAGATTATGGTAGTACCGGCATGACCATGGGGACAAATAAGACCAATAGGAAGAAAAGAAAAACCATTAGGCCAAGCTTTTAGTTTCAATACAAAAACTTGTCAAGTTTGGGTTAATTTGTCCAAGTTAAAATTTTAACTTATATACATATTAAGTTAAGTTTAATTTATAACTTATTTATTTTGATTATTTCAGGTTGCACATTCTATATTCGGGCCTTTGCACCTTAATCAGGATAACGAGCAAGCTCGAGATGACGACGACTCAGGAATAGGAGATAATCATGATTCTTATATTTATGTATTTTCTTCATTTACTGTAAATAATATTGTTATGATGATTTGTGTATAATATTTTTTATTTATATAAAATTTAGAATTCAAATTTAAAATATACTTTTATATATATATTTACAGGTATAAAATTAAAAATTAAAATATTTTCTTTATCTGTGTCTGCATTATGATTATTTGTGTCTTCTTGTTGCAAATACAGATAAAATTCAAAAAGAAAACAAAAATTGCGTTTGTTTTTCTATTTCTGTACAACATAAGTAGTTGTACCTGATTTACATTTTAGTATTTGGAAGTTAGATTCAGATACATGATAAAAAATTATTAGTATCTATATATTGCGTCTGCTAGACAGATACATATAAGTTTGCATTTGCGTAAACACAAACATTATAATTACTGAGTTTATTTATCAGAGCCTGGGAGCATACACAGGTGAGTAGAATGTTTAGGGACTTAACACTATAAATAAATTGATGTGTAATTTTTCTTGATACCAATTAATTGAATTTAAAAATAGAATTTTAACAAACACTGTATATAAGTTAATGCGTAGAATGTTGTAGGAAAAATAAAAAACAAGATAAATATAATTGGAATCATATTAAATCATATTTGCGGTTGAATCAGATTCAGTTTGGCTTGATCAGTTTTCTCCAAGCAAAGGAGATTGGTGAAGTTGAATCTAGGGATGACACATCAACAAAGGGAGGCAGAAACATGTCTTTTTCTGCTAGTGTGTGATACAATTATTAAATAATTGGTACTTCTTAGACACGTAAGAGTACTCAAAGCAGTTGACAAGGTATAAGCAACTCACGAGTCTCGAGCCCAACTAGAAGAATTCAATAATAAATGTCAAATTTGGAAACGAGTATATTAATATTTATCTTCCGTAAGCTTAGTGTCTTAGACATTTCAATTCAATACAAGACTTTTCAGAAATAATAAAAGATACTAAAGATAAGTAAATTAACTATTGAATTAGTAAAAGATAAATTAAATAATAAAAGATATAAGCTAACGTGATCCATTTTTATTAACACTTTTGTTTCACAAAGTTGGATTACATTCAAGTGATCAGGGAAAATTGCATCTCTTTCAACCTGACCTAAACTTTCTCTTACTTAGTCCTTGTCGTGTCTTCTTTGTTGAATAATGTTTCCGACTTTTTCCAAGTCCAATATTTGAATTTTGCTTGGTAACATAATTAGTATTAGTACTATATATATGTAGAGGCCTATGCCTTTTGTGGCCTCCAAAGCTTGCCTGTCTCATCCCCATTCTCCTTGACACACAAAACGAAGAACCAGTACTATAGCTAGTACGTCCTAAATCATATTTACATAATACATTCATTTGTTTTCTTTCTACCCAGCTAGATAGCAATTTGGGATATTCTTGTTGCAAAAGTTTCATACTATGAGTACTTCCACAACAAGTGGTGCAACAGAAAGCTTGGCTTTTTATCAACTTCCTCAACCCAGTACTTGTGATTGTAATGATCAGATGGCCACCAATTTGATTACTTCGGAGTGCTCTAACTCTCATGCTCATGAAGCAACATCTGAAGACGTAGTTGATGATGGTAAAGAATGTGATCATAATGAGCTAGTTAAAATCATTTTGGAGATGTATAAAAAACTTCCCGCAAGCATAAGAGAGAAATTCAGTTTGGAAGAAATGTTAACCAAATACAAAAACAGGAGGGAAAGAAAATGGAGGACAAAAGTTTCCAAGTATAAAGTCACAACGACAACACGCGGCGGTGGCCGTGGCGGCGTTGTTAAACAGAAGCTTGAGCGCTTTAAGATACGGACTCTTGATTTGCCAGAGATTGTCAAAGAGGATGACAAGAGATAAATGAAATTAAATATTAATTAAGCATGATAAGTTCAATATTATTTTTGTATAAATTCATTATTTTAATCTTTATAGAATTCTTTAATTCTTTTCACATTCACTATTCTGATATTTTGTGAAATCACATCTTTGATGATAATAAAAGCTGAAGATTTGTTCATTGTTGTTGATATTTATATTATATAATCTAGGAAGGCTTACAAGAACTCTGTCACAAGTCACAACAGATAAGCTCTAGTAGCTACTTATTTCTTAACTGGGCCAAACCCCCCAAAAAGGAAAATATCAATTGGGCCTCTAAGATGCATAACCCAATTCTTCCACCATCTGCAACAAATTATTCAAATACCTAGACTATTGTTTTCGGGTATGAGCTATTAAAAGTAGATCTACTTTTTGAGTAAATTGATTATTTTAAAGTACTTAATGAGTGGAATAAAAACTAAACTTGGTTCTAAGGATCTACCTTGGTCCCAGCAGTGACCCCACAGAATTTTTAACACTGTCTGTCTATATGTATAAGACAATTATTAATAAACTACAAAATAATAATTCAAATGCTCTCACTAAAATTTAGATAGCATAATTTTAACTCTACTGAAATTTGAACAAAAACAGTTTTGACCTTCAAAAATTTTAATAAAACATTTTTTTTTACCACAAAATTTGTGTAACATGAGAAAAATAATTTTATTGTATAATTAAGAAGATAAATTGTTGACAAACTTTATCATCATATAACTTCTTTTTTGCTTTTAACTATAAATTTATTATTTTTTGAATTTTTTTGGCATTTAGTCAATTTTTAAAAAATATTTATTAATTCTTTAAAAACAACGTCACTAACTAACGTTTTGACGTGAAATATTTTTTTTTTATATTGAAAATAATTTATTTTTAGTCATAATAATAAAAATTAAGAGTAGACATAAATCATGAATATATTTTTAAATTTCATTATTATTTTTTTATCAAGTAAACACATATGTTCAATCAAAATATAATAAATTTTGTTACTTTTAATTTTTGTACACACAAAAAATCCAGAGTTCTTTATTAAATTGCATTACATTCATTCAAAGTTTTTAATTTAGTTACGATTTATATCTAAAAAATAACAATTGTTGTTATGAATTCTCATTGATAGAGATTAGGGAATTATTTTTTTAGCTTAACAAATGACTGTGATCAAAAAAAGAGAATGCACTATATATTATTCACGTCAATTAATATTTGGCAGTTGCCCTCACTGCCAAAAAGTTTTAGATCCATTAATTAGTTGTCTCGGATGTTGGTAGGACTCACTTAAGAGATGACATTAAATTAAGTCTACTTTCAGAAGTGAAATTAGTTCCACTTCAAGTTAAATTGAACTCGGACACTAATTTTCCTAATCTAGATTATCTTATGCCATTAATCTCATTGTTAATTGCAAATGGGACAGTAGTTGTATTAGGGGTTTGTGAAAATCGTATTTATCATAATTAAGATAAGATAGGCAGGTGACTGTACCTAATTTAGTTGTTGTAGGCAGTAGGCACTAATCAATGTGACTGGGGGGGCATGTCATCTATAAGCACGAAGAGGAAAAATTAAAGCATGTCAAATCTTAACAACAGTCAATAGTGGTGATAATTAATTAGTATTTTTTGTGTGGTGCTTAATCCATTGCTTATTATCTCATTATCACATCTCTTGACTCTGCCCATTAATTGAAATATCTGTTTTTCCCATCAAAAGTTTAAAAATGGTATTCTTCTGAAGAAGCAGTACTTAAGCTGGATGAAATTTCTAAACTATGCTCATAACTAGGTGTCCACTTTCCTTCCATTTCATTGTCAAATTGTTGTTAGCTCAACTCGCAAATGCAGCTTGATACCGGATTTACTGTTTCACTTTCGACAGACATAGATTTCATTCCACAAACAAGGCTTACTAATTAGGGGACCATGTTGTTAAGGGTAAGGTGAAGGGTCATTATGTATACATTCAATGTTACTTTTCTTCCACTATATTTATATATATGTATTAGTGTGCCACGTATGAAGAACCAACTTGCTGAGAATAACAAATGAACAGAAGGGTTATGTGGGCCATACTCTTGACGGCTTGAGCTCACAATATATTTGAGTACGTTTGTTCATATTACCGTGCGATTAGTGTATTAGTCGAAAGACACAGTAGTTAAGTTGGTACATTTTTTTTATAGAAACTAACAACCCTCCCTTATAATCAACTCGGATAATAATTACTATAAATTCTTATTGACTACAATAAAGCTTCCAGTTCCCACTTGATTAATTGCTTTTGTGTATACGCAATGTAAGGATTGGAATTTAAAGGTCATTAATTCTTCTGCTTTAGGACTTTCAGGCCATCGAGCAGGATTGCTCAACTTAAAACTGATCAACTGAAAGATCCATCCTCTGCATGATTTTCATGTCAAGTGCACTCTTTTCCATGCAGATCTGCAGGATGGTTGAAGGTTTCACGCCAAGAGCTCAACCTATAAGGAAAAATATGTATTTCAAGGTAAAACTTTGATACCCCCAGCTTTCTATCATATTGACATCCTTCAATTGTGGTGCCATAAATAACTGATCAGTGCTTTCTTCATTGGTTAATCCCAACAAAATCAACCTTTAATTATTATAAGTGATCATATTCAAGTCAAGTTGCATGCCCAGGAAACAATAATCCAAATGCTTCTTTCAGATATATATAAATATATATATATATATATATATATATATGCATTACATGACTCTGTATACAGAAGCAATACAAATGACATAAAAGGTGCAACAGCAGAAAAATCCAATATAAAATATATTTGTACAGAATCTCAGAGTAATTAAAAAGCTAGCTTGCTTTTGATGTGAAGGTTCTCCCATAATTTATTTTACTCAACCATTTTATATTGCTTTTAAATGGATATTGGGCATGCAGAAGATAGATATGCATGATCATGCATGGTCGACTAGGGGAATTTCCAAAGGTTTTGATCCTCAATATTTTCAGGGTCAGCATCACTGCCAGCAATGTCCAAATGAGGAGGGCTTAGGAGCATTCCTTCGGCCATATTGGCTAGAACATTGGGCATGTCAAAGATCAAATCCTCATCCATATACTCATCATTCACTCCTGCTGGCTTGTCATCTGCCTGTGGCTGTGCCACTAAAATATTTGATGCTTGGCCAAGTTGAGTACTACTGGCAGCTGACAGAGCATCCGTGGCAGCCGCTGCAGCAGCTGCTGCACTGGCGGCAGCCACCTGAATATCACGTGGGGAGGAAGAGACGGGGACAGGAAGGGATGTAGCAGAGTTAGGGAAATTGAGTTCAGCATCATGACCTTTAAGAGCTAGAGCTGCCACATCATAGGCAACAGCAGCCATTTCGGGTGTTTGAAACGTGCCTAACCAAATTCTGTTTGGCTTCTTGGGCTCTCTAATTTCTGACACCCATTTCCCACTACTCCTGCGCCGCCTTACCCCACGGTAAACCGGGTGACGGCCTGGTGTTACAGGTGTGGAAGAAGCAGAGGCATTGATAGTAGTAGAACTAGAAGATAATTGCGTGTCAGATTGTGATGAAGAATGCATGGTTTTGCTTCAATTTGGTAAAGACGGCTAATGGCGGTAAAATCCGATGTTAGTTGGAAGTCGAGGGAAGCCATTTATGGGGGATTGGATTTGAGTGTAGAATCTGAAGGCAGAGGAAGGAGTTGTGCAAACCAGTTGTTGATGAACTGCGGTGTGTTATTGTTGGGGTGTAAGGCAGTCTTTTTGTGGACATATGGGTTGGATACCTGAATTGCGTTTTGTAGCTGAAATGCCCAAAAAAATCTGCCTGCCTTAAACAAACAATGTCAAACATCAAACAGTAAAACTAATGCTGTCTTTCTGCAATAAGCATCACTAACCAAACACGTTAACATAGATTTGATTGTTAATAATGAGGGAGGCTGTTTCTAGTCCTTGATTTTCCATTTATAAGATTGTACAAACGAGTTAATTAATGACGTGGGATTTGATAGTTGATCTTAAACGTATGGGGACTTTCTTATTTTTTTCATTTTCCTTCAACCAATCATCTATGTAAGGTTTTTGATCATGCAGGACACCAGATCACAGCAATCTAGCTAGATCCGATGCAAGTGATAAGACATCACAGATAGATACAATAGGTTAGGAAAATTGATAAGAATAATTTTGAGACGTGGTATCACAATCTTTAATCAAGATTTTAATTTCAGTATGAAAATGGTATGAATATAACAATTTTGCCTCCCATATAAAGCAATGCATTCATCATTACTAAAGGCTTTCTTTCAGTATCTCTAGTGAATTGTGTGTTTTAACATTATGTGAAGTCAAGGGTATTGAAGAATAATGATATGTTTGTCACTTATTTACTCGTATTTAAATCAATAAACTATCAATTTTTGAGTAGTAACAACTCTTACAAAATTAATATTTCATTCATTTGAAAATACTTATCAAATAATATTATGGAAATTAATAATAATTTCTCTAATTACAAACTATTTTCAACACCATATACATAATGTCAGAATACACAATATATTATAGTTACTAAAAAATTGAGTTTTTAAATAAGTTAGGTAATAAGTTATCATCGTATCAAACACATGTACTAAGCTCGAACATCGCTTTTATCATCTACATAAACTCATTAAAAATCATAAAATTCACATGTTTAGTTCAACCCAACTATATATAGATCTTCTATTTCAAAATAAATATTTAAAATTCTTTTCGTCCTTAAAGAAGAATTTAAGTCATAATAAAAATTAAACCAAATAATTAATTATTAAAAAAAATCTTTGGATTATATGATCAATTTCATTGATTGATTCAATTAGATGAATGAGAGGTGAATGGAAAAGAGGGCCAATAAAATCGGGTAACTAGTTTAAAAGAAAAATTAGTGTTTATTTAATAATAGAATTGTGTCACTTGTGGCTAGTTATTCTTTTTTTTTTTTTTTTTTCTTTTTTTTTAAAATGAATTTTGTTATAAAATGACATCAAAAGCTTTCAATATAAAAAGAGAAATAACTGAATAAATGCTTATTATATGACTTTTTTAAATTAAAAAATTAGTTAAAGCTTAGGAAGACATCATAAGGTTGTTTAGACTTTTACTATAGTAAAGTTGAAATATCTATCTATATATATTATATATATGTTTATTTTTAATTAATTAATTTATATTTTACTTTAGTATGTACTTCATTTAAAGTAGCCTATTTCAAAAGAACCAATTCTTCAAAGAAGAAGATTGAAACACATATTTTCTTTTGTTATTTGAAGTTTCAATATTTCATGTTATAATTACTTGTTTAATTATAATGATATGATATGAAACCAAATGGGTCGATGATACTGTACTCAAAAATCACAAGCATGTAGATATCTCAATAATTAGAACAAAATATGTTAGATTCCACTATCAATTAAATTCTTCATTTATATACTGTTTTACCTTAAGGTCAACTTGGAGATCTCATGATAAAAAAAAATTAAAAAAAATTGCATTAATTAAAACAATCAAGTGATTTGGTACTTAATTACTTAGATATAAGAGCATCTAATAAGTTCTAAGTTATTGAATCTAAGTTTGGCAATATATTGGTTCTTATCGTGTTTTCAGTTTCTTACTTTTACATATAGATAAAGATTTAATTCGTTCATGATTCTAGACAAAATTATTTTAATTCATTGAAAAATAATGTTAAAAAAATTGTAAGAACAAAATTTATTTATCATTAAAATATATTTTAAAATCATTAATTTTTATAGACATGACTTTTGCACGTGACATGCAAAATAGTTACATTACAAGTAAACGTAAGAACCCAAATTTGAAAAGTAATGTAGATATGCTACGTTTTCTGTTTGTGATTTCTAAATTATAATTGAGTTACAAGCAATGAGGCCAACTTATATATTCAATAGCCAATAGAAACACTGAGAAAGTGACACCCTAATTGGTTTATTTCAATGCTTTCAATGAAAACCGTGTTGCCACCGCATGCATTTATTCACTGGGTGTCAGCCGCGTTGTGCGGCCGCTTTTGGAGCATGGGTGCAGGGTACTGTATGTATTGCTGAATATAGTTGGTTTAACTTTTAAAATAGATTTTTAGTTTAAATTTTTATATAAAGTTATTTGATATAGAGATTTTCTTTTTTAAGCTTTATCGAAAAGTTTGTTTGGATTTGTAGATTTATAGAGTCATAAAAGCTAAAGTTAGAAAAAAAAAAAAATTTCAAAAAGAAAACAAGGATAACTCATATGAATTTTAATAATTATTTTATTTAGACAAATATAATTTTAAAATTTTTCAAATTGTATTTTTAGTAATTTTAATACTCAATATCATTTTTTTTTAAATAAAATAATTTTTTTATATCTCACAATGCTCTTTTTCAAAACACTTTTCTAACTTTTTAAACAACACTATTTGAAAAGTATTTTCACATACAGTGCTTTACTTAAACAAATAGACCCATTATATATATTAGATATATCAATTAGTAGTGTCAGGTATGTAAATCTTGATTAATTTACATCTCTAATTTTAATTAAATATATGTCATTTATATTGAGATTAAGATATTTATAAAAAATTTATTTACACGATTTAAAAAAAATATTTGAATTCATGAAACAACAAAATAAGTATACATTTTTTACTATTAGACCAACCTCTCACATATTATAATATAATATATTTATGGCAAAAATTCAACATTTCTTTCCCATCGTAATTTATGGCATTTCAAATGAGTAAATATTAATTAATAAATAATTACTATTTAATCATATATGAACTTTTTGTGAAAATTGATGTTGAATTGTAAGATTGCAAGTTTTCCTCCCAATTTTCATCTGCATCTCCCTATTATTTTTGCTCTTGTACCTATTCCTGATACCTTCCTTTACCTTGCATTTTTCTCCTAATATTTATGAGATTTTTAATTTCTCTCGCATAAAAAATCAACGAAGTGTTTTATTCAACAAGGAGAAAATGATGGAAAATAAAATGATTATGATTTGGGAGTTTAATTTGAGATTGTTAATTGTATTTTATATTATATTTTATGATATATCATTAGAATTTAAGACTTTATTTAGTAATTTGTCTTAAAATTTAATCCTACGTTTTAGTGTGTGGCTTATATATAGACTTATATATTATGTAATGTTTTAGAATTGTTTTTTTTTTTCAAAAATTGATATGAATTACAGATTTTCTTTCATAATTTCATGTATCATATCTCTCCATCCCTTTTTCTAGTTCCTAATTCCCATTTTCCTTTAACTGTCCTACATCATTAAGCTTTACATGAAGACAGATCCCAATTGACCAATTACGTACCTATTTAGAGTTGAATTTTCTGGGCTTTCTAATTTAATTCTCTTGTTAACACGAGGTCATCACTTCAATTAAGCAAAGCATTATGCATACAAAACAGACAGATTGAAATGGGCCAGGCCCATAAATATATGGCCGCATATTGATCTGGGCAACTAACAGAAGAAGAGCAAGGGAGTATTATCATATCAATCATTCTTGATATAGGTTGGGTTGTTGAATTGGAGCTGGGCTCTTTTCATAATCGATTACTGTACGAACAAATATCATCTTCAGGAGTAAGATCTCAATTTTGATATGCGTCAAACTAATAACAGGTTGACAATTTTGTAAAATTATTCTTAAAGAGAGCATACAAAATATATATTGATTCCCTTAATTACTAAAGTTTAATTTCAAATTTATATTTTTGTCCAAAAAGTTTTAATATGCTCTTAAATTTTAATTTTGTTTTTTATTTTATTTTTTATAATACATTACTAATATTGTGTCATGTTTTTGAATCGTAGTTTATGTATTTATATGTCAAGTAGCCCAGCTTGAGTCTAGATCTAGGCTTGATGTCGAGCTTCTGTAAACTCAGCTATGTATAAATGTAAGAAGTGGAACTCAATCGCCAGATATGTTAGACACCTGTCATTGATTTGGATGGGATGTAAATGATGATTAAAATAAAGATGCTTTTGTTAATTTTCAAATTGAAAGTTAGCCCTTAAAATCAAAGCTCCTAACTTTCTTACATTTCATGATTAAGCTTTTTTAGGGTGACAACTCAATCCCACATTAGCCGATTAGATCACAACATTTAAATTACACTTAAAACAAAACTCGGAATTGATGCATAACTCGGAATTGGAAATTAGGAGTTTGATTGTCCAGTTTTAATATCTTGCTTTGACTTAACACTTTGGAATTGAAATTGAAAATTTTCAAACAAATTTCAAGAAATTAAGAAACAACTATAAAACACCATCTCCATTGTTTATAGGTAAAACATAAAATTACAATTCCAAATTCTTTTGTCCTAAATCATTTGCACATATGCCATTATCTACTTATAGTGGTACATAATGTTATGTTATCGACAATCATATTACCAACCATCACCCACTGGCAAGGTTTGTCATCTGACCTTTCTTGGCAACCACCCACCACCACCGTCACCTTAATTGACGAGTTCTGTTGGCCTGTGATCAGGACCCTTCAAAGATGACAAAGACTATTGATAGGGATAAGGTGGAGACAACAACAACCACCATCAGATTAATGAAGATCACAACAACAAGAGTATGTACTGTTGGATGTGCATGTAGACAACCACAACCACTATTGGATCAATGGAAACAACGACAACCAATGTCAGAATTCGCCAAAAACGACAACAATCATAATAGTGACTTGCCAAAGACATTGAAAACCATCATTAAAATTTTTAGAAAACGAAGACAACCACTTCTATGAACCGTCAAGAAAGACAACAAACAAAGGTCTTAGAGCACAAATTCAATTATAGTTTTTTTTGCTTCAAACCCATAAGTTTTAATTTTAGAAATAAAATTAAAATTGCTTTTACAATTTCAATTCTATTTCTAATTTCATACATCCTAATATAGCGTTGGCTCTTTTCCAATTCCCATGTCCTGCCGGATGTTTTTTTTCCGGTCGGTAAACAATACAAATCCCTCTGACACTTATAACATTCTTTTAACTCGGCCAACGAGCTTATAACCTAGCAACACCAAAAATAATGTTAAATATGCTACTTACATAGTCATGGGTTCAAATGTTGATGGGTGCGAGTAGTGGTTATTCTCCTATTTCTCCTCTTTTATGTCAATTGGAAAAAAGAAAAAGAAAAAGAAAAACCCTCCTTTTAAGTATGTCGTTGTCTTGTTTTGTGCTTTAATGATTGAGTGTTGAGAGGTTTCATTTACATGCAATTGGGTCCAACGAAGTCATCATGGGACAAAAGGCCCCACAATGGATTTCAAAAAATCGCGATCTCTAGCAATTCTATAGTGAATCTGGTGAATGGGGACATCCATCCATCCATGGAATATACACATATGAGCTGCAAAATTTGAATTTAGGAACTACGTATCTAGCTACTTTGTGTCTCCATCTTATGTATGTACTTACCAATTAAAATGTGAAACCTGTGCTTTGTACCATAAGGTTGGCAAACTTGACAATCATATAAACATATATATATATATCTTCATGTAATATCCATCCATACATCCATCATGAACTATCTACATGGCTATTTTGATTTGAATGAATACATTTATATTGAGGGCTATATATAAATATTTTGGGTTTTCTGTAGGGCTATATATTTGCAGAGATACAAGATTATATAATTTAGTTTAGAATAATAAGAATAAAGAGAGCAAATACAATAAATATATCTCGTTCAATGCAAGAGCCTAATCGATGGGATTAGAGACAATAATATCGTTTTATGGATATAAATACTTAGCTGATCACTCACACCCTTGATGTAAAATAGTAGAGTCTTATAGACACTGCGAATCTTGAGTAAATAAATTAATTCGTACTTATGCATATAATTGTGATTATAATTATGTCTATAATTGTGCGTGTACGTTATTATGCCTTAATGTTCTATCAATTATAATATAAGAAATACACATAATAATTAATCCTATGAATTATTGTGTTGTGATTAGGATAAAATATTTTCTTTTTTCTGTTAATATTTTAGATCAATTATTCTTAACAAATACATAAAATATAATATGTCAAAGATAATTTATTACAATTGATTGAAATTAGTTGACTATCCCAATCATATCATCAATCACCCACAATTAAGATAATCATGTATATTGATATTATAATTAATTGAATTAAGACATAATTATAGACACAATTAGTTATAATTATATGTTAATTCTAAGACCCGTGATTGTCTTATAGGTCTATAAATTGAATGCTCTAATATTGTAAAGAGTGAGTCAATGAGTTTTATTTCCATGAAATAAATATATTACTCTTCTTCAATGGAGTAGGTCAAGAACCGAACTACGTATTTTTTTTGTGTGTCTCTTTATCTTTTACATGGCACCTTGAAATAAGACAAGCACTTTAAGATGCTTAAATATTCTTGTATATATAACAGTAAGTATGTTCGGGTCAGTATACATACACATTGAATAATTGTCTTTCCGATCCTATCAAAGACATGCCTTTCCTGCAATAATACTTTAAGATGCTTAAATATTTGATAAAAATGAAAGAGACAAATGCTTCAAAGTAGTTTTTTTTTTTTTTTAAGCGTTTAGATAGCGTTTGAACCAACTTATATGCGCATCACATCGACCAATCTATATATATCCATGGTAAAAAATAAACCACTCACATCAGCACTAAAGAATTGATAAAAATTTCAATTCATACTTCATTCCATGATTTCGAAATGGAATTCGAATCTACAAAATACAAGAATGTAATATATTTTTAACTATTAGGTCAACCCTATAAGTATCTTTATTAATTACTTTAATAAAGGCAAGAATCTCTAGCTCATTTGGTCTGTACAATCGTAAAGTGCGCGCTCTTTCTGTTCTCAAATTTCAATTTTGTTGTGCTTAGAGAAGTGATATATAGTTGACCTTCTCTTTATATATGCTTGTCATTCCTATAATACTAATGCATAATATAGATTTAAAAACAATTTGTGCCAAAAGGAAAAGAAAATTGACTTTCATGTCTTCTTTGTTTTCTCTACCTTCATTGAGTCTTTTCCTGCTGGAACGGAAAGATTACACTTTAGAGATTCCATGCTTCAAAGAATCAACAATTTCTCCTTCTCTCTGTCTAGACAATCATCAATCCAAATCCTGACCGTCCATCATAGATCATATAGTAATTACTAACAAAAATGAACAGGCAGGAGGTAATCCACGATGCATGCATGGCTAGCATTATAGATATACGGGGTAGGACCCACATTGGCATTTCCATTCTCCCCTGGGTTGGGTTTCCCTTTTACTCTGGGTCACGAAACCCACCCTTCCCTTTAGAACCAGAGAGCCAATAGTTCAGCTCAGACTATCATCAGGCTAAAAGTTTATGGGGCCCAGCCCAGCCGTGTCGGAGTGATGTATGCATGGACTCATGGGAGCCTGAAGCACCTGATCAATGGTGTTCATGGCCACATGCTCACCTTTATCCTGATGTAGTCATGTGTCATGTGTTTTGTTGTTATTATGCGTATGCATGGATCAGTATCATGGATGGAACGTTCTGCTCCTTCAAAAGCAAGCTATCAGATCTGTACGTGCCTCAGTCTACATGTGTCAGAACTGTGTGTGTGAGAGAGAGAAAGAAAGGGAACTCATATTTTCTTCTCTACACTACGTAGCCGATTGAGCTATCTCACTTCCTTATACTGTACCTTTTTTTATTTTTTTATTTTAACGGCAAGTGATGCGGATCAAATTATGTAAGTATCGAATTATTTATTTTTTTAGTTAATTAAAATACATATTATATATATTTTAAAATCAGAATTTATAAAAATTTTATTCTTGCAATTTTTTGACAATTCTAGACTCAAAAATCAAGGAAATAAACATTACTCATTGATCATAAGATCATTTCCTTAACATTTATATCTACTATCACATTCATCAATCACTTATAAAGAATTTATCATTTAGCTATTTGTTGGAATCGCATTTGAAATGAAGTTTCTACATGTATCTAGCATCACTCTTTCAAAAAAAAAAAAAAAAAAAAAAAAAAACCCCCAAAATCAAGTCTTAATATATAGCAACTTTAAATAGCAATATATATATATATATATATATATATAGCAACTTTATTTACATATGGCTAGATCTGCACAACTGACAACAATAATAAGATTGTTGTAATCTAACAAGTTGACTTAATCAGTTGCTAAGAAGATATCTTTCTTGACTTTTAGTTTCGAAATGTTAAAAACCATGAAAAATAAAATTATTGCAAACCAAAATGGATGCATGTACGGATATAGGTGGAGTTAGAATCAATAAGTTTAAATTGTGCATTATTTGAATTCGAGTAATAAATTCTAATACTCTAATTCAAATTGGAATAAAATTGTCAATATAAATATTTAAATTTATAAGGATAATTTGATAAAATATATTTTTATTATTCTAGATATTTATTTACAATAATATCAACTACCGAATCAAAAATATAGTTTTTGGAGTTAAATTCAAATATCAAAATATGTTCAAAAGTTGGATTCGAATTCCACCGGCACATTTAAAGGTGAGTGAGGCAAATGATTTTTTTTTTTTTTATTACTTTTCAAAAAGAAGACCATAAAGTATATTGCAATATTTATAAATTAAGAAAAGTAATAAAAATGTATCCAAAAGATGACAAAACCCACAAGAATATTGGGTTTTCAGTTTTTTCCTCACAAAAATAATAAAAGAAAAGTTTGCGCCACATATATCGATGAAAACTTGTATTATTATATCATATTAATATTGATAAACATTTATTTTATTGAAACTATATTAACTTTCTACTTCTACTAATAATAAAGAAAAAGAAAATATAAATAGAAGAAGGATGGAATTAGAAGAGAATGGGAAATGCTGAAATTCTAGTAAACCACTGGAAAGGTATTTAATGAAAAAGGACGCATCAGGTATGTGGTACAACATTGGCAGAGGGTTTACTGTTATACGTACCCATATCATGATGTCATCACCTGGTTGTGATCACATGGGCTGGATTCCCAACTAATTAATTATAATACCAGAATCAGCTTGTAGTGGGCCCCCACTCCATGCACAGCACACTTGATCATCTGCTTGCACATACAGACCGCAAAGTAATTTTGGCTGATCCTCATGAATTAATATTTTTTAATCCACATTCTTGTCTTACGTACATCACTAACTCTAATTAGGCAGTACGTTGCATGTGATAAAGGGTAATTATTTCAGTTTATATTGTTAGATGATATATAAAATATTTTTTATTTTTGTTTTGGTTTAGCAATTATATCATATTTGGCATATTGATACAATAAGTTATATGATTTCTATAAATGAGGAAAGTAATATTTGTAAGTGTATTAATAATTTAAATATTATGACAAGAAATAATGATTATAAAGATCCAAATATGGTCTATGTATGCTAAATTTGAATCAATGTAAAAAAATTTAATTTTTTATGAAAAGAAAGAAAAAAGACATAGAAAGGAGAAGACAAAAATAAAAAATAAAAAAAATTATATATATATATAATAAGAATTTTTTTTTTTAGTTAATAGGTTATATTTAATGATTAATTTAGATGATTTATGGTTATTTGCTAATTATGACTCAAATAAGTGAATTATATACCTAATTTGACTATTTATGAGGACTATTACAAAATGAGTGATAGTTCATGAGGAAAAATTGCAATTAAACCTTCACTTTGTTTAGGAATTTTGCCAAAAATATGCTTTAGTCTACCCATCTCTCACACACCTACATTTTCACGGTTAGATTCAAGTTCCGTGATTAAATAGAATTTAGAAATTTCTAGACTTAGATTTTCGGGATTAGAAATAGTAATGGATCAGATCATAATCTGATAAAATTTGAAATTGATATGGTAAGTACTTAAAGAGGCCTAATATGACATAGGAAAAACACCATCCAATTTTATCTCGATCCAACCTAGGTTGTATCTTCTCTTACCTTTTCCACATGTCTTTTATTATGTGGACCGATCCAACTAAAACTTATAATAAATCATGGTTTCTCGGTCTGATATGCAAATCAGATAAACAAATAATTTGTTTTTTGATATCTGTTGTCAAATTCCATCATGTTTTTGGTAACTTGGACTTGTACAGTGGTGTGCTAGAAGACTATTCCAAGAGAAAGAATTAAATGATTGTAAATAGCTCAGTACAAGCTACCAGTTCAAGCTCTAGTGCAAAACACTAGTAGTTAGGTATCTTCTATATTAGCTACTCCTACGAAGTGCTATAAATCTAGAGCAAGAAAGATAAATCTACCAATTGAAAATGAGAAGTGCATAAAAGTTTATAAAGGAAAGAAAATTGATAAACAAGCATGGCAAATTGGTCTTCCATGTGAAAATGTTTGTATCTTTGAATACAAAGCTATAAATCAAATTTTGTTGTAGTGTCTAATTTATACAATTAACTATTGAAAACAAAAATTATATCCCACTAACATTAGTAATTACCCACTAACCTAAACATATAACAAGTAGATTATGTCTTTTTCCACTCGCCTTAGTTCCCGTAACGTTTCAGTTATATCTATTCAAGCTCTAACGTAAAACACTAGTACGTAGGTATCTTCTATATCAACTACTCTTACAAACTATAGTATTTTGACTCAAATCCTTATTTGTGTAGTTTCCTAATTAGTTTATTCTTGGTGGGAAAGAAATAACTAATTAAATGTTGATAGGGATTGGTGGGCAAGAAATAACTAATTAGATGTTGACAGGGATTTCCTAATTAGTTTATTATTAGTGGGCAAGAAATAATTAATTAGAAGTTTATGAGATTTTGTAATTAGATTTACTTTAGTGGGAAAGTAAGTCTAATTAGATGATTATAAGGTTTCCATAAAGTGGAAGAAAAATTTTCTTGTTGGGAAAGTCTTATGAAGTATAAATATGTAGGCTTGTGAGAGCTGTAGGCATGAGGAAAAGAGAGATATAATATTTGTGGGAGCCCTCCTCATGGGTATAGGTGTAAGAGAGATTAGTAGAGATGTGACCTGAGTGAGTGAGAACACTATGTGTAGAGTATACTCTTTCTGTGTAATCTTCCTTAGAATATTAGTGAATTCTTTTTCTCATCTATGGATATAGGCAAGAGGATAAACCACTTTATCTTTTGTGTTGATATTTATTTCTTTTCTCTTATACATATATTTTGTTGTTGGTAACTTTTGTTATTTTTTACGATAACTTATTAAAGATTAAAGGGCAATTTCATATAATTTTAAATAAGTGGTATCAGAGCCTGATTTAATTAGGATGTAGATGAGCTATTGTAAAAATTCAAAGGTGTTAAAGAAAAGAAAAAAAAAAGGGTTGAGATGATTAAGATTGTGTCGAAGGAAGAGAAAGAAGAAAAAGTTGAAGAAAAAAAGGCTAGGTTTTGCATTGAGATTTGTTGAGGTGGAGTTGTTTGCAGAAACCTAACCTATTGATGAGACAATATGGAAAGGGCTTATGAATAGTGATAGGTGAGATTGAGTTATTTGTAGAAACCTAACCTAGTAATGCGACGACGTGGAAAGGGCTCATAAATGGTGATAGGTGAGATGAAGTTGTTTGTAAAAACCTAACCCAGTAACGAGACGATGTCAAAATGGCTCATCAATGGTGATAGGTCAAATGAAGCTGCAATTTTTAAAAAAACCTAATCTAGTGATGAGACAACACGAAAAGGACTCATTAATGGTGAAAGGTGAGGTGAAGTTATAGTTTTTTGCAAAAATCTAATCCAGTGATAAGACAATGTGAAAAAGGCTTATCAATGGTGTTAGGTGAGGTGGAGTTGAGAAAATGACCACATACATATGCATTGTTGTTGTTGCGGGATATTATGGTTTATTCACTATCAGTACGTAGAGATTTTCGATGGAGTGAGGCTCATGTGAAGTTTTGATAATTCTGTTGTTGATGGCAGATGATGTATTGTATGAGTATTAAAGATTGTTTAGAAAGATTTGAGTGAAAGGTGGAGATTGTAGGATTTTGACCCAAATCCTTATTTGTGTAGTTTCCTAATTAGTTTATTCTTGGTGATAAGAAATAACTAATTAGATCTTGATGGGGATTTCCTAATCAGTTTATTATTGGTAGGCAAAAAATAACTAATTAGAAGTTGATGAGATTTTCTAATTAGATTTATCTTGGTGGGTAAGTATAATTAAATAATTGTAAGGTTTCCATAAAATTGAAGAAAATTTTTCTTATTAGGCAAGTTCTATGTAGTATAAATATTTAGGCTTGTGAGAGTTGTAGTTATGAAAAAAAGAGAGATTTAATATTTGTAGGAGTCTCCCTCATGGGTAGGGGTGTAAGAGAGATTAGTAAAGATATGGCCTAATAAATGAGAATACTATGTGTATAGTGTACTCTTTCTTGGAATATTAGTTAATTTTTTTCTCATCCATGGATGTATGCAAGAAACTGAATCATGTTATATTTTGTGTCAATATTTATTTCTCTTCTTTTCAACTTATATTTTCGTGTTAGTAACCTTTGTTATTTTTTTTACTATAACTCATTAAAGATTGAAGGAGAATTTCGTATAATTCCCAACACAAAGTGTTGTAAATCTAAAGTAAGAAAGATAAATCTACCAATTGAAAATGAGAAGTGCATGAAAGCTTATAAGGGAAAGAATATTGACAACAAGCATAAAGGAATTAAAGATGAATTGATATTCTATGTGGAAATGTTTGTATCTTTGTATACAAAGCCGTAAATTGAATTTTATTTGAGTATCTAATCTAGACAATTAATTATTGAAAACCAAAATTATCCCACTAATGATAATTACCCATTAACCTAAACATATAACAACTAGTTTATGTCTTTTTCTACTCTCCTTAATTCCCACAACGTATCAGTTATACCTGATCCATGTGACCATACTCTTTTACTAGTTTTGACCAAATATGTGGAGCCTAATTGCCTGAAGCCTGCTGCTTTGTGGTCTCTACATGTCATCAACTTATTAGCCACCGAGATTAGGGTATTTGACTTAAACTATTAGCCCCCGTTGACTTATGATAACTCTTAGAAAGAGACTTATTTTACATCCCTTTAACTATACTATTTTAGTTATGTTCTAGAGTTTTAGTTGGTTATAGCTTAGTTTTAGTTGAATTCTTAGTTAAGTCTTTATTGCATTATAATGTTGAATCCTAATTCATTTAGGCTGAGACTTAGATTTTTAAAAAGAGTTTTAATTATGTGTTTTGAAGGTTTAATGCAAGAAGTAGTCTTTTTTGGAGTCAAATTACAAGGCAATTCAAAATTCTACAAGCTCGAGCGTCGTAGCACTAGAAAATAGGTGTCGCATTTCCCAAAACACTACTTGACGAATATGCTGGCAGCAAGGGCAGCACCATGCTTGCTACCATGTCTCGTGTTAAGTTGAATTTTACGCTGCCCTCAGTGCCAGAAACATAGCATTGCAGTGTCGGCCCTATAAACAATTCAAATTGGGTTCAAATTGACGGTTTTAAAGCCTATTTAAAAGGGAATGACTTGGGGATTCAAAACACACAAGTTAGCTAAGTTTTTCTGGAGTTTTAGGGCTTATCAAGAGTGTAAGAAAACAAGAAGAGCAAGGATCTTTGAAGCTTGAAGACCGACGACTTTCATAGCTTTCTTTATTTCTACACATTCTTTAATTTTATTGTATTCCTTTGATATTTATTATTGTTAAAACCATGTTTACATTATGTAGCATGAAATAGTTTTCTTTCTAGAATTACAACTAGAACTCAACATGTAGCTTGTTATTATTTTTATTTATGGATTGTTTAGATTATGGTATATGATTATTTAGTTCATTCTATATATTTAATGCTTCTAAATGACTAGTCATCTTTTGGATTGAATTAGGAAACCTAAAAGAGTTTGGAAAAGGAATTTAGGTTTAACCTTGAATGAGTTAGCACCTGATTGAATTTATACATATGTTGTTTAGTTTAATTTGTGTATAGGATAAGAATATACCTATATTCCTTATGTAGCCAATTTAGGTCTAATTGTAATGAGTCTTGTTTAACTTAATTCACATAGGAATATAGTGAATTAATTAAGTGAGATATTATTACAAGGGATAGGAATATGGTTATAATTGATTAAGAGCTCTAGGTTAATAATTCATTGCTATAACTAAGCAAGACAAGATAATAATAATTCAACTAAAATGTTGAGGGAAGTTACAGTTCTAGGTTATCTCCAGTATATTCTTTAGTTAATTTGCTTTTAGTTTATAATTAGTTTACAAACAACCCAAAACTCAACCGTTTGAATAAAATTAGAATTGTTAATTTTAGTACTTAGCATAATATTTGTATTCATTCCTTGTATGTAGGGGTGTTAACGGGCAAAGCTCAGCTTGGCTCGTCTCACTTTAACCAAGCTCGAGCTCAGCTTGAGAGCTCGCGAGCAAATATTTAAGCTCGGCTCTGCTCGTTAAGGGCTCTTGAAGATTTTTTGAAAATTCTAAAAATGTTTTGTAAGCAAGGAGAGTTGAACCCAAGACCACTTAGTAAGTACTTGTGCAAATTACCACAAAACCAAGTAATAATTTATGTTAATTTTCTGTATATAAATAGATTTATTATAAATGTATATATAAATAATAAAAAATTTATTAAATAATATTAAACTAGCTAGCTCATGAGCTCATGAGTCAAGCTTTGGAAAGATTGAGCTTGGCTCGTTTTACTAAATGAGCTCAAAATAAAGCTCAAGATCGGTTCGTTTAAAAAATGAGTCAAGCTTGATCCGAGCTCTTGACGAGTAGCTCTCGAGCTGTTCACGAGCCAGCTCGGCTCATTGCAACCCCTACCTATAGGAACGATTTCTACTTTATCATTTTATTATTTAAGAACGATAAGTGCGCTTACATTGTAAAATCTGTATCAACTTAGGCTTAGGATTTTAGGGTATCAACAATTCCTTTCCATAATGTTTTGGGCCAATGAAGCCGTAAAAGGATATGTATTACCCTAAAGTTATGACACTTTGGAGAAACCAAACTATGACTGACCCTTGAATTATCTGCACAGTTTTGGAATTTCAAACAATCTCTTAATTGTTTAGTAGACCTTTCGTATACTATAAGATATTACATATGGCTCCTTTTCAATGGATAAGCCATAATGATTAGGCCGATTCTCAAGTATCCCTAAGCGAGTATAAGGAGACATAATGATTTGAAAATATACTTTCCTCTTTTTCCTCCCTCTTACACTTTCTTCAACATGGACAATCAAATCTCCAAAAGTTCTTTTCAGAAAACCCTTGGCTTCTTATAAATATTCCCAAAATATTAGAAATATTCTAATTTACACCCAAGAAATCAGGACAATATTTCTCGTATTCACCGTGTTGATGGTTTATCTGAGGACCAGGTGAATCATTCTTCTTCCTTTTTGAACTGGGTTAAGCAACTATTGTCTTAGATCTTGTTTTTAGATTTTTTCTATCACCAAAGTTTATTGTTTACATTTCTTTGGCCCTTAATAAGTCAATTTTCTTTCAAAACTCATCAGATCCTTCGTTCCATTATTTTACTAAACTGATTAGTTTTTGGCTTGCAGTGGAGAAAGAATGTTATTGTCAACAGATAAATGAAGGATGAGGTAGAAAAAAAATTTATGGTTTGGACCAACCTTATTCTTTTAGTCCATTATGATGCTTTGTCTTCCCAAGGGCTTCTTCCTCTGATCAAACTTTTTGTCTAACCCATGGCTTCAAAAGTTAACCTCATTACTGCTGTTACAAACTTTTAGTCCAAGAGCCACAATGTTTCACTTTAATCATAAGATGGTGAGTGGTACTATTCATGATATGACCACTCTTGTCGAACTAGAGACTACTAGATCTTAAGTCAGTGCCTTAATTACCACTAAACGGCTAGTTGCCATTAAGCTTCCTAAGGAGACCGAGGATTACAATAACTTCCTTTACCAATATAAGCATCCAAATGGGGAAGTGATTGGAAAGGAATTTTGTGGCATACTTTATGTACTAGATTTGCAAGTATGTGTTTTGTTTAGCTTTTGACCAAATGGTTTATGAGTATGAGGTTCTTGCTCAAAGTCTAGCCGAAGGCAATAAAAGCATCATGAGTCCTTTATTCAAGCCAACATTTACCATTTGCTTATGAATTTCTTTTAGATAATCCAAAAAGTTGGCTATTTTGACAAAAAGCTTGCTTTAGGTGGCCTTCTTTAGGTGGTTTAATATTTGCTTCTTGCGTATTTTCCTGAATTAGGTTCTCAGAAACCCATAGCCAGCTCGCGTTTCACCAACTTTTCTTGTTACAGCCAGTCCATCTATTCAACCATCATCAAGCCACAGTTTTTTGATTTCTTATTTTAGTTTTTTTATTCTCTAAAAAAGAGTGATAATTATGATTTCATGCCGTTTTCTCATTGACTATATAGTCATAAACTTTTTTAAGTTTAATCTGGATACCCCGAGGTAAACAAGGCATATGGGTTGTAGTACTAACTAATGATAGATTTTGGTAGATGAAGGTAATAAATTGTAAAGAACCATTTTCAGCATTATTCAAATCTTAATATTGGCATACCTTTTCATAAAAAAATTTATGTTTCTCTACATTCTTTTTAGTAGACAACTCCATCTGCTGGGCAAATGCCCCTAAGCTTGCTTTATTTGTCAGTGGAAATTGGCAATGATCTCACCTCATCCTAGAGGGAAATTTTCATCCCATGTTATTGAAAGGATGTGCTCTTAAATGCATCTTACATACCTTTTCCTTTGTTAGGTGAGTTTGACTTCTGACACGATGACTGGCTCATTTGTCTAGAAGGTGAAGATTGGATAAGCCCTCAAGCAATTACCTCTGCAAATGTAATAGTATTGGCTTTAGAGTTACCTGATCCACCTTGAGTTTCCTCCACTAGAGTGGTTTCTACGAGAATGTTAACTAGCCTTTCCATTAACTCATATGTCGGCCTAGGTGAAGGCCTACCATCTGCTTCCTACTAGAATTGTCAGTATTAGAACTAACTAAGGTTATGGTTTGACTATGCGATTTTTCTGGCATTGTCAACTAAGAATTCTGTCTGGGCATGTCAAAGTGTTTATGGCAACTTGGATTCCTACAGCAGTGTGCCAAGAAACTATTACAAGAAAAAGAATCAAACTATAATAAATAGCTCAGTACGAGTGACCAGTACAAACCCTAATACGAAGCACTAGTAGCTAGTTGTCTTCCATGTCAACTACCCCTATGAAATGTTGTAAATCTAGTGCATGAAAGATAAATACTTACTAAAAATGAGAATAGCAAGAAATATTATAAAGGAAAGAAAAAGGACAAGAAGCATAAAGGAATTAAAGACAAATTAGTATTCCATTTGCCAATGTAGTTCTTGTCTTTCAATGTAAAGCTTTTATTTAGATTTTATAGGACTTTCTAATCAAGATAGTTAACTATTGAAAATTGAAATTACAACTCACAAACGGTAATTACCTATTAAACTAAACATGTAACAGTCGGTTGATGCCTTTCTCCATTAGCCGTAATTCCTAAAAAGTGCCAATCATGCCTAACACACGTGACCATGCTCTTTAACTAGTTTTGATTGAACACTGTAAGAAAAATACAATTTTACAAGCAACCCTCGCCTAATAATGAGTGAAGTGTGACGAATAATTGTTCCCTCACCTATTTCGGAGGATAGTTCCCTTAAAAATAAAGTTGTTGTCTTTTATTTTTTTACCTTAAAGAGGCGATAGACTGGAAAGGACTTGACATTTTTCCATTATGACGAGGTATAGTTCCTCACCCTACCTTGCCTTATTTTTTAGACTATAGGGTGATGGAATGGTGAGGTGCTTCCTCTTTCACATTTTTAAACAAATGTAAAATGTGGTATGTTGTTATTCAAATTTCAAAAGGTGATGAAGGAACAAGGAAAAGATAAGGACACTTATCCCTCACCTCTTTTTTTAGGAAAATTCCACCCAGATTGTGATATAGTAATTTCTCCTCCATTTTCTCTCTTTTTATCCCTCCTCCCCCTTTGCTAGCGCTGCCACAAGCCACCGCCTCCTCCAAAACTTAGTCCAAGTCACCATAGGATCTTTTTGGTTGCTCTTCAGCCACCATCCTTCAATCTCCTCTGGTCAAATTTCAGAGAGTTTGAGTTTCCCCTAGGACATGAGGTTTTGGGGTTTTATAAAAAAATTTGGTTTTTGTAATTTTATGGTCTTAGGTTGTATGATTAGGGTTTAGATGTTTGATATATAACTTGGAATAAAGATTTGGGATATATGTTTATGCATTTGACTGAGTACACATAGTAAGGAAAGTGATATGACTAGGCTAACATTGCATACTAAACAGTCAACTATTGATGTATAGGTGCCTATAAAATAGTAAACTTGGTGACTGGAAATTTCTTAGAGGTACTTTGTTACTAAAGTCAGTGCTATAATGGTAGACTAAGCAATTACTCGAGATGGTGGAACACCCTGTTGCTTGGGACCAGGGACCCACCATTAACATGCTAGATTGCTACTTCATGTTGCTATATGCTATGAATGGTATAAGTTATGGTGTATGTACCTTTGCATTTCATTTTTAAGGAGATTACTTTATACAAACCTAACTGGCTACTGGGGTTGGTTGAGGCACTTGCGTGGCCTGAGTGACTGAGGTGGTCTTCAACTATTTATTAATTTCAATTAGGAGCTTTCACTTCTCAAAGTTGATTAGCTCATTCATGAGGGCATTTAAACTATGTGACTTAGGACTGGCTGATTCTACTTTGTGCAAGTATGATTAGGCCATTTTTTTGTTTCACTAAAGTATGAGTTTTTCTATGTCTTATCTTTACATAAATTTTGTAAATTTTGATATATGGTAGGGTCCTTTTGGTTTAATTAGGTATACATAAATTTCTCTCCTAACCATCTAGGTTTACTAAGCTTTTTCAAACTCAGCCTCACCAACTACTATTCCTTCCACACATGATCTTTCTACCTTATTCACTCCCACGCCACAACCTTTTACCTTTTTCACAACCACACGTAACTTCTTGATCATATCCATGCACAATTCGATCTACTACTGTACTCCGTTTTGTAATGTCCTTGGTCGATAGCCCGCTTAACTAAGGTCCCACCCATCGTAGACTTGGCAGTGAAGCTGTGCACTAGTTCACTTCCCCAATTGTGTAGGTGGTTTGCCCGTGTCTATAAAGCGGCCAGGTGCTCCTTCTGGACAATCTAGGTTTTCCATCTAGCTCACCCGTGTAGTGCACAATTGTTCTGAGGGTGGGTTCAATCTATGCGATCTTTTCTTCATAATTATAAGGAACCCCAGTTATACTTAACCTGCACTATCGTTTAATATTTTAACCACTTGGTTATATGCATTGAGCTATATTTAAAATAAGACGGGTCTTCAAGATGACTTGTAGGAGTGACCCATCCTTGGTGACTGAATGCTTATAGGTATGAGGTTCCGTCCACCATTTGATGGGCGAGAATCCTTGCTCCATCTTTACTTCCATCCACCTTATGCATCTTATCCCTAATCTCGTTCGGTGCCATTGAACGTATCATTCAGTAGATGAGTTAAATTTCGTGAAACCAAATTCGGTAGTAGTTACTTCCTCTCAGACAACATCAATGTTAATTTTTGATCTGACTAAGTACAAGTGGTAAAGAAAGTGATCTAATTAAGTTGACATGGTGGACTAGACAGTCAACTCTTGACGTATGGGTACCTATAAAATAGTAAACTAGGTGATCAGTAATTTCCCAAAGACACTCTGATATCGAAAGTCAATGCTATAGTAGAGAAAATGACTGATATTTAAATGTCCTGGAAAGTGAAAAATTACCTTTTTAGAACTTGTGCTAAATTTTATATAATAGGACGTGCCCAATGAGAATATGCCACATGTCATGGTAATCAAGGTGTCAGTTGCCTCTGTCATGTGCCACATGTCATGCAGAGATTAGGTAGGGCTAATATGGTAATATCAATAGGATTTTGAGTTGTATGATTGATTATTTGAAAATTTTGATGAATTTGGCAATTGATTATTTGTATGTTAGTTGAGATTTTGATGAGTTTGGAATTGGATTGTGTATTAGTTGAAAATTTGATGAATTAGAAATTTGGGAATTGATTGAATATAATTTGCCTATTGGAATATTACATAATGCATCCAAATTTTAAAAAAAATACCCAACGTAGAATCTTGTTGAATTTGGGAATTGATTCCTCATATTTTGGAGTTAAGTGTTGAGTTCCTAAACCTAAAGTGAGTTAAATATAATTTTCCGATTGGAATACTATATAATTCGTCCAAAAAACAAAATCCTCAACGTACAATCCCATTGACAAATGAAATTGGTTCCCCATATTTTGGGTTAAGTGTTGTTTTCCTAAACGTAAAGTGAGTTAAGTGTAATTTTCTCATCAAGATATTACATAATGCACCCAAAAAAAAAAAAAAATCCCCAATGTAGAATGCAGTTGAAAAATTACAAAAATGGTAAGTATATTACCTTCATACTAAATATATTTGACTATATTGGGTAGCTTGCATTGATATGTTACTGATTGATGGTCTACTTAATATTTGTGTTCTTATTGGTAGCTTTTCATTTCAACTTATATATTGATTTTTTTATTCTTTTTTTACAAAAGTTTTTTTCTTTCAACACTTAGTATGCATAATCATGAAAACTATAGAATCCTGTTCAATGAATTCATATGCTAATGCTCATATAATTTTGACAAATATTGAATTCATTTGTTATTGATCTTTGAATTTTCCAAGTTTGACAATTTAAGAAAGCAAAATATCATTCCACATTGTGACTTGCTAAACTTTTCAATCATTTGTTTGAAAATTTGACGGTTGTCATTTCTCTATGTTCTCTGGGACCATAGTAGTTATGGTGTAATCATGTTTACATCGTGCACTTAAGAGACCATAGGCAAATGCTCTCAATATTTTAACACAATGGAATGAAAAGATTTAGCATTGCTCTCAATATTTTAACACAATGGAATGAAAAGATTTAGCATCTCACTGGAATAAATGTGTCACGTTCTTGATTGTGATTGGATCTTATATTTAGGAAGGTGTTGAAAGTGTTAGACATATCACGCATTAAACTATTCATTTAGAAGGATTTGGATATTTTCCATTAATTGTTTGTTTTTTTAGAAGAAAAATGCTACTGGATCGTAGTTGGATATTTAACCAGAAGGATTACCAAGGTTTTGTAATGAATAGTTTTAAGGACGTAATTGAAGAGTTCATATCATTTGCTATAGAGAATCCAAGAAATACAGTGGTTGAAAATAGATTATTGCGTTGTCCACTTGCAGTTTACAAGAACAAAAAATGGTTTAAGTCCATTTCATGTTTTATGGCATTCGTACAATTAGATATTTGTGGAAGTTTATTTAAACAGGGTGTTGCATGGTGAAGACTTTTGGCCAACTGGGGGTTCTTGTGTGATAAACGCTGATCTTCATCTTGAAAATGTGAACTCATATGTAGAGATAATAATTGATGGGGTTCCGCTCGGACATCATCGAAGAAGAACTAAATGAAGTCATATAATCTTCATCATTAAGATTGTTCGCAAGAATCTGAGAAATTGCTACATAATCTTTATTGATCAATAAAAAAGATCAATGAACTTGGGTTGGACCATAAGTAGAAATATGCATGTCCCAACGATTGTCATTTGTACTATGATAAGAATGAGGTTAATGAGAAGAAAAAATGTCCTATTTTGTAAATATGCTTAGTACAAGGCCAAGAACGAACATAATTCTAAATGAAAAGATGTTCCATTCAATTCTCTGCATCATTTTCTGACTATCCCAAGGCTTCAAAGACTTTTCATGTCGTCCAAGATTACAAGACACATGACATGGCACCAGAAACGTGTTTGTTAGGATCTAAATGATATAACTCACCAGGTGGATGCAGAAACATCGGAGCATTTTGATCTTACCTATCCTAAGTGCAAGTGAGGATAGAAATGTCCAGTTAGGGCTATATACTAATGAATTTAATCTGTTTTGTAATTTAAGATCCCCGGCTACATGTTGGCTTGTATTTGTTACTCCATACAATCTTCCACCCAACATGTGTATCAAATGAACTTTCATATTCCTAATATTGGTTATTCCTAGTCTTAATTCCTCAAAGAATAACTTGGATATTACTTAAAGCCTTTTATGGATGAGTTGAAAAGTTTGTGGACATAAGAGATCTATACCTTGGAAGCACACAGAAAACATAATTTCCTAATAAAAGCTATATTTTTATTGGAAATTAGTCATTTTCCTACACTATGGATGCTATTCAGTTGGTGTATACATGGAAAACTCGCTTGTCCAATTTATACAGAAGAAACTAAAACATTCACTCGGAAACATGGCACTAAGCAATCTTGGTTTGATAGCCATCAATAGTTCTTGCTAATAATTCATCCTTGTTGAAAGAAGAATCATGTTTTTAGAAAAATATTTGTTGAGATATCCTAACCGCCTCCACATCTAAGTGGTGTACATAAACAAATCATCTTTTGCAGTAAAAGTTGAAAACAAAAATCAATAGCTTTGGTAAGGATCATAATTAGATAAAACAATGCATTTTCTAGGAATGACTGTATTAGGAGACAAATTTGATTCGACATAATCTGAAAGTTATGCTTATTAAGGAAAATTGTTTTAACAATGTCTTTAACACTGTAATGAATATAAAGGAAAAAAATGAAAGACAATGCAAAGGTATGTTATAAATTACGATTGTTATGTAAGTGTCTAGAATTACATTTGTAGTTGGTAGAAGATAAGTATTTAAAATCAAAAGCTGCATATGTCCTAACAGATAAAAAAATTAAAGAAGTTTGTGAATGGATTAAGTAATTGTGGTTTTCTACTAGTTACGTCTCTAATATATCTTGTTGTGTTAATATTGATGGGAATAAACTATACGGTATGAAAAACTAATGATTGTAATGTGCTCCTACATAGGTTGTTGCCATTATCTACAAGAGACTTTTTATCTAAACCAATATAGGAAGTGTTAACGCAGTTAAGTCAATTTTTTGTGGACATTTGTTTGAATGAGGTAGATGTCGATCATATAACCCATTTAGAAGCCGAAATAGTTGAACTTGAGATGATATACATTCTGACCTTCTTTCATTCAATAGAGTATTTAACAATACATATATCATATGACGTACAAGTTGATGTCCCTATACAATATTGTTGGATATATCTATTAGGTGAAATACACTTTAAATTCTTCAATTCTTAGTACTGAATATCCCATGCAAATTTTAATTCAATTATTTGTAATTAGTAGTATGCATGATTTGAATGGAAAAAGTCCCTAATCAAATAAGAATACAGGGCCTTATATTTGCGTAATACTTTTTAAAGGAGGTTTCAAACTTCTATATTATACTTTGAACACCACATTCTAACTAGACATAATAAAACTTAATGAAATTATAATGAAGAGAAAGAACATGTTAAGCCATGCCTTTCAATTTTCGAATATCCAGGAAGATCAATCAGAATGATTTAGACAATAGAACTGTATGAGAAAGATAAGAAAACAACAGACACGTGTCTCCTGAATTGCAATAAGTTGAACCATATCTCTAGTAAGTACTCTTCCATATTTGCACCTTCATTCAAATTTCTCAAATACTTATAGCCTTCATAAAAAATTCCTCAAATTACTTATGGCAAGTTTGCCATATCTTCATAGCAAGTTTCATGCATTGATAAGAGAAGATAATTTATCTGTAGCTGATAAATAAAATGAGTACAAAAGATAAAACTCTGTTGTCTAGTGGATGAGGAAATTAGGAAGTATTAGTTCTGTAATTCTCATTTTTTACATATTAGTGTATACGAATTTAGTAAATAATAATTATGACTATCAATTATTATACCATAGGATGAAGAGAACTTGGTTGACAATACACTAATATGTGAGATGGCTCAAGGTCCAATTAGTAATGTGAAACATTACAATGGTTTTATAGTAAACATGTACATATTTCACATACTTGATTACAGAGAAAATAAGTCAACTATGAACTTTGGTGTTTATGTTCTAGCTAGGGACTAACTATGGGGATGAAGCACTAGATTATTACGGACTTATTGAAGACATAATGGAACTGACATGCATCTGTTTCAATAACTGGGCTATTTTATTTAAATATCGATGGTTTAACTTGATCAATGGGATTCAAGTTGACAAACACAGAATTGTAGATGTCAATAACAAGTCAAAGCTTTGGTCCTTTGAATCATACATACTAGTTGAGCAAGCCTAACAAGTTTATTACATGAAATATCTAAATCTAAATCTAAAGACCATATTGATTAATGGACATTTTCAAAGTGAAGAGGAAGAATATTTACATGGCTGAATCTCTTGTGAATGAGGAACACGGGGAATTATTTTACCAAAATGATGAAACTCGTTGAAATCTAATGATCGAGACACATACAACTACATTAAAGAAAGTTCAATAGAAGTGATAGATCCAGAAGAGTTAAATGCGAATCAAATGCAACAAACATAAATTGATGGAATAGATTAGTTGTAATTAATGTAATAACTTACATTTATTTAAACATTGTTTTGATATGTAATGTTCTACGTAAATATATAGTTTTTAATTGATCAAAGTTCAATTTATCCATAAGTTATTTATGATGCGTGTAATTATGTGTTGTTAGAAATACAATATGTATGTATATGTTTCTTTTCTTTTTTGAAGATGTCGCTGATATCCTATGGACCTATCACATCTAAGACTACATCTCTTTTTGTTAGTGGTAGACCATCCATTCACTGTACTCCATCCACTAAAGGTACTTTATCAACTTCATCATCTTATGAGCCAACCCTTCCATCAACATCCTCTTCCACTCTGACGATTCTTTCACCTGCACTAGTCGATACATCCTCATCATCATCTCATGATTAGACACAGAATTCGTGAGTTGTGCATCCTATTGTTGATGATGATGCTGATCAACGTTTCCGGATCATTATTGAGGCAATACATGTTTGATCCATCAACATGTAAGTATCAAATTGATTTAATTTTTTATTCTTCCATAGTTGTGTTTATTTTATATTACATGCATAAAAATTTGTTACATGTTGTAAAATCCAGATATTCTAGCCATAGAAAGTTACAGGGTATAGTCCTAGCAATTTGATTCGTTTTATGCCTCAATCAATTATTCTGTATCATGGCTATACCTAGGATTTCATTGATTCATATTTAGAGCTTTCAATTCATAAAACGTTAAATTATTTATTTATTAAATTTTTATTGCTTAAACTTAATTATGTAAACAATATTAACAATGATTTTGTTATATTTTTTAAGAGAACATATAAGGTTGGTGATGGTGCAATACCCGAGGGCGTTATCTGGGAGGTTTGGGAAACCACTACAGTTGAATACTTTTTGGAAAAGCTCTACAAACTCTAGGAAGGCTTGAAAATGAAGAAGAGCACTAACAATCTATTAGTTTGGAAGGAGAATGGTCCCAGAAAAATTTCACTAGATATCTTGGATAGGATGTTTGACATGAGTCATACTTTGCTATGGCAAGCTTAGTCTGCAACCAACAAGGAGAATCATATTGCAATGCCACAGGCGACCATACATTCTGGGAGCTCTTGTACTTTTGTTTGTCACTATTAGGCACTTGTAAGTGGTTGATTTAAATTAATTATTTAATTTTTGTTGATTTGTATAATTAATTTCTAATTCTTTTTTTCGTAGGAAAGAAAGAAGGGTCTCCTGGTCTTATATAGGAGATGTAGAAGCAAACCCATAGGAGGAAGACATGAGAAAATGTCAGGGAGTTCGTTACTACTCATGCTAGTAATACACGAATAAGTTTTTAGTAAGTATTCATTTATCATTAACATTCTTTGTATGAAAATCTAATACGTTGTTTTAATATTTAATGATTGTTATACCCAGAGTATGGTTGAGAAGTTTAGGTGTGCAGTTGTAGAAGGGGCATAGATATATTTTTAGACTAATCCACGATAGATGACACTTTAGAAATGCTGTTAAGAAGGTGTTGATGTCAGATCGAGTGAGGACTGCACTTGACTAAGACATCATGGTGGCAAATGCCAACCAAATTCAGTATGTCATCACAGAGGCATTTCAAGGAGTGCTACAAGCCTTGAATATGTTTGGTTAAGCTCCTCCTACTGCTCCATAGACACATGTAAGTTTTTTTTTTCTTTTAAGCATATAAATGCATTCATTATAAATGTGTTAAAATAGCTTAGTATACATACATACATATATATATATATATTCAATTAGATGGCTATCATAGTTGAGTAGGTGATGCTAAGGATGACGATGAGAGTTTAGGTCGTTATTAGGTATTAGGTTTTTAGTATGAACTTTTTTTTTTTTAACATTTAAGACAATAAGTTTGGCTTTTGACTTTATGTACTTTCAACAATTAGACAATAAGTTAGGTTTTGAATTTGATTTGTATTATTATTGGGTTTTGTGGTTGAATAAGTTTGAATTTGCTTAATTTGTATACATGTTTTCAATGTTTTAAATAAGTTTGAGTTTGTGAAGTGTTTTTAATGATATTGAGGGTTTAGGGGGTAAATGGATATTATTGAGGGTTTGGGATTATTTTGGATTGAATTTAGTTGTTTGTATTGTAAAATAAGGGGAAAGAAAAAATAATAATGTAATTGGCATTGCCAAAAGTACCTAGAATGGCAAGAAAAATAAAAAAAAAATTATGAGAATGTTGAGGGAGTAGTAAGGAACTGATGAGGGACTATATACTAAAATCTCAGTATGGCCAAAGAATACAAAGGAATTGACTTGGGTTTCATGAGAAAAAGAAGAGGGAATTGACATTAATTATATTCCTCACCATTTGCGAGGGAGTAAGGACAAGGAGTTACCTTTTCACGTTTACGAAGGAATGGCGAGAGAGTGAAATCCCTCGCCCAAGATGGCTAGGTAATGGTGGGAAGTTTTTCCATCCTCTTCAATTTTGCGACTTGAGTTTAAAGAGAGACCCCTTTATTTGTAAAATTCTCTCTATACCTTTTTCAAAGAATTTAGCAAGCGATTGGCTTTGATAAAGGCTTAGGGTGGAACTGGGTTTCTCGCCAAATAAAGATTTTCTTGCAATGGAATATGCGGAGTCTAACAACCTGAAGCCTGCTACTTTGTGGTCTCCACGTGTCATCAACTTCTTCAGCCTCATATATTAGGATATTCAGTTTAAACTATTAACCCACTTAGATTTATGCTAATAATTTTAGAGTGTCAACACATCCCGAACTTAATGGATCCAAACTCAATCCAACCAGGACATATAATAAAATATATGCTCAGTTGCTTACATTCTACGACGATTGTTATTGAAAAATACTTATAATGACATTATTTGTTATGATAACTAGTGGCCATTCATTAATGAGTATGTATAATGACAATTTATTAATTTATTGTATTACCCTTTGTCTTGAACATAAATGTTTTGATAAGGATTGTTTAAGCTTTTAAGATAATATTGTCACATATGAAATAAATTTCTTTATATGAGTCAAACCTCGAGAATATTAACTAGAATTGTGCTAAAATAAATTTTTCCAAATTTTATATTTAGCTCAGCTCTTCAAATATGTATTCAAACATTATTTCCAACATTTGTCAAAAAATAAATAAAGCAATACTTCCAATACATTAAGATGATTGAGATGTATATCGATAATCTTACTAGTTTAATTATATATATATTTTTATTTTTTATTTTGAATGATTAGAAAATTATTTTTTGACAAATAAAAGAATTAAAAGTTCTTTGAAGTATTTTTAGTAACTTTTTTTTTTTTGAATTGCGAAAATACTTTTTTCTTTTAACAACAAACAATATTAAACCTAGAATCTCTACTTTAATTTCAAACTAGCTTTTAATTCGTTCAAATGCATAGATTTATGTTTATTTTTCAAAAAAAAAATATATACTTTAAATAATAAGACAAAAACATATTTATCAAAAAAATATGCATCTTATCTGTTTGCACATTTATATATAATGTGCTATAGTACTAAGAAAGTAATGATAATGAAATTTTAATTATTTAACCTTATATTTTGAAATAAAGACCATTAATAATTTGAAAAGTTTTAAATTGAGAAAAAAAAAAAAAAAAGAGTAGAAACCTGATGACAAATTTAAAAATAAATGCAATAACCACATTGGAATAAGAATTAATTTTTTTTTATTAACATTTGAAAATTTAAATAATTAAGAAAATTAATTGTATTATCATAACATCACATATCATATGTTGGGTTGACATGGAAAATTAGAAGGTGAATAGTTTGAAAATCAATTTAAACAATTTTTCGAAAATAAACACCACAATTAGAAATTTAAAACTCAAGCAAAATTAAGGCAAAGAAAACTGGTAGAGAATTTATAGTCTTTCATCTGATAATCCAAACTATGTCCACTTTCTTAAGAAAGCCACTTGAGATTAATATACTAGATCACACTAGCAAAATGAGTTGTAGTGTTCAATTCCCTTTACAATTACTAGTTTTGCAGGCTCAATTAGAAACCACACACAAGTAGGTCTTACAAACTTTGTCCCTAGTTGTCTTCTCCAAAGCCGGAGGAATTAAAAGTTATAGAGAAAAAGGATCTCAAATAGCATAAAACTTTTGAGTTACAGAGCTTTATTAAAATATGAAAGTTCTAACTTAGTACAGAGATTGATTGAATTGAAAGTAGAAGAATAAGTAGTAAGCTCCATCTCATAATGTGAAAGAGATGAATGATTCTCTAAAAGGTTTTAGCTTGGGAATTTTAAAATTTGAATTCAAAAAGGAGTCTCTTCAAATTTAAAAAAGGGTCTCTTAGAATGTGAAAGAGATGAATGATTCTCTACGTTCATTGTAATCAAAGGTACTAGAGGTTTTTATATCAGATCATTCAAATATGCCTGTTGGCACTGAAAGTGGTCCAAAAGGACAAATGTTGGCATTAGCGAATTCATACCCCTGAGAGAAAGGTACATTCTTCACTTTGTATACAAGATTATACATAGCCTTGAGTATTGATGTTCCAAGCATGTAGAAAAGTTGTCTTTATATGAACAAAAAAGTAAAAATAATAACTCTAAAAGATTAGGTTTGATAGATCATCTGCTAAAACATTTATGAAATATTAGCTATTGGAACAGCTTTAAAAGATTAGCTGTTAGAATAGATCTGACAAATCATTTATTTTGACTTTAGTTCTTTAGGAATGTTCAGCTATTTGTATCTTCAACTCTTTATAGTTTAACTTTCTAGGTTTTAACTCTTTTGAAAAGCATCAACTCTTGTAACTCAGTGCTTGAAATAAATGAAAATATGCATTTTGGTATATTCAGTGTAGCTCTTGTTTGGAGAAGAGGTTGTTTGTTTAATAAAATGTTGCATTTAAAACAAACAGTTCTTGAAATTTTAGCTATTCAAATTACAGCTATTAACCAGAGAAGTAGTTGTTCATTTAATGAAACGATGCTTTTGAACAAAGAGCTCTTGAAGTTTAAGCTTTTTAGCTAACATCTATTTTAAGCTCTTTTAACTTCACGTCATGACAGATGATGTTTAATTTTAATGAAACAATGTGTTTAGTCATTCAGCTAGAAATTCAGCTCTTTAGAGTTCAATTTGATATGATCTTTTAATTTAATGCTGGCATTTAGCTCTAGATAAACAGCTTGTTGGAGGAGCATATATTGGAACAACTTTAGAGTTCCATTTTTTCAAGTGTTCATGCAATCCAAACATAATTTAATCAGTTTATAATTAATTAAAAATTGAGACAAAATTCATATTAAATTAAACATTTTAGATTAGTTTCAGCTTTAATTCTACAATCTTTTTATTTTATTTATTTTATTGATTATTAAATAATTTTAGCCATTAAGAAGATTTAACAATTCAAGCTCTCCCTAAGTATAAGCTCAGTTTAAGTTTCAAGTTCTTTTCCCTTTTTAACATTTTCAAAGTCTACTTCATTTAGATATACAATTACTTTATATTCTACTCTCCCTTTTTGTGATTAAGCAAAAGGTGGATAATCAAAGTAAAGAGAAAAACAACAAAGCACTGAGTAAAAACTTCTATAAATGTATAACTATTAATAGTACAATTGAAGTAATGAAAAAAGAAAATAAATACAGTATGAAACACATGGTGGATTTAAGTTGATTTGTCAACAAGATCCTTGACAGTCTCTCTTAGAATCAGCAGTTGTTATTTATTGGCTTCAGTTCAGCTGCAAGATGATGAAGATTATCGTAAGGAGCCATAGATATGGTTGCATTCAGTGAAAATTTCCATGGACAAAAAAACCAGGAGTAACACTTCTAGTTGATCTCTTAATGTTTTATCATGCTCAATAATTTGAGTTTCTAAAGATCATATAGCATCTTGAGATCAGAAATAGAGTCAAGCACTTTATCTAAGAAGTTGTAGGTAACCATTTGTGTCTTTCTTGATTTACTCTTGCTAGTCAACGATAGAGCTAATAGAAGCTGGGTTTTACCTTTGCCTTTAGTGATAACAGACTTCTTAAAAGGCTGTGGCACAATAGCAACTTTGAAAACTACTAGAGGCCTTGGATTTATAGGAGCAGCAGGAAGGGAAGTAGGTTTGGTGGAGTATGGCTCATTAACTCTCTCCTTTATAGTGGTTGGTTCATAAAAAATAACTTGTATCCTAGCCCTTTTATCTTAACGGAAGAGGTCCACTCTTAAAGCCAAAGCCTCTATGTTCTTGCCCATCTTATGCATCCTCTATTCATTGGCACTTTGATTGTTAATCTACATAACTGACATATATTGCATGTCCTTCTTAGTTGCATGATCCTCAACAAATACCATGATTTTATACATAAAGGTCAATCACATCCTTCATGTTAAATGAACAAGAAGGTAGAGGATAATCTTTTAGATCAGATGCAGCAACATTATTAGCACTTAGAGCACTTTTACTTAAGGTGCTAGGAGTGCGACATCTAGCCACATTTACTTCAAATTGGGTACCAACACCCACAAATGTCCTATTTTGTATGATTCAGAGCTACAGAGGTAATTGTAGTAATAATAGTTGTAGGTTGGAGTTACTCTTAATGAAGTTGTTCCACTGGAGTCCACATAATTCTTTGGTGGATGCATTAGAGGAGAATTTTGAGCTTTTTGACTATAAGTTTAGGAGAAGCATTAGTCGATTCCCTAATGCCCTAACTTAACATAGCCTCCTTAGCATATCCCCTCAATGCTTTATAGGATTAAAACTCAAAAGTTGAGAGCTTATCTTCTATGCCATCCTTTAATTCCACTCTAAAATGTTTAAACAACTTGGAGAGCTACCTTGAGTGATAGAGCGCTAAGTTTTTTCTTTTTATGCTGCCTAGCATTTTATTGATTATAATGCTAGAGAAGTTGATTTTTGTTACATAATCAATCCCCAAATTATGAACAATTCATTGGTGGAGATAATTATGAGAACTACTTGGTCTAGGAACAATTTTGTTGGTGCAAACAAGTTGTAAATCATGTGTTCCACTGTGAAGGCATTGTTGCCATGAATAATTTTGTTAGCAATGTATCTCATATCTTTCAAAAATGTGTACTCAGTCTCAGATTCTTGTCCACCACAGACTATCCTAAACAATTAATGCAAAACATCTTCAGAGATTCTGACAATTTTCTCTAAGACCAGACTTTCCACTAAATTCTACCTTTACCAGGTTTGTAAGAACAAGTAAAAAAGGTTAGAATATTTCTTGTCCTCATAGTTAATAAACTGTTTAAGCACTTGAAGATCAAAATTAACAATGAGCTGGTCTTTGAAATACCTGTAGGATTCCAAATGAATGAATTTCCAAGAAGAATCATCCAATTCTTTTTTATCATCTTACTATAGTAGTCATACTAGGCTTGAGAGTTTTCCCTCAATGGACTGAACTTAAGAGTCACAGATATGCTTTGGTCTTTCTTTTGCTTCTTTGCAAATGAAGATGAAGATTATGGAGAAAAGGAGTTTCTGAGAGGAGAAATGGCAAGAGAGCTCTTATACTGAATGCAATTTTCTCAAAGTGTTTCAACAGAAGATAAACTCTTAAGTTTTAACCAAGTTGAATGATAACACAAGAGTTGCCTCTAATCTAGTGCAAAGTGCTGTTTTTTTTGGAGGGTTAAAAGTGCAATCGACGCGCAGTTAATCATGATTTAAAATTTAAAATGATTGATATGCATTATTCATTAAGATATACTCATAGTTTAGCTATCATAACTATTAGCCAAGGGTTTTGTTTAAAACTATTGATATGTATTAATGAAGCCGCACTTATTGGCATGTGACAACTGAAAGCCCTGCAACTATTTGATTATACAACTCTTTGACTTTTTCTACAGCTATCTAGCATTTATTTAACTCTTTGATTTTCTCCATGGGAGTCTTAATTGATTTGATAATCTCCAATACAAATCTTTTCAAAAGATCTTTGATGTACTTGAATTGATTTATGAAAATTCCTTTATCATTTGGCTTTACTTGAAGTTGAAGGAAGAAAATTAGTTCTTCTATCCTGCTAATTTTAATTTCATCCTGCATGTTCATAGTAAACTCCTTGCATAAAGATTCATCAGTCCAAAAGATTATATCATTAGCATAAATTTAAGCTATTAACAGATGATGATTTTATGCAGAATAAATAAAATTGTATCAACTTGTCCTCTTTAAAATCCACTTTTGATTAAAAATAATTCTAAATATTACATACCAAACTTGAGGTGCTTGCTTCAAATTATATAAAGCATTTTTCCATTAAAAAAACATGGTCAGGATAGTCAAAAGATTTAAAACCATGAGGTTGTTCAATATAAACATCCTCACTAATACAACCATTTAAGAAACACTTTTGACATCCATTTGAAAAATAGTAAAGTTTTTGAAAGATGTAAATGCAAACGAATACAATCTTCGTAATTATAACATAGCTACTAATCTTGCCTTATTTCTGATCACAATACCAAATCTATCCATCTTGTTCGTGAAAACTTATTTACTTCAAATCACTTAATAGTTCTTTGGTCTAGGAACTAGTTCCCATATTTCACTCCAATTGGGAAAGAAATGCTTCAAAACCTAATTGGGAATGGAGTCTTGATCTATTTAAGACTCCTTGAGATGTATCTCCAAAGACTTGTTCTATTAGTTAGTTACTTACATACTTCCAACTCCTTGAAAGATTGTGACCTTAAGTTGGAGGAACAGTTATTTGTCCAGTTAGAGTATTAGCTAGAATTGTTTCTGTTTTAGTCCCATCTACAGCTAGATGATCATTTTGTAGATGTGTATCATTTTGTTTAGCTAGAGTGTGTTTTTCTATATCAAATATATATATGCATCGCACATAACCTTTTGTTATTATGAACAGATCCTATAATGGTTATTTTTCTTTTGTTAAAGACTCTGTAAGCTTTACTAGATAGGGAGTAATCAAGAAGTATACATTCATCAGCTCTTGCATCAAACTTACACAGATTTTTTGTTGTTGTTGTTGTGGATAAAACAATTGCATACAAAGGCATTGAAGTATTCAATGTTTAGGTTTCTTTCTTCTTATATTTCATAAAGTGTTTTTCCCAACAGCGGTTTGATTAGAACTTTATTCATAATATAGCATGTTGTGTTGACTATTCTACCCAGATGTAATGCGGCATTGAATTTTTACAAAGCACTATTCTGGTGTGTTGATACAATGTTTTGTTCTTTCTTTTCATAACTCCATTATGTTAAGAAGTTATTGGTGTTGAAAAGTTTTGTTCAATAATTCTCTTTACAAAAACTAGAGAAGTCCAAAGTTTTCATATTTCTTACTATTGTCACTTCAGATTTTTGAAATTGAAGAGTTCATTTAATTTGAACATGTTTGCAAAAAAATTTAAAAACAGTGTAGATGACTTTATTGGAAATGAAACCATATCTCAGAAAATCATCAATGATGACAAATGCATACTTGCTACCTCTAATACTTACAATTTGTGTAATGCAAAACAAATCCATGTGTAAAAGTTCTAGTAACCTCTAGATTGTTTTTCAAGTTGACAAGCATCACACAGCTTTTAAGAAAATATATATATATACAACCCTTGAAGTATTAGCCTTAAAGATGGTATTCATGCTAGCATGTCCCACTCTCTTCTACCAAATATCAATTGTGTCATGTTAAGTAGAAAAATGCAAATTCTCTGAAAGTTTATTTTAAAACATAACATAAATGTTATTTCGTTTGTGCCCCCACAAACTTGAGTCTGTTATCAGAGATTTTTATCACTAGACAACATGATGAATCAAAAATGTATTTGTGACCTTTATCATACAATTGACTAATGCTAAGGAGATTGTGTTTTAGACCATTGACAAAGAGAACTTGTTCTACAAAGCAGTTTTCATTGCCAATGTTACATATTCCTTTAATCTTCCCTTTGTTGTTGTCTCTAAATATGACAAATCCACTATCATCTACTTTAGTGTTGGTCACTTGAATTTTAGGGAGTTTTTTTGTTCTTGACAACTTATTATTTATCCATTTCTATCTATAGTCTTTCCCTTCCTTTTGCAAGCAGAAATTGTGTGACTAGCTATACTGTAAAAGTTGCAAATTTTACGTGTTGCTCTCACCAATGAGATGTTATATGATTTATGTGTAGTGAATGCATGATAGCTAAGACCATCCTTGTCAAAAATAGATTTTTAACTTCCCAATAGCATGTGCAAATTCTTTTTTCCATTAGCAAATTAACAAGGGTGTTATTCAAATAAATTATTTTTCATTTAAGCTTTGCTTTCTCAGAGACAATAGCATCATTAGCTAGAACATCAACAAATATGTTCATCTTAGCATTTGATTTTATCAGTTGTGTAGTCAGTTTTATAGTTTCAGCTTTAGAGCTGTTAACTCTTTTTTTATTTTCCTGATTTTAAATACAATAGTTTGCATACTGTTCGGCTAATTCACAAAAAATATCATGCAACTCATTAAAAGAAAACTTCTAATTTACCTCATCAAAAGAGAAAATTAAGTTTACCTTATCAAAGAAAATATTAAGTTTATCTCATCAGTTGCTTCAATAACTGATAGTTCAGCACCTTGATCTTTTTCAACTTAGCAGCTACTAGTATTCTTAAGGCAGAAGTTTGCCTCTTCTTTCTTACTATTAGTTTTATTTAAGCTTTCATCATTATCATTCCAAGTGGCAATCATAGATTCTTTTTCTTGTGATATTGATGAGTTTTCTTCTACTATTTTTTTTTTTTCACACTCATTTTTCTTATGTTTAGGTTTCTTACATTTGAAGCAGATAGATCCTTCTTTCTCTTTAGATTTTAGATCTCTCTATTTAGTTTTGCTTTTCTACATTTTAAATGGAGGTTTTCTTGATGAGCTATTTTTCAAAAATCTTTAAAATTTTCTTGTGATTAGGATTATATCCTCATCTTTCTCAAAAGATTCACAGCTTAATTTGTTGTCACTACTTAAAGATAGTTTGAAAGAAACTACCTTTCCCTTTTGGGTTCTGCATTCAGTTTCATTTTCATGCTTCTCTTACACATAAATAACCAGAGATCTCAGTAGTTCATCAAAAGTGGAAATTCTTTTATTCTTGACTTCTTCAACAACTGTCGTTCTTGCTTTCCAGCTTTATGGTAAACAACTAAGAATCTTTACCACCATCCCTTCATTGATGCATGTTTTTCCAAACCCCTTTAGGGCAATTGTGATATTTATAAACATGAAAAATATTTTAGATATGGACTCATTAGATTTCATTTTAAATTCTTCATAATCATGTAAAAGTATGTTGATCATGAATTTCCTTACTTGTGCTCTCGTGTGTGACAAGAATTATATGTATTGAACTCATTAGAGTCTAAAACACAATTGAATAAATTTATGACTTTCACATTTGCTCTACCCTTGTCAGTCATTCCATTTGCTCTTTTCTTTAGGAGTGTTGGTTCAAGTGATTTTGAGAATATAATCTTCTTGAAATATATCACATATGTCATAATCAATAGTCTAAACAAAAAAACCAATTTTTTTTTACTAATAACTAAAGTTCACAACAGAACATGGGAGGTCTAGTAGAAGGTTGTCCCTTATCAAGTAATCCACTATTGTATGCCATTTGTAAGGAACTTTACATTGAAATTTGTACAAATTTGAAAATGTGCAATCAATGGCCTATTCTGATACTAAATGTTGGGTTTAAATAACAACCTAGAGAGGAGTACATAATTAAAACAGATTTAAACAACTTTTCGCAGACAACCACCATAGTTATAAATTTAAATATCAAGCATAATCAAAGAAAGAAAATTTATATCGGTTTGTCTGATAACAGGAGATTCCACTAGTTCACACTAGTAAACTGAATTGGAGAGTTCATATCCCTTTAAAAACACTGGTTTTGTTGGCTAAACTAAAAGTCACATGCAACTAGGTCTTACAAATTTTGTCTCCGCAGTCTAAACCCGAAGGAATTACAAGTTAGAGAGAAAAATAATCTTAAAAAGTATAATATTTTTGAGTTGCAGAGTTTTAGAAAAATATGAAAGTTCTAGCTGAGTAGATATTGATTCAATTTAGAGTAAAATAATAAGCAGTAATCTTGATTTCAAAATGTGAAAGACATAAAGGATTCTCCCAAAGGTTTTAGCTTGGTAATTCTAAAATTTGAATTCAAAAAGTTTATTTTCAAAATTTTCTCTCTTGTTTGACATATGAAAAATTTTGTTCGTTTTCATAAAAGACATTGGAACCTTTTATATCAAATCACTTAAAGATGCCTACTGTCACTGAAGGTGGTCTAAAAGGGCATGTGTTGGCATCAATGAATTCATAGGCCGAGAGAGAGATGTGTTCTTCATTTTGTGAAAGGATTGTACGCTACCTTAAGTACAGACATGCCTGACAGGAAAAAAGTTTTGTATTCATATGCATATAAGAGCATAACAAATAACAGCTCTAAAAGATCAGCTTTGATAGATAATCTATTTGAACAGTTTTGATAGATCAGCTGTTGAGAATGCTCTAATAAGATCAAGTATTTTGATTGGAGCTCTTTAGAAGTGTTCAACTATTTGTATCTTTAGCACTTCAAAGTTTAGCTCTCTAATATTGCTGTTAAAAATAGTTATTACGTATCTTTTTAATTAATATTATTAGCTATGTTCTAGAGTTTTGTTGGTTTTTACTTAATTTTTAGTTAATTCCTAGTTAAAGTCCATATCATATTAATATATTGAATCTTAGTTGATTTTGGATAGGATTTAGGTGTTTTATAAGATTTCTATTCGTGCTTAACTTATTTTGTTTGTTTTAAATGTTTAATGCAAGAATGAACCCTGTTGGAAGTCAATTTAGAAGAAAAATATTATTTTTACTAGAAAATAAACTCAAATTGAGGGTTTTAAAGTCTATAAAAGAGGGAATAGCTTGAGGATTCAAAGCAGACAATCAAACTGAGTTTTTCTAGAGAAAAGTAATTCATCAAGGGTGCAAGAAAGTAAAAGGAGCTTTGATGAGAATTGATTGAAAATTGACAACCTTCTAGTTTTCTTTTATTCCTCACATTCTTTTAGTTTTTCTAATATTTACTTTGATGGTGATTTTATATGAGTTTATGCCTACACTAGGTAGTATAAACTAATTTATTCTCTAGGATTACAATTGATCTAAACATGTAGCTTGATGGTTTTTATTATTTATTAATTGCTTTTGGTTTGATAATTTAATTATTTATTTCATTTTATGCTTAATGCTTCTAATTGATTTGCAACCAATTAGATTGAATTAGGAAACCTAAAAGAGATTGGAAAAGGAATTTAGGTAGCCTTGAATGTAATAGAAATATACCTATACGTCTTGTATAACCAATTTAGGTCTAATCTTAATGAGTCTTACTTAACTTAATTTTCATAAGAATATAATGAATTGGTTAAGTGAGATATATATTAATAAGCCATAGGAATATACTTATGAGAGAATTAGAACCCTAAATTAATAATTTGATACCATAACTAAGCATGACAAGATAATAATAATTCAAGTTAAGTGTTGAGCGAAATTGTAACTCTAGGCCTTTATCTGTTGAATTCTCTAGTTTAATTTTTCATTAGTTAAGTTTAGTTTATTATTAAAGTTTAAATTTTTAATTTGGTTATTTGAAGAAAATTAGGATTGTGTTAATTTTATTACTTAGCTAAATGTTACAATTTCTCGTGGGATAACACTCGACTTTACTGTATATTACTTGTTAACGATATGTGCACTTGCGTGATTAAAAATCGACAACACTCTCAAGTCTTCAACCCTTCAGAATCTATTTAACTCTCAATTACGAACATTTGTAAATTAGAATTTGAAATAAATGAAACGATGTGTTTTGGTATATCTCTTATTGATAAGTTCTTGTCTTGAGAAAAAGTTATTTGTTTAATGAAATTGTGCTTTTAAAATAAACAGCTCTTGAACTATGAGCAACTCATATTATAGCTATTGACTAGAAGAGTAGGTTCTAGTATAATGAAGTAGTGCATTTGAACAAATAGCTTTCAAAGTTTTAGCTCTTCAGACAACATATCTTCAATAAACAGCTCTCCTATCTTCAGCTCTTAACAACTGCTATTTAACTTTAATGAGACTCTGCATTTAGTCATTCAACGGGAAAGTTCATCTCTTTAGAGTTCAACTAGATATGGTCTTTAAATGAAAAGATAACGTTTAGCTTAGATTAAACAATTGATTAAAGAAGCACATATATGAATAGCTACAAAATACCCATTTTTCAAGTGTACATACAATCTAAACATAATAAAAAGATCATTTTGTAATTAATCAAAAGTTAGGACAAATTTCAAACTAAATTAATCATTTTGAAATTATTTCCTAATTTAATTCAACATCATATATCTATAATTTTATGAATATATAATCCTGTAAGGCATTATTAACAACTAGGGTTATATGGAGAAGATTTGGTATTACATGTTCTGTAAGTTTGGTGTGATTCCGTAAAAATATCCAATTTTTTTGACATAAATTACATCTCTTAATCTGACGATTAACAGTGAAAGAATGACATAAATTATGTTTGAGACCTTTAAGATTTCATTTAAATATGGTGCTATTAGTCAAAGTGAAAGGCCATGATTATTACCCATTGCTTAGACCCTAATTTATTACATAATTGTTATGTGATTAGCTAGCTCAACTTTCATAATAGGCTCAATTTTAGGCTATGTAAGTACCATAATTGTAGGCCATTATCATGTAAGTTAACTCTAATGTAGCCTAAATATAGGTATTCTCTCATGTAATAAGCAATCAACCCATTCAAATTAATATATACTTTTAATTCGATTGATGTTGGTATCAGAGCTTTGGTTTCCAGAAGTTTTCCCTTTGGTGACAGTCGCCAACACTATCACCTCCTAACCTTTTTTGTAAGCATCAAATATCATATTCTCATTAGTTAACCTAGAAAATCACAAAAATGACACAAATTTCTATCTTTCATCACAATAATCAGAAAACGAAGGCCAAACAAAAAGATCCATCACTTTTGCATTAATGAGTTTGTTTCCAAACTCAATTCGAGCACAGATGAGAAGGTTTCCACTCCCAATCCAAGAATATCCATCAAGATTTGCGTGGGTGACAAATGACTTCCAAAGCTTGGTTTTTAAGGCCAATCTGAGCAGATACATCACAATTTGCATCGATGTTAAAGAGTTTCTTATAGTTGGTTTCCAAACTCAATGACCTTGAGTTTGAGGGGAGGTAGGTGAGTCAGAGTAAATTAGTTCATAATTATTGCCCATTGTTTAGACCGTAATTTAATATGTAATTATTATGTGACTAGCAAGCTCAACTCCCATATTTAGGCTTACAATACTAAATTATGTAATTTCCTTAATTGTTGGCCATTATCATGTATTATTAATCAAAAAATAACTAGCTAGAAGTGCGGTAAATAGATTTATTAATTAAAAATTACTCTTTTGATGATTTGAATAACAGAGTACACAAGTAGATATGCAATCAAACAATAACCTAAAGACCATAAATTAAGATAGTAGAGTAAGAAATATAAGCACAACAGATTTATAGTAGTTCAGTAGAAACTCATGGTTACATACACATCTCAAACTTTCCCTTGAGAATTTCACTAATTAGTTGAATTCACAAGGCTCATCCAAATCTATATAAACTGAATTGCAGGGCTCAATGACCTTTACAATATCTAAAATTACGACAATCGACAAAAACATAAACAAATTTCTTAGAACTTAAACTGAGCAGAGTTTTATCAAGTTTAAATGAAAGCTCTCAACTTCGTAATCATGTACAAGCATATTAAGTTTAGACTTCTTCACTTGAGTTGTGCCTTCATATGCAACATGTAATTTATGCCAAATTTCATAACCTGAATCACAGACTTAGCATCTATTGAATTCATTCACATCTAAAGCACAAAACAAGATGTTCATGACCGTGATATTAAGTTTAAACATAACTTTATCTTCATTAGTCCATTGGCTATAGTTTTTCCTTGAAATTTCTTGCTCTTGGGAGACAATCTAAGGTAATTACATCTCAAACATCAAAGTCAATGGTCTATAAAAAGAAATTCATTTGTATCATCTAGTAGCCAAAATTTTTACCTTTATATGGAGGTAGTTTTGAAGAAGACTGAGCCTTATCAAGAGAAACGCTTGCGCTTTTCATTTAAAAATATTTTCATAAATTTTTGTAAAATTATTTGAAAAATACAATCTGTAACATTGCTCTGATGCCATTTGTTAGATCAATAAGGGAAAGAAAGGAATGAATAGTTTTTTCAGTTAAAAATAAATTCTTTTAAAAAAAAAAAAAAAGTCAAGAAGCAAATTATGCAATTCACTAAAAAATACAATTTAACAAGAAGTTGCTAAATGTAAAGAGTTGAAAGATAGAGAGATTTGACACTATGATTTTATAGTGATTCACCAAAAACTTTGGCCACGTTTACTGCCCAAGCGTCATTTGGGATTTCACTAACTCTAACATTATAACATGGGATTAGCTATCCTTTACAATGACTGACTTTTCAGTTAACCTCTACAACAACTGAACTTTCAGGTATCATTCAGTCTCCAGTTCCGTGGAACACATAAATAGGACTTACAACATTCTACCTTACTTGTCTTTTCCTTACAAGGAAGAATGATTACAATAATCAGATATTTACTTAATCACAAAGTTTTAATAGGTTTGGATGAGTTTTACAGAGAGTTTAACAGAATATGAAACTATAGGCTCTTGAAGACAGTGGACATTTTTATTCAAAAACAGATAGATTGATGAAATATGAAAGTTTAGGTTTGACATCTCCGATTGTTGATTGGAGAGCTCTAATTGCATATTGGGTGTGTTTGGGTTCTCTAATTTGCAAATTGAGTTAATCCCAATCTAATCTAATATAAACCAAATTGGATATCTGCATCGATTGATATTGATCAACTTATGAAAATATGATTGCATCTCACGTACAAATAAACTAAATTTTATTTTTAATATTAATTATCTATTTACTAAAATTAATTCATGTAAATAAAAAATCCCAATTTAAATCTAATAAAAATATATAAAATTAATTTTAAAATATAAAATTTGAAAATCCACTCAAAGATATATAATTTTTTAAATAGATTTAGATCATCTCATTTATTTATTTATTGTATTTAAAGTTTATTGTAAGGTCGTATTTTGGTTAAAATAAAAAAATTATTATAAATAATACATAATTTATTCTAGAAAATCAATAAATTTTATTTAATTTGAAAGAATAATATTTTATTTTTGGCAAGTGGAAAAAATAATCCTTTACAAATATGTGATGATATGTATAAATTTTATTATAACTTAACACCCATGCTGACTTGTACCATATATATACCAAACACATATTAGACATATCAACTTATGGTCAATCTGTCTTTTGGAATCTAACTTATGCAACCTGGCTTATACTTAATCTAACTTATATAATTGGTATACCAAACAGGCTCTTAATATAAAAAAACTTGTCTCTTCATGCTTCATAAGCTTGACCAAATTATAGTTTTTGAGATGAAAAGACCCAGTGAAGTGTTAAGTAGAAAGATGAAATATTGAAAACACTTTTAAGATTTTTTCAAATATGTAATTCTATTTTGGTGCAACCTAGACTGTTGTGCACATTTTTTTACACTGTTTGCATTTTGAGACAGGTTTGACCTTGTTCAAAACAAGTAGCACATATGATATTTCTCTGGATATGATCATCTAAGAAATATTTCTTGATAAAAAAATTAGAAGGCTTTCAGAACACAAGAAATGTTCACTAAATGTCAATTGAGTTTTAAAATTTAAGTTGTTAAGTAGTTCCGAGTGACTTAGCAATGAAAGTTTCAACAGATAATTTGTGTAATGAAACGTTGCATGTTGTCTTTTAGCGTAAACACTTCAAATCTTTAGTTTCACTCTTTAGCCGTAACAATTTTAGCTCTTCTACTTGTACTGTCAACTCTTTAACTTTTCAACTAGTTATACAGCTTTTCAGCTTTCAGTGGTTCTGACTTTTCTGAATTAATTGGATTAGACAGTAAAAATTATTGAGCTTTTATTGGTGTTGAGTATTCTACTAGACATCAATAGTGCACTTCCTCATTATCTTTGTAGCTATATATTTCTTCACTGCAAAGTTTTTTGCTGACAAGTGATTTAGCTGAGTTGGATAATTGATCTAAATAAATAAGTTTCAGTATATGCATAAGAAAATAAGATTTTAAGCTTATTAATTTTTTATATGATGTATTGAAACTTGCTGTCACTCTAGGTGTTATGCATTATTGTTAGATACATATTAAGTTCACCACAGTGATTACATGCTTTGTTAGGAGCGAAGCTCCTCTGTATAATATGATATTATAATTTAATTATTGACTTTGTAACCAGATTATCTGTATATATATATCATGAGTATGTTCCATCGTACAGGAGAACCCCTGCCAGTATTTTGGTAATATTGTAGTAGTCTTAACCATAAGGTGTTTATAAATCTATGGGATAAATTACTTGAGTATTCAGGGTTATGGGGTATTAACATCCATTTCCCCGGCCAGTCATACCTTCGTTTGAGGGTGTGACAAGTTGGAGGCAGGGCTGCTGAACCAGTTAGAGGCAGGGGTCAACGGGGATTCTGTAAGGGTAGAGGTCGAGGCAGGGCTACTGAACCTGTTCAGACAGCAGCTCCTGGTCTCGACATGGAGTGGTTGGGGCAGGGATTATATCGTGTTCAGAGGACGGTAGGTGACTTAGTTGGGATTTTGGCCCAACAGCAGCAGCCACTAGTAGTTACCCCTGTTCCATCTCAGTAAGTGGAAAACTCTATCACTCCAGTTCAATAGGATCAGGGGGTATTTATGACTCTGCACGATTTCAGGAAGATGCAGCCACCGAGATTTTCGGGGATTGACCCAGCTCAGGATCCCTATGCTTTCCTAGAAGAGTCAGACAGATTGTACATAGCTTTAAGATGTGATCCCGCCCGTGCAATTGAGTTGGTTAGCTATCAACTATATGATGTGGCTTATGATTGGTATAATATATTAGTACAGTGACGGATCGAGCCTACTCCACTGGCGTGGCCAGAGTTCAGCAGAGCTTTTTTGGATCGCTTTTTACTTGAGAATGTGCAAGACAAGCATGCTCGTGATTTTGAGCAATTGGTGTAAGCTGAGGGTATGTTAGTGGCGGAATATGAGACTCGTTTTACTCGACTGTCTCGTTTTGTCCCACATCTGGTAGCTACGGAGCAGATGAGGGTGAAGAGATTTGTGCATGGTTTGAAGGATTATTTATTCAGGTCAGTGTTCGTGTCGGACACTACAACTTATACACAGGCTGTTGATGTTGCTTATAGACTGGAGACCAGGGTAGTTGAGAGACAGGTGGAACATAAGAGTCATAAGAAGGCAAGGCAAGAGGGTTTGTCGACATTTAGAGCTAGCAGTTCGCGTAGGCTTGGGGTGAATCTACCTCTGGGCAGGGTTCAGTCAAAGGAAGCTTTCAGCCAAGTAAAATTCAGATAAGGCGGGGTTTAAGAGCTCAATTTCAGGGAGGATCATCTAGTGAACCTCGATCATATGAGTTTCTTACATACTCTACTTGTGGCAATAGGCATATTGGGCAGTGTAGACTAGGGACATGTGCGTGTTTTAAATATGAAGTGATGGATCATCATATTAGAGACCGTCAACTGTAGAGAGGCCAGTCCACTCCAGCCAAAACTTCTTTTTCAATTCAGGGTTGATCTCCACTTCCTGCAACACCTACGAGGCCTCCAGGGGTGCGTGGTGGTTTCTCTAAGGGTTCTTCATCTGTAGGTAGAGGTCAGGCCTAAGTTTATGCTCTGACAACTCAAGATACACATGCTTCTAACGCATTGGTATTAAGTAATTTGTTTGTTTGTTTCATTAGTGCTAAAGTATTATTTGATCTAGGAGCTACTCATTCTTTCATCTCGCCATATTTTGCTTCCCTTGTAGAGAGAGTTGCGGAGCCTCTTGATATCCTTTAGTAGTCTTAACTCCGTTGGGAGAAAATATTGTAGCAAACAGGCATATATCTTCGTGTGAATTTCTTGTAAGGGATGACAATTATCTGGTAGACTTTATCATACTGAATATGCTAGAATATGATGTGATTCTAGGCATGGATTGGTTATATGATCATCATGCTCTACTAGACTGTCGCGATAAGAATGTTAAGTTTAGTATTCCTACCAAGCTGATTGTTATTGTTCAAAGGGGTTGAAGTGACGTTCCCCACAATTTAATTTCAACTATTCAGGCAAGACAACTTATCAGGAAGAAGCATCAAGCTTATCTAGCTTTGGTCAGGGATATTCAGTTATAGTGTCCTCTTTTAGATCGTATCCCAGTGATAAGGGAGTTTTCTGATGTTTTTCCTGAAAAGCTTATGGGGCTACCTACCGATCGGCAGATTAAGTTCGACATTGAGTTATTACCCGACACTCAACCAATTTCTATTCCCTCCTATAGAATGGCTCCTAGTGAGCTAAAAGAGCTTAAGGTACAATTACAAGATTTGTTGGATAAAGGATTCATTCATCCAAGTTCATCTCATTAGGGTGCTCCTGTTTTGTTTGTTGAAAAGAAAGATTGCTCGTTTAGACTGTGTATCGATTATCGGCAGTTAAATAAGGTCATGGTTAAAAACTAAGTATCCTTTTTCCCAGGGTTAATGACTTATTTGATCAGTTGCAGGGGGCTCAGTGCTTTTCTAAAATTGATCTTCGCTCCGGGTATCATCAACTCCTAATTAAAAAAGAAGATATTTTGAAGACTGCTTTACGTACTCGGTATGGACACTATGAATTTCTTGTTATGTCTTTTGGGCTTACTAATACCCCTGCAGCATTCATGGACTTAATGAATCAGGTGTTTAAGCCTTTCTTGGATTAGTTCGTTATTGTTTTCATTGATGACATTCTGGTATATTCTCGAAGCAAGGAGGAGCATGAGCAACACCTTCGTATTGTATTGTAAACAATTAGGGAAAATAAGTTTTGTGCTAAATTCTCTAAGTGTGAATTTTGGTTGAATCAGGTGACTTTTCTCGGGCATGTGATTTCTAAGGAAGGAATTTGTGTAGACCTTAGCAAGATAGAAGCAATTCAAAATTGGCCTTAATAAACAAATGTCTCTAAAATTCATAGTTTTCTGGGCTTAGCTGGGTATTACAGGAGATTTGTAGAAAATTTATCTCGTATTGCTACTTCTTTGACTCGGCTAACTCATAAAGTAGTTAAGTTTTCGTGGTCCGAGAATTGTGAAAAAAGCTTTCAAAAGTTAAAAACTTGCTAGACTTCAACTCCTGTTCTTGCACTTCCCTCTATTACAGGTAAGTATACTGTGTTTTGTGATGCTTCTTGTATTGGACTTGGTTGTGTTTTAATGCAGGATCGAAGAGTTGTAGCATATACTTCCAGAGAGCTGAAAAAGCATAAGATGAACTACCCTACCCATGATTTTGAAATGGCTGCGGTAACTTTAACTTTAAAAATATGGAGGCATTACTTGTATGGTGAGACTTTTGACATTTTTATGGATCACAAAAGTCTGAAATGTATTTTCAATGAGAATAAGCTGAATTTGAGACAACGCAAATGGATTGAGCTACTGGAGGACTATGATTGTTCGATCTCTTATCATCCAGGCAAAGCAAATGTAGTCGCCAAAGCTCTGAGCATAAAGTCTATAGGTAGTTTATACCATTTGTTAGCCGGGCATACTCAGGTAGTAAAAGAATTGCAGCGATGCATGGCGGATGAAGTTAAATTTGAAATGTCTCCTGAAGGGATATTACTAGCTCATATTCAAGTGAAGTGCACCTTTGTGTAAACCATAAAAGCATCACAAGCGGTTGATCTAGAGGTGATTGCGAAGAAAACTAAATGTGACCAAGGAATTTCAGGTGATTTTAGGTAAATGATGAAGGGGTACTGAGATATGGTGATTGGATTTTGGTGCCACCTAATTTAGAGCTAAGAAAGAAGATTATTGAAGTACCTCATTGTTCGTCATATGTTATGCATCTTAGTTATTCTAAAATGTATCAGGATTTAAGAAAATTTTACTGGTGGAAGGGTATGAAAAAAGATATTGCTGATTTTGTCTCGAGGTGTCTTGTTTGTCAACAGGTGAAGCTGAACATCAGAGGCCGGCAGGGATGTTACAAAAATTAGATGTTCCGGAGTGGAAATGGGAAAAAGTTACTATGGACTTTGTATCAAGACTTCCTAAGACTTTTAGGGGTTTTGATTCCATTTGGGAGATTGTTGATCATTTGACAAAGTCCGCACATTTCCTTCCAGTGAAGACTACTTACTCAGTGCATCAGTATGCGAAATTATATTTGGACGAGATTGTTGCATTACATGGAGTACCAGTCTCTATTATTTCTGACTGAGGTGCTCAATTTACTGCTACGTTCTGGAAATCCTTTCAGGAGGCTCTTGGTACTCAGTTGCTATTCAGTACATCTTTTCACCCTAAGACGAATGGGCAATCCAAGAGAACGATACAAACTTTGGAGGATATGTTACGAGCCTGTGTGATGGATTTTGAAGGTAGTTGGGATCAGCATCTTCCACTAATGGAGTTTGCTTATAATAACAACTGTCATAGTAGCATTCAGATGGCACCATTTGAAGCGTTGTATGGTAAAAAGTGTCTATATTCAGTTGGTTGGTTTGAGACGGGTGAGCATCGATTATTAAAGCCAGAATTAGTTCAAGATGTTGTGGATTAAGTTCTGGTGATTCGTGACAGATTACAGAAAGCTTAGAGTCGACAGAAGTTGTATGCTGATAATCGTAGAAGGTAGTTGGTGATCACGTGCTTCTGAAGGTTTCTCCTTTTAAAGGTACTATAAGATTTGGTAAGAAAGATAAGCTAAGCCCAAGATTTACTGGCCTTTTCAAATCCTAAGTAGGGTTGAAGTAGTGGCATACAATTTAGCATTACCTCTGAATTTGGATAGGGTGCATCCAGTATTTCATGTATCAATGCTTCAAAAATAACTCCCGGATGAATCGCATATTTTACGAATTCAATAGGTGCAGCTCGATAAGAATTTAACGTACGAGGAGCAACCAGTAAAGATCGTCAATAGACAATTCCATAAGCTCCGATCGAAGCTTATTCTTTTGGTGAAAGTTATATGACAACATCATGAAGAACAAAAAGCCACCTGGGAATCCGAGAACGAAATGAAACAATGTTATCCATACCAGGTAAATGATATACTCTTATAACGCTTAATTCAAAATTTAGGACGAATTTTTTTAAGGAAAAAGATTGTTATAATCCAATAATTCAATGTGTGCGTGAGAATTTTCGTATGTAATTGTATATATACATATATAAATTATCATTGATTGACTTATTGACACTAAATAGTAAAGTTATATGTATGAATTTAACTTAGGTACAACCTTATTAATGTGTATTATAAAGATATATATATATATATACATAAATATCTCATCAAATGAAATGCAAGCCATTCAGATTCTCTTATTATTATTATTATTATTTATTCTACTTTGACTCCCTTTTGTTTTAAGTAGGAGAAGGTGCTTTCTTTTCTCCTTTGCTTTATCCTTTTCTTGTGAACAACCTTGTGCCTTCCTTTTCTCCACCGCCTTTCATCCTCTTGGTTCTCTGCCTATCATTATTTTGTTTAAAACTAGTTGCAGCTTGCTTTTAGTGGAGGAAAATTTTAGTTTTCTTGGAGCAAGTTAGCAAAAGGTAAAATTCCTCCTTCCTTTCTTTGCTTTGGCTGGAGTGGGTGACCTTATAGGAAGGTGTAAGGATGGTTGAGGATAGTGTAAGGCAGCTTTGCTGCCATGTCCTTACCTCCCCTATTTTGTGTTGCTACCCAAGGGTAGGTACAGCCGAGTGATCATAGGGGGAGACATGGAAATTCAAATTGCAGGGATAGCAATTTATGCCTTGATGCCTTGTTTGAGTGTGTTTGTCCTTAGTGTTGCATCAACTGCCTAGAAGTTACTGCCAGTGCAAGCCATGAGAGTAATTGGGACTCAAACAGAGTTGTGAAAGGGGCAGACAATAGGGGTTGAAGTATAGGTTGGTTGGCTTGTTTAGTGATGGAGTTTTGGTGGAAAAAAGGTCACGGCAGTGAAGGGAAAGGCCAAGCCGTGAACTTGGTCTAGAAGAAAAATAAAATTTCTAGATGAATTAAGAAATTCAATTAGACTAAGATTATGTGTGTTAGACTAGTTAAAGTGAATTGTGCAAGGAATTAAAATTAGGAATCAAGAAATTTTGATAATGAGCCTAAATATATATGTGTACTAGTAACATGTAAGTAATAAAATAGAAATTAATGTTGAACAAGTGATAGGTATATATGTACCCACAATTGGACTAGGTTAATGTTAAGTTATAGAATTTAAATTAGCGAATAAATTGAATTAATTAACCTTGTTTTATGAAACATGTTAGACATAATTACGTATGATTAAGAAATCGTGGAATGAACTTTAAAGAGATTATTGTTAGTAACATATGAATTTATGATTTTCAACTTCATAACATGTCGAGGATATTCTGACACCATCACAGACTAGACGTATTGATGAACCACGTCCTTGAGCTTGTGAGTAAACTATGTGCTTTATAGTTATCAGATTTTTGTGTGCAACTATAAGTATATTGAATTGTTGTGTTATAAGGCAAAATAAACAAATAAGTTATTTCAGTGATTTAATTGGATGGTATATGTTTGACATTGATTGTGGTTGATGAAGGCCAACAACGTGAAATTTTTTTGAAAAATGGTTTCCATTTTTGAAATTAAAGTCCATGTGCACCTAGGCTATTTTAATTTGAAAGTTGATATGAGTGATTCTGATTCTGGCAATTGTTTTGAAAACAATTGGAGTGCTCAACCCCAGTGGGATGGATTTGTGTACGAAGAATCACTTGTTGTGCGGGCGCATAAATGCCCGACGAGGGGAGATATTGTTGTGCGGTGCTAAGTTAGTCGTTGGCTCTTTGATTGTTTAATTGGTTGTTAAATTGTTGGTTGGCGTGTATGATATGTTTGCTATTTTGAGATTATAAATTAAGTGAACTGTGATTATATGACCATGATAATCATGTACGTGCATCAATAGATTTAAATGAGTTTTAAACTATGATATATGTGTTGTATGATGCTGGTACCCATAGGGTACATGATTTGCTCGTTGAGTTCTTATGACTCACTTTTTCCTTTGTGGTTGTTTTTTTAGTTTCCAGAAAACCGCTGTTGATTACTATAAAGTTACTACCTGCTGACTCTGCTACGGAAGGGTATATCTTGGATATCACATACTTAGAGCATAAAGGATGAAACTTGCAGTCATTCTAGGTGTTATGCATTATTGTTAGATATATATTGAGTTCACCACGATGATTACATGTTTTGTTAGGAGCAGAGCTTCTCTGTATAATCTGATATTATAATTTACTATTGACTTTGTAACTAGGTTGTTTGTATATATATATCATGGGTATGTTCCACCGTACAGGGGAACCCCTTCCAATATTTCGATAATATTGTAGTAGTCTTAACTATAACGTGTTTATAAGTATGTCAGACACATTACTTGAGTATTCAGGGTTACGAGGTATGGACATCCATTTCCTCGGCCAGTCATACCTTTGTTTGAGGGTGTGACAGTGGTTCTTTTTTTTATGTTTACAATGATAACTATTAAAGAATATGTTGATTGGTTCAAATAATAAAGTGTTTTATAGAAAGATCAGGGATTGAATTTTGTTTTCACATGTGATAGGTTTACAACAAGAGAGAGAAAACTATCTCCTATTATATAGCTCAAAATTATCTAAAAAACTAATTGTTAAAATTTCTTTTTGTTTGATGAATGAAACGTTTTTCGGTTGAAAAAAAAAAAGATAAAGATTTTATCGTGAGTTATCCTATTTATAATCTCAAGATGATTGGCCTAGTGGTCAAGAATGTATGCTCCCTTTTATTAATTTTATATGTTTAAATCTTTATGAAGTAAGTCGTGTAAAGTAAAATTCTCATAAATTTTTCAATCCTGGCATGGATGATTTGTTTTTAACCAGACCAGAAAGATAATTAGTTAAGGTGTACATATTTAATCGATCTGAATACACCTGACCATCAAAAAAAAAAAAAAACAATAATAAGAAAATTATCACTAGTTTTAATGAACTTATTTATGTATGAGAAAAGTTTGTGCATGTAAAATTACTCAGCTAGTATATGCACATATTACATAATTTGTTTGACAAGCTAGATTACATATAGATATACACACACACATAATAACTTTCGTGGCACACGCATTTTTAATGAATCATGTTTATGATATATACGTATATATCCATCGATAATTGACGTACATATCAAAATATTAAAGTTAATAAAAAATAATATTCCATGTTAATAACATCAAACAAATAGATAAATTTAATAAGCAATTTAATTTATAATATAAACATATAATTTTTTTTAATTCTATAAACAGAAAATAATTAACACAATAATATTATAATCATTAAAAACTATACTCTTAATATTTCTTTTAAGTCATAGCATTTTTTAAAATTTTAATTTTAATATTATAATTATTTATAACTTATTAAATAAATAATTGAAAATTTTACTCTTAATTACTATTGATATATAATTATTGAAAAATTACAAATTTATTAATATTGAAAATAATTATACTAAAAAAAAAAATCAATAGTCATAAAATAATTACAATCCTACAAATATTAAAATGGAGAAGAATTAGAAAACAAGTAAAATAAAATAAAACAAATATTACTTGAATAATATTTAAGTAATAGTAAAAACTCATTAGGGTTTTTAAGAAAATAAAAAAAATTCTACTAAACCACTTTTATATTCATAAACAAATAGATAAAAAAAAATTCATAAATTTATATATTTTAGGAATTTATTAATTTTTTTTAAAAAATTATCTATTTGTTTATTATATAAAAGTGGTTTAGTATAAGACTTTAGGCATTTTGTTGACTGACTCGCCTATGTTTGTTTTGACTAAATTGATTTTTGAAATTTGTCAATGGTTGAAAAATATTTCAATAATAATTAAGATTAAATTTCTCAATTATTTTGATTTAATAAGTTCCTAATAATAATAATTTTTTTATTTTTTATTAAATTTATGATTTGTTTTTAATTCCTGTAAATTAAAAAATAATATTAAAAGTATAGTTTCATGATTATAATATTGTTGTTTTAACTTTTAATTCTTTTTTTTTAATAATTATATATCAATAGAAGTTAAGATTGAATTTCTCAATTTATTGTTTAATAAGTTCCTAATAATTATAATATTTTATAGTTATTCTCAAATTTAAGTTTTTTTAAAAAAAGAAAAATACTATGAATTAAAAACATTAAGATCATAGCTTTTATATTTATAATATTGCTGTTTTGACTTTTAATTCTTCTTCCATCTTAAGATTTATTTATTTTTAATCATAAATTTATAATCATGGAAAATATACTCTTAAAATTTTATTTTAATTCATAAATTTGAGAAGAACTAAAAAATATTATAATTATTACAAACCTATTAAACAAAAAAAAATTCAATCTTAAATACTATTGACATATAATTATTGAAAAATTTATAAATTTATTAAGATTAAAAAAATTAATAAAAGAAATTCATAGTTCAAAAAGAATTACATTCCTACTAATATTAAAATGGAGAAAAATTAGAAGAGAAAAAAAGAAAAAAAATAATAATAGTGATTTGTAGCAAAATAACAATTAAAGAGAAGTATGTTAAATAAAAGCTCATAAGGGTATTCAAGGAAATCAAAAGATTGCCACTTTTATATATAGTATACATAGATAAACAAATAGATAAATAAATCATAAATTTGTAATAAAAAATAATATTTCTTAAGATGGAAAAAGAATTAAAAACTAAAACAACAATATCATAAATATGAAAACTATAATCTTAGTTTTGATTCATAGTATTTTTTTTTTATAAAAGAAAAAATCTTAAATTTGAGAATAACTAAAAAGCATTATAATTATTAGGAAGTTATTAGACAATAATTAAAAAAATTCAATCTTAACTATTATTGATATATAATTATTAGAAAAATATATAAAAAATAATTAAAAATTAAAACAACAACATTATAATCATGAAACTATACTCTTAATATTATTTTTAATTTATAGTAATTTAAAAAAATAATAATTCATTAATTTAATAAAAACTAAAAAAATTATGATTTTTAGTAACTTATTAAATTAAAATAATTAAGAAATTCAATCTTAATTATCATTGAAATATTTCTCTAAATGTAAAACCCAAAAGAAAGATACCCAAAGTGTTTTGATGAATTGGATGAGGATTCCTCATACCAAGATAATATATTTATATTACTAGATTGTGTGTAGTACAAGTTTGTATAGAGTACAAGTTAACTATACATAAATAAGGAAACTTTAAATAAGGAAATTTAATCCACTAATTAAGCTATCTATATTTACACTCTAACACTCTCCCTCAAGCTGGAGCATAAAGATTATATATTCCAAACTTGTTGCATAGATATCGTTGTCGGTTTCCTGCCAAAGACTTTGTAAATAAGTCTGCTAACTGATTTTCGGATTTTGCATATGTGGTATTGATTGTATTATCCATAAGCTTCTCACGAATGAAATGACAGTCAACTTCTATACGTTTTGTTCGTTCATGAAAGACTGGATTTGAAGCAATATGTAATGCAGCTTGATTATCACGTACTAACTCCATAGGCTGAGTGCTAAAATCCAAGTTCGTCTAATAGATTTTTCAGCCAAACTAACTCAACAGTGGTATGAGTCATGGCCCTGTATTCAGATTCACCACTGAATCTTGTAACAACAGTCTGCTCTTTGCTTTTCCATGAAACAAGATTTCCTCCTAGAAATATACAGTATCTTGTTGTAGATCTTCTGTCAAATAGAGAACCTGCCCAATCAGCATCGATATAACCTTGAACTGGAGTAGAATTATGTTTATGAACTAATGTATGACCACAACCATGTCCTCGAACTAGAATGTGCCTATGATTTTTATATAGTAATCCATTTCCGGATACAATTTTAAGGTGTCTTAGGATACGAATAACAACATTCTAATGAGATATTCAAGGCTGATAAAGAAATTGGCTAACTACACTAGTTACAAAAGCAATATCTAGTCTAGTAACTGTGAGATAATTTAGCTTACTAACAAGACGTATGTATTACTCAAGATTTGTCAGTAACTCTCCCTCATCCGGTACAAGATTAGTGTTGGGATCCATAGGAGTGTATACAGGTTTTGAATCAAACATACCTATATCATTCAAGACATCCAGACAATACTTTATTTGAGAAAGACAAATCCCCAATTGTGATCTCGCAACCTCAATGCCCAAGAAGTATTTTAACTGTCCTAAGTCTTTAGTTTAAAACTTAGACTATAGGATTGATTTCAATTGTTGAATCACATGGTTATCATCACCTGTAATCACAATATCATCCACATATACAATTAAAAGAATTATGTCATTAGATGTATGTTTATAAAAAATCGAGTGATCAACAGTACACCTCTGAAGGCTAAAAATAAGAACAACTTCACTGAATTTATCAAACCAAGCTCTAAGAGATTACTTTAAGCCATATAGAGATTTTTTCAATCGACACACCATACCAAACTCCCCCTAAACAACAAAACCAGGTGGTTGTTCCATAAAAACTTTTTCATCAAGCTCAACATGTAAGAAAGCATTCAAAAATAACAGCTAGAGATATGAATACCCTGATAGAAGTAATTTTAGCTATGAGAGGGAAAGTTTCAGAATAATCCACACCATAGACCTAAGTGTAGCCTTTTGCGACCAATCTAGCCTTTAAGCGATCAACAAAACTATCAGGATGAACTTTCATGGTGTATACCCATTTACGTCCAATAATGGATTTGCTAGAAGGTAAAAAGACCAGTTCTCAAGTACCATTAGTATGTAAGGCGTTCATTTCATCAACCATGGCCTGCCGTCACTCGGGGTGAGCAAGAGCATCACTAGTGGACTTTGGAACAAAAATAGAAGACAAAGAGGATACAAATTCATAATAGGGTGAAGATAAACGATGATAACTCAAAAAAGTATAAATATGATAAGAATTACGAGTTGAACAAGTACCTTTTCGTAAAATAGATGACAAAGGAGGATCCGAGGCACGGGAAGGTATTAGTACAAAAGGTGAGTTATCAGGTACATCAACAATGTCTGTTAGAAGATCAAGCCATGAACAACGATGGTAAACCTGCAGAGGATATTTGGATGAGGTAGAAGATTCAAGTAGTGGTGCAGATGATGCATATTCATATGGTCCAAGATAAAGGACCGGAAGAGCCTCAGAGATAAGAGATGATTCGGGAATAGTGGAGGAAAAGAATGAAGATTCATCAAAAAATGTGACATCAGCGGAGTTAAAGTAACGATTCTTATCTGGAGAGTAATACTTATACCCTTTTTGAAGGCGAGAATAACCCAAGAAGATGTACTTAATTGATTTAGAAGAGAGTTTATCCTGCCTAGGTGTTATATCATGAACAAAACAAAAGCAACCAAAGATACGAAGCGAAAGTAAATATAAGAGATGATTAGGAAAGATGTAAAATGCAGAATTTTGTTATGCAATGTGAAAGATGGTATGCTATTAATAAGATAGTATGCAATAAGTACAGCATTACCCAAAACCAAAGTGGAAGATGACCATTAAGTAATAAAATGCGAGCTATTTCAATTAAATGTCTGTTTTTGCACTTAGCAACTCTATTTTGTTGAGAGATGTGAGAATAAGATAATTGATGTAGCATACCTTGAGATGTCATAAAGTGCTGAAATGATGTAGAAAAGTATTCACGTGCATTATCACTATGTAAAATACGAATAGAAACACCAAATTGTGTTCTAATTTCAGCACAACACTGTTGGAATATTGAAAATAACTCAAAATGATTTTTCATTAAAAATAACCACGTGCAATGAGAGTAGTCATCAATAAAGGTTACAAAATACTGAGATCTCAAAGATGAACTGTCACGACTAGGACCCCAAACATCAGTATAAACAAGATGAAATGAAGACTCTACTCTAAAACGACTATGCTTTGGAAACGAAGCAAGTGTGTGTTTACCATGTTGACACGACTCGTAATTTAAAGATGATAAACAAAGAACTATCTTTTGAAGCTTGGATAGACTAGGATGACCTAACCGACTGTGAATGAGAATATGTGACACATCTGTAGAGCAAGCCACTGAAGATATACGTAGTGTGGTAAGAGATAATATTTCAGCAGATTCAGCTTTGACATTTTGAATTTTGTCCAAATAGGTGGACATATCCTAATCAACTTGATTTAGATTCAACATATTAGAAACCACAGGTAAAAACGTTGGATATTATTAGTGTATAAAATTATGGCTTGTTTCCACAATTCAAAACATGTCTTATATGCCTGAAAAATCTGTAATATAGAAGATTCAAGGGATGCCCATAGTAAATAATTGGGCATCGATCTTTTTCCAATTGGGTTGTTCAAGGGTTGGAATATCGACCAATGATTTGGTGATATGATTTTCATATCCCTATCCCTGAAACCATAACTCAACATATACAACCTAAGACAAATAATTGGATCCATTCAATTTTTCAATAGTAATAACAAGGGATCCAGAAAACATAGAGATAAAACTACTAAGTTTTGACATATCTATTTCAAATTTTTCTGAGGTAGACATACCGATGAATAGTATGATGAACAGTAGTCATATTGCTGGAATGAGATGCAACAGTAGAGAGACACGCTGGAAAGAAACACAACTAAAAATAAAAATTAGGGTTTTCTCTCCCTAAGCTCTGATACCATGTAAAACCTAAAAGAGAGATACCTAAAGTGTTTTGATGAATTGGATAAGGATTCTTCATACCAAGATAATATATTTATATTACGAGATTGTGTAGAGTACAAGTTTGTGCGAAGTACAAGTAAGTCAACTATACATAAATAAGAAAACTATAAATAAAGAAATTTAACTCACTAATTAAGCTATATATATTACACTCTAACACTAACTCTAACACTAACTATTGACAAATTTCAAAAATCAATTTAGTGAAAACTAACGGATCGGTCAACTAAATGCCTAAAATTGAATTGATCAGAATCTATTCAGCCTTATTTTTTTGGGTTTTCGCAATCGGGTTGTATTAATCTCTGATTTTAATATGTTTTACTATTTCTACTGTTTAAAAAAAAAAAAAAAAAAAAGACAAGAAAATTAGAACCTAATAAAGAAAAAAAAAAAAGGAAGAACGTAAGTGACAGCCTCCTAAATGTTGTAGTAGTGAATTTTTACTCGCGCAAAAAGACGGAATCCAATGCACTGTACACGCGTCGGCAAGGCATAACTCGGCTGTACTCCATTCGTCCCTTCATTGTGAAGTACGTGTCACTCATGGTTTGCAGCACTACTAACTCAACCCTGCGTCTAACCCTATTATAAGTTTATAATTAACAAAAAAAAAAAAAATTAAAAAAAAAAAAAGACAAACAAAACGAATAAGTATTGGTCTCTTATAATAGGGAGAGAAAATGAAAGAGATAGAGCTTCCAGGGTACCCTAACACCATTACAAATAGACATAGACATAGACATACGCATACGCATACACTTTGACACAGACATGGGACCATTGTCCTCTGCTTCAATTTGAGCCTTTTTCGTGGACGACACGATCCGAGTCTGCCGCTACCTCTTTTCAGTTTCAACACCTCCGTTCTCTCTCCTCTTTCTCTCTCCCTTTTTTCTCATTTTTATTCTTCCCAAACTTTATTCTCAAATTAATCTCTATGAAAATGGAAGATCATCATCATCACCACCAACAGTCACAATATGGAGTAGCCGATCTTAGGCAACTTCTCAACGGACCAAGGTCGACCCATTTTCCATCCTTACCAACACAACCCACTGCTGACCTCTTTTCGGGTCACCGGAGTCTCACAGCGGCCCACCATCACCACCAACAGCAGTATGAGATGATGATGTTTGGTCGTCAAGTAATTGATATAATGCCTCACAGTCAGACCATCAGTACTGGGCTTCACAATCATGACTTTGCTGCTTCTGATTCTGCTGCTGCTACTGCCATTAATACTGTAGCTACTCCTACCACCACCACTAGTGCTTCAACTCCTCCGCTTAGTGGGTTAGAAGCTGAGACTACTGGCTGCCTTGGAGGAGATGCCTCAACTGGAAGATGGCCAAGACAAGAGACTCTTACTCTCCTTGAGATCAGATCTCGTCTCGACTCTAAGTTTAAAGAGGCTAATCAAAAGGGACCCTTATGGGATGAAGTTTCTAGGTACAATCAATGTCCTCTCTATCCTACTTAGCTTACTATTTTCCCTGATTCTCCTTAATTTTTCCTTTGTCTTTCTCTTCTCCTTCTTCTTCTTCTTCTTCTTCTTCTTCACTAGTAGTAATACTTGTTCTTTGTTTTTAATTTTTCTTTTTGGGTTTTAATTAAGTGGTTAATTTGTTTATGTATTACTAGCAATTATTGAGTGGCCAACCCATGTGACTTATCAGCTAGTCACTTACTGCTGCTCATTGTGTTACCTTTCTGATTGTGTTTTCATGAAAGATTGAGAGCAGTGTATGGTTTTGTTTACCCTCTTTGAGCAATAGAAAATGACTGAACTAAAAAGTTAAGTCAGTTGGGTGTTGAAAAGATTTAAGCTGGATTCCAAGACTGGTACAGTTTCTACCACTGACTTGTTTTTCCTTTTGAAATTCTGTACGCCCCTTTTATGTGCAAGTTTTCTTCACCTAGCTCATAAATTTTCCTGCTTCAAATTTCGTTTTCCTTTTTAAGCAGTTGGCACCCCTCTTAATTTTTTTTCTTTTGTTTCTTATTGAAGGACATAGCAGTATCTATTAGAGGCATCATCTCCCAAAAAACCACATTCCTCTCAACTTCATAGCGATTTGAATAGTTGATTAACTGCAATTATGCACAACTGGCATTGTATATATACTATTATTAATTAGATAATTACCAATCGCCATCATTATCATTCTTCACATATATATGTATATGAACTTCTTTGCTCATTTCCTCACAATCCTAACTAGGGTTTCTTTTCTTTTCTTTGTTCCCTAGCATTAATTAATTAGTTAAGTTTCATGTTAGCTCCATTAATTGTTTGATTTTTTTATATGAAGGATCATGTCTGACGAGCATGGATATCAAAGGAGTGGGAAGAAATGCAGGGAGAAATTTGAGAACTTGTACAAGTATTACAAGAAGACTAAGGAAGGTAAGGCAGGAAGACAAGATGGGAAGCATTACAGGTTCTTTCGTCAACTTGAAGCTCTCTGTGGAGAAAACCACATTAATAACCCAATAATCTCATCAGTCCCAGAAACCAATTTTTCTGGTCCCACTAGTTCTACTCTTCCTTTCAGGACAACAATGTTAAGCCACCCCCATTCCCAATCAAATCAAGAAATGTTCCAATCGGGTCATGTTAAGCATTGTGATAGCCTCAGCCTTAGTAACTCCACTGATGATCAATTGGATACATCTTCCTCGGATGACAATGAATTCAGCAATGGGGCTCCATTGTTAATGGAAAATGGTTCAGCGGAGAAGAAGAAAAGGATCAGAAGCAGTAGTAGTGGCAGAAGCTGGAAGGCTAAGATAAAAGATTTCATTGACTTGCAAATGAGGAAGGTGATGGAGAAGCAAGAGTTATGGTTGGAAAGACTGATGAAAACCATGGAGCAAAAGGAAAAAGAGAGGGTTTTGAGAGAGGAAGAATGGAGGAAACAAGAGGGAGCCAGGTTTGAGAGGGAACATAAATTTTGGGCTAAAGAAAGGGCATGGATTGAAGCAAGGGATGCTGCTTTAATGGAGGCATTGCAAAAATTAACGGGTGGTAAAGAAGTAAAAGCCGCCTCTTCTCCTCTTCAAGAGGGTATTTTAATGGTTGCTCATGAAATTCCAAGTCATAATGAAAACCAGAATGAAGATGGAAGTGAAATTCTAAATAACACAGTAATTAGATCAGGTACTGATCAAAGCTGGCCAGAATCTGAGATTGCAAGGCTTTTACAGTTGAGAGCTGAGATGGAAACCAGGTTTCAGCAAAGTGATCATCAGTACAGCTCGGATGAGGTTCTATGGGATGAAATAGCTACTAAAATGAGTTGCTTTGGCTATGAAAGGAGTGCTTTAATATGCAAAGACAAATGGGAAAGTATCATCATCTATTCAAGGAATGCCAATGTCAAGGAAGGTAACAAACGGCGAAAGGATAATACAAGAAGCTCTTGTTACTTGGAGAATAATGATCACAGTCATTCTTTATCCCTATACAATAATCAAGGAAGTGCTTATTGTGCTGGCAGATCACTGCAGTTACTACAAGCAACTGATGGTTCCTCACCTTCGAATTCCAATGCTGGAAATGCAGTTCCAGACAGCTGCTTTCGCTTTTTGATGGGTGAAGGAGAAAACTTGTGGGAGAATTATGGATTGAATCTCAACAAGGGAAACCAAAACCAGTGAACAAGGAGATATTACACAGTGTAATTTGCTTGCAACAGGTGGCACAGAGATTTGACAGCCTCTTCTAAAATATGTAAGCCAAGTGCTAATTAACTGAGGATATATGTGTAGGGATTGATGATGGTTAGGTGGTGTTGTTATTTAACTATTGACATTTTAGAAACAAAATGTATAATGGTTTCATGTTGTAGCAAAAGTTTATTGGGGGAAATGAAGTTGCATTTAAGTGTGGGATATATTTGACATCAAGCTTCAGGTCAGTTTCTCAAGTTTTGTCCCAAATTTATTATTATTAAGCATGCAAATGTAGCTAAAAGTGCATTAGTTCATATAGTCATCATTTTTTTTTTCTTTTTCTTTTTTTCTTTTTTATGATGTTCATCTATATTCATTGCTACTTTACTTTTTATTGTTTATATTTTTTCTGGGGTAACTTTTGGATATCCACGTTTGCATGGGTAGTTATTAATTTATTTAGGACTCACGAATTCTTGTAGTATCACCATACCACTGAAAAAGTCAGCACTATTTCCTTTAATAATTTTTCACATAGAAATTAATTCTCTTGATTTAGTTTTCACCCAGCCATTGACTGCTCAAAGTAAAACTTCCATTGCCAGTAAGTAGTACTTTTAGAATTACTTGTACAGCAAAAATCACTGTTACTTTTCAAATTTTCTAAGCAAGGATGACGATTTTTTCATTGGATTGTCACATGTCTTGGACTGCACAATAGAAGGTAACACCACTTTATAATAAGTCACATCCTTTCGGCCTATCATGGAGGTTTGAGTTTGAGATTTCCCTCTCAATTCTAACTAACTAAGTTTTACATACATCAATGTTTAGCACATTCTCACAAAGGGGTTCTTGGATTTTAGGAGAATCAATTATTGCAATCTACTGGCAGAAAGTATAATATTTGAAATCACAGCAAGAGTGTAGCTTCAAAGAGTCAATTAACTCTTGTATAGTGATCCAAACAAGAATGGAAAGAGCTATATATATATATATATATAACCATTATATGGAGAGTTAATTAGCCATTACAAGTAATTAAGTCATCAAAATAATTCATGAATACCGTCACAATAATTAGAACTTGAAACTTTCATTTATAGTTTGATCAGTTTCGAACCCCATTGAGATAAAAAAAAAAAACAAAAGGAAAGGGTGTAATGTGAAAGGGGAAACTTGTACTATTATGTAGCTCAAACGGTGAATGAAAAAAAAAAAAAAAAAGAATTAGTATCATGTTAAAATTTTGCCTAGGTTGAAAGAGGTCTCTCTCTATATATTTTTTTAATTTTCCTTTCTCTCTTGGTTGGAATCAATTTGTTTTGTAGAATCTTTGTTTGCATCATTTCTAAGCTAAGTACGTAGTACACACAAAGATCCAGAAAGATGAATATATAGCAGGATAGCATGGTTTCCTACTGCAGTTTCCTGAGTCTTTTCTTGCATAATAAGCCTAAAATGGTACAACAAGGGCATGCACACATGCAGACAATAAAGGCCAACATGATCCACAGAGAGAGAGAGAGAGAGGTGTGTAAAAGAAGGACTACGCTACTCGTATTTACTACTACTTAGGAAAGAGTAAAGAAGCTTCCCACCAAAAGAAACCAAACAATGGGAGACAATTGCAGTCATTATCGCATTGTGACAAAATAGCAGAGCCAGCTTTCTTTTAGTTCTCAGGCTTTTCCCAGTCCCCTTTTCTCTTTTTTGATTCCTAAATCTCGAACTCCAGCTTGCTTGTCCCTAGGCTTAATTACTAAGAGACAATTTAGTCATTAGCAGTCCAAGAAAACTAAAGTTACAAACTGTAATGCAATGTTATCCTAATGGCCGATGTGACTACTTACTGAGCTACCATCTTTTCAGTCTCTTACCTCAGATAGGGAACTCTGGCTTTGCAATCTTGTTTCAAGTAATTTTCGTCATAAAAGGGAAACGGCCAGTTTTTATCAGCTACCCAAATATAAAATCTTCAACTCCAGTTGGGTGACAGAAGGCAGAAGCAGATATTCAAAAGAAAGGGTGGTTGCTGTGCATCTGGGGAAATGTAACGGCACTTTGAAGCCAAGTCAACTTAACAATTTAATACCAAGTACCAACCCATTATGTTTTTGCTAAGAAATACCAATCCATTATGTATGTTAGTGATAATTTTAGAAGAGGCAATCTAAGCAAACGAAACATGGTGATCCATTTTCTTTTTCTTTTTCTTGTTTTGTTTGGGCTCTAAGCCCTCCTTTGCATGGAAAAAGAAAAGTCACTAAGGACTTGGCAAGTTCTCATATCAGGCCCAGTAGTATTTGTATGAAAAGTAATTAATAGAAAGGAGATTAGAAAACATGATGACAGTCCAAACTGATCAAAACAGAAAAATCACTCTAATAGTATATGACGCCGGCACCTTGATGCATATATAGTGCAAAACTTGATCACGTATTGGATTATAGGATAATACGTGACTGAGCATAATCTGCAAAAATTAATCACGTATTGGATTATAGGATAATAAATGACTGAGCATAATCACTGACTTCCACCATTACCCTAGTAATACATAAATTTACACTTACGGATACCATCAGAATTATATTCAAACATGATCCTTTAGATTAGTATATACTCCCATCATTTTCATTTTACTGAACCCAACCAATGCGGCTACATCTACTTAAAACCAAGACTCCGAAAGCTGGGTCAAAAACAGAGTGAAAAATAAATATCACAGACAGCAGCTCTCAGCAACACAAAACACAACAGTCCAAAACTGAATATAACTATTGCACTCTGGTGAGTGCTAGGCAGATCATTGGTAGGAAACAGAATGACAAAGTTTAGACCAGTACGTTATTTGAAAATAGAAGGACAAAACAAAGCATTCGCATACTCACAACAGAGAGCAGAAATCAATACTAACAGTGGCCCTGCTATCTTAGCTCAGATAAGCCAAGTTACCAGAAGTAATTTCATATTACTATGACACAGATAGAAGAGCATGAAAACACAGCCTTCTGCATCAATTTTGACACGAGCTGTCAATTTGGACTCAAAAGGGCATTTTAACACCGGAAATCTTACGCAGTCTCATAAAAAGCCGGAAAATTCACAAAAAAGTAAATGCAAAGCTTAATATTATTCTACCAAGAATCCATTGTAACTTGGGTCAGCAAGAAACTTCTATGTTTTCACCGCATACCACAAAATAGGACAAACATATATCCTTAGTGCCTATTTCTACACTCCAGAAGAAAAGACATGAACTTCATTAGTACTTGTAGTCCTTAACGTGTAGGCTCTCTGCAGCACCTTCACCAAGTTGAGCATCACCCTTGTAAGTTCCAAGAGTTGCCTCTGAGTTTGCCTTAGCCCTGGTGAGGAATGCAGCCTGAGCCTTTTCAACATTTTCTTCCTTCCCTGCCCATGCCTTGAGAGTACTCTGCTGAAGGGCACGCCCAAAGGAGAAAGAGAGAGACCATGGCTTCTTTCCCTTCAATTTGTTCATAGCATTGAGGTTGATGGTGGCCTCCTCCTCGCTCTGCCCACCAGATAAGAACACCACAGCAGGTACTGCTGGAGGAACAGTTCGCAGCAAAGCTCTAACAGTGTGCTCAGCGATCACCTCAGGTGCAACCTTTGGAGAATCTGATCCGGGCGTCACCATGTTGGGCTTCAACAGAGTACCCTCAAGCAGGACATGGTGATCATTTAGAGCCTTGTAGCATGCAGCAAGAACACGCTCCGTCACATCAGCACATATGTTGATGTCATGAGACCCATCAACCAGGATCTCAGGTTCAACAATGGGGACCAGCCCATTCTCCTGGCATATAATAGCATATCGGGCTAAACCATTAGCATTTTCATTAATGGCCAACTGAGATGGCTCATTTGGACCAATCTTAAGGACAGCACGCCATTTCGCAAACCGAGCACCTGCTTCATAGTATTTCTGGCAACGTTGGGCAAGGCCATCGAGACCCTGGGTGGTGGTCTCACCATTAGTTCCGGCAAGCTCAACAGTGCCCTTATCTACCTTGATGCCAGGAAGAACACCACCCTCCTTCAAGACCTCCACAAACGGTTTGCCTGTACAAAATGAATGTCAAGATGTTGAGGCAATGAACCAACAAAGTAAAGAAATAGTTTATTTCCAAAACGAATTATTTTAAGTCCTGTAATGGCAAGGAAAAATTAGTTAATAATTTCCAGATGCATAACTCCAATGGGAATGTAAAACCCAAGTTTCTTCCCATAAGTACTGTAGAAGTATGTAAACCTCTCAATTACTGAAGAAAATTCCAAAAACAATACCTGCAGCTGTACTCTGGTAGAGGGTTTCCTCAAAAAGGATCACACCACTAAGGTATTGGAGTGCACCAGGGGTGGTGAAAAGGAGCTCACGAAGAGCACGCCTGTTTGTTTCAACGTTCTCAACATTGATGCTGGAAAGACGCTTCCCAATTGTTCCAGTTGATTCATCAGCAGCAAGGATGCCCTTTCCAGGGGTGCCAATGTAGGCAGCATTGGCAATGAGCTCATCTGCGTGTCATGAACATTCATAAAGGAGCAAGCCAAATTTAAAATAACCCAATTACGGGAATAAGACCCCTGCTATAAATTTGATCGCATATATATTAAATAAGACATGACAGAGAAAATAAAAATACATGACATAGGGAGGAAGTACAGAGATTTTAAAACTTCTTCACTTATCACAAGAACTATAGCATATCAAACAATTTGTGGGTATATGAATTGCTGATGCTTAAATGCACAGCATAATGACAGAAACGAATTTTCTTTTTGAGATAAATGTAATGGAATTGAATAATTTTAATTAAGCCTAAAATTCAACTAGTACATGCAGGAAAAATGTATAATAAACAACCAAGGACAAAACACGATGGGATACAGAATATTAAAATTGACATAGTCTAGACAGTAATAATGCACGTCATAATATATCTGACACAATTTCAGTTTCTAATACTAGTCCACCTTTAAAAGTTTAATTAATTTAATTTAACTTCAAGTAAGAGGAGTTCCTCAAAGGAAAAACCATGACATAATATGTACAACACCTATGTTTTTCAAAACTAAGATACATGGTTCCAATCAAAATTATAAGTAACCACACATCATTCAATACGTCAGTTAAGAAATAACTTACAATCCCAACCTTCCTCGGTACTACTTCAGAACAGAAAAAGCAACGTGCTTATAGTAAACAATAGATCAGAACAAAAATTATAAGTATGAATCGAGTAACCAAGCAAACAAATAGATCAAGGAAGTATAATTGAAAATCTAAAAGAGCAAGCAGCAGAAAAGAGTGAATATTACCATGGTACTTGCCCTTGAACGCAGACATGCTTCTAGTTCCCTCTGAGAGAGAGAGAGAGAGAGAGAGAGATTGTTTGTGAGAGTTTCGGGAGAGGGAAGACGGAGACGGGGTAGGAGAAGTGCGGAGATTAAGAGTTTTATAATGACAAGGAAAGCCTCGAGTTTGTCGCTAAGCTTTTTGCTAACAGTGGACCGCCGTTGGATTTCACGAGTAGGACGGTTGTTAGATGGTAAGCTTTTTTATTCGTAACGGTGGGACTGCCGTGGGATATCACCAACAATCTAAGGCAGTTTTGAAATTGCACTTTGCCTTTGCTGCCTTGATTTTGGGGCCACCTGTACCTGTGCTGGGCTGACAAAACAAAGGATTAAAATATGGAGAAAATTACACTCTTTTTTTAGACAATCATGTAAATGTTTTTGAAAATTCGAAAATATTTTTCCTTAATGTTGTCACACAATTTTGATGATGATTGTGTCTTATTAGCTTTAACAATTATTTTTTGATTTAACTTACTAAGAATTCTCTTGCATTTGTAGACGATAAAATTATAATTGAAACTGAAAAATTAATTAATTTTATTATAATTAGAGTCGGTTAGTAATATATATTATAAGTTTGAATCATTTAAATAATTATAATCAAAATTATCTTTGCAGTCAGGCAGTCAAGCTCATCATGTTTGTCCTAAAGACAATCAATGGATTTGGTCTCCCTGAGCAGTCTTCTCAACAATAATCAACAACTCCTTCACCCATTCAAGCTCATCCACTATCCCCCGTCAGCTTATTAATGGAGTACTTAGCGTCCTCCAAAACATTCTTCCAACAAGTGTCAATGATGACATGATATTGAACGCTAGCCTTCATTGTCTTATAGGTCTTGACGTCATTTTTGTAGGTACCACCACTATCGTGGTAGCACCTCCGGAACATCTTCCGTTTCCCTAAGTGCCATGGATAACTGAAAGGGAAGATTCTTTAACCTAGGCGCTTACCTGGCCATGAGTGAAATGGGGCCATTTTCTCTTTTTGAAATAATGGTGAGAGGAGCCCAACACAAACAACAGAATATTAAAAAAAAACAATAGTATAGAAATACACCATACCCTCATTCTATGAAGAGGCAGGGTGTTTATCTCAATAGCATCCACATCAAAAGTAGTGCATTGGGCTATATAGTATAGCCAACGGTGGGGTAGTCTGCAAAACAACTATCTTTAAACGAACTCCCATACTAGGACCCTTGCAAGGGTAAAACCATTAGGTCCGTCCCGCCTAAAGCAAACTTCCCAGTCCACCTATGCATGCTTCGAATGTTGAACGCTCGTTGAAGGTGAGGAGGAAGACCAAAGGTAACTAAGGAAGGCACCACTATCATAAGTTCGGCCAAGGTGACTATCTTACGAGGAAGAGGAGGAGACAAATTGATGGACTCTTTAGAAGAAGAAGCAAACGACTCAAGTTAGCTAAAAGCACAAACTTTAGGGGCCACGGTTGATGAACTGACCTGACCACGAGCCTCTATTAGCACTCCAACACCCTTAGATTAATTATTCTTCTTTTTTCCTTTGACAACAACCTTCTCATAAAGAAAATGCTCTTGCTTTTAAGTTTTCTCTTTATGGTGTCCCAATCCTGGGCAACTTCCTCAATAGCTAATAATCTTATGGCTGCAAGAAGCAAGTAATTCATTACATATAAAAACAAATGAAATAAAATGAAGGCCCTCAAAGTCGAGTATAGAACAGAATCACAAAACACTAAGAACGACAGAGTCCAATTGCAACCAGCTAGCGACCATCAGTATAGAAGTTGTTGTCGAACAAACAGTGGGATTAACGAGTTTGATAAGCCAAGATCTTTGTATACCTCTTGACTTTCTTACAGGACATGCAAGGGGTATCTCTGGCCGTTTCCTAAGCACACCTCAATAGTACAACATCCCAGTTAGTTCGGTAGCCTTACCAAAGAAGTACTTAGACTACTAGGCCTTATTGTTATATAGGTGCCCTCTAAACTTCCCGTTGCAAGCCGAGAAATATATCCAACCGACCCGTGAGTTCTTAATATAAAAATAACAAGTTCCAAAAAAAAAGGTCAGCAAAGGGTGATGCTGATAAAGGATATCAAGAATATCAGACCATTAGGCACCACATGTGCTGGACATACCGCATAAGAGTTCAAAACCTTAAAGGGGTATCGCAGGCCAGCCAAAATGTGTTCATTATAAAGAGACACTATTTTAGGGCAGGAATGACAAGGACGATTACCAAATTCAGTCTGAGTGTATATCATCACCCCAAGAGATTCAATATCTCCTATTCAAGACCAATAACATCTATGTAGAAATTTCATTGTCAATCTCTATCACTATCTCGATGTCATCTTGGGCCTCAAACTCAGTATCATCATCCCCAGATTCCTTTCCCTGATCAGGCGAGAGCTTAAAGAGGTCTCTTAGTCAGAACTGTAGTTTTCATAATCACCCCCACCCCTATCTTCACCAAACCGATCCTCTATCTTTTCCAAATACTTCCCAACCAAATGATTAACTCATTCTCGAGGAAAAATGAGTCTGTTATCTTTATCAGGAAGGTACACAGTTGGGCGCTCCCTACGTTCGATAGGACCAACCTTTTGAAGAGAAGTATCTGTGCTCGGCGAATTGTTTGATGGGTGGAATTATACCTAAACCTACTCGACATGATGCTAATGAAAGACAACTCAAGAATTCAAATTTTAGGAGGCTACACCTATGGAAATGTTCAAAGGAAGTTAAGCAGACTAAGTTATCCTAGTTACCAATCTTCAAGCAGAAAGTTTGACAGAGTCTCTCTGCTGATTTTTAGGATATGTGAAAGGAAAAATGAGAAATGAACCTTATATAGGAACCCCAAACATGCCTCACGAGACGTACTGACTCGAGCAATGCCAGTGGCTACAATCAACATAAAACACCATAAATCCGCAAATAAATAAAAATTTGCTCGGAGTACAAAGTGTCAAAACTCGAAAAAATGAACTGATGCTAAAACATGGTATAGAAATCAAATAGGCACCTAAATAGAAGCGAACTAACTTAATTACACACAAGCGGCCAGGAAGATCCGACCACGCCACGAATACAATCTGACCTTGACCAGCCTCCAAAGAGCCCCATTAGCACGAACTAATCAATCCAAATTATCCTGCTCGACGAACTCGTTTTCGAGTGGACTGGTGTTAATATAGTATCATACTAACCAATACCGTATAGACATGTAGATTTCCCTCATGTACCAGCAGTCCAATAAGAGGAAGAACACGTGTCGAACTCTCATTAGGTAGCCACTACTATAAATATCAGAGCTACACACATGAGAAGATAAAGACATTATCACTGACACACTCTATCAACTTATTAAAATCCTTCTACCGTTACTTACTGTATCAACGGAGGGATTTTGAGAGCTCACTGGATCCTGCTCTCTTCCATCTTGCAGGTTTTCTACAAGATTTACATGATCCATCTGATGTTTCTGACAAGAAATCTAGAAAATGACATCAACGAGACACAACTTCGACATGAAACAAATGCAGAGAGAAGTTACTGCAAGGTTCTTGCTTTTGCCTTTGAAGAAACTGTAAGTTCTATTTTTCTTTCAACATATTTATGCTCTTTGTAAGTTGTACTTTGAAGAATTCTTCATAAATAAGTCTTAAATTTTAAATTAAAGTATTTGTTATACCTTTTTTCTTTGTTTAAAATATTAATTAAGTGAACCAATTTTTAATAAATTACATAACATAAAATTAAAAAACTAAAAAATTTAAGATATTATTATTAACGTAGAAATAAAAATTTCTAAAAATTAATAAGTTCTCATTATCTATTTTAATATTTTTCTTTAAAAATTCAAAGAAAAATAATATTATTTCCAAATTCAAGTTGTATTGATATTATGTTTTTACGATGACACCTGAAAATTGATTCTAAATTTGAAAGATAAAATTTAAATATTTTAGTAAATTTTTATTATTTTATATCATAAGTTTATTATTTTTCTAATGGTTTAAAAAAAAAATAGTTTACTTAATTAATATTTTATACATAAAAAAGATAAAAGTGGTATAACATATTTCAATTCAAAATTTAGGACTTATTTAGAGAAAAAAAATTCTTAAAAGTAGGATTTATAGGAAATATAAACTTATTGGAGGACCTATTTGAAATAAAAAAATTAATATTTTTCATTACTTTCATAATTATTACTTATTTTATCTTCTTGAAAAGTTGAAGGATCAAAATTGCTCTTTTATGGACTAACTCAAGAATGCATACTACAGATTCATGAAACAAACTCATACTATTGGCCATAAGTCATAATATATATTAAGCAAATTCATTTTCTTCTATTATGTTTTATTTTAGATATTTTAACATTAAAGAGGCCTTAATATTATGCACATGCCCAACCCATAATATTTTTTTTCATTAAAAATAAATAAAGTTAGGTTAACTAATTCAACCTCACATGGATAAAGTAATAATCCGGAAACGTTTGTTAAATCATGTGAATGAATAAAGTGATAGTCGCCTATTACAATACAAAGCAAAAATAAGAAATAAAAAAATTGATATTTGCCATTCTTTAATAATAGATTAATCTTCAGTCTTCATTTTATTAAATCAAACAAGAAAAAAAAATTATGTTCGAAGGGACAACAATGTCTAGAGGTATTACGATTTCACGTACAAGCGGCTTCAGCGACCTTTAAGAACTGGAACTTGTATTATAATAATTATTTCAATTACTGAAGTTAAAAGAATAAAGGCAAGATAAAAATTGGAAAGGTAAAATTAAAATACCAAAATGTGTTCATTGACTCAAACATCAGATGTAAAACATTACATGAGGCTATTCGCTGCTGGAAGGTAAAAGAAACGAAACAAAAGAAGCACTCAAATCCCGGACTGATTCTGCTGGAGCTATTATTGTTATTTTACCAACATCGTCCTATAAATGGCAACAGGAAGCAAATTGGTGGAGTCTAAGCCTATGACAAGAGGAAAGCCTCGACGCCAAAGGTTCCAATAACACAAAAAACATACTACTACGCAAATTCAGCTTTAAATCAGTACTTGTAGTCCTTAACGTGGAGGCTCTCTCCAGCACCCTCACCAAGTGGGGCATCACCCTTGTAAGTTCCAAGAGTTGCCTCTGAGTTTGCCTTAGCCCTGGTGAGGAGTGCAGCCTGGGCCTTCTTAATATTTTCTTCCTTCCCTGCCCATGCCTTGAGAGTACTCTGCTGAAGGGCACGCCCAAAGGAGAAAGAGAGAGACCATGGCTTCTTTCCCTTCAATTTGTTCATGGCATTGAGGTTGATGGTAGCCTCCTCCTCGCTCTGTCCACCAGAGAGGAACACCACAGCAGGTACTGCTGGAGGAACAGTTCGCAGCAAAGCTCTAACAGTGTGCTCAGCGATCACCTCAGGTGCAACCTTTGGAGAATCTGATCCGGGCGTCACCATGTTGGGCTTCAACAGAGTACCCTCAAGCAGGACATGGTTATCATTTAGAGCCTTGTAGCATGCAGCAAGAACACGCTCCGTCACATCAGCACATCTGTTGATGTCATGAGACCCATCAACCAGGATCTCAGGTTCAACAATGGGGACCAGCCCATTCTCCTGGCATATAATAGCATATCGGGCTAAACCATTGGCATTTTCATTAATGGCCAACTGAGATGGCTCATTCGGACCAATCTTAAGGACAGCACGCCATTTTGCAAACCGAGCACCTGCTTCATAGTATTTCTGGCAACGTTGGGCAAGGCCATCGAGACCCTGGGTTGTGGTCTCACCATTAGTTCCGGCAAGCTCAACAGTGCCCTTATCGACCTTGATGCCAGGAAGAACACCACCCTCCTTCAAGACCTCCACGAAGGGCTTGCCTGTACAAAATGAATGTCAAGATGTTGAGGCAATAAACCAACTAAGTAAATAAATAGCTTATTTCCAAAAAAGAATTATTTGAAGTTTTTTAATGGAAAGGAAAATTTAGGCAATAATTTCCAGATGCATAATTTGCAATGGGCATGTAAAACCCAAGCTTCTTTACAAAAGCACAAAAATAAGTAGACCTCTCAATTACTGAAGTAAAATCTGAAGACAATACCTGCAGCTGTACTCTGGTAGAGGGTTTCCTCAAAAAGGATCACACCACTAAGGTATTGGAGTACACCAGGGGCGGTGAAAAGGAGCTCACGAAGGGTACGCCTGTTAGATTCAACATTTTCAACATTGATGCTGGAAAGACGCTTGCCAATTGTTCCAGTTGATTCATCAGCAGCAAGGATACCCTTTCCAGGGGTGCCAATGTAGGCAGCATTGGCAATGAGTTCATCTGCATATCATCAAAACTTCATTAGAATATTGACTGTAGGTCAAACTCAAGAATTACCTTGAAGATAAAATTGTCAAAGATATATATATACTATACCAATTACCAATCACAGATTCACAATATTGAAAAAACAGAACCCTTTTATTATAACATTAAACAACATAATAACAATTTAATTCCTGAAACAATAAATCTGCTAATTGTTTTTCTTTTGACAATTAGCAGTAAATCATCTCATTATTAAATCTATAATATTAATAATAATACATGACAAATTCCAAGCAATCCACAAGGAAGCTTCTTTGGACAACTCTGCAACTTCATACAAGTAGACTGATAATGAAAGCCCAATATGCAAGACATCGAAACTATCGAATACAAAAATGAATGCACGAAAACAAGAACGGGTTTAATTTATAAAAAATATCGAAAAACAGATCGGAAGCCTCATTTTATGGATCTAGCTGACTTAGGTACTTGTCCCATATTAGATCCGGAGATTGATTTTCCAGGATTACAACGACTAATTAAAATTAAAAGAATCGTAAGAAGTAAACTTCGTTTATCCTTTCCCAAGTCCTAACTATAACGATCTAGATATACAAAACAAGATATAAGAATATAAGAAGCTCAAAAAAATTAGCAATGGCAGCGCAGTTTACACAATAAATAACAATCATGTAAGACATATGCAAAAATGTAACAAACGGTTAGATCCGAGCAAAAGTGTACTCTGAATAAGATTCAAATATAAATTAAAGTTAAAAAAAAAAAAAAAAGTAGAACTTGACAGATTTGCTTTTGATCTAAGAAGATAATTAGAGATTCAGATCAAACCAATTAAAGGATACCCACAAAATAAAATCAAGATGAAACATCAGAAGCAATAATTGTTACCATGGTATTTGCCCTTGAATGCAGACATGGCTGAATAATAGGCTTTACAGGTGAAAAGGTAGAGGGAAAAGGGGAGAGGGGAGAGGGGAGAGGGCTTCGTTTGAACTTTGAAGAGGTAGACAGGGAAGACACAAGATAGAACAAAGAAGGGTAGGCTGATGGATGAATTTATTGTGAGAAGTGAGGTAGCGTGAGAGGCGAGTAGGTGGTGTTTGTCTGTCTTGTTTACCATTTTGCCCCTCAACTAAACCTGGGTCTCCAATGGGCCACACGTGATACATTTCTCCACAACGTCCTTGTCCTCCAATCACCTTTTTCTTTTTCTTATTTATTGACAAGCTGAAAAAAAGTGTAATAGTTCGTTCTTTTGCCTTTTGGCCGACTTAAAACGCAATATGTTGGTTTCGTCATATATTTTCATTCGTTGAATAGTTTATTTTTTTGTGTTGGAGGAGAAAAAAAAAATCTAAATTTTAATAATTTTTTTTTTTATGTTTTAAGAGGTTGATTGAGCTTATAACCCATACAACAAGAAATAATTCTTTTGATAAAATTCGAACTTAATTAATATCATACAAAATAATTTTATTTGTTTAAACTTACACTTTTAAATTTAAATATTTTCTACCAATAAGTCAATTCATATTTTTTTTTTTTTTGGGTACTTTTTATGGATTCAAGAATTATTTACTAGTTTTATTAAGAAAGGGTACTATTGGTAACACAAGGAAATTATTGGAAAGGCAAGTTGGGGTTTCTGGAAGCTTCTCAAAGAAATATACGTGGGTAGGAGGAAAACTAGAAAGTAAAAAAATAATAATAAAAAGGATGTTAAGGGTCAAAACTAGAAAACGGGAGAAGAGGAAAACAGGCAACGAAATCATGGGGTGTTGAGTGGATGGCTGGTAAAAACCGAGACCGAAAGGAAGAGCAACAGCTATTCTGGCGGGTTAGGTTGAGGCTTTTATTAAGAAGAAAAAAAAAAAAAAAAGACATGGTGTGTGGTGTATAAAATGAAGAGTGAAGAGTGAAGACCAGTATTTTTCGCTCACTTATGGTTCTACGCAGATAATACTTCATGGCTTTTTTTTACAATATAATACAGGTAGGGGTGTCAACGAGCCGAGCTCGAGCCGAGCTCGAGCCGAGCTTTGGCAAAGCTCGGCTCGGCTCGTTAAGGGCTCGTGAAATTTTTTTGAAAATTCTAAAAATGTTTTGTAGGCAAGGAGAGTCGAACCCAAGACCTCTTAGTGAAAATTTGTGCAGTTTACCACTAAACCAAGTAACAATTTGTGTTAGTTTTGTTGTATATAAATATATTTATTATAAATGTATATATAAATAATAATAAAAAATTATTAAATAATATTAAACGAGCTAGCTCACGAGCTCACGAGCCGAGCTTTGGAAAGATTGAGCTCGGCTCGTTTTACTAAACGAGCTTAAAATAAAGCTCAAGATCGGCTCGTTTAGAAAACAAGCCGAGCTTGATCCGAGCTCTTAACAAGTAGCTCACGAGCTGTTCACGAGCTAGCTCGGCTCATTGCCACCCCTAAATACAGGGCTGTGTTATGGTGTGAACCCACTTGTGGGCACATTTTGTGCTAAACATCTGAACACACTAGTGGGCACAGTTTGTGCTAAACATCTGAACAAGCGTTGAAACACATAGTTAAATCATATCAAAATCTCACTTTGCTATAAGCCCATTACTAGAACAATGGGTATCGTCAGCATCATCATCGTCACAGTCAACTACAACCTCAGTATCATAACACCTTTAGAAACATGACATCTCTCACTAGTCTTGAATTTTATTACTTTTTTCACTTACTCTGACTTTGGGTGCCACGTGTTATCAAGTCGAATCTGAACTCCTCTTCCCTGTGGGCTACCGTCATTGCTGTGAGACCCAGCTTTGCGCTTGAAATAAGAGCAAAGTTGTTCGGTTAGAAATTATATATATTGACTGTCATTAATTTTATAGTTTTGTTTTAATAATAAAGCGGGTTTAAGATTTGGTTCAATTGAGACATGCTGGTAAAAGATCATATAGTTTATGTGATTATTTGTGATAGGGCTTAAGCATACTTCTTATCTGATTAGATATATTATATGATTAGATATAGATTGGCAGTAAGTGCAGGCTAAGTGACTTTAGGAGTCTTTAATAGGAAGACTCTTAGAGTTTTATCTGATATGAAATAGCTAGGTCTGCTCTCCTCTCTATATATACGCATATTGCTCCATTGAAAGTTGCCACAAGTAAATATAGAGAGTACGAAAAGGAAGACCTGGTTGTATGAATCAATTACTAAGGCGTGATTGACTGAAATTCCAGATATCCGCTGCTATGACTCAATCAGGTACGCAAACTTTATTATTAATGTGTTCTAAATTCATGTATGAGATCCTGTATATTTATAACATGTAGTATCAGAGCTTAATATGCATGAATTTAGAACCCTTATGTTTATTTATTTAACATAAAATTATAGGGTTCATGTAAGTCAGTTTCTTTAAACTCAAAATCGAACCCATATATGAATGAAATCGAACCCAATTTGTTAGGGTTTTTAAAAATCTCGTTTATAACTTTAATTTGATATATTATTTGCGTGATTTCATCAACTATAAGTCGAGAAATCTGAATTTTAAAATTCGGGTTGTTTTAAAATTGAAATTAAATTTTTGATTTGAAAACTAAGATTTCATGTTGTTTTAATCGATTTAAATCATAGACTTAGATTCTAGTATGTTTTATACATAGTCATGAATCATTCAATGAGTTTAATTCGTATTATTTTGCAAAATTAGAATGAAACCCTTATGAAACAGAGTTAGGGTTCATGTCATTGCAATTTCAATTAATTGATATATAATCTTGATAAAACATGAAATTTTTATAGGGTTATTGTTAGAAAAGTATTTTAAAACAAAACCTATACAAAATATTGGAAAAAAAAAATCATTAAAAGGGTGTAAAAATTGAATTTTTTAGAAAACGGGTCGTGAAGATCCATTTTTCTCCATACCGGGTCGAACAGACCCGGCCAGAGGAAGGGGATGCAAGTTCCATCCACGGCAAGAGGAATCCCACGCACGGAAGTGGAGCGTGTGGTACACGCACCTTCTTCCGCAGTCCCGTTTCCCCCCAAAATTTTACCAAATTAATTTTTTGAATTTTATAATTTTATGGTATGGTTAAATTTTGGATATTATGTGCATGACTTATTGGTTTGGTCAATGATATTTTGTTATGTTTAAAACTAATATAATTGTACATATTTAAATGTTGAGGCTTATTGGATTTACATGTTTTATATGTTTTAAAACTAAAAACAGTAGGTACTCTCCCTAATTAGAGATAAGTATTATCGTACTCTCATATTTTTAAAACAAGTGTTAGTGGAAACTTTTGTTTTGATTCAATTTTGTTTAAAGTTTGTAACATGCATTAAGTGATCATTTGAGATACTTTTGAATAGCATTTCAGTGAAGTATGATAAATTGGAGTAATTAAATTTTTCCAGCTTGAAAAATCTTATAGGTTTATATAGGTGGTTGCCACCAAAGTGATCTATCTGTATAGATTTGTGAGATTTTCGAAGGCTATAGTACGGGATATTTCTTAAATTATTGTATATAATTTCCTGCCCAAAGGGGGTTATTATATACTTTAATTTTAGAAAATACATGAAACATATAGTTTGGGGTATACCAGCCTAGAATGTTTATCTGCCCAAAGGGGATAGACTTTTCGAAAGCTAGGATACTTTAATTTAAGTTTCATAAGTTGATAATAAGATCCTAATAGCATGTTACATTCTCTGCCCAAAGGGGAGTTTGTAATGATGCACTTTGGATTCATGTAAAATAAATTCTTATTCTTGATCATTTAGTACCCATTTTGATTGACATATAGCATTCCTGGCTTAGAAGGTTTATCTGCCCAAAGGGGATGGACTTTTTGAAACCTAGGATGCTTTCGTGTTTCGGTTTCATGGGTTGAAGTGAGATTCTAATGGCATGTTGCATTCTCTGCCCAAGGGGAGTTTGTAATGATACGTCTTGGAATCATGAAGAATAAGTTTTATTTTTATTATTAATTACTCTTATTCTTTGGCATGTTGCATTCTTTTATTTTGAATCATCACATTTGTTGTTAGCATTGATACTTAGAAATAAGTTTTTGGAAAATGAGAGAAATTTATTAGGTTAAGCCTTATCCGCTTCGAAATATCTATCTCTTAACACCTCATGAGTGGTTTGTCCGAAACTAAGGGTGGCTTTTAAGTTTTTCAGTTCAAATGTAGATGTAGCAAGTACCTTTAGGGTAAGTTGAAACATACTTATCATAAGAAATCTCAAGATGCTAAAAGGCATGGTAACGGTCAAAATCTAATGTGGACAATGAAAATGAACCTAATGTGCTTCTAGTAAAGTATGAGAGGTTATGTGAAGGCATATTGCCTTAAATTCATGTTTTTGTTATAAAACCAAGAAATGTGTTTAAAAGAAACCTAAGTGAATTAAAGGTAAAACCTTCAGTCTGGAATGACATCAAAGTGGATTCATTGGAGTAGTCTTTTTGTGACTTGAAAGTCATTTTAAACATATAAGGGGAATTTGATTTTAATTTCCTCACTGGACAAAATGGTCATTTTATTTTTGATTTGGGTAATTTTAAAGTTCAAATGCTTTAAATTTTAAAATTTTTGGTGGATGTGTTTAACTCATCCAATGTAATACTCCTCGTTTCATACTAAGAAAATTTATTTCTAAACTATTTTTAATTAAAGAAAAATCCTAAATGTTTTAGCATAAACATCTAGGTCAAATTTAAGGGAAAGAGTTGAAAATCTCATGAATGATATTATTTCCTTTACTTATTTTTGGAAACTTAATGTTTTAAGTTAAGTGGATCAGGAGTAAATTGACCAAAACAGTGAAAAATGGGGAAACTAATAGTTCAAATCTCTTAGAGATTTTTCACATTAATTTCAGTGAATTTTATTCCACCGATTGCCCAAAAAAAAAAAAAACAAAAAACAAAAAATTGTTTTATCATTTTCATTGATAACTTTTCCTGTTTTGGTTCTTATACTTGATTAAGTAAAATTTATGATTGTCTTGAAAATTGAAGTTGAAATACAATTGGGAAAAGTTATTAAAACTTTAAGATTTGACCGTGGTTGTAGTATTATGGCAAACATGATGTTGATAGACATGAGATTGTTTGCTAGGTACATACTAGAGTGTGGGTTTTTAACCCATTATACCATGCCTGGTAAACCTGAACAAGTGTTGTGGCCGAAAGGCATACTCGTACCTTTAAGGACATGATTAGAAATATGATGAATATGTCAAACTTCCCTAAATACTTTTAAGGTAAAGTCCCTAAATAATCGAGTTACCAATAAATCAAGGTTTAAAACACCTTTTTAACTTGTAGGTTGGGAGAAAATTTAGATTGAACCTTTTTCATGTCTAAGGTTGTCAAACTAAAATAAAATATATAACACAAATGAGAAAAAAATCGTTATATTTTCTACTTACTGTTACTTTACTAGTTATCCAAATCACTTTAAGGGAGATATGTTCTATCCACGTGTGGAACCAAGATAGTAGTATCTCACACTGCTAAATTCTTAGAGTTTAATTCGTTGAGTTGAAAGGGTTTTCAACTACTAGTAAAGAAAGAAAAATAAATTTGTCATACTTCACATATATACCTTGTCACTAACTACATCACATAACATGTGGTGAGAATAGGTGATGGGGGATGTTAAGAATAATTGAAAATGCATCACCTATTCTAGTTAAAATTGTCGCATTTGTTATTGGTGTAGCTTCTTAACATTTGAATATAGTTGCACAAGCACCTGTCTCTAGCCTACTATTAGGAATATGGATTAATGCCATGCCAAATGTGATATAGTCCATCATAAATAATGGTGTATGGGAGTTGGTTGAACTTCCATGGTTTTCTATACTCATTGGGTGCAAGTGAATTTGTAAGATTAAGAATAATTCAAATCACAAGATTAAGTGTTTCAAAGTAAAGCTTGTAATCGAGGGTTTTTCACTCAAAAGAATGTGTTCTTTTAGCGAGACTTTCTCTACTATCTCAACTAAAATAATAATATAATACATAAATAAATAAAATTCTTTTGGGTGATCATGACCTTAGTGACTTATTTATCAACTTTGAGTTATTTTAGATGGATGTGAAAGCATCTATCTTGAATGGAAACCTTATAAAGCATGTTTACATAGTGAAAGTTTCAAATAGAATAGAGGTAATAATATTATTTGTATGTTTAACAAATCAATCAAATAGTCTTCAATAAGCATTCAGATAATGGTTATTGAAATTTTGATGAGGTAGTCACCTTTTTTAGTTATGTTAAGAATAAGGTTGATAAATGAATATACATTAAGGTTAGTGGGAGCTAGTTTATCATATTGATTTAGTAACACTGATTTAATGAATATATCTTAAAGTCAGTGGGAGCAAGTTTATCATATCCTGATAATGGTCAATGATATATTGCTTATTATCAATAGTGACATTAACTTATTTTGTAAGACAAAGTTGATGTTGTCTAAGCATTGGCATGAAGGATCTTAGGGAAACATCTTTTGTTCTTGGTGTTGAGATACACCAGAATAGATCTCACCTTTGTTAGGTCTTCTCTAGTAAACCTATATTGATATAGTATTGTATAGGTTCAATGTACATAAATGCAAGACTAGGGATGTGCTTGTTGTCAAGAGTGACAAGTTTAGTTTAAATTAGTATCTCGTTAATAAGTTTCAAAGAAAGTCCATGAGAAATATGTTTCATGTTAATGCAGTTAGAAGCTTGTAAGCTTTGGTTTTAGAAAATGACTCTCAGGCAAGGTATAACTTTTACCTGGCCATAATTTCAAAAACTTTGGTCCTTAGACACACCTCAAATAATCCAACCCAATTAAGTTATCAACATCAAATCATGACAATCATTGTGCCAATTAAATGACACAAGACCAATCCATGATTACAAATGCCAATAACCTAATATGCAATAGATCTAAATGTGGTAGTATAGCAAGAAAATAACATCCAAATATGATCAATATATGTTATTTTCATTGTCGATCCTCTTAGTGATTTCAATAAAAACTAGATGCATCCAACAAGTACTAGAAATCACATAAGCTTAATTTACGCTGTATGTCTCAACCAATATCTCGAGATATCAAACTAATGTCATTTTGAGACATACTTCCATATTGAAAAAACCATCACACTTAAGACAGACACAAACTCTTAAAATTTTAATGCAATGACATGACATATGACTATATGTGCACATACGAAATTAATCATTACATAATGAAAATAATTATTATTTTATCAACATAACACACCAGCCAATAAGAATGTAATTAAAACTTAGGTCACAAATAACATACATAATATGCTAATTTTGAACAAAACAAAGTAAACTCACACTAACCAAAAACATCAAAGGACTCTATAGTACTCATGTTATCAACATAACTTTTGAAAACCTTAATCCTAAGTGCCCTGGTTAAAAGATCTGCCGACAGTTTACTGTATCAATATGTTCAAACACAATGTCTCATTTTTTTTACAAAAACTTTTGTCATCGCTTCTCAATGCACTAGAAATCTTATTATTCTTTAAGAAGAACATAGTAGAACTATTGTTACAATAGATTGTAAGCATTTAAAAATTGAGACAACCACACAAAGATAAATTATCGTGCTATTCAACCACACACCATGCTTGTATAATGAAAAAAGCTTTTGCTTGGAATAATTTCAAGATATAGCTCCCAAAGTTAACATGAAAATATATCCGGAAGTGGATTTAAGATCTTATTTGCAACTACCAAAGTCAGAATCAAAGTAACCAATTATTGTAAGATGATCAATCATTCTATGCATTAGCATAAAAACTTTAGTTCTCTATAAATACTTCATAACTTATGTTCTGATCTTGGATTTGACTATGCCAAAAACTCTCATTGCAAAAGTAATATCAGAGCTTGTACAAACCAAAGCATACAAGCTTCCGACTGCACTAGCTAGCATAAAACACATTTCTTATGGACTTTCTTTGAGACTTATTAACGAGACATTAATTTAAACTAAACTTATCACTCTTGACAACATTCACATCCCCAGTGTTGCATTCATGCACATTGAACCTTTATAACACTATATCAATATAGGTTTACTAGGAAATATCTAACAAGGATAAGACCTATCCCAGTGTATCTTAACATCAAGAACAAAAAATGTTTTCCTAATATCTTTCATGCCAAAGGCCTTAGATAACGTCAACTTTGTCTCACAAAATAAGTCAGTGTCATTATTGATAACAATTAAGATATCATTAACTATTATCAGGATATGATAAACTTGTTCCCACTGACTTTAAGGTATATTCATTAAATCAGTGTCACTAAATTAATATGATAAAGTAGCTCCCACTAACCTTAAGGTATATTCATTTATCAACCTTATTCTTAATATAACTAAGAGAGGTGACTACCTCATCAAAATTTCAATAACCATTATCTAGATGCTTGTATGAGACCGTTTGATAGATTTGTTGAACTTGCAAATAATATTATTACCTCCATTTCATTTGAAACATTTACCATGTAAACATGCTATATAAGGTTTCCATTCAAGAAATATGTTTTCACATCCATCTGAAGCAACTCAAGGTTGATAAATGAGTCACCAAGGTCATGATCACCAAGTACACATTCTTTTTGAGTGAAAAACTCTCGATTACAAGCTTTACTTTGAAACACTCAATCTCCTCATTTGAATTATTCTTAATTTTATAAACCTACTTGCACCCAATGAGTATAGAAAACCATGGAAGTTCAACCAACTCCTATAAACCATTATTTATTATGGACTATATCACATCTCACATGATATCAATCCACATTCCTGACAGTGGGCTAGAGACAGGTGCTTGTGCAGCTATATTTTAGGTGCTTGTGTAACTGTATTCTAATGTTAAGGAATTACATCAGAAACAAGTGTGACAATTTTAACGAGAATGAGTGATACAATTTCAATTATTTTTAACTTTCCCCCATCACCTATTCTCACCATATGTAATAGTAAATAAATAAATAACATATAAAAAGTATTTATGTAATAGTAAAAATTCATAGTGCATTTAAGAAAATAAAATTTCTTCCACAAAAAGTAAAAACAACAATATATAATCATGGAAACTACTATACTCTAAATATTTTTTAATTTATAGTATTTAAAAAAGAATTAAAAAAATATTATAATTATTAGAAACTTATTAAACAAAGCAAAAATGAGAAATTCAATATTAACTACTATTGACATATAAATTGAAAAATATAAATGTTTTTTTATGAATCAAAAGTTAAAACAACAATGTTATACTTATGAAAACTATACTCTTAATATCTTTTTTAATTCGTAGTAATTTTTTAAAATTTTAATTCATAAATTTGAGAAAAACTAAGAAAATTAAGATAATTGAAAAATTATAAATTTATTTATGTTGGTAATATAATTGTTGAAAAATTATAAATTTATTAATTAGTAAAAAGAAATTAAAAGTTCTAAAATAATTACAATGCTATTGATATAAAAGAGAGAAGAATTAGGAAAAAATAAATAAAAAAATAGTGACATTCTATTAAAGCAAAATGATAACTAGCGATAACTATATAATAACAAAAATTCATAAAGGCATTTAAGAAAACAAAAAATTTCTACTATTAAGCCACTAAAAGTGGCTTATATATATGTAGTATAGGGATAGATTTAGATATACAATAAAAATTGATTTCCTCAATCAAATCCACCTTGTTCTTCTCTTTGTGCATCATACCAACTTATAGAACACAAAAATCTTAACAAAAATGAGTGCAATGGCCATTGACATTTAAAAAATAATAATTGTAACAATGATATTAAGGGCTTGTTTATGTCCAAGAATAATCATATTCTATTCTATTACTTTTTCAAGTGTAGTGAGCAATGACGGAGCAAGTCACGCATGATCTCTCAAACTGGAAATAGTAGAAAACTATATGCAGTATGCTATGACTTATGAGTTATAAATTATATTATAATTTCTATGAGTTGAAGTACTAACAGAATATAGATCCAAAGTAATTAAAAGGACTTAATAATAGAGTATTTTAGCCATAGATTGCATGCAATGGAATAGCTGAGATGGTCATGACTCACGAGTATGACTTCCTCTTGTTTTTATATGCTAGATCAGATAGCATCTCCTCATTTCTTTTGAAGAATTATTGTAGATTGGAAAAGGTCAAGAACATATTTTAATTTATAATTATTGGGTAACTTTTCAGTACTAATTGTATCAAATATAAATTCACGATCGAGTGGCATGCCTCATGCACGTGTGATAATATGTAAGCACATATAATTCTCTCTCTCTCTCTCTCTTTCTTTTTTTCTCTTTTTTTTTCTTTTATTTATTTAAGTTCTTTTTTAGTAAAAAATAAATAAGTTCTTTGAATTCATATGATATCTACTTTTACTGATTTTCATATAGATATTACAGCCAATTATAGTTAAATCTCCTGTCGAACTACTATCCTAGTTGTAATATTCATGTCTTGCTATTGAATTAAGCACAATATTCACATTCCACCTTATAGTAGAATCCGATTTGTAAATAACCCAAATCATTTAAATTTATGATTAATTCTAGAAAAAATTGCATTCTCTTTAATTTTATTGAAATGATATTATGGTCTAAAATTTAGAGAAATCAACATCCCTACCTAAGATGAATAAAAAGTTAACAGGTTTAAAAATAATTTAGAAAAAAATACTAAAAAATCTGATTTTATTTTCAAAATATTAGTGAGTACTATTTTTAATTTTCTCTATTCAAATGGATCATGAATACTTATATATATATTTTTTCTTATGTTGCATTCTACAGTTAGTTTTATTTTCTTCATAACATGAAATTATGTTAGTCTTAATATTTCTAATTTTAGTATATTATTTCTAATAAAATGAAAAAGAAAATATTTCACACATGGATAAGTACAATTAATTTTTTTAGTAAACTTTAAAGAGAAAAATAGGATTTATTAGTACTGTAAAAATCCAATAAGACCTGACAACTATTTAGTCATCGAAACAAAATAGGCATACATAAACAAAATGAATAAATATTGAGTGGTGATAAAAAATAAAAACAGGGCAAAGTTAGTAGCTAATCAAGAAGGATGTATTAATTTTGATGAAATTTTTGCCCATGTTGCTAGAACCATTAGATTAATGCTTGCATATGCATGCATGTTTTAAAATTTTCACTTTATATCAAATGGATGTTAAAAGTAATTTTTTTAATGGCTTTATAAATGAAAAATTTATGTTGAACAATCTCCTAGTTTTGAGCCTTCTAAAAAACCTAGTCATGTTCTCAAATTCAAAATATGTATATGGTTCAAAGCAAGCTCATGGAGCTTGATATGAAAACTGATCAAATCTCTACTTGAAAATGGTTTTCAAAGACCAAAATAGATGCCACCTTGTTCATTAAGCACAATTCATCTGATATTTTTGATCAAGCAATTTGATTAGAAAATGCTAAATCAATTGGCATTCCCATGAGGCGCACTTCAACCAAGCTGGATAAGGACAAATTTAATTGGTACTCCAATAGATGAGAAGATCACGGAATGATTGGATCTATTCTTTATCTCACTGTCAATAGGCCAGATATCATGTTCAGTGTGTGTATGTGTGCAAGATACCAGTCATGTCCCAAGGAATCACACCTCATTGATGTGAAGAGAATATTCAGATACGAAATTAGGACTCAATCACTTAGAATACAACATCCAAAAGGTGATAATTTTGAATTAATTAGATACTTTGATGTTGTCTTTGCAAGATGTAAGTTGCAAGGATCAAAATATCGTTCCTTGATATAGTATCGATTAGTCAAGAAACGAAAATGTATTGAATACGTCTCGGAAATATTATGGAAACGGTGTACAATCCCATAAACATATGTAAAAATATTATATAATATTTATTTATAAGTGATTTGTAATTTATATAATAATTAGTGGTGCATGTTTGAAGATTTGATTTGTCTCTTCACATAATTTCTATTTTCTTTTTACCTGTTTAATCTCAATCATTTATTAAATTATATATAATGCAACCAAATACATATTAACTAAATCAAATAAAGTTCAAAAATAATATTTATATCTTACTGTATTTATTTTTTTGTCATTTGATTAGTTTCATATCATATAAATTTTTTCTTTTTCATAACTTTCAGTTTTTATACTAATAAAATCTAATTGTATAATTTAATTTGTATAACTTAATTGGTCATAATTAAGTATTAATATGTAAAAAATAAAAATAACAGATTTTATTAGTTATAATTTTTTAATAAAAAAAAAAAACTCTTAGTAAATATTAAAAACAAACATTTATAAAGAAAAATAGTTAAAATAAAATTTATTTATTTCATGAATTAAAAACTACATATCAATAAACATTTCTTTGTTAATTCTTGACTTTAATCTCCATTATTATTATTTTCTTTAATTGACATTAAGAAAAGCTTAGAAAATTAAAATTTATCTAAAATATCTAACCGTATCATTGGATACAATTAGATACTAACAAGTATCCATGGATACGTTTGAATATCAGTTGTAAACAATGATTTCATATTTGTAACTCAAGATATAGATAAGTTTAACACGTATTGTAAGAAAAGCTATGACATTTAGTTCCTTGGTAAGCTGGACAGAAATAGTTGTAGTGGAAGTATCATATCATTTTTCCTAAATAGCTATTAATACTCAAATAAATAAAATATTTTAAGAGATAACATATTCTCTCGTTTCTTTTCAACTCATCTCCCAAACGAAAAATGTTCATTACCTTCTAATTTCATCTCCTTTCATTTTTATTTTTATTTTAAAAGTCCCAAATGAAAAGAATGGTAAGTATCACTCACAAATAGACTTAGGGTGCGTTTAGATGCATAGAAATTGAATTGAAAAACATGATGTTCCACCATATAAGTGGTTGTCAATGATGTTTTATATACCAATAATTTAAGATAAAAGAATATTTAAAATTATAATCATTACGAAGTCTCATATATCACACCCCTCACGGAGGCATGACTGGCTGGAAGAATGATAACCAAACCTCCGTAACCCTGACGCAAATAAATGAATGACCATGACTCTTGACCAACCAATGAATAAAACCAAGAATTTATAAACACAAATGTTAACATTAAAAGTTTGTTGATTGAAACAAATCACAAAGTACTGAAAATTTTGGCAGAGGTTCTTTCCAATATGGAACATGCCTTAAAATACAATCCTATACACTCTTTTTCTTACACAACATTAACACAAAGACAATAAGGAGCTCCACTCCGTTCACATCATCAACAGCCAAATACTAAAATATTACATCATACTAAATTTGACACCAACAGTTTTAATGTGACTGCAAACTTTCATCATTGACTCCAAATATGAGATTCTGAGGCATACCTTGTCGTCAAATTCTGAGCAAAACCCTCGTATTAATGATTAACTTTCTTTGAGGTCCTGCTACTAAAAAAAATGTAACCACAAAAAAGGAGTGAGTCCTATGGACTCCGTGAGTGGAAAATCGTACCAAAATGGTACTAGCATCACACAACACAAGCGTATAACATATGTAATAACATCATATAACATTACTCATATCTTAATTCAGATTACACTTATACGTGGTAAATTGCACAAATTCATAATTTATAAAACACACAGGATCACAATTTAAGTCAGAGCAATAATATCACGCAAAGCAATCAAAGGGCCAACGAGTGACCCAAACCTGCACAACATTATCGCCCTCTACCAGACATTTATGCTTCTGCACAACAAATTGATCTCCGTAAACAATCCATCCCACTGGGGCTGAGCACTCAATTAAAAAAAATTTATCAGAATCAGAATTTTCTTATGATTTTAAATCAGGATATCCTAGGTGCACCTGGATTTTTTTACTTTCGGAAATTAAAATAATTTTTCATAAAAATCTCATTTTGTTAGCCCTTATCAACCACAACAAATGTCAAATATAGCAATCAATATCAAACAACATAATTTAAATAAATTACTGAAGTACTCTACTTGCTTATTTTTCATATATCACCCATATTCAATAAACATATAATTACACATACTAATGTAGCCTCTAAAGGCAGCAATTAACCACTCACCCGTGATCGATTCGATTCGTCACTCACACTTGTGTCCACGAGTCTTATCAGGTCCACATTAGAATCCGGAACTAAAATTCATATTCCCAAATAATACTTAGTTCACAAACGTGATTGTTATAATCTTTTAATTACTAAGCTTCTATCTCAACTTGTATAGGTTTTCTTTATGAAGGTTTTCTATTAAGCTATTACATGTCAAGTAATATAAATTATACTTTATGTGATAAGGTTAATAATGAAGAGATATTTTAAATGTCTTTACAATGCATAGGGTAGAAGAAACCATTAGAAAAGATAGAAAGCACTTAATGACTTAGAGATGTTAAAACTATCCAAACTTTGGGTTTGGACCAGTGTCCACTTTAATGGTCATATCTTTCTCTAGAAAATTCCAAATCCAGTTTTGTAAAATTTATAAAATACTAGACATATGTAGCTTTATAATGGTATATCATTTGTAATTTTTGAATTTGTATATCAATACAGTTTATTCTTTGAAATCAAATTCTACAAAACGCAGAATTTTGACAGCTTATACCTTACCTTAGTTAATTGAACATAACTTCCTCTAGGAAAAACAAAATCTGATTCCGTTTGTTGGGTTTATTAATAAACAAGTATATCTATCTTTATTATTTAGAAACTTTTTCTAAAATCTGTCATCAACACACTTAATTCCTTACATGAACCAAAAACAGAGCACTACGAATCCCGCCTGACCTAGCCGGAGTCTAATAGCTCTAACTCACAACATATTTGGAATCCAGCTAGGAAGTTTTGTAGAAAACATTCCAAGATCCAAAGCTACACTTTCTCTTTTGAACACTTATTTTAATTCAGCTCCAAAAGCACCTGAAACCCAAGATTTTTTTCATCCATGAATCTGCCCCTGTACCTCCCTCAAAATCCACTTAACTCTCATTTTCCACCACTTTCAAGCTCCAATTCATACTCCTCACTTCAACACTAATTCACTAGCATTACTTCTAATCCAATTAAATTCAAGATTGTATTAGTGATTTAGAATTAATCAAGAACTTAAATTTCACTTTCCAATATCAATCCAACCAATTCTTATTCATTAAGATACAATTATTTTCTTGTAAACATTTTATCAACTACCTTGTATGCATGTTTTTGTGTTAGCTTTTAAGCAAGCATCTATATATATATATATTCACCATGAGACTTACATAAGTCCATCATATTACATCTTGTTCATATTCCAATTACTCCTTTAATCCTCTACTTCTTGTGTTCTTTGATTATAATTCTTAATTCCACTTTACTTTAACCTATACCCACAACTACAGTCCACAAGAATTTTACTGATTTACAACAATTAAGCTAACATAATATTTAGAATCCATATTTATACAAATTTTCAATTACGTGTATTTGTCTTGGTATGAAATTTAGTTACTCAGTCATGAAAATTTTCATAAAAGCTTCCTAGAATACAAGTTAAAATGTCTGGTTATCATAATTAATTCAAATTTAATTGAAATTTGTCAGTATAGCATAATGACATGAGCAAGCTGCGTCCAATCTTCTCCAAAGTTTAAACTAAAAGCAATCTTTTGTATAAGTTCTAGCAGGTAGTTGCATGCACTATATCACTAAAGGGATTTATAATAACCATAGTCCTCAACTATACTAATACTAATATAAAAGGGAAATCAAAACCATAAAAGTCATTAAATAATATATACTATTTCAAAATCGAAGAGATATATTTGTTAATATCTTAACCATATATTAATTTTAGTACGAAATAAGAAACAAAACCAACATTTTAATAGAGTAGTTGAATTACTGTAAATATTTCATAAAAATGAATAATAAAGTATGATAGTACTTTATAGTTGATGCTAACAATACTGTAGCAAAACAATTGAAATACTGTCATTAGGAATGAAATTGAAGAATTACCTCAATCCCTCAACTGATTTAATGATCGATGTGAAATTCAGATTTCAGTGGTAGATTCCTCTTAATGATCAAGAAAAAGAAAAGCAAGAAAAATCTGAAAGTCAGGGGTGAGAATGAAATTGAATTCAGGGTGAGAGTAATACGCATCATAGTCCTTTTATGGGCTATGAAGGAGAGGAGCGTGATTCAAAAACTCAAAAAGTGTTATGCCAAGCACAGATGTGGGGTTTTTGTTGGGCTTAGCCATCTATAAAAGAAAAGAGAAGGAAGGTACTGATTTTGTTTCTTTCATGCATCAATCTTGATTGCAACAAGTAAAGGAGCAAGGGTTCATAAGGATACATAAGGCGGCGAAGAACAGAGCAAAAGAGAAGCTTCGGCTAATTTATTATATACACCTACTAGCTTTACTTACTACTACTATTCATGTAAAATGAAATCTAATACCAAATCGATCAATAAGAGGATGGAAATAAATTATCGAATCACGTGTGTATAATATATATATTATATACTTATTTATGTACAAATGTTCCTTTATTTTAAGTGTTTTTGTTTCTTGATAAAAAAAAAATAAACAAAAATTATCTATTCACGATAAGTTACGTACGAACATTTTAAAACGTATATTAAAATATTAGATTATAACATCATAAAAATTGATAATAATTTTTATAATTATTTTTCAATTCCTTATAATAGAATTGAGAATTTCAATTTTAATTTTAAAATGTACGAAAAATAAGATAATTAAAAATAGATAGCTCAATTCAATTTTAAAATTGTATAGTATATGATTATACAATATATTAAGCAGTATATTTTATAATTGTTATAATATTATCTTATTATTTTTCTCCTTGCTGTATAGTTTTATACTGTCAGTCATAATATAAGAGGGAATCAATAGTATAAACATATATTATCATGTTATTGTTAAATATTATATAAGAACTAACTAGATAATTTTATATTATTATATTATCTTTTATATGATACGTCAAATGAGCTCACATTAGGCTGGACCCTTTTTTTTTTTTCGCAACAAAATTGAAATGGAGAAAAGGACTTCACCTTGGTGGCATTTTATTTGTAGTGTTGCACCCAAGCGCAACCAAACCGAATGGGTATTTCGCATGTGAAACATCAGTCAATATGGCCCTGCTCTAAGGTTGGGGCTTCATTGCATTGTTTCAATAAGCCCATCAATTTGGCTCTTGTTATTACCTGAAAAATCAATGATTATATTCAAATAAGATAGTCAAGATACTTATTTACACCAGTTACTTCATTAATATTCGTATCAACTATCAACTCCTTAACAAAGAAAATGTTGATTTCAATTTTTCTGGTTGCTGGTTGTTCCTCTAACTTGTTCTTGGAAGCTGAAGAAAAGTTCTAATATAACTTTAAGAGAGTTTGCTTAACCCTTTGAAAAAAAAATATTTGCTAAGCAATGGAAGATATACTCAATTGTTAATGACAACTTAAATAATGACGTGTCAGGAACTTGTGTTTTAAATTTTAATGATCAAATAATTGTGAATACTTCTGAGGCTCTTGGCTCAAATTTTAGTAGAGTACTAGCAGTACATGTATAGATGTACAAAACAAACTACCAATTTAGACAGAAACCATATTAACTCAATTTTAAAATTATTAAGCATTTTAACATTTTAAACTACAAGAACTAAAGTTGATATTAATGCAAATTATATGGATGAAAATTGTAATTTAATCCCAAAACAAATATTTATTTAAAATTTATAAAATGTTAGATCTAAATGGAATCACATAGATACATTATAAATAAAATATGAAATAATAGATTATGAATCGTAAGATACGAATTAGTTGTAGTTTAAATTCATCCATAAAATCCAGAAAGTGGTACCTAAATCAAATAGAATAGTAAAATTTTCATTAACAACTATTGCTATCTATTTTGTGCATAGCTCCTTTAATGCTAGAGTCTCCAGTAGATAATGCAGCAGGGGCAGATGCTATCGGCCTAACAGGTTTAAAATTTGGAGGAAATTCATATAAAACGTTTTCTGAGATGCAGATTGGACCAGAAGTTCTTGTTTCCTTTTTGTTTATAGCACCTAGAATGGTATTAGAGCAGAACAATCTGAAATCAAGAGGTGGGGAGTGGGAACTCATTTTGTTCAAGAACACATTCTTAGAATCAATTTTATTTCCTGGTGGATATCATCTTGAGTAGCCTTTCATATCTTGAATTGAAGAAGTATACAGGTAAGAAACTAGTAAACTTTCAAATTCAGACCTCAAGCTAAACAAATACAATTACACAATATCAAACTGAGTAGGCCAACATATAAGTGGAAGAATTCACATATAAAAGAGAAGAATTCTTCAAATCATTGAGTTAAGACCTCATCGATTGCAAATGAGTTTTCTGCATAATTTAATTCTCTGATTTCATAATCATAAAAACAAAAACAAAAAAACAGAAAAAACAAGGGACAGGGAAAGTTAATAGTAAGCAGACAGAGAGAGAAGTGAATGAGAGTTGATGTAGTATTCCCTGTGTAATTTGAGCCTATGTATATACAATAATACAGCCCAACTCAGATTTCTGCACTCCAATTACAGCATTACATCCTCACAAATATATATATATATATGGAAGAAATAAAAAGAAAAAACCCTTTGGTCATTTAAAATTGGTGTCAATGTATTTTTGTTTTTCCCTTTCTTTTAGCAGGAAAAAAGTTTCCAAGAGTAAAGAAAAGAAAAGAAAAGAAAAAGAAAGAAAGATAAGCTTGAATCAGTCAAGTTTCTTACAGGCAGAGATCAACAAAGAGAATCCAATTCTGTCTTGCTCTTTCAGCTCCAAAATTTTCTCCTCCAACCACAGCCTGCTATCCAATCCACTTCTTGTCCTGAATAAAAAAACAGCTGACCCAGATGTTGGATTGAAAAACCAATCATGGACATCCCACATCATATCCACCAATAAACCATCCAAGAAAATTGCCTGGTTCCCACGAAAATTCCACTTCAATCTCTTCACTTGAAAGATCATCTTTTTATCAATGTAAACACACAATACAGGCCTCTTAGAATTGGACCCCTCATCTTCATCACCACACTTCACCACAATATGGTGAGTCATTCCTGTTTCAGAGAATTGTGCCTTTGTTGAATAAACAGCATTGCCAGAGAATTTCTCAATCCGAGAAACCAATGAGAATCTTGCCAATTTAATTTGTCCTTCTGCTTTGAATTTCTTCATGTCCAATGATTCTTCATGAATATCCTTATCTCCAAGAATCAATCCTATTTCTGAATCTACCAAAACAATGATATAAAACCCATTAATCGGCTCCGGTCCTGTATCATAATTAGCAGCAGACAGATCCCAAAAGACTTTCACCTTCAAATTGCAGGATTGGAATGTCTTGGTGCCTTTTTTCTTTAACAATTGCTGAGAATTTCCATTTGACATGGAGGGAAATAAAGTATTGTTGTCTATATTCATGGTAAAGCCTTGGCCTACAATTTTCTTACCCCAAGTGATTGTAATCAGAAGCTGTTTATTTTGGTTTGAGAGCTTGACTTTGTATATACATGTCACTGCATCTCGGATTGAAGGGCTCTGTTTTGGTGAAACACAGGCCTTGTTTGAAGGCCCTGAACAATATGAATCAGACACTTTAATAGCATGTTCATTGTAACAAGATGTTATAGCTCTCATCTCAATGAAATACAGAGAGATAAAAAGGGCTAATCAAAGATTCAAACTTTTTTTTCTGATACAAAAAACCAGAAGTGACAGAAGAAAAGAGGGGGTATGAGAAAGAAAGATGGGTTACTCTTCTTTGCCTAAGCTAGAAGAAAGTAATTTGAGAGAGAGAGAGAGAGATTGAAGGTGACAAAAGTTGAAGTGCTTCTTTTTGTTTTCTGAGTTTTCCTTGTGTGGGTGGGGTTGTTTCTATTTGGCTGCATAGTTGTTGGGGAAAAATATCACTGTAGGCAAATAAAGGAAGAAATTGAAATCAATGTTCCTAGCCTGCAAGTCAACATCCAATACTATTCCTTAACCTGAAATTACATAAAATTGGAGATGACTGTAACTCCCTAATAACTCATTGTGACAGTTTAAAAAAAATAATTATTTACATAAATTGGAGTTGACCAGATCTGATATCAGTAATATATAATTGTTAATTTTTCAGTGGAAATAAAAAAAAAAAAAATGTTATTTAGACTTGTTTATCACATTGACAGGGTTAGTTATATAGAAAGATATAATAATAATAACTCACCCTCTTCATCCAAAGACTAAATTAACGACTATTTCCATTCTACATTGTACAAAAGAAAGGAAGAAGAAAAAAAAAAACCCTGTGAAGATTTTTCAATTAAAGAAAAGGACACTAGGACAATTAGTATTAGATTATAGGGCTAATATCAGTTAGCAAAAGATAACATGAAGCTGGGATGATGGTGATTGATGATGAATGGATGAGTGAATGAATGGATTATGGAGGAGAGTGATGGGTGGACCCAAGAATTAAAAACTGGCATGAGAGATTCACCTACTGAGATTGAAGACAACCATGATTGAAGTTTTCCCTTTAGAAGCCTTTATTATTAATTAGTTGTTACAAAGTTTTAGTTTTAAAAGCTGATCTTTTCCGTTTGAAAAACATAAAGACAAACAAAACAAAAGTAGAACAGATAATTCCACCTTTTCATATTCCTCCTACATTTAAGATTAATTAAGTTGTAAAGATTCAGTTAGGGAGGAAGACTTTCCTACTTTTTAACGGAAGTCTATCTTCTTCTTCAGGATGAGAATTTTAGTAAAAATGTTAAGATGATTGAAATGTATCATTACCTAGTTAAAGTGTACAAATTCATTTCCAAGAACTGAACAAAGCCTGTCTTCTATTAAAAACTTAAACCATGATTAGCTGCGAGCAATTCTTTTTTTCTATTTCCTATAGATAAGTTATGTTGAATATCTTATCGTCTAATATAAAAAAATGAAACACAGACTGATAATAAATTAAAACCTTTGGTTTTCCAATTTAAAGATATATTTAAATTAATATGCAAAACGCCTCAAGGATTCCCTAATCTTTAGATATGGGTAATAAACACTTTTTTTATTGTCCTAAATCTTATCGTTTGGACATTCAAAAAAAGACAAAAGTATCACACAAGCCGTGTCAGCAAGAAATTATTTATTTGCAATAAGAAAGGAAGAAAATATTTTAGTCAAAGTCGTATCCAAATTTTATTTTATTTTATTTTTTGGTACAAAGTCATACCCTAATTTAACTAGGTAGTCTGCACATAATTAACTCCCCTTTAGCGGTGAGATGAGAGTGCAATATTGCCAATCTCTTCAGTTCTACAATTCCAATCAAGTCTCCCAAGAGGGTGTTCTCAATGTCTGCAATTTGCATGGTTGCCCAAAGTCAGAAATATAGGGGAGATTTAGGAATTCATAGTCCTACTACCTTAATGATAGAATGATAAACTGACAAGATTTCAGAACATTTTCTACAAAAATGCATGAGCTCCATACACTAATTTAGTAATTTATTTTACCGGCCTCCCAAAATCCAGTGGTAACAATTACCACTTTAGAAGCTATCATCACAAGATTTGTGGTGATGAGTAATGATGACCACAATTGCCTTCAACAACATGGACTTCTTCAAAATCAAACTTCTTTTTTAGTTAAGAGAATCACATTTTCCACTAAAAATGTTTACAACAGTTGCAATCACTTGCATTTTGCAGGCACAGGTCTGAACATAAACAGAGTAATTGCTTCTTCACAAAATCATTTTCTACTGAAAGCATTCCAGAGAACATAATTGTTACTTTTTGTAGGCAAGTAAGCATCATTCAGACAACCGTGAAACATTTTGCAATTCATTACCCCTCATCAGCTCAATCCAGAAAGAGAAACACCATAATTGATTCAAGATAATTACACTATAGCCAATTGTTTTCCTGAAGACACTCCCACATACTGCAAATGATTTTCAAGTTTTTCTTCTGGGCAAATAGGAATAATTCAGACAATCTAGAACATTTCCAATTGAAGCTACTCTTGATCAGGCTCACTTCAGTTGTGCCACCCTTCATGATGCAGGGAGCAAGATACTGTACAAGTAGAGCTGATGTATCAGAAAAGACTGAAAGAAAACCCAGTTTACAATTAACAAATTCAAGGGCCTACACAACTGGGGGCAGTAACAACTCAAAATAAAAATCAACTCAGTTACAAGCTTCGAGTTTACTGTCATTATATTCGTAAGTAATCTTCTGCCTATTCATGCTACAAATTGGAATCTTGGTAATTCCACAAGTGCTTATCATATTAAATCATCAATCAAAATGCACAAGATTGAGATTTCGGGATAGTTTCACTGTCAAGCTACTTGAAGATTAGGATACAAAACACTAATGGCTATCTATATCAGATTGTGGAAATCAGATTGCCTATATCTGACCCACACAATGCCATTCCTGCTAAATAGGAGCAATAACTCATTACGTTCAGAAGTCCATGTTATCACTGAGAAATGCAATAGTAACTCCACGTTCATTTATAGTGATGAATTATACAACATACATTGATGCATTTGAGAAAAGTTACAAACTGGAGAAGTTGACACAAGTTGGTGAGGTGGGACCATTAAAACAGAAATGAAGGCAAAACTCTTCAGTTTGTTTTAAACAGGAAACAATAATAAATGCATAGGACTTTTAATGTAAAAAAATGAAATATTTCATATTTGTGTGTGTGTGTGGGGGGGGGGGGGGGGGGGGGGGGGGGATTTTGAGATGTGTTACAAGGAACTTCTTCCAAGAAGTAAAATAAATAACAACTTTTTACTAATTCCATATTTTTTTTATTTCCTTTTCTTCATCTGAAAGTTGGAGGGAGGTAGATGACAGATACATCTACTATTATTAACTAGAACCAGAACAAACAAGATGTACCAAGATGTTATGTAGAACAAACATGAGAAGATGAAAGAGGAAACAAAGAATATTCTTTTCTTTTAAATACAATCACCTCTTCAAAGCAATGAAGCATTTATTCTTTACATCATCTCTAGGTCTGATGGCAGTCTTGTATATATCTTCATAAAAGTCAATAAATAAAATACAGCCAGAAAGATTCCAACAGCTAGCTCAGCAAAAACCTCATTTGAGCATGAAATTGATTGTCACAAAAGCAACGTTTATACATGTTAAAAATGAAAATACATAACAACTCCAAATATGTAAATATAAAATTTATATAAATATATATTCACATATAAGATGTGGCTACCACCATGATAAAGGCTTTTCACTAAAATAGCAAAGCCGAAAGTCTACATTCTAGGGAAAGATACATCAAACATTATTATACTGCTGCGAACTTTATTGTTTGTATCATATCTCGCTGTATCTTTGGATATAAGAAAATCCACAATGCAGTTTCAAAGGTTATGCCTCAGAAAATAGCATGTAATCAAGTGATAAATGATACAGATAATCCCTTTCCCTTAGAAAGCCAACTATGACATAGTTCAATCAAGCAGATATTGGAGAGTCCACACTCCACTATCAGAACCCAAGACATTAAATAGACAATGTGTTAATAGAATATATATGCTTCCCTATCATTCAGATCATTAAAGCAGACAAGTCTCTATAACTACAATCAATTTTTAATTAGAGTTGCAGAATATGTTAAGTTAGACATATACATCAAAATAGACATCAATGAATGTGCTGAAACCATGTTTGGTTGCATAGCTGGAAGGACTGAATGTTTGCAGTGAATCACCAGAATGCAATCACGATCTCAAGGTTGTAAGTCATGTAATTATACATTATGGTTGCGTTTGACAGGTTTGATAATGACGATGGACAGGATGATTTTATCTTATCTAGAGTAAACCAATGTTTGAGACATGTATACGATTGGATAAGCTTGCCAAAAACAGGTTATTATCAATCAAAATGATGGATAAAATTACCCAATGGAGGAAGGGGGAGGGATTACTTTGGACTGGAAAACAATTGAAGTCTTTGTTATATCGTTCAAATAGGACAGCGCTGGATAGGATTTAGACTTTGGATAACATCATATTTGGATAAAGTCAAATAACCAGTCACCCTGTGTATTATGCAGAAATTGCTGCATGATCAAATAAGATTCAGGATAAGAACATAGTATATATCTATGCAGATGACAGAAGAACAAATAGTATAATCATTTCAGCAATTCAGAAATAATTGCCCCTGATCCAGAAACAACAAAAAATTCATAATAAATCTGAATGTTCATATTTTTAAATGTGCCACAATATTCCATTTGTAAATCTGCTACCACAATATCAAATGTGCCAGCACCAAAGCAAATCTGCCACCACAATCATGAGTCTGCCATTTGCAAGCAGATCGGCTTATCTACACTGATGATTATGACCTTCCTTACCAGGTTATCTTGAATATTCCATTTGTTCAAAAGTTATTGTTGCATAAAGAATATAAACTCTAGAATATCTTTATTTATAAGGCTGTAGAATAAAACTAATTCTATTCATAAATTTGTTTTCTGAATTTCCAATTTTGATTTTCAAACAGAAAGTGCTCTTCCAGAAGATATGTCAATACACATGTAGGTTTAAGTGTGTTTCACCCTAAGACAAATACTAATAATAAAGAGCACTAGTTTCATACTTAGGTAGACTAAGCTCCAAAAGAATCTTTTACTTCCAACATGAAACACTACATTATATGTGAAAGAAGAGTTGCAGCTACAACTTTATGCAAGATAACATCAAAGTGGGAGCACCAAGAAGATTACTGGACTCATTCTCCATGAGTTGATTCTCATCTGCGTGTTCTTGGCTGACCTTGACTTTAATCTTCGGAAGTGTGCAAGAGGAGTCCTCTCTGAGAACAAATGGAGCTTTAACCAAGACAATACCCTGCTCTAATTCTTTTATTTCCTGCTTCTGCTCCTTCGCTTTGTTCCCCTTCATCCTGCCAGAAGTTTCCAATCAGACTCCCGACTTATATTCAAGGTCTTGATTCCATGAACAAAACGTAAGAAGCAAAAGAAAATTACCTGCACTTGATGTGTCTAACCTCCCTGTCCCCTCTAACTTTATCAATCTTCTTAATAGCCTTCAGAGTGTTTTCTGTTAGATTTCCTGTCATATCTCTCAGGCCTATTGTGCTTCCTTTCGAATTCAAATGTAGAATCCTAGAAAATTTGGAAACAAGAAACCAAACAACCGATAAACATGTAGTAATTGTTCTAAAAAATATCAGGATCCATGCAATAAAATAGATAACGTTCAGTCCAAGAGATTTACCTGTGTCATGTTCTTTCCGCGCAACCACCTGTAGGCGTTGGTCCAATTAACTTTACGAGAATTCCTCTTCATCTTGAAGTTCTTGTGGCACTTTGATCTAGAAAATCAGAAAATCTGCAAATAAAGATTCCAATGAACAAATAGAAGGACTAACTAACCATTTAAAAACCCAGCAATGGATGAGACGTTACTGAATTTTAACTCTAGTGCTAGTTTAACTCTAAAATTTTGATTAATTTCTTGGTTTTGTTAACCGACTCAAATTTTATAAACGATAGCAATTAGCAACACAGTTCACATTGCCCATAGTACATGCAAGATTGCATATTTATTATATCTACACCCACCAATTTACAGTGCACAATGGAAAATTCTAAGGAAAAAAACTAATTGAATCGGCTGAAATTCTAAATTGAATGAGAATATACTAGTAGCTAGTGAGTAGTATCCCACATATGTAATGCCAGAAAATGATGCATCAAAACAACAACAAAATTCACATTCCATTTATATAAATGGCATCAAGTAGTAATAACCAATGTGAAAATGTAATATAAAAAGTTAACCATTGCATCATTCCGGACAAACTGAATCCCATGTGACCATGTCCTGGATATACAGTGTACGAACAAAACCAACACTTGTCTAGCCTCGTGTTCTTGTCAAACTAAATAAGTATAATATCCTGCACTGTAAAACACGGCCAATAAGAAAGCAAAATAGACAGATTACTAAGGTTGGACTGCAAACCCAAGCAAGACTATATAGTTTGTGACTCTGACAGATTTTCGTGCCCATGTACCTTTCAGTAAAATTCAACAACCAAGACACACTAGACAAAGATACATAGGCGAACTTAGGAAACAGAAAACCAAAATCAAAAGTCTTGGGGGACCTTGACACTCAAATTGAAAGGAAGCTTAGTTCTTAGAATATGTTTATCATGAAACATGAAACCAAGTTGAAAGGAAACTTAGTTCTTAGAATATTTATTTAGTTAGTTGATAACCTAATTAATTAAATATTGATTAATCAATTATTTGTGTAATTTAATGTTGATCGGAGGCAAATCATAATTATTTTTGTAATTTGATTGGAGGCAAATCTTAATTATACTTGAGTGATAAATTATTGATTGGAAGACAAATTAAAGTTGATTGAGTGTTTAAACGTTGATTGGATCAAATTCAATTCAATTATCCTTTAAATTCTTGAATTAATTCTAATCACATTTTAATTATTCCAAGTCAATGACAATCACCCTCAATCATTCTCAATTCAATGTCAATTATCTTATTCAGTCATTCACAAATTAATTCCAACCATTTATTAATCAATCACCTTCAATCAATCAAATTTTGTCTATCACCATCTAAAAGAGGAGCTTTTAAGGGATGAGAGGTGGTCATGGCCTCCCAAATTTAAGAAAAAATATTAATATTATAATACAAATTAATTCTTAGTATTTTATTCTTCACTTAATTAATATTGTAGCCCTTCTAAAAATAAGCTAGGTAACATTTTAACTTTTTATATTACAAAACTAATGGGTTAAAACTTTTATTCTTCTTTCATATTTTATAAATTTTTATTAAGTTTTATAAGTTATTGAGTTTCTTATGTTTTTTTTTTTTTTCCTATTATTATAGTGGAATATGTTTATATAAAATTTTAGTCGGCACTCTCAAGAATAAATGTCTAGCTCCACCGCTGTCACCACTGCCACCACCTATCCTTGAAAAGTCTCACATTAGCTTAGGAGAAAAGGCGAAAAATTCAAGTGACAAAAGCTCCCCTGCTTTTCTTTCTCACACAACAGTGATGTGAGCAAGGCAAGCCAAAGTTCTCTATGATCAAGCCATGCATGTACGTGCCGAAAGAACACACAACTTCTTTCAAAGCGACTCTCTACAACATTGTATCGAAAGAACATCACCACTTCATTCTGGATCAACCTTCATAGCACTGAGATTAAAAAAAATCACAAAGGGACGAACTGAAGCCATGAAGCAAGTTGTGTCAGCCCCTTACTACTTCTCTCATTCAACAGATATTTGAGTAAAATCATCTTCTTTTGTGATGTGCCTGTAGGGACAACAAACTACTTCCTAAATGACTCCCTACAGTGTCATTTATAAATCACATCAAATTTCAGTCACGATTAAGTTATCAAGCCTTTTCGGATTGAATAATTTGTTAAGAAGATAGAATCACAATTTATACTTTTTCTTATAAAGAATATATATAAACACAGTTTGTAACATCTTTTTACAAATTAGTACAATTGTAATTTTGTACACGATTTATTGTCAATTACTACAAATTTGTAATTCACAGTATTTTCTTGAGATTTATTCTTAAAAATCATAATTATAAATTTATTAATTAAAAAAATTAATAATTCATTTAAATTAGCACATATTATGTCCACTTAAATGTAAAGAAAAAAAAAAAAAAACTCAATAAAGTTTTATATAGTTATCAATTAAAGTTCTTAGTTGTAGGTGGTGCAAGTGATCTTTAAGCTTAAGGCATCATAGACACCCTATACATAGGTTATCATACTTTGATATTGTCTAAGTATAATTCTCATCAAATGTAGATATTGGATATAATTATCTATGTATGAAGATATATGAGTACATAATAAGGGATCTGTCACACTTGGTAAAGAGATAATGTTTTATGTTTTCTAATTAGAACATAATTCATAAAGTTCTTGGCCAGTACAGTATGAAACTAAAGCAGAAATTTAGATTTCACTGCATGAGTTATAACTTATAGATATAGACATATACATGAGATTAATTTAAGATTTGACAATAATTCATACTTAAAGTTTAATAAAAAAAAAGAGAGATAAAAAAGATTAATTGCATGGTAATGACAACATATACAATAATAGTTCACAATTGTAGTCATTGTATTTTACTAAGCATCAATTTTGACTAGTAAAAAACCTAAAAATTAACCAACTAATATATTTTCACTAATGGTGAACTAAAAGTCTTTATTTAAGTTAATTAGAAAATGAATGTTCTAATTATTAGATGGGGCTAACTGAAATACATCAGTTAATATAACTTATTGTCAGCATATAAATGAATTTAATGGATCACACGGAGTATAAGTATTTAATTAAGAGAAATTCAAGCCTTTTAATTCTAGTTGGGGTGGACTAGATTGTCTTATATGGAGTTGGAATTGGATTCCAACATTTCTTTTATTTATTTATTTTTTTTAATTTAAGAATTAAATATGTTTGACTAGTTTACGTGAACTGTGACTAATCACTTATTTAGTTTAATCAAAAGTAGACCATTTACATTGGGACTAGAGAATTTATTAAAATTTTACTCTACACGACATCTCCCAATAAGATTCAAACCCATGAAATTAACAAGAGAAGCTAGCATATATTCTTAACCACCAAACTAATCACTTTGGTTCATTACCTATGTAATTGAGCTTAAACCTCAAAGTTACATACATAAGTAATATTTAGAGATATCAAGTAAAGACTATCTTACATACATATTGTATGGAACTTTTAGATGTGAAAACAAAAAAGTTTGTGTATTCTCTACACTTAGGTTTTCATCTGTTTATCTTACCTAAGATAACTCTCACATGTGAAAACGGTAAATATGGATATAGTAATTCGCGTATAGCAAATATTTTTATTTTCCTGTTAGATCTAATATCTAGTTTTTCTTTGCTAAAGAACTTAGATTTATAACTTTGTTGATGTTTTCATTTTTTTAAGTAGATTGGTAATTCGTATAATATTTTCAATTGAACTAAAATTCATGTTAATTTCTTAATTTATTTTGTTTTATTTTTTTTAATTATTCTTTTTAAATTGCAACATCAATTTTGAAGATACCAAATGGAGTAGATGTAGGATGCCCAATGCATGGTCAAATCAAGTTTCTCAAATAGGTTGTTGGGCTCAAGTTTTTGGGCTTTTAGTCCAAATCTATTTAAACCTAATACAACCGAATTTTAAAATTTTGGTTCGGTTCAGATTTTGTATACATAATAAAATTGAAAAAATTAAAATCAATGATAACCGAATTAATCAATTCGGTTTTGAATATGATTAAAAATCGAACCGAACTGATTACACCCCTAATCATCATCTTTTGTGATGTGCCTACAGGGACAACAAACTACTTCCTAAATGACTCCCTACAGTGTCATTTATAAATCACATCAAATTTCAGTCACGATCAAGTTATCAAGCCTTTTAGGATTGAATAATTTGTTAAGAAGATAGAATTACAATATATACTTTTTTTTGTAAATAATATATATGAACACAGAGTTTATAACATCATTTTATAAATTAATAAAATTATTATTTTTATACATGATTTATTGTCAATTACTACGAATTGTTATTCACAATATTTTCTTGAGATTTATTCTTAAAAATCATAATCGTAAATTCATAAATAATAAAAATTAATAATTCATTCAAATTAGAACATATTATGTCCACTTAAATATAAAGAGTGATTGGTCTCATGATTACTTATGTAGGCACTAAACAAACATATAGGTGCTTGTTAAAAAAAAAATTCACTAAATTGACTCGATTAAAAAAAAAACTCATATAAAGTTTATATAGTTATCAACTAGAGTTCTTAGTTGCAGGTGGTGCAAATCATCTTTAAGCTTAAGGCAACACAGATACCCCATACATAGGTTATCATACTTTGATATTGTCTAAGTATAATTCTCATCAAATGTAGATATTGAATATGATTATCTATGTATATGAGTATATAATAAGGGATTTGTCACACTCGGTAAATAGTTCATGTTTTATGTTTTCTAATTAGAACATAATTCATAAAGTTCTTTGGCCAGTACAATATGAAACTAAGTAGAAATTTAGGTTTCATTGCATAGATATAGACATATACATTAGATTAATTTAAGATTTGAAAATAATTCATACTTAAAGTTTAATTAAAAAAAAGAGTGATAAAAAATAAACTACATGATAACTGACAACATATATAATCATATTTCACAATTGTAGTAATTATATTATTATTATTATTATTTTTTTTGATACATCGGTAAGAAATCGTTATATTTTACTAAGCATCAATTTTGACTAGTAAAAAAACTTAAAAATTAATCAACTAATTTATTTTCACTAGCGGTGAACTAAAAGTCTTTATTCAAGTTAATTAGAAAATAAACGTTCTAATTATTAGATAGGGCTAATTGAAATACATTCAGCTAATATAACTTATTGTCAGCATATAAATGTATTTAATGGATTACACGGAGTATAAGTATTTAATTAAGAGAAATTGAGGACTTTTAATTCTAGTTGGGGTGGACTAGATTGTCCTAGTGTGTCCAGAACTATATGGAGTTGGAATTGGATTCCAACACTTTTTTTTTTTTTTTTGAATTTAGGAATCAGATATGTCTAGGCCAATTTATGTCAATTGTGATTAATCAATCATTTAGTAAACTATTTACATAGGGATTAGATAATTTATTAAAATTTTATTCTCCACGACCTCTCTTAATAAGATTCGAACCCATAATATTAACAAGGAAATCTAGCATATATTTTTAACCACCAAACTAATCACTTTAGATCATTACCCTGTTTAATTGAGCTTAAACTTCAAAGTTACATATATAAGATAAGATTTAGAGATATCAAGTAAAGCTAAAATTTAAAAGTATCTTTTTTTTCAAAATTTATAACATAAATATTGTTAAAAACTTTTCGATGTGAAAACAAAAAATTTGTGTATTCTCTACACTTGAATTTTCATCTGTTTATCTTTAGAAAATTCTCACATGTAAAATATGAATATAGTAATTCGTGTATAGCAAATATTTTTACATATTCACGAGCTCCTTATTTCTTAGGAGTCTCAGGTACATCCTTAGCTTGACACATGGTTGTCATTAAAGTTTGGTTAAATAAAATCTCACACACGTAAACAAATAAACATGGGTAATATATGAGTCATTGTGGGACTTGAGACTCTGATAAATATGAATAACCTATCTCTACTTAATTTTTAATATATATCCAAGTGAATGCATCAGGGCATAGTAGCGCAAATGGAATGCTTAAAACTAACAAAACAACAATTGGAATCAAAATTGGAAACGTGACAGATTGACTTGGTTGATGCTTCATAAATATCCACTATATCCGATATAGTATGGATTAGCATTTGATTCCAAATTTGTGCCTTTGCTCTTTTATTTTAGTTTCGTATGATCCATGACAATGTCACTCCATTTGGACCACCATGACAATGACAGGCTCCAATATTCCTCCTTAGTCTCTCCTTGTTTATCTTTCTATTCTTCCAATAAACAGTAAATTTATAAAATAAAAACAAACATGATCATTAATCTTGATCACTACAAATTCTTACGTTGATTGTCAATTTACCACAATCTCGATGATTAGAACGGCCGGTGTTGAAAAAGCTGATCAACACAGGCAGTGTGTACTGAAAAAATAATGGTTCGACACATGCCATTAATGATCATCGTGAGGACTGAGGAGGAAACACAAGTGTTTGGAGAGTAGCTCACACAAAAACAAAAAAAAGAAATGGAACTGAGTAGGCCCCCACAACTGTATTTGTAAGTTTGTGACTAGTAACTGCCTTTGTTTGAGATCTCTACATCTGCTCACGTGATTTGAGGGCATCAGTCCAAGCTCCTTTTTTTTAAGACTTATCTTGTTTGTATAAATGCCTTTCATTCACCTTAATCATACCGAGCAAGGCAGCTTACACATTCGAATGAAAACAATGAAGCAACAAAATCCTCTGATCATTTCTCCCTTTTTTCTTCTTCTTCTTCTTCTTCTTTCATCTTCCTTCGCATCATCGTTGTCATCATCATCATCACCAGCCCCACCTGCTCCCCTCCTAATTGCAGCAAAACAAGGTAACTAGAATTATTAATTTCCTGTTTTCTTTTTCTCTTTCTCTTTTCTGATTCAATTGATGGAATATTGAATACAGATGGAAAGGAAGTGAAGGCCATTAATGACCATACCTCTCATGCTAGGTCATCATTGAAAGAGTTGATAGATGATTTGGATGTAAGATTACATAATCATATATATCCCCAATTCCTCATCTAATCTTTCTTTCTCATTGTAAAAAAAAGAATATTCAAGAGAACTTAATATTTTCTTGGGTCTAATTTCTTAAACAGGTAATGGGATCAGAGGAGTGTGATGAGAAGGATGAAGAATGTCTCAAGAGAAGGATGATTGGAGAGGCTCATTTAGACTACATTTACACCCAGTACCATAAGCCTTAGGGTTAGGGCTTTGACATACAAGAAAGATGTGACTCAGTACAAAAGGAAAAATAATGTCAACAGAAGAGACCCTACCCTATGAAACTGTCATGAAAATGAGATTTAATTTCTCATCAAACTAATTACTGCTATTTTTTACTTGTTCTGTGTTTTTATCTTTCCGATGTTTGCGTTTTGTATAGAATTAAGAGAGCAAAACTAATTCGGAATGGGATTGAGTTAAAGATGATCAGAAAAGGATCAACAAAATGTATAAGATTGTGAATTATGGGTCATCTGTGATACCTATCTACTCCAGTGACTAGTAATCAAACAAGCTGAGAAACATAATTACGAATATAAATTGTTATATGCATAATGTAAGGAACAACTGATAATAATGTGTTTTCAATATTTTTTTTTTTTTTTTTTTGCTAACAAGTAATTCTGTTTTCAAGATAGTTGTTTGCAGTAAAAGCCACTATGTAGTTAACAAACATACTCATCAATCGCAATTATGAAATTAAACAGATGCTGTGGGGATTTCTTGTGTCCCAGAAGCCTAAGAAAAAAGTTTCTTTGTTGGATGGACTGTTTACAAGCATCCTCATCAACAAGAACGCAGTTCCCCTTCATCTAAAACAATAAAATGTCGTAAAAGAAAAGCAAACAGTTTTTTTTTTTTTTTTTTTTCCTTTTTTTTCTGTAGAAGTTTATTACTATTTGTAATGTAAACAGAAATGCCATCTGCTACTTGCAAAGCTGATCAAATATGGTGAGAGTGCTCTTCCTTGTATTTCCCACATCAGATATTGAAAGGGATGCAAATCCATTCCACAGGGTATGGAAATAGAAAATAATAATCGAACAGCAACATCAGTGAAGCAAGTTGGCATGCAAAAATCTGGCTTATATATTTTCATCATTTTGGTTTACGTTCTAAGATGGAAAAAAGAGTGAGTGAGAGAGAGAGAAAGAAAGAAATCAAAGAGCAGTAGAGCTATTAAATGCTCTTCGCGCCATTTTGAGGAAAATATAACTAGCACCATAGGACCATGAAGAATCAATATAAGCAAAATAAACCTGAGTATCCCTAGTAAGCTTATGCCAAAACTACACCTGCATTATATCGCCTCCCCTCAAAACTATCAATCCTGTTCCTGCCAACACATACGAGACACCATCAATTACCCAAAATAAGGAAGAAAATCATAGGAAAATAGAGGAGGCAAAAAGAAAAAGGAAAATAAAAAATTGAAATCTTTAGCAAAGTCCTCCTAAACATCAGAACAGTTTAAATTTAAAGAATCAAACACCAACCCAGAAAACAATAGACAATATTAAACAATAAGACCAACAGGTTTGAACATCAAACTTCATATCCATTCTGCCAATACTTTTCTCAGAAGAATAAGCCTTACCATTTTAATGCCCTTGGATAATGCCAAGTCATGAACAGAACTTTCTGATATGCATTTTGCATGCACAATGGGACCCTTAGCAGCACTGGCGTTTGTGATACCTATCTCAGCACCACAATCCAACATATTCATGTGAACAGCTCCTTTGAACATCCATTCACCCCTTTCTTGACTGTAAAAATCTTCAAAAAGCTCACCACACAAAACACATACGCACTGATTTTCTTCTGCTGGAACCATTGGCTCACCCCTGTCTGTATCCATGGCATACTTATCCAGAGAATCAGAAGACTCAAACTCAGATGGAAATTCAGACTTTCCAGCACCCAAATCTCTTGAGTTTGCATACCATCCTTTCAATGTTCCAATTAAAACATTACCTTCAGGCTTCCTCAAAGCATGCCACTGCAAGTGTCTGTCAAGTTGTTCCTGAAGTTTAAGACGAATGTGACAAATGCTGCAACAATGTGGAAGATCATCATACAGGTCTTTGATCACATGAGGATGCAATTCTCGGATTTTGTTAGGTTTAAACTCAAAGCCTATGAGGGTTTTTATTTCTGCAGTGCTTGATTGAGATAATGTAACAGAGCTATTTGCAGCACGGTCTGGAATAGATACTTCATTACTGGTAGATGGGGCAGATATGGACGAAGAAGCATGATTTGGAGAAAATGGAGCAGAGGAACTGCTCGTAGTTTCTTGGCTTTGGTCTGTAAGCTCAAATGGCCCAGGAGTCGATGACTCTTTCTTTGCAGATATTAAACCCTTAGATACTAATGAACTCAAAAGGTTTGAAATTGGATTTGTAGCATTATTTACAGCCTTTGAGGTTGGTGCTGAGGCGCTACTTACAGTAGAGGATGGTGGCAGTGGACCAGGTGGCGCTGGCAGTTCTCCTACCCTCGTTTGAGATATACTACGTATGGGTAACTTATCCTTGGAAGAAGGACCTAATGAAGATCGAGATGGAACTCCCTTCCCTGAAGAAGGTAACTGGATAGGAGGTTGCCCACTTTGCAGGGGTGACTGAACCCCTGAATGTGATTGTAAGTTCCCCATTTCCTGGAAACTTGTATTAGGTAGGCTACTGGAAATTGTATTGTTGGAAAAAATTCCACTCTTCATAACTGCAGCTAACAAACTACTTGTAGCAGACTGTTCTGAAGTTTCTGCAGCCAGAGAAACTGAATTGTCTAATGTAGAATTTCCCACTTTTGACCAAGTTCCATAGTTAGACACTTGTAGGGATGGCTTCTCAGTCTTATCAGAAGACTCAGACTGTGATGAGTCCGATTGCTTCTGCTGTGAAAATGCTTGATACTGCCTTGAAAGAGAAGTTGAAGGCACCGGAGCTTGTAAGTCCTTTGGCTGTGATCTTTGCAAGTTATCCACCTGAACATTAGGATTCATGATATTCGGAGAGTCCTGAGCATATTGGTTATGAAGCCCTCCTGAGAATTGAGATGTTTTAAGAGATTGTGAATGACCCTGCTCAGCCAAATTTCGCATTTGATGATGGGGATGGCTTGCAGTTAATGAAGGTGATGAAGGAGGCTGATGCAAGGGTAACTGCCCAGATGGGGAGGCAGCTCCCACAGACTGAAACCATTTTTGCTCCACTATGCCAGCGGATCCAATTGTTCCATCTGTCAGTAACCCAACACCTGAGGCTCCAACACGTGATGAGCCCATGTGTGGTAGAACTCCCATCCTAACCACAGAAGCATTAGATGCATAGCCTTCTGACTGACCTGACTTACGGACCACCCCATCAATTGAGTGTGAATCCTGAAATGACCATGGTAATGATGTACGCTGTGCAAAGGCAGTCAGTTGTTTAGGTCCAGAAGACAAAGAATCAGTGGATGTTTCTCTATCAGTCCTTGACAGAACTTCATGCATACCATGTGCTTTCTCAATGTCATTTTCAATTCCCTGTAGATGGAAAACAGAGATCAGCCAATTGTACCATAGATGACCATGAACAGATCAAGGTTCTGCATCATTCTGGACAAACCATACGTGAAAATAATACCACATAACCCTGTGTTCCTACTGTTAAAAATGCAACTACACAAGTAAGAATAAAAACCTACTTTGGCAAAGTGATTGGACCAATTTCTACTAAGGCATTACACATGAAAACCCTCGGTACCAATTATCTTTGCAGTAATTTGAAAAAGATGTACTTGTCCAAAATCCGCAAAGAAAATAATATATCAAATGAAAGGTCATTACAGCAATATCAAGGAAAACTAAACATACAGAACTATTTATAAAAGTGTTTATACAACAGTAATTTGGAGAACGAAGCACTGCGACTCATAAGAAAAACAGAAAGGAAAAACCAGTCAATATGATTTCTGAAAAATATGGTTACGTTAAAGGAAAACTAAACATACAGAACTATTTATACAACTGTTTTCACAGAACAATGTGGCACTCTAGGCGCCATCCTAAGGTGGCACAGTATTCTGTAAAAATGTTTCTCAAAACTTTCCCAAACCCTACTCTCAAGTGGAAAAAATATCCGAGATGTGTTCTAAAGGGTGTTTGTTGGGGATCCTTCCAGGGAAGGGTGAGTTTATGGGTCATTGTACTAATAGCAGCAATATTTGAGATAAATAAATACACCAAATTTGTCCAGTCCTCCAGCTTCTTAAGTGGGATCTTACATATCAAGGAATATATTCTTTCAAGAAAGACCTAAGTTACATTATCAGCATGCAAACAATTATGTTTATCTCCACCTATAGGTTAAAAAAAACCAAAGCATCAATAGTTAACAAAAACTCTTGTTCTAGTGTTTCATTTAAGAAACATACCAAACTTTCAACATCATCAGGAGTAAAATGATCTTTTCTCGAGTTATTAGAAATTTTAGGCGGACCATGATCTGTCAATCCAGAGTTCATATCATCCCACATAAACTCTTCTTCCTCTGAGTTTTTCCAGCTAGGAGATAACCCACTGCTCCTTATACTTGTAATGCTTTTTATTGGCTGACCATGTGCATCCACATTTCTGGATTTAAGTGTCTCATAATCTAAAAGACTGTGTTTAATATCAAAACCATTTCTTTGGCTGGATATTGTATCAGCAACAGCGCTGCCAGCTTTGTACCAGGCTTTGTCACGTCCAAGCTCAGTGCCCCTACCACTGGTTCTTCCAATACCAAATTTCGAATTCCTTGAGAGATCAGGAGACTCAGAACTATATTCTTTGTGTCCATAGGAAGCAATTTTCTTCTCATTCACAGGATCATTTAATGTATCTCTGTGTGAACGTAGAATGTTCTGCAATATAGACCATAGTTCATAACATTAAACCATGAGGGGAAATAAAAAGCATATATAAAAAAAATTAGTTCACATACAGGCAGCTTAACAGAAGAATCAACCCATGACCGTCCAGAACTCATACTGGCAGCTCCATCCAATTCTGCATCCTCAGTCAAGTTTGCAATAGTCCCAGTCATGTCATTAGCTATTCCTTTTGCCTTCGTAACATTAAAAAAGAAAAAGAAAACCCAAAGAATTGAGTAACAGACTTATTACAAAATTGGTATTTACTATATAAGACACTATATTCTCCAGTTTTTAATTTTGCCTTCGTAACATTAAAAAAAAAAATAATAAAAAAAAAGAAAAAAAAAAAAGAATTGAGTATCAGACATTACAAAACTTGTATTTACTACTGAAGATACTATATTCTCGTTTTTAAAGGCCCCTATTTTTTGGTACAAAAAGAAATTTTGCTTTTCAAAATTGGAAGGAGTGACGAGTTTTTGAGATAAAAGAACATCAGAATCACCAACCTTTTGCAAAACTAGGATTAAAGCATCATAATCACGCATTATGTAGGTGATAACTAGGCGCCTCACAGGAACATTCTTAGAGAATAAATTACGCCAAATTGGACAGTAGAAAGGATAATTTTTAAGTGTAATATTTCACTAACCCTGCTAGACTGCTGAAGTCGCTGCCTTTCTAAATACTTGGGATTAACATGGATACTGTGAGGCTGGCATTGTGACTGCGAATCAGTCCTAACTGTATTTCCTGCTGCAGGTGAACCATTGACAGCAGTATTAAATCGGAGTTCTTTCTCAATCATCTGAAGTGACTGAGCAGGAAAAATTCCTTTCCAAGTTCCAAAAAGATGCCGCATACTTGAGCGAACAGAAGGATCCACCTGCCTGTATGCCTTGCAAAACACCTGAAGTAAAACACAACAGTTGAATTACGAAATCAAATCAGGGTTATAAAGGCATAAAGCATAAGAATGATGCAATATGAATATGAAGAACCACTGCCATAAGCTATGTGGCAGGTAATTGTTAAGGGGAAAGCATACTAAGAAGGCTAGATGTTTGCAATCACTACAATTGACATTGAAACGGTTATAAATTTCATAACATATTTCGGAAGGGTCCATGAAACATAGTACAATGTTAAATATGTCTATCAAAAAACACAGAAATTACATGAAGATTAGATGTCTGACCTCAGGTAATCTCGCAGCAAAATATTTAATATAATCCCTCCCAATATTCTTGACAATACTGTCCAAAAGATAGAGAGACGGCAACTTTTGTTCACTGGGAACCTGCAAAGTCATTTAGAAGATCAGATGCAACAGACCAGCCCATTTTTCTATAACTAAGATGACTGATCAACAAAGAGCCAGAAACAAGATTGCCCAAAACAGAAATTCAGAGCAAAGAAAAAGCTAAAACCTGTGGATATTCTAATTCCACTTAGACAACAGCAGCAAACTAGGTCAAAATATCATAATATCCAGAGTGGCAGTTATCTCATTCAATAATTAATAAAATAACCATATAATCCAGGTTTAGTCCAGGTTATTCATAACTCTTGGTCATTCCGTTCCCCAATATCAACAGCTTATGGATATTTCATTACAGGGACACCTTTAGACAATTAGATGGACATCAAAATTAAACAAACAGTTCAACATTCAGCATAACTATCCAATACCCCACTACTAGGACAAGGCCACTTAATACAAATCTGTATCATGGTAAACATATCTTCAGCAGTACTTCAAAGACCAAGAATGTAATGATTTTCTGGATCATGTTGATTTCTTATTCATGTATTTTCTCCAAGCAGGTAATTTCGTGGTCCTTTAATTTTGGTTGTGTTCTTTCATCATCCCCATCTCTGAGCACAAGAATTAGTTATCAATACTGTCCTCCTCACAATTCCTTTCCTAGAAGCTTTTTCATGTAAAAGTCTAAACAGCAAACCTATGTCATTTAGATGCAGGGTAGCATGAGAAACATCTTCAATCCTTCATCCTCTAGCAGATCTAGAAAGCACTATTAGAACATTTCTCCAGCATCCCAAAGACAGTTTATTGTTAAGATAGAAACTGAAGAAGCAGAGAATAAGGGATAGGGGAGGGAGGAGAGAGATAGCATCTAAAAGAAATAAAAATATTTACAACTCATGCAGTTAGCCTTCTGCATACTTCAAGGGAACTATTTGTGTTAGCACCTACACAAGAAAAACTACTTCCTTATTTTTTTTCAAAGAGCATGGCATTTGAGGCTTGAGATTGACTCACAAACAAATTATCTTAAGGCTTGAGATTGACTCACAAACGAATAATCTTAAGGCTTGAGATTGACTCAATTGATCTTATCATCACAGATGACTGTCCACCAGTCTAGTTTTTCCACAAAAAGATACAACGAGGGCATTTCCTATCTTCATGTCTATTTGCCTCCACTAGTCATAACTCACACCATTAGAAAAGTGATGGCACATGAATGCAAATGCTCTTCTACAGAGCAGCTGCGCAAATTCTGTCTCTTGGAGTTACGCAATCATATTTCATCAAGCATAAATATAGGGAGGTCTATTGGCATAGCTAACACATGAGATAGAAGATCAAAAAATGTTGGGTTGCTTATGACATAAGTAACTGTTCTAAGTTCTAACCTTTTGAAGAAGTGCAATGATATTTTAAATTATAATCTTAGAATTAAGTAAAAAGTAGTGCCACATAACATTATCAACTAATATTCCACTAATTCCATGCTGTCATGTAGTTTTTCTCCCTTTGCCTGCTATCCAATAAACACCAGTAGATCAGTAGAATTTTCCTATCTAGTCTTCCACTGCTTATCAGATGCAGATGTAGGAGTATCTTATTGTCGTGGCATAACTAATCTGGTACCAAAAAGAAAAATAATTTTTCTTTTGTTCTTTCCCTTTTCTAGAATTGGTAAGTAGCACTTTCTCACACACACGGTCAGTTTTGAACACAGCAAGAAAAGCAGCCAGAAATGCACTTGTTATAGAACACTGTGGAAGTACTTTAAGTTCCCTTTTACCAAGCTACATAGGGAATCTCAGCTGAATTTGAACTGTAGCTAAAATTCTTGACCAGGCTTATGAAATGAAACTGGAATGTGACAGTAATAATAGGTGTATTTATTATTCTAATATCTTGCACAATAATAACCACAGATCTTTCCATTCATCATTACTGCAACACAAGCTTCCACAATAGATACAGAAATCTGAACATTACTTTGGGAAAACATGAAAACATTATAAACCCAAGCAAAGAAATTTCTCTAAAACAGACTGGCATTCCAAAACCAAAATTTTCATTGATCCCAAATTCATACCCATACAATTCTTTCATCTCAGCCACAAACTCATAAACATAGAAAGTAAAAACATATCATAAACCAAGATCTATTGGCGCCACAAACCAAAAGGACAAAATTGAACACAGAAACAGCTGCAGAGTGTAAACTGGGTTCACCTCTAAAATATTAGCGCAAACAGTTGCAGCTATTGCCTTCGCAGCATAGAGATTCTCCCCAGCAATTATAGTCAAGTTGGTGATTATCGGTTTCGAATTGAAAGTGAGCTCGGCAATTGCAGTTTTATACTGAGCTACAAGCTCCTGGTGCTGTGGTGGCTGCGGTTGGTATTCATTTTCCAAATCTCTTTCGGTTATTCTAGTCCTGGATGAAGACACCAAATTAGCTCCAGAAGAAGCCACTACTCTCTGCGGAAAAGGTCGGCCATTGAGATTGGAACCACGTTCGAGCTCCTCCGCTAATCGGGGTTTCTTGACACCCGGTTCTCTGGATCTATCGAATGGTCTACGGGAGCTTTCCATTTCCATTACAACATAACAAATCAAAACCCTAATCCTATACTCTAAATTTCAAGAAGACCATCAAAGAATCAAATAGAAAACTGAAATTACATTCTATACTGTACAAATAACAATTGGGTATTTGTCAAAACAGACTAAGAACTATCAGAAGAAGGAAATAAAAACCCTAATTCTATATTGTACACGAAAATTGATTGAGATAAAACCCTAATACTATTGTACGATGAAAAATCCAAACAATTGATGCAGAACCCCGGAGCTTTCGAAGATAGGGTAATGAAGCGATAGGGCTGGATCGCCACTGAGCAAATATACGCAGAAAGTGTGTGCCACTGTGAAGCTCGTTAGAGACAACGAGCTTTATGAATCGAGAATAAGAAAAAGCATACGATTTTTTACTTCTTGGGCAAATATGACTTTTTCTTACCCACACCTGTTACATGATTTTTACAATTGACACTAATTTATCAATGGGTTAACATCATTATCGGTTAAACAACTAATAAAATGTAATGTCAGCTATAAGATATGGTGTAACTGTTACACTTAAACTTACCTAAGGTATAATAGATTTCTACAATATCAAGAAAACACTCTTAATAGGAAGGGCAGCCACATACTCTAAATAAGATTAGACTCATAATTAGAGTTAATTTGATACGTAAAAATAATTTTTATAAAATTGAATAAGAATGGAATATAGTGAAATAAAATAATCATTCTATTCTATTATTTGATAGTATCGGTGAGAAATAATTATTATATTTATTTATTTTTTATGCAATTTTCAGGTATTAAATAATATAAAAATTATGAAAAAATGAAAAAATAACGTGAGTTATAAGATATGGTTTAAGTGATAAGATATGCTTAAATTCAACTTTGAACTTAACGTATAAGAGGTTTTTGCAATATCAAAAAAATACTGAATAGGAAGGAGCAGACACAAACTCTGAATGAGATTAGACTCACAATTAGAGCTAATTTGGTATGCATAAATGATTTTTACATAATTTGATAAGAATGGAATGCAATGGAATAGAATAATCATTTCATTCTATTGTTTAGTAGTGTCGATGAGGAATAATCATTATATTTTTATTTATTTTCTATGTAGTTTTTAGACATTAAATAATATAAAAATTATGCAAAAATGATAAAAATATCCCTCAATAGATAAAATAATAAAAATATAACAATTATGAAATATATATTTCTTAATTTAAATTAATTTTTTTTAAAAAAATTTATTTTATTATTTTATTAATTAATTAATTATTATTACTTATATTTATTTATCATTTATTATTTTTATTATTTATTAATATTAATATTTTAGTTTAAAATTACTTAACTAATTTATATATTTAACATTAATTATTTATAATTATATTAGTTACTATGATATGAAGGGTATTTTTGTCATTTGACTAAACTAAATTTATTTATTTATATTCAACTTTTTATTAAATTATTTATTTTATGTAATAGAATGATTTTTTTTCATTTAACTGAACTAAACCAATTTCATAGAAGTAGGAATGAGCAACCTCACCTATATAAGTAGGTTTGAGGATTCCTTCTTTTATGGAATGGAATGAGTATTATGAGGATAAAAACATATTAAATAAAAGAATGCTCATTCCATAAAATCATGCATAGAATCATCATTCTTGAATACCAAACTAACCCTTAGGAGTGTAAACAATCTGAGCTCGGCTTAGCTCAGTTTATTTAAGAGATCATGAACCTAACATTTTCCTTTTTAATTTAAAATTATTTTTAAATGTAATATATTGGTACTTTGTACTATAGAATTGGTTTGTTGAGTATTTATTTAATAACTCTACTGAAATAAATTTTAAAATAAATATTAATATTAAATTATCTTGTATTATTTATATAATTAAAAGAATCGGACTCGCAAGCTTATTAGCCGAGCCTTGTAAAGTTTAAGCTTAGCTCGTTTACTAAACGAGTCCTCAAATAAATATTGAGCTCGGCTCTTTTAGAAAATGAATCAGGCTTAAGCGAACCCTTTACGAGCTAGTTCATGAATGGCTCTATTTATTTGTACCTCTACTTATACTCAAAGGGTGTGGGAATACTAGTAGAAAACTAAAAAAATTAATGTGAGATGTACATACATAATATCTAATTAAAACATACATTAATTCTAATAAAAACACTCAAATTTTATACCAAAATAGAACCTAACACGCAAATTTCTCTCTAAATTTAGAATTATACAAAACTTTAACTGTTCATAATTTCTATCCTTTAGCACAGTTTTTGAATTAAGTTTAAACTTATTTTATTATAATATACCTATAATTTTGCTTCCAAATCTATTAAACATTGTTTTATGTGACAAAAAAATTGAAATATCAAACATTGTTTTGGTGACTATACTCTTTAATTAAGACAAAAAAATAATGTAGTAAAAAAATTGTCATGTTTTTGTTTTTCGGTGACTATACTCATCGATCTTTTTAATAAGTGACTCAAATGATATATAAAAAAAAAGGGTGAGCATCCTAAATGATATAAAAAAAAAAAGTGAGTGTCTACTTTGAAAACTATGTCTAAATTAAAATTTTTAAACAATACTTAACCCAAAATAGAATAGGTATTTTCATTTTTAAATACTAGCTTAACAAAAAGTGATCATTTCTTAAAATTGTGTTTGAAGTAGAATGACTATTATTGTGTACTAAATGAGACCTAACAGAATTGGCAAATGTGAACATCTTTTCAAGTTGAACAATTAGTTTACCTTTTACTCAAAACAAGTTGAACAATTAGTTTACCTTTTCCTCAAAAAAAAAAAAAAAAAAATTGGAAAAAAAAATAAAAAAAAAATGGTAAAGGTATGAATAAATCATACTTTATCCTTTGAATTGTCAATAAGTCCTATTATAATTTACAAGAAGAATAAATCGTAACTTTTTAAAAATTCTTTCAAATAAGCCGTAAACTTAAAGGGAAATATTTTATATCACTATCACACCTCTTTTTTTTTTTTCTTTTTTTTTTAAAGGTTAAAATTATTAATTAAGTAGAACTAATTTTTCAAAATAATTTTTTGAATTATTTTTAGTTAATTTAATTTAGTTTAAAATTAATTAATTCATACTATTTTAAAGTAAGAGACTATAAAGGTATTCTTGCTTTTACAAATATATACTAGCTACATACACTTGCTTACACACTTAATAATTTTTTAAAAAAATATAAAGTGGTAAGTTTAAATTTTTCAATCATATTTAAAAGATAAAAGATGAATTACTGTATGAGTTGGTAGTTATTAAGAAATTAAATTTGGTTAATTTTTTAATTAATAAAAAATATTTTATTTAAGTAAGTGGATAGAATATTGGATGTTACTAAGAGGAAATAAAATAAATCTTATATTTTTAAATTAGTTTAGATGAATTATTCTTTACATATTTTAAAGTAGGAGACCATAAGAGTCCTCTGGCTTTTAAAACAGTATATATATATACACGCCACATGCATATGCTTAAGCACATACTAAATAATTTTTTAAAAATAATATAAACTGATCATTTTAAATTTGTTTGTCCTATTTAAAAGAAAAAAGATGAATTAATGTGTGAACGTGTATGATAAGAGTAATTATTGAGAAGTTATTTTTTAAATTAATAAAAATATTTAATTTATTTATATTATTATAAAGTAGGAGATCATAAATGTTTTCTTCCTTTTATATATTTATATATATGAACATTAATAATTGATGTACATATCAAGAAATTGTAGTTAATAAAAATAATACTCAATGTTAATTACATTAAACATATAGATAAATTCAATAATTTTTTTAATTTATAAAATAAAAAAATATATTTAAAAAAATTCTAAAGATGGAAGAAGAATTAACACAATAATATTATAACAATAAAAATTATACTCTTAAAGTTATTTTTTTAATTTAAAATTTTAATATTATAATTACTTGTAACGTATTAAATAAATAAAAAATTTAAAAAAAATCCAATCTTTTTACTATTCATATATAGCTGTAGACAAATTATTGATTTATTAATATGAAAAAAAAAACTCATAAAACAATTACAATCCTATTAAACCTGGGGGGGAGTACTTGCTTCACCGGAGTAATAAAAAAGTTAAAACTAGGGAGGCTGGTCCAAGAAGGTTAGAGAAGGAGTTCCCTTTATTGGAGGATTTTGAAGGGACGAGGTTTTCGTTCAAGGAATCAGTGGCCAGGATTGAATCTTTTGAAGGAAATATAGGAATTGATGGTATGGAAGTGACTATGCTATAGATAGTGGGGATGATGCGGGGGATGATGACCTTGAGAATGAAGATGAGTGCCTTATTATCAAACTCACGAAGGAGGAAAAGAAAAGGTTTAGATGGCCTTGGAGACAGTCAATTATCACTAAACTACTGGGCAAACGCATATGATACAATTTCGTGTGGAAAAAAACTTTATCAAATATGGAAGCCCAAGGGAGTACTAAAAGGTAGTTGATTTGGGAAACGAGTTCTTCTTGATTCTGTTTTCACTAAAGGCTGATGTCACTATGGTGCTTAATGGTGGTCTATGGTTAATTCTTGATCACTATCTTACAATCAAATGCTGGGAACCTAATTTTGACCCATGGCAGGTGAAGAGGGACAAGGCAGTATGGGTGAGATTACCTAGAATTCCAATTATGTATCACAATAGCACCTTTCTTACAAAACTAACTAAGAGGATCGAGAAATCAATTAAGTGTAATACTACGACAAGCAGGGTTGATCGAGGTAACTTTGCACGTATATGTGTAGAAGTGGACCTGACTCAGCCTTTTAAGTCTAAGTTTAATCTCTGGAAAAAAATTAGGCACATCAAATATGACGAGGAATGTGCTTTAAGTGTGTTCTATATAGGCACTCAGTAGAGTTATGCTTCATGACAAGGAACAACAGAGGGGAGAAAGGGATGTTAGGAATGAAGAGGAGATTCTGATGAATGAGGTGGATCATAGATGGACGGGGTCACCGTTACCACCCTTTGAGATGCGACAAACTATGGTGAATGGATGATTGCTAAGAAAGACCATAGGGGAGCTAGAAGTAGAGATGGTTTTGGTAGTCAAGTGGAAAACATGGAGAAGAGTATAAGGGGGTATATGGAGAAGATACTCGCCGAGGTGACAACTCCAGGGGATCTTGATTCGTAGAATTGGCACTATAAAAGGAGGAAGTTGGTGCGTGTTTGGAGGAAATTAATGAGATTCCTCTTGATTCTAGGGGATTGGTTGTTCAGAAGCGTATGAAAAAAAAGGAAAAAAGGCAGTTTCAACTAGAATCTCTTGAAGTCATAATAACTGGAAGGAAAGTAATGCATGTCCAATTCAAAAGGTCAACTCGGATGGATTACATGCAAATGAAGTTGGTGGTTCTAGGGTTTATGGGCATATTCAAAATTCTGGAATGCTAATGAATAAGCTTTTGGTTGTGAATTATGGACTTATGATGGACATCGATGGGCTAAAAGACTCTAATTATGAGTGGGTTGGACAAGCCCCTAGTGTAGATCAAACATTGCTACCTAGTTTACGACCAGACTACCTGTTCCAAATGTAAGGTTGTAATGAAGGGTAACCTCCAGGCAAGGAAGCAGTAAAGGTTCTCCTATTTGAATTATTTTTTAATGATAGTGATGTCATGGAATTACCATGGGGCAGGAAGCTCCTTCTTAATTGGCGTAATGAAGAATTTTAATAAGGATAATAAGCCTAATATTCTTATTCTCATGGAACCAAGGATTATTGATGATTGAGCTTCGCACATAGTTAAAAAACTAAGGTATGATAATTCTATTATTGAAGAAGCTCAAGGCTTTTTGGGAGGAATATAGGTGCTTTGGAAGATTAATATTGCCACAATAATCTTGAAGAATTCCTCTAAACAATTTGTTCACTGTTTGATGTGAGAAAGCGCCAATAAAGAATGGTTTATAACTGCGACATACGTCAATCCTCATGATGATATTAGTAAAGAACTTTTGTAGGATGTGGGCCATCTAGCTCACACCATAAATGGCCCATGGTGTCTATTTGGAAATTTTAATTAAATTGCACAAATTGATAAGAAAAGAGGAGGTGTGCCTGCAAATGTTAGAAAGTGTATTCATAACTGGATTGAATACTGCAACCTCATTGATATTGAAGCTAAGTCCAAAGTTTACATGGAAAGGGACTCAATGTCAAGGTTTCTTACGAGTTTTTAAGAGACCAGATAGGGTTTTGGTGAACACGGGGTGGATTACAATGAATGGGCAAACTGTTGTGAAGGTGCTAGCCTGGGTCCAATTGGACCATAATCCTTCTCTTTTAGATGTAGAAGGTTTTCGTAGGAATGGTGCAGTTAGGACACGTCCATTTCGATTCAAAGCAGCTTGGATGTGTCATGAGGGTTTTCGTGACTTTTTGATGAGAAACTGACAGACAGCATCAGATTAGTATGTAGGAGGGGTTGAAATAGCTAGCAGAGCGGTTAAATAACTAGAATAAAAATGCATTCGATCATTTTAATATGAAGAAGAAACGAACAATGGCATGGCTTGAAAGAATCCAACAGGAGTTGGATTCTTGTTATTCTCATTCTCTTCTTCAGAGAGAATAAGAGGTGCATAAGGAGTTATTGGAAATCATCCACCAGAAGGAGATGATGTGGTATGAAAATCTAGAAGTCATTAGATCAAGGCTAAAGATAGAAACACAAAATTTTTCCATGCAACCACTATAATCAAAAGAAGGAAAAATAAGGTGGTCATGCTTAAAAATGATAACGATAAGTGGATAGAGGATAATGATAAGCTCAAATCTATGGTGGTAAGATTCTATAATAACCTCTGTATGGAAGATCAAGTGGGGCGGCCTCTGTTGGCTACAATAATACAATTTCTTAGTTGCCCTTGTGACATAGCTATGGGTATAAATTTAGTACCTACTATCATGGAGATTGGGCAAGCAATCTTCGATATGCACCCCTTTAAAGCTCCAAGGCTAGACAGTTTTCAAGCTATTTTTATTAAAGCCAGTGGGATATTGTTGGTCCAGAAGTTTGTAGTTTTGTGAGGAATTGCTTCATTCACCCACAAGAATTACTACATTCTAATGATACCTTTATAACCCTTATTCCCAAAGTCGAGCAACCTAGTTTAATAGGTTAATTAGGCCGACAAGCCTCTACAATATGGTTTATATGATTATTCCCAAAATTATTATGAACCAGATAAAAAAAAATTTGCCAGATATTGTTGCCCCAAAGTAAGTTAGTTTTGTTCCCAGGCGCCATATTCAAGATAATATAATCATCACACAAGAGATTCTTCATAGTAAGAGACACACGACAAGGAAAAGAAGCTTCATGGCTATTAAAGTTAATCTAGAGAAGGCTTATGACAGACTAAGTTTGTGTTTTATTGAAGATACTTTTAAGCTGGCCAGGTTCAATTAAAAACTTAGTAAATTTATCATGGGTTGTATTACAACAACTTCCTTCCAAGTTTTATGGAATGAGGAGATAACAGCTAGCTTCACGCTTACTCGGGGAATACAGTAAGGTGATCCTTTTTTGCCTTATATTTTTGTATTGTGCATGGAAAGGTTAGGTCACTTAATTGCTTCAAAGTCAACAATAAGTCTTGGAAACTGTTTCGGGTAGGTTAAGAGGTTTCCCTCCTTATGTTTGCTATGATTTAATCTTGTTTATAGAGGCTTCGATAAATCAAGCTAGGTTGATTAATGAGACTTTTATGAATTTTGATAGTGTTTTTAGCCAAAAAGTGAGTATTACCAAAACCAGGATATTTTTCACCAAGAATATAAGGCATGATTTGAAGCACTCTGTTGCTCGGCTCATTAGCCTCAAAGTTACTAAGGACCTAGGTTTCTACTTAGGTGTGTCGTTGTGTTATAGGAGGACAATGAACCATGCTTATCAGCATGTTGTAAACAAAGTTAAAAATAGGTTGGCGAGGTGGAAGTGAAGTCCTTATCAATGACAGGGAGGGTCACTTTAGTCTAATTTGTGCTTCAATCAGTTCCTATTTATACCATGCAATCGACTAAGCTTCCAACTTGGATTTTAGATGAGATTGATAAAGTGAGTATAAACTTTTTGTGAAGGAAGGAGGACAGTTTCAGGAAACAACATATGATGGGCTCGTCGGTTATACTCTAACATAAAGATAATGGTGGTTTCGGATTGAAAGAACTTTAAGTTTGTAACAAAGCTTTTATGATGAAAATTGGTTGGGGAGTTATGATTAAACCAAGTAAGTTGTAAATGCAAGTCCTTCGTCCCAAGTATATTGTCACACCCTCAAATAAGTGTATGACTGGCCGGAGGAATAAATAATCACATCCCCCATAATCCTGGATACTCAAGTACTGTGCATCTTTGACTCTTAAACACATTACAGTAAAGACAAATAAAATATTACTGAATTAAAGTAAAATTTTGACTCAGTTATTAAACATAAAACATTTACTGCAAATTCAGCAACAGTTCTCTGTAAAGCGGAACTTACTCATGATATATATACAGCTTGTTACAGGGTCAATAGCAAACCATAGTATCAGAATATACAGAGGAGCTTCACTCTTAACAAAATATAAAATTTCCATGGTTAACTCAGTATACAACAATAATGAAAAACACCTAAAGTGACTATAAGTGTCATCTCTTAAATTGCAAGTGTGCGATTCCGAGATATACCTTGCCGCAGCAATATCGACAAGTAGCAATTTTTAACACGGCAGACTATAGTCTCATGGAAACTAAAAAGGACAATAACAAAAAAAGAAATGAGTCACAAGGACTCAATGAGCAAACCACATACCCTAAGGGTGTACCAATATCACACCACATATATCATAGCTTAATCTCGTGTCTAAATTTACTTATGCACATATGTAATCATAATTATCATATGATCACAATTCATGTATTTCATAATTTTCAACATAGCAACAAAAGCATACAAACAAACAAAAGGTCAACTAGTAACTCAGTTATGCACAATAGTATCACCCCCACCAGGCATTTACTCGCTCGCATAATAGATTAATTCTCCTTACATAATCCATCTCACCGAGGTTGAGCACTCAATTTTTAAAACATTTATCATAATCAAAATCAAAATATCTTAGAAATTCAATTTAGTGCACCTGAATCCTAATTTCATAAATAAAATCATTTCTCAGAAAAATCTCACTTTGTTGGTCGTTATCAGCCACAACTAATATCAAACAAATATAACTCAATTAAATCACTAAAATATTGTATTTGCTTATTTCTTAATATAGCACATCAATTCATATATACATATAAATGCACATAATAATTTGACAACCAAAATGCACGTAATTCACTCACTAGGTTCAAAGATGGGATTCGTCAATTCATATAGCCTGCGATGGTGTCGAGATATCATTAGCACAAGCTGGAGCTAAAAATCACCAATTCATATATTATTCACAATAACTATCTTAAGATTAATTCTACGATTCTTAATTTACATAATTATCCTTATTATTCTTATTAGAAGTTCATTCCTTAAAACTTTTAATATGCGATAATTTACTTGAATCTTAGTTATTATAATAATTATTATTACTATTTATTCATTTATTTATTTCATGTTCTAGACTAAGTTTAAAAGAGCTATAATTTAACTCACTTAACCAACTCTTTAACTTCCATCTAAACTTAAATTATACACTTTTATTTTATTACTTTCTTGCAATTATTTGATATGTATTTATAGATTCATTACCATGAATTCTTGATTTATAATTTCAATTCTTCTACTTAGTATAATTCACTTTTAATAATCTAATAAACATACAACTTAATCTAATTGTATTTCCATCATTCATCTAGCTATAACTCATTTTCCCATATCATACAAGGTCCATTGCCATGCTCCATGCCTCCTCATAATTTCCCTAATAGTGCAGGAATTACCTTATAACTAAGCCCAAAAGATAAGCTAGAACACTACCACACTCTTATGCCACCCATACCCAAAGTCACACCTGTAACGCCAACCTACAACCACTTCCCATAATATAATAAACTCCAAACTTGAAGTGTGGGCTGATGTATTTAAGGAGGTTATTTAGTCGATTGGGGGTGGCAATACTATTAGGTTATGGAAGGATAGTTGGATTCATAGAAAAAGGACGTCTTTATGAGAATGCCAATATAAGTAATATAGATACATATGGAAGCAAGACTTAATGATATGGTTGATGATGAAGGCTACTTGGATAAGGAATGTCTTAACATAGCTTTCCTGAATGAGATTTGGCAGAAGATAAGTGCAATTTTGCCTCCAAGAATTGGGGGTAGCCTTGATGTTATTGCTTGGGGTGCTTCTAACAATGGGATTTTCACTACTTAAAATGCGTATAATGCCATTGTTAAAGACTAGTGGACTTCCATTCATAAGGTTTATTTGGAAATGGAATAGGCCACAATGTATTTTTCTTTTCCTTTAGATGGTAGGGCACAAGAGACTAGTGACTAGTGGCTTTAAAATTAAGTATGTGCAAGGTATTGATCCGACAAGCCGTGTGTGCTATAAAGCAGATGAAATTGTATTGCATGTTCTTAGAGACTGTTCTAATGCTAGGAGAGTGTGGAAGAATACGAGGTGTTTCATAGATAATACAGCGTTTTTCCAAGAGGATATTTCAGAATGGTTGTGTTATTTTTAGATGGGAATTAGTTAAGCCAAATAAGCCATAATCCCTTTCTATTTGGGATAATCGTCTGGTTTATCTGGACCTGAAGGAATCGCTTTTATTTTGTCGATGGTTTTGTATTGCCTTTGAAATTAGAACTGATTATATAGAGATATAGAGGTGAGATTATGTATGCTAATTCTCTTGCTAGATGTACAATGGCTAAGAGTAGGAGAAAAATTGTTTTGGATGGATAGAAATCTCCTCTAGTGGGTTGGGTGAAGTTAAACACTGATGGTGCATTATGGGGCAACCTAGGACTAGCAAGTGCAGCAGGTCTTCTTCGGAATGAATAGAGGAGTTAGATTTATGGCTATGGGTTGATCATGGGTTGCAGCTCCTCTTTTGTTGCAAAATTATAGGGCCTTCGAGGTGGACTAATTATGGCATAAAACAAGGGATACATAAAGCTTGTGGCTGAGGTGGATTTGAAGGGTCTTTTGGATGTTATTCTGCATGATTATGATAAAGTCGCCAACAAGAATCTTGTCCATGAGATTAAAGATCTTCTAAACAGGGACTGGGAGGTTCAGTTAACTCACACTCTTCAGGAAGGAAATGTGTGTGCAGACTGGCTAGCAAATTTCATTTTGGATAAGCAAGTAAATAGGGTGGATTGGAGTTCTCCTTCTGCTAGTCTTGATGTTGTTTTGACTGGGGATTCCTTAGGTGTTTTACATCCTCGTGAGGTTCTTGTGTAGTTTAGCTTATTTCTTTTCGATTAAAAAAAAATTAAGAAAGAAATTAAAAATGAATAAATAGTTTATTTGAAGCAAAATAACAATTGAATATATATTTTTTTGGTGGTAAGACAACAGGCCTAAAAAGGCCAAAGCAAGAAAACAAAATAAAACAGAAATAAAACGGGGCACTATAACCCCAAGCATGTTTCCAAATAACAACAGTTCGAGAGCTTCAGGTGGGCGAACTAGATGGAAAGCATCAAGGTGCCCATTAGCAGCATGAGTGGCCAGCCAATCTGCACAAGTATTGCATTCCCAATACACATGACAAACTTGAATTGTTCATTTTTGAATTATGAGTTTTTGAATCTTTGTAACCAAAGTTCTGTATATGTTACTCCAAATGTTAGTGTTTGGTAACATTAACACCACTACCTGAGAATCCACTTCAAGGATGATGTTCTTATATTCTATATCTCATTCTAGGTGTAGCCTATATTACATAACCCATAACTCTGCGCTTACGACAATGCAAATTTATGTCCAGAGTAAAACCTGTAACTTGGTTTCTAGTCGAAGTTTGTATTAGACTTCTAGCTCTATAGGCACCTGGATTTCCGTTATTGGCTCCATCCCTGTTAAGAGAAAACCATCTATCATGAGGCATGGTCTAACTTAAAAGCTTGTATAACTTTTGCTTGCCATTTAACATAACTTCATCACTTTGCTAGGCTCTTTCAGTATCCCAAAGCAAGTTCAAAATAGACCCAACCAGATTATGTGGAAGGGAAAATTTTGGTTTCTAATGGTTTGGATACATCACTTCCATAATTGCCAGCAAGTCACCCTAAAAACAATCTTCTAATCAACATCAAATTTGCTTATATTTCTATCCATATTCAAGTTAATCCAATCTATGAGAAAGTGACCAAAGAAAATGTTCCTGGATTTACCTTTGATTAGTTGTAGCCACACTAATATAGATATCAAACAATCACAAATGCAATGCAAAACAAATTCTATTTAAGTACAACAATGACCCCACATCCTCATCAGCAACACACTTTCTTTGCCATCTCTTTTCATTAGTCATAAGTTGATTATGTGTCATTAACCATAAAAATATTTTTATTCTTTAAGGTCCATGCCACTACCAATCCTTCGTCTAAATTATGTTCCTGTTATCAGAAGTGTCATGCCTGTCCAAATTTCAATAAGCTGACCGAATAGTGAATTGGCTACAAGTATTTAAACTACAACTTGTAACATCCTTTCCATCCTCATTAGTCTGTATCGGAATGCTCTTGATCATACTGCAAATGATATTGGGTAGTCTTTGGGTTAGAATACCTTAGTTCCACTACCCATGCAAGCAATAAAAGGCTACAGGTTTTGTGATTTCCTCCTCTGGAATTTGGCCTACTGCATGATAAATCAAAGGTTTCTCTACCTTTAACCAAACATCAAGCTAAAACTATAACTTTTTCCCATCCCCTAAGCTCCACCTTACACCATTCATCAACTATCCCTAAGTATTAGCCAATGCTTTCCAAAGATAAGATTCTACTCCTTCTTTTTTTTTAATTAGATTCTCTAGATCACGTGGCACAATGTACTTACGGATTAACACCTCTGCCCATAAACTACTATGTTTTGAGATAATACCCTACCCAATTTTTATTAAGCAAGCATTATTCATCAAATTCAAATGTCTTAACTCGAGGCCTCCTTGATTTTTGGTCATACAAATGGTGTCGCAATTGATAAGATGTACCTTCCTCTTGGTGTTTGTACCCCCTAAATAAAATTCCTACAAAGCTTCTCAATATAATGGCATATGCCTTGAGGAAGTTTAATTGTTTGCATGATGTAGCTTGGCATAGCTATTATAACTGACTAGGCTAGAGTAATTCTACTAACAAAAGATAAGTGCTTTCCTTTCCAACTAGATAATCTGCCATGCACTCGGTTATCTACATACTCAAAACTCTTTTTCGTCACCTTGTCCTGGTGGATTGGGATCCCCAAATACATACCTAGATTTTCCATTACCTTAAAATCACAAGCCTCATAAATATCCTTCACAACCTGAGGCTTAACATTCTTTGAGAAAAACATGTGTGTTTTCTTTGAGTTCACTTTTTTCCTAGATGCTCCACAAAAACATATCAAGTGTGCTCTTAAGCACTTTGATTTGATTTACCGATGCTTCTGCAAAGAGGATGAGGTCATCTGCAAAGATGAGATGGGAAATTGAGGGACCTTGATTACTAATTCGAATGGGTATCCACTTACCGTCTTCCACATGACCTTGAATGAGGTAAGTTAAATTCTCAAGGCATAAAACAAAAAGGTATAGGGATATTGGATCCCCTTGCCGAGCTCCTTGTGAGGGCTTGAAGATATCTAGCTGGTTCCTATTCTTAAGGATTTGCATTGTATTGGAAAAAATACAATCCAAAATAACCCATATCATATTTTGGAGGATCCCTAGAACAGATAAAGTATCCTCAATAAAGTTCCATTCCAGTCTGTTGTAAGCCTTTTCCAAAAATTTTATTGGCATAAAAACCTTTTTTTCCTTCATACTTCTCATGGAGTGGATCAATTCTCATGCCACTATCATCCTGTATGTGTTTACCTGATACAAAGCTTATCTGGTTGGGAGATACTACCATTGGAAGGATTTGCTTAAGGCGATTCACAATAACCTTTGTAATCAACTTAAAGACTTCGTTGCAAAGGCTAATTGACCGAAAGTGAAAAGGCTTTTCAGGACACTTCACTTTTGGTATAAGAATAATGAGATTTATCTCAGTTGTAATTTTTCTCCATTGAACACTTGCTTCACTAAATTAATCAAGGATTGGTTCATACGATTCCACTAGGATTGGGGGAAAAGGCTTAGAAACCGTCAATTCCAAGAGCTTTGTGTTATAACCCAATGTCGCCACGTTGAGTTATACATATACATATATATATATATAATTTAAACTTTAGTTACAAAATAATAAATACATAAACAAGTTAAAATAAATAATAACTTAATTAATTAAGATATAAATTGATATATTAAAATATGTTTTAAAATGTTTGTATATATCTGGTCACAATATGAAAATTTACTTATATCATTACTTGAATAAACTTGTGTACATATACGTACATATCAACATATGTATAATAAAAGAATTAATTTCCACCAAATTATTGGTAAACTTTTAACTTGAAAATTTACTTGTGAAACTTTTATTGATAAGTGTAATAAGGGTGTTTAAAAATAAATAAATAAATAATATATATATACCCACCATGTTTTTTTTATTGTCTTGACCTTGACTTTACTTTCTTATTTCTTTTCTTTCTTTCACGTTTCCTTCTCCATTTTTGCACGATTTCTTCTCCTCCCACTCTTGGCTATTCTGGAGTCTTTTGTTTTGCCTCCTTCTCTTGCTTGTCCAATATTGTTGCCTTTCCTCATGAAGAGTGTGAAGCTCGGCCATGGATATCATCTTCCTTGCTGTAAAAATCCTTTCCTCCAGCTATTGTTTAGATTGTGTTTCAGCCTTGTTCCGCCTCATGTCATTGAGAGTCTTCTTCCATTTTGCTTGCCTTAAGTCCCTACCCATACAGCAACTTTGTTTAGCCTACTAGAAGTTGTCAACCAGGTTAGATGGCCATGGAACCTTAACCACCTCCGCTACCATGGAATTCAACCGATGATGGAAGATGTGGGCAGCATGGTTTGCAGCAGGGGATGTTCCTGCTAGAGGTGTTTTGGCTGGATTTTGTCTTCTTTCCTCACTTGGCTGTAACTCACGTTGAAGGAGATGTCCAGCTGCTGGTTGGCGCAGCAACACCCCTGTTCTTTGGCAGCTTGGTGTATGGTAAATGGTAAACTATTCCCTTGTTTTCTTCTGGTTTACTTGCTGTATTTTTCTTAATGTTGATTAAGAGGTTAGGCTATAGGTTGGGTAAGTTGTGAGTGATAAGAAATTAAAGCTAGGATTTCTTTTTGAATGTGTTAATTAAAGATTAGAAATTTATGCAGTTAGGATGAATGAATTAATTATAGGCTAAGGTTGAACCATGAGGGTTGATGTGGGTTATTATGAAATCTTTGTGACCTAAGTATTGTTAGTATATTGATTAATTGGAATTGTCCACATTGATTAACATTAGAATTGTTAGTATTGTTGGGTTGATATACTATATTAATTAATTGGGATAGGTATATATATAGGTAGATATACATACACATAGGAATGAGAGTTAAGTGGTTGTGATGGGTGTAGAGGACAGATTCCATAGGTAATAGAAATTCGGTATTTCGAGTGTTTTTGGGGCAGAATTAAGTTAAGGGTTTAAATGATAAAATGTACCTTAAGGTCTTGAGATATTGTCTACAAAATTTTGTAACTTGGTTATGAATATGTTGTGAGTTATAGTTGTTACAATCTGACTAGGTCAGGCAGGAGTCGTAGTGCCCTGTTTTTGGTTCATGTAAAAAATTGAGTGGGTTAATGACATATTTTTGGAAAAGTTTCTTAATAATAAAGATATATATACTTGTCTATTAATAAACCCAACAAACGGAATTGGATTTCCTTTTTCCTAGAGAAAGTTATGTTCAATTAACTAAGGTAAGGTCAAAGCTGTCAAAAATTCTGCGTGTTGTACAACTTGATGCAACTTCAAACAATAAACTGTATTGATATACAAATCTAAAAATTACAAATAATAAAACTACATGTGTCTAGTATTTTATAAATTTTACAAAACTGGATTTGGAATTTTCTAGAGAAAGATATGACTATTAAAGTAGACACTGGTCCAAACCTCAAGTTTAGGCAGTGTCAACATTCCTAACTTACCAAGTGCTTTCCAATCTTTTCTAATGGTTTTCCCTATCCTATGCTTTTTCAAGACACTTAAAATGCTTTCTCATTATTAGCCTTATTACATAAAGTCCAATTCATATTAATTGATATGTAATAGCTTAATGAAAAATTTACATTAAGAAACCTATATAAATTGAGATATAAGCTTAGTAACTAAAAGACTATAACAATAACGTTATGAACTAAATATTATTTGGGTATATGAATTTCAGTTCCGAATGCTAATATGGACCTGATGAGATGCGTGGACGCATGTGTGAATGACGAATGGAATCGGTTACTAGTGAGTGGTTAATTGCTGTCTTTAGGGGCTATTTTAGTTTGTGTGATTATATGTTTATTTAAATATGCTTGATATATGGAAAGTAAGCAAGCAAGTAAAGTATTTCAGTAATTTACTTGAATTATATTTGTTTGATATTGGTTGCTTTGTTTGACATTGGTTGTGATTGATAAGGGAGGGCCAACTCGTGAACATTTTATGGAAAATGATTTTCATTTCTGAAATTAAAAATCCAGGTGCACCTATGATACCCTGATTTAAAATCATGAGAAATTTTGATTCTGATAAATATTTTTTTTAAAATTGAGTGCTCAGCCCCAATGCGATGGATTGTGTACGGAGACTAATTTGTTGTGCGGGAGCGTAAATGCCCGGTAGGGGGTGAAACTGTTGTGCCGGGCTGGGTTACTCGTTGGCCCTTTGATTGCATTGTGTGATATTGTTGCACTGACTTAAATTGTGATTCTGTGTGTCATATGAATTGTGAATTTGTGAAACTTACAACGTATACGTGCAATGTGAATTAAGATATGAATAATGCTACGCAATGTTATTACGTATATTATATGCTTGTGTTGTGTGATGGTAGTACCCTTTGGGTACGATTTTTCACTCACTGAGTTCGTAGGACTCACCCCTTTCCTGTGGTTATATTTTTTTAGTAACAGGACCTCAAAAGAAGTTAACCGCTAATGCGAGATTTTGCTAAGGATTTAACGACAAGGTATGTCTCGGAGTCTCATACTTGGAGTCAAGGATGAAAGTTTGCAGTTACATTAGAATTGTGGGTGTCAAATATGGTATGATGTAATATTCTAGTACTTGTTGATGATGTGAACGGAGCAGAGCTCCTTATGGTCTTTGTATTATGTTGAGTAATAAAAAGAGTTTATAGGACTGTATTTTAAGGCATGTTTCATATTGTAAGAGACCTCTGCTGAAATTTTCAGTAAGTGTGATTTGTTGTAATCAACCAACTTTTAATGTTAACTTTTGTCTTTATAATTTCCTGGTTTTATTCATTGATGAGTCAAGGGTCATGGTTGTTCCGTTATTTGAGTCAGGGTTACGGAGGTTTGGTTATCATTTCTCTGCCCAGTCATGTCTCCATGAGGGGTGTGACACTTTGAAAGCTCCCATTTGAAAAAGGGCCTTTTTAACCTCCGAAAAGTTCACTTGTTGATCTAACCTGTCAATTTGTCGTGCCTCAACTCTTGGAAAAGTGATAATGGACTGCAGGTTTTAAGTTATACTAGCCTCTGTATATAATTCTTTAAAGAAGGTTTACATCATTTGACTTATCTCCTACTGATTATGCACCTAGTTGCCAAAGTTATCTCTGAGCTTTACTATTTTATTCCTTCTTCTATGAATGATGATTTTTGTATGGAAATACTTAGAGTTTTTATCTCCCAATTTTATCCAATTGCATCTCAACTTTTGGAACCAAATCAACTCCTCATGTTGTAGGATTTCATAGTACTTTTATAAGGAAAATTTTCAAGACTATCAAGATAAGGATTAGAGCGAGTCTCCTTTGCCCTCTAGATTCCTCTCAACCTTACTAGAATTGTCTTTTTTTTTTTTAACACATTACCAAAAACCACTTTATTCCTTTCTTTTGCTTTCTCGGTGAAGTTGGCTAAAGTTTTGTGCCATATGTCTAGCATCAGTTCAGCTTGGATGAGTTAGCCATGCTGCCATGAAATGAAAGGGATAAGTCCTACCCAAAGTAGCCTTTTCATCCATCCTAATCAAAAATGGGTGATGGTTCGAAGCCACCCGGGATAGAACCTATACAAAGGCCTTAGGAAAAAGGGTTTTTCATCTAAAGTCACACATAGCACGATCCAGTTGTATCATAACTCTAGCTTGTCCCATTCTTTTAGGCCCCTACTAAGTGTAATTTTGATCCACTACACCCATGTCTATCAGATGGCAACTTTTAAATCATTCCTTAAATTTAACACACTTGTTGAAATCCACTGGACTTCCCCCTATTTTCTCTGAGCTATAAGCTTTGTCATTAAAATCTCCTGCAACTAACCACATTCTTTGGCTTTGTGCAATAGTTTGTAAATATTCCCATAATTCAGATCATTTGTTTTCATTTGGGCTTCCACATGCTATAGTAAACCATCATTCCTTGTATGGAGATTAATCAATTGTGTGCTAAATCTTTCAATTGTAACAATCCTGATTGTATTTTTCCATAACACCCAAATGCCACTGGAGAAACCTCTTGCTCCTACTTAGGTTGTGTGATCAAAGCCAAATTATTGCTTCCTCTACTTTAATTCCACTTATTCGAGTTTCAACTAGTAATAGCATACCAATGTTGTGTAGATAGACCTAATCCATTGCTGTGTATAAGGTGTGCTCGTTGCTTGCACCAAGACAATTTTATATCAACAAATTTATCATTAAACCGTATTTATTAAAAAAATACTTAAAAAGTTATTAAGAGATGCTCTTTACTCCTCCTTTTATAACTATATCACTGATATCAAAAACTCCTCAGCCTATTGCTACTTCATCAACATCCATTCTTTGTTGTAAGTCCTTGTTCTCGTTACCACCGTTAGCAATGTCATGTGGTTTAGGGGATTAAGTCCAAGTACCTTCTCTCATTTTGGTCGTTCCTTCGATTTTTGGTTGATTGAGAGGAGCACTTGTGGCATGTCAGATTTTTCCATGTTATGTCCTAATTCCTTATTCCTTGTGGATGGAATACCTAGCCCAACTTCTTTTTGGGCTTCAAGGATAGTTTTATGACCAGCACCTATTCCTCCCTTTTGTGGACCTATTATCATATCTTTTGCAGGCCTATACTGATTTATCATACTCTCACCTGTTGGATCTGCATGTTAAACTTATCAATTTACAGTATAAACATAAATTCCTTTTCAATCATTATGCGATCGCCTTGATTTCTCATTAGTGACCCATGTGCTTTAACTACAACATTTATTCCACCTTCCTCCCTTGCAATCTGTTTTAAAGGTTCCTTGATTGTTGCCTCTTATTATGTACTGTCATAATGATCTTCTAGTATTCTGTACCTAGATTCGAACTTTATTCCATCTATATTCTCTCCTTGACCTTTATTCTTATCATTATGCCCAAATTTGGGGATGTTAGGTGCATTATGATCTTTTCCATTCCTTCCAGTAATACCCTTAACCCTAGATGGGCGTTGACTCTTCCTAACTAGCATCCAATCACCCTTTCCTACCAACTTCATGCAGTAGCCCTTTTGGTGGTGTAACCCACTAGTGGTCGACATCCGCCATAACTACTTTAGCTTTAAATTCCGCTTCTTGGGCTTTTAGAGATTTCTCTTGATTATGAGGACAAAGTTCTGTGACATGGCCATATAAACCACATTTAAAGCACATGAGGTGTAAGCTTTCGCACTCAAGTTGACATATTTTCTTTCTCAATCAATACTTTGATTTCAAGGGTTTGGTGAGGTTCATCTCCACACAAATTCTTGCAATGTTTCCATGATCCGTCATGCTTGTGGTTTTGTTACATTTGACTGGCTTGCCTAGTCTTTTAGCCAACCTCATTAAAAAGTATTTCTCGTGGTATTTAATAAGTCGACCATGCAGTTGTACCCAGATTGCTACCTTGTCTGTGCTTTTCCATTGGATCAAAGTTTTGCTCCCATCTTCTGATCGTGATCCAGTATCAACAACGACCCTCCATGCAAAACAAAATCAATATCCTCTTTCTGTGACAATCTTACTAGGAAAATGTCGTTCCCTAGATCAATCACCTTTAGGCCTTCAGATTTGATACAATTTGTTGCATAAGAAATTGCACCCAATTCTTTTACCTATCAGTTTGATGATCACTGAACCCGCCAAGGTTAGCGTATTGTTTTTTTTCCCCCCTCTTTGGTGAGCAATAAGATAGGGCAGTCATCGCTCCTTCCTGATCCTGTTATTCCTCATCATTATCACTGTCAATATTTGTAGCCTCATCCTCACTTATATCAACTTGTTTCTTATACTCCCTTCCATTCTCCATGGGATTCACTCCTAACACAGAGTCCTTATACAATATTTTTCTGCTTTCAATCCCACCTAAAGGTGGGTACATCTCCTGGGTTCTAGTTTTCACTCCATTCCCCATCTTAACTTTTTTGTTGCTCCGTTACAGTTGACACTCCTCCTACGGCAAGCAGTCTCTCTCTCCCTTCCCTCCCATGTCCATGATTTTTCTTTCTTAACAGCATATATATACTAACATTATTACATATGTGCATATATACTCTCTCTAATAATTATTTTTAAAAAAAAATTAATAACATGTAAAATTTTTGTAAAGGATTATTCTTATTTCTATATTGTGCATTGTTGGCTCTGATTCGTAAGAATCTAAGTGTAAATTGTTTCACGACACAAACATAAGACTATGCACTTTAAAATATTATATATTCTTTCTTCAAAACTAGAAAAATTCCAAATGTGCGCATAAGGTTGTTTACAATAATTTTGATAAGCTTGTCATAAGTTCAATTTTCTATGCAGATTTCTCTTATTTTTTAGTTAATACTATTTAATTTATTTTTAAAAAAAATTGTTGACATAGAAAGATAAAGGTCTAGTTTGGAGCATCGTATAAGGATGACATAATAGTATAAAATTATCCAATTGGCTTTTTACAATGTTTGGCATCAACAAGATAATATAGACTTATACAGTTGACTCTCTCTTATACTATGTCTGATAGTATAAATCTATACAACGAGGAAGAGAAGGATAAGACAACAATATAACAACTGTAAAACTATACAACCTAATATATTGTGTAATCATATAACAATAATATAACAACTGTAAAACTCAAAAGAGTTGGCACATGAGCAGGAGAAATTTATTAGGAGAGTTTACGATTTTTAAATTAATGAATATTTATTTCGTTTTTCATTTTAAATAATTTAAATTGATAAAATATTATTTAATTAGTATTAATATTCTTTTAGTATAGTATCTTATAGATAATTGAAACTATTTATAGAAATAAACGAGAGAACAAAAATTAAAAAATAGACAGAATCTCAAAGAAAAAAATCTTCAATATAATTGCAAAATATATTCATATTACACTATGTTAGGTCTTCCAAAGACATCAAAAAGAAAAATAGGGGTAATGTGGTAATTTGGATGATAAAAATATATTGGAAAATTCTAGTAGGTGATAAAAAACATGAATTGGAATTTAATTATCATGTATTTTATTTACCTTTTTTTTATACACTTGAGATATTATGTTTGGTTTCTAAATAAACAGTACGCACTCTTGCTAATTTTCAATTTTATTGTTGTTTATTTCTCTTCACAACTTTTATTCAAGGATTTATTTTAACTATCCATAATCCGTATAACTGATGTTTTGCATGGCAATTGCATGCTAACCAGCTTGCATAGTTGCATGTATTGCTAGCTATATACTTGCACATAATTTATAAATAGTTATTTTTTATATTACCAAAAGAAAATTTGATAAGACATATTGCTAAAATAAATTTAATTAAGCTTTTAGTATTGTTACAAAAAGGACGAATCAGTGCATAAGGTTCCCACCATTATGGGGCTCAATTTAGGAAGGGTCATATCAGATGTATGCAGTTTCACCCCCACATACAGAGAGGTTTTCCTTTACTTAAACTCATGATCAGAGTATGCATCCTCAAATATTATAAGTGGCCCATGTTTTCATTCTCGCATACTATTTGCACCAATCAAACATATGGCAAGGGTACTATTCCTTTGCTTCCTAAATTTTCCATTGCAAGAAAATTAGTAATCAAAATGAATTCTAGTTCTATGAATAGAGGAGTGAAAATAAGGAAAGAATGCGAGTGAGTGAATGCAACTGAACAAAAAGGAACGGTTATATTTAATAGCCTTGGGCATGAGGAGATGATTAGATGAACAGAGAATTTAGTTGAGGACAATTTAATAATTCACATTTGGTTATAATTAGGAACGTTGCATATCGATTATCGTTACTAATTACCAGAGACCGAGACTACAAGAATGAAAACTCTATGAAGCAAACCCTGATTATTGGGTTTATGCGATGACTCAATGTACAATGCTCCCACCATTATGAAGTTTAATTTAGGAAGGGCCATATCAGATGTATGCAGTTTTACACCACATAAGGAGAGGTTGTTTTCTCTACTTGAAATCGTGACCTCCAAATTGTTAAAACCTGATTATCTAGCGTATCTTTTAGGATATTGTACGCAACTATCATGATTACGTGAATCATGAATTTTTATGGGATAAGTTAAAATAAGATAGTAATTAAATATATATAGGTAATTTAATGCTTACGTAAATAAAAATTAAATCAAATAAATTCTAATACATATGTACATGTATGTGAATAAAATACTTATTCTCATTTTATAATAAGTTGATGTGGAGTCCACTTTATAAAATTTTGTTGGAAATTATGTAAATTATATCTACATAAATAACTAGAAGTAGAGTTAACTTACACCACTTATTAAAAAATTAACTAATCAATCATGCACCTAACATGTTATTATTATAGCTTTGTCTTGTATCCAAACTTATCAACAGACTTTGCCTTGATATTTTTCCTTCTTTCTCTCTTTGTTGGCCATGTTATCTCCCCTGTTCTTCCAACTTTCACCGCCAAACTTCCTTAGCTTAATAGTGTGAAAATTTCTTTGGTTTAATTAAGTTCAAGGTATGAGTTACCCCTTTTTCCCCTTCCTTTGTTTTAAGGTGTTACCTTGTTCTTCTTGTGCCATGTATATGACTTTATTTGCTAAGAAAATGGGTTATGTTTTGGGTGAAAAAAAAGAAAATTTTCAGAATGGTGTTATGGTTTCCTTGATGTGAACCTAAGGAATTCTAGGTGGATGGGTGTAACCGTGGAATTCATGGGAGAAGGGAGAAGGGTTAAGGATGAGATTTGTGGCGGCTGAAACAGGGCTGAACTTATGCCCTATTTTCTGATTGTGTAACCGAGTAGGAGTTGTGCAAACGGTAGTATTTCTGCCTTGTTTTACCATGTCCTTGGTTGGCAACTTCAAGTAGTTAATAGATGTAGAAGTTGGGTAGCAAGTTTGCTGCCATGAGTATGCCGAGAGGATAGGGAAAGCTCTAATTATTCTTAACTTCAAGTTTTAAATTTGTTACTTGAAGGATTCATGTTAATTAAGGTGTTTTGGGATTAAGAGAATGGGTGCAAGAATTTTTTTAAAACTTTGAATTGATTAAGTTGATAATATAAAATAAAATATTGTTAGATTCTTAATTTAAGTATGTAAATGATAAATCCTTTAAGTTTAATTAGAAAAGTAGACTATATACATTTTGTTGGTAAAATGGGTAACTAGAAAACATGAAAATTGATTGAAGTAATTCTTAAATTAATAATTGAAGGATAGGTGCAAGTAAATGGATAAATTATATATGATTTCTTAGTGTATTTATAATTATTAGAATTGGAAGTTAAGATTCGAACATGTAAATTAAGATTAGTATGATTAAATGTACCAAATTTTAGATAATTTAAGCTTCAATGTTTCAAATATGTATAAGTGTAATTGAGACGTTTAATTAATTATCATTTATTGATTAAATTATTAAGTAGAAAACGGTGGCAATGAAGTTAATAAACTAAGCAATATTTGAATTAATGATTTCAGCTCCAGGTCATGTCAAAGAGGCTCTGACACCTTTATAGTTCGTACGGAATGACAAGTCTCATTCTTGAGCTTAGTGAGTGATTATGTGCACTTTGGTTGCTAGATTATTATGTAAATTTGAATTTGCAAGCATTGTTTGTTAATTGATATTATTTGTGGTTGATAAGGGCCAACAAAATGAAATTTTTCTAAGAAACGATTTTATTTACAGAATTGAAATTCAAGTACACCTAAGATATTCTAATTTGATATTCTGAGATATTCTGATTCTAATAAATTTTTTTAAAGTTGAGTGCTCATCCCCAGTGGGATGGATTATGTAAGGAGAATTAATCTATTGTGCAGGCGTGTAAATGCCCGGTGGAAGGTGATACTATTGTGCGAGACTGAGTTACTTATTGGCTCTTTGTTTTCTTGTATGCTTGAATTGTTTTGTATAATTGGTTGCTATGTTGAAAAGCGTAAATATATGAATAGTGATTATCTGATAAATATAAGTATGTATGTGTATAATTAAAATGTAGACTTGAGATTAATTAGTGCCATATGAGTTGTATGATACTAGTACGCTCAGGACACGTGGTTTGCTCACTGAGTCCTTATGACTCATTCTTTTCTTTGTTATTGTTTTTTTTTTTAGTTTTAGGAAACCACTGTTCACCTTATCATAATTTGTTACTTGCGGCACTACTGCGACAAGTTATATCTCGGAATCGAACACTTGAGACTTAAACGACGACACTTGCAGTCATTTTAGGTGTTTTGCATTGTTGTTATATATATTGAGTTAACCATAGTGATTTCATATTTTTTGTCAAGAGCAGAGCTCCTCTGTATATTCTCATATTATGGTTTATTGTTGACCTTGTAAACAGGCTATATATATATATTATGGGCAAGTTCCACTTCACGGGGAACCACTACCAAATTTTCAGTAAACGTTTTATGTTTAATAACAGAGTCATGATTTTATTTTAATTAAGTAACAATCTATTATTCTTAATTGTAATTTCTTGAAGTGTCAGAGATGCACAGTACTTGAGTATTCAGGGTTACGGGGGTGTAGTTATCCATTTCTCTGACCAGTCATACTTTTATTTGAAGGTGTGGCACAAATCACGAGACAACAACCTGCCTAGACTCACCCCATGACCACTCTCTCACACACATCCCTCACATTCTCGCTATTTAAAGTTATTGTTTCTCCCTACAATTATAAGAAGGGATGATATATTACCTTAACTCATTTAGTGTTAAACAAAATTTTGCCCACATGTATTTTAATTTTTCATGTCCTACTATCTCAAGAAAAAAATAAATAAAAATGTTAATTAAATTTGCCTCAGTAAATTTATATTTTGGTACCTAACCTTTTAAAATTTACTAATAAGTCTAACAACATCATGACCTACAAATTAAAAGTATGTAAAATATTAAATAACTAACTTCAAATTTGTGGTTGTCAACAAGAAAATGATCCACCCAAATATGTGATTAAGCTAAATGCTAAATTATTCATTTTGATGACATGTTTGACCTCGACAAATTCATTTATTGCTTTTAGTAAGAAAAAAAAAATTATTTAATTATTTAATTTTGAATATTTCTCAATTGAATTTATAATAATTGAAAACCAATTTCATATTTTTATTATAAATATGTATTTAAAAAGAGATTTGGAGTACTAAAAAGAATTAATGGTTAATCTTTTTGTAAAATTGATTGAGACACAAGAAATTGAATTATATGTTATTATATGTTTAGTGTATTTTACAACTATTAGAAAAGAACATCTAGTTTTGTGATGAACATCTAGTTATGCCAAGAAAATCGATTTGAAGGCAAAAAAGAAATCGAAGTCGGAGATGGCTTCAGTAGGATCCATTCTTGGTAGTGGACTTTGGTCCAGCATTTCTGTTAGGCTCTCATTCGTTCGACGTCTCTTTTCTCCTTATCAAATTTCACCAAGTGATACAGCCTTATTGTGTATCGTTGTGTATAAGAATATATGATATATATATATATATATATATATAATATAATTTATTTACTATTTCTAAAAAATACATTGTGCCAACATATATACTACTCTCTAGATTTTTTTCACGGGTCATTTGTATTTGGTGTGACTCCATCTGAATGGTAATGAATTGCATAATTCAAGCAAAAGGCAATGTGCATTATCAATGCCATCACATAATGTAAATGTTGTCTATCTAAAGTTTTATTTATAATATATTGAAACCAGAAAAAACATGTTAGCAGTTGAATGTAATGCTTAGCTTAAAAATACTTATAAAGTGTTTTAAATTTTTGAATTTATTTCTATTGACATATATAAAGTTGTAGTAATCAAATACTTATTTTAAGAACTCATACAGCACGTCATCTATACTATCAAGAATCAATATTAATTCTTTGATCAAATCTATTTTTCTTTACAAGAAAAAAAATCTAAATATCTAAGTTTCATTTTATTAACATCGTAAATTATTAAAAATAAATTAAAATTTCAAATAAAATGAATAAACAAAATTATAGAAGTACTATACATATATTACGAGTACTTCATGACAACTGATAAGAGAAGAAAGCAAGTGGCACATGGGGATGTGAAACAATTACACAAATCAGTTTAGTTTAAACAATCTAATTGACTTACAACTAAAACAGAGTAAAAGTTTACACTAGCAGCCACATTTATCGTTATGCATTTATCGGACTGTATAGTTATATTTAGTTTGACATTAACAAGTATTCATGCATATGTTTTAATATCAATTATAATTAAAGTCTCATATCTAGTGGCGGATACAAAAAATTTTGCTAGTGGGATCAATGTGATAATCATATAATATACCTTGTAAAAACAAATATTGAAGTTTAATAATATAATCTTTTTAACAGAAAGTTGTATTAATTAATTTTTTTAGGATCCTGAGACTAAAGTTTTGAAATAGATAGAGAAAGTTCAAGTATGTTACTTTAATTATTGAGTGTAGTTATTATATATGTTTAACTTGAAGATCAACTTAGGTATGACTGTGGCATAATTAATTAGCACAATATTCAGTATATTCATTTCTTCTTTGTACATTCTTGATCGTTTCACTACTATATTTTTTATTAAAAGAATACTTAATTTTTTTATTTAAAGTAAATAAATAATTTATATTACTGTAAGATCATGAAATGATAATATAATGTTAAATGGACTTGTTTATTCTATCTTATTTATTTTAACTTGTTATTAAATATTACAATGGAGATTGCTAGTGACTGAAACTAGTATAGATGATTATTACATATTCATATTTGATTACATAAATAAACCAATTTTTAATGATGGCCATGACCAACATAACATATATAAATATATATATATATATATATTGGCTTAGTCTAGTCTATACAAGGCACTCGAGTAACTACTTTGCTTTGATTAACCAAACCTTAACCCTGGAGCATTGGAAAACTTGGGTCACAAAAGACACTTTTGCTCCCAAAATCGCATCATATTTTGTTTCTCCCTCTCAATCCTTGCCGCCACCTGCCCACTTCCTTCAACAAGCTCCAACCACCAAACTCTTGCCCATATATTAAAACATGCATGCATAGATATCGAATTATTTCCAAATATAAATTAAATAAAAGGAGTAATGTGGTAATTTACATGATAAACATATTTGAAAACCTCTAGAGGTGATAGATAATCCGGAAGATAAATTTATCTTTTAAACATGTATTTAATTTTTATACACTTAAGATATTATGTCTGCAAATACTAACTGTTTCTGACTAGATAGTACTAGTACAATTTTCATTTTTATCATTGTTAATTTATATCTCCTCACAACTTATCTATTTGGGCCAACCAACCATGTTATTCTATATCTAACATTGACCTTGAAAAACAACTTTTGCATGTCTTGCTACCTACTTAGACATAAATTTTTAAAATTATAAAATATTTCTTATATAAAATATTACTAAAATAAATTTCATCAAATTTTTACACTCACACCTATCATGACTATTCTCTCACATACATCCCTCCCATACTCACTATTTATAGCTATTATATTCTTTATTTTTCACAAGCCTCACTTATTTTTATTCAGTACTTCTAGTCTTTTCTTTATTTCTCACGTGATCACAATCTTATACACACTCAACACTCCCACTTTTATTCTCGAATCATATTTCAATTAGGTATTAATAAAATAAAATAAAATTAATAATTATATAGTGTTTATATTTTAAAATAATAATAGAAATTTTCTTATTATTATAGTATTGGAGACTTAGAATAACAATGACAAGTGTGTTTTACAAAAAAGATATATAAATATATTTTATACTAGATTAAAAAAAATTAAAAAGCACATAAAACAATATTTACTTATATTACAGTATTCTAATTTTTGTTGGTACGGTATTGTTATTTTTATATTATTGTATTGTCATTTTGTTAAAAAACTATAAAGTTTATTTTTGTTTTGTTATTTTATATCAAAACTAATAAATCTTATTTTTGTTTTGTTGCAACAGTAAAGAAGAGTTTAAAGATTGTCTTTTGGGAGGTGAGCTTCTTCTTCCATGTCTTCTAGAAGAGTTTTATCATCCTCTCTATTGTCTTTACACTCACGATTGTTCTTTGCTAGATCTTCAGTGACAATACCATCACCGGCCAATCTTCAATAGCCAGGTCTTTAATAATGGTCCCCTATTCTCCCTCCCCTCAGCCAATCTCATCTTCACCTACAAACTCACCAACATCAACTTCACCGACAAAGTCTCCGTCAAGATCTTGATCATCGGCACTAACTTCTTCAGCACCATCCTTACCCTCATCTTCATCTCGTCTTTACCCATCTTGTGAATTGGGAAAAGCAGCAAGAAGGGTATACAAAAAAATTATTTTAATTATATTATATTTATTAATTTTTAATTTTTAAAGCTAATACATTAATATTTGATTTAGTTACTACAAACTTAACGTGGATGCTTCCACATATAAAATATGGCATAGGAGCAATTTTGAGAGACACAATGGATAGTTGATCGACTATTTTAGGAACCAAGTCAAAACTACAGGGAAGGGAAAATACTAAACTTCTTTTCAAGGTCTAAAACGGGTGTTAAAATTGAAAGATAACTATGGCAATCAAAAAGTGAGATACTTAATTTTGATTCTGGAATCCGATCGTCAAGATTTTGTGGAGTCTAAAATGGGTGTTAACGTTGAAAGATAACTATGGTAATCAAAAAGTGAGATACTTAATTCTGATTGTGGAAGTTAATGTCTAAGATTTTATGGAAGAGTATAATAATTATATACCAAAACTATATTTCAAAAACTTATGACATCGAGTAAATTCTAAAATTTATTAATTTAAAATATAATAATTTATTCACATTTTTATTTATTAATAATTTATTTTATTTTTTTAGTAAAATAAAGCAATTGGAAAGTCCCTTTGAAGATTTGAAAGTTAAATTTGTGTAAACCTTTTCTCATTTCCTTTAAGTTGTAAAACTCAAATAATTAGTCTATTTACTTTATTATCCCTCTTATCATAAAACACTTATTTTAACAACAACAAAAATAATTAATTGTTAACAAATTATTAAACAAAAAAAATGTTTAATTGAAGATTAAATAAAATTTCACCGGTGAAGATCAAATCTTACTGATTTAAAGACAAGTGGTAACCATAAATCATCAATAACAATTGGAAAATAAGTCTTTTTATATATGCGCTCTACACATTAAAAAGGGCACGAAATCTTGGAAAAAAATAAAAATAAAAAGATCACAAAAAAAATAAAAAGATGTTTTAGTATCATGATTTCAATCATATATATATATAATTTAGCTGTCAGATTGTATCCAAACTAGCTTCACATGATGACTAAATCTATAAATATTTTGCTTGGTATTTTTAAGGAGATTCGAATTGTATTAGAAAGCCCCTTTTTTTTTATTATTAAATGAATCTCTTGTGATTTAAAATATTTAAAATATCAATAATTATTATTTATATTTTATCTTAACAAGTAAGATTAGAAAAATTCAATACATCTCAGTACAAAAGTGAATGAACTTTTTGTAGTTATTAAATTGCATTTTGAACCCTGATCAGGGCAAATTATATGAAGCAAATAGTAGTTTAATAATAGATACAATGTAACTGCAGTTCAAACATTGGCACATTGCAATCCGACTTAATCAACTCAACTGGCTGGAGCCCATATGATCTTGGATCGATCACATTGATTAAGGTTTTGTTTTTCCTTTTCCCATGTTATCAAATCAAAGAAAGTAATCAATTGTATAAATAAGTCCAAGAAAAGTGAGATTGATTACTCATTTAGTAGATTTTTATGTTGTAAAGCCGACAAGCCTATGTTTCATAAACACTAATTAGCGGAATAGCAGATACATTCGAATTTCTACAAAAAGCTAAATATTATAATTAATGAGACAGGAAAAAAAAAAAAAAAAAAAGCCTTTCCTCGATATTATAAGACTATGTTTAGACAGTAAAAGTGTCAATAAATATTTATTTTCACAGCACCAAGCATAGTTATAAAGGTTCTTCTAAGTACAGGCAATGCCACAGAGGCATACTGCTTAAACAGTGAAATCCTTTCAAATGGCACCACTGTTTTAAATAGAGTAATCTTTGTTTCAACTGTTGTACTTGTAGTAAATCCACGATATCTGCACAAATTTTTAAATAATGTTGACTTGCTCTTTAACAAAGGATCCCAACCCTGAATATTCCAACCCTTTCCAGTAGTTTCATTACAAGTGATAGGCTTCTGTTTAAATAAGACAAACATTACATAGCCCAAATTACTTTGATGAGTTAGAGAATATATTAAAGAAGTAATATTTAAAGCTACAGTGCAGTTTAAAGAGTTTAGGTAGTCATCACAATAGAGTCCAATTAAGAAGACAAATCTTACAAATATTATCTTACCAATCAAAGATGTTCATGTGAGTTGTAACATACTACCAGATTAAACTCTTGTATAATTCGCTTCTGCATGCAGCCAGTTAAATAGCATGAATTATCATATTTTTATATTATAATTTGATCTTATCTTATTCTCTTTCTTTAACGAACTTTGTTTTTTGAGGATTTTTAAGGGGCTTGAGGAAAATTAGAAACAAAAGAATTACTAAATGGAAGACAAGAAGAGGGGACCAATGAGAGTGAGCTTCACTTGCTGGGCAAGACTCATAGTGATATGACCTCATTGTGATATGGAGAAACCTCGCAATTGGTCATTGTAATTTACACTTGAATTTAATATACCTTGGCAGTGAGCAGTTTAGCATCTGATTTGATGATCACATTGCATAACGTCCCTTTCCTTTTACTTTCATACCACAAAGCTGAAGATCACTTGATTCCATACAATCCGGCAATCGAAGGCCTAAAAACTTTTCTTTCTGTATCTCACAATTTACGTTTATAAGAGAAAATGAACATAACTTGCTTGATTGGAGCTTTAAACTGATAGCAAAGACGAATTCCTCTTGCAGCTTTGCGAACACCAAAGAAAAAAAAAATCACTTTTGGACTTCTCTGCAGAATGAGGGATGACCTTCGAGCATAAATGGAGGTCTTATCTCTTTTATATTTAGCTAGGTTGAGACTGATATAGAGAAGAATGTGAAGGTGAAGGAGAAGAACAGAGAAGTTGAGACAATCGGTATTTCCATTTGCAGATTTGGTACTGTAGCATTAGGGTAGGCAAAAAGGCCATTTTGCCTATCTTTTTTTCTCTCCGGTCAAATTTATGCCAATGAAAAAGATTTTGTCTAGGTAAAAATTTAATTTCTTGAAATAAACACTGGAAATGGGTAAAAAAAAAATTATTACCCTAAACAAACACCCCCTAAATTTCTCGAACTCAGCACTAAGGGATACTGATACCAATTGTTTGAGATAAGTTTTTGGTAGTTCATTTTATTAAATTTTGTGAGATAAAAATATGATTCACTATAAATTAAAAGTAAACTCTTTTAATGCATATTCTTCAATTGCTTAGCAAGATAATTAAGAAGTGACGTTTTTTCTTTCTTTTTTTAAAATATAATTTATGGGAAAAAAAAAAAAGGATAGATAATTGGAATTCTTATGATTTTATTTTTTATTAGATAATAATCAGAATTTTAATCTCTTTTTTTTTTTTCATATGAAAATGATGGCTTTGGAGTAAGAGTTTGAGATTCGAAATCTCTCATTATACAAATATTAGTACAATTTACTGATGGGCTATTTTTGAGTTTTTTTTTTTTGTTGGCGGGAAAGGCACATTGCTGAATTCAAAATACTTACTAATGCGCTGGTCCAAGTAACCAACTACAGTTCTGATCTGTTCCTACACCAACAGAAAATGCATTTGTGAGGGACTCAGCCATATGGATAGTTGCTGACATGCTTCAACTTATCTAGTTTTTTTTTATTTTCAGCACTTATCTAGTTATTCTACTAATTAAATATTAAAGAGAATCAATTAATATGTATTTTAATTTTTTTTTATAAAATAATCAAGTTAAGGTAAAAAAAAATTGATGCACTTTGATGCTCATCAATAATGTATTTTGAAAAATAACTAGGAAAATACCAAAAATAAAAAAATATATATAGAAGAAAGAGAAAATATATATATTATGATAGTATGTCTCATAATGATATAAAAAAATAACTAGCAAGTACATGAAAATACCAACAAAATATATATATCATCATTTTTTGGTGACTATACATACTCACCAATTTTTGATAGTATGTCTCAAATGATATAAAAAAATAAATAAATACTTCAAACGATATTAAAAATATACAAATAATTATTTTGATAATGACATCTTAGTTGATATTTTAAAACTATAATTTAAAAAAAAAAAAAAGTTGCCTCAAAATTGATTAATATTTCCTCTCTAAATTGATTGAAAATCAATCTATTAATTAATTAAATTTAATTTTCCTAAAATAAAACACTATTCTAAACTATATATTCAGATGCATCATGTACCATTAACACATCTGTGACTAGGGATGGCAATTTTCATGTACTTGCTCGTACCCGACCCAAATGGATTTGTAGTTTTTTCTGAACGGGTATGTAAACGTGCGTGATTTCGGGTATGAGTTTTTGTATTTTATGTTTGCCGGGTATGAGCAAGAACCGAACTCAAATAATTCCTGTCTTTAGCCCATTTTGCATATTGACGACACAATTCAGATCCAACCTTATATATATATATATATATGTATATTTATTTATTTATTTATTTTTAATTGTTTTCTAAATTAAAAATATGGAAATAAAACTAAAATATTAATTTCTTAAATTAGATAAATGAATTTCTTAATTTCCTCCCTTTGTCAACTCTTATTTTCTTAACTTATTTCCTTAAATCCTGTAGTCAATTCCTTAATATTCTCTTTTTCCTAAATTATTTTTATTTAATAAATTCATATTTTATTTCATGTATAGAATTTGTACTATGCATGTTTGTATGTTCTTTTACAGTTGACTAATTTGTTTTATTTTAAAAAAAATTTGTCAACAGTTTTGGAATGTGATAAATAAATGTTTTTTGTGATGATAGATTATAAATATTAAATTTAAAAAAAATATTAATTCATTAATTTCAGAATACTCAAATAATAATTAACTATTGTAATAAATTCTAAGTATCTTTTTATATATTAAGTCTAATATTTAGGCATAATTAAGTTGAATATATTGTATTTATGTTTATTTAAAAAAAAATATTGCTTGATTTGTGTGCTTTTAATTGCTTGATTTTTATAATTTAAATTTCATTGAAATTGATGACTAATTTAATTAATTGCAAAAAGTATGTATAAACAACTTGATTTAAATTTTATTTTTCTTGATTACTACAAATTAGTCATAATTTAAAATTATCAACTTAGGTAAATGTTCGAGTTGGGTTTGTGTGGGTGCGGGTCGGGATGTTGCCATCCCAACCTGTGACACATCCAAATTCCATGGTCCATTATACATTCATGATACATTACCCCTGTTTTGTTTAGCTTTTTAACACTTTTTTGGTTTAAACTTTTGCTCATAACTATTTGGTAATAGAAATTTTAATTTTTTGAGTTTTAACAAAAAGTGTTTTTGAATTTTTAGAGTCGATTTAAAAGTTGAAGGTAGAGATTGATTCCTTTCCAAATAGAAAACAATAAATTGAAATAAATTTTAATATTTTTTATTTTGACAAATACACTCATAATATTTATTATATTTTAACATATATCTTTGTTTCATTTTATGTACAGAATCAAAATATCTTATATCCACAAAGAAAATACATATTATCATTATTTAAAAAAAAAAAAAGTAAAACCTATATTTTCATGATTTAAATATTAAAATTAATTATATAAAAATATATTTTAAACAACTTATTACAAAAATATTTCAAAAGAAATCTTTTCTTAATAATTTCAATAATCAATATTTGTTTTTTTAAAAAAGAAAATACAATAAAATAATTTTTCTATATCTCAAATATCTTTGACTGTTCAAAAACTTTGTCAGATATATAACATTTTTTTTTTCTACTTATACTTGAAAAATGTTTTTGCTTACCGTCCTATTGCACAAAACTTTGAGAAAACCATGTAATATTGTAATGTGTGTTGTTCGTCTTCTTGCGCAGTAATCAGCGGTACCAGCTGTCGCTTCTTTCTTGATACTGCATTTTCCTTTTTTAGTAACAAAATTTATTTCCTTTAATTACACAATTAATTCGGTATATAATTAACCGCTCGACGCTCATTCTCTAATCTCTGTGTGAGTCATTCTATAATGGCAGTTCAAATGTTGGCTAAGACGGATTCCGATGCGACGATCGAGAATTTTGAGGACCAATCGCCGCCTCGCTCACCTAGCCGCGCCGCCTACTACGTCCAAAGCCCATCTAACCACGATGCCGAGAAAATGTCGTACGCTTCGAGCACTTTGGCTTCACCTACCCGTGACCAACCCTCAACCATTGTTCATTCTCGCGAATCCTCCTCCACGTCACGATTCTCCTCCACTTCACGACTCTCCGTCTTTAACAGAAACCCTAGAAACAACTCTGCTTGGTTGAAACTTCAGCAGCAAGAGATCGAGTATGAAGACCACGATCACGCAATTGGACACTACAGCCGTAATGTTAGGTGGTTCATTTGCTTCTTTTTACTATTTGTGGCGCTTTTCACGGTGTTCTTGGTGAGCTTATGGGGCGCTAGCAGGAGATACGACCCGAAAGTTTCTGTACAGGTCAGATTCCATTTTACATCAATTCGTCTTTTGCTCCTGTTTGGCTTGACCCGATAGACACCCCGAGTTGACCCGGTATATTCGGTTTCTTTTTTTTCTTTTCTTTTTTATTGGCTGGAAATTGATAGGGAATAGTGTTCGAGAATTTCAACCTACAAGCAGGGAGTGATTACACTGGAGTACCAACAGTCCTGATGTCGCTTAATTCAACGGTTAAGATCTTTTACAGAAATCCAGCGACATTTTTTGGTGTCCACGTCACTTCCACTCCTCTCCAATTTTACTATTACCAGCTTCGAATTGCTTCGGGACAGGTAATTGCTTTTATATAATTAATATAATATATTATATATAAATCAGAAGGTATAAGCATTGATTGGTGTTATAGTATGGTGGTGTCCATCACACATTTGATGCCTGAGTAATATGGAACTGGCATTACTAAGGATTAGTAATATTACTGCTATTGTGTAGCTACCCTTCCCTAGGCGTGGATTGTCCGGTTTAATGCATAACTACTTCATACATGAGAAGTCCTTGTTACTGAATGTTCGGTTTAAGCCATAACTACTTCCCAAATGGAGAGCCCGTCACCACACCCCCACCAAAGTGCTAATCAGCCAATCCACCCACCACATAATCATCAATCACTAAGGAAACACACTTCGGTCGGTCTCAAACCCACGACCTCTTGTGTGAAGTAATAGGGGCAGTGTCAACTGAGCTACCACCTTGCTTAGCTGGTAGAACTGTACATGATTGGAGGCTTTGCCTTCAACAACATTAGATACAAACATTTAATTGTCATAGGTAGGCTCGACAATGATAGATTATATTTGATTTTCATATTCTTGATTGGCTGTTATAAACTTTTTAACGAAGCTCGTCCCATGAGATGATCAAATCAATTCCAGTGTGTTCACATTTTTTAGATATATGTGCATGTGTGCATGTGTGCATGTGTGCACGTGTGCATGAGGTGCATTTTTTTTCTCTTAGGTATGTTTCATAACCATCTCTTAAATTCGCCAATATAATTAATCCTCTTGTCTACATCATTAGTTACTCTACTCCAAATTCCTCATATTCAATTTATTTTCCATCATGTCTTCCTTTTATTACCCTGTGTAATGAGGTGAAGACATTTTCATTAATGTGTGGCTATAATTTTTACTAAATGTTCCATGTAAGCTACATGTATCTTGGCTTCGATATTCTGGTCTGGGTTCTAATCCTTCTAAACTGACATATGTACCTAGATGACATTCGAGCAACATTTCCCTTCATCGAGTACTTCAATATTTGTTTTGTTTTTTTGTTTTTTGTTTAGCTGATTACTGTTTGTTTAAATGATTAAAAATAGATGCACAAGTTTTATCAGAAAAAGAAGAGTCAGAGAACAATAACTGTAGTGGTACAAGAAAACGAAGTCCCACTCTACGGTGCAGTATTGGGTGGTCTTGGAGATGCTAAAGATCAGAAGCAGAAAGTAGTAATGCCACTGAACTTGACTTTTGTCATGAGGTCTAGGGCTCACATTTTGGGAGAACTGGTTCACACCAAATTCTATCAAGGGATCAGATGCTCTGTCATTTTACGAGGCAAGAAACTGGGGAAACCACTCAATTTGAAAAATGCATGCATCTATGAAAGAATGACTCTGCCTTCTAAGGTTCAGTAATTGATTTTTAGTTTGGCTGTCTCCAATGGACAAGAAATTATTAGTTTTGGTTCATGATGTTTCTGCTTGTTTCCTTTCACAATGGCTCTATAATGCCAATTAATTACAACTTAGGTTTTGTCACCTATTTTCTTGAAATTTTATTTTCGGTTCCGATTACCCTTTAAAGTATTGTTTTTTAATTTATTCTTCGATTAATGTCTTTACAAATATTTTAAATTTTTTACAATATCTTTCCTTAACCAAACATTGTTAGTATTTTATATGAAAATTGCCACATATATTTTGAGTTGTCAAAAAAAAAAAAAAATCATTATTTCTAACATATCATTTGTTCACCCTTTTCTTCCTAAGTAGTTTCTGAGTCCCTCATCTCTCTATCACTCATATCTCTAGAAAAATCTAGAAATATTAAAAAGTATTACATATTTTATCAGATTTTTTATTCCTGAAGGATACATAAACAATTAGCTAGATAATTTAATCATTTTTTAAAATTCTCAAATCGCCACAAATTATAATTTTGTGATTTTTAGGGAGTTGATGGCAAAGAGATGCAGAGAGATTATTGCTTTTTTTATAGGATATTTTTTAGTACTTGAGGATTACAACCATTTTTGTTTTGGTCTTTAATTATTATTTTATTTATAATCAGATCTTATAAGATTCAATTGTTTTTATTTTAGACCTTTAAGATTTTATTTATTTATTGGATTCTTAACTAAGTCAATATTAAATCGAGATAAAATCTAACAAAATTAACTAACATATTTTTAGAATAGAAAATGATAAAGAAATGAATATCAATGCATGGAAGAAAAAAGCACATAACTACTGACTTGATTATTATAGAAATTGATTTCTGAATTTCTGAATTTTAAAACGGAACTTTTCTTATTAAAATTTTTTTTTTCTTATATCATCACGTATATGTATTTCTAAACATATTAACTAATTATGAGATGTTTGATCTAATTTTTATATTTCTACTCAATTATGTACCGACTTTTAAAGAATAAAATTTTAAAGGATCAAAATATAATAAATTGAATCTTAGAAAATTTGATTAGGAAAATTAATGAAATTGGTTCATTAAGGATCAAAATAAAAAGTGGTGTAATAGCTTTACTCTTTCTGTGTCTTCAACTTACTGAACCAGCCAATCTGTACTCCATCTTCGTCCTGTTGTTACATAGTTTGTAATAAATATAGAGACTTAAAGTGTCATATTGAAAAAATAAAACTTTGTTTAAAGCTTTATAAATGGTAACCCACTTCCTAAGTTAAAATAATATATAATAGAAATATATTGATGTATGTATAGATATATTTAAATGACTTGGACTTGCTTCTTCTTCTTTTTTTTTTTTTTTTTTTTTTTTTTTTTGGTTGTGAATTGGTATTTTAATTATTAATACACTTTCAAATTCAACAAACATATTAGTTAAATTAATTTAATATATGTATCTGTTGAATATGTTTTTTCAGTGCTATATAAACTCTTCATCTATTTTTTATCACCATTAAGATTTAATGTTCTAAGAAGTTTGTATGTTTTCTCTAAAGAATACAAAGATAATATCTCTTTAAAGATAATGATTACGTGCTTCAAAATGTTCTCTACTCGTACTATTTTTCTAACAATTTTAAAGAGATATCCTTCATGGAGACAAATACAAAAGATTTCATCAAACTTGTTGGTTTGATGGAACCAACTTCACTTGCTGGAAAGACAAGATGGTGTTTTTGCTCACTGCACTAAATATCTATTATGTTAGAAGTCTTGAGTTATCTGTGTTACCAAATCTCATTATTGAAGATACTAAAGAAATAAAAACATAGAGAAAGAAACGTGAAGAGGATGAACTGATATATTGATGACACATTCTGAACACCCTGATAGATCATCTATATAATCTGTACTCTACTTTAAAATCACCAAAAGATATTTGAAACACCTTGGAAACTACTTACAAAAATGAAAAACGAAGTACTGATAAATTTTTGGCTTTACAATATTTTGAGTTCTAAATGATTGACAGTTTACCTATAATGGATCAAATTCATGAATAACAAATGTTAGTCTCGAAGTTAAAAGATCTTGAAGTAATAATTCATGATGCTATGCAAATTGGTGCAATGCTTTCTAAACTGCCTCCATCAATGAATAATTACAGAAAAAAAGTTCTGCATTCATATGATAAAATAACCTTAGAACAATTTAAAACTCATCTTCAAATTAAAACTGAAACGCATGCACGTAATGCATAGTTTTTGATTTCAAATTCTATGGTTAATTATATTAGTCAAAAAAATTCTAGTAGCGGAAATAATGGCCTAAAAGCTTCAAAGAAATATTTTAAGAAAAAAGAAAAAGGTAGTCAAATGTTTCCATTGTGAAAAGAAAGGCAATTTTATTTGTGATTACAGGTTTGGAAAGACACGAAAGAATTTTCAGTTTAATTCTGGAAACACTGTAAATTCTAAGAAAGCAAACATGATTGAAAGTGTTGTCCAAGAAATGGTTGCCAAGGTGTCTGCACTACAAATTGGTATGATAATAGAAGTCAATATGGTTGCTCATGCAACAAAAAATCACGATTGGTAGTTGGATTCTGGTGCAACCATCTATGTCTGCAATAGTAAAAGTTCAGTCAAGACCTATATAGATTTTAAAGAATTTGAAAAGGTTTTAATGGGAAACTATATAACAACCGAAGTACAAGAAAAAGGGATTGTGAATTTGAACTTCACTTCTGGACAAAAGTAAACTTTATTGAATGCTTTCCATGTTTCAGAAATTCAACAGAATTTGGTTTTTGAAGTTTGCTTTCAAAGAAATGACTCAAGATTGTCACAGAGTCTAACGATGTAATAGTTTTCTAAGAATAATGTATTTGTAAAAAAAGGGTATTTGTGTGATGGGATGTTCAAATTAAGTATTATCAATGCACTAAATAATGTTTCTGTTTATATTGCTAAGTCTGATACTTATTTATGACATTCTAGACTAGGACACTTGAATTTTGGTTCCTTAAGCTTTATGTCAAGAAATGAATACATTACTTGCACAAATAAATATGTAAGCAAATGTGAAATCTGTATACAAGCAAAAATGACAAAGAAATCTTTTCCTAAAATTTAAAGAAATATACAATTGTTAGATCTTGTACATTCTAACATATGTGAATTAAATGGAAAATTAACAAGGGGGAGTAAAAGATATTTTATAACCTTTATTGATGATTACTCACATTTGTGTATTTAATTAAAACAAAAAATGAAGCCTTTCAAATCTATTATAGAAAATAAAAAGATAGGAAAATAAAGATCACTCGTAGTGATAGAAAGGGATAATATTTTTGTAATGAATTTAATAACTTTTGTGAAAAGCATGGATTGATACATCAAAAGTGTGCTCCTTACACACCACAACAAATGGTTTAGCTGAAAGAAAAAAAAATAGGACTTTAGTAGACATGATCAATGCTATGTTATTAAATGCACATTTATCACATAATTTATTGGATGAAGCATTATTAACTGCATGTCAAATACTTAATCGGGTACTTTCAAAAAACAAGTTATTTGGGAATTTATTATAGTGGCTTTCCTACTATATTAGAAAGTTATTTTGACGCAAGTTGGATAACAAATGTTCATAATAACAAATCCACATCTAGATGGAATTTCACCTTGGGTGGTAGTACTATCAGTTAGACATCCAAAAAGCAAACTTGTATTTCTCATTCTTTCATGAAATCTAAATTTATAATATTAGCAGCTGCTGGGAAAGAAGCAGAATGGACGAGAAACTTGTTTTTGGATATAAAGTTATGGCCACAACAGATAACAGCTATTTCTGTATATTATGATAATAAGGTTATAATGTGTTTAGCCGACAAAAAAATCTATAATGGGTAATCGAGACACATAAGTTTACAACATGCTTATACAAGAGAATTAGCCATGAATGGGACTATGACAATAATTTGTGTAAAATCAGGCAAGAATTTGGCTGATCTACTTACCAAAGCATTACCAAGAGATGCAATCCAACTGAATAATGGAGGAATGGGACTTAAACCCTTGAATTAAAAGCACTAGTAATGGAAACCCAACTTTGAGTTATAAATCTAACAACAAAAGTTCAATGGGTAACAACGAATTACTAAGTATTAATTATATGCACTAAAATTTATAAAGTCTCATTCATGAATGTTTAGTGCAAACTATTACGTAAGGATGTTGATTAAGATCTTAATAGAGTTGTTAAATGTCTGGAATAACATAGAGATAATGACAAACTTTACCTATATGAATATTAAAGCGGTGCTGCTTCAAACAAGAGTTAGAGGGTTTACTCTTGTAAATATTCATGAATCCAAGTATAGTACATGACCATTAAAGTGCTAAAAGCAAGATATTAGAACTTCTTGATGATTGAGTGTGATATTTTCGATTTTGACATAAGGAGTTCAATCTTAGAATATCAATAACTTCGTTAACACTTCAAAGTATTTATAATAGTAGAAAGTTCAAATCTATAAGATGTTTTCTGTTATGCATGATATTATTGACGAATATTACAAACTAGTGGGGGATTATTAGATAGTTTGTAATAAATGTGGAGACTTAAAATTTTACATTGAAAATATAAAGAGTTGTTTAAAACTTTATAAAATGAAGCCCACATCCCGAGTTAAAATAATATATAATAAAAATATATTAATATAAGAAATGTGAATATATATATATATATTTAAATGACTTGGACTTGGACCTTTTGATGAGTCAAGCCCAGTGCATCACTACTAGTTTAAAGCCTAGAGCAACCAGATTTAAGCAACTACATTTGTTAACTCCGTAGACAGTTTGCAATCTTAAGTTGCAACCTTGTTAGGATCATCTGTTGATGAGTTCAAAACCTTGCAAAGGCAATTACCATCAATCAGCAATGAGATGAACTAGAAACTAAAATTCATCCAAGCCAAGTGCATTATTACTGGTTTAGAGTCTAGAGCAACCTATGAGAATATTGTCAAAATTATGGACTGGCGTAACGGGCACACTGGGTCAATGGAAATAAATTTTACGTAAAACAACAATCAATTCAAGAAATATATTTATAGCATGCCACAAGGTCTGAGATTGTTAGTACAGAAAATGATTAGAGGAGAAACACAGTAACAAGTCAATAGTGAGATGTCAAAGGTATGGGTTGCATGGAAATCCTTGGATTCTTGAGACTTTCCCCGTTCCCTCATATCATATCATTCATTTTATTCTTAATGTTTTTTTTTTTTTTTCTCATCACTTTATAAGTTAAATTGCTATTTTTTTTCTCGTCACTTTATACGTTCTTATTGCTACTCTGCGTTGGATTGCTTCATCCTTTGAGATAACAAAAATGGGGAGAAAAAAAAAGAAAAAAGAAATATTGAACTTAACACAGATTGAGGAGAGCAAATCAATCTAAATTTTTAATGTATTTTCTCTTACACTATTTTTAAATATTTTATAATCTCAAAAAGGGGAATTTTTTTAATAAATTATTAAATCTCACTTTGCCCTAAATCTATTATTTCAATGATCACAAAATAAAAGCTGAATCTTAATTTAATCAACTTTTCTATTTTACATGTGTTGTATTGAACTGGATGAGAATGAAAATCTATTTCAGAAAAATTTCAGCAGAATCAAATAGAATTCATCAAAAGTTGAAGGAGGAACTTAGTAGTAAAGGATGTCATGTGCTAAAACGCAAAGAGAAGTGAATCAGGTGATCATCAAGTGAACATCTGAAAGGTCAATAGTGAAATGACTATCAGCTAATTATGGGCCAAATTGCTAAAAGCAAGTCAGTATGTTGTCTGCGTAGCTGTTTAAAAATGATGCATATTGTTTTATTAAAACAGACAATTGTTGGAGACAAAAAGTTTGTAGCTGAAAAGCTTTGTATATCAAAATAGTCCATTTCATTTGAATGAAGTAGCTAATCATCTCTTTCACATTGGTTGAGTACGAGTCAAAATCTTTTCCTAGGACAGTGCATATGCATAATTAGATTTTATCAAAACTTGCACACAATATAGTCTGTGTCAACTCTACTATAATTTGAAGAAAGTTCGTTTGACATAAATGTTTGCACCTCAAAAGTCATCTTGTGCATACCTTTGTACATTGTGGAAAGCACTATCACCACAAATTAAGGATTTACCTCAAAAGCTAGTGTTTTATCTTTTTAATGGGCAAATTTACAAAGTAACGACTTTTTTTATGAGAGCATAAAATACAGAGTTTTGAAGAAAGAAAAATGAGAGAATGATAGGCCAAGAAAGGGAAAAAGGTTGAACGCCAAAAAGGTCCCCAAGCCAATGAGCCAAAAAGATGAAGGAAAGAATCTAAACTGAAAAAAGTATCAAAATACATTGTGAGCTTCAACTTTTAGATCATTATCATCATCATTCACGAAGAGCCAAATTTCATATCTTTGCTTTGTTGTAAAACTTTTTCAAAGTTTGACTTTGTGATTGAGTAAATTGATTGTAATTATTCCTTGCAGAAAAATGTTAGGATGTGAAACTTGTATGTAAAGGGTAACGATCAACCCGTAACTGATCAAAAGGTTGTGTTCTCCTAAAATTGAACAAACTCTAATCTCCTCATAATTGGCTTGAGAGTTCAAATATTCTTGGAATTGATCAAAGGGCAGTGGTTTCTCTATAAGTGACCAAAGGGTTTTGGTCTCCTTGTAATTGGACAGAAGGCTCAAATTTCTAGAATTGATAAGAGGGCAGCGGATTCCTTGTAAATGACTTAAGGGCAACGGTCTCCCTGCAATTAACCATAAGGTTGTTGATTCCTTAAGTTAAAAACATCAATTGTCAATAGAACTCTGTGACCTTAACTCTGTGACCTTGAGAAATGGACTAGCTAAGAATTTATGGTGAACCATTATAAAAATCTTGTGTCTCTGTTTTACTTTTGTTTATTGCTTTATGCTTTCTCCTGTGCTTCAACTTTAATCAAACTCTTTCAAAATAATTTTTTTAATCAGAGTATTTTTAAGGATCAAACTATTTAACCCATTATAGTTTTACATAATTGGGTCAACAACCACCACTATCATGACTCGTCGAATATGATGACAAAAGTCTTTGTGACTCGCTAGAGACACGACAACTACTGTTTGCGACTTTTAAAAAATTACAGTGAAAAAACAACTTTTAAAAAATCACAAAAATACTGTTTGGTAAATTTTTAGACAATAAAAATAATAAATAAAATATTTGACAAAACCATAAATTGCTGAATGTATAAATTAACAAAAATAAACTTTATTAATTAAGAATTCATTTAAAAGAGAAATTAGATGATTTATAAATTATTTAAAGATATATTTATAATTTTTTATAAATTAATAAAGTAATTTTCGTACTTTCAATTTGAAAATCACAGCTAATTTGCAGATATTTTAAAAACATCCCGACTTTTTTAAAGCATTAGCAAAAATATCCTTTAAAAAAAATTTAACCAAACAAAATGCAAAACACCCTCGTCAAAAGCATCAACAAACTCATCAGTAATGCATCAAGTTGAATCCCTTTAGTTCAAAGAAGTACTCAGCCCTTTCAAGGCACTGGCAAAAGGTTTATTACGTTTTCCTTGTTCATTGAGGAAGAAAATCCATCCAGCTAAACCTTGTAATTAATTGACTACATTGTAAGATTGGCAGACAAGAGGCTGCTAAAGTATTGCACCAGGTCGTCAGAGCTGCTTATTATTAACTGAAGAATGTAATAACAATTCAACTTTTACATACAAAATTATGGGGAAAAAATTGATAGAACTTTCCTATCATGGAATGAAAGGATTACCTACATTAAACAATTTTTCAAGGGGAAAAAATTATACAGCCTTGCTTTGCATTAAAAATCAGTGTCCTCGATCCGAATTAGAACAGAAATGTACAACTCTGACTCTGCAACCAAGCAAAAACTGAAAATTGGTTATTTGACCCTAAACATTAGCAAAATATCCACGTAGAGAAACTTGACAACCAGACACCCCAAATATATATAAAAAGATAAAAAGGGAAGGAAAAATAACATATACTAAAAAACTAAGGATGTTACGAGTTGTAAGTGCAACGTGGACAATTGAAACAACATCCCCACTTTGTTAGGAATAGCTCTAATTAATACTACATATTTGGTAAACCAAAGTTTTAGAGGCACCTGATTGTACCATAAAGTTAAAAAGAAAAGGCTCATAGCCAATAAAAAAGTAAAAAAGAAAAGGTTTAAGGCGCACCTGAGACTTCTAAAAAAGTATGTGCCTGTAAAACATAAAAACTTAACAACAATTCTTTCTGTAGTATGTGCATTGAATGAATTCTCAGGTGATCCACCCCTTCATGTAAGTAATGACATGTCTGGACGACCGGGTTGAGGCGTATGAAGTTTGATCAATGGTCTCAAAGAATCCATGATATTTGAAAAAGAAGGACGCTTCCAAGGTTCACTGCAGTAAAACCAGTATCAACTAATCATTTTGAGAGAAAATTAAGGTAGAAATGACGGGGAATATGCCAAACTAAAATTTCAACTCACTTGGCCCAGCAAGCCTCAATTATTGAAGCAACTCGGGGATTTAAATCACGTGGAATCTCGAGCCTTTTGCACTTAAAGCCAACAGCTGCCACAACCTACAAGACAGTGTGCATTAATCTAGATCAAAAACGTCAATGTTATTAATGAAATGCATAAGCAAGTATCGTTGTCTTAGAAACATGTAATAAACTATCAGAAAAGAGGTTAATTGGGATTGGCATGCCATAGATTTGACAACCATTAGCCTCAGCCCTAGCACAACTAAGACATGTCTATTATCTAGCAATTTCATTTTCATTTTCTGATATAGATATACGTAACGTAGTCATGTTCTTAATAGGTAAGAAAATCTTACATGGATCCAAACAAGTTAACCTATATAGTCCCTTCTATACCCTTGTGTCATCGTTATGTCATTTTCTAATCTCTAGGATTTTCCCATGGTTTTGCATGCATTTTATATCATTCAAGTATAATGCTGTGTCCGAGTCCCCACTTCACTGAAACCATGATAAGTAATAAACAAGGCTTCCAACTTGTATGGTCAACCAATGAACATCTTTTCTATCATATCTACCTTCCTAGTACCAAGAACCTTTTATTTGATGAACTGTTTTCACATCATCAGATCTGCATAATATTCCTTTTGAATTACACTAAGCAATAGAAAAAGATTCAATATCTAGGTGTATAAATTTTATAATTTCACATATCAGTGTATATCGCAAACCTGTGCTGGGTTCAGATTACCCCAGGGCTGCTGCAGTGTTGCAAGCTCCCACAAGATTATGCCAAAGCTGTAAACATCTGATTTCTCATTTGAGGGCTCATCACGAAGAACTTCTGGTGCCATCCACTCAGGCTACATGTGAAATCGGAAAGAAAAATAAATTAATAATGATAATGGTAAGATAAAAAGAATAATATAAGATAAAATAAACAAAAAAAAAAAAAAAAACAAACAGAATTGTAAACAACATAAACTTACAGTCCCAGCAGCTGACTTGGACGAAAGAAATGTATTTGCCTTCAAACGAGAAAGTCCAAAATCACAAACCTACGTGAAACATTGTCAGGCAAGATAGTAAAGCAGAAACCCCATAAATGCACATGAACACTATGAAGGTTACTTAAACTACATTTTTTTTAATTACTTCCGCAAATGAAAGCAAGTCCACACTCCACATCAAAATAAGTGCACCTTATGTAATATATGCACCTTCCTAGCAAGGACATACAGGATTTGCCATAGGTAGATCAAATAAACCATTTTAACTATTGAGAACCATTTCATGGATAATATTTTAAAAGAATTCAAACAATAAGTTTCTAGTGACCCCTTTACAGGTTTACTCATATTGCTATCAATCCCAAAGGGCATACTCAACTAAATCCATCTTGAATGCTTGCAAGAATCCATTTCTGCATGCATGCATGTCTTTATGTACGTAATAGTATGTCTAAACAATAAGCCTTAATCCTAAATCATAGGGGTTAGCCACATAATAGTATGTATCTATGATATTTATACACACAAGAAAAAAAAATGTGAAAGTTATTGTAAGTAAAAAATGAGCCTACCACCTGAGTAATCAATTTCACCCTTGGGAAGATGAGCTAAAGTGAGCAATTGCAAGTTTGATTGATTATGTTTCACTTACTGACATGTGACATATACTGTTAGTGAACACTGAACAACCTACAGTGGATTAAAGCTAAAAATTATTGACTAAATATAAGCGTGTATCAGTAATAGTTGAATTTGTGAGAGCTGGTGGAAAAAGAAAATGGTGAAGTTGTTCTGCCAAGATAAAGAATCACCGAGATGTCATGGAAACTCAGTCTGTCTAATATGTTTGCGAAATCCTCATTACTACCTTCACTGTAAACTTTTTGTCAACAAGAAGATTCGGAGACTTTAAATCTCTATGAACAATGGGAGGGTTGTGTCTGTGGAGATAATTCATTCCTTTTGCCTGCACAAAAAATTGACAAATATTTTAATTAAGAAATTCAAAGAAAGCTGATGATGGCCTTACTCGTGTTGCAGAGGAAAACCAGAGAAAGATGTTGAAACATTTTTTTTGTTCTTGTTCTGCATACCACATCATAAGCCATACTCAACCTCCGCCTCTCATCCAACATCTCTCTGGCACCAGGTACATGCAAAAGCCGATATAAGCTACCCCTGCACTTCAGAATCCTATGTTTCAGCTCATTGAAAAGTTTTAGATTCTTATAAAGATTAATCTACCTAGTAGCCATAAAGATACCCTTCTTTCTTGGGAAAAGAAGAGGATATTGTTTGAGAAGAAAACCACAAAACCTTGATAAATATTCTGTGACTATCGACAGGTTTGGAGGCTGAGTAACCGCACCCATAAATAAGACAATATTTGGATGCCGCAAACGTTTCATTATTGCAACCTGCCAAAAATAGTGAACATCTCAAACCATGACTAGGTAATCCGCATGTTACAGTTGGTATTTTGATAATATTAGAACTCTAGTCAGAATCTTAGCTAGAACACACCTCCCTGAGAAATTCTTTGAAGCGTTCAGCATGGAAATCTTGTTCCATGAGAATCTTCACAGCAACATCCTGGTATTTATAAAATTTTAAGAGATTGTAAAAAGTAATATAATGGATGCGTTCAAAATACAAACAATTGAACAATATAGAACTAAAAGACCAAGAATACATGAGAATATCAAAATACTAGTTCTGAGTAGAACTCCACAAAGCAACTACAGAAAGGATTTATCTTTTCCTTTTTTGTTTGGGGTGGGAGGAGATTGGAAGAAGCCTCTCCCTTACAGAAACAAAAGCAAATACAAGCTCAAACACAGGAAAAACATCATCGAACATCATATGAGTAAGTGATACCACTTTGAGTGAACAATTATATTTTAATCCTTCCAATGATAGATCAGGCTATGAAGAGGAAGGTTACTTTATTTTATCATCCAAGAGTGTTTGATTAGCAGCATAGTTGACAAGGTAAGACACACCTACAACTGTAGTCAGTTTTGATCAACACAGGTGTTTAGAACTTGCTCTCTGCTATTTGTTTAGGCTTCCAAATGTGTAAGCATATTATTTTTACACCTTGAACATAGTTTTCATTTATTGATTTTATACACCATGGCTAACTTCCAAAAAATGAGCAACACACTTCCAGCCGCAAAAACTGAATCAGCAGATTCTTATGTAGTAGCAATATAAATAAAAGACACATCACTTACTGAGCCATTCCAATCAGCACGATGTACCGTTCCAAAAGAACCTGAAATTGCAACGCACCAACTGTTTTGTAAAAGTTGATTTTTGAACTGCATCACAAGCATGAGAGTATATGCAGTCTAAATCTATCATACTTACAGATAGGAACATATAAGAAATGGGGAGACATACCTGCTCCAATTTTCTCTTTCAAAACAAGATCATTCCATGGAATATCCAAATCCTCCATATCAAGGGCAAGCTCTCTATTTCCTTCGAAAAACCTCCGATCCTTAAAAGTATGCCCCCTTGAATTAGGTAATACTAAGGGTGGATGAACATCTCTACGTCCAACAGTTTGCTTTGGATGATGTGGATCCTTGCCCTTGGTTGTTGAGTGCATAACATTCTGAGAAGGGTTGAATGCTAGGGAATTTTGGTCTTGTAAGCTTTGTTGCGACACTTGTTGATGCGCAAGTAGCTGAGAAGTTATATTGATGTCTTTTGAAACAGAGGTAAGATCATTTTTGTCTCTCAACCTTGCATCTAACTGTTTTGGATAGACAGAGAACCCAGAATCTCCATCAACAACAGTTCCTGTGATGATAAAATCATGGCTTGTAAATTGCAATTGTCGTACTATATTAATAGCAACACACAAGAATAGTCATAACCAGAATCAATAAAGTGAAACATTCTACATCTGCATCAAGCAAAAGGATATTTCATTTTGCGCTGTCCCACAAGTTGAACAGCTCAGAATTTATCTGAGATTGGATGAGCCACTTCTTAGCATAGAAGTTAATATAATCAGGAAATATTTTGCTCCTTCACATTCAATCAACATTTAAAAGTAAGATATATTAGGGACTTCTACGAGTTACAAACATCAAAAGTTGGAGCACTACTAGGACATGCATTGTGGGTCATCATAAATAAAAATCAAGATATACTGTGCCTTTCTTTTGGTTGAACTGGATACAGCAAAGTTTTGAGCAGGGTTTAAACATGCCAAACTAAGGAAAAAGTTTCCTTGTAAATTAGAAAGAAAAACAAATGAAATAAAAGTAGATACCATACTAAAAACCTAGTATGTCTGGTTCTAATTAGGTAAGTGGATATTTTAAGCCACCAGTAGGACATTGTCACACTGCAGCTCTTTTAAAAATATTTAACATTCCCTAGAAGCACCAACTTCAGTTTCTTAATTCCACCATTTGGGTCATTCTATATTTGGGTTCAGTGCCTCTAAAATGATTAGCAGTTCATTGTGTCATGCTTGCATTGCATTTTGATGAGGCACGTTTATTGAGATTTCAATACAGTGCCATGGGCTTCTTTAATAGAAGATTTCTTGCATCACCTAGAATGTATACTTGTATATCAGTACAGTTGCAGAACCCTGAGTGCATTTCATTACAGTGCCATGGGCTTCGTTTATAGAGGCTTCTAGTAGCACCTAGGTTGTATATCAGCACAGTTGCAGAACCCTGACTGTAATTTTCCGTTTCAACATAATAATTTTTTTAAATAACGAAATAAAAGTATAAAACTCTTATTTCTTAATAAGATAACACAATCATTTGGAGTTTATAAGGCAAAAATATAACTACTGTATTCAACAATTACTAAACTAAAGAAATGAAATGTGAAAAAATACATATAGGTCTCATGTAATGGAGAAGTACAGAAACAAATTCAGGAGAAGTCAATTAATCCACTCCAATATGCCCCAAATTCACTTCATCACAAGCGCAGTGAATTTTGTCAATTTACCCTGTTAGCTAGGCTCCGTCATCACTTGACTCCCTTGGTAGATAATTTTGTTGGTATTCAATAAAAATTACTGAATAATGTTAGCCATCAGAAAGAAAGTCATTGAATTCCTTTACTTTTAACAGGAAAGCATTGCAGTGTCTTAGTTTCTGTTTTTAAGTTACGGAGAGTTTTTTCTATGATCAGGGGGCTAAGCAACAAAGTTCAAATCACATTATGGTAATGTGAAAATGTGGCCATACAACAAGAGACTTTAAGGCATTTTAGCTTATGCAATGTATAGAGAAAGAAAAGTAGTAGATTGACCAGGAAAAGCAGAAGGATAAGAGACTGCCATAAAAAATAAAAAGTAAAAGCTGCAACTTACATTATTTTGAGAAAATTCACACCCAAATTGCAGTGCAGAATTTAAAAGGTTAGCTATAGACGACTACAACTTGGATTGAACATGATAGAAGTAAAATTTTAGCTGACATAAGTGAAGACAAAATCTACAATAATATTACTTTAGCTGTAATAAATTAGTTCCATATTCCAGCAGTATAGGTTGATTTTTAAGCTTAATCTAGATGACACCACCTTTATGGCTTTATCCATTCCAGACAGATGTAATAGTTCAGAAAACATTAATAACTATATCCAAATTGATGATAAGCCGGTCTCTTGATAAATAATTTAACATTTAAAAGCCAAAGCCAATATTAGGGGTTACACACTAATTTCAAGATTATTGGGTCACCTGCAGAGGTACTGTTGTCAAAGACGAGAACAAGTGACTGAGAGTCCGTGAAATACTGTTTCGCCAGCAATCTGAAGTCAATGGTAGGTTCAGCAGGTTTAAGCCGTGGAAAACGCAAGGGTGAAGAAATCAAGATGGATGATGGACCATTGAGCAAGGAATCAGGTTCGCATATGTAACCTGGCCTCCCAATTAAATCTACCAGATATTCCCTGTAATCATAAAATGCCATATACATGCTTTAGCAATATTCCGGATATGAGACTATTAAGTAGAAATAAAAATATAGAATCATTATAACGATCATCATGAAATGATCATTCATTTAATTAAAACAAGCAAAAACCAGAGGGCAGGAAGATGCTGTTAGTGAATAAAATCCACCCTCGCAGCCTTACATATCAGCTTAACCTTCTAGGATAAGTGGTTATGTGACATGATATTAGAACCCGTTTAACAGCGTTTGAGCTTGGACCATCCCAGAATAATAATTACAAGGTAAGCTCAAACTGAGAGGGGACACGATATAGATTAAATACCATCCTTAGATCATTACCTCACAACTTAAGCTTTAAGGTTAAGTATTTCTTTAACATATACCTTGCAGCCCAATATGTATAATCAGATAAAGTTCAGTACACCACAAATGGCCTATTTAATTTTCTGGAAAGTAATAATATTAAGCCTATGTATCTGATAACTGATTTTAACAGAACGGCAAACACCTTCCAAGGAATGAAAACACATGTAATCAAAATTTTAACCAAATGACCTAGTTTGGTATCTTCCTGGATAAACAAAAGCTGCTGTGCAATTTATGTTCAAACATAACATCATGCATCAATAATAAAAGAAATTCTGCAAGGCATCATTGATGTTAATCAAAAACCATAACTGTTCCTTTTCTCGAGAGAAAGCAGAAAAACCCAATGAAAGAAGATTGGCCTAAAAAGAATTTCAAAGAAAATAGATTTTTTATATTTTCTAAAGAAGTTCAAGCCTAAAATTTCATGTCTTGTATGCACACAATATCAATTTCAACTGACACTACAGTGACCTATTTATTCACCTCCTTATAATTTGTTCATTATGTCCAGCTCATAGAAGTAGATAGCATAAATAATTGAATTATAACTTACAGAAGAAATTTTGCAAGTTATGACATACACTTCTAGCTTATTGACTGAGTCTCATTTAAATAAATTTTGCTCACACTCTCACACCCATGATACCCATTTTGGAAGATTGCAATACAGGTTCCAGAGATTAACGAAAAGTGTGCTTACTGATCAAACATACATACCTGTCAAGCCCAAAGCGAACGAGACAAGAGGAAGCATCATCTCTTGAGCAATATTTACAGCCCTTGGCAATTCGACACGGTAAATCAATTGTCTCGGCTAGCACCTGCAGAGTACGAATATGCAAACATAAAGAACATGAGATCTCAAAAACACACACAAAAAAAAAATTAAAAAAAAAAAAAAATACATGCAAAATAAACCAGTGGAAAAAGTCAACTGAAGTAGAGTTGCAGAACCCCAACCATTTTGACTATGCAAAGAAGAAAATTATAAATTGTACGTTAAGAGTCAGGACCTTACTTTAAATAATAAAGCACGATGCCTGCAGAGGCCAATGGAAAGGCTACCTATTGGAACAACAACAGATCCTAAACAATCTTTAAGGTCATCACTGCACTCCCTCCACACGGAAATGAAGTCATCTTCCCCAACAGAAGCTGAACCCCTTGTTACAGTAACAAAAAACTGGGTTACATATGCACGACAAAACTATAAGATTTTGTAGTTCATGCATAAAATGCAAATGAAACTCACCCCATACGGTTGCAAACAAGCTTTGCGAGCTGTTCTACAACCTCTTTTGTGGTTATACAGCCACAAGAAATGCTAAGCACCCTATTTTGCAGTTCCTTTAAGCTTGGATCATTACGCCGATCAATCAAAACCACTTCAAGTGAAGAATCAGTGCTAGGGTCGACAGATATTAGTGTTTCAAGTGATGGAATTCGACCATTCTCTTGTAGATCAGTGCAGACAGTCCACACATAGGGATCCATCCCGTTAATTAGGTAAAATCCATCAGGAATTTTGTCAAAGTATGATAGACAGCCGTTTACCTGATCCGCATTAATTTGATAAAACATGATATCAGCAAATCATATTAATTTAAAAGCCAAAACACTTCTTTGGTATCAATATTTTATGATTAAAATGTCAAATGAAGCCCTTTACACCTTGCTCTCACCTACTACCCAAATCAAATGCCAAACAAACTTCAGTCAATTGAACACACCATCGACTTTCCTGCTAATTGTTACCACATCTCTCATTTATATTTGAAAGAAAAGGTAAAAACAAAAAATGACACACATCCAAGACACTAATTTCTTGAAAAAGAAAGGGAAAACCAAATATCAATCTACGGAAGCAAAGTAATTTTTTGCCTGGATCAATTACACAAACCTAACCCTATCCCTATCCCTATCCCTACCCTCCATCTTCTCTTCCTCTAGTATATTTACAATCTCAAGAAAAACTAATCAGCTCATTCTCAAACACAATAAGGGAGCAACGCTGACCGAATTAGTATTATCACCTCATGAACATCCCGTATGATTTAAGATTTCTCTAGCTGTATAGTTCACAAAGGGGCAGAGCACTTATATAGATAAAATTGCACACAATATGTTTCCCCCGGAGTCATACAATTAATGATATATGAAAAAAAGTTCCGCATGATACTTCAGCCACATACACCCAGAAGTCAATTACATCAAGTCCAAAACTATGAAACAGAAGTCCATTTTCACAATTTAATTAGGTAAGTGTTCTGTCCGCTATCACTACAGGAATCAATTCTTTTATCTATTTGGAAAACCTATTATCCGAAATACTTATTAGTAGACTTCAAGATTGTATTTCAATATACAAAACCATCTTCTCAACTTAATTACAAGCTATTAAAACTCTTCATGGTCTTCATCTCAGCTTAGTTATAACTTATCATACACCTAGAAATTTAGCTGGATAACCTGGTCACATATACCCAGAACTCTTCCATTAGTCAGTCCAAAACAATGACAACAGTACTCCATTTCACAATTTAAATAAGAGTTCGGCCTGCTATGACCGTAGGAGTTACTTCTTTTATTTATATGAGAAACCTATTATCCTAATCACTTATTAGTAGACTTCAAGATTGTACTTCAATATACAAAACTATACACGGTCATCTTCTCCACTCAATTACATATAAGATATCATAAAGGTTTCATGACCATCATCTCAGCTTAATTAGAACTTATGATTGTCTTTGTCATTGACTAGCCAATGACGTTTAGTCCTTCTCCTGTGAATGTAACCCCATTTATTCAATAAATCAATGGAGTTCAAACTTATGATCCCATTAACTTGTCAAGTTCAAAGTTATTATCCTCTTGTTTATCTTAACAAGGAATCCCCATCTATATGTATTACATATTCTATGAAAAATAAACAATCATCTAATGCCCTGAAGCTTCAAAAAAACCCTAAGAAGAAAGGTTACAACAGTTTTAGTTAGGCCCAAAAACAAATGGTTGAACCCACCATTGATTACAGCTAACTAACTGTGTTTATTCACAAAATTAAACCTTTTAACCCTTGTGAGTATAATACAATTGAAATTGAGACCAAATGTGACCTATTGTAGGTACTGTATACAAGCCACACCCTGTTAAACTTAAATAGTCATAACAACCTTGAAGCTTCAAACCCTCTTGACAGGGAAGGTGACAAAAAAGTTATTTTAGCTCGTGAATACAGATACTTTCAACGGCCAGGGATGGCAACTGTCCATAAATTTGTTCATTGAAAATATTAGAAGCAATGAAATTAAAATAAAGACTTAAAATGTGCCTGCTCGTAACTATCACCTATATTTCCAGCAAAAATTGGAAACAGAAAGTCAGGCCAAAGAGAAATGAGATAATAAGCGCACCCAAAATCGATGTGACACTGCCTCAGCCGAACATGACGAAGACGATCTTAACGCTGATTCATCTGGCACTGGATCCAGGAAATTGGGATCATCAGCACAAGTCGCATCGGATGAAAGCCGAAGTGCCAAAGCCAGCTGCAATTGATAACTCTCCTCCGTCTGCTGAGCCCAGCTTTTACCTAATGAAGACCCTCCCGTACCCGCTGTGGTTTCCATTAACTTCGCCCTTAGCTCCCCCGTACTCCCTCCACTATTCCTGAACCCATCGTCAGACATATACCCAAAGGTATCGATCTCATTAGCTGCTGTCGTCGATAAAGTCGGAGGATAGTATTCACCAGACAGTGAGGTTTCACCAAAACTGCTCCCACTGGACTGTCTCTGCAACCCGATCGATGAGTACAAGTTCCCGATCCGGTTGCCCTGCTGATTCAACCTATGATCAGCACTTAATTCCCAATCAAACCCTCTATCTACCTTGCTCTTATTGTTCTTTCCCTCCAAAGATGACGACTCAAATAACGACGTCGGAGCTGTTGTTCCGGAAACGGTGGCTCCGCCTCTAAACTGCTCATCAGGAATTTGACTCAGAAGTGTGTAGTTCGATCTTCTACCGGGCATTTCCATGGAGATATTCGATTCCGATACTGACAAAACTCATGATAGCATAAAACCCGCCATATCCTCTGAAGGGTTTCTCTTCTCTTTTCTTTGGAAAAAAAAAAAAAGGATGACTGTGATCGCCTTTTTCTCTCTAGAATGCAATTGTCGGAGAGAGAAACTGAAAGCGTTGCAGCTTTTAAACGGTGGCGTAACCGTAAATATTATTTTGGAAAACTTTTATGCTTGAAAGCGGTTTGGTAAGTTTTGGGTGCATGGTATTGTGTTCACACATTGGATCAACAAGTCCCGTTTTCCTCCACCCGCCTATCTGATTTGGACTTCGTGCGGACTCTTGTAGTCTTCTTATGGGTCATACTTTATTTTTATGAATTTTTTTAAAAAGAAGTAGACATTAGGATAAGTTTTTTTTTTTTTTTGGTTGAATAGTATTAGTTTTTTAAAAGGGCTTATTGTTTGACTTCAATTTTGGCCTAGTAGTTTCTTACGGAGGAATTGAACTCTTTTTTGTACTATTTAAAATGTTTTAATAAAAAAATTGATGAATCATAAAACAATTGACCAATTTATTTTCATGGCAGTGTTTTTATACATCCTACTCATCGCTTTTTGATCTCTATCTCTATCTTTATAATTTGTTGAATCGGCTAAATTTTTATTACAATTTCTCAATCATTTATAATCAATTTATGATCTTAAATTTTGTTTTCAATTTCATTTAACGAAATTTTAGTAAATAAAAAATTTTGTCATACTAAACAAAGATAACTAGAAACAAATAAAGATCTATAACCCTAAATAAAAAATCGAGGACAACATGAGCAATAATCTGAGTGATCGTTGTTGCTCGCTGAAGGAGGACCTACTCTGTCGGAGTAATAAGAAGGCTAAAGGTAGGTGAGCAAGAACCTGTTACAACTCAATGGAGAGTTTCCCTTACTAAGGGAGAGGGAATTAGACGGTTATCTTATAAGGACTCTGTCATTAGTTTGAAAGGTGGTAAAAAAAGGCATGGATTGTAAGGATCTAGCTGAGGACAAAGAGACAATAAACCTTAAAAGTGATGATGATGTTCTAGAGGAGAAAATCCTAGAGAATGATGGTTGTCCTTTTATCACTCTCACAAAGGAAGAGAAACAAAGGCTGGGATACCCATAGTGACACTCTGTCATTATTAAGTTACAAGAAAAGAGAATTGGTTATATCGTCTTATTTAAAAAACCTTTATCAGCTATGGAAGCTTAAAGGGGTACTGAAGATTATTGATATAAGGAATGACTTTTTCTTGGTATGTTTCTCAAAGGACTGTAACGGAGCAACAACCATTTAATGGAAGATCATGGCTTATACTGGACCACTACCTCACTGTTAGGAAGTGGGAACTGAACTTTGATACAATGTCAACAAAAACAAAAAAAAGTTGCAATCTGGGTAAGGTTATATGGAATACCAATTAAATATCAAGACCAGACATTCCTTAAAAGGATTGGAAAACCAGTGAAATGTGACAAGATAACAAAGCTTGCAGACCATGGTAATTTTGCTCGAATTTGTGTTGAGGTTGATCTCAAGCAACATTGAAATCAAAGTATCGGCTGTAAAAGCAAACTCGCCAAATTGAGTATAAAGGTGTTCATTTGGAATGCTTCCTATATGGCATCTATGGACATAACTTGGAAACTTGCCCAACCAAAACCAAGCAAGAGAAAAAAAAAGCATATTTCAACTAAAGTGGCTATGGCAAGGTTGATTACAAATGGGTGGCACAATTGGAGGCACCACTGGAGTTTGAGCGATTTAGAGATTGGATGTTGGTTTAGAAGAATCAATGGAGCAGAAGAAGCAATGGAAATTTTGGAAATTCACAACCTAAAACACAACATGATAATAAGAAAAAATAGACAGCATGTGTACGAGGAAAGAGGAATTAGTGGGACCAAGTTTGATATACTAGGGAATGAGGATAAAAACCCCTTAAGATCCTTTACTAGTGGTGACAATCATCAGCTGAAAAATTCGAGCTTGCCTTGATAAAAATAGCAACAACAAAAAAAAATTCTCAGTAAGGAAAAAGGATGACAAATAGTGGTGGATACTAGAACAAACTTTGTCTTATCTAGCAACGATATTCAAAAGAAAAGTGCAAGGGAAAGGACTTGGGCCAGAATGTTAGCACCAACGGGCCAAAAGACCAAGGCACATGGCCAACCAGGTAATATGAAAGATTTGAATAATGCAAAACTACAGGTTAATGAAATGATAATAGACCAAATGGGCCCTAATGATTTAAATGGATCTTTCTAAGAATTATCCCTCATGCATGTCAGTGAGACCCAAAATAAGGATAGCCAGGGCACTAAGAAAACATAGAAAAACCCTTTAGAGACACAAGATGGAAATAGAACAGGGGAACAGGCATCGGCCCAGTCTATTGTGGAAGTGGATTCTTTGGAGAAAGATCAATCACAATCCCTGTTAAAGGGAATGTCAATTGATAGGACAAATGGAATGAAGACCCAATAGTTGGACAGTATGTTCAATAATCCCCTTTTAATGTCTTTAGTGATTAATGCACTCATATGGAATTGTCGTGGTGCTAGCAATAAGCGCACCATTGCAATGATGAAAGACCTAGTTGTTATGCATCAAGATAAACTATTAGTTCTAATTGAAACTCGAATCAGTGGTAAGAATGTAGATGACACTATCCAAGCTTTTGGCTTTTATCACTCCATTAAGGTGGATATGAGAGGTTTCTCATGTGGATTTGGGTTTTATGGAAGAATGAGTTGGGGCATGTTTAGGTGGATTTCATAAACTCCCAATTTATTAGTCTATATATCATAAATAATATAACAGATTAGTGGTTCATAAAGGTGAATGGAAGCCCAGAAGAAAGGAAAAGAGGAAAACTACAGGAGGACCTTAAGAAATTTTCAAACATGGCTCAAAGAGCTTGGATAAAGGCGGGTGATTTTAATGATATTGCTGATAGTACAAAGAAAGTTGGAGGTGGTTTAGTGGATACAACTAGGTGTGCAAGATTCAAGGAAAGATATGAAGCTTGCAATCTAAATAACTTAGGGGTTGTTGGACCAAGATGCACTTGGTGGGGACCAAGAAGAATTGGCTAGAATAGACTCTTGAAAAAGTTGGAAAGAGCAATGTGCACTGCTTCCTAGTGTAGATTATTTCCTGAAGCGATTACTCGCGGTCTTCCTAGGGTAAAATTACCACCCTATTCTATTTTGCATGGATGGGCTTCCTCAGAATAAAGGAGAACGAACTTTCCATTTTTTGAAGCAGCTTGGATCACTCAACCCAATTGGAAGGAGTTTGTTCAAGGAAACTGGGATAAAAGAAATGACCTGGCAAGGGAGTTAACTCGTTTTACGAAAAAAATGAAGGAATGGAATAGAATAATATTTGGAAATATTTTCCAAAGGAAGAAAATATTTCTTGCCTGTTTTGAAAGCATGCAAAAAGCCAGGAAAAAAAAGATGAATATTTATTTAGATAGACTAGAATATGAACTAATGCAAGAGTTTTATGTTGTCTAAAAACAAGAGGAGCTTTTATGGCTCCAGAAGTCTCAAAGTACCTGAATTTGTTTTGAGGATAAGAACTCTAAGTATTTTCATACAAAAACTATTATTCGTATGCTTATGAACAAAATCACTAGGCTCAAAGATGAGTTTGGTAATTAGGTTGAAGACCAACACTTAATCCAAAACATGGTTACTTAATCTTTCTAAAGATTATATCAGAAAAAAGAAAAACTAACTCATTTGGACCCTTGTGTTATTTTTAAAAAAAAAAGGTGTTTTAACTAAATTACTGGATCCAGTCAAAATGGATAAGGTGCACAGGGCTATGTTCCAGATGGAAGCATATAAGGCTCCAGGATTGATGGCTTCCAGCTTATTTTCTTCCCAATCCCAGTGGAACGTTGTTAGAGGTTCAATTCACAATTTGGTTAGGCAAGTTATCAAGGATAATGTTTTGGAGAAGGCTAATCAATTTAGACTAATTAGCCTGTGTAACATGACTTATAAGTTAATTACAAAAGTCATTGTTGATAGGCTAAAACATTTATTACCTAGGGTAGTATTTCCTAATAAGTCAAGTTTAGTCTTGGGGCGGTATATCTAAGATAATATAATTATGACTCAAGAATTGATTCACACCATATGAAGACTGAAGGGGAAAAAAAGTTTCATGGAGATTAAAATTGACCTTGAGAAAGCTTACGACAGGTAGGATTGGGACTTTGTAAGGAGTAATCTCTCTCATTCACTCATCTTAAAGCATTGCCAATGTTATAATGGATTGTATATCCACCCCTACAATGGAACTACTTTGGAATGGTTACAAGACGAATGCCTTCCAACCTTCACAAATGATCCGACAAGGTGACCCCTTATCCTCTAATATATTGTCATCTACTTGGAATGCTTTTCTCATCTTATCAAAGAACAAGTTGATCAAGGGAATTGGATTCTAATCAGAATGCCTCAAAGGCTCGAAAATTTCCATCTTTTGTTTACTGAAGACTAAATTTTATTAGCTAAAACTTCAGAGGATCATATCAGAACTATTACAAATGTTCTTAACAGGTTCTGTCAAGCCTCCGGTCAAAAAGTTAATTATTCAAAGTCTCATATATTCTTCTCCAAGAATGTGAACCATCTCCAAAGATCTGCTACTACATTGCATTGTGGGTTTTATATTACTGAGAATCTAGGCACCTACTAGGGAATTTTGTTGCATCATGGAAAGGTTACTAACATGACCTTGGAGTATGTGGTGACAAGAGTTTGCAATAGACTTACTGGCTAGAAAACTACAGATCTTTCCTTGGCAGGGCGTATCACATTAGCTCAATCAGTTGTTCTCGATATGCCTTACTATACTATGCAGACTAATAATATCTCCCACAACATTTGTCATGATTTTGAGAAGCTTTTTCGTAAATACATCTACGGCAACATCGAGGAGAAAAAGCATACCCATCTGATTAATTGGGAGATGCTTTATAGCAATAAGACCAAGGGTGGTCTTGGCTTGAGAAACCTCGAGCACATGAACAATGCTTGCATGATGAAACTTGACTAGAAAATTGCTTATAAATAATATTCTCTATGGATTAAGGTCATTCTTCATAAGTATATGATTCCTAGAGGAACAAATAAGCTAATACAAAAACGTGGAAATGAGCTGCTGTTAAAAGTTGGGAGGATATGATGAAATGTGTTAGCTGGTGTGTGCACAATGGTCTTTAAAGCCAGTTTTGGATGGATAGATGGATAAGTGATATTCAATCTCTCATCTATTATGTTCTTAGAGAGGTAAAGGGGGGGGGGGGGGTCTTGATAAATCTATAGCCTATAATTGTATCAATGGAAATTGAAACTGAGAGTTTCTCAAAACCATTCTCCCTGTTGAAACCTATAAGAAAATCAAAGCCACCCCTCCCTTATGGCTAATAGTGGCAATGACCACATTGTCTGGAATGCAACTCCAAATAGGAAATTTACAATTATGTCAGCTTATCAACATCTTCACCAAAAGAGTACTGCTAAGGATGTTAGTTGGGGAAGAATTTAGGCTTGGCCAAGACTCCAACTTATTCGCACTTTTCTTTAGACTCTGGATCATGCTCGTTTAAGATGAAGAAGACACTTTACTTTGAACCCATGTTGCACTAGGTGCTCTGCTCTAGTGGAATCCATCCTTCACTACCTGTGGGTTGCACTAGGTGCTCTGCTCTAGTGGAATCCATCCTTTACTACTTGTGGGTTGCAGCAAGGCAAGTATGATATGGCACAGGCTAATTAATGACATAAAAAAAAAAACCTTATTTTTTAGTCTCCCTCTTCATGAACGGCTATAATTTAACCTTTGCCATAATATGAGTAAGGTTAACAATGATTGGATGGTTTATTTTGGGGTGACCTGCTAGTTTCTCTAGAAATGGAGAAATATGAGCACATTTGATGAGAATTACATTGCCTTTCATAACCCAGTTGATATCATTTTCGACTTCACCACTGATATTCTACGAAGTAATTATGAGTGTCGGAATGATCTTCATGGAATCCAGCATGCTGAGATTAATCTTAGCTAGTCGCCACCAATAGAGGATTGGATAAAATTCAACATTGATAAAGCTAGCTTAGGTAATCCAAGAGATAGCTGGGCTAGGGCAATTATTCGTGATAGCTCAAGTAATTAGATAGCAGGATTTACTATTAATGCTGAATACTGCATGGCTATTTGTGCAGAGGTTGGCTTGGGATTTAGGGTATAAGCAAGTTTATCTTGAAATTGATTCTAAGATTTTTGTGAATTCCATCAAGAAGAATGGTGGAAGTAATGTCTACCACAATACGCTATTGCAGAATATATTGGGGGCTGGTTAACAAGAAGTTGAAGGTAAAAATGACTCATATTTATAGGGAATGTAACTCTTGTGCAGATTGGTTAGCCTTGATAGCGGCTTATAACAATTTGGACTGTCATCACCTAACTATTCCTCCTAAAGGATTGGAGAATTTGCTTTTTATGACATGGTGGGAGTTGGAACCCGTAGAGTTAGTGCATGTGTAGTTTTTTCTACCTTTCGGGTCGTTTCAGAACCCAAAAGAAAAAAAGATAACTAGAAATAAAGAAAGAAAAGATACTGGAGAAGGTTTTAATTTTTTTTTTCCTCAATGCTTAGAAACTAGTGTTTCTACTCTTTTTATTATATACTGAATAAAATATTTCTTTTTGTTTTTCTAGTGATGTCCATGTTAGTTTACACGCATCTTAATTATTTCAATTCTCAAATTCGGTCAAAGCATACCTTCTTCACCAGCTAGGTTAACCCATTGGGTTTTGTTATGTTTTAGTAAAATGATAGTCACACCAATTCAACTCAACGCCAAGTGTGTATAAAAATTTGAGTATAGATTTTAATGTTGATTATTGTTAAAAAGAGAAAAAAAACATAATAAATAAATCAAATTATAAAAATGTACAATTAAATCAAAGGAAAACCAATTCTCTATACTTTTAAAAAATAAGTTGATACTCTATATGTATTACATTAACACAAAAACTATATAAACTACAAGAAAACAGGTTTTTTCCAGATGGACCGAGTTTTTGAGAAAAGGCTTACCGACAAAAAATTTATCATAAATGATTTGTATGAGTAATATCAACAAACCACCCTATTTAGATATTCAGTATTTAGTTAAAGATTGTTCTAATTATAATTGAATTATTTTACTAAGATTTTCTCATCATATATAATTAATCTGAAAAAATAAGTAAAGATTTGATTCTTATTTTTTCACTTATAATCAAGTTTCACCAAATAAAGTATCATATTAACCATGTTATTTTCACGAATGACATCCAATATCCAAATACATCACCTAAAACTTAACCAACATTAGATCTCTAACATATTTTCTTCTTGTTTTTTGTTTTCCTTTTTTTTTTTTCTCTTCTTATTTATTTTTACTTCTTTGTTATATTAATATCATCTAATATTGTTACATAATTACTATTTAATATTGCACAATGATTATATTTTTAAAATAATATTGTCCATGATTAATGTATAATAATGCTTATTAGTTTCTTATTTTATACATATTTTTTTATTTTAGTTTCTTATTTTATACATATTTTTTTATTTAAATTGACATAGCTTAGTATATGATTGTAACTTAATTTTAATATTTATAAGAAAAAACTTCAATCAAATTAGTTTTTCCTTATAAGTTTTGTTTGACCTAAAGAAAAATCATATTAAATAGATATTTTAGTACCCTTTTTGGTAATTTTAAAAGAAAATAATCAATTAATAATTATTTCCAAGAGCAGGTTTGATTTTGATTATAATTTGGTTAAGCTGATTATAATCAAATAATCTAGATGCTTAGTGTTTGGTCATTTAGTGTAATTTTTACATAATATAATTGATTAAGCAATTATTTTACCAAACACCAACACAACTTTTCATCAATTATTTCACATATTATAAGCAATTCTTGCCAAACACTATGCATAGCTTATAACATTATTTAAAACTTGGTTATAATTAGAAAAAAATGATAATATGATTATCAATTATAATAAGATAATTTTAATGAAAAACAAACACACTCCAAATATTTGAAAGTATAAATTAAGTTGAAATAAAAATTTTCATTTTCTTGAGGTTGAAACTAGGGCTGGAATTTAAATCAAATTATTTGATATCTGAATTCAAATTCGATTTAATTATTTGAGCGATTTGAATATAAATTCAAATCAGATACAAATTAGTTTTAGAGTTTGAATTTAAATTTAAATCAATTTCAAATGATGTAGCATTCGGTTTGATATCCGATTAACTATTTAATATTTATTAAAAAATTAATTACATATAATTATTAATTTTATGTAGTAATTTTTATTTATTTAATTTAAAAAAGTATTACTTTTACAATTTTTACTTTACCTATTTACTAACTTAAACTTACTAGTTACTACTTACTGGCCTCTCACCAACGCATTATTTTCTTCACAGATAAGAGACGTCAATATCTTCCTTCTTCATAGTTTCATTCTAGTCTCACTCCTTTGGACACTTTGTAATTAAATTAGTGAAAAAATACATGGTGCAATAGTGATTAGCTTTATTATGATGTAGTTTTGTGTCGTAAGACTGCCTGAATTTCTTTCTTTTTGTCTATTTCAATTGTTTGACTGTGTTTATAATTTTTTTTTATTTTTTTATAATAGTTATATTATTGTAATATTCACACCCTGAAAAGTACATAATTTTATTTTATTCATGTCTCTAAACATAAAATTATTAAATAATATTATTTTAGGCAATTCAAATTCAAATTTAAATATTTAATTATTCATCAAATTCAAATATTATTTTGTTTGATAAAAAATTCAAACGTAGATTTGAATGTCTGTCCTACTGAAAATTATCTTATTTTTATTTATAGCTAAAACTAAATGGGAAATATATAACTATAAGCATTCAGAATTCAACATAAAAAACTTAAAAAAGAAAGAAAGACCAGAGACAAACTAACTGGCCCAGTTACCTTGCCACTTGCCACTTGCCACTTGCCACGTGATTTATTGAGATAAGAAAACAAAATCAAAATGGGAGGGAAACAGATGAAGGAAAGGGCTTTAAGGCGGCAAAAGCGACGATATATTTGCCACCCCCTTTCACACAGACAGATATGGCGGCACCATCTCTCCGTGGATCTATTTGTTTCCTCTGCGTGATTCAAACATCTCAGCTAATAAATTCATTCTCTGGACTTCACAGAGACCATAAATTTGGAAGGTAAACTTCTGCAGCCCCTATTTTAGTTTTCCAATTCCTCACTGTCTCCCCTCCTAGGTTAAACGTGGCATTAGATAACCATCGAAGCGATTTATGATTTTTTGTTTTCAATGAATTCCTTTTGATTCCTATTTCTCTGTTAATTTCTGAATTTGGTCTGTACTTCGACGTTTCGTATTATTGCTTACGATTATATGGATCTTGCCTATCCTGGTCTCCTGTTAGCAGCTTGTGTGTTTGAAAGGGAGACCATAATCAGATACCATTGATTGTGAAGATGCTTCAAGTATGCTTTGAGTTAAGAACTGGGATTTTGATACACTACTCAAAACTGCTCCAGTTATAACCAGTTTTGCTATTTTCTTTTTCATTTACATTTTTACTTTTTGTCACCATTTATATTATATATCAAAATCTTCCTCAGTACCTGGTAAAAATCATTTTCATAATTTTTTTTTCCCTACAAGAAGCTACATTTTCTGATTATGGAAAAGCTGCTAAAGCTTAGAGCAAGATATTAAGCAACGGATTTTGTCGGTTATATACATGGTACATGCTATAGTACAGGATCACACAAATTGATCTTCACATTCTTTTCATAAATCAAAGGTATAATTGTTGCACTCGCTTCCACTGAATGTTGGACCGATGCCACTCTCCAGATTGCAATTCATCAGCAAATCTGGTTCTGTTAGTCAATTTGGGTCTATCAATGTCTACTTAGTATCTGTCTTACCTTTAGTCCTAGTCAACTTGCTAGCTGGAAAATGTAGTCTGGCCATCAAAGGTCGGGGTGCCCGACTTTCCCGATCAAATCCTCGCACACAAACATATCCTGCCAAGCATTTTCACTATCTGTTTAGAGAGGTTAACTTCTCAAATGAGCCAAAGATTAAAAGCTTTCTCTTTAAGTGCATTAGGGCAGATACCGCCTCATTTTTAGAAAAGTGTATAGTCGCTTGAATAATTTATATGATAGGTGTACACTTGTACTACTTAGCTTGTATTTGCTATTCAGAAGGAGTACTACTTAGCTTGCATTTGCTCTTATGTCATGCATTTTTATCTTGGATATGCTTTGTTCATTTCCTTATCGCTGGTTGATGAGCTTCATGAGACATATCATGGACAAGACCCTTTCTACAATTTTTTTTTGCATGTAATAATAATTCGAGACTAATCAGAGTCAACTGTAAGTTCGACACATTGAGACAAGCTGTACATTCTCTGGGATTCACGATAGGTAGGATGAACACCGAATATTTGGAGTGTAAGAATAGGAGCAAGAATGAGGGTTAAGTTACTATTGAGACCAAGAGATTCCCAAGAGTGAGTATTTGTACATTTTGGCTCAAATGATTCAAGATATGAAATTGAAGAGCACATTAGTGATAGAAAATGTAGTCATTGGATGAAATGGAGAAACACTTTTCTGAGTTTTATGTTATAGAAGGGTCTGTTGAAGCTGCAGGGTGCAATTCATACGTCTGGCATAATAGCCAAATTGGTCATTTTTATATCATATAGAATGTTGGGTTGTTAAGAGCCAACATCTTCAAAAGATAAATGTAGACGAGTTGAGAATATTAAGGTGGATAATAACTTTTACGTCAAAATATAGTGGTGTAGCTTCAACTAAACAGAAGAGGGAATAGGATAAGAAAGCTACACCAAACAGAAGAGGGAATAGGATAAGTTGCAAGTACGTATAGAGATGCAAATTTCTGGGTGCAAAAGCAAAAGAAAAGAAAATTTTGAGTTGAATAAACAGAAGAGGGAATTGGATAAGTTGCAAGTACGTATAGAGATGCAAATTTCCGGGTGCAAAAGCAAAAGAAAAGAAAAATTTGAGTTGAATAAATTAAAAGGGAGATCAAATGTGACATGGCTGAAGTAATAAGGAAATATATAGTTGAGAGGGACAACTAACAATGTTTCCTTATAAGGCACTTTCTGGTGAAATTATGGAGTGGAGGATCTCAAATAGTTCTGATTAACGATTTGCGTGTTGGTAATAGATGTCTACATTAGCAGTTCAGGTCATGGGTTAAATAAAAACCAGAGAAGATTGTCGCTTATCACATATTTGATCTATTTGCTGAGAGGAAAAAAAAAAATTGATCTATTTAAAACAATGGGCTGTGTCTTACTTTGTTATTCTAAAAGCTTGAAGATGAAAAAAGCATTATTGTTAGATTAAAGAGCACTGAAGATGGTTGTCCTCAATTTTAGCTAATATTGGAATATTTGGATATGTTTCTGTCCGTGTGCCTAGTTGTTCTTTCTTTGTTTTATCCTCAAAGCTACAGCTTACTTTATAGCAATTGTTGTTTTGTCCTTTTGTGACTCTAACCTTAGGGTCGATGCTTGTATATATGCCATCATATTTAATGCTAACAACAAAACCACAGCTAAGATGGTCTGGTGTATATTAAGTTTGTAGGGGAATATGTTGTACTGATTGAAGTTGTCATTTAGTATGTCTAAACTCTTAAGAGGTAGTAAGGAGTTCATCAGTGACAAAGGATAAATGTAGGATATTCAAAAAGCAGGACTGCGTTCTTATGGGGAGTCAGGACTGAATCTTACCTTTCCAAAAGCATTCTTGAATTCCTTTGGTTGATAAACCTATACAAGAAGCAAAGATTATTATTGTTTGATGTAGAACACTTCTTAATTTGTTAAAATCATTGGTTTCTAAAATCTTTACCTTTAAATATTGTTGGTATAGATGTTCCAAAATATACAGTTCGCCTTCTCAGGTTCCATATCAAGCTTCTGGGGACGTGAATTGGATTGAGGCTTGAATAGTGATCTGCGAAGACCTGCTTAAAATAATTTGTCATTAGTAATGCCCAAACTACAAGAATATAATTGTAATAAAAGAAGAAGATTTGAGCAGGCTGAGAGTAACATTAATTTACCTCATTAACTTGAAAATATGTGCCATTTAGTGGAAAGCTCCCTCTCATTGCTGTTCGGCATGGAATCTGGCGATCATGATAATAAATTTGAGTAAGCCTTTTTAATAGTAAATTGGGACTAGATGCAAGGGTGTCATTTTTTAAAACTACAATATCTAAATAGCTGCACTCAGTTAACAATAATCTCGACAAGCATTCACACCAGTAATGTTCCTCGGACTGTTTGGGAATTTGCCTCACGTATACAGTTGCATGAGAAACATTCCTTCTGGTCACACAGTAGGCCAAATTCTTGGGAGCTGCATTTGCTTTCAGGTGTCTGGAAAGAGTTTGCTGTCTCTCCTGATAGTGAACAATAAAACATTAGTAATGTAAATCAGAATGTGGACAGAACTGGAAGAAATCATGTACAAGCTTATTACATATATTGCACTATTTAGAACTTAATATTATCTGAGCTGCAAAGAAACAAATCAATCCAAAAGGGATAACATTTTATAGCAGATTTCTTGATGCTCTCTGTCTACCTGGGGTCCATATAGCGAGTAGGTATTTGCCTGGATCATCAGGTTCTCGCATGTCCAACTACATAAAGGCAAGAGAAGTTAATCAAAATTTTTGGATATACTAGGTAAAGAACAGATATTGATGTCTGGTTGCAGTAATAACTAACCCCTTCCAGAAGTGGGTGTACATCTGGGAGTTCATAGCTGCATGAAGGTGAACAAACAATCAGTATAGATAGCTGAAGTCATTCAGTTTTACAGGCCAGTTATATGGTGCTTATTCAAAACCATTTTTATTTCTCAAAATCTGGAATTCAAATTTTAGTGTCATGATGTCATCTCCATTTTTGCCATGTTCCAGAAAAACTACATGATTCTGGAAGACTGAAATATGTAAGGTTACTGACCCAGTCCTTTGTCTTCTCTAATTTTCAGGGTAACTCTTTTTGCCTTGCTTCATACAATCTATTTAAACCTTTAGCAGGAAAAATAAGAGAGATACCCTTGGATGCAAGTTGAGTTGGAGATAAGTTAGTTATGCCACTTACACATTGTGCTCTGTCCGAAGTTGACTCACATTCTTAAGCTTAGGCATAGGAATGGATGCAGCTTCTGGAGTCAATGCAACCAAGGCCTTTGACATTTCACCTTCTTGAAGTTCCATGTTTTGCATATAATTTTGCAAGTTCAAGGTGAACTCTTCAATATCAAGTTTGATGGTAGGTATTTCGTTTGGATCCTCATAGAAACAATCCTCCATATCAATTTCTGAAATTTGAGTGCATTCTGGTTCAGGTGTTGCTGGCTCTTCAATAATAGGTTGGCAAGTACTGGTTCCAGATTTTTCTTGAGGTTGCCTGCTTGCTTCTGCTGGTTGGTTTTCTTTTGCTTGTTTGCTTGGCTGAGGAAGCATGGGCAATTGATCAATTATCACATTAGGGTTTTCATCAGTTGGTTGGTGTTCAGTTGTGGTCACTATGCTTTTCTGCTCTGGCCCTGGGAGGGCAAGCCTTGCACTGCATCCAATATATTCCTCAGTAACTTGATCCATTATAATTTATAACTTATATAACATGTGCATACGAAGAGAAGTTTTAGGTGGGTTTGTGGACTGCTATCACTAAGGATAGTGTTTGATCATTGACTATATACCTAATATGTGGAGTGTTAAACAAACCTTGCAAATGCACTAGCGAAGTGTCTACACTCTCCTCTCATTGGACATGAATTGCAATTTGGTTTGCTTTTTGTGCAAAAGACCTGCATAAATTTTCAATTCTTGGTCAATCATGCTTTGGTCCTGATTGTATATAGTTAATCACCTAAGATGTAATAACAATACAACCTACCTTTCCAAATGTAATCATCTGGTAATGCAGCTCGTACCTGTAACATATTGGCAGTTGCAATAGAGAAGTCAATAAATTGACTATTTGTGCATGCTAAATTATTATAATAAAGGAATCAGGCATCTGTTAATGTAAAAGATTAAGTCATCTTTACAATGTTCTTTGGTCTAGCTTGCATAATCGGGGCCAGAGGTACTTCTGTATGGATTCCAACACTGGGTACCTGAGTGGGACAGCAACATTAGTTCCACTTCTGTGATTTAATTGTAGCTTTTCTAATATCTACATTTGTAATACTCACAATTCAAGAAGGTGTAACTGCAGAGACTCGGGTAGTGGCTGAAGGGGTACCCATCCCAGTCTTACAGCTATACGTCCAACATTTGTGTCCACCTATTGTGTAAAAACAAGAATATAAATGTTGACATTTTCTGTCTTGCTGGAATTTCATGCATCTGTTTTTAACTTACTGGGAAAGCAAGATGGTGGAGCGTCAGAAGGCGCACACACTCCACGCTTTTGAGCCCTAATCCCCTTATGCTTAGCAGATACTCTCTGCATTTATTAATCAGATTTTCATTTTTTGATAAATAATACATGTATGAATTAGATCTAATTGCATCTACAATTCTATGCTTGTTTGTTACTTTTCGCGGGAAATGTTAAATTTATGAAGTTCAGTACATTGCTTAGGCCACAGCGCCAGTGCGATGATACAAAACAGAAAACAAGTTTTCAGTCTAAACAGTTCAACTAGTTTATAGACTTACTTTGCTTGGTCAGGTGGAACATCTCGCAACCATTCAAGATCAATACTTCCGTGTTCTTTAACCAGCCGATTAAGGAAATCCTGCAGGGTTATCAACTTTAACATATGCTGCTCTGAAGAACTTTCTATCTCTCGTAAGTATATTGATGAATTATTAATAGTATTCAATGGAATGTAGTCATGTATTAATTGTACCTGAATACGTTCTGCAAGCACATTGTTCATCCCTCGTTCTTTGATGGTATTAGCAATTTCACCAACTTCTGCACATCGTACAGCTTCCCAGTCCAATGAGTCCACTGTTCTTTCTGTTCTTTCCCTCTTCCGTCCATTTGCTTGTGTCTGTTTTCTTAAACTATCCCAGTCAAAAAGATCTCTTTTCTCCTTTCCAAGCCTATGCTTTCCTTTAACAGTGGCAGCATTCATATCATTTGATTCATTCTTTAATGCTTGACAATCCTGACCTGAAACTGAATCTTGTGTCTTCTTCATACAATCTTGGGTTTGTACAGAACTTTTCAGCAAATTTTGCATATTATTGTTCTGCTCCTGAGGTAGAAATTCAACTGCTTTAGGTTCCCCAGATAGCATGCTTTGAGGCTGAATAATCCTAGCTTGGCTAGCAGATTCTGCTGTTACTTCACTTTGTTTGTCCAGGTCATTGTCATCTTTATTCTTTGGGAAGTCAGAAGATGGGGCTTCTATCTTGAAAGTATCGAAGCTGTGAGCTTCAAGTACCTCTGAGTCAGGGGTCTGGGTCAAAGCATAATTATTTGAAGGGATGAAGGATGTTACTAAGGAAGCTTTAGTAGGATCTACGATTTCCATGTTTTCTGCTAGGTTGTCATACTTCATACCTTTTGATGCTTTCGAGTTCTCATCACACAACCTGTTTCTGTGACTGTTAACTTCATGTAGCATGGTTGAACCTGCCATTTCTAGAAGTTTAACAAAAGAAGTGGAGTTGTCATAAATGCTGTTCTTCACAGTGCTTGACAGGTCCTCTGCATCTGAGTTGCTATCTGAGGATGACCCTATCTTCTCAACAGTTTGATCAATAAAAGAGTCCCCAGAGTTTTGAGATGATATCCCCGAATTTTGAGATGAAACTATGTCATTTGTCAATCTCTCAAGCCCTAAATGGCAGGCTTCTCCTACCCCTGTGTTGTTAGTGTTAGGTTTGTTCATCATTGAGCAATGGTGCTTCCCTTGATTGTTCTCAGGCAACTTCAACAATTTGCAGTTTGATTCATCTGTTAAGCCAATTACTTGACAACTTACTCTGGAAGAGTCATTGCTGCTGACAACTTCTTTTTCTCCATTATGGTGAATGTCATGGATTGTCATGGAGTTCTGGGAGTTCCGGTTATAAACTGATTGATTCAAAATCTTCTCACCCCATGATATGGTTTCTTCTGGTTCAAGTATGTGTACTTCTGGTTCATTTGCTGCTGACCTCTCTCCATCCACATAGTATGCTTTGTACTCGCTGCTTGACTTGAGTGGAAAACGTGCAGCAAGTGACATGAAAGCAGAGCTGTCAACAAAGAAGAATAAAATAAAAGAATTTGTGTGCTTCATTTCTTGTTGTAAATTTCCTGGAAATTATAATTCAAAAATTATTTTCACCTTGAAAGATGGTCTGAAACATTCTGAGTAAGGAAAACTCCAACCACTGAGTCCACAACTGATCCCTTCCATGGAGTAAAGCGTCTATCACCTGATAAATTTGTATTATGCAACTATATGTGAACTTGCCATCGAAGCCATTGAATGGAAAAGAGAAGCTTCTGAAGTAAACATTCACTAAAATTTCACAACACTGGAGACATCAGCTTAAAAATGATTGCAATAACTTTGCATGGAGACTAGTTTCTGCTCTTTGTTAATTGCCTTGAAGCTTGCATTTTCAGCTATAGATCATATAAGCATTGTTGCTTGTAGCATTAAAATACTGAGACATATTTCCTCTTTGCTCCATTGGTAGTTTATGCTAAGGTTAACATGCATTGCATTTATAGGTTATGTAGACACTTCCCTACCTATCCCTGTGCCCTAATATATACATCTTCATGACTGAGTTATTATGTTATTCTGATTTGTGAGTAGTTTATGACATACTTTTCTCTTTTTCATCTATGTTGACTTTTCAAATTTCTGGGAATTTCAATATATTGCTACCTTCCTAGAGTATTAATTGTGAAGTTCGTATACCACGTTTGAATATATTAAACATTAATCCTTGGAGTTGTAAGGGTAAGCACTAATTGCTCTAGAATTCCTTGTTTGTGTTATTTATTAGTTGTGCTGGCCATCTGCATATTAGGTGAAAGAGATTGGCTTTGAGGCGTTATCCTATAACTGGGAACCGTCTAAACATCCCAGTTCATGATGTTTGTTTTTCCCTTCTGCCAACACCTCCCCTCCCGACTTAGATATTTTGTGAAATATTATGCATCTCATTGGCCAGTTATACTGTATGCTAATGACGAAGCATGTACGATGTAACTGATAAATTTCAATAAATCTCTTGAAAGCTTGATTTTGGCCTGTCACTGTCTTCCAGTTGGGAATCATATATAACAGTAGGAAATTTCAGTAAACCTGTTGAAAGTATTAATTTAGTACCTTGTACGAGATGCATGCGTGCAATAAATGAGTCTGCTCGTCCACGGAAAACTCTCCGTTCTTCTTTCCACCATTTGGCCTTTTCTTCGTCTGTTCCATCAATACTTTCACTGTTTATATTTTGCAGTAAAAGCTTCCATACTCTATTAGTCTCTTCGTCAAGATCAACTTTAGGCCGTGGCCGTAGTTTTCTGATGGGATCAAATGAACCCTCAAAGGGTATGATGGCACCATCTCTTCCATAAATAACAAGGGCGTTCTGACGTTGATTTCGCATGTTATAAGGGACAAGTGCATTGTGCTCTTGAAATGCAAAATTTCTGGTCTCTCTGTTGATGTCTAGATTGTTAAATTGCTCAATTAATGTATCCATGGCAAGCATCTGCTTCCATACATCAAATGCAGCACCTGCATGAATGGCTTACATGTGTGAATAGGAACTTCTGGTTAGAATCTTGTGATCTTCAACAATCATAAAAGTCTGATTAGAAATGAGAAAACTATGGGCAGTAAAAGTTGAATTCAAGTACCTGGTGACTTGCCCAAGGTCTGGTGGTGATTATACAAGACAAGACTATGCTGCAATTTATGATTAGTATTGGGATACACCGAATTGACAAGAGCATTTCTCTTTCTAGTTCGCTTCTTTGTTGCCAGGGTTGTGCGCATTTCTGCCACTAGGGCATCAATACAAGTGTGTGGTCCTTCTGAATTCTCAACTCTTTGTCTGTCAGCATTTTCTGGTTGTGCAAAGGAGTGCTTTTGTTGCATGTTGCATTTGGCAATTCTGCTTAGTGAAGCCAAATCACAAACTCGAGTAGAAACTCTTGATCTTTTCTTTCTTAGCCTCTCCATTTGACCCAAAGCCATGATGCTCTCAAAAGTTTGAGGTATATCCTGAGGAGCTTGTTCTGTTTCTTCAATTGTAACTGGAACTTTAATAGCATTAAGTTTAGAACCAGAAACCCAGTAGCTAGCTTTTGATGCATAAGGATGTGCTTCAGCATCTTTTTGAGGGTATGTTTCTAGTCTCACATTTTTTCTTGCAGTCACAGAAGGTGTTGTAGATGTATTAGAATTTTGCCCTTTTTCACTTCTCCTTTTCTTGTGAATAACCCAACACATTGTCTGGTATTCAAGTAATGTATTATAGTTTGCCCCAGATGAGTTTGTGCTACTGGTGTCTGCATGTTTAATAACAGCAGAATGTTTTCTCTTGGACCTGACTGCGTTGTTACCGCTGTAAAAATCATTTGGACATGAAGATTGAGTTCCATCTTCAGACATGATTCCTACAGTGTTTTCCAGTCTATTCTGTGCTGTCGCTTGAACTTTTCCTTTGGTATTGTTCTCCTTTTGAGAATTGGGACTTGGATTTGTCATTGGGAGATTCTTCTTCATGGCAGGCATGCCTAGGACTTGTGTTTCAGTCAATGACATGTCATCTTTTAGCTTCTGATTCAGAAGATGGTTGAGGTCATGAGCAAGGCCTACTTGTGAGTTTTCTGCCGCTACTTCATTCCTTTTGCCAAGATGCACAGTTGGTTTTGACTGAAACATTGTGCTGCTCAAGTCTTGTGCCCGCAATTCAGAATTTAAATCAACACAAGCTTTACATGTAGAACTTTCATCTCTTGGTTGTCCTCCAATTGCAAAATTTAAAGACCTTCTGCATGACTTTCTTTTAGGTCTAGTGGTTATTGGCTCAGTTGACTCTTCGATCACTTCTGTTGGTGGAGTTCCAATCCCTTCCGTTGGAGAAGTTATGAATGGCTTGTTGGTTCCTTTCTTCCTTACATACTTCCTCTTACCAGTTGGTTTTTCACTTGAACCAACAGGCTTTGGGGTCATTGGCTTCGGAGTTCTTTTAGGTTTGCCTTCTGTGATGACCTTTGGCCGGTGCCTTTTTCTCCTAGGTTTCTGTTGAGGTGTTCTGTTTGGATCAATGTCATGGCTGTCTCCCTTGTCAGGGTTGTGATTCTCCTTGAATTCCATTGAAACAGCTGTGATTGATGAATCTGTAGCAGGAAGTGAGGGTTCTTGATTGTGTGGGGGTTTTTTGTCATCAAGGCGTGTGGCAGAAACATGATTCACCCCACTTTCCTGATCTTTATCTGAATCTATGTTGATTCTTTGAACCTGTCCGCTTACTGCTCCTGTGGCTTTGTCAGGTGTAGGTGGTGCTATCTGTGAGCTGCTTTTGTTAGAGTATGCAGCAGATATTACTCCTGATGGTAAGTTTATAACAGAGTAGTTAATTAAATAATAGAAATGATAATATGTTTGATATGCATTTCTAGAGATGCAAAGTTACTACTGGAAAAATTAGTTGCATTATTCAGATTGTTTTGTAGGAAAAATGAGTTGACAGTGTAATTTGATCTGCTCATTCTTCAATTATTATTAAGAAAACTTGCGGAATGAGTACAAGACTATTTTGCAGAATTTATATCAGGGTGTCATTCAGTTGTCTTCAATTCATCTTTAAATGGAAAAAAAATAGTTGGAAATAAGATCTAGAAATAATGGTTTGTAGCAAACAGAAATTGCAGGCAGTGATATGGTGAAATGAAAGATTCATTGATTGTAAAGACTGGAAATATGTGTTTTCATATTGGTGATCCATATAAAATAATCTCATTTTCATTGCACGGGTTCGTGGTCACAAATTATGCTTAAATAATTGCCAACGAGTTGCTAATACTCATTTTTACAGCTTTTCATCGATGGTTTTCCTTCTGTTTTTTTTTTTTTTCCTCCCTCTAGGTGAATGCATAATATGAAGGCATGAAAAGAACTTGGTGTTCATACTTACCCATGGGTTCTTGAGGAACACATTGGCTGTTGTGGGGGTTCAGCTCTGGAGAAGAATTGTGATTTGTGAGAGACATAACTGTTGAGCTGGTAGAGCCAAGAGGAGCAGAAATGAATGGATTAGCCACAGGAGATGCTGCAGAGGCAGCATTTGCTAGAGCCAAGAGGTCAGCAAAACTGACATTTTTCCACCTGGCCATGTCAAGTGGTGGATTGGTGATATTGGCTTGTGTGGAGGAGGCCCCTGTTGTGTTTATTTCTGCACAAGGGGATGACCCTGCTGTACATGCAGCAATCCCATTGGTACAACAGTTTTGAGTAGAACTAGAAGACCCACTTGATCCCAAGCAAGTCGTTTGATTCAGCAGGTTTCCTTGCTCAGGTATGTAGATCGGCACCGATTTTGGAAGAATAGGCCTGATAGGGGTGGTCGGAATCCAAGACACCTGTGGTTGCAGCTTCTCCTTGCTTTCTCCGCCTACATCCATTCTGTCTTTACACAAATTCTATTAAATCCAGCCTTCTTGTACCCAGTTGATTCTCAACTTGCTTAGCAAAGTAGGTAAATCTTCAGAATTCTGAATCCCATTTTCAGAGTAATTAAGCAGCCAGAAATAAAATGGAATTTTTTTGAGAAACAACTGAAGCTGCTGCTAATAACACTGGAGAACTGAAGCTTCTAATAACTCTGAAGAACTGCAGCTGCTAATAACACACTGAAACAGAGTTGGAGCTGAAAACTGATAAATTACATAGATTAAATTATTTAATTTATATAAACAAATAAAAAAAATAAAAAATTCAGAGATGAAACAGAAACAGAAAATCCTGGTTGATTTTCCTAGTAACCTCCGCTTTATTCTCTTATGATATGATGCATTGATGCTAGCTAGACTCAAATTCACAAAAATGCAAAATAGAACAATTGAAGGAGAAAAAGAAAAACAGAAATGCATAGGGATAATAGTTACCGGAGAAAGTGAGTCAAATGCCCGAGATCTGTTTTCATTCATCTCAGGCCAAACAATGAAAACCAAGTCTTTCTCACAGAAAAAGAATCAAAACACAACTAAAACTTTTATACACAATACACTATACTAGTAGTCTAGTACTCGTTGAAGTTATAACTTCATTTCCCAATAAACAGACAAATTATTATAATTTACATTTTTCACTTTTAGTGTATAATATAATAATATTATTTTAAAAGATATTTTAATAATATTAATAAATTATAATAAATATAATATTTAACAATTAACACTTTCTATAATTAATAATTTATATATTAAATAATATTAAAATTATGACTAATTATTATAATAAATATTTTAAAATTTTTATTTATAAATATGCTTGCACTTATTAGATAAATTTATTATAAAATATGTATTAAAATTACTGTTTTCTTAGGCTACTAGGTACTATGTTAGGATATGAGAAGGGTTATAAATGTCAAAGTGGACTGGGCTAATAGCATCGGCGTGTTAAACGTCGAAGAAGGAGACTGAAACACGTGACCGAACTGAAACTCCATGAAACTTACGTGGCCCTACAGACGGAATGCTTGGCACGTGAGAGCGTGTTCAAAGTCAATTAACGTCGTTGGTGTGCCGTTAAGGTTGCTGCAAGTATGAGTATACGCTCTTTATCTTGACGGGTCTTATAGTGGTCCGGTCACTTCTTTTGTAGTTGGAGGCTGGCGGTGTTAATTGTGTTTAGTGTTTACGGTAAGCGCAATTTGTTATTTCTTTCTTCTGATTTTCAGCAACCATTGATCCTTTCATAAACAACTGAAAAAGTGTGTCCATTATGTAAATATGATTATGATAATTAGAGTTTTAATTATTTCTTTTTCGTTTTGAATATTATTACTGGGTATTGGATCTTTATTTCAGAATTTTTATAATATTTGAAGGATAGTAAAATAATAAAAATAAAAATAGAGAATAACGAAAATTTTGAATTCGCCACTATTTAAGATTATTTTAACCTAATGTTAATGTAATAGAACATCACTAAAGCATGTTATATCCCACGTTCTAAGTTCAAAAAGAAATCCTCTTTGCATGGAATTTTGTAAGTTCCAGTTGACTTTAGACTATTTTGTCGTATGTATTTCCACATGTAAAAGAATTTTTTGAAATATTATCGTAAAAAATATTTGGGACTCACTAAAATTGAAATCTTTGTAAGATAGCAGTATGATATTATAAAAATATTTTTAGATACTTTTCATATCTATCATGCATGTTTGGCTAATTATTTTGTCATGATAGGACCACTTAACTGTGTAAATATATATATATATATATATATATGTGTGTGTCTGTCTGTGTCTGTGTGTGCACGTATGCAAAGAAACTGTTATCCACTGAGAAAGCAATCCTTGTCTACTTGACAGTTGATATGTAGGAGTGGTTAAAACTTAAAAGATGTGTAGTCAAACTAAGTATAATATACATTTATTGTCAAATGGGTGAAAATTGATTTTTATTTTTATTGCAATAGGTGACAAAACCATACATATAGATAAATTTTGTTTGTCTTTCAGAAAGAATTATTCAGATTAGCATGAAATTTTGTTAGAAGATCTAATTTCAAACTCGGTCTTTTTTCTTCTTCTTTTTTTATGTCAAGCGTATGGAAGCTCTTTTTAAGTACTATCGTAGTATCTTATCTATAATACTAATTAGGTTCACTAAAACTAAAATCAATATAAAATAATTTGATGTTATAAGAAAATTTTCAGGTTATATGAGTGCATGTTTAGCTAATTAGTTTTTGATTAATTCTATATATGTGGTGATGGGACCACTTAATAGTGTATCTTGTATATATAATATAGAAGTCCGTTATCATTCAAGAAATAAATAAAGAATTTATAGAGATAACAGTGGCCAAAGCAATATTCAAGAAACGCTCCCTCAAGAGGTTGAGAGCTGGAGTTCCTTTGACAACCACTGTTGGAGGTAAGTTTACGTTCCCACACGTGATCATGATTACTTTCGGAGGAATCTCTAGTTTCGGTCCCGACATTGATGCAGTGTGGATTCTTCCATATATAAGGTGATAGTGACGTGGTACAATGTTCCTTGTCAGAATGTGTGAGCCCTTCCTACCTTTCCATTTTTAATTAAAAAAAATAGTGGTCTTTTAAATGTATGTCACAAATTGAAGGGAAAACGATCAAATGAAGCAATTTTTGTTTCATATTTTTAAAATACAACACTTTTAAAACTAGTACTGAAAATAATGCAAACTCAAAGTTCGTGTGTTGAACATGTGAAATCCAACTAAGCTGAATCCATGCTAAACAAATGAAAAAATCAAAACATGTGGGTAGAGATCAGGTAGAAGAAATCAAAGCCTGCGTTTGAGGAAAGGTTATGCCTTTGATCAAGTGTTGAGAAGAATGGCTGATGGAAATGCAAAACAATCAATTCTAGTTGGATGGTTTTGGCAATTAGGACAATGAAGGACAGAACAGGAATGATAATACAGTAATACAGGATTGTACAAATCCAATGATATTATTATATGTGGTATGGTTAAGGTATAATAGACTAATCCAAATTGTAACTGCCACCAATAATATAATAATGGATGCTATTATTGTCTATTATTATATAACAGACATTATTATCATCTATTATTATATAACGGAGGTTATTATTATACAGAACTTGTATATAAAGAGATTCAAAACCTCAAGACAAGACAGGTTATTATTGTTACTCATTCTCTTTATAGTTTTTCAGTTTATATACTTTGATTAGATACTAACTTGATCTTCGTAGTTTTCATAGGTCCAAAGAATTGTCTCATTGCAGGTTAGTCATATGGAGGTCAACTCAGCTTAGTCAAATCCAGTTTTAAAAAAAAGAAAGTACACATTTACCCTATTTTTCATTTACAAATAAAACAAAAAATAAATATATAATAAGTAAAGTTTGATGTTGCCCATGAAAATTGGAAAGCCATTGCAGAGACATGAAACTGGATATGCAGAAGATTAAAGAAGTGGAAGTCATACACACTAGAAGGGAGGCAAACAACATTGCAGATCAACTAGCAAAATTGGGTGTAGGCTGTATGGGTAGTCTTGAAGCTTGGATTTTTGAAGATGGAGACGAGTTTAGCCTTGATGTCTTAAATGGGAATTGATGTATTAGCACAGTGGGAAAGAGTTTTGAGGGCTGGAAATGAGGCATACTAAATATTAATGCTTGGGTTTTGTATATGCTCATGCTTCTGGGTTTGTGGGATGTATTGATATTTTTTTTTTATCTATTTATTTTTTTTATGTATCCTAGTCATTTTTTCCAGACTAAAAGAGTAATTTTTTTTTTTTCCATGTGACAGTTTATATGCAATAGGTCTCAAAGAGGTCTGTGTAATCATTTTATTGATGATGTAATGTCAGATGTGTGAAGGTTGAATTTCTTAGCAATAGATGACAAAACCCTAAATACATAACAAATTTAAAGAACTCTAGTTTTGCTTACATCTCCCTCCATTTCAAATTGACTGAATAGCATCTATCTTCTACAATTATAAGTCAATTGTTAAGTAGTGTAACACACAAATCCTCTTGTTAAGAGATATAAGATGGAGTTACAATCCAAGTATAACACACCAAATTATCACTTTGAAACATTTCATGCTACCTTTTTATGTTATTAATGATGTTTGGTAGGTTATATTCGTTAAAAATTGAAGATAATACATATATAATAATAATTACAAACTAAAGCTTTCGAGTGAAATTTTTGTTAACTACTCAAATTAATTATTAGAAAAAATTGTGCTCTCCTATTGATGTTTTAAAAAATGCCTAAATCTATAAAGCGTAGCTCAAGTGATAAAGTATGCTTGAGCTCAGCCATTGAGAAATTTATGCAATATTAGAAGTTCGAGCCCGTAGAAAAATATTTGTTAGAAAGGGCATCTGTAAATTTTGAACGAGATTAAGCTCATGGATATTCATGAAAAACAAAAAAAGAATAAGAAAAAGTCTAAAAGCCCCACATATTAGGAAAAATAGAGGAAATATTATGAGATTCATTCATTTGATCATATAGAGAAGAAACTAATCATGTTTAATCATTTTTAATGTTAAATTTAATAATAAAAAAAAAACTTTATTTACATCCACACCTTACATGGTACTCTATTGAATTTTTTAGTTCGAATCTCCTTGAGAGAGACAGTGTGGAGTAAAATTCTCATAAATTCTCCAATTTCGTTATGGATATTTTTGAATTTATCAAAAAAATAATTAATCAATATGACTTTAATTGGCCAGAAAAATAAGAATAATCATGTATATTATTAAATAAAGCGTTCCATCAATTTCATTGATAAAGTTGGTTTGCCATGATTAATTTCCCTTACAATATCATTATATGATGAAATCTAAGTCCATAGAGTTTTTAAGACAAATTATGAGTAGATGGTGAAAATATCTATTTTTTACATTTTACTCTACTTTTTTGTTTTATTTTTCAAATCTCGAGGGAATAGTGTAGTTTTCTCTAACGATTTAGCATAAGTCATTTGATAATAATAATATATATATATATATATATATATATATATATTATTTAATTACATCCATCGTTTATCATATTACAGTGGATTTGGGAACTCCCACTTCAATATTATTATATTACAACTCTCCATAGGACCATATTAAGATAGAGAAACAACCAATTAACGAAAAAAATAATCACAAATCATTCAATTGTAGGATTTGAACATAAGATCATTAGGTTTCAACACTTTCATTTTGACTAATTGAATTTAAGACCTCATCAGTATTTATATATTTATTAATACTTGGTTATCATTGACTTAGAAAAAATTATGAGAGGGAGAAATAAAGAAAACTACCGGGTAAGACTATAGTGTTTGAATTGTAATACCTTTTCTATTTTAGAAAAAAAGAAGCAGTGAAGATAAAATGTCAGTATGAATATTGGGTTAAACTACATGTTATTGACTTTAATAAAGACAATCAAATTTTAAACTTTCTATCTTAAATATTCCTATCAACTAGACACATCACTACTACAGCGTTCATTAGAATATTACAATCTTTTTCACTTAAATCTTTGATGTTATCATCAATACCCATGTAAAAGCACGGGTTGAAGTCTTCAACCCACATTGTGTGGGTACTGAGCTTACTCTACACCATTGATCAATCAGAATTGAAATTCCCTAAAACTGTTTAATGTAATACAAATCAACTTAGCAAACATAATATAATTAGACTCCTCATACTTACACATCACAACTAGAAGCATATGCTTAAATTGTGACAAAGTATTTTTTTTTTTAAAAAAGATGAAACCCCAATATGATTTAAAATAATTTCGAGTCCCAAATGTATTATCCCACTACAATCTATGGTCTTCTTAGCAAAAAAAAGAAAAAAACTACAATCTGTGGGCTTTGCAGTTTTTAGTTTTAACTCACGTGAACAAAACCGCTGCTGCGCTCAGCGATTCTCGTGCACTAGGAGATGCTATAACCGTCCAGAAGATAAGGCATTGCAAAATCCTGAAGCATTCGTGCGGTTACTGTGCCTCTCTCCCAATCGCACACTCTAATCTTATATCACAGTGGGACCCACTGATGGGTCGGTCACCACCACCGCTTTTGACGTGACTATCGAATACAAACAGGAATCTTTCTTAACTCTCTCCCTTGCCTTTTTCTGACTGTTCTGTTTTACAAGGCTGATAAATTGCTTTCCAGCTGCACATAATGTTTATGTTGCCGAACTTAAAAACTGCCACGTGTTAATGTGCTAACAGCCCAGTGCTGATTTGTTCTCCTCTTATTGGCTAATATTCTCTAAACTCTGACGTGCAGCTTTGTCCTCTTCGCCTGTCTTTTGTATAGTATATCTCCGTGCCTCTTTCGTGGTTGGTGGTTTTAGATTATCTAGTGACTAACAATAGTGGAAAAAAAGGCACTAATAGCCATGCATTGGTCCACGATTACGATTACGATTATGATTTATTTATTTTTCATGTAGATGCAGATCTAGCTGTCACCTTGACTTAACATACAAAATTTGTAAAGGAAATAAATAGGACCATGCCATTTTATATTCGTGCCAATAATCAGCTTTTGTCAACTTAATCACAAAATTTATAAAAGAGGTATCAAGTTCATATTTCGCTCCTTTATAATAATATTGACAATGAATATCTAATGATTCGTACAACATTCTATATACATTAATGTATTAACTATTATTTTTATGATTTTTTAATTTATTCACGTCACTTTGTTGTCACTTGTGCTATCTTTATTCATAAAATATGTCAAAGTATGTCTAAATTCATGTTAACAATAATTAGATCTTGTACTTGTGATTAAGTGGAATTCACATGAGATTTATTATTGAAAATACTAACAAGAAGAGAGTCGAATCCATGCAAATACTACAAAGCTAATTTGTTTTTGTTGTTAATTATTCACATTTCTATGTAAGTGCATTTGTAATACTATAATATTTATAAAATATTAATAAATATATTAAAAACATTACTCATTAACTTACACAATTAGTGCATACAACCTATTTAGAAAATTTGTTCAGTTCAGGCAAATATATATCATAGACAAGTGATGTATAAATTTTTTTAGTATATTGGAAAAGAAAAACTACCATTTAAATTCCAATTAAGTCAGTAAAAATGAAATGATCAAGAGGATAGAAAAAAAAAAAAAAATCCCAAATTGTATTTCCTTCATGAAGCCAACGATTATTTTTGCTAATTAATTCATGCAAAGACACGATTATGGAAGTAGTCAACAATCTCCTAATTTCAATTTCATGAATTAAAATTCGATAACCTACATTAAGATTAGTAAGAGAATGTGATAAAAGAATGATCGAATCAATGAAATGGATGATTAGTTTTAAAGACAATGTTAATCGTGGTAAACTAGTAAGTATGAAATAGGCAATAGATAATAAATTAATTGATATTTGTATTAATTGTGTTATCAAGTGTGTTGACAAAAATACAAATCAACTAAAAATAAATTAAATAATTTTTTTTTATTAAAATAAGAAATAAATGAGGCTTTCAAGTATTGTCAGCTATTTCATATTTTTGAATGGAAATTATAGAAAATAACAAAATTTTTGAATTCGCCACTACTTAAGATTGTTTTAACCTAATGTTAATGTTTATAGAACATCACTAAAGCATATTATAACCAGGGCACTAAGTTCAAAAAGAAATTTACTTTGCATGGACTTTTGTAAGATCCAATTGACTTTAGACTCTTTATGTGTAAAAAAACACTCTTTGAAGTATTGTCATATTATTTTATTTATAATACGAAAGATATTTGCGATTTACTAAAAGTGAAACTAATTAAGATATAATATAATATTATAAGGATATTTTAAACTAATTAAGATATAATATAATATTATAAGGATATTTTAAACTACTTTTACATGTACATGTTTAGCTAATCATGTTACCATGATGGGACCACTTAACTGTGTAATATATATATATATATATATGTGCGCTAATTATCATGAACAAATAATGAGTGCATAGTGGTTCATATTGATCTTTTGTCAATTATAAAATGCATTCAAAGAAACTGTTATCCACTGAGAAAGCAATCTTTGTCTACTTGACAGTTGATGTATAGGAGTGGTTAAAAATGTGTACTCAAACTAGGTATATTATACATGTATTGTCAGGGGGCCAAAGTTGATTTTTATTTTTATAGCAATAGGTGGCAAAATTTTACATACTATCTAATGAGTCTTTTTTTTTTGTTAGGTCTAGGGAAGCTCTTTAAGTACTATTGTAATATCTTATCTATAATACTAAAATAATTTAGGACTCACTAAAACTGAAATCGATATAAAATCGTTTGATATCATGAAAAATATTTAGGTTATATGAATGCATGCTTAGATAATTATTTATTTTATTAATACTATATATGTGGTGATGGGACTACTTAACTAAGTATTTCGTAAATATATAATGTATAGGTGTCAATTATCATTTATATTTATAATAATAATCAGACCATAAATTTATAAAAGAGGTATCAAGTTCAGATCTCGTACTTTTGTAATAATTTAACCGTGAATATCTAATCATTAGTAGAACATTGTATCTATAAATGTCTTATCTTTTGGTCATGTTTTTTTAATTTAAACCTGTCAATTTCTTGTCACTTGTGCTATCTTTATTCATAAAATATGTCAAAAGCAATTGTATCGAGGTATGTCTAAATTCATGTCAACAATAATTAGATCTTGTACTTGTGACTGAGTGAAATTCACATGAGATTTATTATTAAAAATAATAAGAAGAGAGTCGAATCCATGCATGCATTTTCTAAAATACTACCAAGCTAATTTATTTCTGTTGTTAATTATTCACAGTACTATATAAGTGCATTTGTAATATTTATATTATTAAAGATATTAATAAATATATTAAACATTCATGACTCATAAACTTAAATAATTAGTGTATACAGTCACCGATTTATAAAATTTGTTCAGTTAAGGCAAATATCTATCATAGACACTTATGTATGAATTTTTTTAGTATATTGGAAAAAAAAAAACCATTTAAATTCCAACTAAGTCAGTAAAAATGAAAAGATCAAGAGGATCGAAGGAAAAATTCCAAATTGTACTTGCTAATTGATTCATGCAAAGACAAAATTATGGAAGTAGTCAACAATTTCCTAGTTTCAATTTCATGAATTAAAATTTGATAACCTACATTAAGATTAGTAAGAGAATGTGATAAAAGAATGATCGAATCAATGAGATGGATGATCACTTTTAAAGATAATGTTAATTGTGGTAAACTAGTAAGTATAAAATACGCAATATATAGTAAATTAATTGATATTTGTATTAATTGTACTGTCAAGTGTCATGAGTCCAGTTGATAAAAATACAAATAAACTAAAAATAAATTAAAGAAATTTTTTCTTATTAGACAATAATAAATGAGGCTTTCAAGTATTGTTAGCTATTTCATATTTTTGGATGGAAGTAATAGAAAATAACGAAAATTTTGAATTCGTCACTACTTAAGATTATTTTTTAACCTAATGTTAATAGAACATCGCTAAAGCATAATATAAACAGGGCACTAAGTTCAAAAAGAAATTCATTTTGCATGGAATTTTGTAAGATCCAATTGACTATAGACTTTTACGTGTAAAAAAATTCTTTTCAAGTGTTATCGTAATATTTTATTTATAATACGAAAGATATTTGGGACCTATTAAAACTGAAATCAATTAAGATATAGTATAATGTTATAAAAATATTTTAAAGTACTTTTCACATGCATCCATGCATGTTTAGCTAATCGCTTTGTCATGATGGGACCAATTAACTGTGTAATATTGATCTTTTGTCAATTTTAAAATGCATGCAAAGAAACTGTTATCCACTGAGAAAGCAATCTTTGTCTACTTGAGTTGATATATAGGAGTCGTTAAAAGATGTGTACTCAAACTAAGTATATTATACATGTATGGTTCGATGGGCGAAAGTTGATAGCAATAGGTGGCAAAATCTTAGTACAGATAAATTTTGTCTGTTTTTCAAAAGTAAATATTCAAATTAGTATACAATTTTGTTAGAAGATCTAATTTCAAAGTAAATTTTAATTTTTTTTGTCAGATGTAGGGTAGTTCTTTAAGTACTATCGTACTATCCTATCTATAATAGTAACATAATTTGAGACCCACTAAAACTGGAATCGATATAAAATCATTTGATGACATAAGAAAATTTTTAGGTTATATGAATGTATGCTTAGCTAATTATTTATTGATTAATACTATATGTGTGGCGATGGGACCACTTAACAGTGTAATTGTGAATATATAATATATAGGTGTCAATTATCATTTATGAAATAAATAATAAATTTATAGGGTCATAGTAGTCTTTTAAATGTATGTCACAAATTGAAGGGAAATCGATCCAAATGAAACAGTTTTTGTTTCATATTTATTAGAATATAACACTTTTAAAACTAATACCCAAAACAATGCAAATTCAAAGTTCGCACGTGAACTCCAACTAAGCTGACTTCATGAAAAAAAAAAATGAAAAAAATCAAAACATGTGGGTAAAGATCAGGCATAAGAAATCAAAGCCTGCGTCTGAGGAAAGGTTGTGCCTTTGATCAAGTGTTGGGAAGAGTCAATTCTAGTTGGATGGTTTTGGGGACTAGGACAAAGAAGGATGGAACACGAGAAAGTACCCATTTACCTAATTTTTCATTTACAAATAAAACAAAAAAACAAATATAATCAGTAGAGTTTGATGTTGCCCATGAAAATTAGAGAGACATTGCCAGGATATTTTTCCTAAACTCAATTTGAGTTCTAATACAATATAACTACCTTTAAAAAGAAAAAAAGAAAAAAAGAAAAAAAACTAGAGTTTGCATGTTGAACATGCGGACTCTACTTTTCAGCTAAGTTCGCATTTTCAACATGTGTAACGACATATCAACATGGAGTTCGCAGGTTCAACCAGCAAACTTCAAATTTACATTGTTTGGGTATTATGTTTTCAAAATGTGTTACTTTTTTAGAATATGATTTTTTTTTAATTTTTATGTATCCTGATGGTTTTTCCAAACTGAAAGAGTAGGTTTTTTTTTTTTTTTTTTTTTTTTTTTTTTTTTTTCATTTGACAGTTGATATACAATAGGTCTCAAAGACGTGTGTGTACTCATTTTATTGATGATGTATTGTCAAATGTGTGAAGGTTGAATTTCTTAGCAATAGATGACAAAACCCGCCACCATCCTGCTTCAATATCTGTTAAATAGATGAGGACTGAAACTTCCTAATTTTTACCTCTTTGTCATATCACTCAACAAATTCTTACAAACATTCAAACTTGTGAGGACGATTCATAATTGAGTAAAATTGTAGAGCACACCCATATTTAGATTTGTATGTATCTGTGTTAAAATTGTACTCACACCCATCTTTGTAATGTGAGAAAATCACAAGTGAGACCCATGAGATTGGAGTTAAGATTGGTAAAGTTATTCTTGTGTCAAGCTCTGTGGAGCTTGTTGGTGGTGGTTGAGTCTGTCAATTCATTTAGGTTGTAGTAAGACCTATAATCATTAGCTAGGTTGTTGAGCTTTTGAATTCAGTTGTGAAGGTTCCTGAGCCCTGTGAAATTTGATTGTGAAGGTTCCTGAGCCTTGTGAAATTCAATTGTGAAGGTTACTGAGCACTATAAATTCTGTTAGATTACTAATTCCTAAAATTCAGTGAACTTTCGTGGAGCTTGAGAAGTAGTTATAGCCAAGGATTTAGGTAAACATTTTGGTCAACCACTATAATAGTATAAGTGCAATTTCTTTGTTCCTAAACTCTTTATTTTCATAAAAAAAAACCTTCATACTTGTTTGTTTGTATTAAATGTCTTTCTTATTACAATCTAAAAGATTGTGATTCTTGTAATGCCCCAAGCTCAACTGACCCAAGTGTCTTGATAAAAGTTCACAACCCAGATGATTTTTTTTTTTTTTTTTGTAACACTTAAAGCTAAACTAGCTCAAGTACAGAGTCCATAACCCATATGGCGTTTTTTTTGTAACGCCCCAAGCCAAACTGACCCAAGTATCTTGAAAAAAGTCCACAACACATACCACAGGGGTTAAAATGTTAGCCTCTGCCATTTAATCCTTGACGTCCCTGTGAAGGCCCAATACCAGGATCCTCTCCTAGGTGATGTGGGTTTTCAGAGGCATAGGCCCATCATCACAACAAAGAGTGTACAATGTGACCCACACATCGCGAGAGGTTAATGCTCAGATACTACACTACTATTCGTAACGCTCCAAGCCCAACTAACCCAAGTACTTTGAAAAGAGCCCACAACCCATACCATATGAGTTAAAAAGTTAGCCTAAAGGTATTTGGTAATCAATAATTGGTACTTGTGGGTTATAAACAATAGAATTATATCTTTCGTAATTAATGTAGAACACTATATTTTTGAAAAATTACAATCTCCCCCGTTTAAATTCTTGACATCTCTGTCAAGGCCCAAAGACCAATTACCAAGTACCTTCTAGTTGTGATCACTATTTTTAATAGTTCAAAAATACCTGACGGTCAAATTTAAAATTAAACAACAAAAAAAACACTATTTTCAGCAGCCCTCGCAAGAGACACAACTCATCATCATTTTTCTACTATCACTCATACATATGGTTGATGGCTTTGCTAAAATGACATTGACTGCTAACTACCCAAATAAGAGGGTTCCATAATGATTCGCATGTGGCTGCTTGGTGGTATGTCATAATTATATGTCATCAACTTTACCTTTAACTAGAAATACAAAATCAGAAAGCCAAAAGGAAAAACAAAAAAGAAGAAGAAAGATAACAAACATGACAATGCAGGAATCATTTTGGTTTTTACCCGTTGGAAAATGGTCAAAGCACACTCACCTATCAGGCTGCCTATCCAACTCTCACAATACCCACCTCTCGTCAGTTAAATTTAAGAAAAATAACACTCAAACAAAACCAACAATCACATGTATGTATAAATTCTAGAAAGAATTGTATGACATGAATTTATAATATATATATATATTTATATATATATGTATGTATGCGTGATCCAGCTCCATATATTGGCTATATTTTGGTTAATTTGTGTTTTGTTTCCTCACAAGAGATGCTGAAGGTCCCATTTTCAAAAAGTTCTTCACACACTTTCCCAGTGAAATGCATTTCACATTTTTAAATCTTTGACAAAAGCATAGCAATTAGTAGTTGGTTTTGGTAATTAAATGGTTCAGATTGAGAGAAAAAACACACGCAAATTGAAGAGATTATTTATGATCAGTGGTGGTGACTTCTTCCTTGAAGACTGCATTCTGCTGTTCCAGTGATAGGGTTGAAATCGAGCAAGAGAAAATTTATGTTACTATTTTGACCCTCCGTGATACTTACTCACCTAATCACATATAACCAGGAGTAATGCCAGCATATATGCCAAAGATGAATAGAAATGCGTGTCAAGGGAACTCAAAAATAGCTTTGAATGCGTGTCAAGAATGACTTATTCTATAATATATATATATTATAGATTTATATAAATAAATAAAGTATTCTAATATTATCATATTAATATCTTTATTAGTCTGATTAATATTAGTGTTCGTTTTTGGACAATTTAGTATATATTATTATATTTTTCTATTGTATTATTATATATTAATATAATAATATTAGGGAATTAGTATATAATATTATTATTTTTCTTATTTTTTTTTATTATTTAGATTTTTTTAATAGTTTTACAATATAAGATAAAATCTTTTTTGAATACAAGAAGTTTGATCTATCCCTAAATAATTTAATTTATATATATACATAAATGCTTAAAAGTGCATGTAAGGCAACAATAAGTAAGCAAACAACACAAGCAATGCAAAGCTAGCTAGACATGCTTCTTTCTTTTTGATCTTTATATCTACATCTAATTATCGTAATATATTTAAAAATTAAAAGAACCAGGTATTCACACATAACCAAATACATTCATATACGTCGTTTGGTTTCATCACCCATTAATTATCTCTCATCTTTTTCAAATTACATCATCCGCATTCATTAATTATCTTATTTCTCCCAAATTAATTAACCATATGCAATTAAGTTTGTATTTTTTTCAATCTCCTAAACTTCTTTCTCTCTCTCTTCATTTACGAAACACTTAAAAAGTTTCCTAGGGCTTCACTCCATACTTTTTTCTAATTGCAGTTTTGTTTTTTTTGTTTTTTAAATAATTTTCTCCATATATATATATATATATATATATGATTTACTCTCACTCTTTATTCCTAACAAACAAAAAATGTACCCTGTAGGTACATAAACAAAACTAATTCGATTTGTCTCTATTTATAAATAAAAATGATTTAATTTCAAGAAAGGATATATCAAAGAATTATTTGAGTAACTAACTTTTTAATTTAATAATTTCTTAAATCCTTATTAGGATTGATCAATTATGCTAAAAATATAACATGCGGTTTGATATTTCAAACCAACAATTAGTATTGATACCAATTTCAAAAAATCACAACGATAGGAATTAGCCATGTTTTCATGCAACACAGAACAACTTATTCAATATTCATTGATCAACCTTAAATAGGTTGATGAGTATCACCCAATTCCATAAATGACCCTAATTCCAACTCATCAATCCTAATCTTACAAATCTACCCTTATCCCAATTTTAATCCATATCACACATGCATTATAAGCACACTTAGATACATCAATTTCAATCACACCTTAATGGATTTAGATTCTCTCTTGTATAAGAAAGGATTCTATTTAAGAGAAAGACACAATATTTTTTCTCTCAAAGTATTTTTAAGTTTGATAAAAAGAAAAGTATGGTCTTTTCTCTCACAATCGTCATGAGATTCAAATTTTTGTTTAAGAAATATGTAGGAGAGGACATAACTTTCCTCTTCAGGGACAATATATTAAATACACAGTGGGAAGAAGTCATTACGCCTTCATTTTTGTTAATATAGGTTTTGACCCAAGCCCAACACTTCCTTACAAATAGCCTTCCTCTCCCAAGCTCAAGAGACTCCTTCACTTTCTCCTTCATTTTTCTCCTTCATTTTTCTCAATCACTTTCTCTCTCTATACGCATATTTGTTTATCTTCTATACTGATTTAAGCTTCAGAGTGTTAACAGGTTCCCAGGACCACCTCTGCAGGTTTACTTGGAGCACGAGGAAAGCATCTCACCAAATCTCTAGCTCAAACAAATTTGACATTAACATTGGCATCGTCCATGGGAAATCTATATAATTTGGGTTTCTTGATTTCACATAACTCTCAAACTTGAACACAGTGTAACACCTGTAGATCTCATAGGAAGACTCTAAAAGCTTGGTCAAAAACCTAGGACAGGAGGTCGTCCAGGTCACCAGCTCATCCATGCCCTAGCATTTCATACAGGACAATAACTTGTCCAGGTCAACAACTCATTCAAGATGACAACTCGTCTAGGTTAGCAGCTTATCCAGGATAGTGGATCGTTCAGGTCAATAGCTTGTCCAGGACCACAACTCGTCTAGGTCAGCAGCTTGTCCAGGATAGCAGCTCTTCCAAGACAATAGCTCGTCCAGGATAGCAGCTCATCCATGCCCAACAACCCGTCCAGGACAGCAACTAGTCCTAATCAGCAATTTGTCTAAGTTACCAGCTCGCCCAGGGCAACATATAGTCTAGGACAACAACCCGTCCATGCCTCAACAGCTTGTCCAGGTCACCAGCTCATCCACCCCACAACAGCTTGTCCAAGGACAACAGGTCGTCCATAACAGTAGCCTCTCTAAGGCTCAGCAGCTCGTCCAAGACAGCAGGTTGTCTAGACCAGTAGCTCGGGCTCAAGTCCACCTCAGCCCAGAAGCCTAACTCGGGCCCAAGACCAACTCAACTAGGTTTATCCTATTACAATTCAGTCCCTATACTTTCATATATTATGAAAAATGCCTAAATATTTTAGATATTTACACTAATGGTCCAAAAGTTTATAAATTTACAGTTATCTCATAATACTTCAATAATTTATAGAGTTACCACAAACTCTTTTATATTTTTAAAATATGCCCCCAACATTTATATTCTTAGCCTAAATGATTAGAATAATTGCACATAGACCTTAAGCTTTTATATTCTCATGTAAATGACCTAAATGATTAAAGAAAATTGCATATGAGCTCCTAAGTTCTTTAAATGGCCTAAAACTTTATAAATTTTGCACAAATTACCTGCGAACTTCCATGCTCTTGTAGAATTGTTTGTCAAGGTTGTATTTACATGCAAATCGCCTAGAACAGCATATTTAGTTCAACTTATACTTGCTTAAATGCTTGATTGCCTGTTAATCAAAAACAAAAATATTTCAACACAAACAAAATCTTGAGAGTTTTAAATTATTTAGTGACAATTCATGAGCTCACCTAACCACCATAATTGTGGGTTCGTCACTAAGACGAGCATGACCACTTACTTAACAAGGTAATTGGCTCCTTAAAGATAATTCACCTAATGTCGCCTACACCCCACAATTTATAGTTCAAGATCAAACTATGAAATTGATTGCCTAATGCAACATGGTCTGGTAACCGCACTATATTTTTGACATGTTATTGCATATTTATCGAAAAGCACGTTATTACATGTTTACCATCATATGTGGCTAATGAATCTTTTGTTGAGATCGGTTGCTCAGCCATAGTTACAGGAAATTCTTACAATCAAAGCAGAAAGGGAAAGGCATAGCCCCTTACAACCAATCAAAGAGATTGGAAAGAAAACCCAAAGGGGAAAAATGGTCGAAGTTCACCTTAGAGACCAATGTCCCAAACAAGGGAACCGGACTTTCCTTGGTGCTCACGGTACTAGTAAATGAGGCCGACAGGCTATAGTCCTGAGGTTCGAACCACCCTGAGTAGGTCTGGAGAAAGTGAGAGGCACTAGGATATGTCCCCACCTCTGAACCTTAAAGGCCGAACTCCTGCCAGCGAGATGGAGCCCTGAGGAGTTGGTAGGATTGGCTACGCTGGCCGTGTCCTTAAGACCACACTCAGATACTAATCTCCAAAGGTTAGATAGCTCATGATGAGCTTCACCTAGTAGAACCCAAACACTCTATTGGGTCGTGAGAAAGCAAATCGAAAGCTTATGATAAGCTCGACCCTAGTAGAACTAAGAACAACTATAAGCAAGACAAAAGAAGGATAACTAGCCAAGGTATATAAATTATGAATTAATTGCTTATGACTGCATATAATTGCAATTGCATGTCATTTTATTGGCATAAGGAGCCAAAGATCTCCACTTTAGGTAACATGGCCTCAAGTCAGGTCTCCCATTTTCTCACCAATTGAGCATAGTAACTAAAAAGTTACCTATTATTCATGAAACATGACAAAGGGAACTCCGAGCACATACCTCACCCCTTACACTATTATCGTAAAGTCTGCCTTAGTCATGTTATATGAGAAATCTAACATTTCAACAAAATGAGATAGGCTGCAGGTACACAATATGGGCTAGCAATTTGGTTTTGCCCCCAGTTGACTTTAAATCCGAATCACTTCGTTCCTTGAACTCGTTTGGGGACTGATGTTAATTTAAGTTTTGACCTAAGCCCAACAAGGCCAACGCTCCCTACAATCAGCCTCCCTCCCTCCAAGCTCGAGGTACTCCTTCACTTTCTCCTTCATTTTTCTCCTTCACTCTCTCTTTGTATGCATATTTGTTTATCTCTTTATACTGACTTAAGTTTCGAATTGTTAACAGGTTTCCAGGACCACCTCTACAAGTCTACAATAGCAACGAAGGGACCATCTCACTAAATCTCCAACTTGGACAAATATGACATTAACAATTTTAGAGTTAAATTTTCCGATGTACTGAAAAGATCCAAATCCATTAATATTTTACTCGTACACTTTCTAGTAACGACATAAAGACATTTTTTAGTTAAATTTTACATTTTCAAAACAAATGTGTTTTTATGCAATAGATTCAAGTAAATCTATTCTTTCATCTTTTATTAATTTTTAGTAATTTAGGTTAAAAACAAATTGCATACTAAAAATCAAAATTTTCAAATGAGTGACCTGGGGGCACTTAGCCTATAAGAAATATAATTTTTACAAGCTGGAACTTTTTAAAGTAATAATTTAAGCACTAAATAATACTGAAATCATTATTAACTATCTTAATAAATTTTATATTTATAAAAACTTAATAAATGTCTTTAAAATATCTATTAGAGAAATTCTTAAAAATTAATTGAATTAATTAATATTCATGTATTTTGAAGTATTTTTTATTTTCAATTTAAGAGATAATAATATATTAAAAATTCTATAATATTTCCAACTACAATTATGTAGGTCCCTATAATGAGGGACACAAACTTCAATGATGTATTGAAGTTTTCTTTTGAGTACCAAGTTGGGGGACCACATGTGCTGTACAAGCAGTCCTTTTACACTTCTCTTTTCTTTTCCTGAATGATAAGGACGAGAAACCGCGGGCAATGGGCAGCATAGGGAAAAGAAAAAGAGATAAGAGGATGACAAAACAAAAGGATCCCATTCCACCACCGCTTCACCAATTTTGTCTTGTGCTTGCATTCGGTCCATTTGACTTACACAAAACAAGGCAGTATTAATGAAGTTTGTGTAAGTAACTTCTCCCAACCACTAATAAAATAGATAAAATGGAGAAACAGAAAGGTCTGGCTTATCATAAATTTCAAACTATAGCTTCCCAATACATGAGGCAAAGAGCCAGTCCAGTTTAACGGGTAAAATGACTAGAAGATGAGGTACTATTGAGCTAAATGTTCAATAGTTTCAAAGCCTGGTTGCTAATATACATAGGGTAAGATTCTCCAAGGAACAAGTTTACAATAGTCTGCCCATATTTCTTTGTACTTCTCTGCACAACGAGCTTCATCCCTTTTCTCTCTCCAAATCAGCAAAATAAGAAGATATATTGGATAGAAGTATGGAACTGGAGAACTGTCAAATAATCAAATTGAAAATTCATTAAGAAAAATCATTATCCGTATCAACATATAGATGAAGAATTTAGGAGATCACCTTATTCCACAAGGCAAACTAAAGGAGAGTGCGAGCAACAAGTCCCCTAGGTAATTGCAGTGCCTAGCTACTCCCCTTCACGTAACAACCACAGTAATTAATAACTACTTCCAGAAGAAGCGTAAGGCATTACCCATATATTACTAAGTAGGACAAGATAGTCACTGTAATCACTAGGGACTAAGCATGACTGTTTCTAAAATGAGTACTCAAAAACAGGGCCAAAAGGAACATAGATGTAGGATAGCAACCATTTATTTTTCATGATATACTCCATGAAGTTGGTTATCAGAAACTAGAGGCCTAATGTTAAGCTAGACAATGTTTAGTACGTAATACTCCAACTGCATATTGTACATGGAAAAATCAAACTGTGATAGAGAATTACTGAAGTGCTGAGAGATTAAGCCACCTTCATCCCAATGCGTCAAGTTGTGTGGGCGTTTGGACAGGAAATTATTACCTAAATATACATCAGCTTAGTTGATGTGATGCTTCATTACTATAACACATCATCAACAAAGGCAGGAAAGCTACCTCTTAGTAATGAACTACAGGTAATTCCTACATCAAGTATATTTACTTCCATAAATCTTGTATATTGAATGAAAATTTACAAAGGTATGGTTAATGACCTTCAGATTGTCTCCTTTTCTAAGAGCAAGGTGAGGAGTGAGATCATAGGTCCTAGGTGCTGCATACATTTGTGTACATATGTTGGTCCAGTTACCTACCAAAAACTATGAATATATCTGCTCGGTAACCTACCCAAAAAGTAGGAATACATTTTTGTTCTTCACATATGTACACATAATAATTACAAATGTATAACATTTCCATTAAGTATATAAAGACAACAACAACGATAAGCAATGTGATGAAATGAAATCTTACCAATAACCTGAAGCAAGTAACTTTCCCCCAATGACTTTTGGAGGCCTACCCCATATAAGTGCTTTTGGATTCTTTTTAAACACATGCTTTTGCTTGTTAGCTCCACGAAATACAAGATACCTGTGTATTTTTAGTTAAAGTGACTATGGCTTAGGCATATTCCCCAGATGAAAGGTAACCATACTAAGTACATCAAATAGTAACTTACCCGATCAGAAAAACAAAGCAATTTGCTATAATAGCTGCTGTTGTGAGGTCCACCTTGTTCCACAAAAGCCACCAACCCTAATAGCAGCACAGTTGGCAATCCATGCAAAGTAATAAATTTCCACGTGAAATCATAATTACAGGTGCATCTGCTAAACGTGGGGTAAGTTTTCTGCTCAAGTTATGATGTCCCCAAAGCAGCATTGAAGCATTTGTTCATGCTCAAGGAACTAAATTTTCCATTGATAAAGAAAAACACATAGAAAGAACTAAACAAACAGAAGTTAAGGAGCAATTCTAATTAAATTTAATGAAGTAAGGCAGCATCAAAAGATCTTTTAGAAACCACCCACTCTACCTAAAAAGTTCTGAATGGTTTTATGATTCATTCTATTTGGTATGACATATATGAATTTAGGTTCAGCCCTTGAAAATCTAAAATGAAAGCCTTTGAAGTTTAGCAATAAAGACATGCTTGCCCTAAACACTGATGCATGCAGCAAGCTTTAAGGTTGGACTTGGAGTGGGGAAGGGGGCAAATAGAGGATGCAGTAAGCTAGGCCCAATTCTAAAGACAGTTGAACAGGCTCTTGCATTGCAGTGATTCCCAAAAAACTTTTTGTCAAGATATAACCAGAAATATGAAAGAAATGCAACATCTCTAACCGCAGAATTACCTAAATGCTCTTTTCAGAGATGAGATACAATTTCACCAATCCAAAATGAAGTTCTTTACTTCAGTTTGTCTGATCCCGTCTCTCCCCTCCCCCCAGAAGAAAGTTAAATATAATATATATATATATATATGATATATACAAACAGAGGATATTGACAAGCATGCTCATGTCAATGACCAAATTGCATAGTATCTTACAATTAGAATAATTGTACCAAAATGGACCAGATACATGGAACCTTCATCCAGAATCCAAGTGAATAACCAAAAAGAAAGCACAAAAAGACAGGGTAGAATACATGTTATACAGATTTATTGCCACATCTGGAATGAAACCTCAATAAATTGGATTCCAAATTGTGCCATCATGATAGTACATCAGTATGGAACACAACTTACAATCATTATAATGTGTACTTCAGATGTAATACAATTGCAATAAAAAATGGGCAAACTAACGGAACCATTAGATCTCTCTCACTTTTTCTCTCGTAAACACATTCACAGACAGAAAGTAAAATACATAGAGATCTAATGGGAATGATAGCAGGGAAGCCAATGCAATGTATAAGATAATCCATATAGAGGAGTTTTGAACACACAAGAACATGGAAACCATTTTAATAATCAGTAAATTTAAGTTCATAACTAAAAGTATGACCATGAGCCAAAAATGAGTATGTAGCACATAACTATGTGTGCTTGTGAAGAAAGTGTAACATTTCATTTCTTAGTTATAGTCTAGAGGTGCATGCCTGTATGCTAAAAGTGAATGGAATCCACACTAGATCTCCAAATACCAACATGAAGCCTAATCTCTCTGCAATTATGTCCCACCTGTAAAGGAGAAATATACAGTAAGTAAGTAAGTCATAAATGAATGACCAAGTAAACATTACTCAATTCCTCATCATGATATAATAAAAAAGATGAAACATAAAAATAGTAGGAGAGATGCTTGAGTGATATTATTGCATATATGCATAATAAACTTAGTAGAATGAAAAAGTGAGATAAGAAACAAAAAAACAACAATAAAGCCAGAAGTACATTAAAAAAAACTAGAGGTTCTTAGATCTTGGAAGTGATGCATATTGTCTGAGCTGATAGCAGCTCAGGACCTAAAATTCTCTGGCATGCTAGCAAAAGAACTAGAACCATCCCAAAGCAACTTTGAGTGTACAAAATATGCAGGCTTTTGGCTCTTTCCGTAACCTTATGTTAGCTTGGCTTTTGCAACCACTATTAAGTCTTCATGGATATCATAAAAAGCTTAATTTTTCATGCATGAACTGTCAACGTCTCCACTATTATTAACATACAAAGCCTTTAATGGAACACTTTTTTTTTTTTTTTCAGATCAAATACCACATACTATACTGCTCTGGATTTTAATATAGATAACTACGTGACTTCTTACTGACTAGGGTTCAAAAATGCTTTAGGCTCTAGATGCACCCATGCGCTAAGGGTCCCTGGAGCCGAGGCGCAAGGCACAAGCACGCGCCTTTGCAAAGTTAGGCAAACATCTAATGAAAAAAATCTACATATATAATAATTCCAAGCTTACAACAAGTAAAAACTAATACCATTAAGTTATGATATAGAAAACATTATCCATAGGCAAGAATTCCAGGATGTAGAAAGTAAAGGTTGATAAAAACAATCTAGGTAAAGTAAATATGTCAAGCAAGAAGTCCACTAAGCTAACAAGTAAAAATTGAATTTCTTCGTTCTTAAACAGGGCAGAGATAGCTAAGGTTTACTGCTGAGTATTCTTTATTTTCAGGTACAAAACAGGACAGAAATAGTTAAGGTTAAAGTCGCACAAATGTTCTGATTTTTGTGTACAATAGCAGAGATTAGACTAAGCAAGGATTAGTATAAGCAGAAGATGAAGAAGACTTAGAAAGTAACTATAAAACATGATAGATAATAGGCAGACTTGCATTAAAAATATGCTCTACTTTTTGGCCAGGTAACAAGGAAACTCAAGACTTCGTAGGCTGCTTAGAATCAGGATTTTGGTTCAACAGTTGTGTTAGTTTTTTTTTTAATGTTTTAGGGACTTTTCAGGTTTCTATTAAGACTCTTCCCAATGTTTGACTTTTTCTATTTATGAGGAAACTAAAAACCTGAGGAGTTTTACTCAAAAAGAAAAAACTTAAGAGGCTTTTTCAAAATAAAATAAAATTTGCAGCGCCTTTTGTGTGCCTTGAGTGCTCCTCATGGCGCCTCAAAACATGAAAAAGGTGCATACCTAGTGAGCTTAGGTAGAGCCTTAGTGTTAACGCCCGCCTTTAGAGATGCAGAGGCGAGGCTTTTTCCCAAAAAAAAAAAAATTTGCAGCACCTTTTGTGTGCCTTGAGTGCGCCTCATGGCGCCCCAAAACATGGAAAAGGAGCACGCCTAGTGAGCCTAGGCAGAGCCTTAGTGTTAGCACCCGCCTTTAGAGGTACAGAGGCGAGGGGGTCTGCACTTTGTGCCTTTTGCGTCTTAGGTGCACCTTTAATAACACTGACCTCCGCTATAACAGGGATGAGGTAGAAAGAAAATACAGTCACATACTTGACTACTGGTGTCCTATGATGATCTTAGCTTCAACAAAACCTGGCCTATCCATGGGTTATTATTAGGTCTATTTTCGAATCAACTATATAATATGTGCACACATTTACAAGCAAGTAATGCAACTTTGCTGGCACTTCAAACTAACTATAATATTTCAGGTTGAAATCTTTCCCCAGATTTTCACATCTGAATCATTAATTATAAGAAAGTGGCATTTGAACATCCATCGCTTTCAATATGGGCTGAACTCAAACATATCAATTGCTAACTGCAGAAATGTGGTCTTCAAGCATTCATATTCTAATTCTTTTACTACATCAGTGCGTGGTCCTGATAATTCTAACCTCACGCTTCATTATCCACTTAAAGTTGTAATAGTAATCCATTATTTAGCTCAGTTTCAATAAATTATCAGACCCGTATGTATTTTGGGTTGATAGTCACAGGAAGAAACAAAAAATATATTTACGAATCAGCAGTGTTATTGTTTTTGGCTTAGAGATAGTTTTTACTTGCTGAACTTAGTAGGCTACATCATGAACCTCTTGTCTTTAGCTAATTTTTTTTCCTTTTTTACTTAGAATTCTTGCTTATAGCTATTTTTTCTTCCTATTTTTACTCTTCCATAACATATTGACAATAGATTTTACTTGATGGAAGCCTGAAATTCTTGCTTGTAGCAATTTTTGTTGTTCTCTTTAGTAAAGCGCTTGGCTTTCCTCAGGCATGCGCCTACGCCTAGAACCAAGGCTCCAAAGACCGTTTGCGCCTAGGTGTGCCTAGAGCCTTTAATAACACTGCCAATCAGTAATTCAAACAAGCCCTTGCAGGGAATTTAAATCAATTCATAAATATGTTTAGTGGGATACAGGTGACGAGCTTACGTAGATGTCATGTACTCCTCATATACAAAGTAGTCCAGGATATATAGCTGCAATATCATGAAGAGAAAAGAATATTCACAGTTTCACGTAAAAAAAAAAAAAAAATTGATTGTAAGAACAAAATTATTACTCAGTATTACTAGATTACCGCACAGAATAGCTGGTAGAGAATCATTGACTGGCTCAAGGTAGCATCTTGAATGCTTTTTGCAAGAACTGATAGGTTAATAAGTAGCCATCCCATCATCCCTGCTCTAACAAAAAAAAATCTGCAAAGATAATAAATAAATAAATAAAAACAACTTATTAGAGTTGACAGAGTATCATATCATGTAAAAATTGAACTTCATTGTCAAGTTCATTGCAGAATGCTAGATTGCAATAGAAATTTAGTTATCAGTAACCATACTGAAAACTAAACAAGTTGTGTCAAAACAAGAGTAAGACAGGTATCAAAAACATTTCAAATATGGACTTAAAAAAAGTTAAGAAATATGGCATCTGAGTGAGCAACAAATTTACAATCCTAATTGCAATGAACTTTAAAGCAAGGACATGCATGGGACATGTGAAAGGACACAACAGAAATATGAGAAGATGAAGAAAACAGAAAATTTAGGATATAAGTCACATGACACAAGGGGAACAGAGCACTTACTAATATTACCATAGGTTTCCTTTATTTAAATTTTCTTAGTACCTCTTTTCCCTTGTAAGTTACTTTTGCATACACTAATTTACAAAAGTTAAGATTACCACATCAAATCAAGTTATCTTTATCGTACTTGGACCATGCTCAGTAGAATATCTAATGCGAAAAATTAATTTTTTTAAAGAAACATGCATGTCTTCAGATTTTTTTCAGGCGTCATACAAAGGTGGCATTGGACAAAAAGTTCACATCCAGGTTTCTCTGTGCAACATAACATTGCAAAGACAGACAATTTTATGGAGTGTAGGAGAATTTATTTTCTATAAAAAGGAAGAAAAGAAAACTAGAGATTTCTATTTATAATAAACATCCAGGTAATCCTAAATTAAAAAGTTGTTTTGTTGCAACCATATTGTAAACGGTGTCTTTTTGAGAGGGTAATAGAACGGGAATAACAACCAGGTGTGCCAGCTTGAATGAAAGCCAATCAGAAGCTGATGAGTTGGCTCTGAGCTGGAGAAAATAGTTAGCCGTTAGTTAAGTCTGTTAGCTGAAGTGTTAGAATGTTTGGGAATCTGTTAGAGCTAATCCCTTATGTTAATTCCTATAAACTGGGATTTCATTGCAATTGGATCATAATCAAATTTTTGGAATGAAACTCAGTTCCTTTTAGTTATTTGTTTTCGTTTGCTTTGTGTTTGTTTCCTGAGAAAACAAGTTCTCGGAGAGGGTCTGCAACAACTGGTATCAGAGCAAGCGAGATCCAATTATGGTGAATCAAACTCAAGCCAAGATCCTTCGATTGGAAGCTAGAATAGATGTACATAATGAAATTCTGATGAAGATGAGGGAAGGCAAGATTTGTTGAATCAAACCATCTAAATCAGAAAATGGGTGTACATAATGAAATTCTGATTATGATGATGGAAAAATTCCAGCTGCTAAGGGAAAATCAACCGCAGAATCCTCCACACGTTGCACCCCCAAACTTACCTCACGTTGCACACCCAAACTTACCTCGGTACCTGTAACGGCAGATGGAGCTCAAGCTGAAACTGCAAATCTGGGTAACAATGGCGGAATACCAAGAAACAGACAGGGAATCCATGTAGGACCTGGTGTGAATGCAATTCCCAGATTCCACAAGCAAGAATCAGAGGAATGAATGGAGTTCAAGATTTTCTCAATCTTGGATTCTTTGGAGGAGTACTAGCAACAAATGGACAAAATGGGGGAGGAGTTAAAGGAGAATGTGTGCCAGAAGCAATGAATGCTGGAATCCCTGATCTGTTTGGACAAAGAGAAGCAATGTCAGGCGCAATATTATTATCATCCTATCCAATATGCAAGAATGGAGTGTCCCAGGTTTGAAGGTGAAAATTTCAGGGACTCGATGTATAAGGTGGAACAGTTTTTTTGAAGTGGAGAGAGTACTGGATGTACATAGAGTAAGAACAGTAAGTACTCACCTGGAAGGGAGGGCTCTGCATTGGCACCCAGCATTAATGAGTAGCTTGGTAGGTAGGAGCGCTATATTGCCATTATGAGGCGGAGATTTGCCAATGGAGCTTTTGAAGATCCAGTAGCAGACTTGATGAAGCTTAGGCAGTGGAGTTCTATGCTAGAGTACCAAGATCAGTTTGAAAGAAAGCTGTCTGAAAGCTTTTCAATAAGCTGTTTCTTAAGGGGGTTGAATAGAGAGATTGAAAGTGCAGTAAGGTGTTTTGCCCCAAAAACCCTGCTTGAAGGAATGTACTTGGCCAGACTGCAAGAAACCACCATTCAAGAAATCACCAAAAAGAACCAATACAGACCCACTAGTTACCAAAATCCACCCAAACCCAACACCTTTCACAGAAGGACTAGGGATTTCATTTCATGCACTATGGGGATTGGATGAATTTCACACTATGAAGGTGGAAGGAAAGGTGAAGAGTAAGAGGTTGCTGATATTAGTGGATAGTGGAAGTACTCACAACTTCATAGATGTGAGTTTTGCAGAACAAGCTGGCTGTAGACTGCAGAAAGCAGAGGCAATCCAAGTAACAGTAGCTAATGGAGACAAAGCCAGAATACAACATGCTTGCAAGGGGTTGATATGGGAAATGCAAGAAGGAAGGTTCCAAGACTTTCTGACCATGGTATTAGGAGGATGTCAAATGGTCCTTAGGGTGCAGTGGTTAGCTCAACTTGGACCCGTCTTATGGGATTTTGACAAATTGACCATGCAATTCTGGAAAGGAGGACAAACTTATAAAATTAAGGGTATACAATCTCAGGAAATGAAGCTCATAGAAGGTGGCGAAATAAAGCACACTAATTCAATCTGGGAGAGCACTAATGATGGTGCATATCAATGAGGTGGAATGCACCTATATGTTGCAGCAACAGGAAGTCTGCAGAAAAGCCTCAAGAGGTGAATCATGCATATAGGTCTTTACAGAACTTGCTAGATCAGTTTGAATATATATTTGCAGACCCTAAAACACTGCCTCCCCATTGAATACACGACCTTTTTAAAAGATGATAATCAAGTGGTCAAACTGAGACCATACAGATATCCCGCATTACAGAAGGATACAATTGAAAAAATAGTGCAAGAGATGCTAGAATCTGGTATAATCAGAAACAGTAATAGTCCATTTTCATCTCACATAGTCATGGTAAAGAAAAAGGATGGGTCTTGGAGAATGTGAGTGGATTATAGACAATTAAACCAACTCACAATTAAGGATAAGTTCCATATTCCTAATTGATGAATTACAAGATGAGTTGTATAGTGTTATGCTATTTTCCAAATTGGATTTAAGCTCTGGTTATCACCATATTAGAATGTCAGAGAAAGATATTGCCAAGGCAGCTTTAGAACCCATTCTGGACATTATGAGAATTTGGTAATGCCTTTTGGCATGCTCCTTCAACCTTCCAAAGCCTCAGGACTGAAGTATTCAGGCCTTATTTGGGGAAGTTTATTCTGGTATTTATTGATGCCATTCTGATATACAGCAAAAGCTGGAATCAACACTTTGATGAATATAAAAATAAAATTTGAGATTATGAGGCATCACACCCTATTTGTCAAAAATCAAAGTGTTCATTTGGGGCAAAGGAGGTGGAATACTTAGGGCATGTGATCAATTAGAATGTAGTAGCTGCAGACCAGAAAAAGATTGAATGCATGTTACCATGGCATGTACCAAGGAATGTCAAGGCTCTGAGGGATTGGGCACTAGGAATTATGGAGCCATAAGCAGACCTTTAACAAAACTGCTGAAGAAGAAGAGCTTATGTTGGTCTGCAAAGCAGCATTCCAACTGTTGAAAAAAGCTATGACACAAGCCCCAATACTGGCTATGCCTAATTTTGATAAGATATTTGTGCTAGAAATTGATGCATGTAATAGTGGTGGAATAGGTGTTGTATTAATGCAGAATACCAGACCTTTAGCTTTCATAAGCAAGGCTCTATCTGCTAAGCATTATCCACCTATGAGAAGGAAATGTTAGAAATTATTCTAGCAGTAAAGCAGTGGAGCTCTTACTTGGTGGGGAGACACTTCCAGATCAGGACAGATCACCAGAGTCTCAAATACCTAACAAACCAGAAGTTAGTTACCTCAGCTCAACAGGTCTTAGCCAAAATGATGGGATTTGACTATGAAATATGTTGGGATTTGACTATGAAATATGTTATAAAAAAAAGAAATCACCAACAAGGTAGTTGATGCACTGTCTAGAAGGGAAGAAGATGAGCTGTGTGTGATTCTTTCAACTACAGTACAATCTAAATTGGTAATAGAATCAAAAGATCATGGCAGACATACCAGAAACTTCAAAAACTCATCCAAGATATCTAGCAAGATAAGGAATCTCATAAGCATTACTCTTGGGGACAAGGAATACTGAAGAGAAAAGGGAAACTAGTGGTACATGATGAAATGCAGCTCAAACAAGAACTGCTCAAATTCTATCACGATAGTCCAGGGAGGCCACTCTGGCATTCATCCTACTAGCAAGAGGATTTCTAGCTGTGTGTATTGGAAGGTCCTAAAAAGAGACAGGAATTTGTGAGACAACATCATATCTACTAGCAATGCAAGTATGATAGTGATGCTAGTGCAGGACTGCTACATACCAGATAGAATCTGGTCAGAAGTGGCAATGGATTTTATTGAAGGCTTCCAAAGTCAGGGAAGAGTGTAATTTTGGTGGTGATTGACAGGTTGAGCAAATATGCTCATTTCATCTCTCTAGCACACCTATTTGCAGCACTATCTGTGGCTCAAGCATTCATGGATGGAGTAGTAAGACTGTATGGCATGCCTGCAGCTATTATTTCAGACATGGACAAGATACATCAACAAGTTCTGGCAGGAACTAATGAAAATGCAGGGTGCAAGGTTGAGGATGTCCACAGCTTACTGTTGGATGTAAATATTTAGTTACATAGGAATATTTCAGTACTTTACCCTTTAGGAGTTTATATATATCATAGGTTGTAATTGTTTTGATAATACAACAAGATTTTCTCCTAAAATTCCTACTTGGTATCAGAGCTCCGAAATTAGCCTTTACTGCCACCGTATCAGCCGCCGCCGTGAACAGTGTTTCCGGCGAGACCCACCGGAATCAATCAGCAGATCCTTAATTGCCTCGTTCGGGCGACCAAAACCCCCAAACTTTCATTCAGAAAGGACCTAAGATCAGGGAGTAATTTAAGTTTTTCAGTTCGTGGCCCTATTTTTGTTTTTTCTGAAATTCTTCAATTTGGGAGGTTTTCAGCCGTTTTCTTCCACTTCTTGGCCCTTATTGGCTTCGATTTGAGTGGTTGAGTTGATCGTTTAGGTCGATTTGGAGCGAGAAACCTGTTTAGGTGATTTGTTCTTCACGGGTTGTGATTCGGGGTAGTGTAGCTGCGTTTTTTGTGTTCTATTTGGCGGAGTTTTGCATGTTGGTTGCATTTGCAGGCAGTGGGTAGTACTTTACTGGGCTCATTGGGTGCTTTGTTGACTGATTTGGCTGTGGATTGTCTTATTTCCTTGTTGTGATTCCTTTTTTGCTGCGGATTGAAGTTGATTTGGACTGCATTCCTTGTTTTCAGCTGGTATCTGTCACTCTTGGGTTCTTTTCAGAAATAATTTGAGTGATAAAGTGCCTTAAAGGCTGATTTTGAAAGGGGGGGTCTCTTTTGCTGCAATTTGATTGTTGGTTAAGCTATCTGAGTGTTAATAATTGTTGGGGGACAAGACTATAAGTTGTTGTTATGGAGTTTAATGGAATAGAACTCTTTTCATGTGAAAACACAAACTCCGCTCCTCTTAGTACAAAAGAATTGCAATTTCTTAAGCCCTTGTTGGCTAGACTAGGTTGCAATTCTCATATGAGATTTTCTGGTTTTGCTAATGCTCTCCATGCACATTCATCTTTTGATTCAAACCCATGGATTATAGACTCCAGTGCTTCAGATCATATGACGAGTATCTCTAGTAGTTTTTCTTCATATTTTCCTTGCTCTGGTAAAGAAAAGGTTCAAGTAGCTGATGGTTCTCTGTCATCTATTTCAGGGAAAGGTTCCATTTGTTGTACTCCTTCGTTGACCTTGTCATCTGTTCTTCATGTTCCCAAGTTTTCCATGAACCTTTTATCTATTAGTACTATCACTAAAGACTTAAATTGTACAGTATTTTTTGATTCATCTTCTTGTGTATTTCAGGAATTGAGAATGGGAAAAATACTTGGCTATGGTAAAGAGCACAATGGGTTGTATTTGTTAGAATATGGTCCTGAGATCTTGTCTAAAGAAAATACTAGTGGTTAGGCTCTTCATAGTAGTTCTACCATTTCTTCTCAGCAAGAGTTGGTTATGTGGCATCGTTGCTTGGGATATCCATCTTTTTTGGTTTTGGAAAATATGTTTCCTAATTTACTCAAGCAATGTACTATGAGCAATTTGACTTGTGACGCTTGTGATTTTGCAAAACATACACGCTTTTCTTATCCTCCAAAGAACATAAGAGTACTTCTCCATTTGTGCTTATACATTATGATGTCTGGGGTCCTAGCCGGGTTGTCTCAGTATCTAGTTATAGGTGGTTTGTTACATTTATTGATTGTTATAGTCGAACTACCTGGGTGTATCTAATACGTGCAAAGAATGAAGTGTTTCAATGCTTTCAGATGTTTCACAAGCTGATTTGCACTCAATTTGATGCTAAAGTTAAAGTTTTGAGAAGTGATAATGGTACTGAGTATATTGAGGGATCTTTCCAAAAGTATCTTTGCGATTATAGTATATTTCATCAAACTAGTTGTGTTAATACACCTACTCAGAATGGTATTGCAGAACGCAAAAATAGACATCTATTAGAGGTAGCAAGATCATTGATGTTTACTATGAATGTTCCAAAAACTTATTGGGGGGATGCAATTCTTTCTGTTGCTTATCTTATCAATCGAATGCCGTTACGAGCTCTTGAGTTTAAGACTCTTTTGGATCTTCTTCTCCGAAATTGTTCATTCATTGTTCCTCCTAAAGTTTTTGGTTGCGTTTGTTTTGTGCATGAGCACAAAAAGGATATCAGTAAACTTGACTCGAGAGCTCTTAAATGTATATTTATTGGGTATTCTGCAACTCAGAAAGAATATAAGTGCTACCACCCACCTACCAGGAAGACTTACGTCAGCATGGATGTCACCTTTTGAGAATCCGAGACTTACTTCTCTTCGTCATCTCTTCAGGGAGAGAGCTATAGTGAGGAAGAGTTGACTCATAGAGGTTAGGGGGAGTGGATATCATCCTTGGAGTTGACTTATAGAAATCAAGGGGAGAGAATATCATCTTTGGAATAAGAAGAAAATAACATGGAGATGGAAAATGAAGAGACTGTAAATCAGTAGAATGTAGTGGAGGTTGAGAAAGGGAATGATGGTGAATCTCTTAATGGCAGTAAGGGTTTTATGAGGCAGGAGAATGATGATTTGCTTACGTACAGTCGAAGAAAACATAAAGTTACAGCAATCGAAAGTGTTTTATCTAGCCAAGAGACAATCCCGAACTCAGTTCCACAACCAACACAAACTCCTTTGAGTAGTAAGTCTACAGATCCTACTCTTCCTTACTCTTCAAATCTACCTTGTAATATTCCTAATATTGATGATATTAATCTTCAAATTGCAACTAAAAAAGGAGTTAGAGCATGTACTCGGCATCCTATCTCCAACTATATCTCATATGATTCATTGTCTCCATCCTATAGAGCTTTTGTGTCCTCTTTGTTGTCTGTGTCTATTCCACAGGATCGGAAAGAAGCACTTGCTGATCCTAAATAGGAGGATGCTATGGTTGAAGAAATGAAAGCTTTATCTAAAACCGATACTTGGGAACTTGTTAGTCTTCTTTATGAAAAACGAGTTGTTGGCTGTAAATGAGTCTTTACTATTAAGAGGAAAGCTGATGGGACAATTGAGAGATACAAAGCTAGACTTGTTGCAAGAGGATTCACTCAAACTTATGGGGTGGATTATCAAGAAACCTTCGCTCATGTTGCCAAGATGAATTCAATCAGAGTTCTTATCTCTTGTGCAGTACATCTTGGTTGGGACTTGCAGCAGTTGGATGTAAAGAATGCTGTCTTGCATGGAGACCTTGCTGAGGAAGTTTATATGGAGATTCCCCCAGGCTTCTCCTGTCAAAAGACTGAACGGAAGGTATGCAAGTTGAAGAAGTCCTTGTATGGCCTCAAACAGTCACCCCAAGCCTAGTTTGATAGATTCCGAAAAGCAATGCTTTCTTTTGGGTACCAACAAAGCAATGCTGATCACACCATGTTTGTAAAGCATTGTCATGGGAGGATTACTATTCTTATTTTCTATGTTGATGATATAGTTGTGACAGCAGATAATCCTACAGAGGTATCCAAGTTAAAAAAATCATCTTGCCAGAGAATTTGAGATCAAGGATTTAAGGAAGCTTAGTTACTTCCTTGGAATCGAAGTTGCTCATTCTGAAAAGGGTATCTTCCTATCTCAAAGAAAGTATGTTCTTGATTTGCTAGAGGAGACAGGTATGCTTGGATGCAGGCCTGCGCACACACCTATTGAAGCAAACCACAAGTTACAAAGTGGTGATGGAGAATGTGTTGATAGAGAGAGATACCAACGATTGGCTGGAAAGTTGCTTTATTTATCTCACACTCGTCTAGACATTGTCTATGCTGTCAGTGTAATTAGCCAGTTTATGCATGATCCTCATTCTGCTCATTTGGATGCAGTTCATCGCATATTGCGATACTTGAAATCTAAACCTGGGAAGGGACTCATTTTTTAAAACCATAAAAGCCTGAAGTTGGAAGCTTATACAGATGCAGATTAGGCTAGTTCACTTGATGATAGGAGATCTACTTCAGGATACTGCATATTTGTTGGTGGGAATCTAGTGTCGTGGAGAAGCAAGAAACAGACTGTGGTTGCTAGATCTAGTGCTGATGCAGAATATAGAGCGATGGCTCATAGGACGTATGAGTTGTTATGGCTTAAAAGGTTAATGGAAGATCTCAGATTAGCTGTAGAAAAACCCCTTATGCTGTATTGTGACAACATCGCAGCTATCAACATAGCTCGCAACCCAGTTCAACATGACCATACAAAACATATTGAGATTGAAAGACATTTTATTAAGGAAAAATTAGACTCTAAGCTCATTTGTATACCTTTTGTAAGGTCTGTGAACCAATTAGTTGATGTCTTCACGAAAGGTTTTGGTAACTGTGATTTTCATCCTATTGTTTGCAAAATGGGCATGAGAGATATCTATGCTCTATCTTGAGGGGGAGTGTTGGATGTAAATATTTAGTTACATAGGGATATTTCAGTACTTTACCCTTTAGGAGTTTATATATATCATAGGTTATAATTGTTTTGATAATATAACAAGATTTTCTCCTAAAATTTCTACTCTTACCATCCCCAAACTGATGGTCAAAGTGAAGTCCTTAACAGGTGCCTAGAGACCTTAGGTGTATGACAGGTGAGAAACCTAAGGAATGGGAGAACTAGTTGGCTTTAGCTGAGTATTTGTATAATAGTACCTTCCATACTGCTATACAGTGTACCCCTTACCAAGCAGTATATGGCCAACCCCCACCTACTCATTTGCCATACCTAACTAGTGATTAGAAGGTATAGACAGTGAACAGAAGTTTGGCAGCAAGAGAAGCAGGAATTCAACTGCTCAAATTCGACTTGGTAAGAGTCCAAGCCCAAAGTAGAATAAGATAATAGGTGGATAAGCAAATATCAGATAAGGAGCTGCAATAAGGTGTATTTAAGGTTGCAGCCATACAGGCAGGAATCCTTAGCAACCAGACATAACTTGAAGCTCAATTACAAATACTTTGGCCCGTTTCTGGTCACTGAGAATAGGGGCAGTGGCTTATAGATTGCAGTTTCCATAGAATGCTAAGACATATCATGTGTTCCACATTTCCCAACCCAAAGAAGATAATTGTTGATCACCCAATGCAAGCCAAATTACCTGAAGTGAATGAATCAGATGCTGTCAAACTGGAACCTGTGGCAGGACTCAACAGAAGGATAGTGCAGCAAGACAATAAACCAATCACTCAAATTTTGGTTCAATGGTCACACTTTTTCATGGAGGATGCAACCTGGGAAGAGTTGAAAAAGATCATACATCAGTTTCCAAACTTCCAGACTTGAGGACAAGTCTGTTCTTCAAGGGGGAAATATTGTTGCAACCATTTTGTAAACAGTGTCATTTTGAGAGGGTAATAAAACGGGAATAACAACCAGGTGTGCCAGCTGGAATGAAAGCCAGCCAGATGCTGCTGAGTTGGCTCTGACCTAGAGAAAATAGTTAGCTGAAGAGTTAGACTGTTTGGGAATCTATTAGAGCTAATCCCTTCAATTAATTCCTGTAAACTTGGATTTCATTGTAATTGGATCATATCGAATTTGTTGAATGAAAGTCAGTTCCTTTTCTTTCTTTGTTTTCGCTTTCTTTATGTTTGTTTCCTGAGAAAACAAGTTATTGGAGAAAGTTTGCAACATGTTTGTTCCAAAACAACTAAAAAGAAAGTTATTCATAATAACTCAAAAACATACGAACTGATGTATTCTCACTCGTAAACATACAGAGAAAAAAAAAAAAGGAGTGGATGACATACTTGAGATCAATGCCCATAAAGTGAGGATTCAGCTGTATTCCAAACCACCTATTTATCAACATACATCACAAACATCAAAATGATTGACCAATACAGTTACCCGTGAATGAAGCAAACTACATTGAAACTAGCATCTGTCAGTTCTTTGTCAATCCAGACACAGGGTTTGGTGCTTGAGAATCGGTTATTTTAATTTCATATTAACCAAACTGTGGGAGGTGTAAATATTGGCAATCTAGGTTCCACATGCAGAAGCAGTTTCTTTCCTACACCCAATACATGTCAGATACAATATGAATGTGACACATTCTTCAGCGTACACATAGGTATGATTCAGATTAAGAACTCAAAAAGTTTCAACTATCTGATACTTTTTTATCGTCCTGAACTATCTGATACTTGAAGTCTTATCAAATACACATTTACATGGTGTTGTAAATTTTTTGATGAAGTAACTTAAGATACATCAGTTCTAAAAGGATTAAAAAAAAACAAATTGTCTAAAGTCTAAACTATACTTAGATATTGTCCCCATGACGTGTACCAACTTTGGGGAATCTTATGTTCTCTATGCCTGTGTTGCATCATTTCACATCTTACACACTTGTAACCATGCTTCATAGTTCCCACTGGTTTTCTCCAAGACTGATTAGAATACTCCACACAGATTCTCTTTCTCCATTCACTTCTATTGTCCTATCTAAAGCTACAATCTAGTCTACCTTTTGAATCATATCATTACTTATCAATTCTACAGTTTGTTTGGTTTCCATTTTATCCTTTTTTCCTTACTCGAATTGTTCTCAATCTTCTGCAATATGGAGCTGAAGAGAGGTAGTAGCGTGAGAATATTAGTAGTGGGCCTAGTGACACAGATGTCTGTATGATGCTAACAAATGCAGTATTTTCAATCTTCTGATTTGCATGTATTTAAACAAAAATAATGACACGTTCTTCAAACACTCCTGGTAACCATATAAGAAACAATCTGCAATAGTTGGTTAAGTACATTACCAGCCAATTACATGTCTGACCTGAAACTGAACTCCTTCAAAGGCTTTAACTAAAACAGACATCACTTTAAGTTAAGTTGAACATACCAGTCATGTATTAGGTTTCCACTGACATGCGCCTTTTGGGATGAACTGTTACTGTGTGACTTACTACCAGCAATATAGAGTACCAATGTCACCTAACATTTAGATAGACAAGAAAGTCATCTAACAAAATAACCAATGAAATGGGAGAAGAATAGTGCTATCTGAGTTTAATAAGATGAAATCACAAACCAACTGCACATTCAATAAACATATTCAGTTTTCCAAATTGCAATAAACAAGTTAAATCAATCTGGTCTACAAAATGCAATTGTTTTTTATTTATTTAAAATGAGCTAGTGATTTGTATGCATATATATTACCAAATTCTATTTCTAGGGTTGCAGTAGATTTTTCTCCATTAACAACATATTGGTATTTATCTTAGCATGTATATCTTCAGTGTGAATGAAGATCTTTTTTATTACTGATCGTTAAGGTTGAAGTTTATCCAAATGCAGGACCTTTAACGTGAGAAACAGACAAAATGGAAATAACACTAGACAATTAGCAACATCAAAGAATTAGATGTCAAAAGAAATGAACATGCACTGTACCAGTCACAATGCTTGCTTAAACAGCAATAGCAGGAAATGGACTATAAAATGACAACTTATCATGTTCCAAGTAGTAATTCTTATTGTTACTTACTAGAACACTAAATGTAAAAGTTGTGGACAGAAGCTCAAGCCCTCTATCTGATATGACCTGCAAGAGTTGTTATGATACACAAGTTAGAGATTTAGTAACTCCGTTTTGTTTTTCACGACCTTAATCTCCATAGTATGCAATTCAAACAAAAATGCTATGTTGTTTAAATGGAAAAAGTTACATGGTATATGATGTAATGTGGTAGTATCATGTGATGTGCAATCTATCTCGAGAACATCTGCACAAGCATCATATCCCTTAATGTTAAAAAACAAAATAGACATACATGAAGACTAAATACCTTCTGATGATGTGTGGAACACAGGATACACCCAAATTCAAATGGTCTCGTCTTTTATGTAAATTTGGGTTAGGGAAATTTTTAAATCACTTCTGAGTTCTGACCCTAGAGTTATTATGCAATATTGATAATTCCATTCTGGTTCCTACAATAATCTCTTTATTAAGTATGACATATTGTTAGTTCGTGATCCAAATGGGACAAATAGCAATTTAACTGGATTTTTTGACGTTTCATAGTTGCATTAATTCAATTACATATGTGAACGAGTTAGAAGTAAACTGGAAAATTGAATAGATAACAAATACTACTCTTCTGCAAGCAGATTTTTAGTCTGCCACATACAATGAAACATTGGAATTAAGCTCAACTAAGTGAAAATAGTTATCACAATCAGGGAATACATACAGTAGGCGATACAAAACCCATCTTGGAACTGATCCCAAGAAGTGCAACCAGCAAAAGAAGTGAAACTAAACCTGAAAATTCAAAGGGAATTCCCATGTGAGAATCTTCAATATAAAAGATCTACAACAAAGTACATGCAACATTAAAACTGACCATTGCAGCGATAGTGAATACGAGTTCCGTCGGCCAAAGTAACTCCGCGAATAGCTTTTCCAGGTACTATAGATCCGGCAATTGCCAAGTAAATAAAGAACCCCGCCAGTAAAGCAACCTGACACAAACAAATGGAAATTAAAGGGTCAGGCATAGCAGTGAGCTAGGATGGCTATTTAATTCAGAAATGGGTACTTACAGAGTTAAAGGAAGGAATCAGAGCGTGCAACAGAAAACCCAGAGCCATCTTCGTGTCTGTCATTCTCACTCTCTATGTATTTTTTATTCTTTGTGAATATCAGGTTCAGATGCTGTGCTACTGTATATGATTCACTCTGTGCTTGGCTCCTCTTTGCTCTGTTAGAATTGAGACTGAAACAACGCCGTCTCGAAGTTGTTTTGATTTGAAATGGGCTTCACAGCCTTCAATTCGTCGCGATAAAGCCCTGCGGGGACTGGAAGCTTTTTTTTTTTTTTTTTTTTCAAGTCAAAATTACAATATTGTTATCCAAAATTCTCTCAAATTTTAATAATAACTAAAATTTTAAATTTTATTAATTATTTCTAATTAATCTCAATAATAAGTAACATAATCTTTGTGAAATTTTTAATTGGCAAGAGTTGATGACTTGCTATCAATTGGGTCAATGTTAATTTTGGAGAAATTTATCTTGTGAGCAGATTTTGTTATTGGTCTGATTTAAAGAGGATAGATTCAGTAGAGAGGTGACGCTGGAGAGGTCCTTGCAGAGGACCAAATCTCAGTGTCGCCTCTCCTTAAAAAACTAAAAAAATTACACATTAATGCATGCAGATCCATTAGGCCCAAAATGGCACCATCCTCTAAAGAGGAAACATCCTTTAAAAGAATTTTTCACTCTCTTTCCCACGCGCAACTCCTCTATCATCTACAAACCCTTCCAATTTCGTGGAGAATGATGGAAAATGAGCTAGAGTCTATAATCGAGTAAGTTTCAAATTTTTTTCTTTTGGAAATATAAGAAATGAGAACTGTGGCTTGAAAAAAAAAAAAGATATTTACCCTTAAATTCCCTTTGATCATATTTTCAATATTTCAAATGTTTTATGTTTATTCCATTGCAATTATCACATGAAGGGTTCTTTCCAAAGCTTATTTTAAACCAGTTCTTAAATATTGAAATTTAGCTTCTTCTTTTTCTTTTGTATTTGGTTGTCAATGCAATATTTGTTGTCTTAGTTACTTACCCCATCACCCACAAATTTTTCACCATTTTCATGTCTTTCATTAAGAGTGTATGATACACTGTTGCATTTTTTTTTTTTTAGCCTTCACATGTTCTTATTGGTTATCAATTAGTACAATAATGATTATATAATATTGTTTTTTGTAAGGATGATTAATCACGCGAGAATTCAAATGATTTTGACAAATTGAAAATGGGAATGCAGTTCAACTCAATAGATGATACTTTTTCAATTCTTTTATGAATATGCAGCAAGAGAGAGATTTTGCATTCATAAGGATATGAGTGTAAGAGGCATATGGATGGAAAAGTTGCAATAAAGCAGTTTGTTTGTTCAAAGCACAATGTTAGTGAAAATGATTCAAAAACAAAGTCTTCATGTAAAGAATCCTCGAGCTCACATAAGAACTCATTATCCCATATTCATGTGTGTTCATAGGATAGTAGAAACTAATGACAAAGTTGTTATATAAAATTGGAATTGGAGCACAATTATGTTCTACATAGTAAGAAAACTAATCACATGATGCGTTCACAATGCTCTATTTCTGAAGTGCAAGCTCATGAAATTGTTATGGCAGTCAAATTGGGATTACAACTGAGACAAACATGTGACTTTATGAGCGTACATGTCAATGGAGTTACTAGCATTGGGTACTCACGATTAGACCATAAAGAAATAAGACATGAAGAAAGGTGATGTGGTGAAAATAATGTTGTACTTTAATGATAATTCAAAGGATAACCCTTCATTTCAATATAGATTACAATCAAATATCACGGATTGCATTACAAATATGTTTTGGGTAGATGCACAAATGGTTCTAGATTATGCATTATTTAGAGATGTTGTGGTATATGATGTCACTAACTACATAAACAAGGCCCTTTGGGGTATTTGTCGAGTTTAACCATCATCAACAACATGTTATTTTTAGAGATGCACTTTTATTTGATAGACAACTACTTCTTATGTGTGGCTCTTTGATGCCTTTCTAAATGTGCATAACAAGAGAAAGCCACAAATAATATTTACTGATGGAGATCATGTCATTGCAAAGGGGCTTTCCAAGGTGATGCCTAATGTATTCCATGCTCTTTGTACGTGGCACATATTGCATAATGGTATTAAAGCCTTTAGTCCTTCCTCATACACGACAATATGGAAATAAAAAAGTGATATCAGACTTGCATTCTCTTATTTATGACTATGAAATAAACAACAATTTTCAATCACAATGGGATTCATTCCATAATATATATAATCTAAAAGGTAACACCTAGTTATATAGCATCTATCTAAAAAAAGAAAACGCTCGATGTTACGTGAGTATGCTTTCATCCTAGGTATTTGTACTACACAGCTAAGTGAGAGCTTGAATGCAAGCTTCAAAAACTACCTTTATAATGAATTGAACATTTCTTCTTTTTTCAAGTAGTTTGATAATTTGGTTGCATGAAAAAGATATATTGAGTTGCAAGCTGAATATGATGCTAAGGAAAAGCTACCTCGGATGAAATTCAAGGATTCACCTTATATCAAACAAGTTTGTAATATTTACACACAAAACATTCTTCAATTGTTTGAAGAAGAGGTAAATGGTGCTTTTACGGTTTTTTGGAAGCAACATGATGAATTGAATGGCTTCTAAGTTGTTGTGGACTACAAAAAAATAGAAGGATGAATTTATTGTTCTTTTTAATTTTGAAGAAATGACCATCTCCTGCTTGTAGAAAATTTGAGACAAATGGATTCTTATGTCGACATGCCCTTAAAATTATTGATTATACGGTAGTCTAAAAAATTGCTGAGAAGTATTATCTTACATCGATGGGCCCAAAACATGCATAGGCTGAACAAGTTATTAATGCCACTAGACATGTTGTACAAGAAGATATGCACATGGCTTGTTCTGAGAGATATAGAGTTATTTGTCCAAAATTAGTTAAGCTTGCATATTGTACTAATGAAACTCATGAGTGACTTGCTTATATAAATAAGCATTTTGATGTGTGGATGAAAGATATTAATGATGTGATAAGTTGTTTAAAGCGAGATAAAGCTACCATACATGTTCATAGTGCTTCCACAATGCCATTTGCCAAACCGATTTATATGGGTTAAGAAATTTAAGGATTTGTGAAGAAAACAAGTAAAAATGGATAAAAAAGATTCATGTCTGGTATGGGAAAAACTTAAATTTGGTTCCAAAACAAAGGAATTATTTATCTTGAGAAAATCGTGATTTTTGGAGCTGATGGAATGATTAGAGTAAAAGTAAAAGGAAACTTTGAGTCTCGGTGAATATAATTGGCTCTGATCATTTCAGGTAAAGAATTCAAGATAAAACCATTATAAAAAAAAAATACCATCACAAGTATAAGATAGATCATAACTGGTAGGAAATATAAAAACTCTAAAAAATTAATAATCTCATGTATAACTTAAAATTAAAGAAAGGAATAATGAAAGCCATAAAGATTCAAGAGAAACAGCGGCACAAAATTGGTGATTTAGACTTCTTTAATTTAATGAAATTAGCATGTGTATTATACTTGCATATTGCAAAAAATAAACACCATTTCAGCATGTTTTATGTATATAATGTAGTAGACTATGATGCTTACATACGTCTAACCACATAAAATAGAACAAGTAGACAAGACAATGAGAACATGGTTTTCATATATTGCTCACTGATTAAATGTCGACTTCTTTTTCATTAGGACAATCAAAGTTTTAATAGTAATTTGACAACAATAGCTTTAACCATCATGCTTTCACAAATCCAACATATCAAACTTAAATGACTAGAAGGACTAGATGTTACTGAATCAAGCAACTTGCAAAAATGAACCTACTGAATAAAGCATCAAATATTTTACTCAAAACACAGTTTCAGATAAGTGGTTAGTCTAGATGTAGTAGTAACTATAATCTTTCTAGAGTTTATCTACAACTGGTAACTACATGCAAATAACTTTACTAAGAAAACCAATGCAAACATATACACCCACAGCCATGGAAAAACATACCATATACCTGAAAATTTGCAGCATCTGAGTTTCATTGTAGATTCTAGCATTTGTTTTTGCAAGAGCATCATCCACGCATGCAGTTTCATCTCAACATGCTGAATGGTATGATCAAACACATCCTTATTGTACTCTTTATCCTTTCTCCTACCATTCCAATACCTTGAATCTCCTCCATGTGTGAAGTTGGAGAGGAAAGCCTTCCTCCTCAATTGCGAATTAAAGAGTTCGAATTATCTTGACTTTGAGTTCGGATCATCCTCTTTGCATGTGAATTGTAGAACTTTAAGTCGAAATGAAAAGAGGATCTAAGCTTGCATGGAAGAAGAATGAAAGGATGAGGTAACATTGTTTTCTGAGGACGGTGCCATTTTGGGTGTAATAGATCTGCAGGCATTAGTGTAGTATTTATTTATTTTTAGTTTTTTTAAGAGAAAGGTAATGCCATTTTGGTTCTTACCAAGGACATCTCCACTTGATCTATTCTCTATTTCAAACTATTGACACAAATTCATTGAAGTATTTTAGTTTTAATGCAATATAACAAGTTTTGTTAGTTTTAATTTGAAAAATATAATAAAGTATGGTAAATGATAATATTGAAAAAATATATGATAAAAGTGACAAAATTATGAAAACTAATTTTATAACTTACATAAAACTAATGTTTGTGATACATAGGTTGTATGATTTAGGAATCTCAAAGAGAAATTTGTAAAAGATAGAAGACAATTGCAATTACACTGCATAATGTAAAATTCATTTTATTATCCAATTTGTTGATTTATAGGTAAAAGCATTCAGTATTTATAAGACCATTTCCCAATTAATTTATATAAATACCCTTAAGCCAAAATAAGGTTCATATTAATATCTTCCACTTAGAAAATGCCCTTGTCCTAAAAGGTGTTGAGGTTCACACCTTCTCTATTAATGGCATGAACCTCTGCCAAAATTGCTTGAGAAGCAGTATGTAGAGGCATTTTAGCATTAACTCATTTCATCAATAGAACTTGAACTTCCATAAAAGTAGTTCTTCTAGAATAATGCTTCAATCCTTGGTGATAATATTGAAGTTTCAGAACTATGGATTCATATGTTTCATGGGCTTGTGCATCCTTTTCTAGAACTTCTTATTATTTTCTTCAAAAGTCAGCATTTTCAGGTTGTATTTAGGTCTTACTTTCTTACTTTCTTACTTTCTTACTTTCTTCCTTTCTTGCATCCTCCATTGTGTCCTATATCCATTTCTTGATGACTCACTGTTATAAATGCTATCCATGTGAATATCCCAGCTTAGTGATTCATCACCCAATTCTTCAAATGTATCATAAACCCCTGAATAAACCTTCATACCCTTTTAAAGTTTTAGTCTCATGTTCCTCCTTTTTGAAATTGAGACCAGCTAATGCTTCACCACCAAGCCTTCATTCCCTATCTTCAAGTCAGATGGGTTTGAACTTGGTGAATATACCCTATTCTTACATGATTTTTTTCCCAAAACACCATGATTTGTTGCTACTTGTTATTATATTCGAATCTGTCAGGCTGAGTTTTGGATTTATGTATGGGTCCAGGTTGAGTTAAGTTTAGAAGTCCAGGTTGAATTGTATGGAGAATGAGCCTGCACAATAAAGGTCATAGGTTGGGTAGTCTTCTGTAAATCCTCTGATGACAAAGTCAGAGCTGTTGAGAAGAGTTGAGGTAATAAATGTAAAAAAAGAAAAGAAAAAAATTAGTACTTGTACCTTTGCAATTACTATTTATAGATGTACTATGCCAATTAGAGGGTGCTAAGTGGCTTTTTGTGATGGACTAATTTATTCAGGTCTCTAGAGTTACGTGGCATGAAGGTATTGGCTAATGACCAATATCCTTTTAAGACTTACTTTCCTTTAATCAATTTTTGATTTTCACGTGGGCATTTCGATTTCTCCATAACTCTCTTTGATGCACCTTTAAGTTCGTGGAATCCTTAATTTTCTTGTAACCTACAAGAAACTCCAAGATTTAGTTATACCTAATTGAACCTAGGTGCTCTAACTTGTTGGAACTCTGGTGGGTCCTGTAATGGCCTAAAAGGTTCTGATCTTTCAATTCCATTGCTCTTGATAACCCTTGATTCTTGATTTTCTAAACTTCATTGTACATTTGTTATGCAATTTAAGGAATGCATTAATGATAGGTTTGGGTGAACTGAGATGTCAATAAGGACCACCCTATGGTTGAAATAAGTACCAAATCTGAGAGTTTATACCATGGAAGCTTGAAGATTAGTAATCATAATGGTTTTGAAAACCAATAAGAAAAAAACTTGGAAATTGAGAGTGAAAAATAGAGGAGTGGGTGGGTGGATTTGAAGGTTGGACATGGGAATTGGGGCAATAGTAATTAAGGAAGTTTTGATACGGTTGTCGTCCAAGATTTTGGGAGCTACTTCCATAATCAGGATAATAAAGAAAGGGGTTAGGCTTGTGAATGGGGGAAGGTAAAGACACTAGAATGTATGAGATAAAAAGAGTACAACATGGTGTGAATTCCACACTAATATGTACTGCATGCATGATTGAATATTAGAACCCATAAATTCTTGATCCAAATCAGTGAAACCTAGGTTGAAAACCAACTAATTGTGCTTTGAATCCTCCCATAGTGGTTGCCTACTCTGTTACTTTTCTCTGATCATAGTTGGCACTGATAACATTTGTTACACAACTTTGTCCGATTTAGGGATTTCATAAAGAAATTTGTAAGAGGTAGAAGACAATTACAATTACACTACTTCTAAAGTAAAACTCATTTCATTATCCAAATTGTTGAATTACAAGTATAAGCACTTAGTATTTATAGGATCATTGCCCAATTGATTTACCTAAATACCTTTAAGCCAAAATGAGTTTCATATTAAATTTTTAAAAATCATTAATCATACTTTTGATAAAAATAATATAAGGTCAATTGTACTTTATCCTAATGAACTATCATGTATATTGTAATAATTATTGTACATTATAAGATTAGTCATATAATCTCCTTGTTTGATCAGTCATAATTAGCAAATAACTTCCCAAAAATCCAAATTAGTTATTAAATCTAATAAGTGAACTTAGAAAGAGACTAAACTATCATTGTTATAAATTTTTTAGGTGTTTTACTTTTTATCTCTTATTTCTTCTTTTACTAGCAATATTTTTTAAAATAATTATAATACAATAATTAACAATTAATTTTTTTATGAAAATATTATTACTGAAACACAAATTGAAACAATAACTTATATGATTTCTATAAACAAGAAAATTAATATTAAAAATTGTATTGATAATTTCAAGTATTATGACAATAAAATAAAGATTATGAAAGATTCAAATATTGTCTCTACTGCAAAAATTTAATCAATATGAAGAGTTTAATTTCATTAGAAAAAGAAAGAAAGAAAAGACTTGCAAAAACCCTATAATAAGAATAATTTAGTATTTTTTAAGTTAATTAGGTAGATGTAATGACTGATTTGAATTATTGGGGTTATTTAATAATTATGTATCTAGTTTCATAATTGATGGGGTTATTACAAAATGAATGATAGCTTATGAATTAAAGTGCAATTGATCCAAAATTTTAATTCGACTAATAATCCATGCACCTTAATCAAAATACAAATGCTTCAATTGGTGTTTACTTTTTAGTATTTATATATGGATGGACTTATGTGGCTATTTTGTATGCGGGAAAAATTACATCGTCGTTATTCCTTCACATTTAAATTCTCTCTTTCTTTTACTACTGCTTACTATAAACTATGAAAACCCCACCGAACTCTGACCAAATAATCCAATTAGCAAAAAGCTCACTCAAAATTTCTCCAATGCGGTGTTATACAATCATCCATGCATTCCACTAAACCCTCTATTATATTCCGCTCTGCAACTTCTCGCTATTAACAATGTAGTTTTGAGGTGATTTATCTCTCTATATCTTAACTCATTTCGATCATTGCTTTGTTTGGGTATGTTTTATCATCCCTTCTTGTTTTATGTACTTTATATTTTGTTTTCCTTTTCATTTGGATATCAAGAAAACAAAGGTAAACGAATGGAAAAAAGAAGTTGATGACCCTTTCTTCTTTGTCATAGCATGTTTCAATCACTGAACATCATCATTTTTCCTTAAAACTTTGGTATCATTAGGTTATGGTATGCTTTTGAAAGGGGTGGTTGATTGTTCCTAAAGTATAGACACAATCGTAGGTCAAAAAATGCTTAATATTGTTATTCTTATTCATTTGTATTACTTGAAGACCATTGTGCACTTATTGCAAAGAAATTGACCTTCTGGTCTAATTATGTTACTTATTTTCTTATTATGAAGTTAAATTTTTTTAGATAAATGTGTGTTGTAATGATCACAATATTATGCTCATGTATCTTTATGTCTGGAAATATAATGACATGCATGTATGTATACTTAAAAATTAAATTATTGTGATAATTATACATCTTTTAAGGTTATTCTTCCAATAAAAAGATACATCTTTTCTTTTTTATCATTTTGTGGTGCTTAATGTAATGAGTATTTTAAAAAATATTCATGCAACAATCCCTTATAGACCACTCTAATTAAAAATAAGGACCTGCACCACCTCTTTCTAGTCTGCCAAGTTTTGGTGGTTATTGGTTCATCTCACTAACTGAAGTTTATCCTGGTTATTCTCTATCCAAAATATTAGTCACATCTCTCTTGCTACTTATTGGAATAATCCATTAACGAACAACCAAACAACTGCTTTAACAAACACTGTTGGTTATAACTAATATATTGTTTTATAGTGGAATTATTTTTATTATTTTATTGGTGTTTTGTGCCTTGTAATGACAATATTTGCATCCTTCCACTTTGACATTTAAAACAAGATATCAGGTATTGAGAACCCAAGTGCACAAACCCTGAAGGTGGAGCCTATAATGGAATGGTATTACATCTTTCACGGCTTAGATATAATGTTGGATTATATCTTATTGTTGTGTTCCTTAATCTTACATTTATATTGTGTTTAGTATATTTTCAAATAATTATTATATCATAGGTTTGAATAAGAGAGGTTAAGAAGAAAAAAGGAAGTGAACCAGTAACTTCGTTTATGGAGTTACTGGGATGGTCGGAAGCTCACACTTGTAATACAGTCCTTTAGAAAATTCTTTTAGTTATCTTTTGATCTATTGTTTAAAAATGACTTTTTCATTATCTCATAATTGGAAAATTAGGAGTGTCTTATTTATTGGATATAAAGCAGTGGATCTAAAACAATATTCTTTATATGAATCTTTTGTCAATAGTCAAATATTAATTTCATTATGTTGTTATATGTTCTCTGCTTGACAGTATTCTTTCTTACCATTACTGTTAAGACTGATAATGAATGTCCAAGTGAGAAGCTCTTCCAACAATCTAGTTTGAAATTATTACGCATTTGCATAATTTTTTATTTTTTTCGTTGTCTCTGTAGATGAAGATGATATACCATTACATGTTGCTAATAATGATAGAGGAAGTGTGCCATTTCATATAGTTATGTTGGCATATATGAACTTTCCTGAATCTCCTTGTAAGCTATTCTGATTTAACAATCTATGTAGGAAAACTAGACTCTCATTTGAAGTAGGGTTTGAAGCCGAAAGCAAATGCAGCCAAGCAAAATGTGAAAATAGTGGATCCAAATAAAATCTAAAAGGTGACTCTGTTGATGAAAATGATTCATCTTGTTCTTGTGATGAATATGGTGATTCTGAGGACTTTAATGAAAATAAAGAAGTTGAATGTATTCATTATGTGGCAGTGTTTTATATTCTAGCTGTTAGATTATTTAAACACATTCTCAAGAGAATGCCAACTAATAAGATCAAGTTGTATAAGATTCAATTTTCATTGCATATCTATTTACGCGAGTGACTTGGGTTCGATCCTTGGTAATAGGGAATAAAAATTTTTACTTATAAAACAGAATTCACTAGATATCTTATTAAATAGATCAGGGAAAATATTAGATAGAGTATAGGTTCTTACAACATGACATTACTTACTACTATTGTATGGTGGATATGGCAGTGCTACACTTAACAATCTATTGAAAATTTAAGCATAATTGAATAATGGTTTTATAATAGTCTAGAAATAAGGATTTTATTGTGGATATGTAATTGAAATTCAGTATTGGAACCATAATTTTTTGTTTATTTGCTTATGTTGCACAATCAAAGGAACTTCTAAAAATGTGCTCCTTTTATAAATTTAACGATATTACATATACTTAGTTCATTAGAAAATGCAATGATTCTATGTTTAGTTTTTCTTGTTATCTTAACTCTTAAGATAAATGTTAATTGTGGTTTGTATGTTCTTCTATGTTAACTTTCTTTCTTATAATGTCAATTGTTTTGGACATGATATAGATATTTATTGAATTACTCCTCTGCAATTATAGGATTCATTTCTTTGCTAAATTTATTTATAACTCTTCTGAACTTGTAGAATTTAATCAAGAAGAAGTATAGAAATATAAGTACTCATTATTTCATGTTCAATTTAGGACATGGTAAATGGTGAGATAGATGTCAATGACAATGATGATTTTTATTCTGATTCTGATGATCATGTTGAAAGTGAGGATGAAAAAGAACCAAAGAAGGTATATTATTGTAATGTTATTATCAACAATATTTCTTGGTACTCATTCTTAGTTTCATGAAAGCTAAAGCAATCAAGAATAGGCATTTAGAGTCTACTGGAAAAACTCTTAGTCTAGAGAATAAGGTGAAGCTGGTTACCCCACAGAGACTAGTTAGTGTTTTGTTCCCAAGTCATTATTATTGACATTTAAAACTATGTCATGCTATTCATTGCACAACTTAGAAAGAATGGTTAAATGTAGATGCTAACATGATTAGATATCAATAGCCTTACTTCTTAATATAAGTACTTAAAGTGGAAGCAAACTTATTAAGGATCATTTTGTATGTGTGTGCGCTCTTCTTTCCCTAGCTTGGATTGGATTGTTTAGAGATTAATGAGATGTGCCATATTTTGTGTAAATGGTAAGAAAGGTAGGGTTCACGTCGTAACCCTATACCCCTCAAAATAGGCTGGGAAGACAACTCTAACTAACAAGAATTAGACAAAGCAACTAACTCCAGAATCAGGTAGTGATTATGGTTGCAAGTCTTGAAACATGTTTTATTTCCCTTTCTTGCATTCTTTATTGAATGACTCAAATTTCTTTGAACTTGCAACAAACATATACTATAATTTGATGATGTTGACTACTATGCTTGCAGGTCTTTTAAAACAGAAGACGTTTTACAAACATAGAGCGACAAGGAGCTAGGTTTATCTATAGTTTTATCTTGAATTATAGATATTAGATGTTTTGATTTTGAATTAACAATGGTGGTGTTAAACTAGATTTGACTAGCTGAGGTTTCCTCTATATGGCTTCTAAGTGGTCTTTGGGACCCAGGAAAACTTCAATAATCAAGTCAGTATAATCAAAGTAACAAGCTGAAAAGCTGTAAAAGAGTTAAGGTGCAAGATAACAACTTGCCTTAACTTTAGGATTTGGTACATAATATAATATCCAATCAAATTATGTCACATGTCACTGTATTTATGAAGCAATTATGGAGTCCATTACACTTATAATAGGACATGATAACGTCTGTTACAATAGAATGGATGATAGTGACATTTGTTGTAATATTAATAGTGATAGTTATAGTTCGAATTAGTATGCTATACCTTGACAATGCTACAAATAATAATATTATTGGATTGGTACAATCTGATATTATCATTAGTCTCCTAAAAATGAGTTTAATGAACATAGAAACTTGAACTAAATGTTGTGAATCATATACCCATTTGCAGGGTGTAATTTTTATGCTAAAATTTTTGATGCTATCACTAAAATGATGCTCTACTGGTGTGATGATAAGCATACATGTTGTACTCCACTTTATAACTTACCCAGCTCCACCTTATAACTATTATACTTTATAACTCCCACTTTTTTAGTGGGAACTGTGAAGTTCAAGTTTGTTGCGATAATAATTTATATTGAATTTTTGTCCACGTGTTGCAGTACTAATAAGCAGTTCTATTTAAATTGTACTGAAATAAATAACATACCTTATTGTGAGCAACATGGATAAAAACTCAAGATTGTTGCTAATGTCATATCATTATGAGTGAAAACTTAAGATTGTTGATGATTTATTGGCTTTATAGCCACTTGATTTATATGGGTGCTTTGTCGGAGCACCGGCTTTCTAGCTTATGTTGCCCACCCTAAGTATGACTATATGCGTTCTAACTGTGTTCATCTTCTCAGGCTTTCTCTCCAAGTCAGGAGAAAATCGAGTACCCTTAGCAATTTATTATTTGAGGAGTTTTACTGAAAAGATGCTTATTACCTCTTCTTGGGGTTGAGTTATTTTGCCCAGACTTTTTATAGTTGTGAATGGGAGTCATGTTCAATGCAACTCCTTCCAAGGACTGTTAGCTAAAAAGTTGTGTATGAGCTATTATGATAGTAGGTGATATCCACTTCCATATTGAAGGTGACGAGCTCATCTGATTTGGCGACTTCATGCACAAAGACTTTCCTGCAATATATTTTACATTTGCATTTGAAAAGGTCAAGCTGTACAAAGGATTCGTTAAATCTGCATATGTGAAAACATTTAATGTAATCGTGCCAAAAAGAATAAGCAATAATATTTTTAATATATACTTGTATAAACTCTTAATTTTACTGTTCACGATGCATTAATAGTTTGAGTTTGATGACTTGATCCCAAACTGTAAGCAGCTTGCGATATAAAGTAAGGAATTATTTCTTTTTTTGCTGTCATCTTTCACCCGCCATAAACTTTGTTTTTTTTTTTGTGCGAAGTTGTTTACTCAATCACTCACAAACATTTTACCAAGTACAAATTAACAAGCATATAACTCAATCGTCATTTGTATCAAAATGGCGAACTAGCTAAGCACATTTGATGCATAATTATATTTGATTTCTACTTAGTTCTTACTATGGCATTTTAATAGATGTAGACTGCCTAGTCTAATGTACATGTAAACAGTTCATACGTAATAAGCATGCAATGTTTAACTCATATTTTCTTATGTTGTACTGTGCGCGTGTAACGTTCAATAGAGGAGATCTTTGAGGGAGCTTGATCATTAAAGGAAGGCGGTTGTTGCAATAGGTTATTTGGTCGTATTTGGCTGGCGAAAGCTGGAGAAAATTGATAATGAAGGCTGCTGCCGGTGGTGCATATGCCTTGGAATGGCTGTTATATTAGTGGCGTGTGGAGGTGTGTGCATCCTTCCTCACTGGCCATCTTTGGATATGATGAATGGGGAACAGTCCTTGGTGTTATGTTGTGTTGTGCTCAGATATGTGGTTCGATTCTGAAATCAATCTGAAATTCAAAGAATAGATTTTCCATGTTTAAGAGTTTTTGAAGTTTGTTTTGGTACAAGGATCAGAAATCCAAATCAAATGAATTCCTCACAGATGACGCCAATGTTAAAACTAGATTTGAACAGTTGAGATAGTCTCGACCCACTCTTCATGTGAAAATTCTGATGATCAAGCTAAAAAGTTATAAAAAAAATTAAGGTGTGTGAGAACAAACTGTCTTATCTTTAAGATTTGGCCCCTTTATATAGAATTTAGTGCCTAATCAAATTACTCCACGTGTCACTATATTTCAAAGGCATTATAGAGTCTATTACAATTATGATGGAATACGATGTCGTCCAATAATAATGGACGATAATAGCATCCATTATAGTATTAATAGGATATTAATGATGACAGTTACAGTTTGGATTAGTTTGTTATACCTTGAACATGCCACGTGTAATAATATTATTAAATTGGTATAATCTGGTATTGCTAGGTGGCATACAGTTGATGTAAAACGAAAGTTATGTATTTCTGGTGTTTACAATTATGTTTTTCATTGGGTTTTATCAAATTTAACTTTAGTTAAAACCTATAAATCTTTACATTTGGGATATTTATTTTCTCCTAACTCATAATGGTTTTGCTAAGGAAAACATTTTAGCTAGTAATGAATAACACTGACACTTTTAGTTAGAAACTTTGAATTAAATTTGTTAAAAATGAAAAATAAAATTTGTTGAAAGTTATTCGTATTCATGATACTATTCAGTGTTCTAATGTTATAATAATTTTAGTGTAGTGTAATTGATGAATTATTTTTTAAATAATAATATAATAGTAATAAATAATCATTTTAATACTCTCATTCTTATTTTTTATTAAATATAAATATTTCAATTATTTTTTCCTATTTGGCCTAGCAAATCTAAATAAAATTTCTTCACATTCATGTTGTACTTGGGAAGGTATGTCAATAGAAAGAATTTATGAGGGGAAAAACTACTCTTCTTTCTTGAAGGAAAGTGGAAGGAATTATTTTGGACAAGTTTTATAGATGAAATTCACAAAAATTAGTCTTTCCACAAGCAGAGATCAAAAGAAATTAAAATAGCGAGTTTTCTTTTTGGTCTTCAGAAATTGAAAAAATATAGCCCTTTGGTACTAGAACATTATAGTGTTACAAATTTACAATAGTGATTTATCTGAAGGAATATGTAAGTAGGAAGAATGAAAGTATTAAGTAATCTTATTCATTATAATTTTTCTTGCCAAATTAGAAGTTATTTATTCTTATTTCCCTATTCTCAGTTTTTTCATTCATAAGCAAGAAGGGATAATATTTTATTAGAAATATCAATGCTTTATGATTTTCTTTATATTTTTCTCCCACAAAGTGTTTGTTCCCAAATATAAGCTAAATGCTCTTCTTCTTTTTTTATAAAAAACAAAAAAAAAAGAAAAAAAAAAACTAAATGCTTTTTTATACTTATATTGAACAAATTAAATTAAAATTTTCTTTCCTACTAAGGCAAAAGGCGACTTTTGAAAAGCCTCTTCCTTAGCAAGAAATTCTTTAGAAATTTACATAATTTATTAAAAATAACAAACATTTATAATTTTTTACTATATAATAGATGTCTATTTAAATTATTTAAAAAATAAAATCAATTAATAAAATTCATCATATCACTTGATAACTACTGAACAATAATCTCATCACTTCCCACTCTTCAACTCTCTTCTACTCTTTTAATATATAAATAATTTTTGATTAAATTAAATATTTTTTTAAAAATCTAATTAAGATAAAAATATATATAAAACACACATGTATGTGTGCATGCAACTCGTTATTATAAAAGTGAGAAACCCTTATAGCCCCATTATATAATATACATTTATTTAAAAAACAAATTGTACTAATAACTTTTATTTTATTACTTAATAACTACATAACAATAACCTGCATACATATACACAATATAATAATTTTTTTAATTTTTTCACTTTTCTACCATCTTCCACCATTTTATCAAATTAAATTAGTATAAAAGTAAAAATATATACACAGCATGTATAATTAAAAATATATACGTGTTGTATATGCTTGCAGACGACTGTTATATATATATATATATATATATATATATATATCTTGCTTTACTTTTATATCTTAGATCTGAACATTATAACCTATGCAATATTATACTTTTATATTGATGGCATCCAAAATATTTTAAGTGAGACCTGTTATTAGCTATAAGGCTTGTTGAAGGGCATGATTAAGCTCGTGTAAGACAGTAAGTTTCAACTATTATAGTTTGTTAAGCGTTTTATTAGTTAAATAAAACTGTATGATTTTACCATGAACAAATCTTCAGATCTAATCCAGTTCAGTAAATCAAAATTAATACTTATCCTTACACTCTTATGGAACCTGAGATTTTGGTACTAAAGGGATCGGGTTAGTACACTTATTGCTTTTCTCCTCTTTATCTTTTCATTATGTTGAAATCTTTTTTCTGCTATTCTTCTTCTCTTGAAACTTCTTTTCAATCTAACAAAATTCTTAAAGAAGAAATTAATTTTGAAAAAATCTCTCAATCAATAGATAATTGAAAATTTTTAAAAATTCCAAGCAATGAAATTTACAAATCCAATTTTATGTTCACTCTCAAAAGTGACCATAATATCAAAACTATTGAACAAACAATTTTAATTGACTCTGATTGTGAAGAAATTCTTTTACTTTTAGAAAAATCTTTAAAATTCATAAACAAAAATACAATTATCTGCATCTTGGATGTTTTCAGATTGTAGCAAAATCTCTGACAAGTGAAAGCTTTAACACCTCTATTTTCTTATGTTTTCGTGACTATCAGATGACCAATTTTTATGAATCTCTCTTAGACAAGGTTGAAATTAGTCTCTGTAGTGAACCGATTTGTTTCAATTATTTTTCAAACATAACAACCTTTTTGCAAGATAAAAACATTTTATATTCTTTAGTCTTAAATATTAAACTTTCAAATTTGGATCTTTCTCAACAACTTTATTTTATCGTATACAATATAAAGCAATGATATCTACTTTTACTTCAAAATCTCTTTAACAACGAAGAAAATGAGGAATAATAATGTTTCTAACTGATCTTTCAAATGCAAACTTTACTACTCCAAAATAATCTCTCATGAAGAAGTTAATCTTCTTAAAAAATGGACTCTTGATAAGGTTATGTTTGTTCAAAATCAAAAACCCTCATTTATTTTTGATATTACTCAATACTCCATAGGTAAAGTAAATTTTTATTTTTTTTTAATAGAACAAACAGTCAGAGAAATTATGGATCAACTTATCAAGACTCAGCAAGAAATTCTTGTTTGTCTAGATACTCTTGTTATTCAATTTCTTCAACAATTTATCTTCAAGGTTTAGAAAATACATATAGGATTCCTAAAACTGTATACACCAAAGAAGATGACAATCAATCTAAAAAACCTCATTCTCCTACTTATTCATCTTTAAATGCTAATCCGGAAATAAATTTAATTCAAACTGTTTTTCAAATTGATAAAGAATATCTTAGAAAAGATTTTTATCAAGAAAAACACAATCTTGAAAGAACTTGATTTTTTGAAAAATATTTTGGTTCTAAAAGACCAAAAAATTCAAAATCTCTATTACAAATTTATGGAAACCCATAAAATTTATATTCCGTTCTTTGAATGTTTGAGGTTTATGCAAAATAAAAAGATATCAATTATCCTTTCTCCAAATCCATAAATGTAAATACCCAAAAAATAAGAAATTTGGTAACTTGTAAAGATGAAGTTATTAATTCAATTTTTCCTCCTCTTAAATCCCTAAAAATTCCTGCACAAAATGCTGCTAGAAAAATGGTTCCTATACCAGCAACTCCTTAAAAAAATAAAGTTATAATTGAAACAGTTAATTCCAAAACATCCAATCACTTTATGAACACAATAATTACACGAATTATTATCTTCAAGTTATAAGATATAATCTCTCTAAGTCTAACTTTGAATCCAAACCTAATTTGTAAAGTGAAAACTTTATTTTCTTCTCCCTATCAGATTCCCACAAAGATTGAAAAAAAATTAAGTTCTAGTTCGAGATCTCTTCTCAACATGAATTTCTTAACAAAATTTCTAAACAAATTATCTGATAAGAGAAAAATATTGTTCCTGACACTCCTTAACAAACTAATTCTTCTCTAACAATTAACAATTTGAGTGATGCATATTTTGTATCCGAACAAACTGATAATTCTGAAAAAAAAAATTCCTAAAAAGAGATTAATCAAATTCAAAATACTAATTGGGGAAAGCAACAAAAATTGTATTATCCTAGAACTCATCCTGACTTAGTCACAGAAGAAAAATCTCAAATAATAAATAATCATTTCAATGCAAACAACATCTATGAATGGAATATAAAAAGTCAATCTAAATACAATATTCTTAATATGTTGCAACAAATAAACATGGTCAATACTGCTTATCAAATCTCTCACAATTGTTTTGACCAATCTATCCTTAATATTTTAATAGTCAATTTTACTGGATAATTAAAAAGATAGTGGGATGAACACCTCACTGAAAATGAACGAAACCAAATAAACTTAACAATCACAATTGATACTGAAGGAAATCCTATCCTTAACGAAGAAGGAAATCAAATCCAAAGTTTCATAAATACTCTTATTTACGCTATCATAAAACATTTTATCAAAGACCTATTTTTATGACATGACAAATATGCTGAATTCTTTTCTAATCTTAAATGTCGAACCCTTATTGACTTTAAATGGTATAAAGATATATTTTTTACCAGAATTTCTCTTCCGATAGTAATCAACATTTTTTTTTTTTAAATTTCTAGCTAGTCTTCCTTGTTCTTTAGGGGACAAAGTTAGAGAAAAAATCTGAATATATATATATATTTATATAAAGGTAAAAACATATTAGCAAATGATGGTCCGCTGAATTTCACGTAGAAGATGTGCAAACACTATTAGAGGAGTGATTTTTTTAGATTCGCACAGCAACAAATAATTCCAAGAGTTGAAATCTCATGTATAAAAGAACATAACATGCAGATGTCTCCCCTTTTTCTTCACATCCTTATCACACACACCGATGATAGACGGATTTTTCAAAGAGGAGGTTGTATTGTCATCTTCATACCTTAAGAGCAAAGGCCACATCATGCAGCAATTAGTTAGTTAATTATTTTTTAGCATTTTTCTACTCCCACAGTAACAAGCTATTTGATTGATTACATTTTACAAGTTAACGGTGTTTTTAAAAACCCCACACATAATATTTCTTAGAGTTGACTGATTTTTGACAGCTACTTTTACACAATTGAAAATTATTTTTAAAAATCATTACTAAATTCAGCCTAGAGCCTAAAAACAGGTAACACCAATATCAATCACCAATGCAGCATAAGGGCTGAAGGAGAAATCAGATAACCATGACATTTAAAGCCCTTCGCATTCGTTATTGTTTTATCCTCCCCTTCGCTACAACTTCATCACCATGCTGAGATAAATAGTAGTACGGAAATATTCACCAGGAAAACTGAAGAAATATCAGAAAATTTATATTCCAGTAACAATTAAAATGTCATGACACAGTGAAACAATTTAGAAGTCTAAGCCAAATTCTATCTGATTAATGAAGCGAATCACTGCTATTTTTTAGGAACCCGAGGTATACCTCGGTAACAGTTCAACATGGCAAATGATTCATTGACTATGAATGCTGTATGGAGGTCCAGGAAAACACTTTACAGCTTCCAGAAAACATACAACAGTAACTTCCAGCCTACATGCCCTGCAGATAATAGTGGTGGCCAACCTGTATATGAAAATCATTGCATGCCATTGCCATCTAAAAGACATTAAGCTTGACCAAAGGAAGAAGGAACACCAAAAACTGCAAGATTTATAAAGAAATTACTACCACTAATCTAATGACAATTCTGATTGGGAGAGTAATAAGATACTAACAACTCATTGTATCAATCCAAGTGTAGGAGAGACAAACCAGACTATCTGACAAGGCTGGCAAACATATCCACGATATGCTGCTACTACTGCTGAGGGTCATCATACAGACCTCCATTCTCTGCAGAATCATTCTCTTCATTATCATTCCTTTTGTTCTTGTCACCAGATTCTACCAATTCTTTTTCCCTGTTCCATTGCTCTATTTTAGCTCTTCTTTCGGCACTATTTTCCCTAACTGGACTCCTATTCTTCCTTCCTGCTGGGCTTCTACTTCGTCCCACTCGTCGTCCTGGACCAGGACTTCGACTTCTAGGCCTCCTGTCCCGATCATGGTAGCGATGATCTCTGTCAAAGTCTCTTTTTCCAGGATTACGACCACCACCATGTGGACGCTCATCATAGTTACGGTGTCTGGGAGGGCTTCGGCTTCTGCTTCCACTTTGCCCATGCCATCGCCGGTTTCTCCCAAACAACCGCCTTCTCAACTCCCTGAGATTCAGGGGGGGCACACATTGAAATAATCATTTCATGAAAGACAATTGAAAATTAAGTGTAACCTTAATAAGCTCACTTGCTAATCTTCTTCAGATGCATAAAGTTGCAGTATCCACCTCGATTGCATACATTTTCCTCATACTGCCTGCATGTAGCTTCTCGAAAATCCGTCACAGGAGAGAAGTCAACGATGATGGGTCGGCCTAAAATGTATAGCATTTATAATCCATCCAAAATAATTGGTTCCAAGAATTAAGTTTATTACAACTACTACTACTTTCCTTTCCCATAAAAACAATGTGATCTACATATAAAATTCCACATATCATGTGTATGGACAGCTAATCACTGATTGAGACCTTTAGTTATCAAATGCCATAAATTCAACACACAAACCAAAAGCAACTCTTATTCAATGACCTTAACTCAAGAATTATACAAGTATGAGTTTCACCATATTTTGCAAAATATATTATCATGGTTAGATGTCTCCTTACCCTGTTTCCAATAGCAAAAAAATAAAAAATAAATAAAAGTAAAAAATAAATCTAAGATAAAAGTGTGAACATTTTAACTGCTATTGTTATGGTCCCTGTGCAACCTACTGGTGCAAACATGCAACTACATTTTCTCTCAAATTCTAATTTTTGCAAGTTTAGATGCACAAAGTAGTGTAAAAATGGACAGTAGCCAATTCTGCAGGAGAGACAGAGAGGAGTGAGGAGGGAGTGTACAGAGCTATAACATCTAGTTACTTAGATACAGACAAGCACAGATGTGTATGCACATACACAAAATATATTACTTTCCATTTACAAACACCAAATAGTCGACTATTTGCTTTACCCAAACTACACACCACAATGATAGTATCTAACAGTCATGTGAAGTACATCAACCACCATTGCTCCTTAGAAAATGAATAACGCGAGAAGAGATGATAAATCAACCCTCCCCACATGCAGTAGCAACAAAAAGAAACATGATCACATGAGCTGGCAAGGAAAAACAGTGTTACTTCAGAGGAAGCCAAAAGAACCAAGTTTCCATTTGCAGGAAGTTTCTACCATCAAGTATGCACAAAGGTATCACACTTGGCTACTTCAAGAAGAATCCGATTGGCATCATCTTCCCCCTCCCTCCCAGCCCTCGCCCATACATTTAACATGTGTCTATCAATCAAGTCCAACTCCCAATAAATAAGCTGCAACTGATATGACACTTGTAAAATATAACTATCATTGACAGATCACCAGATACCTGACTATTCCGTATTTCATCAAATAATGCTCAATGATTCCAAGATGAGTAAACTATGGGCCAAATTACAGAGGATACAGGAGTGAAAAAAACAATTCGGACATGCCAAACCACTTGATTTCTCCAACCTAATGACCTGAAACCAACTCAATTATTAACTTTTGCTTACACAAAAACCAAAAAGTATATCTCAGTACTTTAAACTTCAGAAATGATTGATCACATTATTTTTTGTCTCTAATGGTGGACAACTTCCTAAAAACCAAACACAATAGACCATGGCTTATTTTGTTCTCATTTGATAATAAAACTTTTGCAAGAGTAATAGAAGATATACAATGCAAAAAACTGAAAACCGTAACTACTTACTATTATGATTTATTTTGTTATCATTTGATAATAATATAAAAGCAAACACCACAGACAATGATTACAGTTATGCATCAGCATGATACACTTGGCATAAAGACATCAGGTATCCAAATGGATTTTCCCAAATTTATTATTAAAAAAAAATATCGCCCATATTAACAGATTAGAGTCCCATGTTAACAAATGTGAATAAATGACCCTTCTAAAAGTATATTACAAGATTAGCAGTCCCATGTTAACAGATTCTGGCAGGTAGCTACACGGCTATGATGTGCAAATCAATTACCATATCATGACTAATAATAATTCATAATCAAATTGGAAATCACAAAATACAAACAAAAGCTAAGATGGAACACAAGAAAAAAGGTTAAATGAAAAAGCTGAGAGTAACCTGAATAAAATCGCCCATTCAGATTCATGAGCGCATTTGCAGCATGGTCTTCCTCTTTAAACTGAACGTATACATTACCAACCTGACAGGAAAACAAAGAATTTAAGTGTTAATTTATAAAATAAAAATAATAATTACAGCGTTTACTAAAGTACAACTTAAAAGTTATACCATGTGATCAGCCAAGTTATCACAGATGTTCAAGCTTTGAATTTCTCCGTACTTGCTCAGCTCCTCAAATAAATCTTCATAGAAGTCCTGAAATTCAAATCAAATTTGAAAGGAAAAATGATTTCAGATGTAAATTTAATATTAGAGATTAGCAGAGGAAAAAAAAAAAAAAAAAAACTTCAGAAAAAACTTGGACAATCAAACTAGAAAAAAAAGAAAAAGAAAAGATACATAGACCAAGATCTGAATATAAGCAAGAGAAAGAAAACGATTTCGGACCTCGAAGTGATCCTGGACCTTGTCCGGGTCTAGTGCTTGACCGATATTAGGATCAAGTCCAGGACCAGGAGTGTTCATATCAGGCCTCTGGTACATGTTGGAGAGAAGAATAGTTGGACTAATAGTGGGTTTTGTGTGAAGTCTGGAGCAGCGGTCACCATGCCTGCAAGCTCCGATCTTGAAGTAGAAAGGGCAATTGACCCTGTCCTTTTCCGTCCCGAAAATCGACGCCAAGTGTTCCGCCATACCCAAATCCAAACAAAAACTAACAAAGACGACAAATACTTTAAGGATCTCTCGTTCTCTTTTCTCAAGCTCACTGGCTCGCTCGCGAGACCTGTTGTCTTGTTTAGGGTTTCCACTTCTACAATATGCTAGTAGAAGAAACCTCAGGAAAAATAACATGGAGAATTTAAAAGACAATAATATTAAACATAAAAAGAGAAAGCACTTGCAGGTTTGCCCGAGAGGTTAAGGGGGAAGACTTAAGATCTTCTGCACAGAAGTGCGCGTGGGTTCGAACCCACAGCCTGCATTTTACTAAAATAATATGCACATTTTAATTAACAACAATAAACTTTCGAAAACAAAACTAAAGTTCAATTTTGGAAAAATTATTTAAAAGCCCTACTTTTATCTTAAAAAATACCAATAAATCTTGCTTTTATTTTTTTTAATGAGTTATAAATATTCACTATTTCTATGTTTTTTACTATATTTTTTTTTGCTTTTTACTTAAAATTGATATATTATGTTAATTTCTTTTCTTTTTTTTAATATTTAATAAAAAAATTATTTAACACATGTATAAGTAGAACTAATATTAAATAAAATAAGTTAGGTCGTTCTTTAGTTTTTATGAAATGAAAGTTAAAAAGTATAAATTTATATGAATTTAAAAGATAAGTTCAACAATTTGAAAAAAAAATTTTGATTTATATAAATGTTCATTAGTTTGAATAATAAATAAAATAAAATTGAATTTTTTATATATGGTTAGTTCTTTATTTCTTAATATACATTATGTAACCTTAATGTTTTTAATTTTAATATAATTTTCTAGTTGAATATGATAGAAATTTCACATATATATATATATATATATATAAGTAAAACTAATTTTTTTAGTATATTTTTTAGGGGAAAAATAAAATTTATAAGTATCACTAAAATTTAACAAGTCTTGTCATAACTTTATAAAACAAATAAATCGTACTTATAAAATTTTCATTCCAAATAAGTCTTATAACGGAAATATTTATTTTACCACTTTGGCCCATTGTATGCATTATTTTTAATTTTCTTCCTTAAATGAAAAAATATATATGCATATTAAAAATTAAAAATTTGTATAATAAAATGTTTCTTTGAAAGTTAAAAATTAACATTATCTAATACTTTTAGAATAAAATAATAAATATAAGTTTATATTTATTAATATAAATTGTAAAAATAAAACAACTCATACATCACACATGAAGGTTGAATAATTCTAGTTATTAGTTATAGTTGTACTTACTCAATGGTGTATTGCCACATATTGTGTGGGTATTGGAATTGATATTCATGGTGTATGGGACACATAGCGTAAGAGATTCATTGTGAGGTGATTATCTACTAAGTAGTAGGAATTAAAGAATTTAAGATATGGGAACACAAAGGACCAACTGAGCTCATTAGGCTTTGCAAGGTCCATATGAATCCTCATCTAATTAATTTTTCCCTTTCTTATTAAGTGAGTGTAGATTCTTGAGCAACAATAATGTTATCAATATGTACGAAAACTCCTTGAAAAGGAGAAGTAAGAGAAAGAAGAAAAGGTTAGAATCTAATCATCGTGATCTTGGTGACTACCCCTTTGGGATAAAACATATATATAATGACTTGTTCCCAATTTATGGGACTTTCCATCTTGTGAAAATGATGAGCATGGCTTAAAAAATAGAATCTTTGGAGTGGCTGATACTATAAGAGGCTTGACATGCTCATGTCTCTGCACATGAAATGAATGTATTTGCAAACTTGACCGGTATTGAACTGAAAATATCAGTGATCACTTACTGTGAATATCTTTCAAATTTGGCCACAATATATATTTTTATTATGTGTATCCTAGTCTATATTGTCATTAATAGAGACCTTAATAGGTGGCTGGTGACAGAGGAAGCATAATTATTTGTCCGAAAGGAGTCGGTTGTGTTAAGATCAAGGTTGAACAATTGAAAAGGGAATTGCTTGGACAATTTGGATCTGTTGTGAAGAAAATAAAATAAAATCAGAAACGAGTGGGAAGAAGATTATTAAGCAGCTGGGGAATACTTTGGGTGTAGAGTCATAAAAAATCGTATGTCATTATTTCGCCATTGCTGAATCCCTTTCTACCAGTGCTGCTGTTGCAAAGGGTTCATACGTATCAGGTTAGTTTTGAATTAGAAAGTAGTGGATCTTGAATTTGATGTAAGTGGTGTTAAGGACTAGATGAGTCAACAGAGACGAATTGCTGGGTTTTGCAAATGCTTTTACCTGTTACGGGATGAAAAAAGAAAAACTTTCGCAATTGTGACAGACACTGATTTCATAATGCGAAATGCTATTTGTTCAGTATTCCTTGATGCAACACATTGTTTATGTTCATGGCATTTTATCAAGGAATCCTCACGCTAATATGAGGAGCAAGAGTTTCACAGTTGCATTTCATTGTTTAATGTTGGATGACATAACCACGGAAGAATTTGAGACAAGTTGGCACTTGACAGTAGAATCATTTGGAGTTGTAACTCACCCTTGGATTGTTAAGATGTATGAAATGCAAGAAATATGGTTAACTGGCTATTTAAGAGAAAAATTTGTTGCTGGTGTGATTACAAAGTCAAGGTGCGAAGGTATCAATTCATTTATCAAATATTATGTGCATTGTCGGCAATATGTTGTAGAATTTCTTCATCACTTTGATAAGGCATTATCTAGTTATGGTAGAACTGTAATCACAACATCTGTGGTTGGTATTGAAAGGAGTGCAGCCAGACATTACACTAAGGAAACATTTAAGAAGTTTCGTGACTAGCTTAATTTTTTTAATGGCTTGCAAGCTTAATACTGTAAATGAGTTATTTGGTCTATGTATTTATAAATTTGCTGTCCATAGGCAGAGTCGTAGAGAGACGTATTATTTGATGTTGTGTATGATGGAGAACATGTGACTTTGAATTGTTCATGTAATCTATTTCCTTTTATTGTTATACCTTTGCTTCCAATATGCTATGATATAGAAAGACATGGTAGAGTTGTCCAATAGTTGTTTATCGCAGAGATGGTCACTGAATTATATTATAGTAGTTTGGCTGTCGTATTTTGAGGGAAACTTGCTAATTGATCAAATTCATGGTGACATTAATTGTGTTGAAAATAATGAGATACTCGTACCTCATTTTAGTCTATTACATTTTTCCAATCTCAATATAATGTAATTTATTTATTTACAATGATTCATTTAGATTTGATTATTTATATTATAATTTTAACCAATAATTTCCAATAGATTCTTCAACTTGATAAAACATTTAGGGGTCTATTTAAATGAAAATAAATGGAACGAGAGAGAAAAATGAGAGGAGGGGCTGGGGTACGTACATATATGCATTCAAACACCACATACATTGTCATCTAACATATGAAAGTGATATTATATAAAGGTAAAAAAAAAAAAAAAAAAAAAAAAAAAACTTCACTTTTGTCATGGAATTAGGGAGAGGCTCCCTTCAGTCTAAATTCTACCAATGTCCTCATGTGTACACATTTGAGATAATAACGTTTGTATTTTTGAAATCCATTGGCTATTAAAAACACTTTAAAATCCCAACGTTAACATACCATTTTATCCACTAATTTCAATATTGTAAACTATATATTTTTTTTTAAGTATTACCAAATGAGAAAAATGAGATGGAAAGAATAATACCATTATGCAAATCAAATAAAAAAAAATTAAAATTGAATCCCAAACTAATCAAGTCTAGTTCAATCTAGTTGAGTTAAGCCTCATGTGCAGCTCTTCCTGTGATGAAATGAAGCAAGTCTTAAATATGGCTCCAAGGCTTGAGTTTTTTTTTTTTTGGCTTGTACTTCACCACAAACTGTAACCCACTGTGAACAATCTAGCAGATCATGTGTGAATCTTATACATGCAAACGCTGTGCTTTGAAAGATTTTGCTGATTCTATGTCTATTTGGATTCATTTGCTGCCAATTGCCTGATTGATTCACTACTGCTGGGCAGGATTAAGAGATTGGATATGTAAATGTATTCGAGTTGGGAAGAAAAACAAACCAGCAATCCTTTGTTCCAAGTTAGTGACTTGGTCTTTCCAAAGTACAATTATGTCAAGCTTCCAATTTACCAAGTAAAAGGTATATGTCAGACAGAAACATCGAGGGAAGTGGATTAAAAATGACAATTTCCTCAATTCCTTATCATGTAATCATGGAATTTCAAAGGGGTGAAGGGAAGATAAAGCCTCCGGATACTAAGAATATCAGCAAAACAAGAATTCGTATAGCACAAAACCATTAATAATGGCAAATTCGAAATTCAGCTCAAAGACTACTCAAGCTCTTGTAACAAAAATTCAGTGAAAATTATTGGGATAATGTCTTCTCATTGAAAACATCAGTCTACCTATTAACTTATTCACCACGAACCAAACCTGATTGCTCAAGTCCCACAAACTATCTCGTTTGATGGTTGATACTCTAGTAGGGTTCAACAGGCCTACGGAAGTTTGCTCCAGCATACACTGCTTCTGAGCCAAGCTCCTCTTCAATTCGCAAGAGCTGAATGAACATAACATTCAAAATGTTTAGAAAGACTTATTCCCATCAATTCCAAGAAAGCTCCACAACAATGAAGACCAACAAGGAATAACTATTAAATTATACCATTATGATATAAAACATAAGAAGCAAAAATATAGTGTTAGGACCATATACTAACCTGATTATATTTAGCAAGACGCTCAGACCTGCATGGAGCTCCGGTCTTAATTTGACCCTGTTCAAAAGAAAAATGGTCACAAGGAAACATTAGATTAGAGCGGATGAGCATAATGTATTGGTAAAGTAGTCAATTGAAACCAAATAAATTTACCGTGGACAAACCAACAGAAAGATCAGCAATGAAAGTATCTTCTGTCTCTCCACTGCAACCAATTACCAAATATGTCGACTATGTCATTTATCAAAACATAATTATAGAAGATATGTTTTACTTTGTCTCCTATCAAGGGCAGAGTACAAACCTGCGGTGGCTAGCCATAACACCCCAGCCAGCTTTCTTGGACATTTTAACGGCTTCAATGCTTTCAGTAACAGATCCAATTTGATTAACCTGTTCCACAAACATGCCAAAAAGTGGTTTCTGTTTATACCTGTTGTTCGGGGGAAGAAAGCCAGTTCTTGGAAAATTGTACATCAGCTGAATTTTAGACTAGAATCCAACCATACCTTGAGAAGAAGGGCATTACAAGCTTTTTCATCAATTGCCTTCTGAACCCTCTGTTGACAAGAATGATAATTGCAAACAAGTCAGTGAAAAGTGCCATGATTCTGCTTACGGTATCTTTTTAATAGTCAACAACCACCCATCTCAACTGTTCTGACAATTTGTTTAACAAATGTTTAGATCAATTGCTAACCTTGGGGTTGGTGACCAAGAGATCATCCCCAACAATTTGTACTTTTTCTCCAACCTCACTAGTTAGCTTTGTGTAAGTCTGCCAGTCATCTTGGTCAAAAGGATCTTCAATTGAAACAATAGGATAGTCAGACACAAATGACTTGTAGAGGTTTTTGAGAGCCTCTCCAGAGATCTTCTGTGAACCATCATTGTTCTGCGGAGAACACAAAACAGAAATATAAAATTAATGAAATAAATATCCAGGAAATATTATGATCAAACAATAGGAACACAATATCCCACTAATTAAGATCAATTTTATTTGGCCATGATCTCTTTGTAATTGTAGAATCAAGTAGACAAATGAACAATACAAGCTACTAACAAACACAATATAACAAAGTGAATAAGAGTCACCAAATTCACCATTATAACAAAACAGATCTAGATACAAAATCAAAAGGATAAGAGAAGCAGCACAAGCACTAAGAAGTAATACAGTATTTAGGAGATTCTGGTTTCATTAAATCAAAGGCTGGAAGATATTTATTACTTTTTTACTCGGGTTTGGTTTTCAAGCCTTCTTTGACATCAACATATTCCTTTATTGATATCACAATTTTAAATTTTTTGGGTGTCAGTTTTTAAAACTGGAATTATATATTGTCATTAATCAGCCTTACAATCTGTATAGATTAACTTCATATACTTGAACTGACATGATGACATTGACTATAGAACATTAGATTTGACTATGTCTGCACTTTTGAATAATTTGGTTTTTTTTTTTTTTGTTGCTTTGTACAAAGAAAAAAGAAGAGAATTTACGAGTACTTTCCAAAGAGTTAGTTGGTTGAGTCATCATGGTTACAAACTATATTAAATGTCAGGACTTTCCTCAACCATAAGGATCACATTGTTAGACACTGAAAACCAGTATTATTATCAAATTTAAATATTCCGATCAACTAAAGTAATGAAACCTCACATCTTCCTTGAAGTTCAGGTCATATTTGTTGTCTTTCGTAAAAAATTCAGAAGCTGCAACATCCATTCCAATAAAAACCTGAGAAAATAAAATAAATGCTCAGTTCCCATTAACTCTAGTTGTGTGATAAAGCCCAAGGAGCTGTGGATGGAATTGGAATGGAAATATAAAACAAGAACTTACTTGGCTTGTGTAACCAGCTTTAGCGATGGCTAATTTAAGTAATTCAAGGCCTTCCTGATTCTCCTGAATTCACAAAAGATGGTAGCATCACTTACTTACTGGTCAACAAGCTGGCCGGAGAGAGGACCGAAGTTTTAATTAATGAAAAGCAGAAGAGGCTATTAAACCATGGTTGACCTGAATGTTAGGAGCAAAGCCACCTTCATCACCCACATTTACTGCATCTTGACCATACTTCTTCTTAATCACGGACTGAAACAATGACAGCACAATTACTCATCCATAAAAGATTGAGTTCCCATTTTCACCAGATAATAGACACAACTACTGAGCTTAAATGCCTGTTCAAATGTCATAAAAGAATATAGAAGAATATTTGGGTCTTGAAGGTTTAGATCATCTGTGTATGGAACATTTCATATATCATACAAAGGTCCATTGACTGTATCACCTCACTGGTAGATATCAGAGCTGGATAGCTCAACAATGAAAATTTATTTACAATTTTTATATCTATTTAATTGGGGGAAAAAGAAAAAGACACGTGGCTGTAATACATAAAATGTAAAAGTGGATAGAGGAATTGGACCTACCTTCAAATTGTGATAAACTTCAACACCCATCTTCATGGCCTCCTTGAAAGAGGAAGCTCCAATAGGAAGAATCATGAACTCCTGCACATATAAGTGGATAAGAAACTTAGTACCAATGAGTATCACGAGGATAAAAATGCACCATGAACAAAGTATAAGATACAATCTTAACAAACATGCCTGCATTGCTAGTTTGTTTCCAGCATGTGATCCACCATTAATGACATTGAAAGCAGGAACAGGCAACACCAACTTCTTGTTACCAGCGAGGTTTGCAATATGCTGCATCCAAAGACATGGAAATACCAAAGTCAGGCAGAGCCACTTAGCACATAATGACACGTAGCAGGCATTTGTGTTCTTCTCTTTTCCCTTTTGGGGTTGAGGATAGGGTATGTTCCACATACTTAAGTATAATCTATTCTTATATATATAATAAACACGAGAACACAATTCAAACATCATTGAAAGCAAAATTGCATTCCAGGGATCTTGTTGACACACTTACTCAATAGTGATTTTTGGCTGGTTTGTAACATTGAACAATAACATATACAACCATGTATACCTTATACAGAGGAATTTTCTTGACACTAGCCCCAGCTTTGCAGATAGCGAGAGAAACTGCCAATATGGAATTTGCTCCAAGCTGAATGAACACAAGGTGCATTAGGATTTATTTAAATCATAATAAAATGTAGAATAAAAAAAGAAAAACGGGTAAACTAACCTTTTGTTTGCACCAACCCCACTCATTAACAGTTCCATCAAGCTGTTGAACCATGAAATTGTCAAGAGCAGTCTGCTCTGTTGGGTCCTATTCCGAGTAACAGGAAAACCGCGTTAAAAAAAAAGTTAGATAAGCAATCAAAAAGCAAAATAAATAATATCAATATCAATCTACTGTCTATTAGATCAGATCTATAAAATAAAAAAATAATTGTGTTCACATTAAGATAAAAATCAATCACAAGAAGTTACCAATTATCAAAGATAATCAAATTTAACCAACCTTGCCAATCAAAGCAGGGCCAATAATTGTGTTCACATTAAGATAAAAATCAATCACAAGAAGTTACCAATTATCAAAGATAATCAAATTTAACCAACCTTGCCAATCAAAGCAGGGCCAATAATTGTGTTCACATTCTCAACAGCCTACACATGCAAAAAAGAGAAAGTGAGCATAACTGTAGACATGTTCCATAGCATATAGTCCTATCAATCTTGCGAACAGAGTGAATGAAATTTACCTTTAATACACCTTTTCCCAGATAGTCAGATCCTCCATCTCTTAATTCAAGCGCCTCGTAAATTCCTGAAGAAAAAAAAAATTACAAATTAACAAGCTGGCTCTTATTAAAAAATAGTAGCTGCCTTTCAAATCAAGTAACAAATTGAAAAAAGAAATCTTTTTGAAAATGGATACTTAACATACCAGTGGATGCACCGCTTGGAACGGCTGCTCTAGCAAAAGTACCATCTGTTAATGTCACATCAACCTACAATAATCCACATCCAATTATTTCCCATCTCAAATTCATTTATAACACATAATTAAACAACAAGCATCTCTATTTACAAAAAATAATGAAGGAAAAAAGAAGAAGGAAATTTCTACTAGATTCTGTACAAACGGATCGGTGCATAGAAAGTATCGAAAAAGGTTGAGCAGAGAGACAGGTGATGAACAGATGGGATTCAAACCTCGACAGTGGGGTTACCACGGCTGTCGAAGATCTGTCTTGCCTTGACGCTCTGGATCGTAGCCATAGTCGGAGCTTAATCAACAAAGTAGAGTGAGCGGAGTAGTTGGTTTGGGAGAGCGAGGGAGTGGCAATTAGTTTGTTAAGAGTATGAATGAAATTGAGACAGAGATCCACGTATTTGTAAAGAGCTTGGGTTAATTATACCCGTACGATTCATGGTTGCTCGCTGTTGGTTGATAATTAGAGCAACAGTGCCCTTCTCTCCAAGAAAATTACTGCATTTTTTTTTCTATTTTTGGTTTAACTAATACTTTAGTCAATTGTCTTGGTTTTTAGTTTAATCCTTTAAAAATAATTTGGCCAATTTTATTTTTTAAAATTCAAAATTTTTTAATTAAATTATATTATCTCATTCTCATGTTATAAATAAATAAAATAATTTTTTATAATTTAATAATAAAAAAATTTACGAGATACAAAAATAATTTTTATATGTTATTATTTTATGTCTAAGTATGGTTATTTCGTTAATTTAAAATATATAAATTGAAGGATAAAACTTAATTGATAAATTTTGAATCTTAAAATATAAAATTGTGTGAAAAAAATTTTTAATTAAAAGATTTAACTGAAGATTGATATAATTATGAATAACTAAAACAGTAGATAAATATTTATCTTTTTATTTTTTATAGTGCATTTAAAATTTATGGAAGCTACGTGGTATATATATTTCTTAATTTTTGTTTTTTTATGAAATAAGTAAATCTCTTTGTACCAAAAAGAATTTTATATAAAAATAAAGCTGTTTATAATAGGTCTTATACTTGTTGAAATGCAATACTGAAGTTATTAAAATTTAAAATAGTTTAACTCTAATAATTTATTGATTATGTTAAATTATTATTACTTATTATTAGAGTTATCAAAATTATTAATAATAAAGATAATAGTGCCTCTTCAACATATCTGTAAGCCATTAAATTCAAACTCAAACATTTATATTTTATATTTTTTAATTTATAACATCACACATAATTCTGTAGCATGTGATGACACAATCAAGACTGTATAAAGACAACCCATTCCTATCTCACATTTTAATTAACCATTAGTTTTTTTTTTTTATTACAATAATTAAATCTAGATTTATTTACTGTTTTAAACTCTAAAAATTATAACTTTAAAAAAATATTTTTTTTCAATTAAGTCCTTAATTCATGATTAAATTGTTCTTATTTTGGTCCTTTCAGATATTTTTTTTTTAAAATTTTAATTTTAATTAATACACAACTAGTAAAATTAGATAAAACAAAATATACTTAATTGATATGATTAAGAATGCATAAAATTAATTTTATGGTTTATAAAAAGTTTTACTTTTAGAAAAAAAAAAATTGGGTTAACATTTAAAATTGGATAGACAAGTATATTTAATTGTTGAGTCAATATTCATGTAATTTTTTCTTTTATGCATTAATATTCATTTTTTATCATCTCTTAAAAAATATGTTAGCTAATTTCATTAGTTTTCATCTCAATTAATAATTTTAACTTGATTAAAACTCAATTAAAAGGAATAAAATCATAGCTGATCAAAATATAAAATATTAATTCTTGGAGGACCTTATTAAAAGAATAATTTTTCAAGAACCAAAACAATAAATAAGTCTTGAATTTATAATTTGTATCCAAACTCCGTTATCCTTATTACATGAACTAGCAGCTAAATGATAAAACAAATTAATTGATGGATGGTAGAAACAAAGAGATTAGTAAATAGAAAAAATTATTAATAAACCATCACCCATATTAGCTTTTCATCATCTACACCCATTCACCCAAAAACGTTCAAGTTGTTTTCAATTTCATTTTAGCGAAATTTGTATTTTGGGCTCAGTTGTAATCTTGTCTATGTTTTTTTCTTTCAAATCATGTATTAATGAAGAATTAAGCATACCAACAATTCCATCTATACTATATTTTCTTGGTTTGAAGTATAATTTATATGCCTAATCATGCCTTTGGAAACTATACTAGACTCGTCCAGCAATATAAAAAAGTTAACATATTTTAATTCATCTTATTTATTATATAATGAAAAATAACTTGAATTATTTTGGGTGAACGACTGTAGAATATGATGGGTTTTGTTGATAATTAGGTTATAATGCTTTAAAATTAATAACGAAATAGTATATAAATATTTATAAGGGTAATTGAGTTTTTCTAATTAGTTACTTAAAGTTCACCATCAATTTTTTATAGTTTGTATTTAACTATAAGATGGCAATGTGTTCAAATTTAAAAACGTAAGAGAACATTACAACTTAAGTGGTAGTTAAAGGAAAAATTAATCACTATTGACTCTAAACTGATCTAACTAATATATTTACTCCTGATTAACAAGTATTTTTGTATTTGCTTAAAAACTCATTTTATGTGAATATTTGAGTATCAAAGTGATAATTCTCCCATTGTTTAGATGTAAAACTTTAATATTATACATAAATATGTAAGTGTGACTCTAATATAATATCAGAATTTTCAAGCTAAACCTCATCAAAGCTGGGTACTAGGATCTTCTAATGAACCCTCCAATGCATTTTTAACTGTCATTGGAGCTTGGTTCTTATTAGGTCTATTGCTCTAATACTTCAGCCCAAATGACTCTTAACCCATGTATTTTAAATAACATTACACGTGAAAGATGTTAATGTGGTATCGTCCTTAATTGATATTAGAGCTGGGTTGATCTTTAACCCAACGCTCCAACACTGCAATCTAAAAAATCTCTTAACCCACGTGGCACTAACATAAATAAATTAACTCATGTGATTGTCAACTTTGTGAACAACTAGTTCTTACACGGACGTCAATTGGTGATTAATAAGGTCAACTCATGCAGGGACACGTGTTATATAAAAAATTAGACGACACTCACAAATCCAAAAAGATGGCCATGTATATTGTTGGGAAGCATGCAGCTTTTTTCAGGTGGCGCACGAGTGACGACTGATATCTCAGGTAGCGGCTTTCGGCTTTTAAGTCCAGATTCATGCTTTCTTGTAGACTGACGTGGGGCTCACGAGTTACCTCCTCAAATATGCTTGACTTTATTAATTTTATATTTTAATATTTAATTTCGTTGATCAAGTTTATAATTTCTTAATTTATTAATGTCTTTTAATGTTTAATTTTTTTAAATTATATTCTTAAGAAATAAACAAAAATTATGAATTTCATCTCTCAATATTTAATTTTATCAATTGAAGCCCTGAAAGATTTGATATTATCAATTTTGTCCCTCCTTCTCTTTGACTAATTGAGAATTAATGAAAATTTGTAATTGACAAGTTAAAAGAAACAAAAATAATTATTTTTATTATTAAATGTACATTTGATATTTAGAAAGTAAGATTAAAAAAATTATATTATCATACTAATTAAATCTTAAATTACAAATTTAAAATTTATTCATAGACAATCAACTAAAGCATTAATGACAAAAAAAAAATATTAATAATATAATTTATTATTAATTTAATTTATCAATGATAAGTTTTTTTTTTTTTAATAATTATAAATTTCCATATGCATATTAATAATATAATTAAGATTTTATTATTTTTAACATTACAAATAGATATTTATGTCAACTCTTCATTAGTGAAATGGAGAGTAACAAAATTGATAATTTTAAACTTTTAGGGATTTAATTGATAACAGTATTGGGGGACCAAATTAATAATTTTAAAATTTTCATGCCTCCAAAAATCCTCGATCATTTTGTTTTAATTTATTTATTTTACATTGAAACCGGAAAAACATCAAACTCACCACATTAACGTGCCGTGTGAGAATGGGCTATCAATTGCAAGGAATTCTTATTTTTTAAGTCAGAATAAGAGTAAGAGCAAATATAAAATCAAATTTCAATACTGAGACATGTACATAACTTTTAATTAAGAACTGAGACACAACAAACTTTAGCTAATAATTCAAATTATCCATCTTTAAAGAGTAGTAAAGTAATACTCACAAATAAAATAAATAGGGTTTGAAAGCAGTGAAGAAAATGATTTGAAATGATAAAGTGGTGAATTAACAGAGAAATTAAAAAAAAATGAACTTACGGCTTTAGAGAATTAGGAAATAGCCCATGTTCAGATGAATAAAGGGCAAAGTAAAAATACTAACGACAAAATCAGACAACAAATAAACTACGGAGAAATAAATTTAGAGAGGAAGAGGAGGTTATCTTGTTGAGAACCTACCTCTCACAATTATAATTTGTCTTTAAATTCATATTCATATGACATGCATAACTGAAAATCTTGCAACCTCCTAATCTGTACATCAAAGGATTCAAATAAAATAACATTTAGTTAAAAATTGTTCAAAGAGAGAAGCATCTAAAACAGAGGCTTTCATATTCCTCAACCCTCAAAAGCTTTCAGCTTCAGAACACATCATTTTCCTTCCAATGACCAAAGCCTCTATACAAACAAAGAAACAAAATCTTCAGTTTGGGGATATAGAGTTTAGGAAGAAATGAGTAAACAATGAAAAAATATTTGCAATATTTGGGGGCATCTTTTATTTATTTCCTTAATTTTTAGTTACACTGTTCACAATGTGAAAAAATGTTCAACAAATTATTGTTTTCTTTTTATTTGATAAGAAACATTCAGTAGTAATTCTATTATCTCTAGTTCAACAAATATTCTTCGTAAGTGAAAATGCTACCGTTCCTTGAAAGTCCTATTGATCTTAAGGCAGAATAACTAATAATACGAAGTGTTGCACTTCTAAGCCAATATTAATTTTCCATTCCAAAAAAGTTGTCTTTCATAAACAATTATTTCCCCAAGAGTTTAACATCTTTAATCTGAGCCTTGAGTTAGCTCTAGAAAGCATATATATGCATTCAGCAAATTCAGAACCCATTATATTTGGCAAAAGATTGAAAAACACCCATTCAGATTGCCTAAAAAATAGGATTTAAGATTCTCTTTCTCTACTTCTTTAGGCTGTAAATTAATTTCTTAACAACCAAACAGTATAAATAAATTTAATGGGAATAATCGCATAGTATAATCCTACAGAGCAGAGAATAACCCAAGAGTTATTCCATATTATAGAATGATTACCATATAAGCTTCAAATGGTAAGTGGTGGAAAATTGTGAATAAAGTGCTTCAACCGGAAATTTCTATGCAACTATTGAATTTTGATTGAAATCTTTAGATGTGGTACAGGTTGTGCACACTTATCAAAGTGAAGATAAAATTCTTACTAAAAAGATATAAAATCTGTCTAAAAAGTGGTAGAATAAAAATTTAAAAAAGGAAGAATCCAATTGTTATTGTCTTATTGAGGTACAATGGCAATAGAGATTTTACCGGGGAAAAAAAATGTCATAACTGGTAGCAAGCAAAAGCAAAAAAAATTCTTCAGAAGTTATTTATCACAACGATTAATCACTAGAAATACTTAAAAGCTAAAAGATTGAATAACACCTATTCAAACCTTAAAAAATATGAATTAGATTTTCTTTTTCTATTTTTGTAGGATGGAAAGTAATATCTCAGCAACCAAACGGAACAAAGAAATACAGTAAGAATAATTTTACAATACGTTTGCAACAGGAAATGAACAAATCAAACCTTTAATGGACTCCATGTCGAGAGAAGAAACTAACAGCTCAAAAGCTGAAGCCTCCTCTATCATTTCTCTCTCTCATTCTTATGAGACAAATCCTCCATAATTCGTCTTTTGTGTCTGAGAAAAATTCAAACATTTTACAAAAAAAAAAAAAATCATATTTGTCAAAGAGAAAAAAAAAGGGTGAAAGAGTTACAGATTACCTTTCAGTTTAAAGATTAGGCTTATGATACATAAATGTCTCTACAAACATTAACAATTCCACAACCCTTTCCAAAATTCCTCTTTGCGTTCGAGTTTACAAAATAAAATCAGCAAATCAGACTTTTCATGGAGAAAAGAGGTGGGAGATGAGCAAATATTACCTTTCAATTCAAAAATTAGGCTTCACATCCATGTCGATGTCTATGAAAACTCCCCCACTTCCTCAATTTCTTATATAATTTGTCTTCTGTGTTTGAGATTTAAAAAAAAAATATCCATCTTATAAAATAAAATCAGGAAATCAAATTTTTGAAAAGAGAAATGAAAAGAAGTAAAGGAGTGATTACCTGAAGGCTTTCAGTTCAAAGATTGATCTTCAGAACTACAACCTCCTCATAATTCGTCTTTTGCCTTTGAGATAGAATCAAATTTGTAAAAAGTCAAAAACAGAGGAGATAGAGAAGAAGGGAAAGTCTGGGTAGTGAGCACTAATTCATTCCCCAAAAATTCCTCACATAATCTGACCAAACAAATCTATCCTTAACCACCATTGCATCTCAATAAACAACTACCATGGAAATTGAAATATGGGTTTTAGCCCCTGGGGTTGGAGGTATTTGTTGGTGTTGTGAATTGCATGCAATGGAATTAAGGGTGTTGGAGGTATTTGTTTGGTGTTGTGAATTGCATGCGATGGAATTAGGGGTGTAAACAGTTCGAGATTGACAAATCTCAGCTCGGCTCAACTCGTGTTCATTAAAAGCTCGAGAGCCCAGCTAAAGAGATTTGAACCGCTAACTTGTTATAAAGAAAGTAAGTTGTGTTGCCACTAAGCTAGACATGTTATTTTGTTATATTGTTTAAACAAATATATTTATTATATATATAAAAAAATATAAATAAATAAATATCTTTAATTATTTTAAACAAGCCAGGTTCACAAGCACTCAAGCCAAGTTTTGCAAAGTTTAAACTCGGCTCGTTTACTAAACGGGTCCTAAAATAAAGCTCGAGCTTGACTCGTTTAGAAATGAATTGAGCTAGAGTGAGCCTTTAACAAGCTTGTTTGCAAGCTGTTTATGAACAACTTGGATCATTTGCACACCTAGATGGAATTTCAAATTTGACATTTCTCCTTCTTTACTCAACTCGCATCCTCTTCTTCATTCTCAATTAACCAAACCTAACAAATCAAGGATTGAAAATCAGGGATTGAAAAATGTGAAGCAATGGTATACTATGAAAGATAAAGGAAGAAAGGAAAGAGCCATATGTAGAAATGAACATTCTCACACAGAAATGCAAGAACTTCGAATCATTCTCTTGAAGCCCATACTCTTCATCATAAATGATCCGCTTGCTCCGAAATAACCCTGCCCAATAGGAAAATCCTAATTCATTGGGCCTTTCGATACTCTTCAGGACGAAGTGGAAGAAGGGGAGAGATTTTTAAACGAGAAAAATGATCCAACAACTTTGAAAGAATTGAACAAGGAGCCATACAAGGTGAAAATCTCATGTTGGTTCTATAGAGTGATGGTCTGGGATGAGGTGGCAGTTGTGATATTTTGGCTTGGGACATTTTATTTGACAATAATAGTACATGTAATTTTTCATGACTTATATGTGATCTCAAAGACAACTTACTCTTTAGTTATTTTTAATCCAAATTTTTTAAAATTTATTTTTTCCCAAAAATAAATTTTACATACAAATTACAATTTTCATGCCTTTGCAATACATTTTCGTCAGATTTTATAATATTGTATATATGTATATTTTTAAGAAGAAAAAAAATTAGGACATGCTTCTAGTAAGAGATCAAGTGTGATTATCAATTTATCAAAGCTTAACAATGTATTCTTATAATAGGAGATGCCATATAGTTATGAATTGAGCAACTTACAAAACCATGTTACATGTCAATTATATATGTTGTTGCTGACATTGTAGAATTCAGTCATTTTTTCTTTTTCATTTATAAGATACATATAATATAATATATATATATTTTAAGAAAAAATTATGACTTTTTCTACGAAAAGCAAGAAACTGGATCCCATGGAGAGCAGCTGCCTAGAGTTCTAGTTGCGTTGAGATTGAAGAAAGCAGTATCCGGGTGGCATATAGACGAAGATGAAGACACCGATTGTAGTGAAGACAAGGCAGCCATGTAAAGGAAAAGAAAAAAGGACCTCATAGATGATGAAGATGACATTTTACTCCTAATAAAACACTAACCCATAAGGTTAAAATGGAAAAAGATAAAGATTTTGGATAAATCTTGTGGTCTTCTTTTTATCCTATCAATATGGTCATGGAAAAATAGCTTTATCTTCTTAGTCTCCGATTGTCTGTATATCTGAGTAGTAAAATTCGAGTGGGTGAGGGCTAATGAGGCACTGGTACCGGTACTTCGGTGAGGTACGGTACGATACCGATACGGCGATTCGTCTTTATATATATATTATATATAAAGAGCACAAAAAGAATAGCTGTAAAAAAAAATAGTTAAGCTTCCAGCCATTGTAATTACACATGATCAAACAATTACATTATAGACTAAAACCATAAAAGTAGCACAAAGCATTAAAAAAAAAAAGGTTCATCCACCATGCAAGCCAAGCTGCAATTTATCCAAATAATAGGAATAAAACAAAACTACAAGACAAACACACCTAAACCAATAAAGGAGTACAATTACAAGCCAAGATCAAGAAATTAAATAGAATCATCATTGATATCATCATCATCAGTGAAAAGAACTGATTCTAAATCTAGTTCATCAAGAGACAAATTGGCAATCTCTAGAACTCCTGCACCTTCCAATGGATCCCATTCATCTCCACTAATATCCCACATCTTGCTTTGTCCAGTTGTATAACTTTCATTCTTCCTTGACAAGAGACGAAGATTTGTATGAATATACACCAAGTCTTCAGCTCTTTTGGGAGTCATCTTATTTCTTTTCATTGAGTGAATAAATGAATAAGTACTCCAATTTCTCTCGCAGCAAGATGACGAACATGGTTGTGAAAGAAGCTTCAAAGCTACTTTTTGAAGTAAAGGTGTAGAAACTCCATACACTAGCCACCATGCTTTTGGCTCTAAACTCCATCTATCTTGCAAGGAATCAAAGTCACCAAATATATCTTGTCTTCCTGAAAACCTTGCATATTCCATGGTAGCCATTTTTCTGTCATCTGAATTAAGAAAATATTTCCTCAAACACTTATTTCTCTCAATAGCAATTTCTATGTCCATATGTGGAGGAACCCGATTTGATGCTTCAGCTAGCCATTCATCACTATAATATTTACATGTTATGTATAAATATATGTTAGTTTATTCACTTGTTAGGAAAAAAAAAACACGAACTAGTTTATAAAATCAAGAAAAAAAAAAGATTTGAATTAGTATATTTACCTTGGGTTCAAAGAATGAGCCATACAATGTAGAGGTGTGCAACTTTTAGTCCACCGATCAATGAGAATAGAGTACACCACATCATAAAAGGTTGACTGATCATTTGCTTCCTTTCCTTCATGTCTTAATATGGTTGCTTTCACTTTTTCTATCATTGTATCCCACATATTGTAGACCAAGTGAAGAGTAGGCTTATCAGTGTCAGTAACACGAAGCATATCATGGATAGGAGCAGTAAAAGCAATGATGTAATCAACTTTATCCCACCAAACATCATTTAAGATGATTTCCTTCACAGTTGCTGCCTTTTCCACATCCTCCTCCTTGTAAGCAGTCCACTGATCACTAATAACCATGGTTTGGAGACCACATTTTATGAGTTTGAATCTTTTTAATATAATAATCACTGAAGCAAATCGTGTATCAGCAACTGCAAGCATATTTAAAGGCACGAACTCATTAAAAATAGCTAATCTCATTGAATGATTCATGATAAAATTTCTAACAAAATTAGCTTTTTGAGAAGTTTCAGTGATCCAATGGCACTCAGCATAAGCAATTTCATTCCTTTCAGTATTCTTTGCTGCACAAATATTCTTTAGAGCAAGATTTAAAGTGTGGACCACACATGGAGTCCAAAAAATTTGAGGATAGTCAACTTCAATAAGCATCCCCACAGCCTTACAAACAGGAGCATTATCAGTAATAACCTGGACCACATTCTTGTCTCCAACCTCAACAATTGCAGATCTAATCAAACTAGCCATGTAAAACTTGTCTTTGTATTATTTAGACCCATCAATAGCCTTCAAGAATATTGGACCTCCTTCAGATGTAGCCGTAAAATTAATTAAAGGCCTACGTTGTGCATCAGTCCATCCATCTGACATTATGCTCACACCCTTTTCTTTCCATGTCTTTTTTATTGGTTCAAGCATAGATTCAATGTGTGCTTTTTCTCTTTGCAACAAAGTGGTTCTCAAAGCATTATAACCAGGGGGGACAAAACCAGAAATAACATTATTTGCAGTAAAAGAAAATGCACTGACATAATAAGGATTCCTAGCAAAGTGAAAGGGCAACCCAGCAGAGTAAAACATTCTAGCAATCTCACTTTTTAATTGTTCTCTAGTTGCAAGATTGAATGATTTTTCCAACATACTAGTTCCAGCACCAACGACCTTTCTTTTTCTAGAATCAAACATTCCACTAGCTGAATAGGAGGGGCTATGTTGGATAGATGAAGAGTTAGGGGGCAAGGGAACATTCTTTGGCTTCAATTTTTGCTCAACCTCTTCAACCAATTTCTTCATTTCAACCAAATTTTCATTTGTCACTTTGGGACATGCCTTAATCCCACAATTAGGCAATTTTAACAGATGTGCCTTCACTTTAGAATATGAAGATTTGAACACACAACGACAATAATTACATGCCCAGCTTTTGTTTGTAACCCCCTCTACTCTTTCTTGCACAGTTGTTACATATGCCCAAAGAGGATTATGAACATCTTGCAGTTCATTGGAAGTAAATTGACTAGTAACACTACCCTGACTACTACTTGCAGCTGGATTAGAAGACATAATCTGATAATCCTAATCTAGTATCCTACAATCAAAACAATCACTGATCACTGCCAATTCCATGTATACAAAATTCAATGAGCACTAAACTTGCAGCACTTAGCATAAGCAATTGAGCACTAAAATTTATTTACCATGCAGGCACACACATAGTATAAAATTAACCAGGCTGATATGTTAACATGGGCAATTGAGCACTAAATTTGCAGCACTTAGCATTAAGAACAAAGCACCCCGTATACACTATTAATATGCAAGTTGTATAATTTTTTTCCCATCATCTATCTGCTACCGGAAATAAGGGGTAACAACATGAGGAAAAAAAACCCTTATCAACAACATTGGTCTCTTTTCCTAATAAGCTATACCCACCCAGAAAGACAAATGAAAATGTTATCATGTTCAAAAGATAAATCCAGAGGCTGCTAATTCCCAATTTCCCATCAACTAAACTTCGAATAAAAATATTTTCTTTAAGCAAGAGTGCAAGACTAAGTACCTTATCTGATTTTCCAAGAGATCTTCAAAACTTCAACAGCCTGAACTGCATCTTCAACCTTCAACGGATAGCTGCCTGAACTGCATCTTCAACCTTCAACGAAGAGCGGCCTGAACTGCATCTTCAACCTTCAACAGACAACGGCCTGAATTGCGTCTTCAACCTTCAACGGACAGCTGCCTGAACTGCGTCTTCAACCTTCAACGAAGAGCGGCCTGAACTGTGTCTTCAACCTTCAACGGACAGCGGCCTGAACCGCGTCTTCAACCTTTAACGAAGAACGGCCTGAAATGCGTCTTCAACAGCCTGAACTTCAACCTTTAACAGCCCGATCGGCCGATCTTCAACCTTCAACGACCTGACCAGAAGGCATCAAGGCTGAAAGTCTGAAACTGAACGCAAGGCTGTCGACTGTTTGAACAGATTAAGGATTTGCGTTCATGTCAAAACGCTGCCGTTGTATCTTCTTTTTTTTTTTTTTTTTTTTTTCTTCCCCGTACCAGCTAATAATTTAGCCACCAAGCCGTCCCTTAGCCGAACCCAGAATTTCAAGCCGTACCCAAGTCGTCCCAGGAAGAAAAAAAAATAAAATTTCTGGTACTTATTGGGGACGTACCGGGGCGTCCCCGACGTGTCCCAGCACCCGGTACGCCCCAGGGACCGGTTCCTTGGCTATTTTGTAGTACCCATGCTATAGGTGAGGGCAAGGTCGAGCACGGTTCAGCTGAAAGGAAAGTGAGGGAGTCTTCAAACCTCTAAATTGAAGTGGCGCCGTTCTGGTGGAGGAAGAATACTTCAAAGAAAATCAGTTTTTTTTTTTTTTTTTTAAATTTATTTATTTTAACTAAATGGTGTCTTTTGGAGCTCTCCAAGTAGCTCTCTAGGCAGCCGCTTTCCGCGGGATTTGGACTCCAAAAGCAAAATGATGGCAACGTTTGCAATTGTGGGCATAACTTTTATATATATATGTATAAAACTCATATATAGCTAAATTATATTTTTTGTTCTTATAATTTGGTTGAATATTCGGCTCTATATTTCAAAAAATTGAAATGTAAAACTTATAATTTGAAAACATAGTAATGTGATCCTAATCGTCACCTTTTATCCAACTTAATGGAGGTGACGGAGAATGACATGGCCAAATAGAATCCAACCACTACAAGAAAATGAATTTTTAGTGAGAACAAAATGATATCTCTGATAAGTTCAATGTTGTTACTGATGATTATCAGCATTAGGGTAATCTAACTCTGATAAGGAGACCCATATGCGCTTCTTGCAGATGACATAATGTACAACATCTGGACGAAGATAAGTAGCAACAATGTATCTACGACAACGAGGTGAACATCAATAAATATGACCAATACTTTGTAATATTATAAGCGTGAACAATGTGGATCCAGATATGTTGTCTTGAATTAGCTAGTATATGTGTCCATGACACTCTCGTATATTAGTGAATGATGATAAATTCATTATATGAAATAATGTTGTAGAGGCAAATTTGTCGATGCATATAATTTTTTTCAAATTTTTTATTTTATCAGCTTATACTTAATTATCGTCGTCTCAGATAGACATTACTATCACAAATATGTCTACAAACTTTTATTTATTTTTTCTTTAAATTTTTTAAAACCTGTTAAATTAGAAAATAAAACCCTTAATAGTTAAAAACAACATTGAACAAAATATCATTTTACATGCATCATAACAATTACCCTTAACATAAACACCATTGTTCGTTTTTTTCTTCTGTTTTTCATAAATTTCAGTGTGAACCTATAACCATTGACATTGTATCCACTATAATAGTTTACATTCGACTTGAACCGAGTCCTACATCTCGTATGTTATCATCAATACTTAGATATTTCAAAATAATATTTTAAAAGTATAAGAAGCATAAGAGTCAATCTTCTTAATAATATGTAAGTTGAGTTTTAATCAAGAATTCGCTTACTAGCTCACAAAACTATTGTGGATATTGTTTCTCACGAAGTATCTGAAGTAGTTGTTCGGTGATATTTAGGTAGATCAAGTGTTAGTATTGTTTCATATTGACTACAAAAATATTGAGACCAGAAAAGCAACATGAAGGAGAAATTGGAAATTAGAAATAACGTGATAAATTTTTTTGTGAAATTTACTCCACTTATGGTCCAATCTCTTCACAGTTTAGAATGACATATATCACCATTTTATTGTAGTCGATGTCCTCTAACAAAATATTGAAATGAGACCATTTGGATCAAAATCACTACCATCGTCATTGCGACCTACTTCCCGCATCATCATGAGAATATTGCTAGCAAAGTATATTTTGCAAAAGTTTGATGTTTCTTCAAAAATATAAGCCTCAATAATAGAACCCTTAACTCATGCTTTATTATGACATTTTTCTTCAATCTATGTGTATCATTGAAGAATGGAAAAATTTATTAAATTTTTTATTATTGTCAAAATTGAAAAAATTCTTAAAATGATTTGAAGTAAATATTTTCTTTCAAAGGATACATCATAAGCTAAGCTATCCACTAATATTGCATATAGCCACAACTTTCACTTCATAAACTAATTGAATTGACAAATGTTCCAATGGATCCCAAAATCCTGCATTAATTTGGTTTCCAACTTGCAAAGCATCACAAAAGTATTTGTTTCAAGTCGCTCCATGTGTTGAACATTCAACTCGTTTGCACATAAATCTCAGAAGAAGCTACTTAGTTCAGTAACAAGATCCTAAATAGGTTTGGAATGAAGTCTCGAAATGCTATCATTAATAATTTCTGCATAAACATGTGGCAGTCATGACTCTTCATATCACAGATTTAATATTCTTTACATTGACACAAGGAGACATGTTTAAGGCATAACCATTCGGAAACTTCAAATCATTGTTAACCCATTTGCACACCAATTTATTATCATCCTTATTCAAAGTGTAGGTTGCTTTAGGTTTATAAACTTTCCCATTTTGCTCACACAATTCCAATTTATGATGATTACACAACTCCTTTAAATCTTCATGTGCTTGTGAATTGTCCTTAGTTTTACCTTTGAAGTCCATGATAGTATTGAAAACATTATCAAACACATTGTTCTCAATATGCATGACATCTAAGTTGTGCCGAAAAGATTCGTAAATCAATACAAAAATTCCCAAAATATACTCATTTTCACCCATTTATGATCCTCTCCTTTCTTGTCAACATCAAATGATCTAACCCTAAAAAATACTCCTTCACTTAAAAATCTTGTAGGCGGTGAGACTTTCTCAACAGTATTTTTTCATAAAATTGTTTCCCTCTTTTTGAAAAAGGATGGTTGTTTAGCAATAGTTGACGATGGTAGTCAGAACAATATTGTTTCCTAACATGCTTAAGTGGAATGATTTTGGTGCATTACATACATATTGGACATGCTAGTCTACCATGGATATTCCACCTAGAAACCAACATTGTAAATGATGATGAATTGACACTCTCGCAGATAAGTGGACAATGTTGAATTAATTATTTGTGACAATGTTGTAACGAGCTTTTTTCAAGTTTTATTTTATTTTATTTGCATCTACATATAGTATTTGTAGATACGGTATCACTATCGCAAATAAGTATTTTGATCTTGGGGTGACGAAGATAATTGATTGGTGCTGGAAAATGATCTATGTGATTTTAATGAGCAAGCTTAGGAAGAAAGGTTGCATTTTTGGAATGGATTATGGTTGGGGTGGAATTCAAATTCTATTTGAAATTTGAATTTGAATTGGAATAAGGATGATGTATTATTCAATTTAATATTCGAAAAATAATTCGATATAGTATTTAAAATTTGAATTTGAATTATTTGAAATAAGATATTTTTTATTAAAAAATTTAAATAAAGAATTATTTTTATCAAAATACCTTGAAAATTTGAATATTTTAAAATTTTATTTGAATTCGAATTCGAATATTTGAAATTGCATTTGATTTCGAATTTCATTTTATGTTTGAATTATTATTTGAATTTTAGTATAAGAATTCGACTAGTGCATCATTCAAAACTATTCAATTCGAATTCTAACTCTATTTAGTTACGGTTATATTTTTCTCTACTTCCTTGACAACCAAACAAGGAGCAAGAGAAAAAAATAAATAGGGCTAATTAACACTAGCCACATGTCAAGTTCTTAATGGACATGAGGGATTAAATTGCTTGATTTTCAAAATTACTGGCTTATAGTTTGAGTTTTTGAACTATAAACAAGACTGAAATGGTCAAATTATAATTTAAATAAAGAAAAGTGATTGTGACGTTTGCAATTGTGTGATATTCTCTTCTCACGTGACAATCATCGCCAGCCCTTCATTGTTCCATCCGCCCAAACATCCCAACCCAACCAAAATCGAAACGCCAACTCCTTTCAAACAGATTTTCATTCATTCATTCTACCTCGTGTTTCAGTGTCACATTCTACATCTCAAGTTTCGCTATGGCCGCCTCTCTCACATTTTCCAGGCTCCTTTCATCCACAGCCGCCACCACCACCGCCCTCTCTCTTTCTTCCACTGCCGCCACCACATCTCTCTTCCCACCCAAAACCCTCTCCTCAACTGTCTCTTCAAAATTCTCACTCACCCCTCTTTCCCTTAATTTCCATGCCCACCACCACAACCGTCCTGGATCCCTGAAATTCTCAACAACTACCACTACCAAATCCACCATTTCCGCCACCATCTCCGTCGGCGACAAGCTCCCGGAATCGACCTTCTCCTACTTCGACCCCGCCGGCGAGCTCCAAACCACTACCGTCTCCGACCTCACAAAGGGCAAAAAAGCAATCTTCTTTGCAGTACCGGGCGCCTTTACACCAACCTGTTCCCAGAAGCATCTTCCTGGATTCGTGGAGAAGTCCGCCGAGCTCAAGTCAAAAGGAGTCGACACCATCGCTTGCATTTCGGTCAACGATGCGTTCGTGATAAGGGCGTGGAAGGAGAACTTGAAAGTCAACGATGAGGTGCTTCTGTTGTCTGATGGGAATGGAAATTTCACAAGGGCAATTGGGTCTGAGCTCGATTTGAGCGATAATCCTGCTGGATTAGGTGTGAGGTCCAGGCGGTATGCACTTTTGGCTGAAGATGGTGTTGTGAAGGTATTGAATTTGGAAGAAGGCGGAGCATTTACATTCAGTGGGGCTGAGGATATTCTCAAATTGCTCTGAGTTTTTGTGAGGATCACACTTTAAAATCTTCCTTTTGTTATAATTTAGGAGGTTTCTTGTTCTGAAATTTGTGGTTTTGTTTCTAGTTTTCTCTTAATAATATGGTTGGATTAAGTTGAAACGCATCTATGAATTGATGAGTATAAACTATCATGCTAGAAATTCAATATGTTGGGTTTTGTACTGAAGTGTTTTAGTTATGAACAATACATTTTAGGCTCTTTAATGAGGCAGTACCATGGTGAATTTTGATTGAGTTTCTCTGTAAGTGAGTACTGGCTTTAATAAAAATTTGCTGTGCAAAAGTGAGTCACTAAGCATACTTCTAACTTACAAGCAGTTCTTCTTCCTCTTCCTATGTTTCAAGGTTAATCAACGTGGTAAGTATAATTACCCGTTGGAGTTGGTTTTACATGCCTATGTGATGCTGCATACCCTAAAATTCATTTTCCACTGAATAAAGATAGTTATTAAGAAAATATGAACATGAATGGTTGTGGGTTTTAACTTCTATATATTCATTTAGAGCTTCAGACGTCCCTGCAACAGTTTATAGTCTGAAAAATTAGTCATGTTTTTGGCTGTAGTCTGCTGTCTAGGGACTTCCAAATAAAAAGCTTCCTTTTTGGATGCAACATGCCCATCTTTGATTATTAGTCGGCTATCTCTTGGCTACAATACAATGTTCCTGTTTTCTTATATTTGGTTGTCCTTCTCCATATATATTTGGCAAAATAACATATTTTATTCTAAAACTATCACCCTTTCATCAATTACGACTTAGAAGTATATTTCAGTCAATTTTGTCCCATTTTGATAAAAAAAATTGTAATGTCTTCCATCAATCTAAAACCGTTAATATTTTGAACAAAAATTCTTAATTTAACTTAAATTATTATATTTCTTGCGACATGTATACTGAGTTAGGAGAGACTAATTGAGTATAGGTTTAGGATTGTAATTTTAGAGAATCAATTTTGGTTAATACCCAAAAAATCTACGACAAAGGCTATTTTTTACTTAGGTGATTAATCGAGAAATGTAAGGAAAAGAAATAAGATCTTTACATGACCTTTATTGATTTTTTTTTAAAAAAAATGATAGGGTGCTATTGTGAGTCTTGTGGGGGCCATTGAGAAGAAGAAAGTATCAATTAAATATGTAGAAGTGATTAAGGCCACATGATGGAGTAATGATTAGTGTATGGACTATAGATGATACAACTAGAGAGTTTTCAATCACAATATATCTTAAACTAAGGTCATACTTAAATCCTTATCTATTTGCTTTGGTCATGGACGAGCTTACATATGCCATTCAAGATAGGGTTTCGTGGTATATGTTTTTCGTTGATGACATTGTTTTAGTGGATGAGACAAGAGTAAGCCTTAATTGTAAGTTAGAATTATGAAGGGACGCGTTAGAATCTAGTAGTCTAGGTTAAGTTCAACGAAAACTAAATATATGGAGTAACTTTAGCTAGACTAGAGCATGGTTGATTGAAATGGTTTTGGACAATCATGAAATCTCAATGAATGAAGTATTTGAGTACCTAGATTTTTTCTTGCAAAGAGATTGAGCAATTGACCATGATGTTAGCCACATGAGTAAGGCATGTTGGATAAAGTGGTGAGGTGCTTCAGGAGTTTTATGTGATCTGAAAATCCTGAATAGGTTGAACTTAAAATTATGTTGGACAATTGTGAGATCGATTATATTGTATAGTTCTGAATGTTAGATAATTAAGAAACAACACTTGCATAAGATGAGAGTGGCTGATGTGAATATAAAGATGAATGACATGACATATTAGAAAAGATATAATTTGAATGAGGTGATACATAGAAATGTAGAGGTTGCACATATTGAAGAGAAAATGAGATAAAATTGTTTTAGGTGGTTTGGATATATTCAACATAGACTGGTGGATATTGTAATTAAGAGATCTGACTTGGTATAAGTGGATGGGATATTGGGGTTAGACGGGAAAGGGAGAGACCGAGAATTACACGGGTAGAAGTGCTTGAGAAGGATATAATTGCTCTAGACATCTAGTTTGTGTTTAAAATCTTAATTTTGTTACCATCGATATCTTAGCTCACGCATTTGATACTTGTTCTCCTACTCCTAATGCCGAGTTCGAGCACTTTCAATATACCAAAAAAAATATAATCTTAATTTTATTGAGTTGGTATAATTATTCTTAATGTGTTTTATTATCAATTTTTTTTAAAGTAAATTTTTTGTCAATTTATTACTAAAATGTTCAAATGATCACAAACCATAATTTCATCATTTAATGGGAGATTATGAAGAGAAATGAGAAAGGGAATGCATGAGGGAAATAATGTATAAGAGGAGTGAAAAAACATAATTTCTTGTCTTGTTTTTTAACGTTGTGAGATGAAAAATTGATCACAAAATTTACTTTTGAAACAAAATTAATAAAGATTTATTACTTGGGAGAATAGACGTCATTGTACACAATCAAATATAAAATGCTAACGTGAACCATCATTGTCAAAGTATTAATTTGTTGTATTTAACAACATAAGGAAAGACAATTTATAGATGCTTCTTGTTCAAGGGTGTGTATAAAAACACATACTGTGCGACACCATTGATACTTCGTATTAGTGATGTTATCAAGCTTACTTTTAAGAATCAAATCTCTACCACTTCAGTAATCATCTCTGAATCTGAGCTTTCCCCTATTCTTTTACTTGCAAGCTTTAAGGAATCATAGCAGTTAATTAACAGGTGGCTTAAATATTTCTGAGTATATATACATTCGCCTGAATCCAGGAGGTAGACTTTCCTCCATTCTTAATCTTAAAGTGGCCCAATTGCTACCCATAAATCACCAAAGTTGTTCCCATAGCAACCTCAGACCCAGAAAACCAAATAACCCATAAGCATATACCCAGAATAATTTTTATTTTTATTTTTAAATTCATCAAAATGCAACAAACTTAGAAATCAAATCTTGTTAAGGTTTAGAGTATACCTCACCCAAAAGCCAGCTATAAAGAAGAGGGTGCTGCTTTCCTTATAAACACACATTAGGTTGGCCATACAATTAATACTGGACGATTCTCATACAACCAATAGCCTATAACAACCTTTCAAACAAACACATAGGTTGTGCGGAGGAATTGAAGTTATTGGATTGTGGAATAGCTGAACTTAAAAAAATATATCTTTCACTATATTTGTAACTTAGTGTAAGATAGGTAAAATTGTCATTTTGTCAATTTTTTTTTTTAGGTAATTTAGTTAGTTTAAAAGAAGACAGAAAATATGCCGAGCAAAAAAGTAATATCGTGTCTAAAAATTCTTATGTTTTTGACAAACGTGAGTAATCATTATGCTGGACCGCATTTCCTTGCAAATTTTTTTATTACGCGAACCAAACAATCCCTATATGTCAACGCACTAGGCAAAGATTCAATACCCTCCATTTCTTGCAACATCCTCTTTTCATCTTCCATTCTCTGCTATGCAAAACGATGACCCAATAGTGAATTATAAGTGACAATTTTTGGCTCATCTCTCCCGCAATGCAAAGGTGGGAAAGGAACATCAATGAGTTTAGTACTTTTGTGCAACTGCATAAGCATCCTGCTAGTCGTCAGTATTCATCACAATTGCACAAAATTACAGGCTTACAAAATTTCAGGCAAAGAGATAAGCAGAAAGAGGGAGACTACTTAATTTATCCTACTTTCCAAACTGTTTATTTTCTCAAACCAATTACAATGTAAATGAGGAGAAAGGAGGGAAAAAAAGAAGAAAAAGGAGAGAGAAACAGCAGAGTAAAAACCTACAAAATCTTACAAAACAGACAATCCATCCTACATACAAATAAATTTGCATGCTCCTTGCGACCTGTAATTTCTTTCTTGAATATTCACAAAAAGAGACTTAACATTTTTGAGTTTCTGACTCGAGTTCTGCATAACCTAAAAGAATGACCACTCTTCCCTGTTTACTAAGACAAGCTATTATTGCCAGAAAAATTTGCTGAATACAAGATGTATTACATTGCAGAAGAAGAAATGATGAAGGAACATACTGTCGGAATTGATGAACAGATAGCGTTATCATTTCCTGACGAGTCTCACTACGAGTTGCGCACAAAGGTGCCGACATATCCAAACCCCATGACGAAGAAGGCCGTTGCTTGGATGTAAAGGAATATGAAGAAGTGGTTTTTACCAAAGACAACATCATAGCAGCCACAGAAGAAGAGGTAAGTTCCAACTCCAAGCTCTAATAAATGAAGCCTATTGATGTTTAAACACGAAATGGAAAATGTAAGACAATAGAAAAACATTTAGGTGCATTAGTTCCAGAATGCAGTGAATGGTATTGTAAAAGTGAAGCCTATTTATGGCAGAATATTTATTACCTTTCTCCAAACCTAAATCGCGGTTTCCTGGGTGCTTTTGTGGCTGCCTTTCCTTTGAAAGCGTCTCCAAGTTTTTCAGTGACAATCCATTCATTCACTCTACTAGCCTCTAGTAGACCAATAATTGTTGCCTTAGCTCGATGTAGAGACATGACATTTTCGAAGAGAATCCAGAACACAAGTAAGTGGAGTGACCTGAAATTTATGAAAAGCATTGAGTAAACCATAGAAACTTTTCAAATGAATACGGTATTGCTTAATTTATAATGGAATGTGCAGAATTATCAAATTATTTTCCCCAAAATTCACATTCTTGTTTGAATATATGACTGATTTTTGAAACCTAACAGAGAAAACAGAGCTTGAAACAATTCGGAGACCTTGGTGTGCCCACAGCATTTAGGATTGTAACAATGGCAGGAATATAGACAGCTCCCCACTTTGGGACAACCACTTCAGGCACCACAACAGTTGCTGGTAAAACAATGCAATAGAACACAAACGTGTTGATGTGGGCTATGATCTTCCGAACAAAAAAGAAACTGTAAATCACATGCACCTTCTTGCATAATGACACTCTCTGCAGTAAACACAATCATAGAGTGAGTAACCACTAACTTCCATTTCAATCTAGCTTCTTAGGTTGATGAATTCTAACAATAGAGAGCAAAAACTTACTTTGTTTGTTATAATCTCCAACACCATTTTTCGAAAAAGATTAGCTGGACCACAAGACCACCTGTGCTGTTGGTAGCGGTAAGCCTTGAAAGTACTAGGCAATTCATTTTTAACCTACATTAAAGAGTATAACTTAGAGATTAATACATTCTTCAAACCTCGCCTAGTAGCTCAGGTTTTTTAACTAAAAAAAATTAGTTCATTGTCACAGTTTGTAAAGGATGTTGATGTGTTATTGAGCAAAACAGAGCAGGTACCTTCACAGTTCCCAAGTAAAGGAATTTCCATCCTTTGAGACTAGCCCTGACTGCCAGATCCATATCTTCAACTGTTGTCCTATCCATCCACCCACCAGCCTCATTGATAGCTGCAATTCTCCATACTCCAGCAGTCCCTATTATTGAGCATTACAACATCACAAATCTTTTGTTATATATGTTCCTTACTTGATGGTTTCACATAGTTCAAAAGTTCTAATTATGGCTAGAAAATTACCATTAAAGCCAAAGAAAGCATAAGTGGAAGACCCAACTTCTTGTTCCACAGTAAAATGGTAATCCAGGGACATCTCTTGCATTCTGGTCATCAAACATTCATTGGAGTTCACTGCAAAACACAAACCCAGTTAGCCATTTCCACGTCACAGACAACGTTAGCTGGATATCTTTCCCATTATTATTTATTTATTATCTTTTTCCTTTTAAAAGAAAAGTAGAAATGAAATCAATTGTCTTGGAGTACAAAGATTGGATAGTGACTACGCGATGAGGGTTGCACATGTGCCGCAGCTGCTGCAGAGGTTGACTAGAAGGAGAATGAAGAAGAATAATTTATTAATAGTATCTGTTTCTATTTTTAATTATTTATAAGACAGATATACCCATTGTCCTCCTTGGGATATTCTGATTTCTGCAAATTAGTCCTCCAAACAGTCTCTCACACTTCTCAACAATAATGTTCTATTCACCCAAAACCTACCACTTTCTAATCAAAGCAATGCTCATCCCATTCCAAATCTTAAAACTTCCAATAAAAATCTCAAACTCAATGAAATGAACTGTCTAATCTGGAGTTTATTACATTGTTCTTCTACTTATAACTAATGGTCTAATGTCAATTGAATTTTTGGGCCACAGGAACAGATCCTTCAAATGTTATGAATGAATTATTAAATAGCTCCCAACAATTCCAGTACTACACGAATTCAATGTTACTGAATTAAGCAACTGTGAATTAGATATTAAATAAAGATTTTCCAAAGTGGGTCCCAATCATAAGAAAAGAAAGATAAGGGTATTGTACATGGCACAAGTACAGGCGACCTAACTTTTTCTTTTCTTTTCCAACATGTAGGACATAACTTTATCTACCAATTTTCTCAAATAAAAACAGACCCACCGACAGTTTTTAATTATTAATGTAAATCTCTGTTTTTGAAACAGTAATCTAAATTAACGCAAAGGTTATTAACCAAAATTACCGAATTTCCACCGAGATTGAATGAGAGCCAGTTCAGGATTGTGTACAAGGAAAGGGATGGTGCGCCAGAGAAAATCAGGCTCTGGTTGAAAATCTGCATCAAAAATGGCTACATAATCGCAATTTTTCACATAGCTACGCTTCAATCCTTCTTTGAGAGCCCCAGCTTTGTATCCATTTCTGTTGTCTCTAATCTCATACTTTATGTTTATTCCTTTGCTTGCCCATCTTTGACACTCTAAATCCACCATGTCCTGCATTTTTTCAATTACTATTACCAATCATTTTGGACTGTGTGTCATTATGAATTGGAAAAATTGAAACTTTGGGGTTTATGAGGTTTTGCTGGGTACCTTGATTGTTGGGTCTGTTGAATCATCAAGGACTTGAATTATGATTCTATCGGAAGGCCAAGAAAGGCCACATGCAGCTCCAATTGACAGTTGATAAACCTGCATTAAGAACATAGATCATTAATACAAGAAATGAAAGCTAAAAATCAGTGCAATAAAACAGAGTAGAAATCAGTAAAGCACCTCTCTTTCATTGTACATTGGGATTTGAACAAGAACCATAGGATAAGATGAATTCCCCAGCTCCTCATCATCTTTCATTGGCTCCCATTTATAACGTTTTTCAGGTTTTCGACTAAATAGCGTAACCAGAGTAATTACAACACTCATATAAGCCCTCTCAATAAAGAGCATCAATGACATAATTAAGCACAGAACAACTATTATTCTTAGCAGAGGAACAATCAATGGAGCTTTGATTTGGCTCCAAATCAATCCCAGTTGCATTGTAATGTCATCTCTTGCCCCATGAAATGAATCTGGAAGAAGAGTAGTTGATGAAAGCCGATCCATTTGAGAAGCAGTCTCCTGTAATTTTAATGTTACTAAAACAGAGGAGAGGACAAATTACAAATGGGGAAGCTGGAAACAAGGCTATCAATGCTTGAAATCAAACCCACAAGATCTAAATGGATTTAAAGGAAGTACCTTTGCTAAAGAAGCAGGAATATTTCCTTTTCTTGTCAACGCAAAACAATGGAGGCAGAGATGGGTTATTAACTTCAAATCCCACAATATAAAAAATAAAAATAAAAACCACAAAAAACTAGAGGAAACCCAGTTTAGATTTCAACCTATTGAATTCAAAGACACAGCCTTTACCTTATGAAACCCCAAAAAATTAAATCTCTGGTTTTCACTCAAATAACGTCTGAAAGTCAAAACCTCCCCTGCTTCTGTGCAAAAACAGAAGCAGAACAATGCATTTACAAATGCGGAAGCAGAGAAGGAATGAACCCATCAAAGGGAAAAAGAAGAAGAACAAAAATGAGAGAAAGAGAATGTTTTATATGATGAGCTCTCTGGGGGTGCTCTGTTTTCTCTCTCTTCCTTTCTATTTTATAATAAAACGTTTGCAATTCCAATTTTCCAAAGCCTCAAGGCCCTAACTGTTGCAACCACAGGTGTTCGGCATATATAAAACCAAAATTAGCAAGGTCGATGAAAAAAAATATAAAACGAAAATCAAGAATTAATTGCCGGCGGCAAAATCCTCGGTAGATGACGTCAGATTTTCTCGGCTATATAGGGCTAACCTCTATTAATTTTAGCACATAATATATAGTATTAGGTCATTCGAGACCTATGTCGTATCTGCGTCGCTTCACATCATTGACGATAACTGCAATTCGTTAATGCATTTTCATTTATTTCCTCTCCAGTTTGTTTTTACTTATTTATTTAAAATGAAGTATTCTTGTTAAAATAAAATAAAATAATATTTTAGAATTTAAAAGAAATAAACTATTGATAAGATAGATTTAACATTATGCTTAAGTTTTTGAGGATGTTAAAATTATGCTTAAAAACTAAAATATTAAAAAACTTAATATATATGTATATCAACCTAATAAAATTACATTCTTAAGAAAAACACATTAATTTTTTAGACATAAGTAATTTTACATTCCCGTATTGCGGCGTTCAGGTTATGTCCGGTGTTTTCTAGAGTTGGTTTTGATGGATTGGGGATCAAAAAGACTACACGAACCCAGTGGTGGTTTTAGGTGACAGAAATGATGAAGTTTGGTAGCGGGTTGTGGTGCTTGGAGGCTGTTCACAGTCGTGGTAGGCTGTGACGGGCAAAAGTGTAGTTTTATAGGCAGTTTGTGTGGAATAACTTAGTCTAGGTAATTTATGGAAGTTAGGTTGAAATTTGGGAAATGTAGAATTTTGGCAAATTTACCTTTCAGTGGCCCAACTAGAATAACTTGAGCTAAACCAATCCAAATAGCAACCCATTTATTGAAATTAGTAGACACATGTAACTTTCTATACTTGTATCATATGTGCTAATTGAGTGTGTAAATTAGTACATTAAATTCATTAAAGGGGAAAGAAAATATGTGTGGTTTGTGTAAATGCCATGGAATTCAAATTGTGGTTCAATTGAATATGTGTTGACTTAGTTACAATTTGACTATTGGATTGAAATGATAAAAGAGCATGAAAATAGCTCTGCATGAAAACTTAAGAGAAACATGATCTTAATGGCAATTTACCCCATGATTAGTATCTAAATAGTTGCCACACAAATAACTCGGTGTCAATTCAGCATGTTTAGTAGCTAAACAATAGCCACTTAAGCTACTGAAAGTTGCTAGGTGGCAGATTTAGAAACTAAACAACATTTAGTTGTTGCATCTGTATTCTCATGGCCAGAACACATGCTCTCCCATTCTCTTATTCTCCTCCATTTTCTAGAGTAAGAAATTAGAGAGAAAGCAGAACTTTGCTTCTGTCTGTCGTGCGTTTGGGAAATTGGTGGAATTGAGTGACTTAAAGAGGTTATCTTCGGTGGATTGTTGAAGAAAACTTGTAGTTTTAGGTCTTGAGGTCATTTCTGGAGAATTTCATAAGCTAGAAATAATATGAGGAAGAACTAAAGCTATTAGATAGTTTCTGGGTTCTGCTGAACAACATGTATGCTTAATCAGTTCATGTTGCTTTTCATGGAGTTTTTGAGCTGAATTAGCCTAAGAGTTCTAAAAGAGAGTTTTTCTTGACACCTTGAGGAATAATTATGGACATGCAAAAGATATGGTTTCATATTATGTAAATTCTGGAAACATAAGAAGTCATTGCTGGGTTTTGTTGGACTGCATGTGTACTCCAGTTAGACCATGGGACTTTACATGGGTTTCTAGGCTAAATCAGTCAAAAATGTCTGAATATGAATTGTTCATAACACATTGAAGGATAATTTTAGAATTTTCTGTGATTTGCTTGCATGTAGAGTATAATCTGGAAGTCTTGGAAGTCAGTGTTGAAATTTTGGGTTTGCATGTTCAACCGGTTTTATGTAACTTGGTTTTAGAGGTCTTAGAGAACAAACCAGGAGTTGTAACTAGTGGAATAAGTGTAGAGGAGACTTAAGAGAATATTTTTGTGCTTTGGTTGCATTTTTTTGAAGGATTGAAGTTGGATTTCTGCATATAGGCAAAGGCAAACCTTTGTTTCCTCTATTTTGCCCTACTTTTACAATTGTGTGTGTTTGAGTTGGTTCAAGGAAGAATTTAGGGGAAGTTACTGAATAAGAAGTGTAGTTGATTTTGTGAAAATGATGTCTCTACTTTCCTTTATCTCATTAGATAAGTTTAAGGGCTGAAACTTGGAGTTGAGGTAGGCTGAATAACTGTGTAAATACAATAAGAACTGTTTATGCATGTGTTGTATTTCTAGGGTGATTCCTTGATAAATTGCCTACTGTTTATTTGTGAAATTGATGTATTACTTGATTATGTGATATGTGGTGTGTAAAATTTTGAAAATATATGTAGTAATGATATTTATGAGTTGTACTCAATTGTGGTGCTGCTAAATTATAGTATCTTTAATTCATGCCTACATAATGTATCCTTATTGGCCTCTTAAATGCATAATATGGCTAGAATTTTATATCTCATTGTCGTGCATTTAAATACTTTCCAGATTGTATGGTTTGTTCATGGATAGCAAAAAGGGAGTAAGATGGCCAAGCAAGATGACTTGGATACGTTGCTTTGTATATGAAAGATGGACTTCCTCTTAGCTTTAAGATTGTGTCAATTTGTGTAATTGTAATGTTAATGTGTGAGGGGTTAGCTTTTGAGAGTAATCAAGTAGTAAGGACTTATAAATGTATAATTGATGTATAATGAAAGGATGCCCTAAATCAAGTTTTAGTATATACCTTTGCCTGAGAACTTATGAAGTAATTGGATAAGAAATCAAATGGTTAACAAAATATATGTAACACTAGCTAAATAATGAATAAAGAGTTTATAATGTGATCTAAGATAAGAATTGAACAAATACAAGGTAAATGCATAGCTAAAGTGGTAATAATCCAGTTGTTAGTAACATTGATAAGGAATTCCTAACTAAACTAATATGAAACTCGGCTAGCTATCATCTAGGTGATAAGTACTAGTCTAATCAAGCATAAGAAAAGAAAATTAGTTTATAAACAAGTACGCAAATTTTTGGGAGTGGAAGGAAACTAGAAATGTAACCTCTTCAATTGAACAAGTCAACTAATAAATAACTTGGTAATGAAATCAATATATTAGTAACTTCAGTCTCTAAGATGAACTTAGAGACAAGACTACATAGTAAGGGTTTAACTTAATGTCACATCTCTCATAGAGACATGATTGGCTATAGGATTGGATAACCAAGTTTCCGTAACCTTGACTTTACTACAACTGAACACATATGACTCTCAAAAAATTATATTTAAAACCAAGAAAAACTTTACTTAATTAAATTAAAAACATAGATTTGTTATTGAATACCTAACATTTCTTGACAATTTCGGTAGAGGTTTCCCACAATGTGAAACATGCCAAAAATACAAACATATAAATTCATTCAACCAGTTTATACCACAATATCAACATACACATAGAGCTCTGCTCCAATTTTCATCATAACAACAAATAATTAGACTATTATACAATATAAAATTAGATACCCCACAGCTCTATTATGACTGTAAATTTTCATCCTTGACTTCAAGTATAAGATTCTGAATATACCTTGCCGCTAAACACTTGGCAAGCTTAGTATCAGTAATTGCTGTCTTTGAGGTCCTGTTACTAAAAAAAATATTAACAAAATAAGGGTGAGTCTTACAGAGTCAGTGAGCAAATTATGTACTCTAAGGGTACCAGCATCACACAACAAATACATATTTCACTAATTAATCTCATGACTAAATTTGATTGTACAAATACGTATTTATCATACAGTCATGTATCACAGGTTCCACCACATATACAAATCAATTCAATATTCGGAATTCACAACTTTTAACCTAGCAATCAAAGCAAGCAAATGGCCAACGAGTAACTTAGCCCTCCATAATAGTATCACCCAATATCAGGTATTTATGCTCCCTCACAACAAATTAATCTCAGTACATAATCCATCCCACCGATGCTGAGTACTTTACTTTTAAAATATTTATCAGAATTAGAATATTTCAGAAATTTAAATAAGAAGATCCTAGGTGCACCTAGATTTCACTTTCGAAAATATAAATCATTTCTTAGAAAATTTTACTTTGTTGCCTCTTATCAACCACAACCAATGTCAAATAAATCACTAAAATACTGCACTTGTTTATTTTTTTATACAGCACATCCATTCAAATACACACACAGTTGCACATAATAATCTAGCAACCAAAGTGCACATAATTCACTCATAATAAGAATTGTGGCTCATTCGTCCATCTAATTTGCAAAGATGTTAGAATGTCCTCGACACGATCTGGAACTGAAAATCATAAGTTTATATATTAATTAAAATAATTAATTATAGTAAATTTTATAATTCCTCATCGGTACATATTTATCCTCTTAATACACAATTCGAAAACTAATTCCTTACTTGATCATATATTATTAAAATCTATATACATCTAGCTTACTTTCTACATTTCATTAATATCTTATAATTATGTTTTATACCAATCCAAATATATATATCCTAACAAAATTCTTACAATTTCCTTTACTCTTGCAATAATCATTTCTCACATCCTCATATTAAACTTAGTTAAATTGCTCACAATTATCAAGAATTCACAGCATAAGTTTCATTACTAGTGTACCCCAAAACTTTACGTCACTCACTTTCCAAATCTTGAAATAATTTTATAACTAATTAATATCAACTAATACTAATTCCATGAAAATACTTTAACCACTTGAGAATATATATATATTCATCTACGGTTGGCTTTGCTGACTATGCAGCTTCTAGCTGCCTTAGCCAAGAAAGAGTATACTTCAAGTTAGAAGTAATTATTATCTAATCATACTCCTAAAACCTCCAAGCCCAAAAAGGACAAAATCACACCACAACCTTGTTGATTTGGCTCCTTGCAAACTGAAGCTCACGATCAAGAAAAGGGAGATAACCCCACACAGCTGAAGTGCAGAATTCACTTGCTGTCATGTACAGCCAAACATATATTGTAAGGAAAGAATTAAGGCTAAAAAAGGAGTGGAATTTATCTCCCTAATACACCACCTACTACGGTTACAAGAGAAAAGGAAAAAGATTAAGTTACCCAAGACTTTGATTTAGCGGCTAAATAAATGAAGAGCCGCGGCCAAAACAGAAGAAAAACAGGGAGGGGTTAAACAAAGTAGGGGAAATAGAAAGATAAAAGAGGAAAAGTAAGTCGGCGTAAGCCAAGGAAAGAGAGAAAGGATGAAACATATAAAATAGTAATATATTAAGGAATGGAAAAAAATTAAATTTTTTGATTTGTGGTAGATATTAATTCTAGAATCAAGTATATATATATATAATCATAATTTTCTAGTCAAATTTCTAACGCATACACTTGTTACTCAATCACCACTAAAATTTATATTAGTCAAAATCAACCAATAACATGTTGAAGGAAAATTTAAAATTTCAATTACATACGTAATTATATAAGTCTTTGATTATTTTAATTTCACTTCACGTAGACCTTTATCTACATTGTCACAATAAGTTACGTACAAAAAATTCTAAAATGTACATAAAAATCAAGCTATAATATATATATATACACAAATGTTTATTTTAATTCTAATTTGAAAAAAAAAAATTATTCACCTAGTCACAAATTACATATGAATAATCTAAAGCATATGTTAAACTATCAGGTTATAACACTTATAAAGTGTTACATGAAGCAAGAATTTGAGAGAGAATTAGATGAAACAAGGATCTGAAAAATTTACAAACATGCAATCAATATTTAATTTGTCAAAAGATCCTTAAACAAGTACATAACATGCCTATCTATTGGCTATAATAAAACCCTAGATTATAAAATATAAATAATGTAAAATCTATAAACATATTAGTAAATACTACTAGGTAAATCCTTAAATTCTAATTTTACATAATAAAACATAAAATACCAAATAATTAAAAATTCCCAATTAGATAATAATAATCTAGCTCCCCACCAATATATATCACAGCTAAAAAGAAAAAAAAAATGTAAGTATAATTTCTTAATTCATTCCCTAAAATGTATGCAAAATCTTCTAGCATATAGTTTTCTATATAAAAGAGTTTGTGTTGATTAATTTAATAATAATTAAAAGAAGTAAATAAAAGGAAAAATGAATTGGAAAGAAAACGTGAGTTAGTGACGTCCGTCCATTTCTCCAGTGGATTGACTATACATTATTTATACAACACTAAACACACTCTTACAAAGTCTCACCTGCAAAAAAATTATCATCATCAATGATCTATAAACCATTTTTTAAATACAAACATTATTAATAATCATTTTAAAAGTTGTCAGAATTAATGTTATATGCTTGTCTCATGTAGTATTTTATGATCCTGTGTATGTATTGGAATATGTAAGAAATGTTAGACCAAAAATGATTTACAGCAATGATAAAAAAAATATTACAACATGTTAAAAAAAAAAAAAATTGAAAAAAGATATGATAATGGTTTTGCAATAGTTCCTAGTCATTGACTATAACCTCATTGTGTAAAAGCATCAGCAACGATTTTTTTAACTGTAATAACGGATATTTAAAAATCTCTTGCAACGTTCAGTAAAACGTTGCTTATTCTTTCTTGCAACAATTTTTGTAATAAAAAAGGCAATGGTTTGTTTAAGCTATGTCAATGGTTCTACGTAATATATATACAACACTTGTGAATTATTAAGCAACACATTTTCTTTTTTAGGCAACATCTCTCCTAAAATTAAGCAACACTTTTTGTTTGAATATGCAATATTTTAATATTACAAAGGCAACAATTTGTTATTTCCTTCTTACTATGCAAAAGGCAACGGTTTTTAGTGAACCGCAACAATTTTTTAGTCAGGCAACCATTTTTAAATTTTAGGCAAAATTTATTTTTCTCAATGGTAGAAAACCGTTGCTTAAAACCTTTAACATAGAAAATAAATAGAAAAATAAGATTATAGAAAATCGTTCACCGTATTTTTCTCATCCCTTCTTACTTCCCACAACTCAAAAGCTTTTCGGCTCTTCTTAACTTTCAATGGCCGATATTCTTATACATTAGAAGCTTTTCTTTGTCAATATATTATCTTTTACTCTTCTTAAGTAAGCTTTCCTCATACATTTCATTAGGAAAAAAAGTAAACTAATGAGTTATAGGAAAACAGAAAACAAGATCAAGACTCGATAAAAATTCAAATTGGCATATGCAGTAAAAAGATTAGTATCATCATGAAAACGAGTTAAAATAATGTTGTTCCCGGCCTATAAAAACAATTTAGCAAAATAGCTCTCTAGTTGTTCAATTTCCTAAAACTCCTACGTCCACTATCCAATAGCAAAATGACTTGCCTTTTGTATGATAGATAATGGTAACTAGCTTGAAGCAGGAATCTTCATAAAGAGAATCTTCAGCAATCCAACATTTAAAAATACCCCTATTTGAAAATAGGAAATTCTAAGTTGTTATGCAATGCAAGAGAAAACGTCAAAAAATAAATTGATGTTTGTGTAGCATGAAACTCATCAGAAAATTTCAATTAATGCTTGGAATCATACAGAGACTAAGGGGGTAAATAGGTACCACTCATTATTAAACCAATTTCATAGTCTTCATATCCTTCATAGAAATGTAAATGGCTCAAAACAAGATAAAATTTGAATGATGTTTGTATTTTGTATAAAATAATAAATGTAAAATTGATAATGACTCAACCAGATTGATCATAAAATTAGATCTTTTTCTAGCTATAGAAGTAGGTAAAAATAAGATTGATTAAACTTCTTCAACCATTATCGTAGCCAGTGACGGATCCAGAAATTTATATCAATGGGTCAAAATAATAGTTTAGTCATATATAATAAAATTAATATTTTAGAAAATTAATTTAAAATTAATAATATTATTTACTACTTTTATTCATTAAAAAATTTGTTGAATTTGAAATTATGTCCCTGTTTGGTTTAGCTTTTAAAACAGCTTTTGGGTTTAAGTTTTTTCTACAAAATTGTTCGGTAATAGAAGTTTTATTTTTTAAGCTTTACAGAAAATTATTTTTAAGCTTTTTGAGTGCTAAAAGTTGAAGCTAGAAACATAAATTATTTCAAATAGAAAATCATGGAAATTCAAATAAATTTTAATAATTATTTTATTTAGACAAATATAGCCATAATATTTGTTAAACTGGTCTTTTTAGTAATTTTAATACTCAACATTCTTTTTAAAAAAATAAAATCAAACAATTTTTTTTTTAATCTCGCAACGCTTTTACTTTAACTGATCCAAATAGTTTTTCAGTTTTTTATATATCACTTTTTAAACAGCTCTACTTGAAAAGTATTTTTACATGCAATACTTTTTTACACAGCTTAACCGAACAGAACCTTGTTTGAAAAAATATAACAGGCACCTTATACAATTCTAATCATCTCATAAATTATACATAGTAACTCTATAAAAAAAGTCATGTGTAAGAAAATTTTCTTAAAGACCAAGATTTTATGACCAAATATTTCATTAATAATGATAAGATAAATGATGAAAGTTGAATGTATCGATGGAAAATCTCCCACCTGTAATTTTCCTAATCAAATGCTATCTATCGCTATGGGATTCCAATTCGTTGTTATGATGTTCCATATTCAAATAGCAGGGATTCCATCTATGAGTAGGTTCTTCCAAAAAATGTACTATGCTATTTCATTTTTTTTTTTCTTGCCTTAACTTTACTTTTCCTTGCAATACAAAACTGAAGACGAAGGGGAAGATGCTCCAGCGGACCCCAAGGATAAGGAGAAAGAAAAACCAACCAGGGCATCGATCATGTCGTGAAGGCCTTCCTACCACGCGAAGTTAAAAACCTCACCAGGAGATCGAAGAGCGGTTTGCGCTTCACGCCTTTATATATATATATATATATCTTTATCCAATAATCGAGTAAAAATCATTCAGTGTAAAATAAATAATAAATATGATTATTTTACCTATCAACTTTTATTGTTATATTATATTTGAAAATTTTATGGTAATGTGAAAAATTATTGATCGAGTTTTATTATAATTAGAAAATAACTAATTGATAAATTTTTAAAAGAAAATAAATTATATTCATTCACAATAAGTTTAAATATAAATGAAATCTCAATTAGATAACTATATAACTTGCTGTAATTTTATCTAAATTTGTGCGGACAACTTATTTTACTGAAATTTTAGTGGGGGCAAGAATGAAAAGTTAACATCTTTGTGGGGTTAAAGTTATTATTTTTCCTAAGTTACAAATAATTATAGTATAGTTTAAGGATATTTTTGAAAAATGAGTGAGGCACTATAACGTGGATTCGCCCCTGGTCGTAGCGCACTTTTGTTATAGTGTTAGCAAATAAGAAGTGAAACATTAAACCATGCATCCTAATTGTAAGTCATCTACATATAAATTATGGACATTCTCTATGGACTAGAAAATTACCTGTTCTTTCCATATATATGATGAAATGTCCTCTTCTATATTAATGACTAATTTAGATAAGCGATAGTTATTTATTAATTATGACTTAAAATAAGGGGTTTATGTGCCTAGAAATTCGATACTCTATGGGGTTACTACAAAACAGGAAATTGTTCATGGGGAAAAAATACAATTGACCATACTTTAATTATATAAATACAATAAAATTGGTTTTGTTAATTTACTTGGATATTATATATATATATATATTTGAATCAAAATCAAAATTCAATTTATTAACAGAGCATTAAGAAGAAAAAAAGGGATGGTTTTCCCTTTTTTTTCTTTTTTTTTGGAAAATCAACATTATCGAAGACTTCACTCTAATTACTAGCGACAACAAAAGTGGTCTTTAACAGAAAATATCAAACAATGGCCACCATATCAGAGACCAATAATAAGAACATGGTCTATAATAATTTCAGAGACCACGTGATCTCTGATACAAACACTAGAGTAACTGCATCTGCTCTTCTACGAATGTGAGCAGACTCTGATAATTATCAGCAAGTGGAAATTAACTATCTGAGACCGCATTTAGTGGTTTTTTATACTAAATTTTCTCATAGTGACCTAATATTCTTGTCACTAGAAGCAACCACTGATAACTCATTTTTTTCCTTAATATTATCTCCCTGAACCCTACATTGTTTTGGCCCTAACCTATTTGTTTCCAACCCTTTCAATGAGACTAAGTTGATACATTAAACATTTTTTCAAGTGGTTAGATAAAGAGCTGGTTCCATGGTTCTTACTATGGCACTTTCTATGCTTCCCAAAATATTTTCATGTAGCCATAGGATAATCCCTATCCAGACTTTCTATAATTACAATACTAAAATTGACATTATTTTCGACAAGCCATACCCATCAAGATAGTCTTGTCCCATCACTAATAATAAAAAATTTCTGTCAAGGATAAGTTGTCTAATATGTGGGTATCTTCTTTACTCGAACATACTTATCCCTCTCTGAGTTCTACCTCCCAAAATGTCTAGTATCTCCCCACCTTTGTCAACGTTCATCTTTGTGGATTTAGGCTTTCCTTCTCTCCAAGGATCAAAGTTGCTGAAATAGGAAAGAAATTTGTTTGTTGCTCTGGGATTCAGTGCTTCGTCTTCGTGGATTATTGGATTGTACTTCTTGCGATCAACTTCATGGTAAGTTATTTATGATTTCTGGGTTCTTTTGGATTTTGATATGATAGTAGGTTAAGGTTCAACTTAGAAAGATATTATTGGTGAAGGCTTGTAGGACCCCATAAACATCATCCAAGGAGAAAACACAATTGCCAAAACCCAAGAGAATTATATTTTTCAATTCCTGAATAAAGCAGGACGTAATTACTTATTTACGGCTATCACATCATTTATATTATTTCTTATACTTGAAGCCTCTATTTTTATGTTTGGTATTATTACATCATTTACCATTTTCTTTTCTTTTCTTTTTCTACAAAACTTAGTTGAGATTTAAGATTTTATGTTTCGATAGATTTTACACATTTTGCCTACTTCATCTTCTACAATTGGGAACCGTCAGGCTGATGATGATGTAGACCTTAGCAATAGTTGAATTTATGAATGATTTAGTTTGTTTTTGGATTTGTATGAATTGCTATTTATGTCAATGTAATACATAATGCTTATTATATATGAGTGTTTTAGTATGTTTTTGAAATTATGAATAATTTAGTTTATTTTTGGATTTGTTTTTTTTTTTATCAGTGTTTTTGTTTCTTTTCGAATTTGTTTATTTGTTGATTTGGTTCTTTAATAATTGAGGTTTTGTTTTGGATTTGGTACTTGTGGAGGGGGTGGATTAGGTAAACATGTTGTAAATTTATTGGCAAATTCAATTTTTTTTTTTTTTTTTAAGAAAGAAAGAAAAAATCATTGATGCAATAGAACACCCGTCCCAAATAATAATTTTCGACTGGAAGGCCTATAATTGTTTTTAATTATTTGGGACAGGAAACCATATTATATGTTATGAGGATCCCCTTCCTGGATAAATTTGACACGAATATCCTTGAACTTAGCCACGATGGGCATTCGGTCCTAGATATGTTTGGCGCCAAACTCCACGAACTTATCCGCAAGGGGGTGAAAGGGCGCCTGTAGAGGAAAATGCAAAATGGTCCTAAAAGAATTTTGGCCCATATCATGTGAACTTATCTAGGATAGGGAGGCCCATTGCAGATACTTTTTATCCTATACGGGTTTGTTGACTATCGTAGATAAGTGTTATGAGTGACTGTTGTTAATACCATAGTGTTATTGGCGACGGGTGTTGCTCGTCCCAAATAAGTAATTTTCTTGTAACGACTACAATAATTAAAAAAAAAAAATTCAAGTCTTTGATTTTTTTCAATTTTATGAATTTGTTCAAGTTGGCTAATCTTTCAAGATTAATAGGTCTCAATGTTTCCTTAACAAGTATTGATATTATATCATTTCAGTTTCAACATATCATCATTTACAATATTCAAATTCTCCATTGTTGCAAAAGCTGACATTTACATAATTATTGTTGACCAAGGAATATCTAAATTTCTCTAATATGATTAAAAAAAAGTTTGAGAAAGCATTATAAATATCATACAACGAACATAATCATTCAATAATGAGTAGACCACCATAAAGTTATAAAACAGAATTATGCAACATGCTAAAAGGAAAAATAAACAAAACACAAAAAGAGAACATCAAAACAAAAAAAAAAACATTCATATAATTGGTAACACTCAACAGAAAGAGAAGTTAGCACGAAAACATAAAAACTTATATGGATTTTACAATGCAAGTGCACGTATCATTCTCAAGTAATAAAATGATAAGTAGAGATCGTTCAAGAGGAGTTAATGCAAATATTATGTTAGGTACAAAAATTAGTAATTTTAATTTTATTCAAACGATTGAGTTTGAGTTGATTATGAACTAATTATAAACTAAAAAAAATTAATTGAAGATTATATTGAAGATAAGCCTAGAACTACAACTTCCCTCAATACTTCACTTGAATTATATTATTTTGTTTTACGTAGTTATGGTAAAGAATTATTAACCTAGGATTTTTAATCAATTAATAGCATATTCCTATCACTTATAATAATCTCACTTAACCAGTTCACTATATTCCTATATGAATTAAATTAAACAAAACTCATTAAGATTGGACCGAAATTGGCTACACAGGGCATATAGTATTATATTCATATCCTATAAACAAATCAAACTCAACAAACATGTTGAATTCAATCAAGTGTTAATTCATTCAAGGCTAAACCTAAATTACTTTTCCAAGTTCCTTTAGGTTTCTTAATTCAATTTAAAAGATAGTCAATCAATTGTCACACCCTATACGGAGGTATGAGTGACCGGAAAAATGGATAATCCATTCTCTATAATCCTGACTCCAAATCAAGAAAATGCATATAACCATTGACCAATTTAGAAGTAAAAAAGAAAATTTTATAAAAACAAAACCATATGTAAAAACTCATGTACTAATATGCATAGAATTTAACTAAAAATTTTGGCAAAGATTCCTTACAAAGTGAAACATGTCCAATAATACAAACATGGTTACATCTTGGTTGCACACAACCAGTCAAGTACAATAGTAATACACACAAGGAGCTCCGTTCCATTTTATACCACAAACAGTAACAAACTTAACTAACGCACAAATCAAAATCTGAAACCTAAGTGTTAATGTGACTGCAAAATTTCATCCATTGGCTTCAAGTAAATGATCTTGGATGAATACCTTGTGGCACACTATCAGCAAGTCACGTATCCGTTGGTGACGTATGCTGGGCTCCTAATACTAAAAAAAAAAATTAAAAAAAATCAACAAATGAAAGATGAGTCATAGACTCAGTTAGCGAAAAACGTATCCAAAGAGTACTAGCATCAATCATACACAATTAAAATGTATAGATCGAATTATTTCATGTAAACATGCATTACAAAATAATCCAATTCATATGTATGTAAATATAGAAAACATAAAATTGAACAAATACAATTTATGTAATACATTATACAACAAATCAATCGAAGTATTCAAAATACTCAAAGGTCCAATTAGAGTAACTTAGCACCCACACACTAAATACACATCATCCTCCGGGAAATTTTGCACCCGCACACCAAGAATATATAAAACTCCTCACATATCCACCCTGGGACTAATTTACTCAAATATTTTTGGTCAAATATCAAACAATCAAATCAAATTATCTTAGGTGCACCCGGATTCTATTTCATATATAAAAACAATATCATTGACCCTTATCAAACACAAACAATATTTCATGTCAAACACAATTCAATTAATAAGCAAAGGTCAACAATATAGCATTTAATTTTATTAAACTCAATTATAACACTACACATTCCTATTTGCCACTATATGAAAATATTCATACAAATACACCAAACAATTAATTACAATAATCTAGTAACCAAAGAGTAATATTTTTCACTCACAATGTTACAAATCTTGATTGTTACTTCTCCTTGCATTCATGTGTGTCGTCAGGTCAGCAATAGGTTCTTGAGCTGAAAATCATATTTTTATGTATTACTTAGTTTATAATTTCATAGTTATAACCCTCCATTTACTAAAACTTATATATATCAACTCTCATACATTTCTTGGAAATCAATTCCTTTTAGGCATTTTAATAAATACCTTGAGAACAACTTTAATTCAATTTCATGTATGTATATATTATACATATACATACTAAGAAATTAACACTAACTCCTTAATTCAACATTACTCACATTCCAAGTAGTAAATTCAAGTTAAGTTAATCATGTAAAATTAATCGAAAGGTTGAATTATATAATTCCAAGACCAATTCAACCAACTTCCAAGATTTCTCTTCCTTAACCAACAATTCTTTACTTTTTGTTCATGAACTTTTATTCAAATTCAATTAATCCAAGACCACAAAGATTTGAATATGCCAAATTATATTTCTTACATTGCAACTAGTTTCTTTTAAGCATTTTATCAAATATCTTAAGGGCATGATTTATTCTCATTTATATATATATATACCTTAGTGTATATACCTAGGGAACTTAACATTAACTCAAGAACCCTCTCATAATTTACTATACCAATGTTTAATTGAAATTATATGATTTACTCAAAAATCAACAAAAACATAGCTTATAGGAAGTCTACAACAATTAAAGTAATTACAATATTATACCTCCTCCAACACACTTAACCCACAGCCTCTCACCTTTTGTTTATACCCTTTTTTATTCACAACTAATTAAATTTCCTACATCTAAATCATCAAGCATCAAGAAATATTTCAACTTAAAGATATTAGTTAAGAAAACCATTACATCAAAATCAGCTAATACTCCTCTATAAACCGAGCTACTGCTATTGTATGGTGGAGTTGTTACCTCTACACAAGCTATTTAGCTGTTGTTTCACGCTAAGGAAGCTGCCAAAATGATGAAGAAGGAAGCTACAGTAGTTGACTCATTAGGAGGAATGGCAACTGCTGCAACAAGGGCTGCTAAGGCCTAACCATTGATCAAGACTCACTGGTGCACCTTGTCTTGGCTGGAGAAAGGGAGGACCTGAAAGGCAAGGGTATAATAAGGGAGGGTAGCAAAGTTGATGTTGATGTTATATCAGGTTATAACATTAATTAAAAGCAACAAGTATAGAATGAACTAAATAATCATATGCCAAGACCTAAACAATCTATAAATAAAATAATAAAAAGTTACATGTTGAGTCATTTTTGAAATTCTAGAAAGGAAACTACTCCATGCTACTTAGTGTAAGCATGATTTCAATAAAAGTAAACATAAAAGAATACAATAAAAGTAAAGAAGGAGTAGAAAGAGAAATGCTATGAAGATTGTTGGTCTTTCAGGCTTTAAAAATCCTTACTCCTCTTGCTTCCTTGCACACTTGCAAGCTCTAATACTTTAGAAAAACTTACCTTACTTTTGTGTTTTGAGTCCTCAATCTAATCCCCCTTTTATAGGCTTAAAAACCCCAAATTTCACTTTAGTTAGGGCTAGAAATTGTACCAGTGTTGTAGCTTCAGCTTCTTGGCACCGCGACGCCTAAGTCCTAGCTTTTTGGTGCTCTCTAGTCTGCCTCTGGCACCGTGGCACAAGCCCTACTGCTTGATGTACCTATCTTGAGCGTTTTAAGCATTTTTGACCTCTAAATTAACTTCTAATATACTCATTCTTGCATTTGATCTTTAAAACACAAAGATTAAGGGCTCGTTTAGTACATCGTATAAGAATAACAAGATAGTATAAGACTATCAAGTTATCTCTTATACAACGTTTGACAGTAACAGGATAATATAAACTTATATTGTTTGAACCCCTCTTATAATATGTCTGACAATATAAAGTTATACAGCAGAATAACTATACAACTTAATACATCATATAATCTTATTCGATGTGCTAAATGAGTCCTAAGTTAATATAAGTTAGAATTCATATAAAATACCTAATCCTAGTCCAAACTAACTAGGATTCCACATCCTAATACAATAATGACTCAACTAAGATTCAACTAAAACTAACTAATACTCTAAAACATAGCTAAAATAATCTATTTGCAAGAGTCATAAAAAACATACTAGAACTTGAAAACAAAACACTGACAAATTACATATATCTAAAAGCTCATTAAGATAAATAAAGAATAATAGGACAAAGCACAGATATTAACTACAAAAAAATTATTTGAAAATAAAAATGAGCAACTCAGTAGTCAATATAATGTGGTCATTCTCTTCTGTCAACCTCCTTAATTTCATTCATGTATTCTTGTTGAGCTAATAAATCAATCACAATAACAAAGCCATATGAACCCAAAGAAAATTAAACACTAAAAATAGTAAAGAATCTGAAGATCTTGTCATGTTATGAATGGGAAAAAGAAGTCGAAGATCAAATATTAAGCAAATGAGCAAGGGATCTCTGGACTCAAAGAACTCCATGCTTCTTGCAAGAATTAAAGTTGAAGATTGAACAATGGGTATCTGGACTAGCAAATGGATCTTTAACACTAGACTCAAGAAGGGTGGAGGAATGGATTTTGTGGCTCAAAGATGGTCAATCAGTGACTGTATGGAACTAGGAGAGTGGAGTTAGGGTTTGGACTCGCGAAATGTAAGGGAGGGCAAGAAGGATGGGAGATTGGGACTTAGGAGGTTGACTAAGTCTAAGAGACTCAAAATTTATATTGTGTTTGGGTCAGGGTGGGCCTAGGGTAGTCTGGGCAAATTAGGGTTAGGGGTAGAATCTGATAGGTTTTAATAAGATTTGGGTTTGAGTTTTATGTCAAGTTCCAAACAAAAATCAAAGCCGAACCCGAACCTAAGCAAAAGCTAACAATTTCAAAATTAATTACTGATCTACACAGACTATTTTTAGAAATTACCTAAACCTTAAATTAGTCAAGTTCAGTCTTATTGATTCTAGTTCCAAGTGCACAGGCCAACCAAAGAAGAGTAGTGCATTTCCTTTATGTTTTCCCTATCTTTTTGTCTTGCAAGCTTTCCTTTTGTTATGCGAGCGTGCTTTGATCTTGGTTTTTTAGCCCAAGACTTATTATAAAGACCTAATACTAAGCCCAACACCAATTTGTATATTTAAATTAATAAATGCAATAAAAAATATATATTCCTACAAGCCTAGAAATGGAAATTAAAAATAAATTACATAATATTCTTAGCTTTATAATTTAATAAGTAAAAAAAATGATTATTTGTATCCATAAAATATATTTTTTATGAGCGTAGTTTATCTATATATTTTTGTAACAAAACTAATTATCATAATTTCAAAATTATTGTACAATTAAAAGTTAAAACTACTCTTTAGTTCATAATAACTTTGTTGGTCAATTTTTATATTGATATTCCAACTTTATATGTATATGAAATATTCAAGTATGTCTAGTTAGCCATTAAAACACAGTTACAGTCAAAAACATTATGGTACGATACATACTCTAATTAGAAATTAGCACCTTTAGGCAAACAAACTAATTGTAATCAGTTTTTCTGAAAGAAAAATAAACTCTTTTTATTCCATTATTTATTTAATAAATTTTGGTTAAACCGATTTTTCTTTTGCATGATTGGTTTTTAAATCACTATATAAATTATAAATTATTTGACTTATTTTACAATATATAACTAGGTTTGTAAGCTTTTATTTTTAAAATCATTCTCTTATAATTTTATCAAATAAAGTACCATAAACATGTATATCATAAAAAGACTTTCATTGTATCTGCTATAAAAATATTTTTATTTAAATTTATATGTATAATATCTTGCAATGCTTTTTGTCACACCCTCAAATGAATGTATGACTAGCTGGAAAAATAGGTGTCCATACCCCCATAACCCTGAACATGCAAGTAGTGTGCATCACAATTTAAAATACATTGTAATCAATACTATCAAAATATTATAGAGTTAAAATAAAATCTGGTACAGAAGTTAAACATAAAACGATGTATGAAAATATTGGCAGAGTTTTCCCGTACGATAAAACATACCCATAATATAACAAACAACCTAAATTCAAGTCTATTAGGAATATAATATTATTATATTGTATAGTCCCACATTGTTTAGATGTGGAAGTCTATGTTTTATTATTTACTATAAATAAAGCTTATGGGTGTAGGCTTTGAGATATCAATCAAGGCTACAATCCTTTTCTTATTCTATTCTATTTAACATGGTATCAGAGTAGGTTTGAAACCCAAGCCCGATCTTGGTCCTATTTCCAAAAAAAACCCTATTCTTCTCTTTCTTTTATCTAGCCGCCACATGAAGAAAAAGAAGAAAAAAAAAAAAGGGCTTTGCCTCCAGCTATTATTAGACCTAGTTGTTTCTTCCATTCACGCCTCATTCCAGCGTGTCTCTCTATTGTTGCTGCGTTTCATTCCAGCATATCTCTCTAAAGCTGCGTTTCATTCCAGCGTGTCTCTCTATTGCTGCGTTTCATTCTAGCAATAAGATTATTATTCATCGTATTACTGTTCATCGGTATGTTTACCTCTGAAAAAATTGAAATCGCCAATTCACTTGAAGTTTCACCATCTAAAGACAGTTCATTCCCTTTTCTTTTCAAACCTATTTAGGGTTTGACGGCTTAAAGAGTTTGACAGCTCAACAGTATCTTCATGAACTTCCCGTTATGTCTCTTTCTAGCGGTGCTCCTTTTATTTTTCTGGAAAATCCCGTTGTGCGTTTTTCCAACGGTGCTCTTTTTACTTTTCTAGAAAATCCAGCTGTCTCTTTCTAGCCAACACGAGTACTATTCATAGGTACCGGTATGTTCATCAAACGAATTGAAGCTTCACCTAGATTATTGTAAGTAAAGAGGAGTGTTGAGATTGGTAATTAAGTTTTATTTGTACAAGATTGAGCATTATATGCTCCATCTTGAGGGAGAGTATTAGGAATATAATATTATTATATTGTGTAGTCCCACATTGTTTAGATGTGAAAGTCTATGTTTTATTATTTACTATAAATAAAGCTTATAGGTGTAGGCTTTGAGATATCAATCAAGGCTACAATCCTTTCCTTATTCTATTCTATTTAACAAAGTCAATAGTAAATTATGATATCATAATATATAAAGGAGCTCCGCTCATAACAAAACAGGACAACACCATAATAAAATCAATATATATACTGCATCCATGCATAACACCCTAGGCGACTGCAAGTATTGTTCTTTACGCTCCAAGTGTGCAATTTTCTATATATACCTTGCCGCTGCAAAATCTGCAGGTAACCCTATATAGCGCTCAACTGCGGTTTCCTGAAAACTAAAAAAAATAACCATAAAAGAAAGGGTGAGTCACAAATACTCAGTAAGTAAATCATGTACCCTACAGGTACCAGCATTTTACAACACAAATATCATAATTTACAACTTATATTCAAATCTATTGATACACGTACATGATTATACAATCACAGTTCACCAACCCAAAATAGCAACCAAATCATACAAACCAATCAACAATTAAACAATTAACTAAACAAGCAAAAGGGCCAACGAGTAACTTAGCCTCTCACAACAATATCTTCCCCATCGGGCATTTACGTGCCCGCACAACAAGTTATTCTCCATACACAAATTCATTCTACCGGGGCTGAGTACTCCAATAGTTTTCAAAACAATTATCAGAATCAGGATAACTCATATAAACTTGCAAGTTCAAATAATCTAGATGCATCTGGATTTTTAATTTCAAAAATGAAAACCATTTTTTAGAAAATAGTCACGTGTTGGCCCTTATCAACCACATTCAATGTCAATCACATATCATCCAATTAAATCCCTGAAATCACTCATTTGCTTAGTTATTATTATAATTCATTAAATTCAAGTATGCACATAATTACACACAATAATCTGATAACCATAAAGCACATAATTCACTCACTAAGCTCAAAGGGGTGACTCATTAGTCTGTTTAAGCTGTGAAGGTGCAATATCCTTGACATGATCCAAGGTTAAAAATCATAAATTCATATGTAACTTATTATAATCATTTCATAGTTATCTCTACGACTCCTTAGTTTACATAAATACATCTAGTATTCTTCTTGGAAGCTAACTCCTCTTAAACTTTTGTTGAACATCTTAAAGTTATATTTAATTTTCTTGGACATGCATGCATATCTATACTTATACATACCTTGAAAAATCCAACTAGTTCCATCTAACTTATAAATTCTCTTTTTATTCGTTTTCCCAAATAATTGCTTTAATTTAACTAGTTATTTAACGTTAACATGATTCCAATTTCACTTGTAATTCATATTTTCTAATTTTTTTTTTTAATTCATATTTGCTATAATATATATTATCATATTTTATTTTCTTAACTTATTTATTTTATATTCCTAATTAGATTTAAAAGAATTATAACTAAATCATCTAACTAGTTCTTTAATTTTCCTCTAAACATAATTCATACAATCCTAACATTCACATACGTATAACACCTACAAGCTATAATTTGATCATTCTAATCATCAATCTCACACTTTTAATCAAACTTATAGGTGCAGGAATTTGTATTCCAAAGGAATACTTAATTAACAATTAACCCCAAAGTTTAACCTATATACATATCTAATATTTATACTACCTGATTCAACCTTTTCTTTCCCTAAACCATTTAACTTCCACTTTCACTCTGTATTCCAACTCCATGTTATTCACCATTTTTTTTCCTAACTTCTAATCCTAATTCATCAACTACCAACATATCAAAGAGCTAATATTAAAACTAAAGAGCTAGAAACAATATTGTAGGGAAGCCAAAGAAGACCCTTTGATGCCAACCATGGAAGCTAGGAAAAAAAAAAACCTCTAAACCACCATAAAAATATATGAAATAACCTCACCTAAACAGCCATAAGAGGGCTGAAACAGAGCATAGGTGCCACAAGCCAGAAACAGGGCGCAACAAGATGATTTGCACTTGAAAGGAACTGCAAAGGAGTGGCTGATCTACTGCTTGGAAGGAGGACGCTCTTGCTGCCGTGGCTTGACCGCAGCAGCTCCTAACTACACGGCCAAAACAAAGCAACGCATACCCCTGTTGCTGGCATTGGTAAAGGTATTCAACCTACTGGAGGTAATAGGCGAGCAAGCAAGATAAAACAAGAGAAAAGAAAGAAAACTAGGTTGCTAGATAAAGCTAAGGTACGACAGAAACGAAGGACTCAAAAGTAGCACTTGGAAGGAGAAGGGTCGGCAAAATGAAAAGGAGAAAAGAGGAGGCGGTGGAAGTCAGAACAAAAATGAAAGATAAATCATAGTCTTTAAGTCAAGGTAAATGATCACCATATTACTTTCCCTTTTTACATTAGTGGTGTAGCTTTGTTCTTACTTTATATATATATTAATAATGTAGATTTATCTTTACTTAATACTCATGCACCTATGTCCAATAATTATCTCTTATCTTATACTTTTAATTAAACTCCTACTTTACTTACCAACAAAATTCATATACTTAAATTTCTAAGTCTTATATCAACCAATAATGTTAACAAAAATTAAAAAAAAATTAGTTCTTGCATTCCATACTTATATACATCTATATATCTACTTTAACGTTCATTCATTTAAATGTTTAAATTTTAAATTACTTTGTATTTGCCTAATGACACAGGTTACGTAAACATTTTAATATGCATGTCGGCTTTAGGTTATTACACTTTTCTTTTCTCTATTTTAAAACAATAAAACATCATTCAGTATTAGTCAGACTTGACAGCTAAGATACACAATAAACAATAAGGTGGCCTAATTGCCACAGCCAAAAATTTTATGGTCACAACCTAATAAATTTTTATGTTAAATGTAGACTAAATTACCATTCAAGGGAATAAGAGTTGGAAACCCACACAATAAACTAACAGTTGTAATCCAACTGTTACTCTCTCTCTCTCTCTCTTATTTACTACTCTCATCTGTCTCTCAACAAAACTCCATTCATTAAGGATCTTCTCTTCATCTGGTCTAGCATGCTTTTTTTTTTATTAACTCTATAGGAGGAGGCCATATTGTCTTGTTTTTTCTTAATAATTTTTATGACCAAAAGCTCATAAACATCCGAATAATTGTGAGGAAATGGAATCCTATTTATTTAACTGATTAACTTATTAACTACATTAGCAAAAAATGAAATAAAAAAACAATTGTACCTTGAAATTAATTCAGTACACAAAATATAATCTCAGTTTTATCAAACCCAACAAATAATGTTGGATCCATGATCCATCTATAAATAAATAAAAATTCTCGCTCTATCTTGATATGTAATTTGGTGGCTAATAGATCAGTCCAAATCTTGTCTCATTTGAAATTAGAGATAATGGAAGAGATAAGCAAAATTAGCAAATCTTAAAGCTAACCCAACAAATGAAGAAATAAAATGTGTTATTTGCTCAAACTAAATGAAATGAGTATTAGATAATATGGAGACTGCTAAGGAAGGAATCGGGGAAGAGGGAGAAAGACAACAATAAATAGTTGTTCTTGTGTTGATATTAATACTTTAAATAATAAATCTTAAAAAATATTAAAAACTAATTGAGGGTAATATTATCTATTTAAATAATTAAACATTTAATAGTCTCTGGCCATTAAGTTTTTGGCTGTGACAATAAGGACATCCCAAACAATATCCTTCTTTTGTAACCGCACTTTTGAAGAGACGCCAATTCAAAATAGATTCATAAAATATGTATGAGTGAAATCCATCCACACTATTTAAATATATTTTATAACTGAAAACGTGATCAACTTTTTTTTTTTTTTAAATGTCAATGAAAGTTGGGAGAAATCTAAATTTAGGAAAATTCATAATCTTAACTAAGCAAAGAAAAAGAAATGAAATTTCATAAACACCAAAATGAGGTACTGGAGAAAACTAGTACAAGTCACCAAAATGTGTTCGTAGTGAAGTAATGGAGCTGATGGTGGGGTAAAGGAGGCTAGTCGTATTTACCTACGGTGGAGTAGATTTGAATTTAGGGGTGGAGTGGTCGTATAGATAAAACAAATCATTAAGACAAATTTGAAATTTTTTTTTTTCTAACGTTTCTATGACTCAAAATAACTTAAATGAATATTTATTGTTCACACTAATTATAATTTTTTTTAAAAGAATTTATTTTTTATATTTTAGGGAGTTTGGTGTAGATCTTAATTGGATTATTTTTCTAATGTTTTTTATCTCCAGATGATTTGATAAAAATATTTCTCCTCTCAATGTGCTAAATTAAATATTTTCTTTTTAAAATATATTAGAAAAGTTACTTCAAAAACTATAATTAAAAAAATTACAATTGACAACTATAAAATTGATCCGCATGCCTTCACATTCTATTTGAATTAACTTGATAGTGGATAACATATAGCTGATATTGACACCTATCTTATACATGCAACATCACTAACAAATAAATATTACTGAGTATTAAAAAATGTATAAACTTTGAATTGGAATTGGAATGAGAATAAAACATTGTGTAATAGAATGATTATTTTTTTTTCATTATACAGTACCGTAGTGAAAAATAGTTATTGTATTTCATTTATTTATTTGATATATAATTTTCAAACATGAAATGATATAAAAATTAGGTTAAAATGACAAAACTATCATTAAAAAGGTAAAATAATAAAAATATAATATAATTTATAAAATTTCTATATTTCTTAGTGGTTTGTTAATTTATTTTATATTCATATATATAGTGGTGAATGTTTATGTAATTACTATTTCTAGTATTGATGAATGAGTTCTGAGCTTGCTGCTAGCCTCGCACCTTTGTTTTCACTCTTTTTTTTCTTTCTTAACATTATTTTGGTAGGTGTGATTGGTGGCGGCCGTGGAAGAGATGGCATTGGCAAAGTATTCTTGCAACTATTAAACATGTTACTTGATAGGTAATATTAAAGAAAACTTTAGCTGTTTGTTAGTTTAAATAGGCAAATTGTTACACCCCACACAGAAATATGACTGGCTGGAAGAATGGATAACAGACCTCTGTAACCTTGACTTAAAAACACAGAAATAAATATGACTTTTGACCAAACCAAATAATAAAAATAGAATTTTAAAAATGCAAATTAACTTCAAATATTTATTTACTGAAATACATAACAGTTTACTAAAAATTTTGACAGAGATTTCCTATAATGGTGAACATGCCTAAAAATACTAACACATAATCCTGTTCACATACACTAGACCACAATGACTACAATATACACAAGGGAGCTTTGCTCCAACCATATTCCAACAACAAATAAACTGGACTATAACAAAATACAAAATCAAACACATAAAACCCTAAAGTGACTGCAAACTTTCATCTTGTAACTTCAAGTAGTTGATCCATAAGGAATATTGTGCCGCTAATTCCTCGACAAGTCCATTATCGATTACTGACGTTCATAGAGATTCTATTACTAAAAAAAATATATCAACAGAAAAATGGTGAGTCACACGGACTCAGTGAGTGAAAAAATGTACACAATTTAAGTAGTAGTATGTATAATCCAATCAAAACAATCAAAGCAATCAAAGCACACAAAGGGCCAATTAGGTAACTCAATCCCGCACACCAATATCTCCCATTGGACCCTTATACCAAACAAAATTATATACAAAATAACTAAAATCAGAATCACTAAAATCTCTATGCCTTCTCCAAATCCACCCACCAAGGTTGAGTTACTCGAATATCTTTTTAAAACACTTATCAAAATTAGAATATCTCAAAATATCTTAGGCACACCTAGATTCTCTTTCAGAAGTAAAAATCAATTCCGAAAAAAAAAAAAATACTTTATTAACCACAAACAATTTCAAATGTCAAACATAATTCAAATAACTCAATAAAATACTATGCATTCTTATTTTTCCATATAACACATCTATTCAAATACACATAATAATCTAGCAACCAAAGGGTAGCAGTTTACCACTCACCGTTTACTGCTTTTGTTTGTTACTTCCTCTTACGTTCACGTGCGTCATTGACTAAATAACACATTCCAGAGCTACAATTAAATTTTCTAAGTATTACTTAGTTTGACAATTTTAAAGGTTATAACCTTTTAATTACAAAAATCTAGAGTCACTAAGTTTCAAATATTTATTTAAAATTTACTTCTTTTAGGCATTTTCACAATCCCCCTTGGATATATATTTCTTTTCAACTTACATACTTAACCAAATTTAATAAAACCAAGTTGAAACATTATCTTTAGGAAGTTAGCTATCTTCCTTATTTATAAATTTTTCCTAAAATCAGCCTTGAACCCACTCAATTCCTCATGGGAACAAAAACAGGACGCTCGTATAATTTCTGGTTGCCAACCTATGATTCTGATACTTATAGAATTCTCATACTTCGGAATTAAATTATAAAACTTTCCATTATAGTTTATCGAGAGGTTAGGAACATTTCATATTCAGACTCTACTCCTAATTCATTCATTTAGACCTTCTAACATCAGTTTTACCAAAATAGGTACAGTTAGGACCTGAAAATTACAATCATGCCTTCCCACACCTCCAAAATATATACACAAGGAAATTAAGACCTGCACCACTCCATAATTGTCCCTTAATATGTTAAAAGCAATTCTTATTCAGAGGTCATAAGCTAATTCTAATCACAACTTCGACAAATTCCTAACTGACTGAAACTCGCCTAAAATCCTGCATGGACCAGTTACAGTCCAACAGCTCTAACAATAAATATATTTAGAACTAGGTTACGAAATTCTTTAGATGCCACCTCAAGATCCTAAGCTACATTTTCTCTTTAGAACTCTTAATTTGTCCCAAAAACACCCAAGATACCGAATTTCTCTAACTCATCAAATCTACCATGCATCCTTTCAAAAACAATTTAACTCTCACTTTCAACACTACACCCCACTAAACATCCTTTGCTCATACTCACTACCCACTTTCATCAAATCCTCAACTCACCACGTTAACCAACCATTCTTTGCTCTTGTTTATGAACTTTTTATTTAAATTCGAATAATCACTAACCACCAAGAATTAAATCAACCAAGTTTTACTCATAAAGTTATAACTAATTTCTTGTAAATATTTCATCAAACATCTTAAGTGCATAAAATACTTCAATTGATGTCTGTGTGTATATATATATATACACGAAGCCAAGAACTTCCAATGCCCATCTTATTTACATTCCAAGTATTGATTTCCAATTAACTAATTACTCAATTTTCATCAAGACTTGAACTAAACAATTCTAATATCAATATATATCCATTCCACAACTTCATTAAATTGAATACAAGAAACGAAATAATACAACATACAACTCTCTGAATCGAGTCTTGTAACAAAACTTTTTGATTGTAAAAGTTTTCTTATATCCACTAATCAAACATGCAGCCATTTGACTCATATCTTGAAGCCTAGTAGTTATCAAAGGAATTGAAAATTCTATTTGGTTAGACAAACTACCAAGATGAGAGAAAATCGGGGTCTAACTGTTTTACTTTGATCATGAAGAATACAAATAACTCAAAAAAGTGGATTCATCAATTTTATATTGAAAAAACTCATATTTTTCACTTTTGTCTATGTTTTTTTTTTTTTTGTTTTTTTTTTCCTCAGTTCCTCACTTTCTCAGAAACCAAACACAGCTTGTGGATGAAACTTCCTAAAATCTCTAAAAATTACCTGCTAAGTGTCCCACTATTCTTTTCCAACTAAGAAAGAAAAATAAATAAATCCAGGAAAAGCCATACACTCAACTAAATATGAAAGTTGAAAAGTGATAATTTGCGTCTTGCCCATAATTATTATACACAGAGAAACCAAACATGAAGCAAACAAAGAAGGAAAACAATTCTTAAAACTTGAAAAATACCATCTTCATTATTCATGTAAGTAAAGGAAATCCATCAATTTTAATAGTTAAGAGATTAGAAAATGAAGCAAAAAGAGCTAAGAGTAATAGGTTGTTCACCTACTGAGTTAAGAAGAGAAGCAGAACCAAAAAAAATAAGAAGAAAGAGGAGTAGATACAGAGCGACAAAGTAACGAAGAAAGTCTACAAGCTGCCATGGCCAAACAGAGTATCTGCCTCCACCAGTAACACTAGCCCTTCAAACCGCTGTTCCAACCATCCTTAACATGACTCCAACAGCTTCACGTTCAACACCCATGCCTCTACCACCAAACTTGCTAAGAGGGGTTTGGGTTGAATTAAGGGGAATCACACACCAACAAGAAGAAAATAGGAGGTTTCACTCAGTTGGAATTGGAGAATGACCAGAATTTTCTAGAGTAAACTGAAACAGGGGATAACCTATGAGGCATAGGTACCAGTACTTTCGGTACAGTACTGTACGGTATGATACCAGACTGCGATTCGTCATTTTTTTTAAAATCACGATACCGGTATAGCTAGAATATGCTAAATTAAATAATTAAAAATATAACTATAATATATATATAAAGCACAAACAGAATAGCTGTAAAAATAAATAGTTAAGCTTCCAGCCATTGTAATTACACATGATCAAACAATTACATTATAGACTAAAACAATAAAAGCAGTACAAAGCATTAAAAAAAAAAAGAAGTTCATCCACCATGCAAGCCAAGCTGGTATCTGTCCAAGAAATAGGAATAAAACAAAATTACAAGACAAGCACACCTAAACCAATAAAGGAGTACAATTACAAGCCATGATCAAGAAATTAAATAGAATCATCATTAATATCACCATCATCAGTGAAAAGAACTGATTCTAAATATGGTTCATCAAGAGATAAATTGGCAATCTCTAGAACTCCTGCACCCTCCAATGGATCCCATTCATCTCCACCAATATTCCATATCTTGCTTTGTCCAATTGTATAACTTTCATTCTTCCTTAACAAGAGACGAAGATTTGTATGAATATACACCAAGTCTTTAGCTCTTTTGGGAGTCATCTTATTTCTTTTCATTGAGTGGATAAATGAATAAGTACTCCAATTTCTCTCACAGCAAGATGACGAACATGGTTATGAAAGAAGCTTCAAAGCTACTTTTTGAAGTAAAAGTGTAGAAGCTCCAAACACTAGCCACCATGCTTTTGGCTCTAAACTTCATCTATCTTGCAAGGAATCAAAGTCACCAAATATACCTTGTCTTCCTGAAAACCTTGCATATTCCTTAGTAGCCATTTTTCTGTCATCTGGATTAGGAAAATATTTTCTCAAACACTTATTTCTCTCAACAGCAATTTTTGTGTCCATATATGGAGGAACCCGATTTAATGCCTCAGCCAGCCATTCATCACTATAATATATACATGTTATGTATAAATTTATGTTAGTTTATTCACTTGTTAGGAAAAAAAAAACACGAACTAGTCTATACAATCAAGAAAAAAAGAAGATTTGAATTAGTATATTTACCTTGGGTTCAAAAAATGAGCCACACAATGTAGAGGTGTGCAACTTTTAGTCCACCGATCAATGAGAATAGAGTACACTACATCATAAAAGGTTGACTGATCATTTGCTTCATTTCCCTCGTGTCTTAATATGGTTGCTCTCACTTTTTCTATAATTGTATCCCACATATCGTAGACTAAGTGAAGAGTGGGCTTATTAGTAATAATAACACGAAGCATATCATAGATAAGAGCAGTAAAGGCAATGATGTAATCAACTTTATCCCACCAAACATCATTTAAGATGATTTTCTTCACAGTTGCTACATTTTCTACATCATCTTCCTTGTAAGCAGTCCATTGATCACTAATAACCATGGTTTGGAGACCACATTTTATAAGTTTGAATCTTTTTAATGTAATAATCACTGAAGCAAATCGTGTATCAGCATCTGCAAGCATTTTTAAAGGCACAAACTCATTAAAAATAGCCAATCTCATTGAATGATTCATGATAAAATTTCTAACAAAATTAGCTTTTTGAGAAGTTTCAGTGATCCAATAGCACTTAACATAAGCAATTTCATTCTTTTCACTATTCTTTTCTGCGCAAATATTCTTCAGAGCAAGATTTAAAGTGTGGACAACACATGGAGTCCAAAAAATTTAAGGATAGTCAATTTCAATAAGCATCCCCGCAGCCTTACAAACATGAGCATTATCAGTAATGACCTGGACCACATTCTTGTCTCCAACCTCAACAATTACAAAACTAATCAAACTAGCCATGTAAAACTTGTCATTGTATTCTTTAGACCCATCAATAGCCTTCAAGAATATTGGACCTCCTTCAGATGTAGCCATAAAATTAATTAAAGGCCTACGTTGTGCATTAGTCCATCCATCTGACACTATGCTCACACCCTTTTCTTTCCACGTCTTTTTTATTGGTTCAAGCATAGATTCAATGTGTGCTTTTTCTCTTTGCAACAAAGTGGTTCTCAAAGCATTGTAACCAGGGGGACAAAACCAAAAATAACATTATTTGCAGCAAAAGAAAATGCACTGACATAATAAGGATTTCTAGCAAAGTGAAAGGGCAACCCAGCAGAGTAAAACATTCTAGCAATCTCACTTTTTAATTGTTCTTTAGTTGCACGATTGAATGATTTTTCCAACATACTAGTTCCAGCACCAACGACTTTTCTTTTTCTACAATCAAACATTCCACCAGCTAAATAGGAAGGGATATGTTGGATAAATGAAGAGTTATGGGTCAAAGGAACATTCTTTGGATTCAATTTTTGCTCAGCCTCTTCGACCAATTTCTTCATGTCAGCCAAATTTTCATTTGTCACTTTGGGACATGCCTTAATCCCACCATTAGGCAATTTTAACAAATGTGCATTCACTCTAGAATATGAAGATTTGAACATACAAAGACAATAATTACATGCCCAGTTTTTGTTTATAACCCCCTCTGCTCTTTCTTACACAGTTGTTACATATGCCCAAAGAGGATTATGAACATCTTACGGTTCATTGGAAGTAAATTGATTAGTAACACTACCACTAGTACTAAAATTAGCACTACTACTTGCAGCTGGTTTAGAAGATATAATCCTAATCTAGTATCCTACAATCAAAATAATCACTAATCACTACCAATTCCATGTATACAAAATTCAATATTTAAACAAGAGGCACTAAGCAGTAGCATAGCAATTACTAATTGAAGATGCAATAGCATATTAATAGCACAAAGTAGATGCATCAGTACATGTACAATTAAAGGCAAGGCACTAATAATTATAATATCAATGACAAAGCATGTAGGCATTAATCAAAAAGCTATATGTAATACTGTTACGGGTTTCTTTATAGCAACATAGATGTCACAACAGAAAAAAGAAATTCTAAAATACAATCAGCATAGTTTTGTGATACCTTTGTTACATACTCAATAGATTGTGACACATAAAAGATATGTTCTTTTAAAGAAAAGGTCCTAGCATGTTATAAGAGATATTCACATATTGTCAAATACAGATGCAAAATATTTTACACCTTGAATAGCATTACATACTAAATTCATATAAGGAAATGCTCTGAAGTTCAGTATCAAGATTCAGAATCTTGATTAGATAAAATTGCAAAGACAGAGAAAATGATGAACACATGTAAAGTACCTCGTCTAATATTCTAAAAGGTCTTGTTCTCTTCAACACATGATTAGAATATACAGTTTGGTAGTCAATAGTTGGGTTGTTGGTAGAAGGATTCCTAGGGCACTTTAAAATAGCTGTAACATACAAATGCATAAAAGGAGAAACAGTAAACAGGCAAGCAGCATTTCAACTTAAGTCAAATAAACAGCAGCAATAGCAACAAGCCCATGCGTGACGGAAAGAAAGCCGAAAAAAATGAAATATAAAAAAAGACAGAAGTAGAAACTGTATGCCCATGCGTGACAGCAAGAAGAAGAAGCTGAAGGCAAGAGGTTCAGAGTCGTACCTGAAGGCAAGCCCGTGCATGAAGATTGAAGAACTAAGATGAAAATGAAAGGTGATCTTAAACATCGGCCTTCAACGCTGTCATGGGAAATACAATAAATTACAGCTCCACCAGACAACAACCTTCAACGGCCTGAAGGGCTGATCTTCAACATCAGCCTGAAAATCTCCATTCTCCAACAGCAGCGAGCAAGCTTCAAGATGCAAAACACTGAAAGTCTGAAACTAAAGGCTGTTGTTGAAACAAGAGGTTCAAACTTCAGAGTGTCGGGCTCGATGCAATTTCAGTCCAGATTAGGGATTCGCATCAAAACACTATTGTTGTCTTTTTCTTTTTTTTTTTATCACGTACCGGCTAATAATTTAGCCATTCAGTCATCCCTTAGCCGCACTCACAAATTCCAGCTGTACCCAAGCTGTCCCAGAAAATAAAAAAAAATCCTGGTAATTATTGGGGACATACCGGGGCATCCGCCCACACGTCCCAGCACCCAGTACGCCCCAGGGACCGGCTCTTTAGGCATTTTGGAGTACCCGTGCTTCATAGGGGATAACACTCTCCAAAACAATACATGGCAAGGAAACAAAAAATTGAAAGGGAAAAGGTAAGTCAGTTGAAAAAGTGGGGGAAAGAAGGAAAAAGCAAATATTAATAAAATATACTTTCATGGTGCAAATTAAATTGGAAGATTTGTGGTGGTAATTCATTCTATATATATATATATATACATAAATATTATATTGCATTTCTTGATTTATTTATTTATATATTTATTTTACACATGTTGCACACAATAATAAAATTTACACAAATAAATGCTAAAATTTTCAATCAACCAATGATGTAGTGAAAATTAATTTCTTATTGACATATTGATAAACATACATTTATTCATCCACTTTACTTTATTTGGCTCACTCTTTTATTTAATTGACAACAATAAGTTATATACAAAATTTTACAAACGCATACGAGAATATCAGGTTCTGACATAAATTAGTAAGGATTGAATCGTTTTTTAGTCAAAAAATAAAGTTATTTTTATGACAGATTAAATAGAAGATAAACACTTAAGCAAACTCAAAGCAGTATACACAAATCTCAAATATTCAGTAGATGAGAAATTATAGTAGTTAATTGCTAAACATAAAGAGTTTGTTAGATAGAGAGATTTGACATAATGATTTTATAGCGGTTCACTAAACTTTTGTTATATCCACTACACAAGCATCTATTAGAATTTCATTAACGCTGATTTTACTACATATGATTAGCCACCCTTTACAACGACTGAAGTTCATGATAGCAGTCAATCTTCCAATTTTCATAGTCACAAAAGCATGACTTAAAACTTTTCACTAAGCTGCCTCACTTGTCTTTTCCTTATAAGGAAAAATATTTACAATAGAGAAAGGTTTACTCAATCACAAATACTTAATAGCTTTTGATGAAATTTTAAAAAGAGTTTCTAGAATATGAAAGTTTAGTCTCTTTGAAATAAAAACAATTTTTAGTCTCAAACATCTGGCTTAATGATTTCTTAAGATTGATGATCATTTGATGGCACCAAACTGTTCAATCTCAAAAGGTTATTTTCTTTGGTTGTTTTTTCATACTTTATAACTAGATCAATTTGTAGATGTTTCTCAGATAAAAGACTCGTTGAAGTGTTTATCTGAAAAAGAAAACATTGAAAAATATCTTTGAGATTGTTTCATACAAGTAATATACATATTGGTGCAACCTGGATTGTTGTGTGTATTTTTAGCTATGTCTCTGTTTTGTTACCAATTTTGTATTAGGTTTGACCTTGTTCAACTTAGATAGCAGACATGACATATTTCTAAGAGCCAAATTAAAGAAATAAGTAGAAGGCTTGCACTTTCAAAAACCACAAAATTAACCTAATCACGCATTACTTATTTAGACATTATGCTGTTGTTTGGTTTAGCTTTTAAAACAATTTTTGAGTTTAAACTTTTCTAAAAAGTTGTTTGATAATAGTGGTTTTATTTTTAAAATTTACGGAAAAGTAATTTTGGGCTTATAGAGTCTTAAAAGCTAAAGTTAGAAAAGAATATTTTTCAAATAGAAAACAATATAAGCTCAAATGATTTTCATAATTATTTTATTTAGGCAAATATAACCATAATATTTTTCAAAATGATCTTTTAATAATTTTAATACTCAATATATTTTTTGAAAAATTAAAATCAAATAATTTTTTTACACCTCAGCGCTTTAACATTATCTCATCCAACACTTTTTTAGCTTTTTATCCATCACTTTTTAAACAGTCATACTTAAAAATGTTTTTACATACAGCTTAACCAAACAAACCCTCTATCGAATTCTCAAACTTGAAAAATAAGATGGGCTTGGGATTAAAAGTACAACTACATGAAAGACTGTTAAGGAATGTAAATAATGATAAGGTTTGAATTTAAAGTGATTGGTATATTAATCAATCTTATCCTACAATCACCTGTTAAGATTATCATGCTTATTTAATATTGTAATTATTGCATAGTTCATGATTATCAAGTAATGCCTATAAATATAAGGCTCCATTTTTGTATCAATTATGTTAATTAAGTTAAGTGAGTTATGTTTTTGTATATCCATAGAATAATGTTATAGTTTTTCCTCTCGTGAACTAGGTCTTTATGGTGTGAACCAAGTATAGTTTAATGTCTCTTTATAAATTATATATTTTAAATTTTAATATGGTATCAGAGCATTCAAGCTCAACTAGTAATTGATCCTAATGATTTGAGCACAACTGCTATTTTTTTTCATCGCATCTCATCATCCAAAAATTAGATGTTTTGTTTTTCATTATGCATTTTAACACAAATTGGCTCTCATAGTGCAACTATTGCTCCTTGATGTCAGCAAGAACCGCATAAAGAATAATTAGAGTATTTCAACTATTATATATCGCGTCACAGTAAGACACCAAAAGTTATGCAGTAAGACATCATAATTTACAATTACGTTAAAAGATGCTTTTTTTCATGATGATGCATTGCAGTTTTTTATTTTATTTCAAGAGAAAAACAAAAATTATGATAATGAACACTCATTATCTTTCGGGGCATGTTAAGGGATAAAATATAAGGGTTCAAATTTAAAGTGATGTGTATATTATCCAAATCTTATTCTACAACCACCAATTAAGATTATCATACTTATTTAATATTGTAATTATCTCATAGATCATAATTATCTAGTGATGCTTATAAATATAAGGCTTAATTGTTATATCAATTGAGTTTAGTAAAATGAGTTGAGTGTTTGTGTCCATAAAATAATATTATAGTTTCTCATCCAGTATACTAGGCCTAAGGCCTAACCATGTACATATGTCTCTCTGTATTTTATCACAAGTTATGAGAAGGGTTTGTGCATTCTGGGATCTCATCTGGAGTTGGCAATGGATTATATCAAGTCAGATATCCTACCCATACTTATGCTAGTGGATTGGATAATATCCAAATTGTTGGATCAGTTTTTCAACTTATATCGAATCGGATCATGATTCATGGATCATTGGATCGGGTCGAATTGTCCATGATCTACCTTCTTTTTTTCTTTTTTCTTTTTTGTTACTCACAAATAATTAAGATTGTCTACATTTCTTTACTTGATGTATTTTTATGAATTGTATAACGCTATATAATAAAATAAAATAATATCAAGAGTTGATAAAATAAATCATTTACTTAAATATTTATCTATTTTTTTATTTAAATAGTTGTTACAAGTCTATATAAGGAAATTTTCAAAAAAAATACAACATTATTATCTATCATTAGCTACTAAATTTTAGATAGATTACTAAAATAATATTTTGAAATTAAATTGATTAGTTTATTTTGATTTACAATCAGCTTTCATTTTGACTAATGTAAAAATTTCAAAGCATGAATGATTTTTATTTTTTATTTTTATCTCTTAAAAAAAAATAAAGAAGGATTGGATCAGATTTATCTATCATGATTCATGGATCAGATTTGATCTAATGCATATGTTATCTTCTATTTGTATTTTCTAGGTATAATATTTTTTTATTTTTTTTTTTTTGGGCTAGCAATCAATGTTTTTGATTTTGAAAAGGAAAAAATAGGAAGTTAATATATATATAATGAAAACGGGTTGAATTGCGTTGGGTCAGGTCAAAGAACCTTGGTCCATGAATCAAATAATGTTGAATCGAATCTTATCCAAGACTCTTTGGATCCGATCCATTGCCAACCATAATCTCACCTAATAAATGAAGTTTTTTAATTTTTATTGTTTATTATTATGTTTCAAATTTTGTATATTTAGCTTTCAAATGAGACTTAATATTTTCACTGAAAAATATCGGGTAATGTATTTTGGTATTTTCTCATTCACCAATTGGCAGCCAACAGACATGTCATCTGGGCCCAAAACAAGCCCACAAGATAAATTCATCTGCTAATAGAAAACCAAACCTTCTTCACCTGGGCCTAAAAAAAAATCCCGCCTAAACTACCCTCATCTCAACCAAACCTCAAAACTCTTCGTCCTTTTTTTTTTTTTTTTTTTTTCTCTTTTTATTTATTTATTTAATTTTATCATATTTTCTTTCAAAATTAGAGCTTTTAATTAGGAGTGTTCATCGACTGTAATCCAATCCGATCAATTTAATCTGATTGGATCAGGCCAACACCCTTTCAATGAGGAGGATGAATAAAGGGTTCATGAAATGTTTGCATACTTCTAGAATGTTCTGGAAGCCTGAAAGATAAATGAATATAATGATAAAATATAGTAGAAGTCTTGGCCACAAGTGCAGCAGTATCAAGTTCCCTTCGGACAAATAAAATATTTCGCGTGCTCTTGAGATTAATGGATGTATGCATCTTTTACTTGCTGGAACCCATTTGTCATGGTTTTTATTGGAAAGATTTTAGAGCACTTTTTCTGTCATGCTATGTTAAAAAAACAAAAAGTAGTGTTTAATCTTTGAAACCATGATTTTGTTGCGGACATGAATAGGAAGAAAGCAACCTCAAATAAAATTTTGAATTCTCACGTAACATCTTAAGTGTTTATGTTATCAGCATTATCAATTAATATAATAAAATTTACACAAAGTATTATATTGATCAATTAAAAATGAATATTGTCAGTTCACCTAGACAAGCATATAGAACTGGTACATGATACATACATAGATTAAATATCAAAAGACATCTCTCAATACAAGTTAAGTTTTTTAGAATGAAATAATTATTTGACATGGTATCATCATCACCACTCATTGTATTAGTAAAATTTCAACCCAATGTAAAAAATGGATTAATGTAAAATATTAAATCATTTCATGAAGCCTCACTTAAGTGAAAAATTGTTCTTTGACCATACCAACTAATTTGATGAAAATACATGCAGTCAACAATAATTATTTGATGAGATTAATGCTTGTTGTGGTGGTTGGTGAGCTGAGGCTTTATTTTATGTCTTTTCATGTCCTGAGAAGTAACTTAATCTTTGCAGGGCTTAGTAGCTTACCATGCATGCCCAAGTTTTATGTTTATTTGGTTCCAGAGTTTCTTCGTGGATTAATTGTATAAAAACTTTTGTAATATCAGTTCTGTCGGCTACATCCAAGACTTCCAATCACAAACAAGTATCAGGGGAGACAAGTGGACTCAACATGAAAGCATGTCGGTACTGCTAAACAACTGATGATATCAATAGTCAACTGACAACTCTAAATAAGTTTACAAATACTTTGATCAATTCCTTAAATGTAAACAGGTTCAATACAATTCAGGAAAATAAGAAGAAAAAAATGATGCAGCCCTTGTCTCTAATATTCTGGCAGTCTCGAACCACTGATTCAGTGAACATTTGTCAATAAAACTGGTTGCTACAACAATCATTCCCTGTTAGTTTCATTCAGTTAACATGTCAGCCTCCAACTCACCTGAAAATGAAAGGAAAAGGAGAGAAGCAACATAACGATATTGAAATTGAAAATAGAAGATTATAAATAAATAAAAATACTTAATGAATCAGAATTTTTAGAAGTGGATTAAAAGAGTAGTGATGCCTTTCTATTCACCAAGCAATGACACATTGATATCTGGAGATGGCCTCTGATTCAATATAACTTCGGAACCATCCCAATCTGCAGTATTCAATGTGGCATCTGAGTTCTGTTTATGAATTGTGATGTCATCTGTTTCTTTGTGGCAATTTTTAGGTAAAATGGGAGTAGGATTCAGACAGTTCTCAGAATCTGGTTTTGCTTGTGATATAGGTCTTGCTGTAATGAATGAGTCTGGAGCACCTGGGATTGGAGAAGCTACTGTATGTTCACGATGGTGCTTCCTTTTATGTGCCTTATAAACATTTGGCGTGAAGCTTCCAACCACAATCTGAAACCATTATAACATTAGCGTCGCTTATAAGTATGCATTACATATACTTTCAGATAACTATTCAGGGCATTCACATAGGACAATTTTAACCCAAGAATGAACATGGTAGACAGACGGCAGAGGTTTAACCATTTTGGTGATGCTCCTTAAAGATTTCTTTCATATGTAACTGGTGTAGTGTGCTACCATCATAGAGCAAATTGAGTTCTATGTTTAGTGCTGCATGCTGCATGGTTGTTTGGGTGTTCTTAACTATTTGTTATCAGAAAGTATATGTTATGACTATTTAACTTTAACTAGAAATGCATCTAAGAATGGTCTCCCAATATTTCAATATCCATTATGCAAGATATTTGCTCAATACATCTATACATATAAAGTATCAAATGGGACTTCATCATCATGGTCTTAATAAGATATAGTATTTTTCATCAACGAAAGAAAAGGTCATACCTGTATAGGACCAGCAGCAGTTAATAAACCAGCAATTCCACCTCCTATTACACGACCATCAGGGCCAGCCAATGAAACACTCAGACCACCAGTACGATTTCTTGCACCATTAGTGTCCATGACTGTAAATGACCCAGAAAGGGATAATATCTCAAAGCGGCCCTGAAAGAAAGTTGTGGACCAAATTATTGACGAATACTATAAATCAATTACCGCAGCTACATTAACATCAAAGTAAAATTATCACTGACTAGACAAACAATGAAAAATATTAGAAACCACAAAATAATACTTCTCAGAGAAACATACAGGTCAACAGTCAGTGAAACTTAGGAGATTGTAGATAAATAGTTCAACAAGTTTACAAGTCATATTGATTTACCAGACACGTGCTTACTTCTTTGCACATTTCTTCCAGTTTGTTGTTTGAGATTGAATTATGTGCTTCGTGGAAACTACGAAGTAATCATGGTGTCGACATCGAGTTAAGACTTACACATGCTTCCTATAAAATCTGCATTATAAGTCGAAGCTTGTCAAGCCTCTCTTCTGTAATTTTTTTCATATTCACAGATTTGTTTCCTAGGAAAATAAGAATTTATCCACCATAATAGAAGCTGACATTCATCCTCTAAATACTGCAGCAGAAATGAGGTGTGGAGCAGTGATGTTCATCATGACAGCAATCATGTGTTTGTCTGAGGACTAAGCAAGATCTTGCGCCTATTAGTTAGGATGCTCAAAACTGTCAAACAAACTTGAGTTTTGAAGTTACAAAATTAAATATGGCAAGGCACTACGAAGTATTCTCTCTGAAATATGATAGAGCTGAAAGGTCGTTCACTATCAGACTTTTGATAAGTATGACTCATCTAGCCAGTGGATTACTGATTTAATTGTGAACTCTTCAATATTCATCTTTCGGAATTCATTGCATGTCATTAGTCATCAAGTCCCTAGGTAGCTAAAGTTACTGCTTAAGAAATGTAGAGTACCAAGATTTTCTTCCAACCATGAAGACTAGGGAACATTATTTGCCAAACCCCAGAGTGAGATAGAGAGATGCGCATACTACCTGAGAAAATGTGTCTTACATGGAAGACTACTATACAATTAATCTGTAGGTATTCAACAAACTAGCTATGCTAATAAACAAAGCAGACAATTTCTGCTACTAGCACCATCCTTGATGTCTACAACATGGATGATGATGAACTTTAATACTGGATGAATCAAATTTTAGTCCTTTCAAAGACAGTACAGGATCAAATTAAAAAGTAAGCAATTCAACAGATATGGACAGATCAAGGCAATTTACGTTTATCAAACAAGCATATATAAATCTAAGATCATGCCTCATATGTCAATATGCCACCAGAAGAACCAGGTTGCCGTATAGTAACATTAGAAACAGCTCCATTGGCTGAAAGAACGCATACTCCTCGAGGACCTTTCTGTGCAAATGACTGAATTTTTCCAGCAACATCCTGCAAGTGGTAAATTTGGGTCTCTATCATGTATGCAAGATTCATTACTTCCAAGATCTGTGAAAATATACTCAGGTGACTAAAGAATTACTAGCTAATAAAAAGTGCAGTTACATGAATCTTAGAGGGCCATGTATGAATTGCAGTGCATTACCTCTCCGGTGTTGACAGTCACCACATGGGGTGTAAAATCCCCGCCCGCTGTGTTTGCAAACAGTTCCCCTTCATAGATCAGAGTCAGATTTAAGGCAATTATTCATTAAAGAATTAAACACAATCTGCTATGCATTGTATAAGTAACAACATATTTCTAGCAGTTAGCACTCAGCATGTCGCTAAGCAATGTTAGACGCAAAACTTACAATAAAAATGTCAACTTTCATAGTTGAAATCTTCAAATGTATACACCTCAGCTTAAATTAGGCCAGAGACAGTGAGAGGGGAAAAGAAAGATACAAATCTATGCAGTTTCCAAGCAACCAAACAGTACATCTTTGAGTTCAAACCAAAAATAGAGATGTACTTTCAATGAACTCACCTAAGGACGCAAGAAGCTGCCAATTTCCAGAGCCAGAAGGCCTGCCTCGACCCCTTTTGGAAGAGAACTCAGATGGTGAAGTAGGTGACAAAGAAAAGCCAGGTGGGGGTGGTGTTACTTTCTGGTAAGCCAAGTTCAAGTTCCCATCTGAGTCATATTTTCTTGGCCTCCCTCTCTTCTTTTTCCCAAACAAATCAAAGCTCCCTTGCCCTCCACCTCCAGTACTTCCTGGTGTTATCGTTGTTGTTGCCCCTATGCTAGTCTCCACGTTCATATTCACCGCCATTTGGGGCATGGAGTTGCTCACTGAAGGTATGGGTGAATCAGACTCCGAGTTGCCAAGTGACCCAGAAATTGTGCTCTCCTTTTCTTCCATTGAAAAACAGGGTATGCTAGAAACAAAAAGATGTTTTCTTTTCCAGAAATGGAAGAGAGCAAGGTAGAGGTCCGAAGTTTGAACAAGAGGGTCTCTGCAAATGGCGCCAGAAGTAGGAAGGTGTAGCCTTTTTAAGTTTAGTGGGAGAAATTGTGTCTACCTCTCTCCATTAATGGAGGAAAATGGGACTAATTGTGAACTGATATTTTCCTCTCTGGACTTCACTGTGGATCAGTTCTCCAATTTTTTAATTAGAAATGCTGCAGAAAACAAATTAAGACTCTAATGGCAATAACTTCCAGAGCATACCGGCACTAATTCTTTTTTTCTTTTTCACACCTTACTCTAGTTATTTTTGAATGCCCAAATTACCCCTTGAAATCTTTAATTATACTTTATCTACCCCAAACTTTATCAAAAGTAGTGATTAAAGAAAGAAGACATTCCAATTCTTTTCTACTCGTTGGATTAGTAGGGAAACAGAAAAGGACTTTCTCAACAATAAAAAAAAAAACAAAAACAAAGACTTCTTCATTAATTATCATTAATTTTTTTAACTTGTTTTAAAAATTTGTAAAAATAAATAAGGAAAAATAAAGAGATGTGCTCTTAGACATAATAGGAATGTCATTATTTTGTAAAAGAATTATTAATTCAATTGATAAAAATATATATCGATCAAGTATTAACTTAATTAATTAAAATTAAAATATTTTAAATTTAAGTATGATCATTGACTGATTTATAAATAAATTGTTTCATTATTCTAATTTTTTATCTCATTTTATGTGTAAACATTTAAAGTTAAAGTATTATTATTTACTAAATTGTGATTCATAATTTTTTTGGAATTTAAAATATTTAATATATATATATATATATATTTATATATTATAAATAAATAATTATTGTACTTATTCTTTAATTAATATACATAATAAAATAATTTTAGAGATTTTTTTAATCAATTAAATGAACATAACATATCACATCTCTAAAAGCTGGAAAAAAAAAGAAAAAAAAAAGAAAAAAGTTTACAACTTCCAATGTATTAGTTGATGGCTTGAAGGGTAATTTGGAAATGGTGCATGTTGTCCGCATCCCATCGATTAAACTAAACAGGAGTGAATTAATAAAGATTGTGTGGGAATTCTATAAAACTATTTTTTTGAAAAAAACCAGTCAAACTTGTGCAGTTCTGTAAGAGCACTAAGGTAGCCATAAAAAATGGTTTTCTTCTATCTCAGCTATAAATAAAAGTACCAAATCCCCATCTTACGTTTCCCAAATTAACTGGAGGCTGAAAGAAAATATACAACCTAACCCCCAAGGAAAGTATTGTACACTTTCTTTTTTTTATTATTTTTTTTGCCATTTTTTCTTTTTCCTTTGCAAGTGCATCCTCCTATTTAGATGCATTACAGTTCTTTCAGATATATAGTAATAGTTATATAATACAATATTTTTTATCAAGTACTCTATTTACTTTTTTTATTTTATTATTAAAAATTAAATAAAAAATAAAATTATTATTTTGGTAAAGGTGCTACTATCAATTTGGCTCTTAAAAGTAAAGCAATTTAATATAAAAATTGTCAATATTTCATTAGGCTAGAAAACTGTCAATATCATGTCTTGTGCGACATTCAAACAATCACTAATCTTTTTTATGTTATTTTTATTGTTAGTAAATAAAAAATTTCATGAAAATTATGATTGAAAAAATAAAATAAAAAAATCAGAAAATAAGAATTTTGTATTTTAGAAAATATGGTTTTCATATCGTAGAGGTCTGAGGCCATCAAATGAAAAACTATTTTTCCTTTTAGTGCTTTACCCACCCAGTTTAGATTTTAATTCAAAAATACAAACATACACCTCATGGTTGTCCTGCATAGGAATAACAAGTTTTGCTACATGTCAAATAGTAATCAAATTGACCGAAAATTGTAGTATCTTTTACTAAATTGATAAAATTAAACTTCTCTTGTAAATTTTTTTAAATATAAGTATAATTATTTAATTTATATCTTATTAACATTTAAACTTGATGTCTGAGAAAATAATATGATCTAATACTCTAGACCTATGAGTTTTTTAATGTTGATTTATAAGGGTGGTCATGATCTGATCCAATCCGATCAAACTAATTTAATCCAGTCGAATTAGTTTTGAGATATTGTTGCTCAGATTTAGATTAGTCCCAATTTTTTACTAATATTATTAAATTAGATTGATTTAAAATTTTTATAATATATTTATTATATATATACTCCTAGAAAATCATTAAAAAAATTTAAGTATTAAGGCTTAGTTGGTACTACTGTTACTTTTTTAGAAGTATTGTGCTCTTCTAGTTCTCTTAGAGCTGCTTTTCAAAAGTTATTATAATAGCGTTTTGTAAAATAAAAGCTGCTCTTAATAGGTAGAAGTTATAAAATTAGGCTTGGTTTGGTAATGTTATAGTTTTTTAATTAAAAAGATGAGGTCATATTAACTTTTAAATTTTTGAGAGAAGAAACCAATTTTTAAAAATACCCATTGAGTTGCTTTTCAAAAGCTTAGAGAAGAAGCATTCCAGTATTTTTATTTTTTTTACCCAAACAGAAAAAAATTAACTTAAAAAAACATTACCCTAAACCTAAATCAATAATCCACTATACTAGTTTAGTTAAACTCCTTGTCCAATGTAGTTGTATTTTAGGCCAATTTGAAATAGATAGTTAGAGTTTAAGTAGATAATTTTTGTGATTATGTTGGTAATGAGTCTCAAAATGAGTAGGTTTTAGTTGCAACCATGATTGTATATTTTGAAACATATCATTATTTGTTAAGGATTTAAAATAATTTATTACTCTTTAAAATATATATTATACTAACAAAGATTGAGTGTAAATAGTGAGCGAGCTGCACTTTCAAAGTGAGAACACTGGAGCATGCAATTATTAAGAGGGTCATCAGAATCGCAATGAAACTCAATTCTATCGTAGCACTCCCTATACATAGGTTACTTTTAACCACCAAGTTTTCATGGAACGGACACTATAAGAAGGATTTAATCTTGCCAATCACAAGCTTCAATATTGAACACCAGTTCAAAATATTGCTTGAGGGGTTATGGTATCTACTCATAATATGTATAAAATTGAATTAGTACTTATTTGAATTTTAAGATATGTCAATTATTTATTTCATCTATTTTTTTCATTTGATAGTAAAATAAAATTATATAAGTTGTTAATTAAGAATTTTTTAATATTAATATTATCTAGGTTAGACCTGTGAAGTAGTTTTTAATGAGTTTTTTTTTTTTTTTTCACAATTAAATCAAATAAATATTTCATCATTAAATTTTAAGTTTCTTTACATTTTAAAAGTAATATTAAAAGTCTATATTTATAAAATATTAAATAATATCAGATCGAATTGAAAATGCATATGTATGATGTTCATGATATAAATATTAAATAAAACAATTAATTTTGCAAAAGAGAACACATAAAATTAATTATTTTATACTTGGAGGGTAAAAAGTTTTGTATATATATTAACCCCACTTACTAAATGTTCTGACTCGGTCATTGATTATCCTACACTTCCATGTCACCATGCACTAGGATTTTTCTTGCTTATTTGCAAATGGTATTAACATTTACCTGCTTCTCATATTAGAACTTGGTATTTGGTTGAATTTAAATGAACTGAATTGATATAAAATAAAAATATAAATAAATATATATAAATACAAATATGAATACAAATACAAATACAAAATAGGGAGCCTTGAGATTTAGTGAAACTACCAAGGACACAAAGTATATTTCAAGGAAAGGGCAAGTAGAAGAACAAGGCAGATAAAAGCAATTAGTGATTACGACTGCAGAAAGTAACAATTAGATATAAAAGGTGTCAGTAAGACAGTTGACGGACCCGACCAAACACGCAACCCATTATATTATTATAATATGAGAAGATTTGAGAATATCACCTAAAGCACTAGCAGATATTTTTAAAATGCACATATTATATCTAAGCAACATATCTTATTTATTTATGGGAGATTTTTAACAAAACAAAAACATATATTTTTTTTTGATTTCAAAGAGAGATTGATAATCGAATCCACGACTAATCATATTATTTTTGAGGTATAAATATTAAATATCTTATGAAACCTTTTAATATAATATATCTATACTATGCTAAAAATTATAATCTCTTTTTAAAATAAATATAAATATTTATTTTTTAACTAATTAAAAAAAACATACTCTCCTAATAACTACCCACACCCTTCTCAACCTTTCAATTCATTTATCTCCTCAAAAATAATTTACAAAAATCATTTCAAACTTTATTCTCCTAATAACTACCCTTCCTCTCCCACTCTACTTTACAAATCATTATCTTTCCATTAATTACACAATAATTTTTTAAAATAAATTAAAATCTTGTTTTTAAATCAGTTTCCTCATTTTATGTAACTATTACTAATAAAAACTGATTTAAATTATATATTTAATTAGAAAGTTATTTTTACTTATTTAAATTATGAAACCACGATTCCTGATCTCCGTCTCTTTTCTTATGTCCACAAAAAAAATTTACTCTCCATGTTCCTGGTTTTTTTGAGGCACAGTTTTTTCACACAATTTGGGGGCTGCAAGGTGAGTAATAGAATTTCTATTCTACAAAACAATTTGACTTTGAAGAATCACAAATTTGCAGCATTTCCATCATTGTTAAATCCAAATCACTGAGCTGAAAAGTCAACAGGATTTAGGGTTTCTCTGAGGATAGGTCCACTTCAGTCCTGACACTAATCAAGCCAGTCACCGAGTTTGGTTGGAGCTGAACTAAACTGCCCAAACTAGAGTGGAGGTAGAAGAGTCATGGAGAAATAAGATAGAACAAGAATAAAAGGTTGGGGAGTTTCCGCAATAACTCTTTAATGATAAAGTTAGAGACCTCTTCCTTGTATATGTGAAAGTGTTTAAAAAAAAATAGAATATCTAAATGTTTCCCTTTTTTATATAAAGCCTCCTTTCACCATTCACAGAGTACCCACTGACCTTTCAGTAAACCTGATCAATTTGCAGGCTCATTCATGGTGGGCAGTTACATACTCGAGTATTTATACAGCAGTTACCCAGATTCCTGTCACGGGAAGATGTTCTGCTACTGTTTATTTGTGTCTGGTAAGGGTCATCTGTTAGACCATTATGCCAAGTGGTCTGCTTTTACTGGATTGTGCTAATCCTATGTTAACAATCATATCCTACTATTTTGCAGGCTACACCTTCCCTCTTTGGTGAAAGTTAGCTTTTGTATTACTCTAAAATTTTAGTTTTATATAACAGGTTTCATCACATAAAAATCTTTTGTCTCTAAAATTTTAGATACTAATATAAGACGAGCATGAGACTCAAGAATTTACATATTTTTACAAGAGTGTGTTCAGAAAAAATTTTGATAATTTGGTATAGGAATATATGTCATAAATAAGTTTACATTATTTATTAACTAAAAAAATATTTAAGTACACGTAAAAGTATATGCGAGAATACTAGCTCATTAAATAGAAGAAGTTTAAATTAGTAGTGGTTTACTCATTGCCTAAAATAGAGAGAGAGAAAAAAAATATATATATATTTATCCAATATAAAATTAATTCTTGTTGGTATATATATTAATGAACAAATTCAAATATCATACATTAACATGAAAAACTAATAAATTAAAAACATCTATCAGTGTAACACTTTCTCAAAATACAATTAAATATATTTCTACCTATATCTATAAGATATGATATAATTAATATTTAAGAATTAAGTGAATATGGCCTTGATGCATAATCAATATACCTATCTAATAACTTGATATTTAATTTACCACATCGTCCATTAATTGTTTCTCACATTTCTTAAATTTTAATATTCTCTCATATCACCCACTAAATCTCTCCTAACTTAATTATGTAATAAAATATAAATTTTTGCTTTTTCAATCTAATTCTTTTTTTTTTTCTACCATTTTGTTACATAAAGTTTTTTTTTAATCTTTCTCATCTTTATAGTTTTATTTGACATTTTTTAAAATATTTTTTCCTAAGCAATTTTTTTTTATTTACTCCCAGTCTATACTTTATAAGTAATAATATACTTTACAAGTATATGATCAAACTTAATTTAATTTATTGAATGATTTCTTCGTTACTTATTAGACCTGATAAATTGTGAATAATATTAGACCAAATCTATGTTTAAATCAAGTCAACAATTAATATTGATCCTACATTTTTTTTTTTTTTGGTTAAATAGAAAAGATATATGCATATTTAAAAATAATGTCACATCAACTTAATTGTTAGGAAATAATGTGAATTTTTTTTTTAGTAAAAAATTCACAGTATATAGTATAATTGTTAGAAAATTATATTATGACACATAATAAGATAGGTAGGTAGATCTATTAACATATTAATGTCATATCAACTTAATTTTATTTTCCAAACTAATGCTTTTGAAATAAAATGATAAAAATAAGTGTATAACGTTGTTAATAATAAATCTCATAAAATAAAAGAAAAATATGAATTTATACACGTTAGTCGACTCCTAATACTTTGATGCCACGTAAGCTGAGTTAAATGGATTTAAACCTTAAACCTCTCAAATAAAGTAATCTATCACTAATCAATTTTGACAAACTAATTAATTAATACTTCAATTCATAAAAAATATTGGTGGAATGAGTAATTGTTCATAATAAGTGTCTAACTATTTTTTTTTCTTATTTATACATGAAATAAAAAAATTCTTATATTTAACTATTTAAGTAATTAATTATTTATAATTATTTATATTTAGAAATTTAAATTCCCAATAAAAAAAACAACAACTCTTACAAAATTTTATATAATAATTTAATCATTTAGGCTCACTTAATTTGAAACCCAAAATAATCCATAATTTGGAGTAAAGAAAAAATTACTATATTTAATTATTTAAGTAACTAACTATGTATACATAATTTTTTTTAATTAAAATTACAAGTCCCAATAAATATATAAAAAATAACTCTTACAAAATTTTATATAATTATTTAGCTCACTATTGAAATCCAAAATAATAAATAATTTGAAGTATCATTTTATTTTACAATTCAGTCAAAATATAATATATAAGATTCATATAAAAGTTAATAAAAATAAAATCAACAATATTGTTAATAATATTATACTCTAACAAACTAATATATATTTAAAATAAAAAATAATTTAAAACTAAATGAGAAATAAAGTAACCTAATCCTACCAACCAAAGTGCTTTTTTTAAAAAAAAAAAAAAAAAATTAATGTAAAATTGATTAAAAATGCACCAATAAAATAAAAATGAAAACAACTATTATAAAATTTTATAATATAATTTCATCTATTAACCACAATATGTCCAAAATAAATATATAATTTGAAGTACCATTTATTATAACAATCTCACCGAAATAGAACATACGTGATTCAAAAAATAAAACAATAAAATTAAAATCAACAATATTGTTAGTAATATTATACCTAGACAAAAGGAAAAAAAAAATTTAAACATTTAAATTAAAAAATAATTTAGAATCAAATTTTGACAGTAATGCCAAATATGCTTTATTTTTTTAAATACATACTAATAATTAAATAAAACCTTTAAGAGTATACATGTACAAAAAATGTGTAATAATGTATTATTTCTTTTCATTTTTTCTTATCTATCAAATAAGAAATTATGTATATTATCTTCTCCCTCCATTTATTTAAACTTTAAAATTAGATGAATGATAAGTACTATTCTTTCTCTCTTATTTTATGCCCTCGCTCCAAACTCTCAATCTCTATGTAAGTTTTTCTCCTCAAGTAGACTCCAAAGGAAGAAAGTGTAATTTACTTATAGTAAATAAAATTTGCTTATATATTTGGCACAATCTATAACAATTAAAAAAAGTAAAATAAAAAGATCATGATAGTACCTTATTTTTTGATATCTTAAAAAATTATTAAACATTGAACTTCCATTACATATACAACTAAAAATAAGAGGTTTCTCTTTGATATGCATTTTAATTTTCCAAAGTTCAAATTCCTCGTCAGTCATCACACATAAATTTGTGGGATAGTCTTTTCCTAAAAATGAGTTTGTGAAGCTGAATATACAGATGGTAACAGTAAGGGCAATCCTGGTCCTTCAACAGCTAGGACTGGAATTCAAATAGAATAATTTCAAATAGATAATTATTCGGATTCAAATTCATGTACTCGAATTCAATAATAATTCGAATTTAAACTGAAATCTGAATTCAAATGTAATTTCAAATATTCAGATTAGTAGTCAAATGAAAATTTGCATTTCAAATTGAATTCCAATATATTTTTAAAATATTTAATTTTAATGGTATTTTGATAATAAAAAATATTTTATTTCAAATACTAATTTCAAACATAATTCAAATTCGATTCAAATAGCATTCAAATCGAATTCAAATTTTTTAGTACTAATCTGAATCTAGATAGTTTGATTTGAATTCCACTCCTATCAACAGCCAATGATATTTTTAGAGACAACAATGCTAATTGGTTGTTTGGCTTCTCTATGAAATTAGATTTTGGGAGCATTAATTATGTATGTTAGCAGAGCTCTAGGCTGTTCAACATCGCCTTTACTTGACTTGCAAAAGAGTTGTTACTTAAACATAGAGTGACTCTTTCGAAGCAATGCAAGTGATTCAATATGAGAATGTTTGTCCATGTTTTTATGTTAGATTTTTCTAACAAGTGTCTGTAAAATTTTTTTTAACCAGTGCCCTTAATGTATTTATTAAGGTGATAAACTCTTCACATGTGTATACGTTGAAAAAAAAACCTTTTTATATTAGGTATTGTACAAGATTGTATAAATTTATTTAAAAGAAACTGGATTTGTACTTTACTTATTTTACATGAGAATATTGATTGACTTTCTACTAAAAAAGAATATTGATTGACATCTTTTGTAAGTATCCTAAAATATTGTAGAGATTTACTTAAAGAGAGATTGGATTTGTAGTTTCTACTTTACTGATTCTACATGAGAATATTGATCGTCATCCTTTGTCAAGTATCCTAGAAGATTTTAGAGATTTATTTAAGCGGGAATGGATTTATACCTTACGATGTTAATTTTAGATTTTTTTTTTTTCTTTATGGACATTCCTCCACACCCTTAGGATACTTTTCTGCTTATTGATGGTGTCGGAAGGTTTTGTTAGGTAAATTTTTTTTTTTTTTCTAATGTACCCAAAAAAAATAAATTCAAGTTGATAGATAAAAGAGACTAAAGAAATACCAAATATTACATTAATAGAAAGGATTAAATATAAAAGTCATGAATTTAAAATTCTTAGAAAAATTTATATGAAATTTAGCGGACCCTAAAGCCTCTTTGTGCCAGAAAATAAAAATGCAAATTGTTCTTTGGGATGCATAAAAAAAATAGAAACTGACTTTCCTTTTAAAAAAATAAAAAAAATAAAAAAAATTTATGTTTATCCCAACATCAAGTAGATCTATTGTCATACCAAAATATATATAGTTTTTCATTTCTTAGAAAATAATTTCTCTTTATACCTTCACTTCAGCATGCCTACAGGAACTGATAATTGATTAATGTCTTACTCCAATAAATTGTCATACCCAAAAAATATATATATATATATATATTTGTTCATTTCTTAAAAAATAATTTCTCTTTATACCTTCACTCCAGCATGCCTATTGGAAATGATAATTAATTAATGTCTTACTCCAATAAATTAATAAAAACAGAAAGAAAAGTAATTGATGAAAGGGAGTACCCATACCCTAGTGGTAACCATGTGGGGGTTAAGGAGTTTCAAACTTTCAAGTAACTTTTATTAATTTAATTCTTTTAATTTTCACTTTCCGAAACAGTTCAATCTTGGGATATATTTAATTAATTAAAAAAAATTTAAAAATTGGATTTCCAATAAGTGCCTTGAATGGTGAGGAGGGGCAACTTAAACATGTGAATCTCATAATTTTCTTGAAGAGCCCTAAGAAATCAACAATAAAGATTAAAAAAAGAACACACACAAAAAGAAAAAGAAAAAGTTTTCTTCACAGTTACTCCAATAAAATTGGATAACTACCAATAAATATTATATTTAGTCTATTTTATTAAAATATTCAGTCTATGATGACATATATTCTATTTCTTACCTTTTTGAATTCGAATTGTGAGAGTAAAATTCGCATTGCTTAATACAAAACTATATTGGGTTAACTTGATGAATAAGGAGATATATTGTATTTTTTTGATTTTTTAGATTTGAAATTTAAAAATATGTGAAGAGTAAAATTCACATAAATTTTATAATTCCAGCATAGATTGACATGCCCTTTGACCAGATTGTAGAGAGCAACAAAGAGGAGCCTAGTTCACTATGAATTGTTTTAGAGAACATTCCCTCAACAATGAATCCATCATTGATGTGTATTTCACTATGTTTTAGTTTTGCTTCTGCCCATCAACAACTCTGTGGTGGTAAGAAGAGTAAATTCTTTTTCCACACCAAGCTGACAAGGGGAGGATTTATTGCTTTTCCTTATTTTGGAACCCAAAAAAAAAAAAAAAAAGTGTCGGTGGAGGTCTGATACTGAAGGCTAAAAGGGCCTAGGTTGGACCATCACATAATATTGGGCCTTTTGAGTAATTGAGCTGGGCTTTCCTAATTCAGATTGAAAATTACTAACTCCCAACTACTATTTGCCGCCCTGTTTGAATTTTGGGAGAAAGGGAATATGGAATAGTATCATAATTTATTCATAAATAAGTTAAATGTTACTTACATCATAAAATAATTAACCACATTATGTTATATGACTCTCAAATAATAAACGTATTTACAGGTGTATTTCTCTATCCACATGTAAGATTATAGAGACAACAAACTCTTACTTTTTTAAACAATACGGAAATAATGTCTTTTCTAGAATCTTATATGCAGATAGAGAAATACACCTATAAAAAACTTACACACTTATAGTAAAGTACATGCAAAAGAAATTTACACGTTTCAAAAGTATGTCTCCAAAAGAATTTTAAACAAATCTCCATGGAATTAAAAAACTACCTGAGCATGCACGAGGTACAATAAAAGAAGTCCTATACTACCAATAAAAAAAAAATTTATGAACAAGTGCGCAAGCATGTGTGATGAGTCTAGTATTATTATGTAATTTTGCATTTTATTTTTAATGACTTGATTTCTATTTATATTTTCACTTTTCAGTCTTTGATTGTTTTCCTTCCCCATCCACCTTTCTTTTATCATTTTAGCATGTAAATGCATTTAACGAATATGGATGAAGAAGTTCGTGGCTATATCTTCCATTTGGATTCCCGAATGTTCAGCCAAGTACTTACTGAATCAAAATAACAAAAGCCACAAAATTACTTTTTATAGAAATTTATTATATGTAACAATAATTACAATAGGATTGAACGATAATAGAATGTTTTATAAAAATGATTTAATTAAAGAAAAGACAGAATATACAATTTATTTTAATACAAAATAAAAAATAAAAGAAAATAAAATCAATATATTAAAGACAACAATCGACATAAAGTAAAGTTGAAAAAAAAACCGTATGCCACTCGAAGTTGCATTAGACCAATACCTAACAATAATTATTGGAGAAACCTACCAAATTAATTATCGAAAATTTAAATTTGTGTGAGAATAAAGGATAAACTAAGCAAACCGAGGAAAACAAATACAACACATGATTCATCTTGCTTCAACAATGGCATCAACATTTTTCAGAAGAATATAATAGCATGGCAAAATTCCAGCTATTTTGGTTTCATGGTAAGAATACTCATATGCAGAATGACAGTATGAAAGGTCCCTCACGCTTCGATATCAACATCTTACATCTCTCTCTTTTAATTCAGGCTCCTCAACAATAAATCAAGAGTCAATATATGAAAACCATAGAAACTTAGTTCATAAGCTCGGAATGTCGGAATTCTGTTTTCTCAATATTGGGTATCCAGTAGAGCATTACCTAACTAACAAAAAAAACTTAGCTACTTAATTCGCTAAATAAATCATAAAAAGTCCAAAAACAAAAATATTTATTTATTTTTGTGCTAGAAATATTATCTATTCATACCAATCTCACTCAAGTGTCCAAATCTATGATGCCTTAGTATAAAACTTTCATCTGTAGTAGCTAACACATAATTAAATATGTTAAAATTTTTAACAGTGTACAAAGTGCGAATGAGATTATCTCTTGTCATAACTAGTGAACCTTTTGTAATCTTTCATATTTCTCTGCCAAAATTAATTAACATAGTACCTTTCACCATCAAGCTTACTCACAGATATTAGATTTTTATTCAAAAAAGGAACTTGTTTGCCATCATTCAATCTCAATTTGCAATTATTTAACAGTTTTAAAATAATTGTCGCTCTTCCTATAATCTCACATTTTTGTCCATTCCTATCAGTTACATAGCTAAAATCATGATGAACATAATCATCAAAGTAATGTTCGTGTGAAATGTAATTAAATGAAGCAACAAAATCAATAAACTATATACGTAAGATGTAACATCATGTAATGCAGATAAACAAAAATTACCATTACCGTTATTACCTATCATCACGTTGACTTTCTTATTACTCTGCTTTCCCTTATCACTGTTGCTTCCATCTGTCCAGCAATCTTTCTCTATATGGCCAAATTTTCCACAGTTCCAACAATTTCCAGCAATTCCTTTTAATTGCCATCAGTTGCTTTCCACTTTCATTTTCCCCTCGATTGCTATCTCCCCTTGATTTATGACTTAATTCTTCCCTTAGACGAATTTTCTCTTTTTTCTTGTTGTCTACCCCTAGAGTCCACACAATACGTACCACATGAGTAGAGTCCGAAAACTTTTTTTGCATCACAACATTTAATATACAACCAAAAACAACATTGAAAACTGAATTTTCAATAATACTATTACTGGTAGTCATTATAAAACTATCCCAACTCTTACGCAATGAGCACATGAATAATAAGGATTTCAATTCATCATTAAAAGACACATCCAATGATAGCTATTAATCACTATGAGAGTATTAAAATCATTCAAATGATCAGAAATAGAAGAATTATCAGTCATTGTATATTAAACAATTTGTTCATGAAGAAAACTTTATTAGCTGCAGAGGATTTTTATGACTTCTGATGTCATCTTTACCTTGTGATATTGAAGGCCACTTACAATGTAAGAGACAATATCATAGTTGCCAATGCCTTTCTATCCAATATTTTTTAGTCATCATCTTTCATCATTTCTGGTTTTTTCCCATCAATGACAAATACAGATCTTTCTGATACAACAGATTCTCTATCTGTATTTTTCACCATTGAAAAAATTGCCCTTGAATTCTTTTAATTTTTGTTATATCAATACGGAGTTTAGCTTGAGGAAGCAAGGGTTGCTGCTGAATCTTCTAATATCATTTTCTATTGCTCCTACTCGATTTTAAATAGCCTAAGCTTTGATATTAGTTGCCAAATATATAACATTACAGAGATAACAAATAACATAGATATAACAATAAAAAACATTAGATTTATGTGTTTCACCTAATATAAATTACGTCCACAGCAAGCACTAAGCAAATGATAATTGTTATTGAATAATATTATAATAACTCAGACACACTCAAAAATATTTGATCTTACTCTTGCAAAAGATTCAATCATACTCTTAAAGTATTTTCTCAAAGCGGTTTTCTCTTTGATGTAATGTTTCTCTCATACAAGAGTATATATAGCAATATTAGAAACCTTAATTTTAGGTCTGCTACTGCGACTTTCCATGAATTCAGGGCCAAACCATCAAGCTGAAGAAATTCCAGACTTCACAAAAACAACAAGTATGACCATATAAAGTATAATTTATTTTGAGTGTGATTAAAGTTGTTGGAGCAAGCTCGCAATGCTACAAGAGAAAAGAAAGTTAGCTTTTGTGTTTCAAATCTAATTACTCTTTTATCAAATATCTAAACATCACAATTTAGATAGATTTTTGTGTTAAAGGTCAGTTGATTCAACTAATAAAATCTTATGATACAGTTTTAAAATTTGAGATCAGATCCCACAGTCACATGAGGATGAGAAGAATTTATGAGAAGAAAACAAATTATATTTTTATGTAACTCATAAGTTCAACAACAACCTTATGCATCAAAAACAAAATTTATATTCAGACACATGTTTGTGCTCTCCCCCATTGTATTGGCATCACGACATTCATATAAGAATATACAAATCAAATTTACTTATGAAATATCATCTAGTATTGACAATATTTAGTCTCTTTCTTTTTTTTGGTGGTTCAACATATTCCAAAGCGTTATAACCAAGAGAAGAAGATTTGACATATAAAAACAAGAGTAACAAAATCTGCTTCGAGAAGGGCTGCGTGGAAGAAATTTAGAAATATAATTTATATAAAAATCTCATCTAATAATTTAAAATATAAGGAAGCGAAATCATCGCTCATAGGAGTGTGTGATTGGTAACTTTAAACTTTACATGTTTGCTAGCTCCACGGGATTAAGTAACTTAAATTTGTTGCTTAATCTAGGATTAATGATTAATAAATATAAGATATTTCTAAAAGGTATTTTTAGGATACTTGTAAATTTTTTATGAATGAAAAATTATAATATTTATTAATTTAACTGATCAAAATTTCAGAATTATAAATTTTAATTTTAAAATCATATTTATTGAACACCTTAACAAGTAATTAGGGCACCCTATAAAAAACAATAAATATATTACTTCAATTCATATCATAGTCTAAAAGCAATTCTTAATCTATTACAAGATTTTCTTTTGCTTATGCGAAGAGTCAAATCAAATGATTATTCTTCAAAACCTATTCTTCACGTCTGCTTATTTTTTCTCTTGAATTAATTAAAATTTTTATTTTGGCTTAGCATAAAGTTTTATGCCCCTTTAAACTTAGCAAACACCGAAATGAAAGCCACCTAAAACCTAACAGCAGTAATGGCATATACCCATATCATACACAAGGTTTTGCTTCCCCTCTCTGCTATTAGTGTATATTAAAAGCATATGCTCCTCAATGTTTTCCCCACTGTCCAAAATCCATTCACAGCAAACGGATGCACATGTTTACAATATAATTGGTCTATTTGTCTTCAAATGGACACTTTCATTGCCCATTAGCCTTTAAGCTCTTTGAGGTTCACGAAGTAGCCAGCTGAAACAAGGCAAAACCCAACAGCTAAAGGCTCTCGCAGCAACAGAATCATTGACCAGACCCAGATGAAATTACAGCACTGTACAGTTCATGTAACGTCCAAGTCTCTTATAGCATAAAACCCGTAAATAAAGTTTGATCCTTTTACCTCGGTTTGACCGTTTTTTGTACCCTATTGTCTCTCCATCTCTTTCCATTTCTCCATCTTGTCTCATTCTTATCCTCTTTTGGGCATTACTCGTCCGTCGGTTTCTGTCGCGGCCATGTGACGCCGGTTACTCTATGATACTAAAGTAAGCAGTCCTCGTTCCTCTGTAGAACTCAGATTTCTTCTACTTCGTCAGCTCAATGTTACTTCATATAAGCGGATACATCTGTCTGTTGTTCACCTAAACGGGTATTCTACTGCTCTCTTACTTTCGATCTATTTGTTTTGCATCTGGGTGTTTTTATTAAATCTGCATAGGTCATTTGTTTGATTGCTCGGAAAATACAGAGAATGAGAAGAAGAAAGGAAGTACATATGAATTTAACAAGGGGTTTCAGAGCTGAGAAATATACCAAACTATTCACACAAATGAGCTTAAATCAATAAATTGTGCTAGTGTCTTGTTTACTGCATTCTTCACAACAAAAACGAACTTAGGGCTCCTAATTTTCTTTCTCCTAACTCTATTTTTATACCCAGAATTCTGGCAATTTGTGGGTTATTGTATTGTTGTCTAGGTTTTCCATTTTACTTATACTTCACTGGTACTATGGACTATTTATCTTATGCCTATTACTATTTATGTATGAGTTTTTGTAATGGGTGCCCAAATTGTTAAGCTATAATAAATATAGTTAATGAAAAATAAAACTTTTTACGAGTAGTAATTTATGCAATAAATAACACAAAAATTATGATCAACTATAATAAATATTACAAATTTTTTATTTATAGAAACTTAACAAGTGCCCTTTAGTCACCAGATAGATAAATCCTTTATGTATTACTGATTTTATGTGACAGGTTCTCAATAGTTCAATTTTCAAGGTATTTGGTACTGTGAAAGTGCTCTATAGTTGCTTACAAGTTCTGATTTAACTATGCCATTGTGGGTTTCACTTTCTGTTTTCTAATATCTGCTATGCATTTTAACTTCCACAGGATTTGGTCTATTTACTGAGGATTTCAGCAAGTTAGCCCAGTGGGTTGGAACTTAATGGGAAGTGTGATTATGAGTGAATCATGGTTCAGTGCTTTGTGGCGGAGTTCTCGTAGGTCTGTCTTGGATGACAAAGCAATCATTGGAATTTTGGCATATGAAGTTGCCAGCTTGATGTTGAAGGTGGTTAATTTATGGCATTGTTTGAGTGATAAGGAGGTTTTAAGGCTCAGGCAAGAGATAGTAAACTCAATTGGGATTAGAAAGATGGTGTCTGATGACGAGGATTATCTGATGGAACTTGCACTGAATGAGATACTTGAGAACTTTGAATTTCTCGCAAGGTCTGTGGCCAGGCTGAGTAAACGCTGCGTGAATCCAGTATATCACCAATATGAAAATTTTGTTGATGACCCAATTCAGAATGTTTTTCAATGGACTGGGTGGGAATATAGATGGAAAAAGATGGAAAGGAAAGTGAAGAAAATGGAAAGGTTTGTTTCTGCTATGACACAATTGTCCCAAGAGATGGAGGTGCTGGCAGAGCTTGAACAAACACTTAGGAGAATGCAGGCCAATGCTCGGTTAAATCGGGTGAAATTGCTCGATTTTCAGCAGAAGGTCATCTCGCAACGTCAGCAAGTGAAAGGTATACAGGACATGTCTCCATGGAATAGAACTTATGATTATATTGTTCGGCTGTTAGCAAGATCACTGTTTACAATACTTGAGAGAATCATACACATTTTTGGTAATAATCATGTGCCAACTGAAATGGGAAAGAATGTGTATCAGCATATGCACAATGATTGTCTTCCACGGAGCCATTCCTTTTCTGCTCTTACTTCTGTTCATCCATCAGAGAGTGATTTATGTAGGCTCAATCCAGTTTCAAAGCCAGGGTTGACAGCTTATACGAGTAGAACAAAGAACAAGAAGCAACAAGCTCGTCATAATTCACCGGCCCTATGTGGGAAGGACCTGTCTTTGGAAACCAAAAGCGTAGCTTATGTAGGAACCTTCATAAGATGCATGTCGAATGCAAATGATTCTCCTGTTGTCCAGAGCTGTATGCCAACAACTGGTGGTTCAATGAGGTTGAGTAGTTTTCATGTGAACAGTTTAAAGAAGATGGAATTAGCAGATACAGTATCTTTTTCCTGCAGGAATAGTATATATTCTAAATTGTCCACAAAGTGTAGGTTGTTGAGGCCACCTCCATCTACACTTGGTGATGCAGCTTTAGCTCTCCATTATGCAAATGTTATTATATTGATTGAGAGGATGGTGTCATCGCCTCACTTGATCGATCCAGACATGAGAAATGACCTTTACAATTTGTTACCCACAACCATACGAACTTCACTCAGGTTTAGGCTTAAGTTTCATGCCAAAAAAAAGGTCTCCTTTGTATATGATGCTGCGTTTGCAGCAGAGTGGAGCCACACTCTGACAGAGATATTAGATTGGTTGGCTCCCCTTGCTCATAACATGAAAAGTTGGAATTCTGACAGAAATTTTGAGGAGCAGCATTCGGTCTCCTTCTCACAATCAAATGTTTTACTGGTGCAGACCCTTTACTTTGCAAGCCAAGTGAAAACTGAAGCTGCAATCTTAGAGCTTCTTGTTGGTCTTAACTATGTTTGCAGGTCATATAGAGAACCTGGAGTAAAAGATTTGTCAGTGTCTACTAGCTATAGTGTTTGTAATTATGTTTGTCAAAAAGATAATGACGTATTTTGTGAAGTTATATAAATAATGACATATTCCTAGCTGACCTCGTAAGTCGTAGCTGATCATCTTCACAAGCTTCTCTTATTCAAGTGCTACAGGGTGCTGGATAGACTTAGAAGTGAGGAAGCCCAGACTCTGTTCATTGCCTTATACAATTTCAGGATGCAGGATATATGTCTTCAATTATTTGAGAAATTGTTCCAACCACGCTTCCTGCTATTTTCTTCAGGTTGTTTTTTGTTGTTCGTATGTTTCTAGTAAATATTTTCACTGATTCTTGGGCATATTTGAGTCTCATTCCCATTTCCTTGTAAAGAATAGTTAGAATAATTTTGATTAAATCATTAGATGCAAAGCAATACTCTGATGAAATTCTCTTTGCCTTGACAAAATGAAATGTGGAAGTCCCTATTGTGTGTGTATAGGCTTTTGTTTTCATCGGCCATTTGTATAACAGTTTTCATGTCATACTCAAGACTATATTGGTTGAAGACCTTGTTCAATAATATCACCTTGCATCCCCTCCCCTTCCCTCTTGGGGCCTTATTTGCCCGATAAAGCTGTGTCCTGGCCTCAATTTTTTCCCTTTTTTCCAGATGCCACCCCCAAAGAGGCGGTGCTTACAGCTGTGGTAGAATTGTGCCATGGAGTCACCACCTATGTGATGTGAGACACAACAAAAACAAAACCCATACATTACAAATTTGAAGTGTTACTAAATGCCTGTGTTTGTGTTTGTGTTTGTGACTTTGTTAGTTTGTGGCTGGGTGAGAGATTCTTTTAGTAGTGAACATCATTTTTATGATGGCATGTTGGAAGTATTTGTTCTAAGATTTTAAAGATGGAATGCACTAAACAGACTCGTTGGAGACTGGAGTTAAGAGTTAAGCTGGCTGGTCAAGGGATTACAATATACACTTCTTAAGTTTGCCTTGGAACAGTTATTGCTCTACAAAAGAGACAACTGGGTTACATCTTTGGAATGTTTGTATGGGATTTGCTGATCCTATTGGGTGAATAATTGTTGACGCCCAAAATTATTTGGTAGCTCAAAATAAATGGGTTGGATATTACATTATTTATGTATTCGGTAATCCAAACTCCAATAGGAAAAAAAGGCTAAATTATTATGTCAAGTTAGCACTGTAACACAAATTAATATCTTTTTGTTGGCCAGCCCAACTCCTTGAATGGACAAATAAATAAAACAATAACTGATGTTTTGAAAGTTGAACTAACAAGTAACAACTAAATAAATAAAAACAAATAGAAGGTTCACAAACATAAGAATCTGGTGCTGGTATATATAAGGAAAAGGAAAAACAAGAGGAGAGGAGGATTCGTTACTCAATATTTTTGTTTGTTTTTACAAAAAGTGCTAGACAAACTACATAAAATGCCTAGATATAGCAACAATAGAACTCTAAAACATAAATGTAAATATTAATAACTAAGAATATAATTAAATACTACTAATTAAACACCTAATTCCATTATTACATAATTAAGCACGAAGGCTAATACAAACATAATTTCCAAATAAACCCTATGATGATTCCCCCATCAGAAATCAGAGTCGTGCATGCAAGAGACTCTCCAACAACTATGACACTTCAACGAGTGCAATTTTAGGTACTGCTAGTAATGGTTCACGCTTTCGCATTGTTACTCCTAGGCTGTCCTTCATGTCCATTGTTTCCCTGCTCACATTCCCATCTAATTCCCAATCAAAATGGTGAAGCAATGAGCCTAAAATCAAGTGAAGCGCTCTATGAGCCAATGGCACACCTGCACACATTCTTCTTCCAGCCCCAAATGGAATTAACTCATAGTGCTGACCCTTGTAATCAATTTCAGACCCTATAAACCTCTCAGGCTTGAAGGACAATGGCTCCTCCCATACATCTGGGTCTCTTCCAATTGCCCATGCATTCACAAACACTTGGGTGTCTTTAGGTATATTATACCCCATGAATATGGTTTCTTGCATTGCTTTTCTTGGGACTAGGAAGGGAATTGGAGGGTGTAATCTAAATGTTTCCTTAATAACAGCTTGCAGGTATGGAAGATTGTCAATGTCACTTTCTTCAAGTTTTCGATTTGGTCCAATTACACGACCAACCTCATCTTTAACCTTAACCATGACCTCTGGATTACATAAAAGCTCGGTAAGTGCCCATTCTATTGTACTGCTACTTGTTTCTGAAGCAGCTATGAATAATTCCTGCAACCACACACAAGCCATCGACGATTGCAATTAGTACTACCTAATTGTTCTGAATCAATACCGTAGAAAGTAGTGCGTATGTAACATTGTTGTTATCTATATGTGTACATACCATTTTCGTACAAGCTACAGTCAACATTTTATATTGAGTTAGAGTATATTGGGCCAAATTAACAGATTTTAGGACTTTGATTTATTGAAAATAGATTACTTACCAGAACAAATATGTTGAGGTCATTATCTGACATCCTGGAAGAGTCTTCATTTCCATTTCTTTGAAACTCAAGCAACACATCCAAGAAGTCCTTACTCTTCTGATCATGACCCTCAACCTTCTGCTCTTCCAACCTATCCTTCACAAACTTAGATACTACATCCAAAGCTTTTCCCATATCCCTTTCCATCTTACTCCTCAACCCTTGAGGATCCAACCACCGCAGCCACGGAAACAAGTCCACCACATTCGGGTGACCCGACCACTGCAAGAAGCTCATCATCGTCGTGAAAAACTCCGACGCTTCCTTTGACTCTGGACTGAACAAGTTGCGTGACAATATAAGATTACCCAACAAATTGAATGACATTAGAAAAACGAAACGTGCCACTTCAATTCCATGTCCCTGTTCTAATTTTTCGGCTTCTTTTTTTATCCAAACCAACATTTCATCAACACACCTACGACGAACAATGGCAGTGTCGTTAACTCGCTTAGAAGCTATCATGTCAACCGTGACTAAACGTCTAAGAACACGCCAATACGATCCGTAAGGAGCCAATGCTAAGGAGGCCTTGTCGTATCCACGAACGCGCATTACGTCGGTTATAGACCGTTCAGCAAAAGTTTGGTCATGGTTTTTGAAGAATTGGGTTGCCGTCTTGGCTGAGAGAATGACCATAGTGTCTATGGCACCAATTCTTAGCCATATAACAGGACCATACTTGTCTCTTAGGTGGGCTAGTGTACGATGAGGCATTGTTCCCAACTGGAACATGTTGCCGAATATCGGCCATCCCAGTGGTCCGGGAGGACGGCGGCGATTGGAAGGGAGGATTTTGTGGCGGAGGAGGAGAGCAGCCGACAATAAGAGTAATGTAAAAGAGACTAAAGGATAATATGAAGACCAGAACTCCATGATTTCAATGCCAATTGCCATCTGAAATAATTTATAAAATTAGTGAACAGATGAGTCGACCTTGATTTTAAGTACGTGATGGATTCCAAATTTATATAATACTGACAGTGCCCATGATTATTGTTTTTTGTTTTTTTCTCTTGCTACGTGTTTCCCAAGAAACATCGTGTGTTTCTAAGATGATTCTGTATCCTCCATATGAAGATTCTGTTAGCTTAAGTCCAAAAATGGGTGTCATTTACTGACTGCGAACTTAGCTAGCGGCAACTCAAGGCTTTCTATTTTATAGTTGTATAAAATATATCGGAGACAACATTCAAAATTGAACAACCTGCCATTTGTTAGCAGAAAAAAGAAAAAGAACAGCCTGTCATTTCCTTGTAAAGCTAGCTCTTGAGTACTAGAAGCCAAATAATGGGGAAATGGGGATATGCTTTTCCATTTTGATAAAATTATTATTATGTTTTCTAAATCTTAGATAAAAGAGAAAGAAAAAATTTTTGATAGCTGTATGAGAGTGAATTAATTAGGAGAAAAAAAAATCTACCATAATCACAATATTAATCATAGATGATTTATCTTTTGATCGCATAGATGTTTAGTCAAAAGGTCCGTACGTTGGCATGACAGCTAATTAAAAAAAAAATAGCTCTCTAATTATTTGAAATATAAATTTTTTCAACAAATTCTTTGCGTGTTTTAATTTTTTTTTATTTGGATCGATAATTAAATTTTAATATTAAATTGAGATGGTATCTGAAATTCATTTTAATTGGACCAAAAGTGTAAACAATATCATAATTATATACTATGTCTAACATCTAATTATTTATCAATAACTTTAATTTTAAGCTCATATTCGTCTAAAGTATAACTTTCCAAGTTTTCAAAAATGGCTTATCATTGTTTTTCTCATTGAGTATTATATTATTTTTAATTTTGGTCTATAATTTTTTTTTCTAACTAAGTTTTGTAAGATTTAATTTTTTTTTCTTTTCAATTATATCTTTGATCAAACTATGACCATTAAATCGAGATGAAATATAACTAAATTTGACATGTGTTTTTGGAAAAGATGAAGAAAGATATATTAATGTATGCAACGAAAAAATGTACATATTAATATTGATTTAATTATTTAAAAAAAAATTAGTTTTATTTATTTATTTAAATCTCACCATTTTTATTCATGTATTTGTATTCATGTTATCTAATTATTTGGTATTTCATTTAGAGGAAAATTTTGGCAATTTCCTTTTCTTTTCATAATCCCCTTTCACGTTCAACTATCAATAATATACATATATATATAACTTTTTGTGGCATATGTTTTTTTCATAAATCGTGTTTATGATATATAAATATATTTTTATTAACAATTAATGTATATATCAAGAAATTATAATTAATAATAATATTTCATGTTAATGACATTAAACAAATAGATAAATCTAATAAAAAAAATTAGTTGATAATATAAACATATATAATTTTTAAATTCTAAAAATGGAAGACAAAATAACCAATAATATTATAATGATAAAAATTATATTCTTAATATTTCTTTTAATTCATAACATTTTTCTAAAATTTTATTTTATAATATAATAATAATTTATAAATTATATATAAAAAATTGAGAGATTCAATTTTAATACTATTGATATATAGTTATTGATAAATTATAGATTTATTAATATTGAAAAGAATTAGGAAAGTAGTTCAAAAAACTGTGTATTTAAAACAAAATAATAATTAAAAAGTATTTATAATAATAGTAAACACTCATAAGGGTATTTAAGAAAAAAAATGTAGAGAATAATTAGAAAAAACTTATTAAACAAAAAATTGAGAAATTCAATATTAATAAGACTATTAACAGATAACTATTAAAATAATTATATATTTATTATTTTTGAGAAAAATTAGTAAAAAATAAATTAAATCCCTAAAAAAAATTACAATATTGATATTAAAATGGAGAAGAACTAAAAAAATAAGTAAAAAAAATTATTAATAGTATATTTGAAGCAAAATAGTGACTAAAACTATGTACGTAATAATAAAAAACTCAAAAGGGTTAAAAAAAATCAAAAGTTTATGCTTTTGAGCCACTTTTATGTATAATGTAGATATAGATAGATAAGGTAATGATCTCTGTCGTGACATGTAGTAGTACAATGTGATGCAGTTAGAAAGAAAATTAAACATGTGGACCAATAACTTCACATCATATTGCCATATTATATTTTACCAATTACATGAAAGTTTTTAATTTATAAAATATAATATAATTTATACTTTGTGAAAAAAATGTGGTGTTAAGACATCATTAATATACTTATTTAATATTTTTGACACATAAACTTGCCACATATGATCATTAATTACCTCTCATCTCTCTTAAATATAATATTTTTATCACATCATCCACTAATTCTCCCACATCTCTTCTAACTTAACTATTTGAAATATAAGTTTCTATTTTTCAATCTAATTTTTATTACTTTTCTATACCATTTTGTTACATAGAGTTTTTTTATGTTTCTCTCCAATCTTTTCATCTTCACAATTTTGTTTTGTATTTTTAAAATTATTTTTTCCTACACAAAAAATTCTTAATTTACTCTCATTCTCTATACTTTACAAGCAATAATATACCTTACACGTAAATGAATAAACATAATTTTATATATCTCTATTTATAAACAAAAATGACTTTACACGAATTTATTTTTATTATTTATTTAGGCTAATCATTTGTTAAAAGTCGTCTAATAGGATCGAACGTGAAGAAAAAGAATCTTAATTAATCCAATAACAATTTAATTAATAATAATAATTTAATCGAGATGGCTAAATTAAATAGTCATTATGTAACCTTCATTTCAACGGGGTAGGTGCAACCACTTTGCCCAACTTATTTTCTATAGACATAAATATCATCACAACTATTTCCTATTGTTAATTTTGTAAATGGTTTATGTATGCCTCATAAAGAACCAGCATGAAACCTAAATGTTTCTTCATAAACAATTCAAAACCTATCATTTCAATTGGATCAAATTGAGTGCCTACAACAACGTGGACACATGGAATTTTATCCGAGTTAGGTATTTGATTCGAATAAATTATATTTTATATCTACCGAACTCACATTCTGCCTCCAAATTAAACTATATAATTCAATAAATTTTGATTATCCAAATTTAATTGGTATAAGAGAAGATTGTATTTGAACAAATTTGTTTCTCATATATCTTAGGTTAAGGCCATTTAAGTAATGAATGCTTTTAGCAAAATTTATCTTCATAATTTTATTTGAAGAAGCTGGACTTCCAGAAGCCCAGGCCTATTTGGACAAGGAAAAGCCCAGCTCGACCTCACCCCAAGACCAATAGATATGAGCTAGAGCCCATTGGTTAGGTTTGGGTCGTCACCGTTTGGGCTTTAAGGAAATCCTTTTCCTACTAGCAAACCCTAAGAATTTAGAAATAATTTGTTGTAGGGTTTGTTCATAATTTGTCAATAACTCATTGCATAATCAAATAAGATCAATATATGTTGTACCTAGCATAGCCCATATATTACTGGAAATAGTAACGTACATTTCAAGAATAGAAGAGATCTGAAGGATTGAGATTTTAGAGGCCAAAAAACATAAATTTGGATATAAAATTATTGCCATTAAAAAAAACAAGAAAATATAAACAGACTCAAAATAAAATAAGAAGAGAGTATAATTGAATGCTATGTTCGAATCTTCTTGAATAAGGCTGAGAAAAGTAAATGTTTTATAAATTTAGCATGAATGATTTATTTTTGACAGAATTGGAGAGATACATACCTGATCGCTAAATAAAGAAGAAAGAAAAAATACAAGTTAAAGAAAAGAGGTAATGCTCAATTTTATATTTATGGTATAGTATAGAAAATAGAAACAAAGAAAAAAAAAGGGTAAAGTTAATGAAAATAGGTGATATTCAACTTTTATTTATGATATCAAAAATAGATACCGAAAGAGGGATTAATAAATTTTAATTAAAGCTAAAAATGTAAAAGCTTTTGGTTTTCTTAAAACGTATGCACCTCCATCACATATATGTTGAAATTGTGGTTGGATAAGGTTTGATGAAAATGAGGTGAAATGCGCAAATTTTTTGGTAGATGAAATGTTCAAATTTTAATGAATACTTATAAGAGAGTTTATCAAATGACTTTTTTCTTCGACACCTCATATATAAAAAAACATAAATTAAAAAAAAAAAAAAAAACACTTGTTGGAGGGGCGATTATGAAATCTCAAATGAGGTTAGGCTCATACCCAAATAGTATGGTTACTCGTGAGAAATAAAAAAAACAAAAACAAAATATAAATTAAAAAATAATTATTTGGAGAAAAAAGAAGAGACATACTTGCCACAAAAAAAATAGATTACATTATAGGTTTTGACACATATACAATTTGTTCCATCTTTATTATTATTTATTTTTGTTGAGAATAGATTTATTCCATTTTTCAGTTATTAGTAAATAAAAAACATTGATAAGGAGAGAATAAAAAATACATACTAATTGTAGTTTCATTATATATATATCTATTTTTTTTTTGGTGTCAATTTATTAACATTTTCTGAAATTAAGGTATATAATTAGTGAAAAAGATAGAGATAAGCAAATATTTATATTGTGCGCCAAATCGATAATTACAATGAAGTATTTATTTTAAAATTAACCCTCTTTTTTTCATGAGAAAATTAATGGCACTGACTTAAGGTTATCACAACCCTTCTTTAGAAACGAGTTATATAACATATCGCTTAAGCACACAGGTCCAAAAATCCAACTAGCCAAAGTAACAACCAACTCATGCTAACGCTGCTACATTTTGTCACTCTTTAAAGTCAAAGTAACTGGCATTTTCTTAATCACTTGCTCCTTCTTGCATATTATACTTTTGATTTGGCTGTTCATATCCTACATCGAAATCGATGGCCTTTGTAGAGGCTTTAGCTTCATCTCCTAATATCCATTAGAATTTTTGACTCCAACAAAATTGGTTTGTTAGAAATTTTATATATAGGCTGTCCTTAATTGTATGATTTTAGTTTCGATAAAAACGGGTTTAGGTTTGGTATACTTAAGATAGGCTGGTAAGAGCCCATTTAGTTTATGTGATTATTTGGATAGGGCTCAAGCATATATTTTTTTGTTAGATGTGGATTGACAGTTAGTGTATACTGAATGCCTTAAGAAGTCTTTAATGGGAGACTCTTAGGGTTTTTATTATAAATAGGCTAGGTCCCTTCTCCTCTATCAATCAATGTATATTGCCCCATTGAGATCTGTTAGTAAGTAAAGAGTACGGAGAGGAAAACTTAGCTATATAAGGATTCGATCTAAGGTGTGCTTGATTGAGTATTCGTCTATTTCGCTACTATAGCTTAATCAGGTATGCGAGTATTATATTAATTGTGGTCTAAACTCATGTATGTGATCCTAAAATTATCTTACATGTGATATCAGAGCAGGATATACACAGATTTAGAATCCCAAAATTTATTTAGTTAACATAAAATAATAAGGTTCATTAAAGTAAATTTTTAAACATAAAAATCGAAAACGTAAATGTGTGAAATTGAATTCCTATTGTTAGGGTTTTGTTCCTGCTCGAAATATCTTCAATTTAATATATTATTTGTATAATTTCATTAACTATAAGTTGAGAAATTTGAATTTTAAGAATCGGTTTAACATAAAATCGAATTTAGTTCTTTGATTTGAAAAAGTTGTGATTTCATGTTGTTTTGATCAATTTTGATCATAGGCTTTGAATATAGTATGTAACTAATTGAATAAGAGGAATCACATAATTTTGAAAATTTTGAATTAAAATTCTTTTAGGTTAGAGTTAGGATTCATAATTTTAAATTTAATTGTTTGTATAATTTGACTATTGAAACCTAAAATTAACTTGGTGTTTTTGTTAGATTAGTTATTTTAATCAAAACCTAAATTTTTTTTTTGGGTTTAAACTCATTTTTAGGCAAAAAATCAAAGAAAACATAGAGGAAAATCGATATGGGTCTCACAAACATGGATTTACTACAATACTGGTCAAACTTGTTATGGCCCTTAAAACTTGATATATATATATATATATAAATAAATAAATCAAGCATTAGATGTAAAGTGTGAAATCTAATTATAAAATAATAAATACGTAAATGAAGTAATTGAATAATAAGATATGGGAATTTGTTATAATTTGATAACTTAGAATATATTTTAAAATTTTATATATAACTTCATATTTTATAGTATAGAAAATCTTAACCAAACAAAATTTAATTAATTAAGTGATAGATGTATATGGTAAGAGTTAATTTGTACCATATAATCCTTATATTGACCACTTTTGATATTTCATATTTATTGTTATTATTATTATTTAAATCTTTTTTTTTTCATTTTTTTTTTCTTTGTTCCTTTCCCACCGCCATATCTTCTTGTCTTTCTCTTTTAGTCAAAGACCCTGTCCTCCTCTTCCTTGTTCTCGATTCTTCTAGTTTCTTTTCTTCTTGCTGGCAGTAGTGCTTCCAATTTCCAGCAGATTGTTTGAGCTTTCTTGCACCTAAGCTTGGATGGATTTGAACCTTCCATGGATTGCTGCTGTGGCTGGGTCCTCTTTTGCTTCCTTCATTTCTGGCCGTGAATCCCACAAGTTGGTGGCCAAGCTTAAGCCTTAGTGAGTCAATTCATTTCGTCTCTTCTTGTGCTTGTTATAGTGACAGTTTGGCAGTTGTTCTTTCTGCTTTTGGTTTGGCCATTGAATGAGCTATGTTCTTGAATCTCCTCCTTTTAGTGTGAGTTGCTCTGGGAGGGCAAGAGTGTGTGGAAATTAAGACTAATATTAGGATTAATTAGCTCTTGGTTAGCTATTGAAAATTTCAGTTGTGCTTTGCTTCAGCTGCAACGTTTTCCTCTTTGATTTAGCCATCTTTTACTCGGGTGGTTGTAGTTTTTTTTGTTTGCTGGTTTGTGGGAAGTAGAAGTTGTGGTAGTAATATGTTATGAAAGACTTAAACAAAAGAGGCTGGAGGAATTGTAATTATAAACCAAAGTTCATTAATAATAAACACATTAAATTGTCATTAGAATAGGGAATTTAGAATTTTAGGATGTAAATTTAGAATTTATATATATGTTTAAAGAACTTTAAATAATTACTTTGTGGATTTAATATTGATAGTAATATTATGAAAAGTTGATGGTTGATTCAATTTAGTGCACCAAGTGGAATAAAGTATAGAAAAAAAAAAGTGAGTTAAGTGGTTGTGAATGGTGCAGGGGCAGATTTCGTAGGCAACAGAAACGTGGTATTTTGAGTGCTTTCGGGGAAGAATTAAATTAAGAGTTCAAAATATGAAATGTAGCTTAAGATCTTGAGATATTGTCTGCGAAATTTTGTAGCTTGGTTCCAAATATGTTCTGAGTTATAGCTGTTAGACTCCAGCTAGGTTAGGCAGAATTCGTAATACTTTGTTTTTGGTTCATGTAAGAAATTGAGTGGGTTAACGACAGATTTTAGGAAAAGTTTATAAATAATAAAGATATACATACTTGTCTATTAATAAACCCAACAAACGGAATTGGATTTTGTTTTTCCTAGGGAAAGTTATGTTCAATTAAGTACGGTTAGGTCAAAGCTGTCAAAAATCCTGCGTGTTACAGAATTTGATGCAACTTCAAACAATAAACTGTATTGATATACAAATCCAAAAATTACAAATGATATACCATTATAAATTTACATGAGTCTAGTATTTTATATATTTTACGAAACTGAATTCGGAGTTTCATGGAAAAAAATAAGACCGTTAAAGTGAACACTAGTCTAAACCTCAAGTTGGGACAACTTTAGCATTTTTAACACACTAAATGCTTTCTATTCTTTTTTTTTAATGGTTTCTTCTATTATATGCTTTGTCAAGATATTTAAAAGCCCTCTTCATTGATAATCTTATCACCTAAAGTCTAATCCATATTAATTGACATTTAATAGTTTAAAAGAAAACTTTCATAAATAAACCTATATAAGTTGAGATATAAGTTTACTAAGTAAAAGAGTATAACAATAACGTTTATAAACTAAGTAGTATTTGGAATAATGAATTTCAGTTCCGGATTCCAATGTGAACCTGATGAGAAGGATGGACACAAGTGTGAGTGACAAATGAAATAGGTAACAGGTGAGTGGTTAATTGTTGCCTTTAGGGGCTAGATTATTATGTGTGATTATATGTTTATTTGAATATGTGTGATATATGGAAAGTAAGCTAATGGAGTATTTCAGTAATTTGCTTGAATAATGTTTGCTTGATATTGAATACTGTGATTGACATTGATTGTGTTTGATAAGGGCCAACTCGTGAACATTTTCTGGAAAATGATTTTTATCTCTGAAATTAAGATCCAGGTGCACCTAGGATACCCTAATTTAAAATCATGAGAAATTCTGATTCTGATAAATATTTTTTTTAAAATTGAGTGCTCAGCGTCGGTGGGATGGATTGTGTACGGAGATTAACTTGTTATGCGGGCGCGTAAATGCCCGGTAGGGGGTGATAATGTTGTGCGGGGCTGGGTAACTCATTGGCCATTTGGTTGTTTTGTTTGATATCATTGCTCTGATAAATTTGTGATCTTGTGTATCATGTAAATTGTGAATTTATGACCGTTACAATGTATACGTGCAATGTGAATTAAGATATGAATAATGTTACGCAATGTTATTACGTATGTTATATACTTGTGTTGTGTGATGCTAGTACCCTTTGGGTACGATTTTCCACTCACTGAGTCCGTAGGACTCATTCCTTTCCTATAGTTATATTTTTTAGTAGCAGGACGTCAAGAGAAGCTAACCATTAATACGAGGTTTTGCTAAGGATTTGATGACAAGATATGCCTCAGAATCTCTTACTTGAAGTTAAGGATGAAAGTTTGCAGTCACATTAGAACTGTGGGTGTTAAATGTGGTATAATGTAATATTCTAGTACTTGTTTTGTTGATGATGTGAGTGGAGCAAAGCTCCTTATTGTTTTTGTATTGTGTTGAGTAATAAAAAGAGTTTATAGGATTATATTTTAAGGCATGTTTCATATTGTAAGGGACCTCTGCCGAAATTTTCAGTAAGTTGTGATTTTTTGCGATCAACAAGTTTTTTTTTTTTGTTAACTTTTGTCTTCATAATTTCTTGGTTTTATTCATTGGTGAGTCAAGAGTCATGGTCGTTCTTTTATTTGAGTCAGGGTTACGGAAGTTTGGTTACCATTCCTACGGCCAGTCATGCCTCTATGAGGGGTGTGACAAAACTGACCTAGCTGGAAGAAGAAGAAAAGGGTGCCAACCCCATACCCACTCACAGTAGTGGAGAATGGGGTCCACTCGCTAGCCTTAATCCCTTATATTGGCCCAATTTTTTTATACCACCTATGAATTTTCATGCGAAGTCTATATATGTCATAAAGTTTGGAAAATTATTAGCATAAATTGTAGTATTTTTTTACATGCTATTTTGTTATGTTCATAATTGATATTTGCATATATATAATTATTGGGGACTTTTAAAATTTTATGTTTTTCATATTATGGAACTTGAAACAGTACGTACTCTCTCTAATTAGAGCTAACTATTATTATACTCAAACTCTTGTTTTGATTCAATTTTATTTAAAGTTTGCAACATGCATTGAGTGATCCTATGAGATACTTTTAAATAGTATTTTAGCTGGAAATGATATATTATAAGTAATTAATTTTCCTTGGTTGAGAAATTTCTTTAGGTTTATATAGGTGGTTGTCACCATCAAAGTGCTATATCTTTATAGATTTGTGAGATTTTTGAAAGCTACATTACAAGATGTTTCTTAAATTATCTTATATAATTTCTTGCTCATGAGGTTATTATATTATTTAATTTTAAAAAATACATGAAACATGTTGTTTGGGGTATACGAACCTAGAAGGTTTATATGCCAAAATTGAGGGATAGATTTTTCGAAAGGTATGATGCTCTAATTTTGGTTTCATGGGTTAATCATGAGAACACAGTAGCATGTCATTCTCTGCCCAAAGAGGAGTTTACAATGATGCACTTTGGATTCATGTAGAATAAACTCTTATTCTCAGTTTTTAATTACTTCAATTGTTTGACATCACATTTTTGGCTTATAAGGTTTATTTGCTCAAAGGGGATGAACTTTTCGAAAGCTAGGGTGCTCTCATATTTTGTTTTCAAAGGTTGATCACGAGACTATAATGGCAAGTTACATTCTTTACCCAACAGGGAGTTTGTAATGATGCAACTTAGATTCATGTAAAATAAATTCTTAGTCTTGGTTAACCATTTTGTTTGAAATATTGCATTCTCAGCCTAGAAAGTTTGTCTACCTAAAGGGGATAGGCCTTTCGAAGTTTGGGATGCTCTTATGTTTCAGTTTCAGAGGTTAAACGTGAGATCTTGATGACACATTACATTCTCTGCGCAAATGGGAGTTTGTAATGATGTGCTTGGGAATATTGTAAGTGAGATCTTAATGGCATATTACATTCTCTGTCCAAAGGGGAGTTTGTAATGATACGCATTGGAATTATGTTGAATAAGTTTTTATTTTTAGTTATTAATTACCCTGATTATTTGGCATGTTGCATTCTTTTATTTTGAATCATCTTATTTGTTGTTAACAATAATACTGCTTTCATTGAATTATTAAATAGGTCGTATTTTAAGCAATGGAAATAAGATATTGAGTTTATCCTGAAAATTATAGACATGATTTAATCATGTGTGGTGATAATCTTGTTGCTTTGCATGTTATTAGCATTAATACTTAGAAATAAGTTTTTGAATTATGGGGGAGATGTAATAGGTTAAGCCTAATCTTCCTCAAAATGTCTATCTCTTAATCTCTTATGAGTGGTTTGTCCGAAATTGATAGTGACTTAAAATTTTTTTAGTTCAAACGTAGTTTTAGCAAATGTTTTTAGGGTAAGTTGAAACAGACTTATCATAAGAAATCTCAGGATACTAAAAGAATGGTAACAATTAGAAACTTAATGTGGATGGCTTTAAGGTTGTTATAAAAATAGACTTATTATACTTTTAGTGCAGTAAGAGAGGTCATATGAATTTATGCATATTACCTTAAATTCAAGTATTGGTAAAGTAACCAAGAAATGTGTTTAAAAGGCCAAGCGAATTAAAAGGAAAACTTTAGTCGGGATTGATGTCAAAGTGGAAGTAAAATTCGTTAGAGTCACATTTTTATGATTCAAACGTGATTTTAAACATATTTATGTAATTTGATTTTAATTTCCTCGTTAGACAAAATGGTCATTTCATTTATAATTTAAGTAATTTTAAAGTTCAAATACTTTAAATTCTAAAATTATGGGTGGATGTGTTTAACTTCTCTAAATGTAATATTCCTCATTTCATACTAAGAAATTTCTTTTTTCCAAAATATTTTTAACTAAAGAAAAATCCTAAATATTTTAGCATAAACATGTAGGTCAAATTTAAGGGAAAAAGTTGAAAAACTCATAAAGGATGTTATTCCCCTTACTTATTTTTTGGAAACTTAAGGTTTTGGGTTAATTTTATCGGGACTAAATTGACCAAAATAGTAAGAAATGAGGAAACCAATAGTTCAAGTCCCTTAGAGATTTTTCATACTGATTTCAGTGGATCTTATTCAACTGCTTAGTATAAAAAAATGGAGTTTTTTGTATCACTTTTATTAATGATTTTTCCCATGTTGGTTTTCTGTACTTGATTAAGTAAAAATTTGTCTATCTCGAAAATTTTAGAAGTTTCAAAATTGCAGTTGAAATACAATTAGAAAAAGTTATTAAAAGTTTAAGGTATGACCGTGGTGATAATATTGTGACAAACATGATGTTAATAGACAACATATGAGATTGTTAGCCAGGTACTTAATAAAGTGTGGGTTTGTAACCCAATATACCATATCAGGTAGCCCTGGACAAAGTGTTGTGGCCGAAAGGCGTATTTGTACCCTTAAGGATATGAGGGGAAATATAATAAATATGTCAAACTTCTCTGAATATTTTTAGGAGAAGTCCCTAAATTGTCTTATACATCATTAATAGGGTTTTTAATAAATCAGGGACTAACACACCTTTTAAGTTATGGACTGGGAGAAAATCTATTATGAACCTTTTTTGTTTTTAAGGGTTTCAAGCTATAATAAGTATATATAACCTAAAATGAGAAAAAAATCGATCATATTTCTACTCACTGTTACTTTACTAGTTATCCAGATCACTCTAAGGGATACAAGTTCTATCCACATATAAGACCAAGATAGTAGTGTCTCATACTGATAAGTTCTTGGAGTTTGATTTGTTAAGTTGAAAATGTATTCAACTACTAGCAAAGAATAGAAAAATAAGTTTTCACTATTATTTTACATGTCTTACTAGAAACCACATTACCAGTACATGTGGTAAGAATATGTGATAGAAGGAAGTTAAAAATAATTGAAATTGCATCACTTATTCTTGATAAAATTGTCAAACTTGTTCTTGATGTAATTCCTCAACATTATAATATAGTTTCCCAAAGTACCTGTCTTTAGTCCACTGCCTTGCATGTGGATTGATACTACGTGAGATATGATGCAGCCCATATCACATAATGGTATATTGGAGTTGGTTTAACTTCCATAGTGTTGGGTGCAAGTAGTTTTATAAGACTAAAAATAATTCAAAAAGGGAGATTGAGTGTTTCAAAGTAAAACTTGTAACAAAGAGTTTTCACTCAAAGAGAATGTGTGCTTTTTGTAAGATTTTCTCTCATTTCTCAACTAAAATAATAATAATAATAATAAATAAAATTCTTTTTGGGTGTTCACGACCTTGGTGACTCATTTTAACCTTGAGTTATTTCATATGGATGTGAAAAAAATCTTTCTTGAATGAAAACCTTACAAAACAAATTTACATGGTGAAAGTTTCAAAGAGAATAAAGATAATAATTTTATTTGTAGGTTTAACAAATCTATCGTATAGTCTCATACAAGTATCCTAATAATGGCTCTTAAAATTTGATAAGGTAGTCAACTCTCATGGTTTTGTTAAGAATAATGTTGATAAGTGAATATAACTTAAGGTCAGTGAGAGCAAATTTATTTATTGGTTTAGTGACACTGATTTAATGAATATACCTTAATGTCATTAGGAGCAAGTTTATCATATCCTGATAATGGTTAATGATATATTGCTTGTTGTCAATAATGACATTGATTTATTTCATGAGACAAAATTGATGTTGTCTAATACCTTTGACATGAAGGATCTTGGAGAGGCCTATTCTATTCTTGGTATTGAGATCCACAGACAAAGTCTAAACTTTTGTTAGGTTGTTCCCAGTAAGCCTATATTAATCTAATGTTGCATATGTTCAATATACATAAATGCAAGCTTGGGGATGTATCTGTTGTCAATAGTGACAAGTTCAGTTTAGATCAATATCTCATTAATAAGTCAAAGAAAGTCCATGGGAAATGTGCCTTACGCTAGTGCAGTCGAAAGCTGGTGTATGCTTAGGTTTGCACTAGGCCTAACATTGCTTTTGTAGTGGGATTCATGGCACAGTCAAATCCAGGATCAGAACATTAAGTTATGAAATATTGATAGAGAACCAAAGATTTTATGCTAGTGCATAGAAGGGTTGATCAACTTGAATTAATAGGTTACTTTGGTTTAGACTTTGTTAGTTGCAAAGTTGTTCTTATCTTGGTGTAGTTATAAAATATGATCACTTATCCTAGTGTGGTTGATTCGATCTCTAGACCTCTTATAATTTATTATGACAATAGTTACACTTTGTTCTTTTAGAAGAACAATAAGACTTCTAGTGCATCAAAAACTATAGATATCAAATAAGACTTAGGACTGTGGTTTTCAAAAGTTACGTTGATATTAAGTAATGTGGAATCATTTGATATTTTTGGTTAGTGGGAGTTTGCCATATTTTGTTCAAACTAGCTAGCCTATTATGTATGATATTTTGCGTCTCATGTTTTATTTATATGCTTGTTGGATGATATGTTATATTAATGAAGATAATTTTTATTTTCATTGTGGTATGAATAATATTGTATATGCACATATGATTATTTATATGTGACGTGTCATTGTATTAAAATGTTAAGACTCGGTATCTGACTTAAGTATGATGGTTTTGTTAATTTCAAGGTATGTCTCAAAACAACACTAGTTGGATATTTTGATATGATGGTTGAGATATACAATATTAAATTAAGCCTATGTGATTTCTAGTACCTTTTGGAAGCATCCATTTTATATAAAATCACCTAGAGGACCGACAATAAAAATAGCATATACTGATCACATTTGGATGCTATTTTTTTTACTACACTACCGCATCTAGATCATTTGCAAATTAGGTTGTTAGGATTTATAACTGTGGATTGGTATTGTGTCATTTAAGGGCGCAATGATTGCCATGATTTGATGTTGATAACTTAGTTAGGCTAGATTGTTTGAGGTACGTCTCAAGGTCAAAGTTTGTAAAAATTGTGGCCACATAAAAGTTATGCCTTACCAGAGAGTTGTTTTCTAAAATATGTTTTTAAAATTTTAAAACTATAATTAATGTTGCCTAAGTGAGAAAGTGTTAAAAATTCTAAATGTGAGCCGCTATGAATTGTATGATTTTGGTTTTGATAAAAATGTTTAAGATTTGGTCTAATTGAGACAAGCTAGTAAGAGCCCATATGGTTTATGTGATCATTTGGATAGGGTTCAAGCACACCTCTCTTTGTTAGATGTGGATTGACAGTTAGTGTAAGCTGATTGCCATAAGAAGTGTTTAATGGGAGGACTCTTAGGGTTTTGATAATAAATAGGTTAGGTCCCCTCTCATTTCTTAGTCAACATATATTTTCCCATTGAGAGCTGCCAGTAAGTAGAGAGTATGGAGAAGAAGACCTAGCTGTATAAGGATTTGATTTAAGACATGTTCAATTGAGAATTCTTCTATTTCATTGCTATAGCTCAATCAGGTATGTGAGTATTATATTAATTATGGTCTAAATTCATGTATGTGATCCTGGAATTGTTTTACGTGGTTATCAAGCTTCAAATAAAATTTTACATATTCAGAAATTGATCTCCTTGAATGTAGTTATTGTTGTCAAGCTGGAAGGATGAGTAGTTAGGTTTGCTTCACAATCTTGGAAGAATAAAATCACTTTTTATTTATTTCTTTTCTTTTTTGTAATTTTTATTGGTCCAAAAATGAGGTTACACAGAGGTTTAGAAGGAACACTAAAAGTTGGTAAGTAATTATATGCGAAAAGGTTGACGAAATTTTCAACTAATGAAACGAAGTATATCTCCATTTTTAACCTTTATTCATTACTCTTCTATTAAAATAAATAAATAAATAAATAAATCTGATTTGCTAAGTTTTTTAAATACCATGCTGAATCATTTTTCCAAAAGAAAATAAATATAAAGTTGTCATTTTAAGATTTTTAGTTATATTTAAAAGAAAAAAGAAAAGTTAGTGTATGAGTAAGAGTGATGCCAGGAGTTAGTGTGTAGAGGGATTGGAGTAATTTTTGTTTTAATTAAAATAAATAGTAGTTGTTAGGTAATTTAATAGGATTTAGCTAATGAATTTTTTCTTAAATAATTCAAATAAATGTAAATTATATAGTAAGAGATCATAAAGGGTCTCTCACTTTTTATAATAGTATAGATAAGATGTAATATAATTGAATCCTGAAAATTAAGAGAATATAGTGTTGACACATCATCAATATACCTATCTAATATTTTAAGGCATAATCTTTTTGCTTATGACCATTAATTCTCTCTCATCTCTTTTAAATTATACTATTTTACCACATCATCTACCGATTCTCTCACATCTCTCCTAACTTTATGCAAAATATAAGTTTCTATTTTTTTTTAATCTAATTCCTGTTATTTTTTCTCTACCATTTTGTTGCATAGAATTTTTTATGTTTCACTCTAATCTTTTTAATCTTCACATATTTGTTTGATTTTTTTTAAAATTTACTCACACTCTCTATACTTTACAAATAATAATATACCTTACACATACATGAATAAACCTAATTTAATTTGTCTCCATTTATAAATAAAAATGACTTAACGTTAAGAAAGAAATATCAAAAAAAAATTATAATGACTAATTTTTTGAATGATTTCTCATTCCTTATTAGATTTGATCAATTGTGAAAAAAATATTAGAACAAATCTATGTTTAAATCAAGTCAGCAATTAGTATTGATGCTACAATTTCAAATATTTTTTTTTTGCTTAAATAGAAAAGATATCTGCATATCCAAAAATAAAAATAAAAATCTATATAACAAAATGTTCTTTTAAAAATTCACATTATCTAATATAATTTGTAAAAGAATTATATTATGACACAATGAAACATATAACAAGATAAGTTGGTGCATCAATTAATATTTTAAAATTACATCAACTTAATATCTTCAAACTAATATTTTCCAAGTAAAAGAGATGAATATAAGTTTATAATGTTGTTAGTAATAAAATAATAAATTTTAAATAAAATAAAATAATTCGTACATGATTCGGAAAACTGAATAAATCTGGCTAACATTTAATATTATTACTTAAATAAATTATTTAACTTTTCACTTCATTTATTTATTTGTAACACTTTAATTTAATTAGTCATTCTTTACTTTTCTAACATTTCTTATTCTCTATTTTTCATATTCTACAATAAACTTTTTTTTTTTTTTGGTCATATGTAATTTTTTTATATTAGTATTTAGAACCATTATTAATATTTATTTATTAGCATAAGACAGTTTAATTAAAAAAAAAGATTTGATTAATGGGTGAAAACTAAAAATTATTGGTTTTTCTTTCTCTGATTTATCATCTATCAGCTTCGGTAATATGTAACACCCTATTAAGGTAGCAATTCCTTCTTGAGCCTTCTCCTTCAATAAATTTACATTGTCATTCACGTCCAAAATATTCATATTGCTTAGTTGAAATCGATTGGTTAATAGAAAAAATCAAATTGAGCTGAAAAACATGAAATGAAAAAAATAGACATTTAATTTCATATTTAACCCATGGGATATGAAATGCTAAATTTTTTCATTAATTCTTCCTAAAAAATTATTTATTTGAGGTATGCATGTTGTTAATTCTTGTTATTATTTGTACTATTTTTTTGTTTCTTTCTTTGTTCGTATTATAAAAATCTTAATTTTTCTTTTGGTTGTTGAATATTTTATAATTTGAGTTTGTTAGAGATATCGAAACTCGAAAGTATTAGACAATATTTTTAAATACAATCCAATATCAATAAGTATCCATGACTACGTTATAATATTGGTAGTGAATTTTGATTTCGTATTCATAATTTAAGATACAAGTATGTTTCACCTATTTCACAGAAAAATATACAAGATTTAATTTATTGCTCACACTATCCATGATATTTTACATTGACTCGATTCCCCAACACATACAGACTTTTCAAACTCCTTACAAGACCCATAAGTATTAGTCCCCCTCACCACAAAAAATAAGAAAAAAGAAAACAAAAGATTCCATAATCACAAATCAGTAAGTTCTATATTTTACATTTTGTGTAGTTTTAAGTTTAGCAAACACTTAATTTACACATCGTTGTGCAAGTCCTTCTGAGGTATTGGTATAGCTTTCAATGGAACAGCTTTCCTAAGCGTTATTCCCATTCTCTCTGTCATATCCATCTCTTCTGGGTTAAGCCCATCAGGCAAAACCCAATCAAACAAATGCAACAACGAGCCCAAAGCCAGAAGAAGCACACGGGAGGCCAGTGGCACAGCTGGGCACATTCGTCGTCCAGAACCAAATGGAATATACTCAAAATGATGTCCCTTATAATCCACCATGTTTGGCATCAAGAATCTCTCTGGCTTGAACAATAATGGGTCATCCCAAGCCTTGGGGTCTCTTCCTATTGCCCAAACATTGACTAGAATTTGTGTCTCTTTAGGTATGAAATAGCCTAGCATCTTGCACGAGTCCATGGCCATGTGAGGGACTAAGAATGGAAGTGGGGGGTGAAGTCTTAATGTTTCCTTGATGACTGCTTTTAAATAGGGAAGATTTTCTATGTCCTTCTCTTCTAGCTTCTTATCTGGTCCTATGGTGCTTCTCAGCTCGGCCTGCACTTTCTTTAGTTTTTTTGGGTTGTACAGAAGCTCAGCCATTGCCCACTCTAATGTGCTTGTTGTTGTGTCTGTCCCGGCAGTAAACATCTCCTATAATTCACCCAAACCCAATAGTCAGTCCAATTCATCTTTGGGTCAAAGCTTTTATGTAGAAATCAATTAAAAAGAAAAAATAGTTCAAGTAGGTATCATGACAATTCGATCTGTTCGTTTAGTTTAAATAATTTCAAATCATAATTTATTATGTTCGAATCAATTCAAAAATAACAAGATAAACCTAATTTAGGTCTTATTTAACTTGAGTCATTTTTGGCTGGCATCAAACTTTAATAAATTCCATTCACATGCATGACAAGTAAAGGATAGCAATAACAAAATTAGTTGGAGAAGAAAATACTTACAAAAATAATAACGTTAATGGTTCTTGAAGAAAACATAGAGGGCTCCTCCTTACCATCCCCACGAAATTCCAATAACACATCTAAGTAGTCCTTTCTCTTGTCTTGAGTACAAAATTCATTTTCCCTACAATTCTCCATCCTTTCCTTGATGAAATCTCCTGCAATCTCAAACGCTCGTTCGACATGAAACTGTGTCTTCCTCCTTAAACCTTGAGGATCAAGCCACTTCAAAATTGGCAAAAAATCAGCCACATTAGGCTTCCCAGCAAACTCCATGACCTGACCTGCATGATAAAAGAACCTAGCACCGCTCTCCGAATTCGGATCCAATAAATCCTTCGAAAACATAAGATTCCCAATAAGATTGAAAGCCATCAAGAAAAAGAATCTTCCAACTTCAACAGATTTAGTACCGGAAGCACCGGCTTCTTCCACGAAACGTACCATTCGATCTATACATCTACTGCGGACACCATGGGTTCCGTCTAGACGGCTTGTCACGAAGAACTCCGTCGTACACAACCGCCGTAACATCCGCCAGTGTGTACCATATTGAGCGGTAATGATGGATCCTTCATTACCATAATCACCTTTCATGGCCTCATAAATTTTCCTCCCGGCCAAAACGACGTCGTGGTTTTTGAACATGACACTTGCCACTTCACTGGACGAGATCACCACAGTGCTCATTGACCCTAGCCAAAGAGTCATGATTGGACCATGCTTACGAGCCAGTACAGTAAATGACTCGTGGGGTGACAAACCCAACTGGAAAATGTTGCCAACCACTGGCCACCACCGTGGTCCTGGTGGAAGCTGGCCTTGTTCCTCCAGTCTACGGTGGCTACGTTCGGTCACCACTGCCCATGTAACCCATAGCAACAAAGCTATAATCAAACCCATAACCACGTACTCCATGATTACTTTTTGTTTCAAATTCAAATTTTGCAATTGTTCTTGATACTTTCTACGTGCCTGGGGTAGGTTTTTATAGTAGTTTTGGCTTATTAGGTGACAAATCCATGCGAACAAACAGCACATAATTAATTTTCTCGTCCTTTTGTTTTGCTGGGAATCTGCTCTGATTTTCTAGGGAAATTCAAAGTTGCTGATTTGTTCACTTGCAATTTTTTTATTAACAAGTAAACTACTTTGAAAATATGAGATAGGCCGGTCTTAATCGTTGTTTAAAAAATTTGAAATCCCTTAATTAAGTTTTGTTTAAATTTTTCATTAAATAGCAGCCAAATTATTCATTAAACTAATGTATTTTTCTTAGATTTGATTCTGACTAAATCTTTGCAGGAAACAATAGGAGGAAAAAAATTAAAGGACATATCTAATACGTGTGAAAACAAGATTAAATGAAAGAAACTAACCTTCTACACCTTTAAAAATAAGTGGGTATTAGATATGTATTACATTTATGAAAAACTAATTTCACTAAAAAGAGTTGTCTTAGTTTCATTTCATATCTCGTACTTGGATCTTTTACCAAAATAGAGGGAGTTGAAATAAAAAAATTGATTAGAAATAGCTCAATATTTACATTGGTTTTATATTTGCATGATATAATATTTATAGTTACAAAAATTATTCCTTATGCCTTTAAGTTAGAGCTGCTTGTTTTTCATTTAAAATTATTTGATTGTAATTGATAATCAAATTATTAATTATTTAAGAGTTATAATTAAGTTTTAAATTATGTAATAATTATGTAAATAGTTGGTAAAAAATATTTATAATCTATGAAATAACTAATGAAAATTATGTAAATATTTGATAAAATTGTTTGCTTAGTTAATTCTTTTTGTTTTTTGTTTTTTTAATAAAAATACTAAAAATGGCATTGGAGTTAAGTTATGGGTGAGTGTTAGAGTATTGGGGAGTTATTTATGAAAATGATGAGGATATCATAATGTTTACTTGGTCAAACCTAATTATCATGAGACTTGATTATCAGTATGTTTGGAACAAAATAAAACATGTGAGATGAAGTGGTAGAGACTTTTAATTGATTTATCTAAATGAAATATGTACAATATTAAGGATTACAAAGTCATCTGAGGTGGGATACAATAATAATTTATCTCAAATTAACTCTACAAAATGAAATCTAATATATTTGGTGTGGAATTCATATTTTACACCATTTCAATTATTCTAAACATAAAAAGTGTAGAATTCATTTTAAATGAAATGAATTATACACTTTTAAAAGAAAAAATTATAATTAGTTTAGTTCAAGGCTCAATAGTTTTGTTCAATATTGGTGAAGTTATTGAAAGAGATCATAACTTTCGCTAGAGTCTCACATAACAATTTAATTATTCAAGTGGATTGATTTTTGACATGATATTAGACGTGTACAAGGAGTGAAACATGAATATAAGGCAGGATTGGCATTTTATACATTATATTATTTCTTTAATTTAATGAGACATCATATCTCGTCCTATACATTAATTTTGATGTTTTCTTAAAGTTTCAAGTCTCCATGTAAATTATATTCTGAAAATTCAAAATCTATTTCAATTTGATACTAATTCTTAACTAACCATTAATTAATTAATCTGTGTCTTAATCATTAATTAATAAGTTATAGGTCAAAATCAAAACAGAATTTGTAATCGACAGGTCTCACTCGACAAACAAAGCTCATTGTTCATGCGCTGAGGGAGTCAGGGGACCATATTATCCTCTGTTTATTATAATATCATCATTGAAATGTTTGTTATGTACAATTCTATAAAGTATATATATTATGCTCATCATTGTACCTTTTATTCTAGATAACTATTTTATTTTTGTATGCACATACTACGTAATGAATACTGATAATCAATTATTAATATTAAATAATATATGATTTATTTATGTAAATGAAGAGTGGGCACGAACAAGCAAATTGTGCTTTGCAATGGTGTATAGTGATTCTTGAGTTCTTATTGTTTACATTAAAAGGAAAAGGCAAAATTAAATATCTTTAATCCCTAAATTTCATGCAAAATCCACTTTGATTACTGTAGTTTTAATTTGATTAATGTGATTCTCATAGTTTGTTGAGAATTTTATGAAATTCCCTTTTAAAATATTGTCAAAATAACAAAAAGTAATAACTACAAAGTATAAGTAGAAGAGAAGAGGAAAATAAAAATAAAAATTCAACACTAGATATAACTAGATTCAACTCCTTGTCTACATATATCGATGAAAAAAAAATTCACTAAAATTCTAATAAAGGTACAAAGAAAGAATAACAATATTTTATTTATTAATTGTGTTTTAGAATAACACTCTGATGTTTTCTCCACCATACTCTACAAATAAACCATATAGAGCTCGCTCAACAAATAAGCTATACAATTATCTAATTATATTTACTTAAGAGAACTATCAAAACTTCACGACTCTCACTAATCAAGAGTTATAACTCCATCGAGAGTCTCTACCTACTCATAATGAACAACCTCCGATATCTTGCAATAACAAAAATACATATGTACATAACATTCTTCCTAACTTCACTTTACCATTACCATTGATTAGTCTCTTCCATGTCATCTCATTATTGGGTTAGTTTTTTGCAACAAAAACTTTCTTATCATTGGGCTTGCTCAATCTTTACACCTTATTCCCTCGAGATCAAATATCACATGAGAAGATTCACACTTTTCTCAACTTGTGGTTATCTCAAAAATTCTACACAGCCACTGGTATGAAACTAGCTACACCTACATAACTTCAACTTTGTGTACCACTCACACCCATCTGTTGGTATGATGGCTACACAAAATTGCAAAACCGCATTCCATCAAATAACTACCAAATTCAAATTGCAAAATTTCAACTTCCATCAAAACTACAAATCTCTAATATTTTCTACACATACGCAAAACCTAGCTTTTTCTTCCTTTTTTCTGTTTTTTTTTTATTCATTCTCTTCTACACAAGCTCAATATACCACAACTTTTTCTTCAACACTTTTGTATTTTTACAATAAATCCACCAACAAAATTCATGTCCCAATTGAATTTAGCTTACCACTTGTGAACCACTAGGCCCCCTTCAAGATATTCTAAAAATAACCAAAAAAAAAAAAAAAATTATAGAAAAAGAATGACATTCTTTTTGGTGTTTCAGTATACACACTCCATGGTGTTTTCTCCACCCTCCTCTACAAATCTATCTTGCACCTCTATCTTTGAGGGACATTTTACATATACTAGCATTCTCTCTTTCTCATACGTACGACTCCAACAAGCCCTTGAAGGGTATTAGTTTTTTTTTTAACTTAATTAATGTTAATTCAGACTGTGGCCATTTTCTTAGAGTAAAGGAGAGATTATCATTGATTAAAAAAATAATAATTAAACAACACTTATAAGAGCAACGAAAAATTAATAAATCCTAATAAGATATATTGTTATATGTTGAACTTTTAATTCTTTCACTCTAACTAAAAATTAAACTCGAATCCTATACATTGCATGGAAGCCGCCATAAATCGATGATCAAATATCTGTTATCGATTGAGTTCTCCACCACATGGGTTATAGATGCGAAAGTTGTAACTCATATCATATTTTAGAATAAAGAGATTGCTAAATCGAATTAACTTTTTCTCAAAATGAGAAAGAAGATATTTCATAACGGAAAACATAAAAGTTCTAAGATGTCATAAAAAATGATCAAACCTAAGAATAATATCATTATTCTCTAGATCTATTATAAAAATAAATAGATCAATCTGAAGTAGATTTATTAAAACTAAAATAAAAAAGATGATAAGAGGTTGCTACCAAATACTCTTGACGGTTTACTTTAAAAAAAGTTGTAGAGGTTATAATAATAAAAGCATATACTTTTAAGAGTTGAAAAGGACATATATTTATATAAAAGAAAATTTCTCAAAATCCTTGTGGGGGACACAACACCCACATGTCTCCATGTAAGTTCACCATTGATCTAAACTATGTATAACATGTAGGGACATGTTTATTGACTTATTTCATAAACGACAATATAGCCATAGAGGCAAAAGAACGAACATGAACTAGAAGAAAGAAAGAAAAAAAAAAAAAATTGTAAAACAGCAGTAAAAAAAATAGACAACAGGAATTTGAATCCTTTTCTGTACATAGGAGGATTCTATTTCCTACAGAAGGCATATATAACCTTCCCTCAAAGTGTTTCTAATTATAAATACGAATTTTTCTTTTGAAAAAATAAAAAATAAAATTTGTGTTCTTCTCTCTCGCACAACTTTTCATATTCTTGGAGAACAGAAGATAAACTTGATCCAGACAACAGTAATTAAAAAAGTTCAACTATTTATCAATATAAAATTTAAAGATGTTAAGAATTTTTGAAACTAAGTGTTGAAGTTATGTTCAATAGGTATTGGGTCACAACCCGACCTGATTCGAATTTTAATAAATTCGTTTCAATTTGAAACTTATCAGATTTTTTGCAAAAAAAGTAAAATCTGATGTTAATTGATCTCATTTGATTTGAATTAAATTTATTTTTTAATTATTTTAAAAGGTTTTTTTTTTTTTTTTTTTTTTTTTCATGCAGATAAATGCAGACCAAATCTAAATTAAATTTAGCAAATTATGATCCAATTTAAATAAAATATAATTTTCATATTAATTAGACACTTAAAAAAGAATAAAAGAAATTCAAATCGATTAGCAGCTTTTATTTTTTATTCTTTATCAACCCAATTTGAGAAATCAAACTATCAGTGCGGTCTGCAAATCTGGATGCAGTTGATTAGTCATTATCAGCCGCCTGGTCCCCGCTCAACTTGCTCCAAGTATGCTGCTGCTGATATTATGAGTATATGATTTTCAGCTTCTGTCTCAATTTTTAATTTTTCTTTTCCAGACTGTAGCTTTTGTATGTTTTTTTTTTGGCTAAGCTTTTGTATGTTCTTTTCAAACGAAAACTTTTGTTCGTATCTCAGATACATGCTTAGCCATAGTACTAACTCTAAATCCTAATATTACATAATTAAACATTGAATAACATACAATATAAATTCTCCAATCATCATGATATCATTCCCCATCAATAATTAATTTAATCTCTTAATTGTACGAAGTTAATTAAAATATAAACATGTAAGAAAAAAATTTAATACAATTTACGTATAATTTAAAAAAAAAAAAAAGTCAAATATACTAACCAAGACAGAAAAAAAAGATGTGACGGCTAGATGATAAGATTAATTAAGGATAACAGTTCTTTCCTCTTTTAACTCGTTCCGTTGATTTTTTATTATTTGGATCAACTATATTTTTTTTCTTATTATAATTTTTATAAAATCATGTATCACTGTAATTGAAAAGGATTTTAATTTAACAAAGTGATTGTCATGGTTAATTTTGAAGTTGATGGAGATCTGGGCATGTCTAATAGGTGTTATAGAAATTTTGTTTTTGATTTGGATGATAAGAAAAATAATATTACACGTGTGAAGCATTTTGAAGTGACCAAAAGCTATGAAGAGATAAAGAAAAATCAGAGCTTTTGATGGGAATGCTATACCAAAGTTTCAACTGATCGAGATTTAGAGGATGGAATTAATTATATAGTTTTTCTCTTTATTTTTCTTTATTTATGTTCTAACCATAGTTAAGAGATGAAATAAAACATATAACGTTCACTAAAATCTTGATTTTGTTAAAAAAAAAAATTGTTGATTTAGAAGATGGAGGAATTGTTCTTTTCTAATTTTTGAGTGATTTTATGAAATTTTGAGTTAGGGGAGTGTACTTTATTCTAAAGTTAATTATCCAAATTATAAGAATGAGATTTAAAAGAAAAATATATGTTGTGAAAATAATTATAAAAGTTAATAAGTGAAGAGAAATTTGTTTAACTGGTAGGTATATATGTTAATTTTGAAATTGTTCGAGCTAAGGTGGCAAGCTGACCGGTTCAGAAGTATTGGTTAGGTGGGTTGACCTTCAGGATGTCGGATAGATTTTTTACAAAAAATGTACGGGAGCTAGATCCAGGGTGAGCTCTTGGGAAATCTTCGATGATGAAGTCAGTGATGAAATAGAGAGTTTTTAAGGATTGGAAATATGTTAGTCATAAATGTCCTTACCTTGTCACAGAATCAGATGTGGCATTTATAGTATAGACTACTCAATAGGATTTCGTCGTGTCTCCTCATGTGTCTAGCTCTTAATGAATGAAAGTACGTTCACTTGTTATCTGGGCATTGGTTGGTACAATAGTGTAATAACATCAGTCTCTCCAAAAGCAAAGTTCAATGAATCTGAGCTGAAGAACTTTTTGGAAAAGGAAGAGAGCTTGGGAGATTGGGGGCTCTTGACACTTTGGTAGAGGTAAGGAGCTCTCACTATTTTGGTTATGATTGGGTGTTTGGAGGTATCTAGGTGCTCCACTTGTTATTGGTTTGGCCTCCTTATCACGTTAGCTTCTTGGCGAAGCTTTTGGGTCTTTCTTCATATTCTCGGGTTCTGAAACTTCATATTCCTGGTCGTGCCATTTCCTATTAATAATTGGATATTGGAGATGGTGTATGGATCTTGGGAACGTGGCATTGTTGTACTGGGCACATCTCACGAGGCATGTTTGGGTTGTGTATATAAGGTACACTTCTTTCATTTTTATTCACGCTTTCTCTCAAATCCTTAGTGAAATTCTGTTAAATTTTAATCTGAAGCTCAGTTGCTTAGGAGAACCTATTCCACTTCCATTTCCTCAACACCCTCAATAGGTACGAGCTCTTAAACTTGAAACTTTTTCATTTCGTTTATCATCATTCGAGTAGGTCTAGGTCTGTTCCTTCCAAACCAATTAGTTTGGTAGCTACTAATGCTTCTGTTCAAATGGTTTGTCCATCGAGATAAGGGAGACCCGAAGTAGATGGTCGTTTTGGGGCATTGAAAGGTTTAATATATCCTTAACCAAAGGATGGGTCGTTCACCAAGGCTTATGCAGGCGAAGATGGTAAAAGTTCCAGCCAAGAGGTGAATGAAGGTTGGAACTTAGATGACAAGACCTCCTATCTAGATTCTCTCATGAGTAGGGCGAGGATTCTAATGACGATGTGGCTAACTTTGGGGCTTAACAAGACATGGAGGTTATGATGTGTATAGAGAATGATATCTATATAGAGAGGTTGATATATTTAAGTAAGTAATTCTTCAAGCCACTTTAGCCTAGGAGTACACTCAGACAGAGTTCAACAATCACCTATGCCCCTCTCACCTTTATAACTTTTGTCTTTCGAATAATATATCCTTTTATAGTGGGGATTTTGATCGCCAATGGAGATTGTCCCACGCAAGTCGTGCCTAATAAGATGGAGTTCTTGATTACTTTTATTGGGGTCTGCCATGAGTTGGCAATCCGCCTCTCTTTGACAATTTTTCATAATTTGTATTTTATAAAGAACTCTCGTGGGGTGGTGGATCTATTTCTCTGTTCAGAGTCCAATGTACTTATATCAACCAGATGATAATAAGGAATGGAAACTAAAGTACTTCTTTGTTGAGGCACTCGAATGGACTGGTATACTTTACTGTTGGGGAATCCTGAGGGCACGAGGAAAAGTTTTTCGCCGAATGGCTAAAGAATAAGTGCAGAGGTATAAGAAAATCTTAGCCTATCAAGCTTGCCAGCTTCAGGACTTATTCGACACTACCTTCTACACATCTAGTCGATGTCTAGCTACCTTCAAGATCCCTTGTTTTACCTTTGGTCTATCCTGTCCTGGACTCTCATTCTTTTGTACACGAGGATGTTTAGGCTATTTTTTCTATTTTTTGTGGTTGCTAGTGAGTTTTACATTTTCTTTTTGTAGATATGAGACTTACTATTGAGGAGGAGGCCATCTAGCAATGGAGATGCATAAAAAAAAATTGATTCGCGAGAAAACTACTAGGAAGGGAAAAAAGAAGAGCTCCAAAGAAGTTGATCAACTTATTGAGGACCCTTATGCTAGGCCCTCCAAAACTCTTTACTTTTTTGAGCAACCTGAGTCATCTAGTTCACTTATTAGGGAGACATTAGAAGTTTTTGTGATCCCCAACCAACATTTCCCTAATGAACCTATTTTAACTGTCCACCCAGGGGCTTCATTCAATTGCTCTCCTCTGTCTTCTTCTTATGTTTGGCCATCTAAACGTGTCTAAGTGGATGGCTCAGGATGTGGGATCTAGGGAAGGTCGGATAGCTTCACTCTTCCTCATGTTTCAACATGAGAGTTTCTTAAGGTGCACGCCTCTTTTATTGACCTTCCTATCGTGAGCTATTCTATAGCTCGTGGTACCACTCTGCCCATTGAGACTGCTAAAATGGATGGCCTCCTTTTAGAGAATGCTTACATTATAGGCCTTTATGCTTATGTCAAGGTATGTCATTCTTCAATACTTGTCTTTTTGCTACTTCTCTTCCTTTGTTTTTGTTTTATGTCGTTATGTTAAAATAATGTGTAGGGTATCCAATACTAGGCCTCCCTTTATGCTCGCCTGAAGAAGGCTTTTGAGGATGCTGAATATTCTAATGACAAGCTAATCAGGTTGGTCTAGGAACTTGAGCATGTGAAGGGTGTTACACCCCTTATAGAGGCATGACTGGCAAGAGAATTAGATAACCAAACCTCCGTAATCCTGACTTTACCACAACTGGATATATATGACTCATGACTAGACCAATATATAAAGACAAATTTTATAAAACATAAGTTAATTGTAAAAGTTTGTTTATTAAAACATTTAACAATTTACTAAAAAATTTGACAGAAGTTTCCCGTATAGTAAAACATGCCATATAATATAAACAATATATACTCTTATTTTTATACAATCACAACAACAATAATAATGACAATAAGGAGCTCAGCTCCGATACTCATCACAATAACACATAATTAGACTATTACAAAACATAAGACCAGGCACTTCATAGCTTGAGTGTGACTGCAAACTTTCATCATTGGCTTCAAGTCTGACATCCTGGGCAATACCTTGCCGTACTTTGTCGGCAGGTCACGAGCTCGGCGACACCATACACTAAACTCCTGTTACTAAAAAAAATTCCCAAGAAAGAGGTGAGCCATACGAATTCTGTAAGTAAAAAATCGTACCCAAAAGGTACTGGCATCATTCAACACCAATGTTTTGAGACCCAGACCAGCCCGGCTTGTCGAACCTGTCAGATCGTAACCCGGGTGCTATCCCAGGCCGAATTAGGCCAAAAACCCAGAATAGCTGTTGACTCGGCCTAACTTGGATTGACCCGGCCTACCCGAATGACCTGGACGACCTAAGCACAATTTTAAGACCTGGCCAAGATTTAAAAAAAACAAAAAAAAACAAAAAAAAAAAAAATTAAATAAAAGATGCTAATAATTGAATATTTTTATTTTGTTTTTAGTTTTTATTTATACTTTTCTTATTTATTGTTTTTTATGTCTTATTTGACATTAAATTATTATATGTACATGATATATATATATATATTAAAACAAATTATTATTTTTAATTTGGGTTGATCCGGAAGTTGACCTGGAACCCAGCTCTTGTTCAGGTCAACCACTAGGTCAGGTTTCAAAACACTGTTCAACACACGTATATAATATATAATCAATTAATATCATTAATGTCAAAATCATTAAAGTTACACTTACATGATTACGAAAACATAAGCTTAACAATCATAGTTCAAATAAGACTCTATATAATTCAATCCAAATAATCAAAGTAATTCAAAGAACACAAATCAAGCAAAGGGCCAACTGAGTAACTCAGCCCAGCACACCACTTTTACCTAGCAGTTTTGCACCCGCACACCAAATAAAATCATAAATAAAGTCACTGAAATACAGAATCACTGAATCTCCTTCTTTAAATCCATCCACCGGGGCTGAGCAATCAATTCTTTTAGAACACTAATTAGAATCAGAATATTTCAAAACATTCTTGGTGCACAAGGATTTTATTTCAGAAATAAAAATCATTTCGAAAAGAAAAACACTTCATTGGCCCTTATCAACCACTAATAATTTCAAACATGAACATCATTCAAATAGTTACTCATAGTAATATGATTCTTATTTATCACTATATAACATATATATACAAAAATTCATCAAACAATCAAACACACTAATCCAGCAACCAAAGGGTAACAACTAACCACTCACCATTTATTGATCTCATTTGTCACTTACTCTTGCGTTCATGAATGTCGTTGATTCAATAACACTTTCTGAAGCTGCAATTATATTTTTCAAGTATTATTAAGTTTATCAACTTTATAAATTATAACATTTTAATCACAAAACCATTAAGTTTCAAGTATTTATTTAAAGCTTACTCATTTTAGACATTTTCATAACCTCCCCTGGATATATGTTTGATTTTAACTTACATCTTTACCCAATTCAATAAAACCAAGTTTACAAATTAACTTTAGGAAGTTAGCTATGTTTCTTATTTAGAAAATTTTCCTAAATCAGTCTTGAACTCACTTAATTCCTCACATAAACAAAAACAGGGCTCTTATAAAATTTCTAGTTGCCAACCTCTGATTCCGATACTTATAGAATTCTCATACTTAGGAATTAAATTATGAAACTTTTCAATTTAGTTTTTTTTTTTTTTTTTTTCTCAAGATGTTAGGAACATTTCGTCTTTAGCACTCTATTCCTAATTTATCGTTTAGGAGCCCCTAATATCAATTACTTCAAAATTGGTTCAGTCAGGACATGAAAATTACAACTATGATTTCCAACACATTCAAAATACATACAATATAGAATTAAGACCTGCATCACTCTAAATTTGTCCTTTCATATATTAGGAATAACTTTTATTCAGAGGTCCTAAGCTAATTCTAACCACAACCCTCGATGAAAATTTTCGGACTGACTGAAGCTCCTCTAAAATCTTGCACGGACCTAGCTGTAGTCCAACAGCTCAAACGATCAATATACTTGGAACCAGATTACGAAATTTTTCATATATCATCACAAGACAATAATTTACACTTTCTCTTTAGAACTCCTAATTCAATCCATAAGACACTCAAAATACATGATTTCTCTAGCTCATAAAATCTGGCTATGTTTCCCTTTTATTAACCATTCTAATATTAACATTTACTTTCCCATCTTATTGAAACTACAAGCAATCTAGAGGTCGTTTAAAGTTGCAATGTTGGAAATTCTATAGCCATGTACATTCAATTACATTAGAAAGCAGAAGACATAAACTTCCACATCTCATCCAAAAAAGTTAATTCATTGTAATGTCCCTGATTCACCGCTATAAAGATTTTACCATTTTTACTTCTATAAGTGGAAGTTGAACTCCACAATGACCACATGCTTAGCCATTGTCTACACAACCAAGGACATTAGAAACAAAGAAGGAAAGGAAAAGAATAAAACCAAAAAAATAAAATTGCATTATATACTAGCCTGGAACAAGTAGAGTCCCACAAGACAGATGAGGATGTAGTTCATGGCCATGAAGATTCTAAGTTAAGGCTCTTTCCCCATCAATGCATTTCTCACACTCTTGTCCCAAAAGGATCTAAACCAATCAAACCTTAGAACTTCAGTTCCAGTTAACTATACAAGAAAAACCTACCATTACTACTATCTTAATATTGCTTAGTGTTCACTGGACTTACCACCAACTAGTATCTTACAAGGCAATATAATCACGAGTTGCCTTCTATATTGTATTTAAATATCATAAGAATATCTCGAACTAAAAGCAACATGCTTGTTTGTTTATTTAGCTACTGATTTTTCTTTTTTTCTTGCTAGCTATTGTTTCTAGTTTAATTTGATTCCAAACCAGTATAATTTTATTATATATATATTCTACTTAAGGAATTAAGATATGAATAGATTGCATTTTAATTAATTAAAGTTTTTAATTAATATTCTTGTTTACTTGTTCAGTTAATTGCATTTCAATCTAAAGTAGTATATTCAAATTCCAAAACCAAATAATTAGAAGAAGAGAATATTACAGATTACCATTATGCGTTCATAATGATTTTGTGAAAATCTTAATTAAAACACACAGATTTACCTTTTATTGTCTCACAATGTATTCCCTTGTCAAGATCAGGTACATCCATGTAGAATATGTACTCTTTAAGATTATCCAAGATGCCCAAAAATTTTATCTATGATAATGGCAATTGGATCCCATCGCTTAGCTCAGCAGGGAGCTATCACTAAAAGAATGACATCAATAAAAGAAATGGCAGGCGTGAATGTGCTATGCAATGATAAAATTGGAATTCTAACATTGAATAAGCTAACAGTAGATAAGAATCTAATTAAGGTGTTTGATAGAAGAATTGACATAGATACTATTGTTATCCTTTTGAGGTATCATGAAGGTTCTTGAGGTGAAGCAATGATTGATTGAGGAGGAACAACCAAGGGAGTGTATATGTAAGAATTAGATTTCAGATACTCCTTAACTTTCTTGAGAAACCTCTTATTTTTCTTGATGGGTTCTTTTAATTTCATTCCTGTAGCAAAGGAACGACAGTCTTAGGTGGGTGTAAATCAAATGTTGGGGAGGAGATTAGATAAGCAGAACTTGTGGGTGTCGGATTGCGATAATCAAACAACTCTCTTGAGCAGGTATCATGATGCCTCACTTAAAGGTCTTCTTTTTTCTGAACTCCTAGCATTCCTCTCCTCCATTTTCTTTGCCTTTTTTTTGTAACAATCTTTTCACTCCGAACTGAATGTCTTTTACTAGGAAAGTAGTTAATAGGTGAGTCTAAACCAAGTGTCCGTTGGTGAAGGTGTCATCACGTCGTTTAGCTTTCAGGTATACAATTTTGTAGGCGTGGTAACAAGGAAGACTGTAAATCTGCAACAGCTAGAGTGGGAAGGACAGCTAGGCTGCAGGTTCTAATTTTTGGTGTTGAATGGCCAAGGTAGACAGCAAGAAGAGAGGGACAAGAATAGCTGCCAAGAGAAGCTACAAAGCTTGGCTGGAAGAGGAATCCACGAGGACAAAGGCAGAGAACTAAAGCACTAGAAGAATTGAGACACAAGGGATGAAAACCAACTAAAAAGAAAAGAAAATGAAGGAGAAAAGAAGGGAAAGAAAACAAATAAAGTAAAGTAAGGTCTAAGTCATCTTAAAGTAGTGGTGTAGATTTTTTCTTCTATATTAAATGTGTGGTGGAAAACAACTCTTGCATTTCACACATGTTTATATTTGTTTGTATATATATATATATATTCATACAAGTGTTTCTCTTCTTTAATTTTTTACTTTGCAACGAGTTACATACAAACATTCTAATATGCGTTATTGTAGCGAGTTATATCATATTTAATTATATTGTTATTTATTTATTTACTTTACTTTTGTATTTAGTTATTTTTCACAACTAAAAGTTATACATTATATCTAAAATTTGATTTTTATGATACCAAGTTATAAGGTTATGACTAAGGGCTTACTGATCAAGGTTAAGGAGGATGCCTATTAGGGTATGATTGCTCTTGGCCAGGTTCGAGAGCTTAAGAGCTAACTTAGTGACTTGAATGTTCATTCCCCTATGTTGGAGGAGAATGCCACGATCAAAAAGGATTTTTTTGTTTTTTTTTTTTTTACTGTCAACAGAAGGTTGCCCAGATGAAGGCAAACTTTAGAGATGCCACAGATTAAAGAGGAACTAGAGGTGGTGAGGAAGGAATTACAAGATACAAAGAATTCCCTTATGAACATTCAAGAGAATAGTAATACCGTCGTTGCAATATTCTAAAACTCTGAAGAGTGTTGCCAAATGATATATAATGAAGGCAGCTAGCTCTTTGGGCGATCTTGGATCCAGTGCCACGAGTGGCTCAAGAGAGAGAATATCAAGCTCAAAGTCAAATTTTTGATATGTAATTATTAGGGTTGAATTTTGATGGATATTTGGTGGTTTAACTTTGTATTTACAATGTTATGGTGTTCTTGTTCACCTCGCTTTATTCTTTCTAGTTCGTTCTTGTTTAATTGTTTGGGTGTTTGTGCCTATTATACATAACTAACTTGCGAAAAAACTTAACCTCTTTTAACAAGTTCATTGTCATAGTTTGAATTTGTTGATCTCTCCCAGCTCTTGTTCATACATTTAGGTTCTATAAGGCCTAACTCCTTTTTTAAGCCTTCACACCATTAGAGATTAATTATCTAAGTGTGGTCTAATAAGCCCGATTATCATAGCTAGCTCTACAATCTGGTTGGGGTGTCACCTTGCTAGCATAGGGTTCAACTTTTATAGTCTAAAAGGCATAACACTTCCAAGTGTTTAATTGTCCGTCTGAATTGACTCAAGGAGCATTCGATGTCGCAAGACTGTGGCCTATTGAACGTGCTGACAAACACCACGAGCACCAGGAGAGGAAACCTAGCATTTATGCGACTAGTTTTATTCGCACTTTGTAAAATTCGAAGGTCTTATTTTCATCCTGAGTTTTTCATTTGGGCCCTATTCAAGTTCTTTGTGAGGATTGTGCCCTTTAGCCATTATCCTGTGATCATTATAAAACAAATTCCATACCTCTATAAGCTGATAAAATACAACAAGTAAAAGTCCTCGATGTACTAGGTAGATAAATCACTGAAAATATTTCCCAAGGTGTTGGGGACGATCTTTCATGCCTCTGGATGTTCTTAGTCGGGCCACTTCGATCACTTGGTAGGGGCCCTCCTAATCTTCTTTTAGCTTCCGGTTTGAGTTTCTATTTATCGAGAAGTGAGAACTGGTATAAGTGAAGCACGAGGTTGCCTATCCACAGAAGTCTCTCCCTTACCTTGTCATTAAAGAATTTTGCTATGTTTTGCTAGTAAACAACCATTCTAATCTGTGCCTTGTCCATCGGTTAATCAATCAAATATAGGTTATTTTTCATTTCCCCTTAATTCTTGCTTTGTTAAAAAAAAAATAGTCCATAAAGAGGGGAGACATATCTCTACTAGGATTAATGTTTACATTCCATATGCCAGGCTAAAGGAATTTCATGAATAGTCATTTTAGGCATCGTCTTGTATGACCAAATGACTTGTTGCAATTGCTTTTCCCAGTCTAGCTTTTTTGTATTTATCTTTTTCTTCATCTCATTGAGTAAGGTTCTCTTGATGGCCTCAGCTTGCCCATTTGTTTAGGGATACTCCACCTAATTGAAGAGCAGGTCAATTCCAAGTTTAGTACATCAGGTCTATTATAATCCTTACAACCTAGTAACGTAATAATCGAGTTTTAGAGATGATGCGTAAAATTTTAGCTATAAAATGACAAATATATAAATAAATTAAATAAGTTACAGTGTAATTGGATATGCTAGAACTTAATAATTTAACGTACGTTTCAGGTTACGACATGTAAGTCGTCATGACGAAATAAATAATTATTTTTCATAAAGTAAACTAAAATAAAAGGTTATTGAATCTATGAATATATATGTATGTATGTATATATATATATATATGTATGTATATATACATGCATGTAAATTAATTTTTATCACCTAATTGATTAATTTATAAAATGTAGCTAATTGTAAATTTATTATCGATGAGTAGAACAAATGTGTAATCAATTTAAATACTTAAGATATAAGTGTTATAGCTCGATATTTTTAGTGTACACTGTGAAATGTTTAAGTACACTTTAAAATGTTGGTATGTAACTTGTTATGATTATAAATAAATAATAATAATAATAATTAAATAAATAAAGAAAATGAAGATTTGTATATATCTACTCATAGCTCAAACTAAACTAGAACCACAATTTTATATAGTTAACTTAAACTTTTTTTCTAATTTTGTCCTTTTTCCTTTCACTTTTAATTTTCTCTCATTCTTCCCATTTTGTTCCATTGCTTTTTGACCTGTGCACTGCCATAGTCCCTTCTAGAGAATTCAGTCCCTCTTTCTTGTGCCAAGGGAGAGATTTCAGCCATTCCTTCTTGTCTAAGCCGAGTAATACTTTAGCTGAGAGAAACCGTTTGTTTTTTTTTCACTGTTTTGGGTTGTCTTTTGGTTGGTGAAGCTGTTAGATGGATTAGGGAAGGAGATGTTGGCTGCTTTGTGTATTGTTGCTGCTTGGTTTGAAGAGAGTGTATACCCTTTTGCTATTTTACTTGTTGGAGTTGAATTGAGTGAATATTTTCTTACTCCAAACCCATCAATTTACTGCTAAGTTTGAGTTGAGAACCTCTTTCCCTGTTTTGCTGTCCCTTGTATCAATGCTTTGGCTGGTGGTTTTGGGGAAATTGCTACATTTGGAAGCCATCAAATTGGCCTTACCGTGGCCTTGAGGGTGAGATAGATAACCAGTAGGTGTATGTTGGCAGTACCACAAAACGGATACTTGGAAGGAGTCTATCTCAGCACTTTTAAAAGGAAACCTGTTACCTTCCAAAGATGCCACGTCTGGTCGTGACTTGAAAGAAAATTCCTCTAATTTCCTTTTGTGTTGTTTTGCTCAAAGAATCAAAAGATTTAATTGATAAAACAGGGGTATGCTCATTTCGCCAAACCAAATTCATTTCAAGTTGTGACTTGGCTTAGACAAACCCTGTTTTGCCGTCACCAGCAAGACAGTTTGGCTGGTTGTTGCTATCCATGACTTATGGCGTGAAGATGGTGACTTGTCGTAGCCTTAAGGCGTGCATATGGTGGGCAACAGTTGAGTGTGTGTTAGAACAACCTCAAAACAGCAACAATAAGTGGCGTTTATGTCATGTTTATGCCCAATATCATACCCTGTTTTAGCTGTTGGAACTGAGTTAGTGAGGTCTGATTTGTGACTTTGGAGGGTGGTAGGAAGAAGTACCAGCTGCCTAAATTGATAGCAAAGGACTCTTTCTCAATCCATAAGTAAGTGTCTTTTTATTTAGGTTATGATACCTTGTTGTAAATAATTCAAGTCCTTTATGCGCTAATAATGAAAATTAATGGTAGTAGAAATAATTAAATGATTAGTGTGATAGAATTTACAACTTGTAGGTGATAAAATAGTATGTGTAATTAGAGGTTTATTTGAATATATGTGTAATGTGACAGGATTGATATTAGAAAGTGACAATTTAAGTTTTTGATTGATGCTAAATTACTGATACAACCTTGATTCTAATTGGATTAGGAGTAATGTTAGTGAATTAGTGCTGAAGTGAAAAGTATGAATTGGAGCTTGAAGGTGGTGGAGAATGAGTGTTAAGTGGGTTCTGAAGGGTGCAGGGGGAAAATTTCATGGGTAATAGAAATTTGGTATTTTGAGTGTCTTAGGGGTAGAATTAAATTAAATGTTTAAAAGATAAAATGTAGTTTATAGTCTTGAAATGTTGTCTACAAAATTTTATATCTTGGTTCTAAGTATGTTGTGAGTTAGAGCTGTTAGACTCCAGCTAGTTCATGCAAAATTTTTAATGCTCTGTTTTTGGTTCATGTAAGAAATTGAGTGGGTTCAATACTGGTTTTAGAAAATATTTCCAAATAATAAAGATAGATATACTTGTCTATTAATAAACGGAATTGGGTTCACTTTTTCTAGAGAAAGTTATGTTTAATTAACTAAGGTAAAGTCAAATCTATCAAAAATATTGTGTTTTGCAGAATTTGATGCAACTTCAAAAAATAAACTGTATTGATATACAAATCTAAAAATTACAAACTATATACCATTATAAATCTACATGTTTCTATTATTTTATAAATTTTACGAAACTGGATTCAGAGTTTTCTAGATAAAGATATGACCATTAAAGTGGACACTGGTCCAAACCCTAAGTTTAGACAGTCTCAACATCTCTAACTCACTAAGTGCTATCTATTTTTTTAACGGTTTCTTCTACCCTATACATTGTCCAGACATTTAAAATGTCTCTTCATTATTAACCCTATCACATAAAGTTCAATTCATATTAATTGACATGTAACAGCTTAATGGAAAACTTTCATAAAGAAACTTATACAAGTTGAGATATAAGCTTAGTAATTAAAAGATTATAACAATAATGTTTATGAACTAAGTATTATTTAGGAATATGAATTTCAGTTCCGGATTCTAATGTGGACCTGATGAGATGCGTGGACACAAATGTGAGTAACGAATGGAATCGGTTACGGGTGAGTGGTTAATTGCTGCATTTAGGGGCTAGCTTATTATGTTCAATTGTATGTGTATTTAAATAAATGTGCTATTACCATATTTTAGTGAGTTAATTGAATCATGCTTATTTGAAATTGTTTGTGATTCATAAGGGCCAACAAAATGAGATTTTTTTTAGCAATGATTTTATCTCAAAAATAAAAAATAAAAAAAACTAAGTGCACCTAGGAAATTTCGATTTGAAATCCTGAATTGTTCTAATTCTGATTAATGTTTTTTTATATATGAGTGCTCAGCCCTGGTGGGATGAATTATGTACAGAGATTAAATTGTTGTGCGGGCACGTAAATGTCCGGCAAAGGGTGAAACTATTGTACGGGACTGAGTTATTCATTGGCCCTTTGTTTGCTTTGTATGTTGTGATTGCTTTGATTAGTTTATGGATCTGTGAATCATATGAATTATGAATTTATGTCGATTAAATAAATATACGTGTATTTTGAATTAAATCATAATGGTACTATCTATGTTATATACATGTGTTGAGTGATGCTAGTACCCTTTGGGTACTATTTTCTACTCACAGAGTCCGTAGGACTCATTCATCTAGTAGATAATTTTTTTTTTCAAGAATCCAATACAAGGTGTTGTCGAGTTTGTGACTTGTCGACAGAGTATGACAAGATATTTTTTTCCAGAATCTCAGACTTGAGGTTAAGGATGGAAGTTGTATTCACACTAGAGTTGTGGGTGTTTAATTTAGTAGGATGTATTAGTCTAGATACTTGTCGTTGTGTGGTTGTGTGAAATCAGGAACACATGTGTTCGTATTTTGTGGCATGACATGTAAATTTTCAGTAAATTGCTATTTGCTCTAGAAAACAAACTTTTACCGTGAATTTCTTTGTAAAAAAAAAAAAAAAAAATTAGTTCTATTTTGTAGTTAGGTCAAAAATCGTGTTGTTATTTTGTCTGGATGCTAGGGTTACAGAGGGTTAGTTATCCAATCCTCCGGCCAGTCATGCCTCCATGAGGGGTGTGACAAGGTCTTTGTTGGTCTACTGTCAAATTATTTTCCATGGTTGGTCATAATTGCTATGAGGAATCCAAACCTACAAATGATGTTCTTCCATAGGAATTTTTCCACTACCTGAACCATGATATTCGTTATTGCTTATACTTTTACCCATTTGTAAAGTAGTCACATGTTACAAACATTAACTTTTTTAGTTTGACATTTCTACCAATGGGAAATTGTCTAAGAATGTATAATCCCTATATGGTGCACGGCCATGTGCTTTTGATTGAGGTTAATGGTTGGGACAGTTTATTGGGTACCCAAGTCAACCTCTGCCACTTGTCTCACTTCTACACCCTGGGGCGTGCTTTTGGATGATTGACTAGTAGTATCCCATTCTTATGATATTTTGGGCCAATGATTAGAGGTCAATATGAGATCCGTAGACTCCCAAGGGGACTTTTAAAACAAACTCAGCTTCTTCAGGTCTTAGACACTTTTACAATGGCTTGGTATAAGACCTATTGTACAACATGTCGTTAACCAGGAAATACCTTGTTGTTGTTAAATTGGGTGTTCATGCTTCATTTGGATCTTCAAGCATGGCTCCCGTTAATAGGTATTAAATGATATGGGTAATCCATGAGGGCCCTGGTACGTTGGTGGTCATCACCTTGATATCCTTATAGCTCTGTTTTAAGAGTGTTTGGGTTAATAATAGCCCATCCTTTCCAAGGTTTAGGTTTTCTTGGAATCTTGAAAGCTTTTCTGCTCTAGTGTTTTCCAAGTATTGCACCTTGGCAACCTTTTTGCTATGAACTAGACTTCATTCAAGCTAAATGTATCACTGTTGGTTTAGAAACTAGAGCAACATATGAGAATGTTGTGAAAATTATAAGTTGGTGTAACAACCACACTAAGACTGTAAAAACAAATTTTGCGATGATCAATGCTTATTTCAATGAACTATTTCACAGTATATCACAAGGGATGAGATAGTTAGAAAGGTAATTCAAGGAGAAGCACATCAAGAAATGAACAAAGAAATGTCAAGAGCTAAAATTGAATGGACAGCCTCTGATTCTTGAGTCTCTATCATGATAAATCATTCATTTTACTTTTAAAGTATATTCTTTTTCTCTTATTACTTTATGTCCTCTTAATTAAATCATTTTTTTCTTTTGATTGCCTAATTCTTTTTTAGATAACAAAATAGGGGAGAAAGAAATAAATATGAGTATGACTACAATTATAATAAAAAGAACCATAGCACAGATCAAGGGGCTGGTTTCTCTAAAATATATATATATATATATATATATATATATATATTTCTAAACATGCTTAATATTTAATTATATTTTGTAATTTTTGAAATTTTTCAAAATTTATATTTCAAGAGCAAAATAACTGTTGAACCCTAATTTTATCCACTTTTTTATTTTACATGTGCTAAATAAAATCAGACAAGAACGAGTAATCTCTCGTAGTGACCCTTTTCAACTAATCTTAATGGATCTCAACAATAGCTAAAAGAAAAATTGCAGTTGAACAAGCGATACAAGATAATAAGTGTTAGAATGCAAGTGGAATTTATTCAGTTAAACCTTAAGTGCTATATGACAACTAATAATTTTAGACTAAAATGGAAATCTAATGAAAATTGATGCAAGCATTAAAAGCAAGTCAGTAATCACTGAAATAGAATTTGATTTACTGCTAAAGGTAAAAAATTTGCAACTGAAGTTTCCTATGACAAAATTTTTGATTTCACTAAATCGAAGCAATTGACCATTTTCTTTATATCAGAATAGTACAAACTCAAAATAAAATTCAAAATCAATATTTGTACATGTACATAATGTTATCTCCTTGTCAACTCAAATGATGAAAAAAGTTCATGTGATACAAATGTCTGCACCCCAAAAAGTCATGTTATGCAAACCACAATACTCTAACAAGGTGTTGCTCACTGTAAATTAAGGATCTACATCAATAAATAGTGTTTCATATATGTAATGGGCATATCAGCTGAGTAACGACTCTTTGGTTAAAAGTATAAATTATAGAGCTCTATAAAAAGAACAGAGAGGGGTATGAAGCCAAGAAATGGAAATAGCTAAATGTCAAAGACACTTAGGCTGATAAGCTAGAAGATGATGAATGAATGAAATGTGAGAAATCACTTCAAAAGGAAGGAACCCAAACTGAAAAATCATTAAGATACTCTACAAACTTAAACCTTTAGATCATCACCCTATACAAAGAGCCAAATTTTCATATCTTTGCTCTATTATAAACTCAATCAAAGCATAGAAAGATTTTGAGATTTAGTATAAATATGTATTGATCAAAAGCTTCCGTACAAGAAAAAGACAAGTTGTTTAACTTGTGTGAAAAGGCACTTACCTCCCCGTAACTAATAGAGGGTATTGTTCTCCTTCAAAATGAATAAAGGATAATGGTCTCCTTGCAATCACCAGAGGTCTATCTTCTCCGTGGAATTGACAAGATGACAGTGCTCTCCTTGTAACTGACTAAAAGGCAGTGGTCTCCCTCTAACTGAGCAAAAGGTTGATGATTCCCTAAATTAAAAATATCAATGGTTAATAAAATTCTCAAGTGTGATCTTGAGGAGTGGACTAGCTAGGTTTTTTGCTAAACCACTGTAAAAATTGTGGTGTCTCTACCTTTACTTTGTTCGTTGCTTTCTGGTGAACTTTATTTTTAAATCAAATCTCTCAAAAGAAAAAAGATTACAAAAACATAGCATTTTTAATCCAAAAACTATCCACCCCCTATACTTTGTCTAACTGGGCCAATAAGCTATGTGACAAGCTTTACCAAAAAAATTAAATACACGATTTGCAGATCTAACAGAAAAAGTATTATTAGACTTGTGTGCAGTGTAAAAATGACATCTAAGTCCATTTTCATCAAATGCACATTTTTGACTACTTAGCAAAATGTCTAAATTTGTCTTTCCATTGACAAATTTTGTTAAGTATTAGTCAAGTTATTTATTTTCTTTTAAGTTGCTGATTTTCAGGATCAACAAATGAAGATACATGCATATATGTTGATCTGAAAGTTGTTTTAGCTTTAGCATACGTTTGAGATTTTATCTTAGAAGGCATCATGCAAGTCATCAAATGAGAAAAATGATGTTACCTTATAAGCTACTTGATTAGCTGATTCATCAGTTGTTCGTTCTATCAATTGATCATTTGCATCTTTAGTTGGTGGATGAATCAGCTGAAGTCAAGAGACATGTGTTGGCTTCTTCTTCTTTTCCAATGCTCTCATATAAGTTATCTCTATATCACTTCATATGACAATCATTGCTCTTTTCTTTTTAGAGTATGAGTGAAGTTTCTTCCTTTTTGGACATTCTTTCTTCATGTTTCTAGGTTCTTTATAGTTAAAGCAAATGGGAGCTTACTTCATTTCATTTTTGAACTCCGTCATTCCATCATTTTTTCTGAAAGGTTTTCTTGATGACCCTTTGTTAAGGAACCTTTTAAATTTTCGAGTGATTAAGGCTAGGCCAACATCTTCTTTTCCAAATTCATCAGAGGAATCTATGTAGTCTTTTGAAACAATTTTAAAGGCTATAGATTTTCTTTTTTAATGTGTTCCTTCAATTTCGTCTTCTTGTTTTTCATGCATTTCATGAGTTACCAAGAAACCCAACAGCTCCTCTAAAGTTAAGATTTCAAGGTTCTTAGCTTTCTTTATGGTTGTCGTCTTTGTTTTCCAATTCTTTAAAAGACAATCAAGGATTTTCACTACCATCTTTTCTTTTAAGTAGACTTTTCAAAATTCTTTCAACTCATCAATGATATGATGAATATGGAAAAACATCTCAAAGCTAGTTTCATTAGTTTTCATTTTGAAGCCTTCATAACCATGTACAAGCATATTTATTTTAGACTTTTTTACTTAAATTGAGCCTTTGTGTGTGACACTTATCTTATGGAAGATTTCATAGGCTAATTTGTTCGAAATTTCATATGTGGGTTGTCATTAATTGTATGGTTTTAGTTTTAATAAAAACGGGCTTAAGATTTGGTCCACTTGAGACATGCTGGTAAAATCCCATATGGTTTATGTGATTATTTTGGATAATGCTAAGCACACTTTTTGTTAGTTAGATGTGGATTGACAGTAAGTGTAAGTTGAGTGACTTTAGAAGTCTTTAATGGGAGGACTCTTAGGGTTTATTTGACAATAAATAAGCTATGTCCCCTCTCTCTCAATATACGTATTTTGTCCCATTGATAGTTGCCAGTAAATACAAAAAGTACATAAAGGAAGATCTGACTGTATAAACATTCTACTAAGGCGTGCTTATTTGAGATTTTACATATCTGCCGCTATGGCTTAATCAGGTACATAAGCTTTATTATTAATTTGTTCTAAATTCATGTATGTGATCCATTAATTATTTTACATGATTCATAACCTGAACATATATATGTTGAACTCATCTACATCTAATGCACAAATTAAAATAACATATTCATGCTTTAACAATAAATTTTGTCTTTTGTATATATTTCTCATCCTATTTGATTCTATCTTTGGGAACAAATTCTCTTATGATATTTTTTGCCATTGGGAGACAATCATATGCGATTCAATCCCAAACATTAAAGTCAATGGCCTGCATAAAGATACTCATTTGTATTTTTTTTTAAATTAAAATTTTGAATATTAAACAAAATGGGTCTAGAAGAAGACTAACCCTCGTCAAGAGAAACACTCATGTTTTTCTTTTTAAAATCTTTTCACAGTTTGTTAAATTTATTAAGAAAATATATTATACAACCTATTTTGATATCAATTGTTAATTTAAAATTAGATAAATTAGAGAGGGTGAATACTTTTTCTATTAAAAATAAATCATTTTAAAATCAATAAGTAATTACAAAATAAATTATGCAAATCATTCATGTGCATCAATTTAATAAATAAACAAGTAGTGGATGATCAACTGCTTATTTTCTGTACCTTTTATTTTACTTGATGACGTCCTTCTAAAACAGTTTTTTTAACTTTATGATGTTCAAGGTGACATGAGATCTCACACTATTTTTATTTTTGATATATAATTTATGCAGTGCCATTTTTAAATTAAAAAAAAAAAAAAAAAAGATACTGTTGACTAAAGTTTTGTCTATTGATGCAGTTGATTAGTCATTATCGCTTATCAGCATAGCAAAAGTGGGGACCCAGATTTCCTGGTCCCCGCCCAAGTGGCTCTCATATCATTGTGGCTTTCTGCTTTTCTCTTAATTTTTTATTTTCCTTTTTCAGATCGTAGCTTTTGTATGGTTTTTTTCTTTTTCAACGGAAACTTTTGCACATAGATTAGTTATGCTTAGCTCATGGCTGACCTTGAAGCCCATGGTATGGTATTATTTATTATATAATAAGATTCCAAAGTCTTTGTTAATTTGTCGTCTTTTAATCATAGGTGTTAATGTTAAATTAGTTCCTGGGTTGGGATAAGATGATTTTTGAGTAATTTTTGTGGTCAATGTATTTGGATAATGAGACGAACTCCTTGAGTCCTATAAAATAGAGCATTTGAGCTAGGTGCTGGATAAATTTTCTAAATCTTAAAACGATTAAATGAGAAAAAAAAAATTACAAAATCACAGATATATCAAGAGAGAATTAATTAGATTTTCACCTGTCTTTTTTTTTTTTCTTGCTTTCTGATTGAGGGGTGTAAACATGTATATAAAGGAAGAGAGTACTATCACAGATTACCTGAACTGTTCATGCTATCATGTGTTGGGACGACTGCCACATGACAATCCCTCTTTGGTGTTATTATATTATATTAACAATAGGTATCTTGAAATTTTAGTGAACCTTAGTATTTATCATGTTATGTGAAATGACAATAGCTGTCATTCAAAATTGAGAGAATTAACATTCTCCTGCTTACATATATATTTTTTACATTAGAAATAAAATTGTTACATATATATTTTTTACATTAGAAATAAAATCTTCAATTTTATTTGGAGGAATAATTTTTATTCAATCTCTTAATTATACTTAAATATAAAAGAAAAATTAAATACATATATAAATCTGAAAATGACCACATATACGCACTAATCATGAGAAAAAAGATACGACTAGAGCTAGATGATGAGATTGAGATCAATTATATTTTATTTTCTTCTTATTTTGATACAATCATGTAACTGTAATTGATCAAAAGAATTATACTTCAACAAAGTAATTTCCATGGTTGATTTTTAAGCTGATGAAGATCTTGGCATGTCTAATAGGCGTAAGAGGAGTTATAGAAATTTTATTTTCTATTTAGATGATAATAAGATAAAATATAATTTGTTTATCGGTGAAGAAAAAACACAAAAGAGAACTTTTGATGCGAAAGCAAAGTTTTGAATAATGACTTTCCGATGGATAAAAATTTATTAATTTCTTTTTTTAATTTTTAAATTATGCTATTTCTTTTTTGGGTTTGAGAGAAGGCCAGAAATCAAACCCACAACCAGAAGTGGGGAAAAAAATTTTAAATTCTAGTATCATACCACTTAAGTTATGCTCAAACTAATTTTAATTTATGCTTTAACCACTAAAAAAACATATTACATTCAATTCATAAAATTTAAGATTTGTTAGAATAGAGATTTAAGGAATAGAGGTTGTTTTCTCTAATTTTTAATAATTTTAGGAATTTTGAGAGTGAAAAGTGTACTTTATTGTAAATTTAACCGATCAATTGCACTTTATTCTCACGAACTAACACTCATTTTGTTATAACCCTCATGAACTAATAAATTAGGCATATAATCCCTTATTTGAGTCATAATTAGCATTAACCCTCACTCATCCAAATTAGTCGTTAAATCTAACAAATTAATTTTTAAATGACTAAACTATCCTTATTATAATTTTTTTTTATGTCTTTCACTTTTTATATCTTGTTTCTTCTTTTATCTTTTCTTCTTCTAGAAATTAAAATCTTCATATTTATCTATTTTTAGTATTTTTTTTTTTTTTTTTTTACTAGTAGCAATGCATTAATAAGAAAATAAAAATTTTGATGAAAAAATTATCATTAAAATGCAAATTGAAACAACTTGTATAATTTCTATAAATGAGAAAAACAAAAATTAGTAAATCTATTGATAATTTAAATATTATGATAAGAAAATAAAAATTATGAAACATTCAAATATTATTTGTGTATGCTAAAATTGAATCAATATAGAGAATTTAGTTTCATAGAAAATGAAAAGAAAAATATATGAAGAGAAGATATAAAAAAAATAGATTATAATGAGGGTAATTTAGTCTTTTATAAGTTAATTTGTTGAATTTAATGACTAATTTAGATGAGTGAGGATTATTTGCTAATTATTTCTCAAATAAGGGGATTATATGTATAATTTAATAGTTCATAAGGGTTATTACAAAATGAGTGATAGTTCATAGGATAAAGTGCAATTGACCCAAATTTAATTATTCATATTACTAGAATGAAATGTAGAATGAAGTTAAAATAATTACAAGTTAATAAGTGTGCAGAAAGTTGTCCGATTGTGTATAATTTCTAGAAACCCGATACTACACAAAGGGCATAAAAATTCCTTATTAAGAAATTAGTGACCACTATAACTTATAAAAAGTTATTCAGAGGTTAAATTAAATTAAATTAAATTAAAGGGAACATTTGATATATATAATTTTTATTTCTGTGGCACACTTGTCAAAAATTTTATATATTCAATTATATTTCTAAACTAAAAGTTTGACCTTATATCATAACCATTGATCCAAATAGATTTTTGTTTCTTTTTACAGGTCTTATTCGTCTTCACGGTTGTGCTAATACTCCCAGAATCATAAACGAACTTGCATTTGATAGTTTTATCCCCCAAATCTAAATTTTTAAAGTTTTTGCCTTGAAACTAAAATTTTGCCTCCCAAACCCAATTTTACAAAGTTTTTGCATTTAAACTATAATAAACTAAAAATTTTACATTATGAATACATACCTCAGATAGTTGAGGTGGTGGTGTCGGAGGTGGTAGATGTACCCAGCTCTCTCCTAATTACAAACTCCATTTGCTGTGGAGTGAATTCCAAAAGAGATGGAGATGTGGAAGAAGTCATTTCAATGCTATGAGCAGCAATTGCAAAAGTGACTAAGCTTCTCCCAATACTTGCTGGGAGTTGATACAATCCTCAAATTCATAGATGTGGCCTTCTTCTTGATGCCCGGTAGCTTCATAAATAGAGCTGGGTCACTCATGAGAAGCTTAATTGGTGTATTAACACTGTCCTACTAGCCAGTGCTAGATTGTCTCATATTCGCTTTAGAAGCTTTAAACTTTTCCTACAAATGAAAAATAGTTGGGTTTGCAATTAATCAAACATGTAATTAACTATGTTAACAGAAAACACTTATGTAAAGAAAAAAAGACAAATTAAACTAGTCAACAAAGTCATCAAACTTTCTCTCAAAAGTGTAGTAAAAAACCTCAATAACTGTAGATTTTCAACCCAAATCTTTATTCTATACAAAAAAATATAAAACAATATTAGTTAAAAAGACTATAATACAAATTTATAGCTATTTTTAATTAACCAAAACATCAATAACTAGTCACTTTTGTTGAACAACTGTGTTGATGAAGCTAGATGCACGGTGAATAAGCTCGCCACCCACTATTCTATTTGCTGCCATAATCCTCTTGCGCCTCTAGAAGTTAGAGGTCACCCACTCATTGGACAATGACTCCTACCAATTAATCATGTGGTATCAAATCTGGGCGCCTATCCTCTTTCCATTCTAGTGTGCCCGATGTGTACTTTTGAACTAAATCGAAACTCAACTTGTGAAACACATCGGTGCATCTCTTTCCGGCCACTGCATCGAACACAACTCGAGGTGAAGCTCTCTCATCAAGAGCAAGCAAAAATCGTCGCTTCACCACAAGTTACAAAACAAAAACAAAAACAAATTGTCACTAATTTAACAATATATTAAAATAAAATTAAAACTTAGAAAATAATATAACTAACTTACCATAAAATCATTATAGCAATAGGCCTTCGCCTTATTGGGGAACTTCTGATAGTGGAAGATCAGACTTGGAAGGTGTTTCATGACAATACCAGAAATAGTAGTGCCCACCTTCGTGTCCTTGGAGTCATCCCTAATGAATACTCTGTAATACAAGCCAAAAGATATGCATGTAAGCAAAATGCAAGTTATCTATACAATTGAATAGAAAAATATAAAATGAGTGAGCTATTTTATTTTTCCGTTGTAACTTTTAAAATGCACATTTAAATGTCTCTCAAAAGTAAGTAAATATATGCGAAACATATGAAATGCAGTTGTTCCTCAGTAGCTCAATGGTAAGGCTAGCATCATGCCATTGTTTTTTCTTTTTATCAAAGAATTATATGGATGGTGGATTTATCATTCTCCAACTATGTAGATGTGTGGCAATCCTCCTCACCATGATTTATAGTAGTTATAAATTTTTTCATCAGACTTTATAACCATCCCAATTTTTGGTGCTCTGCCATATTATCTTTCATTGATCTCTTACTCTTGATCATCTTGCTCATTATCTCCATTTTCTTCAAACAAACCTTCAAATTTTTCATCTTCTTTCATCCTTTTCATACACAAAATATTAATTATTTTATTTCTCTTAGAAAAATTTCATAATGTATATAACAAAAAAATTCTTGCAAATCAACAATATACTTCCAAATTGATAGTAGTAAAAAATATATATATATATATATATATATATAAAATGCCTTACAAAAACTTAAAATCTAAAACTAATCTTTTTTTTTCTCTTCTAATAATATCACCAAGCTCACCAAACTAATTTATTTTATCCCTATGAATATTCCAGCTTTTTAATATTATCTCATCCTAAATTTGTAGATAGGTTCTCAATTGTTATATATCTAAATTGTCTCCAACAAAAATTGGTATATTGTTTTAGTTATTGATTCTGTTTTCTAGCTGTAGTAGCTTTTTTATGGGTTAGGCATAAACAAAATAGGATTAAAACTTTAAAGAACCTTAAAAAAAGATTTGTTCCAAATAAAAAAATATAGAAAACTTAGTGAGAGTAGAGAACTAAACTTGGAATAAGAAAAAAAGAAGAAGTTATAATATCAAATTAAGTACCTTAAATTCTTATTATTATTCAAGAAAATATTGAAGCCAAGATGAAAATACATAGATTTAGTAGTTCAAAAAAAGTATAAGAAGAGGTGGAGGTTTTTTTATTTTTTTATATTTAATTTTCTTTTCCTTTTAAGTTATTTATTTTAATCATTTAAATAGACTTAAGACTTATATCAATAGCCTTGTGTTAAAATTACAAATTTAAATTTGTGAAATCTATTCTTTGTGTTCGGGTAAAGCATGGTTGGACATGGGTCATACTGCCTGCTCCCCATATTGGGAAAGTTCGTTTTAGGCCCAATATTATACGGTGCCCCTCGCTTCACGAAACTTCTCTATCGGCCCTCCGTATTGACAAAACACTCGGTACTCAGCCGAGGCCGGCAATCCAAAGTAGAAAGACACTGAAATTTGAGAAATGGCGGCAACTAAGGGAAACGGACTGCTGGTTTACAAGATTTACAGAGCTCTGAGTTACACTCTGTCGCCGTTCATTTTCCTTCATGTTCATTGGCGGAAATTCCGAGGTCTCGAACATCCTCATTCTCGGCTGTACCTCTCAACCTCGTTCTAAGGGAACACTTCTCTTGTTCCATGCCGTCTCCTTAGGTTCAGTTTCTCTGCCATTATTCTTGTTATTCCTTTACTTAAATACGCCTACTGCATTTGAAAAATTGACATTTAGTAATCCGTTTAATTAATTTCACGCACACTGTTAAGGCTCAAGTTATGTCTGTTTGGATTTTGAGAAATTCAATGGAAACTCAATATTATGAAAAAGTTATGCTATTGGAGGATTCTAACAAAACTTTATCTCTATTATGATTTTGAATTTGATTTGAATTTTATATCTAGGTGAAGGAACGGCAGCAATTCCTGTGATCAGATGTTGCAGTCAGAGGAGACTTGATATAACCATTTTGACGACGACGACAACAATGTCTGCATTGTAAGGCATGCTTCTGTCGTTTAAGTTGAATTTGAAATTGAGATTTACTATTTCTGGTTCGAGTTATAGCCGTTGAGAGCGTTTGGATGTGCTATTAGGTTTAAATCTTATCATTTGGTTAGTACTTGTAAATTGTAATCACTATGGTTTTCTAATTTGAGCTATATGGAGACATGAGGAATGTTATTAAAGGCTCTATGCACCTAGGCGCAAGAGATCTCTGGAGCCTTGGCTTTAGTGCTAGGTGCAGGCACACACCTGAGGAAGGGCAGGCACCAGGCTGAAGAAAACAAAAAAATTGCTGCAAACAAGAATTTCAGGCTTCCAGCAAGTAAAAACTGGCGTCAATATATTATGAAAGAGTAAAAATAGGAAAAAGGCAAGAATTCCAAGATGTAAAAAGTAAAAACAGAACAAATTTAGCAAAAGCCAAGAGAACATCAAGTACGCCCACTAAGTTCAGCTAGTAAAAACTGTCCCTAAGCTGAAAACAATAAAATTAGTACTTTTGCTTTCTAAATCCCTAGTTGGTCCAACAAGAGTCAACTAAGAGCCTAGGCATGCACCTGAATGGGTTAATAGGTCCAGCTGAAATCACGGAATACAGTCCAAAACAGATTCATTCCACAGCAAAGCCATGCTTTAAAAATTCATGTTGAAATGTGCGAAACATTTCTGTTTCCACACTACTCGAAACGAAACTCACTTATAGAAACGCAACATTGTTTTCATTCCAAACGGGAGCGTTTCTATGTGAAACGGGAGCGTTTCTATACGAAACAGGGGTGTTTCCACATGAAACATTGGCGTGTTCACACAAAAAGGGTCGTTTCTATCGTTTTCACACAAAATGGGTTGACACAAACAAAGTATTTTTAAAATTTAAAAATCTAAGTTTTGGCTCTAATTCTCTTTATATTTTAATATTTCAATTGTTTTTTTTTTTAATCTTATTTGATATATATTCAGATGGTATGATTTAGCGAAAATAATTCTTTTTAGGATTTTACCTATGTTAGGTTTCTTGGTCTTTTATTTATTTATTATTACTTTTTAATACAAATATTTTTTATTAATTTAGTTTAACTTAGTGATGGATAATATTAAATTTTCAGAACATATATATGTTGGTTCAAATTAAAAAATTCATTAAATATGGGTTGAGCACTTGCTAGTCACTCCACTATTAGTTAGATGTAATTAAAATTTGATATTTTTTTCCAATTTGTATGTCTATGTTTAGAATTTTACTTTGTTATATATTTAATAGTATTTTATATATTAAATTAATAATGTTAGATATCTACAATTATTATAATATGTGCAACTGCTTCTATTGTAAAAGAATATGATATTTTATATTCATAGTTTTTTTATTATATATTTTCATGCATTTTCACAAAAATTAGCATTTTTATGCTGTTTTCATACTGTTTCTCTAATCGTTTCTATTTCTGAGCTTGTCGAAACGGTACCTCGAAACGAATTTTAATTCATTAATTTGAACCAACATATATATGTTCTGAAAATTTAATATTATCCATCACTAAGTTAAACTAAATTAATAAAAAATAAATAAAAGACCAAAAAACCTAACATAGGTAAAATCCTAAAAAAAATTATTTTTGCTAAATTATACCATCTGAATATATATCAAATAAGATTAAAAAAAAATAATTGAAATCTTAAAATATGAAGGGAATTAGAGCCAAAACTTTAGATTTTTTAATTTTAAAAATGCCCTGTTTGTGTCGACTCATTTTGTGTGAAAACGATAGAAACGACCCTTTTTGTGTGGAAACGCTCATGTTTCGTTAGAAACCTCCCATTTCGTGTAGAAACGCTCCCGTTTGGCGTGGAAATGATGTTGCGCTTCTATAAGTGAGTTTCGTTTCGAGTAGTGTAGAAACAGAAACGTTTCGCATGTTTCGACCGTTTCAACATGAATTTTTAAACCTTGGTAGGCACTACAAAAACTTACATTTATTTTCTACTTTTCTTTTTATTTTTTAATTTTTTTTACAACCCACTTTTCTAGCTTTCGGATTTTGTGGAGTCAAAACATTCTTCTGGCAATAGGACAAAGATATAAATATTCCTTTGTTTCTACAATATTATTTCCATTTCACCAAAAAAAAAAATATATATTCCATTTCTGTTTTTCTGCCAATTTATGGGGAATAGAATTATTGTCGCTTCCAGTTCCTTTTGTTAATTGATCTTTTTTATGGAGTTAATAATATTCTATATCTCTAGATTATTATTTATGTCTGACACATTTCTGAACATGTTCCATTGATTTTCTCATGTATATTTTAGTTTAGTTCATTGGTCTGCTTGCTTTGACATTAATATTAATTTTTTAATATGCCCCAAAAAGAAAATGAAAATTTTGGTGATGCTCTGCAGAAATGTTGGGAGTTCACAGAGTCCTTTAGCAAATGCAACCTGATATTGTCATCTTATTGTCCTTTGACATGCCTAACATGGACAAGTGATTGCATGGGTATGCTTTGGAGGCAATTCTATTAACTTCAAAATTGTGGCTTTTCATTTATGGGAGATTCACAATTATGACCACATTATTTTTCCTTATAACTGCCCTGTCACTGCTCTGGCACTTCATGCACCACGTCAAACAAATAGGTACCCTTTGCTAAAGAATAATCTTTTGAGCTCATCTGTTAAACAGATGCGAGAATAGGATGAAATCTAGAACTGAAGAAAGAAAGTAATAAAAAAAAACACAAAATATATCGAGGTTTGGCTCAATCTAACCTACGTTCTCACTAAAGAGATCAAAATTCAGTATTCTATTCTTGGAGAAAACACAAGTGGTTTGCTTAAATAATGTATTGAAACCCTAGAGCTAATTGCCTTTATATATAGGCTTCAAAAAAGAAACCCTAAAAATTTTCCTCGGGGGCAAGCCTATTGGCCCATTCTTTCACGTCGTGAACTAAAACTCAATTTTTGGGTCGTAATTACTGGTAAACTTCTGGCCTAACCCAATAAAACAAAACAAAACACAACAAATCTCCGTCTTGGCTTGTAACTCAAACCATCTTAAACATAATGAAAACTATCTCCCTCTGCCCTCAAGGGCTACCTCAAGCACTACGAACACCAACCAAGTCCAAACAATGTCTGAACTTGCTAACTGCGACTGGCTTAGTCATCATATTATCTGGATTATCAACAGTGCTCACTTTCTTCACTATAATGGCTCTTTCAGAGATAACATCTCTAAGGAAGTGATATTTGAGATCAATATGTTTGGTCTTCTTGTGGTACATCTGATTTTTGGTAAGATGTATAGGACTATAGCTATCGCAAAACACAACTGAAGTATCCTAATGCAACCCCAGATCACTAACCAAACCCCTCAACCATATAACCTCCTTCATTGCCTCTGCTGCTGCCATATACTCTGCCTCGATAGTAGACAAAGCAACTATAGACTGCAAAATAGCTCTCTAATTTATAACACAACCTGAGACAGTGAAGACGTATCCTATCAAAGATCTTCTCTTGTCAAGATAGCCAAAATAGTCTGAATCAACACACCCAATTACTAAAGAATCTTGGACACTACCTATGTCATAAACTAGACCCACATCTGTAATGCCTCTAAGATACCTCAATATCCATTTCACTACCTGCCGATAAACCTTGCCTGGATGGGCCCTGTATTTGCTAACTACACTAACTGCTTGTGAAATATCTGGACGAGTGTAAACCATGGCATACAAAAGACTGCCTACTGCACTAGAATATGGAACATTAGCCATCTGCTGCTCCTCCTCTTCATTTTGAGGTGATAAGTTTGTTGAAAGTCTAAAGCGTGATACAAGAGGAGTGGTCACGGGTTTGGAATTTTGCATACCAAACCGCTGTAAAACTTTTTCTATGTACCCTTTTTGTGAAATGTGTAATTTTCCAGCTTCTCTGTCTCTGTGAATCTGCATCCCCAAAATTTTCTTCGCTATACCTAGGTCCTTCATCGGAAACTCATTATTCAACTATTTCTTTAACATGTCAATCTCTGTGATGCTCTTAGAAGCAATGAGCATATCATCAACATAAAGTAACAAGTATACATAAGAATCATTTGACAATTGCCTATGATACACACAACTATCATAGTTACTCCTAGAGTAACCATGGCTGATCATGAAACATTAAATCTCTTGTACCACTGTCTTGGTCATTATCCTTGCCATTATGTTTCGCCATTAACTCAGCATTGAGTAGGGACACTTTCACATCTTGCAGAGTTAGTGTCTCTCTACCATACAACTTTGAACTACCGAAATTTTCATATGACGGAGGCAAAGAGTATAAGACCATAAGAGCCTGGTCTAAATCATCAGTTTTCATGTCCATGTTTTCCATATCCCTGATAATTCTATAAAACTCATCTAGATGATCTTGTACTGACATACCTTCTGTCATCCTAAGAGCATACAGTTGCTGCTTCAAGTAAAAGCGAGTTGCATTCGACTTCTTTAGATACAACTGTCCCAACTTGTCCCATAAACCTGTAGTGGGTTTCTCATTTACCACCTCTCGAAGAACCTTATCTGACAAAGATAACAAAATCACACTGTGAGCCTTCTCTTCTATCTCCTCTTGCTCTGTGGTGGCCATGTCGTCTGGATAGTTACCTTCCAAAGCTCTGTTAGAACCCTCACGTTTCAGCAATGCTTGCATCTTGATCTTCCATAGCAAGAAATTATTCTTGCCGTCAAAGGTTGCTACTTCAAATTTCATAGAAGCCATCCTGAAAAAGAAAAAACCCAACCTAGGACTCTGATATCAGTTTGTTAATCAGAGGCAAGAATAGAATGAAATCTAGAATTGAAAAACGAAAGCAATAAAAAAAAAGAACACAAGATACATCCAGTGTTATTAAAGGCGCGCCTAAGGCACAAGGCGCAGACCCCCTTGCCTTTGCACCTCTAAAGGCGGGCACTGACACTAAGGCGCTGCCTAGGCTCACTAGGCGCACTCCTTTTCCATGTTTTGAGGCACCATGAGACACACTCAAGGCACATAAAAGGCGCTGCAATTTTATTTGAAAAAGCCTTTTCAGTTTTTTCTTTTTGAGGAAAACTCATCAGTTTTTTAGTTTCCTCATAAATAGGAAAAGTCAAATATTAGGAAGAGTCCTAATAGAAACCTGAAAAGTCCCTAAAACATTAAAAAAACACTTTAACACAACAGTTGAACCAAAATCTTGATTCTAAACAGCCTACAAAGTCTTGAGTTTCCTTGTTACCTGGCTAAAATGCAGAGCATATTTTCCGTGTAAGTCTGCCTATTATCTATCATGTTTTATAATCTTATAGTTACTTTCTAAGTCTTCTTCATCTTCTGCTTATACTAATCCTTGCCTAGTCTAATCTCTGCTATTGTATACAAAAAGCAGAGCATTTGTGTGGCTTAAACCTTAACTATCTCTGCCCTGTTTTGTACCTAAAAAACAAAAGATACTCAGCAATAAACCTTAGCTATCTCTGCCCTGTTTAAGAAAAAAGAAGCATAAATTCAATTTTTGCTTGTTAGTTTAGTCGACTTCTTGCCTGACATAATTACTTTACCTAGATTGTTTTTTATTGACCTTCACTTTCCACATGCTGGAATTCTTGCCTATAAAAACTGTTTTCTATTTCATAACTTAATGATATTAATTTTTACTTATTGTAAGCTTGGAATTATTGTATTTAGATTTTTTTCATTAGATGTGCGCCTAACTTTGCTAAGGCGTGCACCTGCGCTTTGCGCCTAGGCTCCAGGGACCCTTAGCGCCTGGGTGCACCTAGAGCCTTTGATAACACTGTCATAAATTGAGGTTCGGCCCAATCTAGTCTACGTCCTTACTGAAGTGATCAAAATTCACTATTCTGTTCTTGGAGAAAACACAAGTGTTTTGCTCAAAAAACCTACTGAAACCCTAGAGCTAACTGCCTTTATTACCCAACGGGTCGCATCACGAAACTTTTGGCCCAACCTAATAAAACAAGACAAAACACAAAACCATCTCTATAACAAATCTTGCACCATCATTGGCATGGCCCTAATTTCAATTAAAAAAGGAAAAACAAATCCCATGGCTGTCACATAACACAAGGGAAGGAAAAGGTTTTCAATAAATTTCCATCACTCTTATAGTTAAACATTTCAAGACCAACTCATGATTTAAGGCTGCTTTCCTGAGAAAAGGAAAGCTTTAAAAGTAGTAATATGCTGCCGAATAAGCTTTCCATCAACAAATATGACCAACTAAACATGATTTCCATTGATGAGTTGAATAGCCTTACTATATGCAAGTGGCTTGTCATCAAATTTTCCATTATAGTGCAAAATTTCCAGAGCTCCTTTTCTGTTGACTTATTCCCAACCTGGAATTTGATATAACATGCTGCCAAGAGATTGAATTTTATGACCATCACCAATGGAAGAAAAAGAAAGGAGAACCAAATTTTAAAAAACAAGTAAACTTGTGATATAATTGTTATTTAGTAATGAACTGCAACACTGATTAAATGAGCTTCAAGAATTGATCATAGCATTTGTATAACTTATGAAATGGTAATTCCTTTTGGACATTTGAAGAATCAATACCCTACTTGATGACATCTTTTTTTGTGTTAAGGATTATATCATGCTTCTACCTTCAAATAGTACAGGAATTGCGGAAAGAAGGGCAGGATGTAGCTTTGAGGTCTCAAGATGAGAAGCTTACGCAAGGAACAAATATATAATGTGGTAGATTGTAGATACACTAGGTACAAATTAGAATTTATTTATCTTATATATGTGTACCACTTTACTCACTGAAATGTGCTTTCATCACTGGAACAGAAGGGATAGCTCATGAGACAGAAATAGGGCTAGTGATGCCTTAGAGTACAATCTCTGGGCCTTGATTCCCTCGTGGTCACACTTGAACATGTGAGGTATTCATAAAAGATATGTTGTGAACTAGCAACACTTCGTGCACACTGCACAGTTATCTTGTAGTATATGCATAGTTTCTATGTGTATTTAGATTTGCATTTTTTAGGCCCTATACATTTTGATAAATTCGAAAAAGATTTTGTACCTTTCATTCTTTTGAGAGTTATATTTTGGTACATGCAAAGATGAATTGGTCTTCCATCCCAATCTTGTCTCTGTGCAACTACTACTTCTACTAGTGGCATCTAATTTCCTTTCCAGTCCTAGCAAATATGTATTTAGACATTCTCACTTCTTTCTTTTAATTTATGTTCCAATTTAAGCCATGGCAATTGAAAAAGATGACCTGACCATGAAATTTCATTCAGCACGTTGATATGTTTGGTCTTTCTTGCTTGAGCTTCTGTGTGAGCCAAATAACATGTCATAGTGAACTTTTCTATTAGGCTATTCCTATATCAAGCTTCATGGAATAAAGACATCCATAATGTATACTTTCATCTGACTTCTTTGTAGGTTAATTGTGAAGCTTGTATAGATTGACACCAATATCTGTAATTGGAGGTTCTTTCTTACCTAGTTTAGCTGGCCATAATATATCTGAAGCTGCAGCAGCTCATTGCTGTTCTAACAGGTGAAAGTTTTCTGTTATTTAAATTACCTCATAATTGTTCTCATCATGCCACTTATAGAGGCTAAACCTGTTTGGTCAATTTCAGGTCATCACGTTGGGCATTTTTCACACTTGGCACTGGAAATGCAACGATATAATCCATTATCAGTCCTTCAGGTGGGAAAAAAAATCTTCCAATATTGTTACTATAATTCATAATAATTTTAAAATTATTTTTCCAAATTTGGGAATCTTTCTACAGTATACTTTCAAAAATGATGACATGTTCCAGTGTATAACATTGGTAATTGTGTTCATAAAGTTTAGTAAGTTCATATTAATATTCTTATTACTTTTCACTGGGCTTCCATATATTCCTGTCATCCAGTTTTCTGGAAATTTAGGACTTGAAAAAGCTCTCATTGAGCTCTTCACTGATGCAAAATTTCTGGAAGCACTTCATGTGACTGCAAATGATGCATTTAGTTCTTTGTCCTGCAAAATTTCCAATGTCTGGAATTTGCTAAATTTTCATGTTCTAAATTGGTTTTGTTAATAGAAAATGGAGACTGGTATAGGATCTTAAAATAAGTGAAGTGAAATTTAGTATGTTTCCTCCTTCAAAAATGGAGTACTTGGTCTATGGCATCTACTGCAACTTTGACCAGTTCAAGAATCACCAAACATCAAACCTCTAGCTGTTCACTTACTGGGCTGCACTATATGCAATCCCAATGAACCCTTCCATAGTGTGTGCTCTCAGAATTGTGTATAGCATGGAGATCAACTTTGACCAAAGGAAAAAAAAGAAAAAAAAAAAAGCAAAGTGGCATAAACAAGTCTTCCCTTCTACTTCAGCTGCATGTTGCCTGAAGCTGAATTGAAGTAGATAGTTATTCGAAGACAAATTAGATCCTAGCTTTATGGTTCCTTTTTTATGTATTACTTGAATTTCTTAGATTGTTTACTTTTCTTAACAGCAGTATAATAATGCATAATTTTGAAATCTTTTAGTTGTCTTTTCTTTATACTTCATGTATTCAGATCTTCTGGGAGACTGAAGCCGCCATATAAACCTTGTTTCTATTGAATTAAAGCATTATTCTCTAAAGCTTGTCTCTACTGCAGTTTCTGATTGACATGCACTTCTTGGATCCCAAACTCAACGAAATGTAGCATGAGTATCAAATTGCACAAGGTATATAACTTTTTTTTTTTTTTTTTTTTATACTTAATGGATTTCTTGTTCTCATATGTTAATCTTCTATACATCTATTCCCTTTACATCAACACATCTGCTTGACAGTGTCAGTCCCAACACCTTGGCTTTATTATAGGCCTGTGCTTTGCAATAGATTTCGGGAGCTCAAAGCTCAAAATGGAACATTGGGAATTAAGAGACACTGAATAATGCAGAGATTGTGGTGTCAAATTTTGATCGTGTTCCTGAAACATATCTTGGACTTGCATTCCATGTATTAACAAATGTTCCAAACAAATTTTTTCCTTCCCCCATTTCCAGTTAAAAATTAGTTTGTGCAGTGACTTTGTTTTAAATTTTTAATAGATAAGACCATAGATAGTGTTAATTAAGCACCTTGACTGTTGATTCAATTTTTTTTCTACATTTTTTTTTTTTTGGCTAACTGTTAGGCCAGAAAAATTATGAGGTTCTAGATTTGGATAATATTGTTAGCCAAGGCTGCTATTGTTGCATGAATACCTGGGCACTAGTCTCCTGCTCTGTTACGCCCAAATATTTTAGCATTAAGAACTATATGTTCACTACATTACTTACCCAGTTCTTCAAATTTTATGGCCAAGCAGCAGCAGAAAACTTTATTTTAGTAATTAAACCTTGCATGTGGCCTTTTATAAGTTTGCACAGCTCAAAAACCAGTTAGTAAGACGGCAAGCATATAGATCTATTAATTATCATTAACTTGAGATGCTATTTTCTGAATGAGAGAATGCCGGTGTTGGATTGTGTAGATAGAACTTTGCAGTGGATATTTAGTTGGTCATTCAACCAACTAAGATGCTGTCCAACTGATTTTGATATGTTCAAAAAGCATCACTGGGCTTGTTTAGAGTCCTTAAGCTGCATGTGGATTTGTATATGCATATATTTCATATCTTTGTTTTAGTTAGTTAATTTCTAAGCTTATATTTGTATGGTGTGCAAGTTCATGTAAAATTGTTCAAGAGATTAATTATTTGGTATCAATTTTTAACTTCAGTTGAATAAGGCCATCATAAATACATACATGCTCATCCAAAAAATTCTCTTTAATCTTTTTTTCTTTTTTTTTTTTTTTTTTTTTTTTTTTTGCAAATCAATTAGAAATGCTCCTTTAATAGTGCTTAATTCATGGAATGACTAAGTATTGCAGCAAAAGGATTGTGTCCGCTACTATTTCTGCTTCTGTTGCTGCTTTTTCTGTTGTTCTAGCATGTTAACTTTTTCATGAAGCGTTGAATTAGTGGTCTTGAGTCCTTCCACAAGCTCGACTCTGCCTTTCCCACCGCCACATGACAAGATATTTGATGTTGGTTTGAACCATCTCTTAGGGACTGCCAGACTGGATTATTTCTCCAAAAAGGAGATTATCACAAGGTATGGATAGAGGACCTGCCTTATTAATAGTCTAGCAACTGTTGAAATACTGTGTGGTTCAGATAGTCTGCTCTTATAACGAGTCTCCTGTTTGCTTCTCCTACTATTACAGCTAGGGCCTAAGTGACTGGGAGGGATGTCCCTTGGTGGTTTCCTCCAACTATCCCGGGCATACCTACACCACATGCAAGTCATTCCTATGGCACTTTGAGCATCACAAGATTGCGAATATGACATTCAGAAAGCTCAGTTAGTATAGAATGCTTGTTATGAATACTGTGAGTACAATCTGAAATTTTATGTGCATTACGTAACAACTATTTCAGATACCTTTCTAGTTATATACTCCAATATATGTGTTTACCTTTCAGGTCAGACGCAGGCAGTGCCTTTTATTTGCTGAACTTAATTCCTGCATTTTGACAAAGATAAGATTTGACAATGCTACTATAGGTGGTTACTTAAAATTCAATTTCTCAATTTTCATCACCTGGCCTGGTCCCCTTAACATGTATATTTCTGTTAAATATTTCCTAAGACCTTCCTTATTGTACTAGATTTTTATGGTATCATACATTCAAGGGTTTTTATGTGCTAATATACTACTGTATTAGACATGGGGTAAAAGTCTAAAGTTTTTATGGCGCCGTGTGAACATTGTGCAAGTGCATCAATAAGAAATGCTTTCTGGATTCCCTGTAATCTTAGTTATGCTTGGTTAATGACTTTAATATAGTTTTGTTGAATGTAGCAAGCAGTGATGTAAGTGATTTGTAGTAGGCTACTTAACCATCGAAAATCTCCCTTTGGACAAACTAATTCTGGTCCCTCTTTGCAAGTTAGCATGTGTTTGGTTAAAAGTCTTGAGGATTTATTTTTCATGTGTACTCATATGTGATGCCTCACCATCTAGGACTAAGTCTGTTTCTGCCGAAATTCTAAGATGGGTTTCAAAGAAACCAAACATAAAGCGTAATGAAGGGACTATAAAATGTTGTGTATGGTGCCTGGGACTGTTTGGCCTTCTTCGTTATCACATCCAAGGACACTCTGAACATGTGAGTTATTATTTTTCTTATCCACACTTGGCACTTTTAATCACATGAGCAAAAAGAAATTGCGTGTTAAGACATTTTCCTGAATGTGTTAGTGGGGTGTATAATTTCCCTTTTGCAGGCCTAGTTGTTTAGAAGATATGACCGTCTTTTTTTGCTTCAAAGAAGATATTGCCTTCATGGGGGTTTAGAACACTTTCTTTTCCAGAGTATTCATGTCTGGACAACAAGCTCTAAGGATTAAGGATAAGGTAGTAATTTAAACTGTTGAGTTAGGTTAGATATCTAGATTAATTAGATTATAAAAATGTGACTCATACTTAATTTGGATTTGATTATAATCTATTAGGGTTGGATTGAATCAATTAGCAGATAAAGTACTATTTAGTAGCTGTTCATTTGTCCTCTTGCTAAATCAGTTAGAACGCCAATCCCGCCTTCAATTTCTGCTTCTTTTATTTTCTTTTTGCTTAAATCTTTTTGCATGTTTGGTAGGAAAAAGCAAAATGCATTGTAATGAAACAATAAAAAAGCTGAAACATTTCCTTCACTTTTTGCGACAGCATGAATTACAACACTCACTAAAGAGGAAGTGCTTGAGAGTTGTGTACCTCCAATTGCCCCATCCATGTGCCATTCATTACCCATCTTTCTTTTTAATAAGTGGACTATTTACAGCTTATATATAAGAAAATAACCTCAATCCTAACTTAATTCTAATTCCAATCCTAACTTAATTGTAATCCTAATCTTATTTTAATTCTAGCCCTAATTTTAACCTAATTATAATCCTAATTCTAATTCTAACCCTAAAATTAGTAGAAGTAATAAGAGATGAGAAAAGTTTTAAATTATTACATTTTTTAATGTAATAAAAACTAGAGTTATAAAGTATGGCAATATAATAAATATTTTTATTATTATTGAAACGATATTTAAACATTTTACAATATAATAAACAATTTTTATTCTATGTCCAATAGGCAGAGAATACAAAAAATCGGTAAAAAAATAACTTTATTTTTATTTACAGTAACTTTTTTATTTTTTATCATAATAGACTAGAAAAACAAATTAAGTATTAAAATATTTGAATTTGACTCGAGCTCATAGACAAGTATAATCTCCTGATATATGTTCATTAACTGTTTATTATTATTCGGATTTTACATAACTACTATCTAGAGGGAAAACTTTGCTTCCTTATGACTTAAAGTGGAGACCTCTTTTTCCTTCCAAAACAAAGACAAAAGGAGAAAGAAACACTGAAACAGCAGGAAAATCAGATAAGGTACCACTCACTCTGTTTATGCGAAAGCATCAAAAGTTTGTCCAAGGGAATAAATCATGTTTAATGTCTGAGTTAAACATATGATAGGTGAAACTGAAATTTGCAAAAATCAAGGGCACACAGTCAATGCCTGAGCTGAGTGGTCCACAGCTTAACATAAATGAGTGAGGATTGAAGATTGAAAATTCAAAGGGGTTATATAAATCCCAGGTTGTTAGTGATATATGATTGTGTGGACCATTAAATTAATTTGAATATCTTCCTTTTTGTCCCACCAAAATGTTTTTGAATTAAGTAGAAATATATAGTAGACAAACTATCCTTGAGGCTGAGATTATAGTATGCATGTACTCTAATATAATCTTACCTACCAAATAACTTGCATGCGTGATCATTCAAAATTAATTAGTTTGACTTGCCAAATTTTATTTTCATAAAAATTGTGTCAAGGTGTTAAGTACACGAAGGTTTTGCTATGATGATCTTATTCTTTTGGATCATGGTCGTCTTTTGTTCTTGAAGAACAGGAGATGGTTTTGTGGGAGAGATACAAACATAAAAAGTGATAGTAAAATTATAGTTAATTAGATATAAATTTTAGAAGAGAAATAATATTTATTCTCTTTTCGAACAAAACTTCTCGGATACTGAGATGATCTAAATCCTATTCTTTTTAGTCATCATTTTCTGAAATAGGTATGTAATTAATTGTCTTCACTTAGTCATACTCATTAAGAATAAATTGATCTAAACTCCAATGCAGTAGCTACTCACTCAAATGTCGTGCATACACTCAAACAGAATACTGCAACAAAAGTTAATCATTTTGCAATACAAAGATAATGAAGTAGAGAATGACTTGTTCAGTATTACATAGTGACTAGTGAGGAAGGTAAAGTTGAAACTAAATGACTTACTTTCTATCTTACTCTCTAATATATACTCCATCATCTTTCTTCTTCTCTTTTTCCAATTGACATTCAAGAATGAAGGACAACATACACTAAGATCAAGAAGCATAACCCTTTTTTCTTTTATTTCTTTCATTTTTCTCCAATTGGTCAAGCAAAAGAGAAAGTAAATTGTGCTTACTCATTCCATTTTTAAAGAGTGGGCAACAGCAATCATTCACACAACTATGCAGCTACCTTTAATCATATCATATTCCCTGTGTCCCAATTTACAGTAATAAAACACATTCTCTCCCTAATCATACAAATATCTCTCTCTCTCTCTCTCTCTCTCTCTCTCTCTCCTCATTGCCAATTAAATTTTACCTTTTGCTTCTATTTTGTCATTTACTTTCTCTCTCCCAATATAGTAGGGAAGAAAACAGAGTGAGAATGTAAATGGGAATCTGTATCTGTTTCCAATTCTTTTAATTTTAAAACACTTAATTGTTTCTCTCTTCCCGCCTGAGACAACACAGATGAAGAAAGCTTATCTCAAACACTTTGCTTCCCTCTTGGCCTTCGTCTCCTTTCTCACACCGTCTCTGTGTGAAACCCAGAACCAGAATGACACCAAATCCCTCACCCAATTCCGCCTCCAAACGGATGTCCATGGCTACCTCCTTACCAACTGGACCAGCGTCAATGCCTGCGCCTCCAAGTGGCGTGGTGTTCAATGCTCCATCAATGGCAGAGTGGTTGGCCTTTCCCTTCCTTCCCTTAATCTCCGAGGCCCAATTGATTCTCTATCACAACTCGACCAGCTACGCCTCCTTGATCTCCATGGGAATCGCTTAAATGGGTCAATTACACCTCTTTCTAAATGTACCAATCTCAAGCTCCTTTATCTCTCCGGAAACGACTTCTCCGGCGAGATACCCCCGGAAATTGAGTCGCTTAAGCGTCTCCTCCGGATTGACCTCTCCGACAACAATATCCGCGGCCCAATTCCTAAGGAATTGTCCCAATTGACTCGGCTTCTGACTCTTCGACTACAAAACAATGTGCTCTCTGGGAAAATTGCCGATCTCTCTGGTTCTCTAGTCCATCTAAAGGAGCTCAATTTGACAAACAATGAACTTTATGGTAGCTTACCAGATGGTATGCTTAGAAAATTCGGTGACAGAAGCTTCTCTGGGAACGAAGGTATATGTGGGTCGAGCCCATTGCCCGATTGTTCCTTCGTAGAGAGTCCACCTTCGGCTTCACCGACTCAAACAGTGCCTTCGAACCCAAGCTCGTTGCCTCAAACAACCGTAATTCCTCCGGGAAAGTCTCAATCGAGAAAGGGTTTAAGCACCGGAGCTATAGCAGCCATTGTAATTGCGAATTGCGTGGCGTTGTTGGTAGTGACATCTTTCGTCGTCGCTCACTATTGTGCCAGAGATCGAAGCTCAAATTCAATGGTGGGTAGTGAAATTGGAAAGCGGAGAAGCTCCAGCTATGGAAGTGAGAAGAAGGTTTATGCAAATGGGGGTGCAGATAGTGATGGGACAACTGGGACAGACAGAAGCAAGCTTGTTTTTTTCGATAGAAGGAAGCAATTTGAGCTAGAGGATTTGCTCCGGGCATCGGCGGAAATGCTTGGAAAAGGTAGCTTGGGAACAGTTTATAGGGCAGTGCTTGATGATGGGTGCACAGTGGCTGTGAAGAGGCTTAAAGATGCAAACCCATGTGCCAGAAAGGAGTTCGAGCAGTATATGGATGTGATAGGAAAGCTTAAGCACCCCAATGTTGTGAAACTCAGAGCCTATTACTATGCCAAAGAGGAAAAGCTTCTTGTCTATGATTATCTCTCTAATGGGAGCTTGCATTCCCTTCTTCACGGTTGGTCTTAACTTTTGTAGTCTTAGATGAGTTTTCTATGACATTGTTTGATTCTTAATTTTGTTCATGTTAATATATTAGGGAACCGAGGTCCCGGAAGAATTCCATTGGATTGGACTACAAGGATCAGCCTGGTGTTAGGAGCTGCCAGAGGACTAGCTCGGATTCATGAAGAATATGCTGCAGCCAAAGTACCCCATGGGAATGTGAAATCTTCCAATGTGCTACTTGACAAAAATGGTGTTGCTTGTATTTCTGACTTTGGGTTATCACTGCTTTTGAACCCTGCTCATGCCATAGCAAGATTGGGAGGATATAGGGCTCCCGAACAAGCAGAGATTAAGAGGCTGTCTCAGATGGCAGATGTGTATAGTTTCGGGGTCTTGTTGTTGGAAGTTCTTACAGGTAGAGCTCCTTCAGAATATCCTTCACCAACTCGTGCTCGAATGGATGAAGAGGAACAGGCTGTGGACCTTCCCAAATGGGTTCGGTCAGTTGTGAAGGAAGAGTGGACAGCAGAAGTGTTTGATCAAGAACTACTAAGGTATAAGAACATTGAGGAAGAGCTTGTGTCAATGCTCCATGTGGGGTTGGCCTGTGTGGTGACACAACCCGAGAAGAGGCCAACAATGGCAGAAGTAGCTAAATTGATTGAAGAAATCAGGGTTGAGCAATCTCCTCTTGGAGAAGATTATGATGAATCGCGTAATTCACTTTCACCTTCCCTTGCTACCACTGAAGATGGCATTGCCTAATATATGTTGCTGCTAAATTGGTTCATTTCATTGCTGTTTCTATATTCCATCCCCTGCTTCAAATTGCATCGTCTCACTGCAGATTATCACTGTTATTAGCTCTTTTCAGACTCGGATTGTGTTAATTTATGTGTCTTTTCTCTTTAATATTTGTAAGCTTTCTGATATGCCATTATTGCAAAGTGACTAAATGTAAAATCTTATTTAGTTTATGATCTAATGCAGTTTTTGGATAGTTCCATGTGATCACTCTTCGTAATGCATAAGTGATCTGTAGAGGCAGTAATAATAAAAAGTAAATCTGCATGCAGAGTTGGGGGTGGGGTTTATAGTTTTAGGAAGGGGAGTCATTCTGAATTACACTTCTTTAATACTACAAGAATCAGTGGTTAAGTGGAAATTTGTTCACATTTTACTGAAAGACGACAGTCAGTCAGCACTGGTCCAGAGTGACCTTTTCCCTGCCGATGTCATTTTGAGTGATAATCACCCTGAGAACACCAATTACCCTCATCAAATCTCTCATCACGCAAACAACGAAAATAAAGGTCAACCAGGAACAGTCTCTTTCACCATGTACAGTCACAATTAGGCTTCGAGGGCCATAATCTACTTTTCACAGGCCTTGTTTCATCAATTAGAGAATATAGACAGCATTTTAAATAAAAATTTAAGAGACCTGAATTCACTCAACAAATTTGAGGTGAATAATATCATTACCATACCACAATCAATTAGGGGAAAACATTGAAAAGTAATTACTTTCTCTACATCCTAGCACATGTTAATCATATGACCACCAAAAAGTAAAAACTAAGTGAATGCTTAAGCTGCCCCCAACAAATCTTGCTTACCACCAGCTTCTCCTCATTCTCTAAATCTGTATATCTCCATTAGTTGTCCTTGGAAAAATCTCAGTGAATGTAACTCTCCCACTCAACTTAATGTGGCTTCACCCCTTGCCTAATGATGCATTAGAGATCCGGTCCATTCACATTCAGCTGATGCTCCCAATTTGATCAATTAGTGTACCAACTTGCTCTCCACACAAGGCCTTTGAGATGTTCCCCGGCTCAAGTAAATTGAAGACCACAACTGTACAAGAAAAAGATTAATTAATCAATCTGCAGTTCACTTCCCCAATAAGTCGCCAAACCTACCTCATTTGGTTCATTTCACTACAGTGGACAATCCATCAGATTGAGACAGTGATGCTCAATCACTCTGACAGAAAAGCTGGACATTTGTGAACTTTTATTTTTTCTTTCTGATAAGGATTTTTCAATCGAGTGCCCTTAGTGCATTTGCTGAGGTAATGTATATGAAAAGTTTGTAACATTTATTATTGAGGTTAGGTATGGTTAACTATGCTTTTAGTGTTACTTAATTCGTAAGTTGTTATGTTTTAAAATTTTCAATTTTAAAAAGCTATATTTATTGCATTTTAACTAGTACCAGGCACCTGTTAGAAAAACTCTTTTGATAAATAGGAAAGTAGGATAATTTCAGTAATAGAACTACACATCTGTACCTAAATTGGGTACACTGAGATAAGAAACATGATGTCCAGGGAAGCCAATATCAATATGAAGGTGCATCTTAAACAAAAACACATGCAGCTAAATATACTAACCTGGAATACCATTCTCTTCACAAAATGTTAGTGCTGTCATGTCCATGGAGGTGGCACCTCTTGAAACCAACTCCCCGAAGGAAATGTGCTCAAAAGTAAAATTGTTGTCTTGTGCATTGCAGTCATATACACCATCAACATTTGTACCCTTGAGGACGGCCTCAGCATGAACTGAAGCATGAAAGGGGAGTCAAGCAATGCTTATTGAAAACAAAAAAGATGTTTCTATGTTGTGTGTGAATGAGAGGGGGAAGGGGGAAGGGGGAAGGGGGAAAGGAACATTCACCGGCATAACTAAAAAAATAAAAAAGAAGCAAAATCATGAAAGGATGTGCAGGAGAAATAGAGATGTTATTTTGGAGTGATGGAACATAGCCATACTCTCTGAAGCTCGAAGAGCTGCTGCAGTGTCAGTTGAGAAGAGTGGGTTCGCAGTACCAAAACCTACGCCACCGAATATTACAACTCTGCCCTTCTCAAGATGTCGAATGGCTCTTTGCCTGTTATATGGTTCAGTAGATTCCTGTATTGCCAATGTGCTTTGCACGCGAGTTTGAACACCCATATTCTCTAATGCCGATTGGATCAACAAAGAATTCATCACAGTTGCCATCATGCTGTTATATTCAGAGAGCCACTGACTTAGATCAGTGTTGGACAGAAAACAAAACAATACATGATTATATTGGAAAGTATCCAATCCATCGTGAATCAAAATCTTATTTTCTTGAATCGTGAATCATTGCAAAACGTATGATGCAGTTATTTTTTTTAATTAATTTCTAAAATATTTATTATACATGAAAAAAGTTATAAATTATTTAAAATTAATATAATAAAAGAACAAAATAATGATTATAAAATATAAGCATGTTTTTGAAAAATAATAACATATATTAAGTAACATAAATGAAACAAGAAATTGAAACTGGTATTAAAAACAAAACAAAACAAAGCAAAAGTGCATAAAACTTAAGCCCAGTCATTGATATTTTCTCAAAGAAAAAAAAGAAAGATAAAGTAATAAACCAAGCACATGGCCCAGAGAAAAAAATAAATAAAACCATTCAACACTTTAACTTTAACTAAACGCATCGTTTTACAGAGAAAACAAGGAAGGATGGCTGCAAATGAGAAAGGGTCTGGAGCTCATCGCTGCATACAGCCATTTGCGACTGAAATCCAGCTCCAGCCACTGAAAGCAACTGCGAAGGCCAACGGAGAAAGAAGATGCAGGCTCGAAGGAGGAAGATGATCAGGGCTCGAATATCATTTTGCAAAATCAGAACGTTAAACTAATGAATTCCAAAGATCGTTGCTGCAGACCGAAACATTCTGCATGTTATCCTCCTTCAGTCCTATCTTCCTTCTTCAAGCTCAGCAAAATCCGAATCGAGGTGAATTGCAGATTCACTTCGTTACTACGATTTGCCTAAAGAATCGCAATTCAGCCTCCTATTCTTTCTTTCCAATGATTCATGCATTGATTCTCATCATCAGCCATGTGTATCGAATCGTATCTTACGATACATATCTATTAACAACAGGGTTATGGGCTATCTAGGCAGTACCCAAAGGCTTCACTAGTTTCCTGTATTGCTTAGGGGAAAGGCATCAAAAAAGGTACATGCCTGAGCTCAGAAAGAGACATAAGTTGAACAGAGCAAAGAATTTAATTGAAAAAGGAAACGTATACCCTGAAAATGATTAATTGATAAAGAAAAGAATTTTAAAAGACAAAAGCACAACAATTTGTTGAAAGAGTTAGTTGAAACGAAAAGAATAATGTTTTCCATGTTCTATTATCAATTTAAAACATTCCAAATGTCAAAATTATATATTTTTAAAAATCATGGTAAATATGAAAATGATGACATAGGTTTGAGCAGACAAACCCACCCCTGCAACCCAAAACAGGGACAAAAGAATAACATTATATATCATAACCATTATACCTTTTTTCCCCCTTTTGGAGGGGAGATTGGAAATCATCCGTAAAACAGAAAGAAAAACAATTTAATTGTTTGAATGTTCGAAAAAAATAAATAAAAAATACCATCTATATACTACATCGTCAGATTTTATTTTTTTATTTTGTGAACTTAATATAATGTTAGAGAGTTCGGTTGGCAATCAGGAAACAAGAAAACCAATTTAATAAACTCAGATCATATATTTCAAAGCAGTTTAATAACATGACAGGTTATCTTGTTTGACTAAAAAAACAAGAAAGACAGTGACACAGTTCAAGAATTCATATTAGAATAATGTGCTTTTGAAAGTAAAAGAAAAGAAGGGGAAATTCTCTTCTGACTTGGTTTGTTACCTTCATAAATAAAACCCAAAAAAAAAAAAAAAACATATTTTTAAGGATGCAAAGATTACGTTACACTGGGTTTTGAATGATGACATTACCCAACTTGGTAAGCAGTACATCTTTCCAAACCTGTTGTGGTTACCCATGCATCTCCACAGAAAAAGTTACGACCTCCAACAACAATTGCCACCTGGATAGCAGACAAGATGAAAAATATTTCATGTCGAAATTCGAAGAAAAAAAAAGATAAGTAAAGAAAAGGCATACATCTCCCAGCCTCCAAGGCTTCGAAGACAATCATGCAAAGTAATACCTGCACACCAAGGCGGCAAGCCATTGCAACTTCTCTCGAAATCAATGTAGCCACCTGACAATCAATTAAGAATAAACACATAAAAGAAAGTTCAAGGTGGGATCATGTCTGGATAACAAATTAAGGCCATTTACTTGCAAAAAGTGATGCAGGAGTTGTTATTTATATAATAATGGTTTGACCACAAACCTTTTGGTCAATGCTGCCGGTGCCAGAGCCAGTAAGAGCTGCGCCACTAATTTTCAAGACTACTCTTCGCCATCTTACATTTGACATTGCTTTGGACTTCACAGTAATTATTTGACTTCCAGAACTGGGTGTTGCCACTACAAATCTTGAAAGGGAGGAGGGAGAGAAGAAAATAAAACACCAATGACATTTACAAGAAACAAAACAAATACAGTAACATCTTATCTTTTAAAACAAGGATATCGGATACATAAATGAGAATATAGAAATAAAGCTAATAAGCCAAGATAGATCAAGAATATCAAAATCATAAAGAACTTTTAACTGTGTCTAAGCAGATTAACATTGCCTTATTGATGGAAACACAACCAGACAAGACAAAATACACCTAAAGCCTGTTGTTTTCCAGCATAATGGAAATCAAAAGGTTATATAGCACAGGAATAACCCTGCAATTAGAATCTGATAGTTTGTTTCAAATGCATATGTGACTCTATTGCACTTTTAACGAGAGACACGCGCGCGTGCGCACATACACACACACACAGAATGGAAACAAAGAATGTAATTCTCAAATTAAATCAAAATACAATTCCTTTTTCTTCAATTAAATTCTAGTGCCCTGAACTACCATCATAAGAAGTCCAATCTAAATTACTATATGCCACAGGGTCACTTGAAAAATGTGATATGGGATGAGCATAAGTAAATGTTGCAAAATGTAGAACATTTCCACAATTACACCTGTAAAAGCTTGGAAATCTGATGCAAGCCCATAAAAACATCAAATTCATTCCAAAACTCCTTCTATACTAAGTCCTACAATTCACAAGGAAAATTGACATTAAACCAGAACCAGTGGATTCTATGACGATGCTTAATATCTATAAATTTTAGTCATTACCCAGAAGTCAAGGGTCAAACATTCTTATCATTTCAACTTGTAAACATCTAGATAAAATTCTAGTAGATGAGCAAAGAATCTGAGTATATCAGAAAAGTAAAATGTGCGAGCACCAGTTGATAGGTGACAATGATTGAAAACTAGAAATTTTATGCATCACCAAGGAGTCAAGGATCACAGGTTCTAATTATTTCAACCTGTAAACATCTGGATAATATCTTAGTATGTAAACTAAGAATCTAAGTAAATTAACACTAAAATGTGCAAGTGCAAAATAATGAATTTCAGCACTGGAAAGGAAAAGCAATATCTAAAGCAGAAAGATCAACCAACGTAATGCCATGCAGGATTGAAACCTATTTTCTGGATGCATTGCAGGCATATATACAAACAAACAAACAACCATCTCTTATAAATTACACAAGCAACCACAAAGATTCCAACTGTAAGCACTTAGCCCAAAATAAGCACCAAGAACACTCAGAAATGCAACAGGCCCCATAATTTAGGCCACACTAACTTATCAAAAAAGAAAAGTTAGGCCACATAACATTTTAAAGAGGAACAACTATGTATTTCCTTGGCTGCAAATTTCAGAAGAAATTGAAATGGGCTCAGTGTCACCATAATGTTGCCTAATCACTAATAACTGTTTGAAAGCATTCATTTCATGAATTATAGGATCAAAACCTAGTACTTATCCAGACCCTACGCCAATGCCTCACAAAACTCCACTCCTGAATCCAGATACATCCGAATGCAAGAGCATGACTAAATTTTACCTTACCTTAACTTTCAGTAGGTTCCATTCGAATGCCAAGTTTTGGCAAGGCTCAAAAGAAGTCTGTATTTCTTTCTCTACATTATAATTCATACGCATGTGTTGAGAGTAAGTAACATTACGAAAATTTAAATGCTTGATCAGAATTTGTCATATAACATTAATCTAACGTATAAACTGAAGAGACAATGGTTGCAATCCACAGTCTGCAGCTTGAGCTAATATCTTCTTTAAATCGTTGTTAAAATGAAAACCAGCTTTACTAGGAATTGTGATTCTAAAACCTTAATTGTATGCAAGTTACAAGATATTAAGCTCACCAAATTCAGAAGTGCATTAAAAAAAAAAAAGAATAATCAAGTCACGTTTAAAAGGAAAAAGAACGTACTTTTTTAGGTAAAAGTGCATACCTTTTGGATTGCCTGGGAGTAATCCCAGAAGAACAAACTCCCTTATCATCGTCAGTCACAACCTTCACAGGCAAGGAATTCCCGACGATCCCGACGATCTGCTCCATCTTCTTGAACCAAGGCCAGTGACTGATAGAAATGCCTCCAATACTCATCCTATGTCTCTCCAACTTGTACCTCTTCTTCAAATTATCCACCTTATTCTTACACTGCTCCACGGTCTTACTCTGCTTCTCGCACCGTTCGCTTACCACCGACGCCACCTCTTCCCAATCCCTCCCTCTCAGATTTCCCCTATTCAATTGCGCGAATTTCTCCATATAGGCCTCGAGAAGGCACTCAATCGCCTCGTCGCTCCACTCCTCTCTGTCCTTCCTGTAGTCTCCACTACTTGAAGGCTTCGATTTTTTATAGCAGTACGGCGTCGTCTCCTCGCTAAGGTCCTCTCCATCCTTCCTCTTCTCATTCCGATCGGCACCATCTTCAAAAGTATTAGAGCAGAACACAGCGTCATCAAACCCTTCGCCGGTATCATCGACGTGCTCCCCCGTACCAACTCTCTTCGTTTGGATCGGCAGAGGTCGAGGTGGTGTGTTGACCGCAGTCACGGTGTTTGAGAAGCGGAGGGACGCGTAGTTCTGGTGGAGCTGTTGGCGGTGGTGATTGTTAACGTTTGATTGTTGATGATCGTTAGCGAGGAGAGAGAAATCATCGTCGTCACAGGAAGCCATTACAGAGAGCGTTACGGTTAGGGTTAAGGTTCGAGAATGACGACGTTAGGGAGAGAGAATCGGGCGTTGGCAGAAGCTGTGCAAGGCGTTTTGACGGAACCTGTATGACGTAAGTTCATCTGTGATGGGTCGTGATGTTCCGTTAAGTGATATAAAAAGTGTTTACGCACGTGAATGGGACCCGCTTGGCATAGCGAGCAATGAACCGGGTCGCCGCTGAACATATATGGTTTTGCGTTTGAAGTTGCAAGTGGCATCGGGTACGATGAGCTGAGAGCTTTCTAATGGGAACTTTGGAGTTTGGATGTATATTGAGCCTTGCATGAACATGCACACAAACACAATTTACAAACATTTTCATAAACAGTAAAATATTTAAGGGCGCATTTGACTAGAGGTATAAATGATCTGAGTTTTTCATGAACAACTCATAAACAAGTTAGGTAAGGATTTGCTCGAGCTTGGTAAGGGCTTACTCTAGTTTGGTTTGTTTTCTAAACGAGTCGAGCTCGAACTTTATTTTAGAATTCACTTAATAAACGAGCCGAGCATAAACTTTGCAAAACTCTACTCAAAAACTCATGTGCCATGCTCTTTTAAAATAATTAAATATATATATATATATATATATATATATATATTTTATATATAAGAAAATATATAATAAATATATTTGTTTAAACAATATAATATAATAACATGTCTAGCTTAGTGATAACACATCTTGTATTTTCTATAATAGGTTTAGGGTTGCTCATAAACGAGCCCACGAGCAGAGCTCGAGCTGAGCCTGAGCCTTTCATGAGCTTTTAATAAACACGAGTCGAGCTCGAGCTCTACTAAAAATTGACGAGCGAGCGAAGCTTTGACTAACCTCGGCTCGAGCTCAAACCGTTTACACCCCTATGTTTGACTATATAAATTGGAATTGAAATTTTAATAGAGAATTCTACTAAAATTTTAATTGGTTAAAATTATAATTTATAAATTGGGATCCCATAAATAAATAGAATCGGAATTATATTTCAAGCGATTAGTCATTGTCTCCGATGGCTTTGATAATGGTTATCATTATCTCAGACAATTTCAATGATGGTTTTTGTTATTTTTTACGATTTTGATGATGGTTGCCGTTGTCTCCAACAAGTCTCAACAGTGTTTTTTGTTGTCTTTAGTGAATCGCAACAATGGTTCATCGTGTCTCAACAATGTTTGTTGTCATTTTCAACAGGTCCTATTGGTGGCGGTCATTATTTTCTATCAATCCTACCAATATTTTTCATCATCTCAAACAGGTTCTGATAGTGATGATTCTCGTATTTAGTGAGTCTTGACGATGTTCATTGTCCTTGATAAGTTTTGACGATGATCGCAACCAATGGTGAGTGGACAAAGTTGTTTTTGTTATTTTGATTCATAAATTGAACCAATGACCCAAGACCAAATAAATTTTTGAGTCGATCACTTGTCTAATTTTTAAAATATTAGTTTGTAGTCACAAATGTTCCAGTATTCCTTACTTGTCTTTTGGACCTGTTTTAATCATTATCACCTTTCACACTCGACACTAAGTTTGTTATCAAAAGGGAAACTTTAAATTTAAATAGTGACGTCACTTACGTCAAGTTTCTTTAAGCAATCCAAATTTGTTTAAACTACTTGTCCCATCATTAGTTTCATCACATTTCTTAGTTGATCATTGTCCTTTCTTTGGGATTCTAATTGTTGCTATAAGGTTTGCATGTGCCAAGTCATTGCAACATCATTTTGAGATGTAGCAGTAGAACCAAATGAGTTTCGGGAAGAATTGATCTTTTTTTCCAAATGAGATTCGGGAGGAATTGATCAATTGTTGAAAAGGTCGCATTAGTCATCATCCAAATTTATGGGTTCGTTTGGTGCATCGTATAGGATTGTATAGTATAAGAATATACAATATATTATACTGTATAGTTATTATGTTATTACACTATTGTCTTATCATTCCCCTCCTTATTGTATAGCCTTATATTGTCAAGCATATTATAAGAAATGATCAACAGTATAAGTTTATAGTATCCTGCAACTTGATAGTTTATACTATTATGTTATCTTTATACGATGTGCCTAACGAGCTCTTAAAGTAGCCATTAACAACTGATTTGGATGGGCGCAAGAAACTATTTTCTTCTAATGATTCCATTCAAGATAATTTCATATTCTTAAATATTTTATTATTGATTATAATATGATTAAACATGATTATAATCAAATAATTTAAAATGTTTGGTTAGAAATTTTTTAGGATTATAATCATATTATTTTTTAATTGTCAAATACAGTTAGTACATAATTTTTATTTTTTTTAATCAAAAAATGGAAACAATATTGAATACAGTATAATAACTTCTTACCCTTTTTTGTAATCTTGATAAAAGGAAATTAGTAAAATAATTATTAATCAAATACTAACATAAATTTTAATCAATTATTTCACATATTGTATGTAATTCTTACCAAACAATTTATACAGTTTATAGCATAACTATAAAACTCGATAATATATATGAAAATAAGTGATAATTTGATTTCCAATTATATTCAAATAATTTTAAATATAAATAATATATATATTTATAATATGAACAAACGTAATTATAATAAAATAATATAAATATTCAGTGTTTCGTAAAGTTCTTTTTAGATTATAATTAAATTATATTTCTAAGTTTTGCTGATTATAAGAAGAAAAAAGCAATGCATTTTTAAAAATTTTTCTTTTTATAATCAAGTAAAATAAGCAATTATTTGATACTTTATTTTTCTCACTTATAATTAACTTTCACAATAATCATGTTTGATTAGCGTAAAAACTATATTATCACACCATTTTCAGAAAATGACACAACAACATCCTTAATTAATACATCGCCCAAAACTTGGACAATGTTGAACCTTTGTATACTCTATTTTTTATAGTTAATGGATAATAAACTTTTTATTACTTTTCTATATTTTATAGATATTTTTTAATTTTAAAAAAAACCTCATTAAATTAGTTTTTATTTTACTTTTATCAAAATAAGAACCATATCAAATTAAACAGAATAAATCCTTCAGTACCTTCTTAGTAATTTTGACATAAAGTAATAAATTGCTATTATTTTATAAAACACTAACAAATCTTTTAATCAACTTCACATATTATAATTAATTATTACCAAATGCTATACATAACTTATAATAATAAAAATAATAAGGGATAATATGATTATCTATTATAGTCTGGGTGCACGGTGAGTACAACCCACCTGTAGCTTTACAAGTACAATTAATGTACTAGTTCATATTTCAGCTTTTACATTCAATTTTCGTGGCCCGCCATAATATGTCAGCAAGACAATAATGATAAATTCAATTTCTCTTTTAGAATATCAGATTTCATAAAATAAAAAAATAAAATAAAAAAACTTTTCAATGTAATAATCCCTTACATTATTTTGTAGTAGACTCACATAAAAATTATAAAAAAAATAAAAAAAGAGAACCTGCTTATCTATTCTATTTTTGAATAATATCTATTTGTATATTTCTTCTTGTTAACATATTTAAATATTTCATCCAATTTTAAATATATAATTGAAAACTTAAACCATTTACAATCATCAAATTGTTAATTTTCATGAATGTTTATCATTGTGAAGTAGTCTGTGAGTAATTTATAACCAAAACCAATCATTCAAAATTGCAAGTTTTTAAACAAACTAAAACTAGACATATTTACTGTTTTCAATACATAATTTATTATACACTTATAGAGTTATAGTCTTACAATTCATTCATAGTCCAAATTATAAGAGTATATATATATGATCATCAACCTAAAATCAATATATCCAAATACAGATTCGAAAAGTCACAAAATAATAATATTATATGTCGAGCTAAAATATTGTCACCCTTGTTAACATATGAGCCAAAATGTATAAGATGGTACCACATGTAGTTACCAATACAAAATACAAAAGATCTATGTCAAATACTTATATAAACCAAAATGAAATTTTAATCCACATTTAATTTGCACCCGACATACAAGATATGATCTGCACAAATAATTTAACATTGGAAAGATTTACATATCAAATAATAATAGCTAATCAAAATAATTGGGATAAAATGAGATAAAATAATAAGAGTTAAAGTCATATCAATGTATTCTTCAGAAAAGAAACCATTGGGTGAGCTGCATGATGCATTTAGATCTAAAAATTCATTGCATCAAAAGGATCTATATTACTTTCTCATCTGGAATTTGCTCCAACACTTTTACCTTGATATTGACAAGTTTGACTATAATGACCAACACATTTGCATGTACCACACCTTCTTACTTTCTCTCCAATTTCAAATTCAAAAGGATCTCTCTTAGTAGAAGTTGTTCCTCTCTTTCTCTTAGAACTTGATGATGGATGACCTTTATAAGTTTCAATGTTTTGCTCATACAAAAGAGGAATAGACACACCAATAATTTGAGATAGTTGTTTCTAGACAGCATCTTTTTGAACAATTGGCCACTTTTGGTACTTATGTTTTAACTCTTCAAGCAACCCAACTATTTCATCATTTTCATGATTTTGAACTGTGTCATTATCCATAAATGATCTTATATCAAGTCTCCACTGTGGGTGTATATCTTCAAGATGTAATGCTAAAAAATTCAAATTTCTTATCTTGTGCGAACAAGGAAGACCCATAGTTCTCATAAAATGACCTTTACAAGCAAATAAGTCCATAGATTTTTGCCATTTCGTTTTGTTTGAAAGTTTTATTCAAGGAAAAAATTAAGACATGAGTAATAAGCTTATTCAACAAAGGTATACGAAGATGATGGGGAATTATGATTTTTCACTAGATGATTATGCCTTAATTTCTTGAAATTGGATATTTATCCCATTACAAATATTGTTCTTCACTTCACAAAGATTACCAGTTGAAACTTGCAAGTATTTCTTTAGCAAAGCATGTGCCCCTTCTGCCCTAGACATAGCACGGTTTTCAAAGTGTCTAAATCTCTCGGTCCAAGCACTAACAAAAAGTTTCTTAAAGGGAGGCCATATACTCTTGATGTAATTAAGGACAACATCCTTCTCTTCATATCGAATCTCAAAATATTCCAAAGTTTTATCAAACTCTAATTCACTTTGAGAATTTATCAATGAAATCCAATCTAACAAAAATACATCCCAAGTTACTCCTTCTTTGAAATGAGACTTGCATTTCGCCATAATATTCTTCTCAATGTGCCCCACACATAAAAGATTAACCGTTTTTCTAAACACCACTTGTGTTGCATTCATCAATGCAAATCTCTATCAATGACAATTACTAAAGGTTGATTATCAATACCCAATAAAGTACTAAACATCTTCAATGCCCAAACATAATCCACCTCTTCCTCTTTTTGCAAAAACTCAAAACAAGAATAAAATGAAGAGTTAAAGCTCGGGACCCCAATAATGTCTAGTAATGGCATTTTATACTTATTTGTCTTATAAGTGCAATCCATGACAAAGACATTTGAGTAACTTTTTGACAATGCGATTGAAATTGGGTAGGCAAAAAATAAATGTGTCAAATGACCTTTTGATCACATTATGCAAGAATTTTTCCTTACCAAGTTCTTCCAACAGTGCTTGAACCATTGTATGCCCACCTAAATAATATCTCAAAATATTGTCCTTCAAGTTGTAAATTGTCTTTGATATTGCTTGTAGCTTAGGGTTATTTTGCCTAAGTGAGGAAAGAATTTGACTGGATAGTGTACCAGCCTTTGTCATTTCTTTTATACGAAGAACTTTCTCTTGTGAAAAGTAACGGCAAGAAGAATGACCAAACATCTCTAAAGAAGGGTCATGGTTATATGATGTATTAACTATCTCAAGTACCTATGAATTATCAACTTGTCTTTTACCTTGAACCTCAAAAAGACAATTAACTAATCGAGTTGAAGTTTTTCTTTTTCGACTTTCCTCTATAAGATTACAACGGTTACGATAATTACCCCCTCTATTACAACCAATAGTCATATATTGATCATGTTTTGAGTTTTTTTTTTATAGATATTGCATAACCTTGTAGTATGGATAAATTACGTACCACATGAAGAACTTCTTCTCGACATTGAAATTGCTTTTTGTGATAATGTCAATAGATTGTCTTGATTTTCCATATGAATCACTTGTTGTCTGATATCATAAAGAATGTCCATCATTAGGTCTTGTAGTTCATTCAATTCCACATTCTCAATTATCATTATGCATCCAGGAGCTACATTAGAAGATATACTAATTAATAGAAATAGTAAGTACACAAATAGTAAATTAAATATAACTAAATCTTCAAATTTTTATATTTTTTAAAGTCAAATTTAACAAACTGAAAATCCACAAACAATCAACTAAAACTCTAGTTCTCTTTGAAGCCGTACATTCTCTCCCAAAAAGATGTACATTGTCCAAACTTTTTTTTTTTTTAAGCCACTATTACCCTTAACCTTTTGTTAAAGAACAATACCCATCAATTTCAAAGAATGTAAATTGCAACCCCAAAAAATTAAACCATTCACAACCAAAACCTCATTTCTTTGAAGCAACCACAACTCCTAAACATACTTTGAATCCACCGCACCCCCTTACAAAATATATATTGAGTAAAACTCAAAAAGTTAAGCCATTCCAAGCCAAAAACTTTTCTTTGAAACCACTATAATAACCCTTAAAATTCTAAAATTGAAAGGAAAAAAACACACCTGCCAAAATTTATTTGCAAAGCCAACAACTAAGATTTTTCAATGGTAGAAAGCTCTCACTATATCAACACCTTTCTCTTCTGATATTTAGATATTGCAAGCAAATTAGGGATTGAGTGAACAATCTTAGAATTTTTTATGGCTAGAAGTAAAAATTACATGTGATTAGTAGATGCAGAAGAAATATCGTCAAAAGGTCAACATTTTATTGTTTAGGGATTAAGGGTTTGAGATGAAG